>JALPQD010000154.1:0-2464727 GCA_023101885.1 Typhlomys cinereus
AGTTTACCTTCTGAGGAGTAAAGTTGGATTATTTAAAAAGTGCAATTGACGTTTTCTGATTACATCTATTTTTCTGTCAAGAAAGGAAATATTGAATGTTACCAAGGTCATAAGGTCCTGGCATGCTTCCTTCTTCATTGTCACTTTGAAGACTCGAAAATTTCAAAATGGGTTGCTTCAGGTTGAATTTTTAATTACTTAATTCAGTTAAACCTTCCTGTTCTTTCAATCCGGAGCTTGAATAGTGCTTATGAACGCACTGGCTGCTGTGAAATCAAGTGACAGTGTGGTGGGCTTTTTTGTTGTTGTTGCTGTCAGTTGGGTCTTCTGGGGATCTTGTCAGGCAGTCGTGATTTCTCCCTAACTGTATGCACAGTGGTAAAATGGTGTAATGTGAAGTTTTAAATCTCGTAGTGAGAAATCCGTTTTGCTTGAAACTGCAGCCAAGTTTCTGCATCACAGTTTGTAAGCATCATTAGCGCAAAACATCTTGAGAAGTCCTACATGACCACAGAAGCAAACAGTTGTATGTGTGAGGTTTGCTTGCTGTCAATTCCCAAGTGTTAAGTATGCAAGCCCAAGGCAAGACAGAAAATGTTTTCAGAAAAGATGATTCGTGAATCAACAAGGCCATCAATTTTAGTGTCATTATTGGAAGTCACACTCAGTTCACTTATAATAATAAAAGCAACTTAAGCTCTATTTGAAGTAGTTATAATAATGCTTATGTCTTATAATTTTTATTAAAATTTAGGCAACTTGCACTTTTCATTGATGGAGTGCCATCTGATTTTTGAGAACACTGCTCATGTTGTCTGTAATGAGGAAGTTACAGAACCAGGGGACATTATCACATGAAGAGGAAGTGGTCTAGAAAACCTGTCAATCACGGTCATGACTAGGAAGCCACTTGAGTTACCACTTCCCATCCTTGCTAGCCCTTGTCTGCAGAAAAGTGGGTGGGTGGTGACATTAAAGAAAGCTGCTTGGGGGTGAGGGTGTGGGAAAAGAACAAAGGTATACATGTTCATATCATATATTTTAATTGAAAAAAATATTTGCAAAAATTATTTATAACAAGTCACCAGTTGGTCCTAAAATGCAGATATTCTTTAATCAAAAATAGACTACATGAAAAACACAAATAACTAAAATTGAACTATGTTATAAATGAATCACTTTTATACATTAAATTAAGCTATGCTAGTTATATGGTATAATTAATTAAATTATGTAAGAAATAGGTAGAACCTGAAACAAACCAAAAAAGACATGTCTGGATGAAAAATAATTTGCCAACATATGGCCTAAAGGTTAGCGTGTAGCAATCTAGACTGATGAAGCTCATTTTTCAAGTTAGCTTGTAATGGATTATGAGTGCTCTAAAAATCTCCAAATGTAAGTTACCTTTAGAATAATCATCTTTAGAAGAATGATTACTTAGTGCAAATGTTTCTTTTACATACAACAGAGTGAAAATGTGGTAGAGTTGACTTCAGAGCTTGTATGGCAGTTTTATTTGTACAATATTTAATAAGAAAAGAGGGAAGGTGAGGCCTCGGAGGATAAGTTGGCAGGACTGAGAGTTCTGCCCACCAGGACATGAAGTGCAGGCCTATTTCTGCTTTGTGTTTTTTATCTGGGACCTGGCATCCCAACTCAGGACCTTCTGCTTGTGAGGCAGAGTCTTAAACTCTGAGCCAACTCTCCAACCCTAGAGGTATCATTAAAGTAAAATAAAATATCTGAAAAGTAGCTAAATCCTAAAAAACTAAATGTAAAATATTTCTTAAAAAGCAAACAAAAATATAATAACACTAGAGCTAAGTTATTTAAGAAATTAAATCCACAGTTTGATATCTTCCTTCCAGGCTGGAAAGATGGCTCAAGGGTTAAGCCTCTGGCTTGCAAGCAGATGGACCTGAGTTCAGATCCTGAAACCATGGGGGAAAAAAAATAGGTGGGAATGGCAAATTACTTTACTTTAACGAGACCTCTAAGGCTGGAGAGATGGCTCAGGGATTAAGACTCTGCCTCATAAGAAGGTCCTGAGTTCTAATCACAGGGCCCACATTAAAAAAGCCAAGAAGAAATGGCTACTGCCTGCATTTCTTGTCCTCGAGTACAGAGCCTGGGAAATCCCAGAGAAAAGAAAAAGGAAGGTAGATGCAATCCAGGATGACTCCCGAAGTCAACCTTGATGCTCCACAAGAACACACAATGAATGCCCTTTGATGTATACACACACACACACACACACACACACACACACACACACACACATACATACACACAAACACACAAATACACACACATACACATAAATGTACATGCACAAACATACACACACATACACATAAACAAATACACAAACACACACATCCACACAAATATACACACACAAACGTACACAAACACACACAAACATACACACGCGCACACACACAAACATACACACCCACACACACAAACACACACACATCCTAAGCTCACTCTCGCATCATCAGCCATTTCAGTCTTGCTTCTGCATGGGCTCTTTTATTTTTCTTTACTTATTTCAGACTAAATTTATTATCTTATTTTATCATTTTGCTCTTTCATGCTCGGGCTGTTTAGAAAATATGCTTCATAGGGGATATGTTTTCTAAAAATTATCATATTTATTTCTCATGTAGACCAATTTTAATTTTAAAACAAATTTTAAATTTTAAAGTAATCAAAATATTTACTTTCCTTATGAAAAGACAAGAATCTTAGAATCTGTAATTTCTTACAAATTCACATAGCACCGATGTCTGACATTTTAGTCTAGTCATGTTACCTTTTTAAAGCTAGAAATTAGCCTAAAGTTATTGCAATATATAATTAACATTGCTTAGATTTAATCAAAATTTGCCAGTATCTTCACTCATTTTCTGTTCCTGCTTGAAAGCTTCTCTCTGGGATTATTTCCTTCTGCATGCAATAAAAATATAGGCTTTCCACTGGAAAACATTTTTTGGTAGAAAAACCTTTTGTGTTGTTTCTCAGTTTTCTTATCTCTTTATTTGTTTAAAAGATTCATGTTTATTTCACTTACTCAAAAAATAAGCAGAAATTAAAAGACAAGCTACAGGAAGGGAGAATGGAGAAGTAAGAGTTATTATTTAAGAGGTGTGGAGTTTCTTTGTGAGTTGATAAGGAAAGTCACACATATGAAACAAAATCATGAATCTAGGCAAGGCCTGGTGGGGTGTGGGAAGGGAGGGTAAGAGGAGAGACATAGGCAAGAGAAGGTACAACATGAAAGCATTCAGGATGCAATATATACATATCTGAAATTATAAAAGCAAAAAGCAAAGTTAACCTAAAAAGATCTGGAAATGTGTGGTGATGATTGTATACAACTGTGTTCTCAATGCTGCAGAATTGTTCATTTGAAAGTCAATGCAGAGTTTATCCCTCTTTTTCTTTCTCATTCTCTTTCTCTCCTTATTAAAAATTTATCTCAAACAAGTCATTAAACCTTGTTCTGCCTTTGTTTATTTCATCTGACAAATGCAAAGAGATGATTATCTATCTCATAAAACTTTTCTGAGTCTTGACTGCATAGCACATGCAAAACATTTGAAACAATGCCGTCTGATTTGAGCATTCAATAAACACTAGCTTTTTTCCCTCAGATAGATCACTATCCCATGATAATAAATTAGAACATAGATATAGGAAGGTTAAATAACTCACAGTGTACATACAGCATTATTCATGATTATCTGTGTTTCTCTACCTAAAGTGAAAGTTGCATACCCAAAGGCCTTTAGTATTCAACCTTAATTTCTACATTGTTTTTTGTGCTGTGTCCAAGTATACTACAACACGATGTGACAGTCTTTTCCACAACTATTGAGTTACCTCTTAGTTTCTGTGATTTTATGTAACCCCATCATTTATAAATCATGTTTTGATCTTTTTATACTTTAGTGTTGACCATGGCTTATGAAGCACACATCATTTCCTCTGAGTATTCCAGTATTTCAGGACTTGTCAGAAAGCAAATAAGTCTTTGGCTGCCTTTCAATTCTTGTAAATAGCCTGAAGGTGCTCTTGAGTATGATGCCGATGTTGGCTTCTTATGAATTTGTTTATAGTTGCAAACAAAGGTGTAAATTTATCCTGCATTCTAATGAATAATTTGTTTCCATTTGTTTTGACAAATGTTTAGAAAAAAATGTTACCACTTATTCAATATGCAATCAAAAATATGCCCCCAAAAGTTTATGTTTGGAATATGTATTCCCCAGCTGACACTCTCCTGGATTATGGAACCATCAAGAAGCAGGGTCTCGCTGGAGAAAGTACGTAATATAAAGGTAAATCATTGAAGCCCAGACATGGTGCTTACACGCCCTCCCTGTCTGTCTTGTAGACTCTCTGGCTATACAGTCCACTGCCAAGAACTGGGTGCTTTGACATGCCACATGCCACCTTCCCTCGTGCTATCGTGCTCTGAGATTATCATGAATATAAACTGTGTCCAACAGATTCATGTGCTTGAAACCTTAGCTGATGTTGGTTTGGGAAGTCATGGCACCTTTGAAACAGTACCTGTCTGGCTTCACCCATTTGATAAACACTAGCTAATATTATAGCTTTTTTCCCCTCATATAGATCACTATCCCATGATAAGAATTTAGAACATAGATATAGGAAGGTTACATAACCCATGGTTTAAAAACAGCATTCTTCATGAGAAGTGGAGCCTTGCTGGAGAAAGGCACATTACAGGGGTGGGCCTTGAGTTTGGTTAGCACCACTCTATTTCCCTTAATAGTGTGTTCTAACAGGCTGCAGCTAATTCTCTCAGCCTCCATGTCTGCAGTGACTTCTGCCGCCTGCCAAGCCTTTTCCACCATAATAAACCCTATCTCCCTCTGGAGCCATAAGCCTAGTAAGTCTCCCTTCAGATGCATGGATCTCAATGTTGTCCAAAGTTGTGTATGAGCATTGTCTCACAGCAACAGAAAAAGTAACTGTGAAAGAAATCTTAAACAATGAGTCTAAATAAGGATTTCTTTCCTTTCATTGCTTATGTCAGGGACATTTTGACATGATAACACAAAAGTTACAGTATCACTAATACTTTGATTATGAATCAATATAAATTATATACAATAAATATCTCTTTTCTTGAACTGAAGATTTTACTGGGCATTTAATGCATAAATAATTTTAGTATAGCTAGGTAATTTCTAAAAATTTGATCAATATAAAGGAAGTGATGTTATCTCTCAGTTCTTTATGAAATATTCAGTTATAGTCATTAAATTATAGTCTTTATGAACCCTAATAATTGGGAATTCCAAGTAGTTTTAAAAAGTAGGTAAAATGTTTAAAAACCATGCATGAAACACATACATAATTTTACAGTGAGAATTATACAGCTGCTTCCTCCAAATCGAAACACTCTTTCATGGAGTTTCCACGCTTTCCATTCGGACTCAGGAAGCTAATGAAAGCTAATAAAAGCTCAGAAAGCTCAGAAAGTTATGAGATTCAGAAAAATCCCTTCCCAAAGTTATAAGAGGCAGCAAACATTGCTGGGTCACAGGAGACTCACCTGTAAGCTGCCTGAGAGCGGGCTGGGGAACTCCAAAGATGCAGCTTTTGTGAGCGGCCATCCGTGTTTCTGCAGATGTGGCAGCCTTGACGCCACCCATGGTCGCTAAGAAACACCTCACCGCATTCCCCCAAGGAACCTCAACAGACTTATGGTTCCACTATGCTGGGCTTGGAGGGAATGGTATCTTTAGTCTCCGTAGGTGCACTATGGGGCGAATTGATGTTCATTTATATCTCTCTAGGAAAAACCACCCCGTGTATTATCCTTTTTTGTTATTGTTATTAAGACCAAAAAAAAAAAAAAAACCTCTGTCATCACTTTTGTAATGTGAAAATTATAGAAGATACAAGAAGTACTATTATTAATTGGGTCAAGACTCACCTACAAGGAAGAACCTGTTTTTCATCCCCCCATGGAACATCAAAGCTCAACTGCCCTTTGACACTGAGGACCTCCCCCCAGAGCCCCAACACTAAACACCCTGCTCTGCCTGAGATGACAGTTTATGTCATATAAGTTCAACTAAGGATATTTCAGCAAGCTAGAATAAGACTTTTCTTTTGCAACTGCAACCAAAAGAAACTTCTCAAACTTTAGTGATGAGATGTTTGAAATGATATCTTCAGTTTTTACTTTTCAAATGGGGTAGTAGTATGTTGTAATTGCTCATAGCTTCTTCAGCTTCTGCTAAGTGAATGTAATGCCCAGATTCCAATCTTTTAGTGCTACAAATACCAAAAGTCCTAGAGCTTCTGATTTTTCCAACCAGATAAAACGGTGCCATAAAAACTTATAGATATCTATTTCTATACTATTATTCATATACAATTTTAAGGCCAAGTATTCATTCATCTCCAGGATCAATTTCATATTATTATTTGTTGTAATTTTGTATATTTAGCATTGTAGCAAATGCTCTTGAAATAAGCAATGGAAAAGATGAGGTAAAGAGTTTCTAATCTCCAGATCACTGAATCTGAGGGCCCATTACATCTTCATTTCATTAGTTTATCTTTCAGAAGGATGACATGCCAAATAATGTAGTGGAAAAGGTTATATTCTGTTTTGAAAATTGCCCTGCAGATAAAAATGTAATACAGGTTAACTTTGAAATAGTGGAAATAGCTCTTTGCCTTATCAAAAGTAATCTAGGCTAATGATTACTCTGAGCTTTCTCCAGATAATGGTTTTGTTCTTCAGTGTTTAGATACTTACTATCAGCCTAACAGATAATTCCTTGTAAGTAGCTTCTCATTTTCTTTACAATCTCATTGATGATTGTTTCTCTATAATTTTGCTACCTATCATATCTTTTTCTCTTTTTATCTATCATCTATCTATGTATGTATCTAGCTAGATAGCTTCTGTCCACCTAAGATTTACCTTGCTATTATGTCTATCATCTATTTTATCTATAATCACCTATCTACCCATCCATTAATGTTGACATTTCCTTAAGATATTTTTGTCTCAGAAAGGATACTTTGATTTGTTCTCAATTCAGGAACATTCTCAGCTATTACTTTTTGAGAAATAGCTATCCTGAACTCTTTATTTTATCATAACCCAGAACTCATTGAATTTGCTGTATATTGAGCTAATTAATATATTTCTTTCACTTTTAAACTATTTCCCATTTTCTTTATTCTTATCTTGATGTGATCTATTTTTGGTTATTTCCGCGATGATTGTGAATGTATTCCCGGTGTTCCAGAGGCAAATGTTGGGAAGACCAATGCAAGTTTGAAACCAGCCAGGGCTACATGGGAAAGTCTCTATCTAAAACCAAACCAAACAAGCAAACAGATCCATGTAAGGCATTGGCTTATGGCTTTACATTTTCCAGACAGTTTATTATCTCTTATTGGCCAGTAGGTTTGAGGACAAGAAGTGACTTTTCCTGTTGCCTCATTAAGTCAGGTAGTAAATTTTGCTCTAGACTAGACAGGGAAACATTTTGAGGGCCCATATTTACACAGGGATTTCAGTTCTATCTTTCTACAGTATGGACAAAAGACCTCATTTTTTGTTCCCTCTGGTATTGAAGCCTGTATATAAGCAAGTGAAAACTGACCTATTCATTACAAAAGTAATAAAAGACAGTCAGGATCTTCATATACTGCTTTAGTTTATAACTTCTGCTTAGGAACTGTTTGGGCAAACGTCACCTAGCTCTCTGGGTGTTCACATCTGGACGAGTATCAGTTTATCATATGCTAACATCCCGACAGCATATGCTTCCCCAGGCAGCCAGATGAAGGTTAAAATTACCTTTTCTTAGAGCCAATGCCATTTTTACCCTCTGCTTTTCTTAGAAGCAACATCATTTATAAGTGCACTTTATTAAAGCCCTACATGTATCCAGGACTTTTGCTTGATTATTGTTTTTTAGCACAAGAAGAAATCCTGAGATCTGGATGCATTTTGCACATGAGGAAAATGATGTGTGGAGAGATTAAGTTACAAAAGTAGGGTCTCTCGTAGGGGAATGACAAAGGTCTATCTGATGAAAGACTGCTTTTATATACTTGTCCATGCGACCCACAGAGGCAACTACTTTCAATGATAATATTTGATGTGCTACCTAGTAGGACTGTTTTCAAATATTGTCAGATCTTCTGTATTTTTGACTTTAGAAATGCATGTGCATGTATTGGCTTTTTTTAAATAAAATAGCTCCACTAATATTTGACTTTAGAATGTATTTCATGATTTAAGAAAATTTTACCACAGTGAATTTCCCTAGACAGGCAGCAAAATGAACCAATGCCTAATTATCATTAATTGCAACTCACTGAATACCTTATACAATTTTATTTTGTTACAGGATCTGTCTGGATTCTTTATGTGTCCAGGAATCAAAGATTGAAACCAGAATATGCATAGAGAATTAAGACAGTTTTTTAGAGGAGAGAAAGAACAGAACTCATGGCATGAATCTGTGAGGGACAAGAGAGCCCTGAAGAACTCTTGGACTCCAGACATGGAATCCATAAGGGGTGAGAAAAAGGTCAGATAGGAACTCATGGATTCCATATGTAGAGTCCTATGAGGGGCAAGGAAGTTGAGAACTCATGGACTCTAGATGTGGAGTGCCATGAAGGGCAAATAAGTTGAGGTGAACTCATAGACTCCAGATGTGGAGTCCCTTGAGGGGCGAGGGAGCCTAAGATGGCTGCCAGGGTCAGGGTTATTTATAGGCTGAAGTAGACCCCCAGGAAAAGTAGCTGTTCTTTACTTGATTAGCTCCAGTTTATGCAAACCTGATTGGAGCTTTTGGGCCTCTACATCTCATTGGTCTGTTCATATTGGGAACCAACCCAGTTGATCTTGTAGCAGATCTCATGGTAGGGCTTCTCTACAATGAAGAACTAATTTTCATATCCTTTTCTCTGTGGAGGATTAAAATAGGGTGTGTTCCTTCAGGATAATCCCAATCCTGGGGATGACTTTTGAAGACTTCCAGAGACCATCCCAACATGGCTGCTCTAAAACTCTAACTTTCTCTTACCTGTGTTTTGACACAAAATTGTGGGAGTGGCTTAATGACTTAACCATCTATAGGACAATGACTACAGTTCTTACCTGTCCACATAACAGAGAAGGAGAGAAAATACACATTAGGCAGAAACAGATGTCTTAGTATTAACTATAAATACCTGACATCAAACCTTACCTAAACACCTCTACTATATCCTTAGATAAAAAAAGATCTCTACATTCAACCAAGATGCAGCTACTGCAATGAAAGATTAGTGAGGCAGAATATTAGAGAGTTCAGCAGTAATCAGGCCATCCAAATCTCTCCACATCCCAATGCTTGGGAGAACCTTGTGAGAGACGGGTCCATAAGATGGGGTCCCCATAAAGATGTGGAGGTATACTGCCAGCCAGGACACTGCTACTCCATCCAGGAGCTCACTGCAATAAGACTAACCGCCCTCCCACACACACACACCACATCTACACAGTGACTGACTTATAATATGCCCCCATGGGCCAGAGAGGATCCCAGGAGAAATAACTACACTCAGTGGGAACCCTAGGAGCATGTGCTGGACAAATGAAGGGCCACATCTTTATCTGTGGATTCACCCACTGAAGGGGCACTTATACTTCCACAGAAACCAGGTCCCTCAGTAGTGTAGATACCCTGAAGGGTACAAGAGGATGGAAGGGACAGGAATGGATTAGTAAAAAGAGGGAAGGGAGAAAGAGGAGGGGAGAGAAAGAAGGGTTCATGGACTGAAACCCATTTTTCATATATATATATACACAAATTCATAAACCAGGCTGAAGAGATGACTTAGAGCAGAAATGGCAAGAGCCTGAACTTCTGGCCTTGGAAAGTAGAGTCTGAGGTACACAGGTACACACACTCAAGTGCCCTCTGGTATCCACAAACACATACACATGCACAAAATAAAAATTTCATAAACCGATCCCATCTCCTTGCTGCTCATTTTCTTGAACACCATTTTGTACTTTCAGAATGAGACACGGGACAGAAAGTGTCCCTAGCCATTCCATTCTTAATTCTAGCATTCTGACTTGGGGCCAGTTGGTGCCAGTCTCTGAGATGGATTGTGGGAGGCTGGAATTCACACTGAAGAAAAGAAGTGCTGAACACAAGTGAACGTGCCCAGGAGGCTGTTTGCTTCTGGTGAAGGAGAGAGCAGAGCTTTTGGCTCTGTCCCCTCAATTGCAGAAAATTTCTGGGAACGGGAAACTGAATACACAATGTCCTGCCAGGCAACTGGTCTCTGTTTGGCATTTGCAGCTTTAAATTAGCTGCATTTTGCATTGAGGCATTTCCATAACACTGAAATTACTTAGTTCAAACCCTTTTGCATTATATACCTTAACTGCAACATATTTCATTAAGTCTTCATGCTTCTTTATTTTCTCTTCACTGGACACAAGTGTTGAGAGAGCTGAAAAAGCTACCCTTAAAATTTGAATGACATTGGGTGCTGAATACATACTCAAGAAACAAATTAATAGATTCTTGCTAATTATATTTCTAATTCAACATGACACTGTAATAGCAATCCAGATAAGGAAGAAAGTGAAAGAATTGTTATGGAAAGAATAGATAAGAAGAAATAAGCACATGCTCCATTGACTGAGTTAGAAGGCAGATCCCATGCATCCTTAAAACGTTCAAGATATGTGCTTGTTTGGCATTATTTCTTACATTTTTGCTTGGGAATGAACTGGAAGAAGCTCACTTGTTTTTAATTATACTTTAGTGTTTTACATACTTAAATTCTATTCATTTTTCACAAGGTTAAAGGGTTATTTGGAATTGTACAGAATGTTCTTCCATTGGTATGAAAGGAATGCATGCTGGTAACTTCCATTACCATCTATCACAGTTTATATGCACTCCACTCAATGTAAACAAAATGCTTCAGATTCACATTTCTTACAACCCTTGTTTATCATTAATAGTTCCGCTATTCAAATGATTCCGATATGTACATGCTTTTAAACTATATTAGTTGTGTAAAGATGTCAAGAAAGGCAAAGTTTATGTTGTTTGCCACCTGCTACTACCTATAAAATCATTCCTGCTTGAGATACAGAATTGTTTTACATTATATTAACATTGCATGAATACAAATCCAAGCCCTT
Source organism: Typhlomys cinereus (assembly GCA_023101885.1). Taxonomy (NCBI): domain Eukaryota; kingdom Metazoa; phylum Chordata; class Mammalia; order Rodentia; family Platacanthomyidae; genus Typhlomys; species Typhlomys cinereus. Next base: position 11,237 of record JALPQD010000154.1, read on the forward strand.
TAAATCACAAGTTTCATATGGTGTTGATTGGCCTGAAGCAGGATAAATTCAGACAAATATTTACGGTGCCAAGAGTGGTGTACATAAATATTCTTCCCTGGAAAGTGTTTCCAGCATACTGTTAAACTGCCAAGGTGCCATAATTTCATAGGGAAAGCAGTGAGTGGAGAGCCAGGGGTCACTGATTTTGAATTCTCTCTCTGTTCCCACTTGAGTACATGATCCTGAATCATTTGCACCTTCCAAAGTCAAATTCCCACTTTGTGCAATGGAGAAAAAAAAATGCATTCTTAAAGTTGGGAGGCCTTAAGGGCAGAGTCCAAGGTTTTAGAAACTTTGCAAATATAAATCGTTAACAAGATGTAAAAATTCAGAGCTTCCAAGGCAAAATATCATAATCCGATTAGTGTTTAAATAACAACCATTTCTCATCGTCTGGGGAATGAGAAGGTCAAGAACAAGAAGTTGGCAGATTCGACTGCTGGATCTAGCCTAGTTTTTTTTTAAATTTTTTTATTGACATGCATTTTTTTTCCTGACTGGGTTCTTCTAAGACAGAAGAAATAAGGACATCTATTGTTCCTTTTTGATAAGGCCAGTCGTCTCAAGCAGGAGGGCTGAGCTTTATGACCCTAGAGCCTCACAACTCAATACATTGCCTTGAGTTGAGGAAAATTATATACGTGCCAAAGTACCATGAACATTCACAACAAGGACATTACAAGGAAAATTGGTTTGCATTTATTGGTCAAATTGATTAGCAATCATACTTGTGACTACTTCTTCAATGCTTGCTGTTTCAGACATGATTCTAAGGACTTTATTCTTCATATACTCCTTGTAAGGGTCCTTCATAGGGCTGGAGATATGCTCAGAGTTTAAGGTCTTTGCCTTATAAACAAAAGGACCTGAGTTCAGTTCCCAGATCCCACATAAAATTGCCAGGTGAGTGTGGCACTGCTTGTAATGTTAGTCCTGAAAGGTAGACTGTAGCCCTAAGGATATGTACTGGGTTTAAATAAGAGACCCAGGCTCATAGGAAGGGAGATCAAGGATGACTGTCAGTGTCACTCTTTGGACTCCACAGGCACACACACTCAAGTGCACTCAGGTATACACACACACATACATACTCACACACACACACACCATAACACAACACAAAAGAAGTCTTTATACAGGTGTTATTTTTCCTATACTGAGACTGGAGGACTTGACAAGCTCAAGGTTTCCCTGCTTGGAGAGAGAAAAGCCAAGATTGCAAACCAGAGAGTATGAAGTTGAAGTGTGGTTCTCACACTCTGTCTCTGTATTGTCTAAACTCCAAGAGTCTGAGTTTAGGAAGTTGTAGCAGTTTACCAGCTAACATTCTGGGCTGGTAAGAGCATCATGGTGTGACAGGGGATCTAGCTTTTTCTATGATTGTTTCTGTAGAGACACTAATGTGTTTGGCTTGTTTCATCCCACTTTACCTCTTGAATCAACACGGATAATTGGAGTCAGGGTTCTGCTGAATACTAACCTCTCTCATCTCAAAAACCCCATCAGGCTAATGAATTCCACTTGAGGGGATAGAAAATCAAACGAGGTGACAGCGCTGTAGCCAATTACATTTGAATCTTCAAGAATTCATTTCCTTATTGTTGACATGAGGAGCAGGAAGGGGTGATGGAGACGTCAGGAGAGGGTCCCATGACCCTCCCCAATCTTTCCTTCTGGAAGTGAATGGCAATAGACCAATACTGATGGTCTCTCGCAGCTGCTCTCTGAAGAAGATGGTAATATGCTATGTTTAAAAACAATATAACAGTTTCGGTGTGCCCAACTTGTTTCCAGCTTAATGTATTCTCATATTACTTTCTTAGGATGGTTATGAAGCATTTTAACTACTTTTAGCTGAGTAAAATTTACCAGAAGTATTATACAAGTGAGCAGATGAAGAATTGATACTTTTCTTAGGACTGGTTGACATGTTTCTAGGACCGTCCAGCACAAGTAGAAACTACGGTTACAGTTGAGATCTTGCCACTGGGGCTGTAAGATAGGGTATCATTATACCATTAGTAGGTAAGATAATAGGTCTAGAAAGGTGTGCATGCTGTTATTACTGAAGTATGTTGGATTGCCTGGCAAAAGGGACCTTACAGGTGTGATTGAGGGTGTAGACCTTGAGATGGGGGACTTCATCCATTATCACCTTTGTGGGTCCAATTTAGTTACATGAGCCCTTAAAAGTATAGGATATTTTCTGGCCACCATCAGACAGATGTGATGTGTGTGTTTAATCCATCATTATTAGCTTTGAAGATAGATTAAGGGCAGGTAACCTCTCAAAGCTGGAAGAGACATAGAAGTTTTCTTCTCCTATAGTCTAAAGAAAGGAATGCAGCCCTTTTGATATAAACCTGGTGCGATAGTTAATACTGGGTGTCAACTTAACACACCTGGCATTAACTAAGATCATCTGAGACCACTTGAAGAGATTATCTAGATCAATAATTTATAATACAAAGACCAGCCCTAGATCCAGTTGGAACCTCCCTGGATCTCATTGGACCTCCCAGTAGTAGACCAGATAAAAGGAATCACAGAACAGGGGACTAGGAAGAAGAGACAATCTCCAGGAGTCCAGCCTTCAGCCAGGTGGCTTCAGCCACCAGCCATGTCTCCTCCACCATTAAAGTCTGCTTCTCTCCTCTAGAACTTTAAGGTGAATAAATCTCCCTTTCTCCCTTAAGTTGTTTGACTTTAGCTGTTTTCTCACAGCAATAGTTTAAGAGTAACCATTACATCTGGTGAAACTTGAATTGGGTTAATGACTTGTATAGCACAGTGAGCTAATGTCAATCAAGTTGTGTTGATTTGTTAGTGTAGCAACATAAAAATAAATTCAGACTTTCTGCATATGATTTTTCCATAACAGCAGCAATAAGGGGCTGAGGAGATGGCCCAATGTTGAAAAGACTTGTGGCAAAGACAAGAAGTTTCGAATTTGAATGCCCAGAGCAAGTTGACTATTAATAAGCTAGCTCTATTGATAGACTTTGGGTTAGACTAAAAGATCCAGTCTCAAAGAGAATAAGGTGGAAGAGGAATCAAGGATGATTTGCATTATCAATCATTAATCTCCACATGCATGGTACACACATGAGCATGTGTGCCCTTTCCACCACTCATGTGTCAACACACATAAATCTCTCTCTCCCCACACACTGATATACCCCACACAGGTATACATGAAAATGGAAAAAAGGAGAACAAAGATTGAATAACAACTGTTTTGGAGGACCATGTAGGATGTGTTAGTCATTGTCCTGAATAGTGTGTGTGTGTGTGTATGTGTGTGTGTGTGTGTGTGTGTGTGTGTGTGTGTGTGTGTGTGTGTGAGTGTAGGGGTGTGATCATCATTTATCAACAAGTAAAAACAAAACTGCTTTGTGGATTCTTCATTGTTCATAAAGAAAAGCTAAGCTTGAAAATTTTAAGTAATTCACATAAATCACATAGTTAATAATTAACAAAATCATTTAAAACCAGGTGATTTTTGGAGAAAAATCCTTATAGATCCACATGGACATACCGGCATATGTACAATATTAGGGTTATTTTTCGTGGCCAGAAACAAACAAACAAAACTCATTTAAAATAGATTATGCCATGCCAGAGCTTTAGTTATTGCCTAGATGTCAAATTACTGTCCCCAATCAGAGTGCTTTATATACTGGTACTTAGAACAGAATCCTGTGACTGAACAGTCAATGTTGTTGAATGAAAACAGAATGAGTGTTGGCTGTGGGAAGGGAAGTTTGCTTCAATAAAAAGTACATTGCCCATGACTCAGCACGTGCTCAGGCACATGTCAATAAAGACAACCTTGATAACACAAGTCATCAAAGTAGGAGGGAGTCTGGTTGGAAAGGTTTTCAATGGGAGAAAGAAAGAGAATGGAATCAGAAACTATGGATTGAAAATGATTTAAATTCATTGTCTACGTGTATGAAACTATCAAAAAATAAAAAGAATTAGTAAGGACTGGAAGTGGCTAGCAGGTAAAGGCACCTACCTGTGCATAGACCTGGAGACCAGAATTCAATACCATGAGCTCAGCTGGAAGGACAGAACACTTGAGAGTTGTCCTGTGACCTTCATATGCACATTTAGCACACAGCCATTTGCTATTTGTGCTTTCAATAAATAAGTAAAATATTTTAAGATCATAGAATATAAGTATATATGTGATACTTGCTATAATGCATGTATATATAATGTAATGTTTATGCATAGCCGTAAAAATTCACCATTTTATTGTTAAAATAAGAGATGTTACTTTGTGCTATGAAAAATCAGTCTAACATTTTCTTCTGCATTTTTAAATTCTGAAGATTTAATTACATGATATCTTTAAAAAGTTATTCTCAGATCTTTTGTGGCTTATTTCAATATTTAGCATCAGTAATAAAAATAGGCTTAATTAAGTTAAAATGATTAAATTGGAGAGAATATGTTTAAGTTTTAATTTATAAAAACTACTGTCACTAAAGCACTAAAATAGATCACTCAGAAATGTAAAGGAAATTAAATGACCTTTTGTTTCCAACAAGGTCTTTCATTTTCTGTTTTAAGGTTGTCAGTGAAATTAGAAAGATAATAATGTCTTATTAACCATGTTCTGTTCAACAGGAAAAAAAAATGCCCACTGGTATTTAAAGTCCAATTTATAAGCAACTGTGTTACCTTGGTTACTAGCTAGTCTTTTTCCTAAACTATTCTGTTTGTAAGTGACCACTCATAACCAAAGAAAGACTAAAGATGGTATTGAAACTTCAATTCCAAAGGACATGGATTTCAGCTAATTGTTTAAAGACATACATACTTCATAGAACCAAAACAACCTTTTTCTGTTCATTTGCTTCCAAATATGCTTTAATAAAGGCCCCCCATTTAAAAATAGTTATTCATCTTAAATTGGGAAAATTGTCTCTGTTCTGTTATTAATGATGAAAAATATTCAGCAATAAAATAATCGTAGGAAATGTTTATCTTGAATTTAGCAGAAATCTCAATACTAACAAGCAAGATACTAACCTAGAAACTAAAGTGAATTTCAAAGTTCTATTTTGTGTGTTGTGTGGTGTGTATGTGTGTGTGGTGTATGCGTGGGTGCATATGTGCATGTGTGTGCGCATGGGTGGATGTACATATACAAACAGTGGCTAGAACAGGCCATTAAACATCTTCCTCTATTAGTCTCCATCTTATTTCTTTGAGCCAAGGGCTTGTGTTTTATTCAGCTCAACGGAAGCCAGCTTCTTCAGAGGTCCCGTCTCTTCCATCTGAGGTTACACATGCATGTGGGATCACACCTGGTTTTCTTTGTGAGTGCTGAGATTAGAACACTGGCCGTCATTCTTGTGTATCAAGTGCTCTTACTTACAGGCCCTCTGTCTAGCCCCTGAAGTATTTAGTTTCATAATTAACTGCTGACTTGGTGTAATTCTGTCAAACTAGTATCAATATAATGACATTCACAACTATCATCTATATTCATAAATGTAATAATGATTATGCATGATTAATTGTACATAATGTCCTGTATTGTTGCTTAAGTGATAAGGAAAGTGCAGATGTTTTATTTTTGAAGGCTAAAGGAATAGTCAGTATTTTACAACACAGAACACAAACATTTCTGCTATTGATCCATTCAAACATCTGTCATAGCTAGGCACAGCATGGAAACAGGGGCAGATATATCAGTGGGACAAAGGACCAACAGTCTCATTCTTTCATAAAACTAGTGGACAGATAACAATCCTGACTCTGAACTTGATGCATGGAGCACTAGTAATCAGAGAGGAATATCAAACATGCAAACAGGGCTTCGGGTATAGTGAGAAGGATTTGAACAACCTGAAGTCAGGAAGCATTTCCACATACTGGTGTCTAGAAGGAGGAGCCCGGGGCTTGCACGTGAAATAGCACGTGCCTTGGAAACTGGTGGCCAGTTATGCTCCCTCCTCCTTCTCCACCTCCTGCATTTGAGGAGCCATTCTTCATTGGCATCTTTAGGACAATTTCCTCCCATCTGAGTCCAGGGCTCCCATGACTTCTGCTCTCTGAGACTTTGCTTCCCAATTATCTCTAGATATCTTTGCCCTTTCTGTCCATTTTATCTCTACCTCAAAATTACAACTAACCCGACCGAGTCTGTCAAGAAAACACTACGCTCCCCCTGCTAAGTCCAAAGGTAAGTGATCCCCTTCTCAACGCTGTAGAATCATTCATTCCTTGAAGGTGGCTACACACGTAGAACTCAAAAATATCGTGCTAGTCTCTGTAACTCATGCTTTGCATAAGTTCTTAACATGAGGCAATGTATGCATTAATTATGCTCTGCTTTGACTTATGGTTTCCGGGAAAGAAAATGCCACTATTTTTAGTTCTTAATCTTAAAATAACTCATTTTGAAATGCTATAAAACCTTAATGAATATCCAAATTTGTATACATTATTTAAGCTTTAATTTCCTACATTAAACAGTCATTAGATTAACATACATCTTTAGATCTCTTTCCAGCTGTACCAAATTAGCTTTTTCTGAGTTCTTTTGGCTTATGATTTGAGGCAATGAAGAAAGTATTGCTTTTCTAAGTTGTATGCTGAGGTTACAAATAGCAATTTGACTTTAAAATGCCATTTAGGATGTTTCCTTCTGTTAGTATTCATGCAGTAAAAACACAGATTTTTTCCTCAAGAATTACTGAATATTAAAATAGAGCTTGATCACATTTATAGATAAGGAAACAGATATAGAAAATCAGAGGTGTTTCAAAAGAAATCTATTTTTCTTTCTTCTTTCTTTCTTTCTTTTTCTTTCTTTGTTTCTTTGTTTCTTTCCCTTCCTTCCTTCCTTCCTTCCTTCTTTCTTTCCTTCCTTCCTTCCTTCCTTCCTTCCTTCCTTCCTTCCTTCCTTCCTTCCTTCCTTCCTTCCTTCCTTCCTTCTTTTCTTTCTTTCTTGCTTTCTTTCTTGCTTGCTTTCTGTTATGTGAATATTACTAATCATGGAAGAAAGAAATCTGAGAATTGAAATGACAGCAATCTAAAATTAGAAGATTATTTACCAGTATTTTTTGGTTATTTGAGTGTTTCGTATATGAATATTGTGAATTCATAATATTTATGATATTTTCACAGCGAATCCCCAATCTTATTCCCACCATTACAATGCTTCTTCTTCCCTACTAGTCTTCCATCTATTTCCTGTCTTTTCACCTGAGTGGCCTGCTGAGTTTCAGCTGGGTTGCCTTTGATGGCAGGTACCTATGCATTTATTGGAGCATGAATCATGTATCAGTGGGTTTACCACAGAGGAAAGCATCTTCTCTTCCTGCTCCATCAGCATTAACCCTCATCAATGTCTCAGGGAGGTGTGGACCTTTTTGAGCTCTTTCCCTTTCCACAGTAAAATGTTGATAGGACAAATCCCTTGTGGAAATAAGCTGTAGTGAGTTCATGGCTACAATGGCCTGGTCACGTCTAGAGGACAGTATCTGACCACACTTCTGCCCATATCAGACTCTTAATGTTTGATGGTGCCTAATTTTCCTGGATGTTTGGCAAGGTGTCCCTGATCTTTCTTTGAAATATACACTTTTTATGCATGTTTCAGTAGCCAAATGACATAACAAGAACTATCTCATCAGTCCCATTAAATACGGCTTCTGTTTTGCTAAGTTTCCCATCCAGCCTCTAGACCTGGGCTTCCTTCCTGGTTCTCACATCTCTTAGGATTCCTTCCACACACCTCATGGTCCCTATTAATGTTTCCTTCCTGACCCCTCCTGATTCTCCTTTTGAAAGGAAAACACTGCTGCACTCATTACTTTTTTCTTTAAATTTCCTTCACATCGCTCTTTTAACCAGCTACCCAATTCCCACTTCAACCAGGAACCTGCTAGTGGCAAAATCTCTTTTCCCCTTTGTTATTCAAAATACGCAGGATGCTGATTGAATGATAACAACGATAGGTACATTAAGTTTATAAATTATTGTTCACCTGATAATTTAAATGTAATTTATGTGCATGGATTCATTAGCAACCTCAATTTTCATAAGATATAGTGGAATAATTTGTTTTCTTTCTCTGAGTAAAGAAGCAAAGAGCACAGGGAGACGGATTCAGAATTAATGTTACCTAATGCCATCCTGCCGGGAAATTATACAATGGAATCCTTTTTTGGTAATTTTTATGTATTAAATCTGTGTATCTCTGTGTGTATGAATGTACGCATGATGTGTGGGTGTGTATATGCCATCACGTGCATGTGGCGGTCAGAGGATAATTTTCAGGAGTTGCTTCTCCTCTTCCTCTTTGTGTAAGGCTGTGTCTCTCGTTTCTGTCTCTGTATTCCACAGTAACCAGCCCAGTGAGATTCTAACTGGTTTCCTTTTCTGCCTTCAATCCCACTGAGGGAATGCTGGGACCACACATGCCCACCACTACATCTGGCTTCATATGTGGGTTCTGGGGGGGTCAAACACATATTTACAAGCATATATAGAAAGCATCTTTACCGCTGAATCATCTTGCCACTCCTGAAATACTTGCTAACAACAAATTCATAATTATGCATCCACAAATTTGGAGACTAAGTAATATACAGACAAATATAGTTGATTTCACTGACTTTAATACAATAGGTTTATTTTGTTAAAATGTTAAATTAGTAAATATGAAGTAGAGTAAAATGATTACAATTTAATTTTGCTCAAAGACATTTCAGTTTGAGAGTCGCTTATCCTTGTAATAGTTTGGAAGGAGATGTTGAGGATTTGGCTTGAGTTTTCCTTATCCTAGTAATAGCTGGATTTAAGATGTTGGGGGAGTAGAATATATTCTTTCCAGTGCTTCGGGTGGAGTCAATGCAGTCTTTTAGCTTATTATATTGTTCTATACGTTTGCATTTCAAATTTTTTATCTGGTTATGATGGATCGCAGAAGAAATTCTAAGTGGACATTTTCTTAAGTTTCCTAAAAGCTGTGATTTTTGTATGTAGTACATGCAAATGGAAAGGGTGGGTATAAAGATATGGAAGAAAGTTACTCAAGGGAAGTAAGATTTCAAAGGAAACTGGCCCTTCAAGGGATCCCGTGGCGTTCGATTGTACCACAGAATTTTCACTTTGAGGAATGATTTACTGTGGACCTCCTTGCTAGTCTCATATTTCATTGTTTTAATGAGTCTTAGACCCAAATATATAGAGGAAAAAGGGTATTTATTCATGCTCATGGTTCTAGGTTACAGTTCACTGTGATGTCACAAGAATTCATACCAACATCAGGAACGGAGGACACTGGCTACACAATCACCATAGAAGAGCTGAGAGAGAAGAATACTTTTAAGCTTGCCCATGCATCCAAGTCAACTAATTCTTTCTGCATCTTACCGTCTGCACAAGGAATGGTCCCATCCACCCACCATGGGCATTATCTTTCCACACCAATTAGAAAATCTACCAGCTTGCTTTGAGGCTTGCCTTAACTAAATAATACCTCATAGGTGTGCTGAAGTGTTCAGTTTTCGATAATCAAGTTGGTATCTAAAAGCTGCTGCAAGCATTCTGTTGGTAGAGGATAACACCCCAGGAAAGCCAGGTCCCTAAAGAAGGGGAATGTTTTTCATTCCTATCAACCTATCAGTAGCTGGAGCATTGGGAGAGGAGTATGTTTTATCATTTAGCTTTTGTGGTTTGCAACATAACAAATCAACTAAACATTTAAAACAATCACAATCTCTTTAATTATATACTCTTCAGGCTGCTTTTTGGTAAGGCTTAGTTTTTTAACTTTCTGAAAACTGCAGCTTTTCTAAACTGGAGCTTCAGGGAAAACCTAATTTGCTTTTTTTAAAATAAATTTTATTTGTATATATACTTGTCTATGATTTCTTTATCGCTACAAGGGTAGACATAAACAGATCTGGTAGACACTGCTTGGATTCCCAAAGCTGAGATTTACCATCAGAACCTATATAGAGAAAGTTTCCTGGTCCTAACCTGTGAAGTTAGCTGGGGTTTGCCCCCCCCAAAGTATTTTCAGTATGAGACTGGAAGCTCCAAAGACTCCTGAGGTCTGTTCTTGGGACACCATGCCATCATGTCTACACATTGTGTTAGTCCAGTGGGAGTCATGAGATCATGAAACATTCAAGTCATGGTGAAATTGACTTCTCTAGGTATTGTCGTTTGAGGATTCTACTGTGATCAGCTCCTACAACACCAAGGCTAGAATTTAGCAATTGCAGTCTACAAATTAAAGGATGGGACAGAGCGAGATACAATGTATCATGCAACTTAGTGGGAGAGAACTCAGACTAGAAACTGTCTTTTGATGGTGTTCTTGGTCAATGTTTAAGCTCTACCATGGTCCTTTTAGCGTGTGGTTCCCTGCTAAAAGTAACATTTTTTTTTTAAAAAAATTCTTCCTCAGAACATGAAGAGAATTCTACCTACACCAAGGAAAAGCACAGTGAAACTCACACATGAATTCATTTCCCAGCAGCATGGATCCATACATAGTTGTCCCTTGTCTCATATTACTCTTCAGCGATGCCGTTTATAATAGCTTGTCACTGTAGCCTTTAGCTCCTATTATTATAATAGCTTGTCACTGTAGCCTTTAGCTCCTATTATTGGCAAATTTATTTATATTATTTTTTATTTAGAATTTTTTAGCTTAATATATTTTAATAACAATGTTACAGGAACAGCACAGAAGACAGACATTAAAACATGTACTTGTATGTAAGACAACATAGTTGGAAAAGCATAGTGAATGGATAGAATCTACTGTATGATAAAAATGCTACAAACACCATTTAGTTATCACCAATAAGAAATTTACTTATTTTTAAAATATCCATTATCGAGTACTACTCAGCCATCAAAAATGATGAATTACTGGAATTTGCTGGGAAATGGATGTCATTAGAAAGAATTATATTAAGTGAAGTATCCCAAACCCAGAAAATTAAGCGCCGTATGTACTCCCTAATAGGTGGCTCCTAGTACCAAACTCACCCAGCCCACATTGAGACACTCAAAAGTAAACCTATGAAACACAGTAATTGCAAGGATTATGAACAAGAGAGATGGGTTAGGAGGGCCACACCAGAAACAAGGAGAGAGGAGACCATGTTACAGCAGAGAAAATAGGCCTCCATCAAGGTCTACAAGTAAGTAATGAGAAACCTGGTTAAGTTCACAGACGTTCTTTCCTGATCTCACCAGAAGGGGAGGGCATATAGTCTAGCAGATAAAAAGTAATCATTTTGCAAATGGGTGACGGACCCCTCCCTCAGTGAGGTTTCCTACTCTTATTACATCTACCCTTGAATGTGCTATTACAACAAGACTCCAGTTTAACAGCTTTTTGTCTCTGACCAGGGGGTGACATACAGTGCCCAGCAGAATGGAGTGAAGGGAATTGCAGGAGCAGCAAAACTGCAAAAGAAAATCAACAAACCACAATCCAGAACTTCAGAGACTATATCAATCACATAGAACTAGGACAGCCTAATCTCTCCCCATCCTGGAGCTCAGGGACATTTGCGGAAGAGGGGGCGGTAAGATTGTAAGAGCAAAAGGATGGGAGGAGCAACGATTTTGCAAGATTCTCAACAATAGTTGGGGCCAAAGCAATCGTAATGGGACTTTGCATGCCCTGCGCAATGTCCAGTGCACTGTTGCCCTCATAAAGTCTAGCATCTGTTAAGGGCACCGAGACCCCTGGAGGCAAGGGATTGACAGCCATAGTAGTGATCTTATGCTTAAGGGGAACAAGAGAAAGGGCTTATGGAAATGCCACTGGGTCCTTATATGTCATCGGAGAGGAGGACCCAATGGAGAGTTAGGCGTATACAATAAAGGACTCTCTGGGAATTGGGGGGGAGGCACTGGGGGAAGGGGAGGGGGAGGAGAGGGGAGGGAGGGAACTGGTAAAAAATTTTTAAAATGTATAATTAAATTTTTAATAAAAAAAATCCATTATCTAGGAATTTTAACTGAAAACTGAGGGGCTGGGGCTATAGCAATACCCTGGGTTTGGTCCCCAACACTTTTATAACAGTTAGTCCTAACTAATCCTGCGAGAGCATTCAAAAATCAATCAAGTTAAGGGAGGAAGGGAGATTTACTCAGCTTATGGTTCCAGAACATGGAAACAGTCTTTCATGGCAAAGGCGACATGACTGGTGGCTGAAGCTGGAGTCAGGCTAACATCCCAGAGGCTCAGAGTTGTGAAGAGTCTCTCTTCTAAGTCTTCTGTTCTATAGTTCCTTTTATCTGGTCTGCTACTGGGAGGTTCCTATCAGATCTAGAACTGGTCTTCCTAGTATAAATGTATTGATCCAGATAATCTCTTCAGGTGGTCTCAGTTGATCTTAGTTAATAACAGGTGTTGTCAAGTTGACATCCAGGATTAACTATCACGACTTCAAAAGAAAATAAGTCATGATGGTAAACAAAGTGCTGTCATAAGAAAGGAATATAGCAAAATGCAAAAGAGAGATGTATGTAGACCTTTTGGAGGATAACAGCTGATCACAGTTAAGGTTTGTTACAGGAAAATTCTCACGTAGGTGAGGGACCACTATGCAACTGGTCAATCTTAATTGCTGGATGACTTTGTTTTCCTTCAGATAAATAAGTAGGATTACAAAGGTAGAGACAATTTTCTCAAATTCTGAACAGTTTCTACTTGCACAAAGCCTCAGTGCTTGGGGGTTTACGGTGAGAGATGCAGGGCTGCAAGACACCTAGATTTAATTTCCATCTTTGACTGGGTCTGAAGAATAACTGGAGTTTCCTATGCAGCAGGAACCAAGGAAACACTAACCCTCCTTATGCATTTTTGTGTTTCCACATTATGTTTGTAAATTGTTAAAGAAAAATTTTTTATCTCTTCATGAGATCGATAAACCTCTCTTGTTCCCACTTTAATGGATTATTTTACACATTATATGTGAGATTGTATCGAGGAAAGAAATGCTGAAGTTTTTCTCCTGAGTGTGTGTTTTCAATATTCTAATCACAGAGTGAAGAGAGCCTTAGATGCTAAAAACATTAGCTTGCAAGATTTTTTTCTTGCCCACCTCACATTAAGCCTGTGATAAAAGGCCCACTTGAGAATTGTGCTCAGTGCCTAAAGTGAATGTTTTAAAGTTAATGATACAATCAAAATCATTTTTCCCTGGTAACTGCTATTGTACTCATTTGAACAGATTCCAGTACAGTTGTTTTTCCTTTTACATAATGCTTTGTGTATAAATACAAGTGAGATGGTTTAGTTCATGTATCACAAGTATCCAGCTAACGCAAAAATGTACATTGCCCATTATTTATCTCTGTCAGGATAAATGTCTGCCGCATCCTGGTTCTTGGTTCACAGCCATTACTATAATAATGTTAGTTCTGTGCTTTAAGAATTCCTCATGGAATTGCCAAAAACTGTTTAGAAGTACTTCACACCAGTAGGTTGAGTCTAAAAGACTTTTTTGTCTTCCAAATAGCGAGCTTAATTACTCTTAACAACATTATATTAATTAATGTCAGGTCAAATGATTGTCTTTGTGTTCAATTCAAAATATCCCAGCAAGAGATTTCATTCGTGTCAACCCCAAACTGGTTTGACTAGTAGAGATTGAATGGACCAAAACTACTTGCAATTCTGAATTTTGGATGTCACATGAAGAGAATACTTATACAGGAATCCAAATACCCAGATATCAAATGTTTTAAAATCTAAAACATCTTGGTTCTGATTTGAGGCTCCAAGCAGAAATTATTGTCATGAAATTTTTCCATACACAAAATCGTTTAAAAATATTGTATAAAATTATCTGCAAGTTGCATGTGATGTATATATGAAACATTGAAATCTAGGTTTATCTTTGGATTATAATCCCAATATATCTCATTATGTATATTCAAATATTCCCAGATTTCAAAAATCTTATATCTGAAACACTTCTGGTTTCAAATGTTTTTGGTATAAGGGATACTTTGTGTCTAATGATGACACAAAGTGTCAAAGGTGATAATGTATTAACTATTTTAAATAAAGCAAAGATTAATTAATATGTTAAAACAAGGTAGTTTTTGAGAAATAGTCAAGGAACTTTGACTTTCTAGTATGTATATTGCAGTGAATAATTTTTCTTTTACTACTTTACATCTCAATTAAAATTTATTAAACCGGGGTCATCTCATTTAATTATTATTCTGAGAAATAATTTTTAATTGAGAACTAATTATTGAGAAATAATTCAGAAATGTTAAAACATAAATGTTTGTATTAATATAGATGTGTAAATGTGAATGTGGATTGCTTTTGTCTATTTGTTGAATGCCTGTCTTAATCTTCATACTTTTGCCTGCATTACCTTCTGCTTTTTGTTTTGGGGTGTGTGTGTGCGCGCACGTGCACTCATGCACATATGCACACAAGCATGTAACAGAGGTCACTTGAGTGTGTATGCACCTGTGGAGGCCTAAGGGTGACATTAGGAGTCATCCTGGATTGCTGTGCTTTGCAGATTTTTTAGGCTCCACCTTCCAAGGCCAGAACTGCAGACCTCCACCAAATCTGTGCACCATGTCTCCCTACATATCTGCCCAGCATTTGTGAGGCAAAAGCTTTAACCATTGAGACATCTTCCCAGCCCATGTTTTGGTATATTTCAAAAGGCAAAATAAGGAATGATTGCCCATATACATCAAGAAGAATCAAGACTAAGAAAACAATCTGAAGAATATGAAGGGATTAAATGGAAACCAGCCTCAAAATTGATTCATCAATAGAGTTTTATTATCATTACTTTAGGATATCTGTGTCATTCATTGTGAGACATTATCATTTAGGCTAACATGCCACCATATTCTACATCTAACCTGCCCTGAAGCAGGACTGCGATGTTGAAGGGTCCGTCTTTTGTTTCTCTTTTCAATTGGTCTCCAGATGATGGACACGGTTATAACTTCTCACGTTATAACACGATTTGCGCTGCCGTTTCTGTAAGCAATATTGGAGGGCTGGGCCAGAGCATCTTCAAAGCCTAAACTAAATCTGGATTTCTCCACTGGGCAGCAGATGGCAGTATTCATCCAGATATTCAGAGCTGATTTATGCGGCAGTGGTTTCTAAAGGTACTTGTCTTTCCCCTAAGAATATTTCCTGAAATAGTATACTTGTCCAGCATTTTCTGCTTCTGCCAAGAGAAGTCACAACATGTTGGTGCCACCCTGACTTTGGGATTCCTTGTATCTCATATTTACTCTTATTTCAGAGAAATTGCTTTAAAACAGTTAATAATATCTAATGCTTTAAAACAGTTAATAATATCTAATGCTGTGTCCAGAATATTGCTTTTGTAAATTTTAATTCTTTTCATCTCGTGAATACAATCATATACATGTCAATGATTAGAATTTCAATGTTAGACCATGGCTAATATTAGGTCACACTTATAATGGTCTTTTAAACGTGGATTTATGACTCATTGGAAAGAGAGAGTAGAGCACAAGACTCCCTGTGTAGCATCTGACTAACCACGTCCATGGGGAATCAATTCCGCCTTTGCTGTCTAAAATTTCTCATCTCTGAAATGGTGATAGTACTGATTTCCATCTTGTAATCTTGCTCCCAAATATTAAGTGAGGTGTTAGATATAAATTATTCTGAACAATGGCTGACAAACAGGAAACTTGCATAAAGATTTGGTATTCCTGGTGGGTAGGGTAGGAAGGCGATCTATGGTGTCTGCAATATGTACTCCAGAGAGGGTTTCTTTTTCCAGTTCATAAACTGTCCATGGCTATATTCATAGAATGTGTGTTACCAGTGGACTGTGCTTCGGTGGCACTAGACAGGCTCACCTGGATTCACTTGCCACACAATCAGGCCTTTTTCCTGCCAGGATCAGCTTGGAGGTGACTTTTCCAAATGGAAATGCGATGGAATCAGATTCCTTCTGTCCCTGCAGCTGAGCAGAGATTTGGCAACATCAACAGGTGTGAGGCTCACAGCCTCCCTCCTTGAAAGACAGGAAGCCGGACGATTGCTCATTGAGAAAGAGAAGCCATTTTCTGGGCATGAGTCATCCTTGGCCGACGTTCAGGAGAGCACTTTGGAGAAGATTGGGAACTCATTTGCCGTGGTAGACATGGAGTCAAACACTGAAATGTGAACTTTCAAGATACTGCAGATAGCACTTGAGAATTTTCAACTGATGCTAAACTGCATTGTACCCCCATGGATCGAGGAATAAGAACATCACCAGGGATGCAAAAGGTGAAAACTCAGCACTCAGAGACTAGATACATTGTACATTTCCTAATAGTGTACTAATTCTCAGTGACAAAAATGCATGTTTTCTGTGAGTGTACTAATTTCTCAGTGAGAAAAATGTATATTTGTTCTAGGATATGCATGATAAAATTATTTGTGTGTCAAACACTTTGTATTACATCACTTACTCATAATAATATATTTTCCCCCACATTTAATTTTTTCCTAATCATACAAGTTCAATAGTTATACCCCTGTCATCTCCCTCCGTCCTCTCCTCCCTAGTGATCCTCCTTTCACTCTCCCCTCTTCCCCCTTCCTTTCACCCCCCTTGCTCCCTCCCCTTCTCCCTTCTTGGGCTCCCGGTTAGTATGAGAACTCTATTATGACTGTTTAATCCCTTGCCTCTAAGGATCCTGCTGCCTGGAACTTTCTTCCATGTGATCCATACTAGATTTTGGGGGAGTCATTGACATGTCAGCTATTGTGCAGGTCAGGGAAAGTCCAATTTGGCTGCTGCAACCCTAACTTGTGTGGAGTATCTTGCATATCATTGGTCCTCCCCATCTTTAGGCTCTTACAATCTTGCCACCCCTTCTTCTACAAGGATCTCTAGCTTTAGGGTGGGAAGAGATTTGACTGGTCTGGTTCCAGGTGAATAATGTAGGGTCTTTAGTGTTGAGTTAGTTAGTTTGCTGTTGCTTTCAGTTTTGCTTTTCTTGCACTGCTCGTGGCTGCATCCTGATTGATTTTTAAGGTCATCTCCTAACCAAAGAATGTTTTTGTTACTCAGGATTGTTTTTTCTACCCTGGGCCTTTTGTGCTTCCATATGAATTTTGAGATTGTTTGGTCAATTTCTTTAAAGAATTGCTTTGGGATTTTGATTGGATAGCATTGAATCTGTATATCGCTTTTGGTAGGATAGTCATTTTTATGATGTTGATTCTGCAGATCCAGGAACATGGCAGGTCTTTCCACCTTCTGGCGTCTTCTGTAATTTCTTTCTTTATGATTTTAAAGTTTTCATTATAAAGGTCTCTCACTTCTGTGGTTAGATTTATACCAAGGTATTTCATTTTTAGGGGCTATAGTAAATGGGATTGTTTCTCTTAGGACTTTTTCACTTTTTTCATTATTGGTGTATAGGAAGGCTACTGATTTTTGCATGTTTATTTTGTAATCTTTCACTCTGCTGAACTTATATGTATTGGTTCCAGGAGTTTCCTGGTGGAGTTTTTAGGGTCACTCAGATATAAGATCCTGTCATCTGCAAATAGAGATATCTTGACTTCTTCCTTGTTGGTTTGAATCCCTTTTATTCTCTTCTCTTATGGCTCTAATTAAGACTTCAAGTACAATATTGCATAGAAGTGGTGAGAGTGGACAGCCTGGTCTACTTCCTGACTGAAGCGGGAATGCTTCAAGTTTTTCCCCAATGAGTATCATCTTTGCTGTTGGCTTGTTGCATACAGCTGTTATTTTGTCAATATAAGTTCCTTCCATTCCAACTGTCTCTAGGGTTTTGATCAGAGAAGGATGTTGGATCTTGTCAAAAGCTTTTTCAGCATATATCAAGAGTTGTGGTCTTCGAATTTGGATTGGCTTATATGATGGGTTACATTTATTGATTTGTGTATGTTGAACCAACCTTGTGTCCCAGGATAAAGCCTACTTGATCACAGTGAATGATCTTTTTAATATGTTTTTGAATCTGATTTGCTAAGATTTTGTTGAAAATCTTTGCATTTGTGTTCATCAAAGAGATTGGTCTATAGTTTTCTTTTTTAAGAATTTTTAAGTATTTTTATTAGGTTTTAGGATTAGTATGATATTAACTTCATGGAAAGAATTTTGAAGTGTTCCTTCATTTGCTAC
Source organism: Typhlomys cinereus (assembly GCA_023101885.1). Taxonomy (NCBI): domain Eukaryota; kingdom Metazoa; phylum Chordata; class Mammalia; order Rodentia; family Platacanthomyidae; genus Typhlomys; species Typhlomys cinereus. The sequence goes on from JALPQD010000154.1 coordinate 29,455, forward strand.
TTCATGGTACAGTTTAAGGAATAGTGGTGTTAGTTGTTTCTTAAATATCTGGTAGAATTCTGTGCTGAATCTACTTAGTCCAGGACATTTTTTGGTGGGAAGATTTGAGATTATGTCATCAATTTCTTCATTTGTTATAGGACTATTTAAATAATTCAAAATTTCCTGATTCAATTTAGGTAAGTTGTGCTTACTCAGGAATTTATTCATTTCTTTTATGCTATCAAATTTCATGGAGTATAAGTTTTTGAAATATTTGACCTTAAAATTCTCTGAATTTCTTGTAATCAATTGTGATAACTCCATTTTCATTTCTAATTTTGTTAATTTGGGTTTTCTCTCTCTTGATTTTGGTTAATTTAGCTAAGGGTATATCAATTTCATTGATTTTTTCAAAGAACCAGCTTTTTGACTGGTTGATTCTTTGTATTGTTTTCCTTATCTCAATTTCAGATATATCTCCCCCGATTTTACTAATCTCCTCTTTTCTACTGCTTTTGGGATTGGATTGCTCTTGTGTCTCTAAAGCTTTAAGCTGCATTGTTAAGTTATTTATTCTTGATGTTTCTATTTTTTTTTGATATAGGCATTAAGAGCTATAAACCTACCTCTTAGGACAGCTTTTAGTGTGTCCCAGAGATTTTAATATGTTGTGTTTTCATTATTGTTTGATTCTAGGAAATCTTGAATTTCCTTTTTGATTTCTTTCTGAACCCTTTCTCATTCAGCATCATTGTGTTTAGTTTCCAACAGTTAGTGTATTTTCTGCTATTTGTTGTGTTGTGGATGTCAAGCTTTAGACCATGGTGGTGTGACAGGGTACAGGCTAGAATTTCAACTTTCCTGTATATGTGGAGACTCATTTTGTGGCCCAATATGTGGTCTAGTTTAGAGAAAATTTTGTGGACTCCTGAGAAGAAGTGTATTCCTTGGTGCTTGGATGGAAGGTTTGCTAGAGATCTGTAAAGTCTATTTCAGTAATGTTTGATTTTGTTTCAATGTCTCTCTGTTGAGTTTTTGGCCTGTTTTGATCTATCCCATGTTAAGAGTGTGGTATTGTATTGTTTTGGGATTGAATTCTTGTTTTAGATGTTGTAATGTTGTTTAATGCATGTGGAGGAGCCCATATTAGATGTGTATATGTTCAGTATTGTGAAGTCTTCCTGGTGAATTGTTCCTTTGACTAAAATATAGTATCCTTCTTTATCTCTTATGATTTTCTTTGGTTTGAAGTCCACTTTGTCAGCATTATTGCTATCCCTGCTTGTTTTCTTTTGACCAGCCTTTTACTTCTAGAATGTGCCTATCTTTTGTGGTGAATTGTGTTTCCTGAAGGCAGCAGATGGATGGGTTTTGATTTCTAATATATGTTTGTAACCTGTGTCTCTTGATTGGTGAGTTAATTCCATTGACATTTAGTGTTATAATGGACAAACTACTTTTAATTCCTGACTTTTTTTGTTTAGTGTATTATTTAGCTTGTAAATTGTAGTGATATTATAATTCCCTTCTGTCCTCCTGGATATGCTTGTTCTTTTCTTTAAGCTTGAGTATCTTTTCTAGCATTTTTTTAAAGGCCTGGTTTGGTGGTCTTGTAAGTATTCAAATTGTCTTTGTGGTGGAAAATTTTTCTTTCATCCTCGATCATGACTCATAGTTCTGATGGGTATACAGCCTGGATTGACATTTGTGCTCATTCAATACTTGAAGTATGTCTCTCCAAGTTCTTTTGGCTTTTACTGTTTCCATTGAAAAATCATTTGTTATCTTAATAGTTTTACCTTTAAAAGTGACTTGTTCTTTTTTCTCTTGAAGCTCTCAGCACAGTCTCTTTGTCTTGTATATGTAGTGTTTTGACTATTATTTGCTATAGTGAGTTTCTATTTTGGTCATATTTGTTTGGGGTGCTGAATGTCTCTTGTATTTGGATGGGCATCTCTTTCTTTAGATGTGGAAAGTTTTCTTTTATGATAATTTGAAAATTTTCCTCAGGTGTGGTATTTTGGGATTCTTGTTCTGATATTCCATGAATGCACATGTTAGTCTTCTTTAAGGTGTCCCATAACTCATGGATATTCCTGTCAAGTGTCTTTTTGGCTTTAACAACCTCTTTTATTGAACTAGTTAATTCTTCCACTTTGTCTTCAAGATCTGATATTCTATTTTCTGCTTGTTAGTTCTGCTGATGAGATTCTCTGTTGAGTTCTAGGTTGAAGATAGCTTGTCTTTTAGTTTGAGTTTAAACTCTGAGATTATTTTAACTGCTCTATGCCTATTTTTGCTTTTTCAATTGCTTTTCTCATCTCCTCCAAGTGCCTGTTGTGTTCCTGTTCAAACTTGTTGATGTGATTATTTAACTCCTCCCAGATTCCCTCTTTCATTGTTTTGATCACAGTAAAGATCAGGCCTTGAAAATTATTTTCATGGATATGGCTTTCTTGGCTATTTTCTGTCAGTATCTTGTGGTTGGATTCCATCATTACTGGGTTGATTCTTTTTGCAGGAAATTTATTGTCTTGGTTTTTGTTTCTCATGGATTTGTGCTGTGACCTGTGCATTTTTGTTTTATCACTTATGTCCTTTTTTGTTTTTGTGTGTTTTTGGCTGAACTGAATTACACAGTATTACTACACTTGAATAGTTATTGCTAGTGTTTGCCTTGGAGTTGGGTATACCTGTCTGTTGTTGGTATTATTTCCTAGCTGAGGCTATTGGACTGTTAGTACATCATTAAGGCAGGTTTAATAGGCAGGGATTGAAGATTAGTATGGTAGTGCACTATTTAGGTTTACTTCCTTGGTGACATGTGAGGGTGAATGGCATAATCCCTGAAATTGTATGGATTTTTGGGTGGCTAAATGTTAAACTACAATAACTAATAATTGAGTGGAAGAAGATGGTAAAAAGGGTATACTTATCTTAGAGATGCATGTGAAGATTCTCTCCCATATGATGGGATGATTTTAGAGGACCTCAGATGAATGGTGTTGGTCCCCTAGCCCTTTGCTTGGGTTTTCTCTGGACTCCGTTGAATTCTGAGGAGCAGGGAGTCTGCAAAGAGCCGGGAATTCATCTGGGTCCCTGACTGGGGCAGAAAGGCAGAGTGGCTAGTGGGGCACTCAGATGACCTGGGGCTTGGTGGGTGGCCTAGAGGCCTTCCTCAGGACCAGAAAGGCGGCTGGCAACTAGTGGGGTGCGCAGAGGACCTGGGGCCTGGGGCGAGGTCTAAGGGGCTTACCTGAGGAGCAGGGAGTCCCTGTAGGTCCAGGTCCGGGGTCAGGGGCAAAAGCAGAATGTCTAGTGGGGCATGCAGATGACCCGGGGCACTCCATAATAATATTAAGATATGTTTTCTATTATATTCCTCAAGAGAAAATTGAAGGCAACTTCAAATTATAATTGATTTTTTTTCAAATTTAATTTGAGATATTAACTAACTTGCATATGAAATAATTGAATCAAGCAATTCGATATCAGTACCTAAGTCAACAGAATAGTAAAACTGAATGTATGTCTTTTGTATATCAGTTCAATTGTTCCCTATTCAGTCTTTCTTAGTTTCATAAAATTTGAAGTTAAGGAATTCCTTTAGGTAGTTTTTATAGATACCCTTCAATTGTTTTAAATGCAATAAGACTGAAAGGATTTTACTTGGTGACATCAGTAAAGAGACAGGTAAACCAAACAAGTAGCTTTCATTATTTTTAAATCATTTATTATATTTTGTTTGTTTGATAATGAGAGAGGTAGAGAAAGATAAAGAAAAGAGGGGAGAGAGAGAAGGAGGGGTAAGCATGTGTTTGAGGTCAGAGGATGTTTAGAAGTCAGTTCTCTCCTATCATGTGGGTTCCAGGAATGAACTCAGGACCCCAGGTTTATGCTGAGGCCCCTTTAGCAGTGGGCCATCCTGGTGGTCACAAGTAGCTTTGCTTACAGAAGACTGTCTTACTCAGACTTACTCTATTATGGTACATATGTATGTACATACATACATATTTGCTTACAGACTTCTGTTTATAGGTCATGAGCATCTTTGCATACACAGATTTTTGTTTTTTTTTTTTATTTTTCCTAGGCCATGGAATCAAAACTAAGTCAGAAAAAATTTTTGTTATTCAAAAGTTGAGATATTATGAATCTTGGATATTACATATGTTTTTAAATTCCCAAGATAGTGCATGTATCTCAATGTTCAGACTTCATCTCCAGTAATCTCATCCAACCATATTATCTAATAGAGCAACCTGAGATCCTAAAGTTAATGTCTACCAATGGGATACAAATTTTTCATTTGAACTTCCCCAAATTAGCCTTTGTAACAAAGTGTTAAGCACCTCATTTAGAGATTTTTAGCTTTAAATGATAGAAAATGAAAGCATCATTTTAAGTCCCCCTTCACTCTTACAATCCATGAAAATTTTTATTAGCTTTCAGAAAGCTGCCAGTGAATGTTTTCCCCAGTGCTTGCGAATCTGACTTTGAAGAAAAAAAGCAAACACGTGACTCATCTCTCACAGCATCAAGGATGCGATGTCTGAACCACTGTTTTCTTTCATGGTCTGCAGAGCATTGTAGTTCAGACTAAGTTTTTTTTTTCATAGAAACCAATTTTTGATAGTATGGATGTCACTTCGATGTGGAAACCTCCAAAGGGATTTCTGGCGCCTTGCATGCAAAAGCCATACATTAGCATAGCACTGCAGTGGAGTTGGGGTGCAAGACAGACTGCATCCAGATCCCCAAAGTCAAAACACTATCACACTTTCCACTAAACACTTTCAAAACTTGCTCTAGTTTTCTGTCATTAAAAGCTGATATTTTTTAAACAGCTCTAGCTGCTAATGCCAATTCAGTTCCTCCATACCTGTCAATATTTCCTGCATGAATATATATATATAGTAATATATATATTGCAAAGCATAATAAAGTTGGATATTGGTTTAAATATATGAACAATACAGTTCATCTGTGTTGCTGTATTCCCGCCAGGCCAGCTGGGGGAAAGAGGGGGAAAGAGTGGGGCCTCGGTGCTAGAGGCAAATGGGCGAGCCAGAGACAGGGTCACCACCACCAGACCCCAGGAATCAAGTGAAAAGCAGTAGTGGGCGAGATGCCGCAGATTCGGAGTCATTAAGGGCATTTGGGCTTATATAGAGTCAGGGTCCAATCAAGTGTTGCCATCCTTGGGGGGGGGAGTCACCAATCATTTAACTGTTTATTAGGTGTCCATTGCAGGTGCAGGTTAGACCGCTGCTTCCCATTGGTTGTTCATCCCTCATCTGCATGTTCCTCTTTTGGGACATGTCCAGGGCATGTCAGGACATTCAGGCTTGTCGAGTTCAGGAGCCGGGCTAGGGCCTCCCTGAATCGGTAGTGGCACACATCTGCATTGAAGTTAGCAAGGACTAAGTTCATGTACTCTCATGTATGTTAACAGCCTGATGACTACAGTTAATAATAAATGTTGCATTCTTGGACATTGTCAGAGAGTGGCCATTGTCTTCTCAACAAAACAATCTTAACTCCACGAGATAATACATTTGCTAATTATTTGGATTGTATTATCTAACAAGCATGTGTACTTGTAATGATTACTCTTAATTATTGCCATGAGAGAATACCCAAAGTCAAGTAACTTAAGGAGAAAAGGAAATTTATTCACCTTAGGGTTCCAGAGGGGAAATACAGTCTTTCATGGCGGAGGTGACATGGCTGGTGGCTGAAGCTGGTAGGGTAAGTCATAATCTCTTTAGCTGGTCTCAGTTAATCTTAGTTAATGCCAGGTATGATCATGTTGACCCCCAAGATTAACTGCTTTAAGTACTTTAAGACATTATGCTGCATATGAGAAATACATTCAGTTTTCTATACCAATCTTAAAAATAAAATGCACCTGAAAAAATCTGTGAAGTGCATAAAATCATATTTAGTGTCCAAGGTATTTACAGGGGCCACAACTAGACTGGGTGTTTACAGAGAGGCCTTTCAGCGTCCCAAGAACTTAGCCTCTTTGGGGGCCACTCTTGCTTTACTCCAGTCTTGAATACCTGCCATCAAGCATGAGCCACCTGAGCGCTTGTTCTCGTTGCAAGCTAATAGTTTTCGCTTGCTTCAGTATCTGTCTAGACAGTAGAGGAAGACAAAGGATTCCCGGGTCTCAGATAAGGACTCAAGGCATACCAAGCAAGCTAGTTCCTCTTGTCATCCGAGTCTGCTCTAGGATGCAGTCCAGTCAGATGCGGCACCCTTGGTGGGTGTTACAACAGCTTAGGAGTCCCAAACTTAAAAAGTCCAGTTTTTTGAAAAGTGAGTCTTTCTGAATTTTCTTCAGAGGAAGATAACATTATTTTTTCTACTGCATAATAGACACACACACACACACACACACACACACACACACACACACACACTCACACACACATACATACACCAAAAACCAGCCAACCAAACAAAACCCCTATGCTCTGTTCTGGAAGGAAGCACTGTCTGTCTTTCAAGGTTGTTGACTGGAAACACTTGGAACAAAAGCTGGAAGTAACTTTACTTGTAAAAGTTTCACAGTCTTCAAAGACCTAGGGATACTGTCAAATAACATATGATTTTATAAGATTAAATCAATCAGCATCCGTAAAGCATTCCGTCCAGATGTGACAATATAGTAGAAGCTCGGTAACACTTGGGTCCTGGTTTATTTCCCCTTTCCCACTCTGAAACACGAGGTTCCCCATTGCTCTGAAGGCAGAGGGCCCACGGAAAATAGCGCATTTTCATGCTCCCCCTGCCTTTGTAGAGGAGGCTGACCCAGGTCAAATCGTGCCTTCACTTAACCTGAGGTCATAGTTAAGGCTTACAGACGCCCCTCCAGGTCCAGACCTATATAGATCCTGAATTAGTCATTACCTAGGTAGGTTATAATCTTCTCGGTTTTCCGATACTGTCTTAGCAACCAGTGTTGGTGATCGACTCATTACTGGTCAATCTATTGCTCTCTCCACCCCCTGCTTTGCTCTGGATAGCAAGGTATTGACTCCTGTCATTATCTGTATTTCTTTTGCCTTTGCCGACCAGATTTGGTCAATAGACAGAGGAGGAAGAGGAAAGGGGAGCAGGAAAACGGAAGTTAGGAAACTTTTTTTTTTCCTTTGTACTTGTATTGGTTGGTCTTTCTGCTGTTGTGAGATACCACTCAGGCTTAAGCAACTTAACGAGAGAAAAGGGAGATCTATTTGGCTTACAGTTCCAGAGGGGAGATACAGTCCAGGGCCGAAAAGGCATGGGGTGGGCGGCGGAGGCTAGAGGCGTCTATGGCCCATCCACCAAGGCAGCTGAGAGCTGCAAACCACCAACTTCCAGAACAGACTAACTAACTGAAGCAGAGCTGGGCAGGGCTAACCAACCTCAAGGCCTACCCCCCTGTGACATGCCTTCCTCTAGCAAGACTCCACCTCCTGAAGATTTAGCCGCGACCCGCCCCCGAAACTAAAGATTCAAACACATGAGCCTGTGTGTGGGGGGGGGGAGACACATTTCAAGCCATGACAGTATTCTGGTTTGAGGCGGATCTCTGAACAGAGCTGCATCTCCTCAAGATTCCAGCTTGTCTAGGTGGCACCCCTCTCTTTGATCCCACACTCTGATGGGTAAGCAACCCTCCCTCCAGCGATCCATGAACTCTGTCCCCCACGGTTTTCTCCAGGTCTTTCTCTGCCGTTACTAGTGCTAACCCCCCCCCCCCGACCTCCACCCCACACACACACCAAGTTCCACACTTGGATTTTTTTTTTCCCTTGAATATGTGATGTGGGTTTTGTTTCTGGACTGACTACTAAAACATAGTCACTTGGCATCCAGACGTTCTTCCCCTAGTAAGTTTCTCCTAGTCTCCTTCAAGTTGACCATGAGTCCACGTTGAAATTTTTTATCTTCTTGGGAATGAACTGCTTGAACTAAACAGATTGTGGTTCAGGCTGATGTTAGGAAGAGAAAGTATATTGTAAGGATGGGAGGACATGTTCCTCATCTACTTTATCTGCTGTAGGAAATGATTTTCTTGAAAGGAGTGTGGATTTATTTGCATTCTGTGGATGATGAGCCTCATTCCATGGGATAGATGGGGTTTGAGGAGGAAGGTCAAAATAATAATGTTCCCAGTTTCAGAATTTGTTACTATTTACCTGAACTGTCATAAGGAGCCAATTTAATGTGAAACTTAAGTGTATGCTTACAGAGCCCTCTGGAGGTAGCCAGGAACTCCAAACTTGCTGACAAAAATATGATTATGAGAGTAGGTGGTTATATTTTCTATCCATGAATCCTATTGCAATAATATATATCCCTAGATGTCGACTGGAGCCTTTGGAAACATTCATCAACTGTAGGAATATTCCATAATTCATTACTGTAGCAGTTCACCTGCATGATTGCTGATAAAATTATGACAAAACCGCTTAAAGGAACAAGGGATTTATTCTTCTATGATTGTCCAGCTACAGATCTTAGTCCAGTAGAGCAGAGAGCCATCACCAAAGGGCTGAAGGAATTAGTCCACACTATATCCATGTAACAGTTGAGAGAGGGACAATCCTTACTTGCCAGACCAGCATGTCTGGCCAAGTATATGGAAGGATGCCTCCTTTCTCAAACAACTCCCTCCATTTTATTCACCTGCCTGGGGACAGGTCCACCCACCGTGAGCGGAGCCTTCCCCATCTGCAAAACAGTTTCCTATAGGTTCGCTCTGGGTTGAATTAACTCAAATACCAATTCTCTACAAATGTGCCCAAAGTTCAAACCCTCAACCGTCAAGTTGACACCTGTGTCTTACTATATTTTCTAGACCATGAAATCTTATTGCAATAATGTATATCCCTGGATGTCTACTGTAGCACTCTTTCTTTCTCTCAAATAAAAATTTTTTAAACATTTTTTATTATTTCCGTCCTCTCCGATGACGTACAAGGACCCAGCGGCATTTCCCTGAACCCTTTCCTTTGTTCCCTTAAGCATAGGAACACTATTTTGGCTGTCAATCCCTTGCCTCCAAGGATCTTGGTGCTTTTAGCAAATGCTAGACTTTGTGGTGTCAATAGTGTGTTGGACATTGTGCAGGGCATGTAAAGTCCAATTATGATTGCTTCAGCCCTAACTTGTGTGGAGTATCTTGCATATCATTGCTCCTCCCATCCTTGTGCTCTTACACTCTTACCGCCCCCTCTTCCGCAAATTTCCCTGAGCTTCAGGATGGGGAGGGATTAGGCTGGCCTAGTTCTAGGTGGTTGATATAGAGTCTCTGAAGTTCTGGATTGTGGTTTGTTGATTTTCTTTTGCGGTTTTGCTGCTCCTGCAATGCCCTTTACTCCATCCTGATAGGTATTGGATGTCACCCCCTGGCCAGAGATAAAAAGCTGTTAAACTAGAGTCTTGTTATGAGAGTATATTCAAAGGTAGATGTCATAAAAGTAGGAAACCATAGTGAGGGAGGGGTCAATCACCCATTTGCAAAATGGTTACTTTCAAATAAAATTTTTTTAAATTTAAAATTCCAAGCACTAACTTTTCACACAGTTTGTATGACTAAGAAAAAATAACAGTGTTTGCCTGACGATCTGTTAGGGACGTGTTTCTTAACAGTGGTATGCACCAGAATCAGGAAGTTATCTCAATCTCTTCACTTCCTTTTGTCCTTTCACACATTCGTGTCATGTTTATGAAGTGATATTATGGGGTAGATTTTAAAATACTTCTTCAACGCTGACAAATCAGCATGTTTCTTAACTACATACACAGAATTTTCCCGTGACGGTGGCTAACAACAGGATTTGGTAAGTATATCAGTCACTTTATATTACTGAGACAAAAATGCCTAAATGGGATTTCAAATTTAAAAAATAATTCAAAGAAGGCTTTCCTTTGGTTGGTGGCTTCAGAGCATTCTTGTCATGGTTTGGAATGTGAGGGGCTCCTCACAGACTCCTACACTGGAATTTTAATTGGGAGGTCATGGCACCTTTGGAAGGCGGAGCCTTGCTGGAGGCAGGTATCACAGGGCGAGGACCTCGACGTTGGTTAGCCCCCTGTCCTTGAGTGGTTGGGTCTGCTTTTGAGCTTGCATGCTGCGGCCGCTCTCTGTCTTCATGAAGGCTGTGACTTACCCCATCTGCAACTTCTGCTGGTCAGTCATGTTGTTTCCGCCATAAAGGACTGTTTCTCCCCTCTGGAACCATAAGCTGAATGCAGCTCCTTTTCTCCCTTAAGCTGCTTGACTTTGAGGGATGTCTCAAAGCAGCAGAGAAGAGTAAGCAGTGCAGTTCTGTCCAGTAGGATGTGAACAGCACCACAGAGAAACTCATTCATGTCAGGGTGGGCTGGGTCACCAAGAAAGGGGAAAGTGACTGTGTTCCGCTTTCTTCCTTTGTTCCTTTCATTCCTGGTAGAACCCCAGCCAGCGTGACGCCCTCACTCGGGAGGAGTCAACCTTGGGAAATGGCCTCACAAAAACACCTGCATGTGCTGTAGTCTCCTAGGTGATTCGGAGCCAGTCAAATTGACAATGGAGATCAACAGTTGTAAGTTGACTTCTTACAATTGTGATAAACTGCTGCATAAACTGCTACATCTGCAGACTCCATGAATTACAGATAAACTTTTGTCCCTCTGTTGAAGTGTTAATACTTCAATTTGACCATATGTAGAGCTAGGTCTCTCACAAAAAAAAAAAAAAAAGTAGATGAGCCCCTAACAGTACAACCCCGGACTGATTGAATCAAGGTGTAAGAATAGACCTCTCCTTTCCTCTCTTTTCCTCTCCCTCTGTTTCCTTTCCTTGTCTCATAAGAGGATGAAGACAGACCTTTGAGTTCTTAGCATCTTTTGCAAGACAGGAAGTAAGCCTCCACCAGAAACCAATCATTCTGGCCTGGGTTTGTAATGGTAGCAAGAATGCCTGGGACGCAGGGTGTCACTGCTTGGGTTATGTTGATGCTACAGGTTCTTAATTCAATTGCCTGGACTGCAGCAAGTGGCATAGGGACAACGGAAATTCCAGGAAATAAATGTTCATTTGTGAATCGATAGCATTCACTCTTTGTTACACACACACATACATACACACACACACACACACATGCACACAAAACTGTATGAACCCCAAGTGATTTTTTTTCTTCCAATTGTATTATGATAATCTTGGCACAACAATTTTACTTTATTAAAATACATAATGCTGTGCTAAAATGTAATAATCTTACATTAATTCTGGATTTAAAGAATCACATATTCTTTAACAGATTGAATGCTAAATGGAGAGCAACTTGTGAACATATCTGTTACTTGGAATTTTTTTTGCTTTTAATAGAATTCATTTTGGCCTCACCACAGCCAAGTAGTATTAGTAATGGCTGTCATCCAGAGCCCAGAAATATCATCATTCAGTAAAATGGAAACTGTAATTCCGGTCTTTAAAACTGATCTATGCACATACATTTAGGTTGCTAGACTTATAAAGAACATTGAGCTGAGAAGTGACCTGCATTAGGTGAAAAGATGCCACACACATTAATCAGCTTTCCAACCTTCGTATTCATGCGGAGTGGCTAGAGGCTTAATCCATATGGTGATGGGACATGCTGCTGTATTGACGATATACATTTTCTTTCAAGAATAAACAATAAACGGCATTCCCAATTTTGGATGTCTCAGAGCCTTTGCTATTTATTTTATTGGCTCCTTCTTTATTGAATGGATGGCAAAGTTTCCCTAAACACCTACGTGTGGACATTTGCAGAGTTGGCATAGGACCTTAGAGAATCTCCACATGTAACCATTTAGCAAACCTTCATTGACCGTGCATGCAAATTAAGAGCTTACCAGGAGCCAATCAATATATTTCCGGTTGAGCCTACTCCAGTAGGTAACATCCTTATTTTCTGTTTCCAGGGAGCTAAAGGAGTCCTGGAGAAAGCACACATATACACAAACAGTAGGCAGAGTTCTTGATGCTGTCTTTCTGGATCGGGATGTGCAAGCATGCATTCCCACCAAACTCCTGTGTGTAGCGGATGCTTGTCCCAGATAGGTCCAGAGCATGAAGCCTGGCTTCACCTGACTGAGAATAAAACACATTTCCTTCTTTACTATTGACATTTTCCAGCCTCTGTTTCACAACCATGGTGGTGTCTTAGGATCATCTGAAGCTGGTATCTTAGGATCATCTGAAGCTAAGGCTAGAGAGATGGCTCAGGAGTTAAGACTCTGCCTTGCAAGTAGAAGATCCTGAGTTCAAGTCCCAGGTTCCAGGCAGAAATGGCAGTAGTCTGCATGTCCTGTTGTGTAGTCTAAATTTCTGGCTTCCCAGAATAAGCAACTTTTTTGTCACTTTGTTAACCCATAGCTGACTTTTTTTCAATCACCTTTTTCCAGGTGACTTCAAAAAGCAACATTCTTGACAAGCGTGCAATGACCACCGAAAGCTGGCTTGGGGGTCATACTGAGTAATACTTTCCATTTCTCTAGGAACTGAAAGGACAAACGAATGCTCTCCCTGGAGTTGTTGGGTTGGTCTTTGATAGATTCTTCCATCTAGCATTTGTCAGACCCTATGTGCTGCTGCTTCCGCTGATGCTGTGGATGTCAGGAATAGGCAAAATGGTCATAGGTACCTCAGGCTCTTTCGAATGTTCCCTCTTTTTATTTGTATATGTGAGTGTAAGTGTGAGTATGTGTGTGTGTGTGTGTGTGTGTGTGTGTGTGTGTGTGTACAAGAGGTCATTCAAGTGTAATAGTCCATGGAAGCCCACAGGTGACCTCAGGAATCATCCTGAATTGCTTTATCTCTTTGCTTTGCTCTGGGGTTTTCCAGGCAGTATGTCCAGGACTGGAATTGTAGGATGCCACCATTTTCGTCCAGTATTTTTATATGGAATCTATGATAGGAACTCAGGTCCTTTTCCTCGAGAGGAAAAGCTTTAACCCTTGAGCCATCTCCCTGCCACTCAGCCCACCCTTAACCGGTACAGAAACACCTAGAGCAGCAAAAGGTACTACTTTGGTTAAGAACAATATCTTTCATGTCTTTCCCTTTTCTCAAGGAATTGTTTTGTGGGATAGCTGTTTTAATATCTCTTCCACTCACCACAAGGTCATTAGATCTGGAGCCCAAGTGAGGAGGATGCAAACCGAGATTCATCCTAATCTGTTCGTAGTCAAGCCAACACCAAATATAGATCTTAACTTCATTTTTATTCATTAGCAGTCCTGCTTTTACTGTTACTTTTACAAGTGAAGATTTATAGCACTTTAGGTATATAATGTTTTCATGCAGCTCTGGTGAAATTATGTTTGCTGCTGAGTGAAATTCCTCCCAGTAATCTAAAATTAAAGCCATTCTATGACAGTTTTCTTATCCCCCTCCCTGAGAATCATTCTAATAGGTATTTCTGTCATGTAATGAAGCCAATGGCAATTTAAAGCAGATTTATTCTAATTAACTTGGGTAACACAGATGCCTTCAAGAGTGACAACCTTTGTCTGACAGTAAGACAAGAAGGTTTAATCTGTGTAGTTTTCCTTCCCAACAGCAGTGCAATACAACAAGCCATTGCGTTGCTTGCTTAAGAGAATTTGGTTGTCTTTCTCCATTGTCATAAACTTCTGATGAAACAACAACAAGAACAAAATTCTCTCATTCATTCATTAACTGTGTGGATTTTTGGGTGCAGCTGCAATGGTTCCTGGTTTGCTATTTACTAGTAATGGAAAGCCTAACTTTTGTTAAGTGTGACGATGAAATGAGAGAAAATTTCCAGGAAGGTTAAGACAAGACATCAGAACTTTTAACATTAAATTAGCTAGAAATTATTAGTTCTGTTACTGACTTAGAGAATATTCACAGTCAGGCTCTGTCATAGTTAAGCACAGGTGTCAATTTGACAGTTGAGGGTTTGAGCTCTGGGCACATTTGTAGAGAATTAATGTTTGAGTTAAGTCCAGAGCAAACCTGCAAGAGATTGTGTAGCTGATGGGAAAGCACAGTCCATAGTGGGTGTGACTAGGCCCTGAACAGGTGAATAAAATACTGAGAGCTGGTTGAGGAAGTTGGCATCCTTGTGTATACTTAGCTAGATATCCTGGTCTGGCAAGTAAGGATTGCCCCTCTCTCAGCTGTTATGTGGTGATAGTGTGGCCAGTTCCCTCGGCCCTAATGTTGGTGCATGCTCTCCCATCGAGCTGGACTGAGAACTGTAACCAGGATTTGTAAGAGAGAATAAACCCTTGTTCCCTTAAGCTGTTTGATGGTCATTTATCAGCAACCATGCAGGCGAACTGCAACAGGCTCAAATACCATTTTTCTCGAGACTTATTAGTTTGGTCAAACCGACTTTCAGTCAAGCAAGTTTTATGTGTTTACAAGAGAACAAACATTTGGTCCTCAGCTGGTGGTGTAGTTAAGTGTCACAGTTTGCTTGCATGTGGCAGATAAATTCATGACAAAGTGACTTAAGGGGGAATAAAGGATTTTATTTTGACTTATGATCCATTGGTTACAGTTCTTGGTCTATCTGGACAGGACAGTTCATACCAAACCCTAGGGCCTGAGGGAACTGACCATGCCATATCGGAAGCACTGGTAAGAAAGGAGCAAAGCTCACTCGCCAAGCCAATGAGTCTGTCCTAGAATATGGAAGAATTCCAACTTCCTTAACCAGCTCCCTCCATTTCATCCACCCGCCCAGGGACTCTTCCCACCCACCATGGCGGGGCCTTCTCCACCTATAGACAAGTTTCTGCAGGCTTTCTCAGGGCTTTACTCAAAACTAGCTCTTCACAACGTATCCAGAGCTGGAGGCTTCAATTGTCACGTAGATACTATGACGGGAAGTTTGTGGAACCTTTAGGAGGTGGAGTGCATTTGTTCCCCACATGATGGAATCGGTCTCCTCTGAAAACATAAGCCAAAATAACACTTTCTCCCTTAAGTTGCCTGCCTTTACAAAGGATCCCTTTTTGTAAATTTGGGTGACTTCAAGACTACCACAGTAACTGCAGGGTAACTGAACACATATGTTGTAACTCACAACCAGAGCCAACTAAAGGGTCGACTTATTTTAAATTATTTGCATAAAAATATTTGTAAGTCACTCATGGAAATCTCTACCTTCCTCTTTTCTCAACCATAGAGAAACCACCACAAACAGTTGCAAGTGCCATTATTGCCTTAACCCGGAGCAAGACAGAGTTGTTCAGAAGTTTACCCGTGTTAAAGTCTCCTTTCCCATTTATGAACTGTCTGACCTTGGACACATTATGGACTTTCTCTGGGTCCTGATTTCTTTCTTTCAAAATGGAGATGGATGTTTATGGCACCCTTTCAAAGCCACTTTTGAGATCAACATTAATGCCTTAAGTACTCGTCACTTATCCAGATTACTGTGTGCCTGGAACACAGTTAATGTTCTGTACATAAATTCCCTCCTTTAATTGTTACAGCATTTTTGGCACACTGCTGTGCGATGGTCTGTAACCGTGACTATTATATTTCATATCTTGGCTGACACACACACTGAGTCAGGCTGAAGATTGCCAAAAACTCATTTTTCCTTCCCTAGGATTGGCAGAAAAGCTTAATAGAGTCAGTTTACTGCCAGTGACTCATGGCCAAAGGCCATTGTAGTAGCTGCTCAGAATAGAGGCTAAAATGCTAGGTTCTGCCATCCCATCGTGTAATGGGCCTTGGAGTAGCTTGCTGATCACAACACAGCCTGTTTTTTACCACACAGTCTTGCTTGGCACATTAGAGGAGGCAGCCTTGACTGTCTCAGATAATTCACAGTGCAGCGCAATAGAAACACACACTCAGCCTCGGCAGGAAGGCCCACCCTTTGGGATCTTGTGCCTTCAACAAGAGTGAAATCTGGGTGTTCCGATCAGGGTTCCTCTGAGCTACGCTAGCTCATGCTCAAATGATAGAACTTGCCTTTCAACAGAACAGATTTTAATTTCGTTCTAACAAGATAAGCTGATTGTAAATGTTTAAGCTGCTGAACAGCAGGATTAGCAATACCTTTTCAGGGGCTGGAGAGATAGCACAGAGGTTCAGCTTCTGCCTCACAAGCAGAAGAAACTTAGTTCAGATCCCAGATATATAATGCACATATAATGCACATATAATGCAGCGCATAAATGGTGGCCACTGAACTTTTGGTCATGGAAGATGGAGCATAGGAAACTCCCACAGCAAAAGACACACACACATACACACACACACACACACACACACACACACACACACAGACTCGCAATGAAAGAGAGAACATGTTAGAGTTCTTAACCTTTCTATTCGCATCTCATACTGCATCTAGAAAGTAGATACAGCGCCACAGGTGACCTCAGAGAATAACCTCTCTGAATGATGACTCCTTCCATCTCCTTGTCTTTCTAAAACTAAGGTTTATTTTACATAGAATTTCTTTTTCCTCCTCTGGCTAAGCATTTGATTCTCGGAATGGGACTTTGTGATTGGTGTTTTGGGCAACATCTTGCAGTGATTCCCTTGCACAGCCAGGCTCGAGAGCATCTATTGAACCTCGTCTCAGGCACTGACGCTACCGTAGTTTTGACTGCTCTGTTGTCTTTTATCACCTCCATTGTGATGTGCGAAGTTCTGGTTGAGAAGGAGGAAGGCAGTCTCCATTGGCTTTATAACAACTTTATAAGGTCTCTGATGTACTTATTACAGTCTTTGACAGTAGCATCTTCTATTAATACCCTACTGCATGACCCATCAGGGACCATTCTATAGCCTCTACTTCTATAGTGGATGAGAGTGTGTGTGTATGTGTGTGAGTGTGTGTGTTTTTGTGTAGGAGCACACATGCTGCAACACGTGTGCTAGTCAGAGTTAGGCAGTTTTAGAGTGGCCATGCTGAGGTAGTCTCTGAAGGTCTTGGAAGGTCATCCCCTGGGCTGGGGTTACCCTGAAGGAACACACCCTTCACCAACTTCCCTCTGTCCATGAAAGGATATGATTAGTTCTCCTTGCAGTTACCACTTGGTAGGGCACAAAATCAACTGGGTTGGCCCTCAATACGAACAGACCAATGAGATATAGAGGACCAAAAAGCTCTAATCAGGTTTGCAGAAGCTGGAGCTAACCAATGAGGAAATCTTGCCTAAGTGTATACATATACCTGACCCTGGCAGCCATCTTTGGTGCCTGCCCCACATAGCACTCCACTTTTGGGGTCTGTGAGTAATTTTCCGGCTCCTTACCCCCCATGGATTCTATGCCTGGAGTCCACGAGTTCTCCAGGGCGCCCTTGCCCCTCATGGTGCTCCACGTCTGGAGTCCGTGAGTTCCATTCTTTCTGTCCTCTAATGAACTCTGCCTTAATCCTCTACAGGTGTTCTGGTTTCAATCTTTGATTCCTTAATACAAGAATCTGGACACATACAGACCCCAGAGGGACCCCTGTAACAAGAGGGCAACTTCGGGTTTGGTCCTAGCTTTCCACACTGATTTAGCCAGTCCCTTGTTCAGGGCTGCATATGTCATGGTAACTGGTCTGGCAAGGACTCTCAGCTTCCCACATTGCCGTGGGAACTCTTGAGTTTCAGATGGGCTATTAAATCCTGCTTTACACGGGTTCTGGGTTTCCTAACGCTGGCTCAACACATGCTTTACCTACGGAGTTACTGTCCCAAATTTTCTTTCTGTTCCATTTTCCCATCAGAAGCTTCTGCCTATACACACAGCTAAGCACACTACTTGAGATAATTAAAGGCATTTTTAAAGTGCCCAATTCACTAGCATCCTCATTATATGGATGATACCCAAAGGGGTCAAGTAGTTTGTCTAAGGTTATGCAACTTGTGGGTGGCAGAGCTTGATTGATAGCCCAAGAAGTAGAGTCCATCTGGCATCAAGCTGAGATCACGGGGTAGAATCTAGACTGTTAGAGGTTGGCTGCAAAATGGCTGCATAAAAGCAGGGCTCTGGTCCCAGAAGGGATGTTGGGATACTTTCCCTTTTAACCTTGGATGGAATTCAAAAGTACAGCCAAGGGCGGAATTCCTTTGATTCACACACAACAGCCTGAAGAGACCCAGGTTCATGATAAAAGGTTTGACTGGACAAACTCAAGACAAAAAGAAAAAACATGCACATCCTGGGTTGCAAAGTCCTTCGTCAGCCTGTCCTGTGTTCTGGGAGGGCAAGGAAAGCAGATTAAGAATTTGTGAGAGCAGGTGCTTTTACCATGCATATGTTGGCATCACAGTAGGGAGGGAAGATGCTACATACAAGTGACAGAATTTTATGATAGCTCATGAGCACGTGCCGAGTTGCTAGCGACACAGTTAGCAAGCAGCAGTGTGTGGGTTTTCCTTGTATTCTTGGAACAGCTCTTCAGGTAAATGCCTTTTCATATTCATGTTCACTGCCACCAATACAGAACCATTAGTCCCCTCCCACCCTGTGCCATGACTGTGTGAGGAAATGTTCTTTCAGGCAAACTGAATTCCAGGTAATTTATTCCATGTCTGAGCCTCAGTTAAATTGATGACAGTATCACACATCCGGCATTTTCAGAAGGCCATTTCGTGTGAGGGACATGGCGATGAGGGAGGTCTGCTTTTCAAGACCCTGTGGTTCTCCTCCCAGCCCAAGTGCTGTGGCAAGAGATCATGGTTGTTTCCTTCTGTCCCCCTCCCCTCCCATCCCCTTTCCTCTGGTCTCTGGTGAGATGTTTCAGGCTCACCCAACAAGACCCTGCATACATACGACCTGAATCTGAATTTTAGGGGCATATAGCTGTGGGGCATTTTCTGTCTTGGTGACCAGGCTGCTTCTCAGTGTTCCAGGGTACTGTCACTAGGAGTGGTTTTGATCACATGGTGGGGGAGGGAGGGATACTGGAATCACTTTCTTTGCTTGTGGTTCTGAAGCTGTCTCCTCTACCCACCAAGTCTTGAAGGTATTAGAGGCATCTTTTAGGTTTTTACTTAAATTTGAGTTGGCTTCAGTGATTCGTCAATAATGCCTATACTCATTGATGGACTTCAGAAAAACTTGTATCTCGAATAATTATAGTAGAGCAGATGCAAGATTAGATGTGGGGTGGCTCACAGCTCTAATAACAGGACTTCGGAAGTCACTCTGTCTACAGAATGAATTTCAGGTCTTCGAGGTGGAGAGTAAGAACCTGATTCAAGAAAAAGAAGGAGGTCCGGGAAGAGGGAGGAAAGAAAAATGTCAAAAGGAAACAGCAGGGCTGGAGAGGTGGCTCAGGGGTTACGCCTCTGCTTTGCAGGCGGAAGGTCCTGAGTTCGGATCCCAGATCCCACGTATAGACGCCAGGCGGAAGCGGGGGCGGCCTGCGCTTCTGGTCCTGGTAGGGCGGAGCCTGTGTATCCCGGGGCAGAAGGAGGTGGAGGCGTCCATGGTGGTTCGCGAATTCGTCCGTGGTTCTACACACACACACACACACACACACACACGCACACGCACACACACACATGGGCACATACATATGCACACATGCACAATTGAATAAATAATAAAAAAAATTAAAAAAAAAAAAAGGAAACAGCAACATTAAAAAACACAAAAGAAACAAAAAAAAAATACAGATGCATGCGCCCTCCAAGTCCAGCCCCCATAATCACTCCACACTGAAATCACATACACACACACACACACACACACACACACACACACACACACACACAGATACAGACACTTTCAAAACTCACCCCTAGACCCCTCACAGAAACACAAATACATACCCCCCTAACCTATCCACATGAAACACAAATTATCATGACATATTGGTAATTTCTGTTAGCTGTTGTTATATTAAATTTTAGCTCCTTCAAAATTATGGTCATATTATAAAAAGATTTTTCTTTTTTCTTCTCTCGTAGCTCACTTACATTTATACTACTCTCTTTCTTCTTCATCTGCTTTTCTGATTCAGTTTCCAGATTTCTTCCTTAGCCAGGTGGGTCCCATATGGAATCTTTAATACTTCCGCTCCTCTCTGGGTGTTTCACACCTCGGCTTTCCTAATCATAACCATGATTGCCTTCTACTTTTACAAGACATTTGCTTATTTAATTTATTTTGCATACTGTTCGGTTAGTGACTTAGTCACAGTCTGCTGAATGTTTCTGTACCTCTCCAACTTGGCAGTAGAAAAAGAAAATGCTGCCTTTTTAAAAGATATATATATATATATATATATATATATATATCTCCAAACTGGTTTATGTTGAAAGAGAAAATGAGGATTTTAATTCTTTCATCGCTGTTGTTATCTCTTATGACCCTGAGTTAGATAGCTATAAATCTTTTCTCTTGCAAAAGCACTTGTAAAGCTGGAGGGGATTCACTGACTCTGGTTATGATAACCTTGACTTTGTAGACTACATTAGCTGTTGTTGAATAAAATAAAGTGTGAGGGAGGGGGACATGCTAGTTAAACGACAAACGACATAGCTGCTTTTGCCCGTAGGGTAGTAGCATAATTTTTCTCTGAAGTCTTTTGTTTAACAGAAAAATAATGGTCTGACCTTGGGAGATAATGCTTACAAGAGTTGGAAGAAAGCAGCAAACTGAAGACTGGTAAATTAGCTCCAGCTGAAATGAAGAGAAATTGGATGGCGGCAGCAACCAGAAGACACAAGAAGACCAGAAGAGACCCAGCAACAGCCCAGGAGGTCACTCACGTGGAAATGATGCATGTCTGCATCCTCTGAGGTAGACCGTGAGGGATCTTTGAAATCGGAATGTGCCATCTTTAATTTAGAGCAGTGCGTTCTAATTCTTCAGTAAAGAATGTTACATGTTACGTGAAGTCCCTTGACTTCGTGACTTGAAGTCCTGGAGAGGAGCACTGCGGGACGAGCACTGCAGAAGGAGCACTGTGGGAGGAGCACTGCGGGAGGAGCCTGATAAGAGAGTGGGGAGAGGCCTGAAGCATTCCCAGAGCTGGGTGAGGATGGCTCGGGAGCATTTGGGTTGGCATTTTTACTATGTAGCCAAAACCTGGAAGAAAAAACTTCACCAGCTGGGGTTTTGCGGGAGAATCAGAGGCAGAGCTGCTAGAACAGCTGCACGAGTGAAGGATTGGCCCGATGAGGACACGGGGAAAGCAGCTGTGTATTGATTGCTTCCGTGTGCTCGTGCTGGACCGTGGCAAGGTGTATAGTTCTTCTCTATGTTTGTACCAGCGACTCCCTTCAGCGCCTCCTAAAAGAAGATCACCAGACCCAAACCATATGTTCAAGAAGAAAATATAAAAGAATATTTAACCATCTTCTGATGGATATAAGAATATTTAGCATGCAATAGAATTGCGTCTTCTGAATGTTAAGTTTCTTGGTGGGAACATTTGGGCAGTGGAAATTATTTCCTTACAAGGTATGAGTGAAGGCTTTCATCTGCTCTCTTATGTCATATTTGTTTACAAATATATAAAAAATGAGCATAGCTATAAATGATCAATACAGCAGTCTTTGAAACTGAGAATAAAATTCAAAATGAAATAGGATTATCTCAGTTAGAGTGATTCTTAACGTTAGAAAGCACAGTCAGTAACATTTGTGTTCCAGAAGTAAGAATGGCTGCTTTATCCTGAGATAGCCCATTGCACTAAGCATTAGCAGCCTCATTGTCAAAAGTTAGTGCTTAGGCCGAGATCCCTGGAGGCAAGGGATTGACAGCCATAGTAGTGCTCCTATGCTTAAGGGGAATAAGAGAAAGGGCTTATGGAAATGCCACTGGGTCCTTATATGTCATCGGAGAGGAGGACCCAGTGGAGAGTCAGGCGTACACAATAAAGGACTCTCTGGGAATTGGGGGAGAGGCACTGGGGGATGGGGAGGGAGAGGAAGCGGAGGAGGGGGTTCGGGGGGAGGAGGGGGGAGGGAGGGAACTGGTAAAAAAATTTTAAAATGTATAATTAAATTTTTAATAAAAAAAAAGAAAATAAATAAATAAATAAATAAAATACAAGCACACACACACAAAAAAAGTTAGTGCTTAGAATGGGGCCAAGCTCCAGTCATGGAAAGCCAGCAGTAGCTATGTATCTTAGCTTAATGTTCTCATATTTATCAAGGCCTTTATTTTTTTATTTTTTAAAATTTTATTATTATTATTTATTATTTATTCAATTGTGCATGTATGCATGTGTGCCCGTGTGTGTGTGTGTGTGTGTGTGTGTGTGTAGAACCACGGATGAATTTGGGAACCACCATGGACTGCCTCCACCTCCTCCTCGTTTACCCTGCCCCAGGATTCACAGGCTCCGCCCTACCAGGACGAGAAACGCAGGCCGCGCAGGCGGCCCCCCGCTTCTGCCCGGCGTCTATACATGGGGTCTAGGATCTGAACTCAGGTCCTTCTACCTGCAAGGCAGAGGCTTAACCCCTGAGCCACCTCTCCAGCCCAAGGCCTTTATTTTTTATCTGTTTTCAGTTTTCTTAATATATATGTATAGATATATTTAGTGTTGCATACAAGAATTTTATGATATTTTCAACCCTTAATCTTCAGTGCCATCTCCCCTCCTTTTCCCTTTATAACTCTTCATCTCTCCTGTCATGCTCCCTCTTATTTTCAAGTTTTCTCACTTGTGTGGCCCACTGTGTTTTACCTGGTTTGCTTTGATAGTGTGTGCCTGACAGGATTCATGCTCCGGCATGTATCATAGATCAATAGGTATACTATTGAGGAAAGAAATTATTGTGTAATGTGTAGTGCATGCATGCATGTGGCATACGTATGTGCAGAGGGCTTTGAAGGATGTCGGGTATCTTGTGCTGGGCCTTATTCCTTTGAGACAGGTTCTGCCACTGAAGACCTGGAGTTGGCCTTGTGGCCAGCAACTCGCAGTTGTCCTCCTGCCTCTAATCTTACAAAGGCTGGACTGACAGGTCTGTAGACTCTCAAGCCAGTTTTTTTTGGGGGGGGGATTAATCTCTTTATTTATTTATTTATTTATTTATTTATTTATTTACTTATTTACTTGCTTATTTACTTATTGTTTTTCTACTTTTAGAGCATACTGAGCATTCATCCCTGCCTCCTTTTATTATCCTTGCCTCCCTCCATCCATCCTCATCCCTCCCACCTAACATCCCCTCCCTTCTCCCCATCAATCCCTCCCACTCCCTCCCACCCTTCCACCTGCATGCTGCTGTGGACTCCAGGGTTCACCGCAACCCCAGTTCTTTAAGTGGTGTTTAAAGCTCCAAATCCAGTTCCTCATGCTTTCACAGCAAGCGCTCTACCCACAGTCCTCTCTGAAGCCTTTTTTTTTCTTTTTGAAACAGGGTCTCACACATATCCCAGGTTGCTCTTGAATCTTCAGCAATTTTCCTACTTCAGCTCCCAAAATACTGTGGTGACAAGGTCATGAGGCCCAGCTTATGTCTACCTAGCACAAAAATTCAAATAGTTGCCCATTTAAGAGTGAAAAGGTAGAATACAAATTGCACCATAGTTTTAAGACTATGTAGGCTCCTGTAGGCTGCTGGGTCAGTTTAGTTCTGGGTGTTCCTTCTCTGAATAGCACACACATCAGAACAGCAGTGCATGGATCATCCACAATCCCTAGGGCTTAACTAAGATATGGCTATTTCTAGTCTCTTAGGGAAGGAAATAAATGCACACCCAATTCCATACTCCACAGTAGGATGGGGTGTTAGGTCGACTGCACACTGTGGAATGGAAGCTGACTAGAAATGATACAGGAGGGTTGGCATAAAGAGTCTCCCCTAGAAACCCCTTGGAATTGTTTAATTTCTTATTTGGAAATCTTCTTTTTGAAGGAAGGTGTCAGGTGTTTTTAAAATAACATCCGGGGCTGGAGAGATGGCTCAGAGGTTAAGAACCTGCCTCAAAAGCAGAAAGTCCTGAGTTCAGATCCCAGGTCCCATGTGAAAACGCCAGGTGGAAATGGCAGCGCCTGCACTTCTCGCTCTAGTGGGAGGGGCCTGGGAAATCCCTGAGTGAACAAGGAGGTAGAAGCAATCCAGGATGATTCTGGAAGTCACTCTTAATCCTCCACAGGGACACATGTGCCCTCTGACACACACACACACACACACACACACACACACACACACACACACACACAGAATGAATAAAAAAATAAAGTTTACAACAACATCGATTTTTCCCAATAAAGATTGCTATGCCAAGTGAGAAAAGTCAAAAGCAACCCTGAGTCCCGAGTGATTAATTTCTTTGAACTGAAAGCTGTTTATTATGGTCAACATATCATTTTATTTCCTATCCTTCATTTAAAAGTAAAATGTAAAAGAGAAAGAAAACAAATAAACAGAAACATCATTCATTTGTTTAATCGTTAAAACCTGTGGAAAGCAATGAGTGATAGGTGCCCAGTCGACGGGAACTTCCCGATCCCTGCAGAGTAAGACCTGAGGAAACCTGTGGGCAGCGAGGGTGCGTGGCGTGTGGGCGGAGTCAGTCGTGGCAGAGCCAAGCAGCTCAAGAGCTCCATTTAGTGTCTCTGGCCAGGTCTGCGCACAGACCATTGCAGTCCCCTGCCAACTAAGGACCAGTCTTCTATTGACAGAAATACAGCAGGCAGAAACCTTCTGGTCCTTTTTAGGGTAAGCGCAGGGGTTTCCTCTCTCCTTGGGTATAGGATCCTGCTCTCCTGCTCCAGCTTCTAGGACCTTCTCCAAAAACCCTTCGTGGTTCTGCTGCGCGCCTCTGCCCGAGGTGGGTTAGGCGGCAGTGTTTTCTGGGCTCAGCTGGGACTTCCTTTGAGGAAGACTTCCTCAGTCCCACCTCCCCTCCACTGATTATCATGGTGAATTGTTCAGGAGTTTTTTTTTTTTTTTTTAAAGTTACTTTCTTTTTCTAGTTTTGCAAACATGTGGAGTACTTACCCCCTCTTCCCTCTAGCCCCTCTCCCACCCATCCCCCTTCCCTTCCTTTCTTCAATTCATCCCACTCCCTCCCACCCTCCCTCTCATCTGTTCGGGTCTGTCTACTCTCTCTCTCTCTCTCTCTCTCTCTCTTAATTTTTCTACATTCACAAGCATATCAAATACTTATCCCTGCTTCCTTCCATCGTCTCTCCAACAATCCCACCCTCCTGCCTGTCTGCTTCTATGGATCTCAGAATTGCCCTTGACCTATAAGAACTTAACTTACTTTCAACATTATGTTGTTTTACTCCTGTTTACTTAGCTCCCTCTGGACGATACATTCAACTTGCCCACCTTTTGGAGGTCATGGCTATCACCACTCATTATATTGCTTATGCCCAGTGATTGTTTGCCACATAAAGACCATCGTTGCTCTCTCTAAAAGAAGAGGTTGGAATACTCTCTATCCACTCTCTGGTGAGTACCATACCATTTGTATTTTTCTGCCAACTAAGGTATTCAGCTTAATGGATAAAATAATGGAAGCCATTCTCAGCGAATGCCAGCCCCCAGCGTAGATGGAATGAATGATCTATCTGAGGACAGTTTCTCAAGATTAACATCTTGTCAAATTGGCTCTGGCCAATTTTTTTTCCACTTGTTTAAATTTGCTTTTGCAACTCTGACCCTTGAAACAGAGATCTTGTGCAGGCTAGGCAAGTTCTCAGCAACCTTAGCACCCCAGAGCTCATTACCAACAGACAGACTGTCTCCATCGGGTCTCTGTTATACTGTCCAGCTCCTTCCTGTGCCCCAGGCATGGAGATCATGGTCTTTAGCCAAGGACTTGCAGCTTCTTCCCCATTCTCCTCTTTTTGACACCAAATAAAAGTGACTTGAATCACCTTTCCATTTCTCTTTTCATTTTTTAATTTAATTTTTAAAATTTTTAGCTAGTTTTTTTTTCTTTTTTTTAAATTTTTTTTTATTTTATTATTTATTCAGTTGTGAGTGTGTATGCGTGTATGTATGTATGTGTGTGTCTGTGTGTGTAGAACCATGGACGAATTCGGGAACCACCATGGACGCTTCCACCTCCTCCTTGTTTACTCTTTCCCGGGATTCACAGGCTCCGCCCTACCAGGACCAGAAACGCAGGCCGCCCCTGCTTCCGCCTGGCGTCTATACGTGGGGTCTAGGATCCGAACTCAGGGCCTTCCGCCTGCAAGGCAGAGGCTTAACCCCTGAGCCACCTCTCCAGCCCCAATTTTTAGGTAGTTTTATAGCATATTGAATACTCATCCCCACCTCCCTCTTACCCCCTCCTTCCCATCCCCAGTCCCCACCCTTCATCAATCCATCCTACTCCCTCCCACCCTCCTTTGTGTCCACTTCTATGGGCCCCAGAATTCCCTCTGGTTTGTCTACTCCTGTGGGGATCCAGGCCCCTGTGACATACCAAGTGGCCCCTCCTTAGGCCCACTGATGGGCCTATCCATCCCTAATTCCCAATTTTCTCTCCTGAGATCCTTGTTAGTCTATAGGGGCATGCTGGTATGTCAGTCATTGTGCAGGTCTGGTAAGGACAAGTCTCACTGCAGCGAATCTTACTGTTTCTTGTCTTTTGCTCATTTAAAAGCAATATGAAGCATACAAAGCACTGCGTTCCGTGTTCTCGGTGACGATTCTGCGACATCCAACATGCTCATCATGTTCAGCCGCTACTGCTTTGGAGCTTCAAATGATTGCATCAGCCTCAAATTAAATTCTATGCACACTGGGCATAGAGAGAGCGCTCAGTGGTTAACTGGGCTGCACTTCTGGCTCTGGTGGGCAGAGCCTGGGAAATCCCAGAGCCAAGCAAGGAGGACTTAGAAGCTATCCAGGATGATTACCCAGTCACCCTTGGGCCCCCACAGGGACACACAGTGCACACACACACACACACACACACACACACACACACACACACACACACAGTTGCTCCCTTTCTGTTTTATCAATCCCTAAACTCTTCCTGTCTCTTTGGAGTCAAGACCATGTGTTTTCATAATAATGAAATTATACAAGAAGTGACTTTTCATATCTGATTTCTACCAGTTACCATATGTTTTAAATTCTTTTAATGACCAAATTATAGTCTTCTACATGTAAACTACCACATTTTCCATCTATCTGTTTGTGGACAATTAAAATGTCCACATATTCTGGACATTTTTGGGTAGTCCTTTTGCAGACATCTATGTTCCTGTATTTACATGCCTATTTTGTGTATTTTACAAACACATTGGGCATGAAGTTGCTTGGTCATGTAATACTTCATATAAATTTTTTGAGGTGGTGTTAGCTTACTTTCTACAGCAAAAGAATGAGTTTATATTTCCTCCAACAATGAACGAAGACACTGATTATTTTGTACCCTCATCTGCTCTTGTAAGCTTTTAGATTTTATTATTATAGCTATCTTAGTGAGTGAGGTAAAACCTCTTGCTTGTGCTTATCTTTCTTAACAAAAGTGTGTGTGTGTGTGCATGTCTGTGCGTGTCTGTACATTTATAGGGGAATGTGTATATGCATACATCTCGCGGTTCTGGAGCACCCCATTTAGGCTCGCCTAGCTGTCCATTAAGGTCCAGGGATCCCCTGTCTTCCTCTCCCCAGCACTCTGCAAGCACCCAACACCTCACCAGACCTTTTATATGGGGTCTGGGGATCAAACTCAGGTCCTCCTGATTGTGAGGCAAGCAAGCACTTTACCTGCTAAGCTGATTACCCATCCCTCATTGCAGTCTCCATTTCCATTTCCTAATTAGCTGATGACCTTGAGCATCTTTTCATGTGCTCTGGAGAGACCGCTGCTTGAATCCTTAAATTTGGTTATTTGTACTATTCACTTGAAGCATTCTTTGTGTGATGTAGATTCCAGGCCATTGGCAGATACATTATTTATAAATGTTTTCATCCACCGATCATTCTGAAGGTTCTTTCTGAACAGGCTTTTGCTGCACAAAAGAACTTTCTGTGCATTTGTCTTTAAATTTTTGTGGAGGTGCAATTTGTCTGTTTTTAATTCTGTGGGATTCTATCTAAGAATCTCCTGATAAATCCAATGCTATAATATTTTTCTCTAACTTTTTTTCCAACTATTGTACATTTGCAGAGCTCATATTTGGTCATTCATTTTCCAGCAAGCTGAATCTTGAGGATGGTTTGTGGCTGAGTCTTCCTTCATGCAGGCAAAGGAAGTCAGTTCGACTGAAATAAATCCCTTCTGGTAGTGCTGCTTCTTTATCCTCTGACACATGCCTCTTTCCTGTTCCCACCTGAGTTTAGATTTCCAGTCCTTCCATCTGCCTCGCAAACGCCATATCTGTCTGCATTATATCTCACATCCTTGGGTTTTCTCTACATTTTGCCTTTCCATTTTGCCTTTCCCTTTTGCCTTTCCATTTTGCCACAATTAACAGAAATAATTTGTCTTTTCACTGAGTTCCATACATCTCTTATACTAGTAATACAAACACTATTTGACAATTTAATCATGTTTCCAAATATTCTAATAGAATTATTTGGCACTTCTGCTAAATACTGTATCCTTGCTGAACTCAGCCACTTAGAATGTACTTTCAAGAATGTCTTTCTTCCCCAACGGATGTGAAGGTCTGAAAACAGAGGAATACTGTGTCGCTGCTCTTTCCATCCATCACTGATCTCAATGCAGTACGGGAGTGAATTAATCAAGATGTGAATGCAAGCATTAGTTAAACAGGCCACCGCTGTCGATTTGAAGTCTGCCTCCGAATCCTTGACCCTCACAGATCTTCTGCTGATGGAATCACTGAGCTCAGTGGCTGATGGGAAGTTTATGGCAGTCCACTCTTCCAAACTTAGCAAATTTACTGCAACGTTTCTGTTCTTGCCCACTTCTCATCCTTTGTGGGAATCTCAATTTCTCCAGGGTAGGTCATAGCAAGATAACTCTTGGCAATTTTCTGAAAGGAAAGTCCGAAGAACACAAAGCCCCTTGAGCTTAAGTGCTGATAATTCCAGACTCATGTGAGATTTGAGTAAAGTCATTTAATGAAACGCCAAGAGAAGGGGTTCATAATATTTAAGTATGCCTTTCCTAAACATTACTAATGCAAAGACTAGAGAAAGCTTCAGTAGTCCTGAGTGTGTGTGTGTGTGTGTGTGTGTGTGTGTGTGTGTGTTTGCTTATATGTGGATAGGTGTGTGTGTATTATCATCCAATGTAAACAATTTTTCAATTTTTTTTCTATGTCCCCTTCATGTCATGAAAAATAGTTATGCTGAACGGTGGACAGATTGCTTGCAATACAACATACAACATTTTAATCACATCTCATGTGGAGAAAAGACTCGGTGTTGGGTCTTTCCCGGGTCACTGGGGATTTTTGAAATGGCGTATTTCGATCACCCAATTTCACTACAAGATAGCCATTGGATTAAAAAAAAAATCTGAATGCAAGGAAATTTACTACAGCACATTGGTAAAAACAAAAGAAAGCAATCATTGCTTTTTGAAAACGAATGAGATCACACCGTACTAGGCGTTTGCCAAGACGTAGCAGTCACGGTTTAGTTCGATAATTGTGGTTTAGTTCGATAATTGTTCAGCTTGATTTAAGAATCGTGATAACCCCACTGCCGACTGCAGGCGCTTTGTGCGGTTTCTCCTGCCCCCGCAGCATCCGCCTCCGCTTGCCTGTGCTTTTCGGCAGAGCGGTAGGTGGCGCTCTTCGCACAGCCACACTTGGTTGCGTCATTTTGATTGAACAGAACCAAACATACACTCTGCTTCCAAAGCTGTTACTCTCCAGGTTTCCTTTCATGCTTTACCCGCAACGCGGGGAGGAAGATGACCTCACACTTGGATAAGAAAACGGCTATCTCTGGCTATCCCAGGACAGACATAAAAACATGCTCAGCCTCTGCTGAGTCTTCACACTTTTTGTAAGTGATGAGAAAATAGCACTGATGTCTGGATAGTTAAGATACTAGAGAGGCACCCTGTCCCTACTCACTGTTACATACCACCCATGCTTCACAGAAACCAATGGGTTGTCTTTGTTGTATTTTTTAAAATCGGGTTTAAATTATATCCTTCATTAAAATTGTTGCGTCTTTTCGAAATCAACTTTGACCCTGTGGATTTTCAAAAGAAAACCTCTATTCTAACCCTCCTTATGCTTCTATTTATTTTTAGCCTCAAATCCAATCAGGATAATTTGCCAGCTCCAAAGGCTGACTTAAGTCTTTCAGAGCAGAGTCCGTGTGGAATATGGACGAGATGCCAAATGATTTAATATGTCATAGGAAAATGCTCTCACACGTCAAAAATAAAGGTGCATATAAACATTAGGACAGTTTTCTATGAGAAATTTTACTAAAAAAAACAAATAGCAGAATGGGAGGTTCTCTCTAATTTTCACCATTCAGCAAGGTCTGCTTTCCTATTCTCCAGAGATCCTGGGACCCCTTCACAGGGAAGATATGATGCCACATGTTAAGTCCATGGAGATCGCATTGAGGAGTATGTTTAACCTCCACACAAGTGGCATCAAGCAGGGCTTCTACTACAAAGATCTATAAGGTCAGGGGATTCAAAGGGGCTTTGTATTGTCTGAGGTGTAACTCTTCTTACATTCTCTAGAAACACATGGCACTCAGTTATGCCTAATACCGATAAACATTTGAACGGAATAAAACTGTTCCAGCAAGTGAACTCTCAAAGTGAATTTAAAAAAAAAAAAGAATGCCATATAAAGTGAACAAGAGCCTGTACCTGATTATGTTTACGGAATTCTCACATAAAGCTAGCCGTCATGCATTCTGTTATCCTTCTAGATACAATGGGAAACTGAGAGTCAGGGAAGAAGCTCAGGGTCACAGATCTGAAATCAACACTTGCGCCTTCTTTCCATTCAGTGCTCTTTGCACCCAATGTTGAGTGCTTGTGAAATTCAGTGCTTCTTTGTTTTTCCCCCGCCTCACAATCTGCATTATGTGTGCACTCTCTGCTTAAACATCAGCTAGAATTAGTTTCCTCAAGGAAACAGTGACGGAGAGAGTACGACACATTTCCATTTCTTGGCAGGTTAAATTACCACCTCTTCCCGGATTAATAGGAATATCTTGAGCACCAACCATCTCTGAATTTCAGCACTTTTTGAAGAGACAGGTATGATTTTAGAGAACTCATAATTTAAAGGAACACTTAGGCTGAGAAATGCCCTTTAAGTGTGAGAGCTACTATCCAAAACCCAGCAAAAATGGAGGGAGCTGTGATAGACTCCATTTGCTTTTAATTCCTGCCATATGTCTGTTTTTTATTTGGGGACTAGAGGAGGGGGCTAGTGTTCATTTTCACAGATGATATAAATAACAGCCTTGTAATTGCTTATTTCTTCTAAGTGATAACATTTTGGATGGTACTAAATAAAGAGCTAGGGCTAAACTTCACACTGTAACAGATCAGTGACCGAGAGCCCACTTGTAGGTGGCCGGGTCACGTCAGCAATACTGAACACTGTGAAGCTTTGAGGGAGGATTGTTCTGCAGTTAAAGATAAAGACAATAGCTCTTTAGTTCCAATACTAATATTAGTATAACTTTAGTTCCAATACTAATATTTCCATTTCCTGGTGTTGATTCTTTTTCCCCCTTGATTCTTTCAAGCTTTACCCAACGACCAACGGGTCTAAAACTGAGCTTTGGAGAACAGTCATGCAGCCATCCCCTTCTCTGCCTATTTCCCAGGAGAACAAAGGCCAACTTTCTTGTTCTCTGCCTGTCTCTGTGGGACAAGTGAGAGGAGACCTCTGCACTCCGCTTGCCCGAGGCAAGCAAGGGTACTCCCTTTTGAGGTCTCTCAGTGTCCAGACTCAGGGCTTCCTAACCTGTTACATATGTGGGGGTGTAAGATTTCAAAGTGCTAATTGTCTGGTCTAACTGCCAGTTCCCTTGCAGCCTAGTCCTTAAATGGAAAAGCAACATGGCTATGGAGATGATTTACAGTGGGGGTCAAAGGTCATTAGCTTTTAAGTTCAAAGGGCACCATCTGTGTGGGGGCGGCAGCAAGTTTGGAAAGGAATGCAGCCCCGGGAGAACAGGTTTTTCTGCGGAGCCTGCAGCGTGCAATCCAGCCCTGTCCAAAGCAGCCAGACACCGAAAGGGAATGCTTCTCTCCTTCCTTGAAATAGACTTGATGCTCCTGTGTCCCAGGCCACTGGGAACACGCAGCTTTGCAAAGGATGGAAGACTGAAGTCCAAATTCTTGACCAGAGAAACGAAGGAAGCAATTGCATAGAGTGGACATTTGCTACAGAATTGATCAGCCTTCTTAGTCAGTCTCCTTTATGCTTAGCTTCTTCGTTTCTGAATTTAATATTAAAAGGCTCTTGCCTTTCCAACATCTCCATGTTTCTTGTTTGGTTTATGGGGCTTTGGCTGTGATCTTGTCTCATCCTGTGATGGGAGTAGAAGAGCTCTTGTGGCAAGTCTTTGCAGTATCTCCATTTCCTTGACAATATTCTGCATATCTACCTCTGGTCCTTATCACTGACTGCTGGCTTTTTGCCTCCTCTTCCTCTATGTATCTTTTGTCCTATTTCTTCCAAAACTCATAGTTCACTTTCCTGTGTGAGCACTCTCACAATAAGCCTGCTAGGAAGACAGACTTACTTTCTTTCCAAAAACTGCTATTTCTGAAAGAAAAGTTTGACTTCCAGGGAGTGACCATTTCAAAGTGTTAGTAGAAGAACACTTCTTCATTTCCTCCTTCCCAGAAAATAAAACAAACCCTTTTGCAGCTCCTTCCTGTGTTTCTATTTTTACCATCCCTTCAGGGGGGCGGGGTGGCAAGGACCACCAGCTATTGGGTTACAGGAGGAAGATGGAGTCTTAACTGTTTGTGGCATGTGGCTGGCTGCTTGCCCCAGGCCTATGGGCACCACTAGTGAGCCAGGCTAGAGTTTAGGGTCATAGGTTCATGCACAATGCAGATGTCACGCTGGACAAATCATTCGTATGTGTCTCAGTTCTTCATCTGCAAGGATTTCTCCTGCTTCTGAATTAGGCGAGTAAAATAAAAAATTGAAAACTTTTTTAAGATAAAGACTTTTTTTATGCAAGAAGAATGGCATTATTCCTTGGAGATAAGGTGGTTAAAAAATTCACTATCTTTTATTAAAGACTAATAGATTTGAAATAGGTGCCACTTAGATCAGAGATCTTTCAAGATTAGAATGTAAAGCAAATCTATTTGGAAGTCAGATAAGATGTGAGGTGTTTTGGACAGATTCATTTTTATAAATTTTTGAAACCAAAGTTTACAAAATTGAGCAAGTTGCAGTTATATCTGATTGATTCTTCCACTTGTTTTAAGAAAACTAGCAAATTAAAAAGTCATTGTGTAAGCATAGTAAGTAACTTGTCCGCAATTGTTGCTACTTAAGGTGAGTTATTTAATTGTAGCCTTTTGAAAAAGTAGCCAGTTTTTATCACTGTTGCTAGTGACAATCACATGTAAGCAAATAGCATTTTAAATAACAAAAATTCAAAACATTTTGAATGATGTCCAGTTCTATTTCCATTTTCATAGATAGACATATCACCAAGTTGGTTATAACATATTTTTTTGTACAGAACAATCCCAGTAGGATCTTTATTTCTATATAAAAAATGTAATTTAAATGTAAATGTTGCTTTTTTGCCACATTAATCACCTTTGTGGCCTACATTTCAAAGATTAGTAGATGCAATGTGCAGTCTTTTCCACTTTGTTAAAAACAAATAAGCAAATCATGAGCTTGCTTCTTTTCAAGTGTGCTGTGATGTGGGGAACAAAAAAGATTTGGTGGGAGGTAGGGGTTGAGTCTAGATAGTAGAAAAGTGAGAAGGAGAGAGGGAATCAGTTATCTTGTGTGTCTGTAGGAAAATGATGGGAAGTGGAAACCCCCCTTTGCCTTAGAAATACAAATCCATTTCCCGATTTCATCAAGCACATTCCTGGGGCGAGATTCCCAAGTTTAACTTCTCTTATTTTGCCTCCTGGACCCCACTCCAAACAATTGCGCAACTATGGCAGAATTTTAAAGCCTCGTGCCTGGTGGGGTTGATAATTTAACTTGGCACTTGTATCTGATTAAAAATTGAAGCTTCTCTTTCTTGCAGTTTGATCCACCTACTGGTGTTTTTGGTAAACATGGCTGTCTCCTGCATGGGATTGCAAAGGACTTTGAGGTCAGGGAAACCTTTCTCTCTGGCTAATTATATCTCCAGGCAGGACTCACCACGGTCCTCTATTCCTGGTGAGGGCTTAGAAAGTGCTTTTAATTAAAACGTAAGAAATGCAATGTATCCAATTTACCTAGTGTTTGCTTGAAAAAAAAAAAAGCAATAACTGTCATCATGTCTTCACAAGGAACAGTGATGCCTCTGAAAAGAATAATTGGGCAGTAGTCGGCATTAGATAACTGAAACAAAATCTGGTGAAATTTTCAGAAAATAAAATGCAACTTTGGAGACGAAAATTTTGTCTCCAAATACTAGAACAAGTTCACATATAGTCACGATGCACCCCCCCCCCCATCATCCACTTTCTCTGCCCTTACTTTGCTCTGGTTCCTAAGAATACAGCTTCTCTGAGCATTCACTTATGGGAATTTGTGTGAACCTAAGTTTTTATCTCTCTGGGATAAATGCCCAAGAGTATAATTGCTGAGTTTTGCAACATGTACATGTTTGTTTTGGAATGGCAATTCCCTCTCAATCCTCATGGATGGTGCTGTGAACTGTTTTCATATCCCACTGAATTAACTATCTTTTACCCTTTGGCATAGATAGGTTATCGTGGTGAAATGTTGGAAATCTCACAATTCTGTAGGAAATGTTTCGCTTCATGTTTCTTTCACATACACATGACTGTGCTTCATGGTTTTAAGGTATTCTTTAAATTTCATAACATTCCAGTCAGCAGTGTCCTTCAGGCAGTTTTAGAGCAGCCAGGCTGGGAAGGTCTTTGAGGTCATCCTCAGGGCTGGGATTACCCTGAAGGAACACACCCTGTTAATCTGGAGCAACCAGTTCTAATTCTCCACAAAGATAAAGTCTCCAACTTCCCCCAACCCTCTGGTTATGAAAGGATAAGGAGATGAACTCTCCATTGTAGTAACTAAGAACCAGTTCCAACATGAGGTTGGCCCCAAGAGTGACTGGGCTAGCTCCCAATATGAACAGATTAACGAGATATAGGGGACCAAAAGCTCCAATTTGCAGACACTGGAGCTAACCAATGAAGAAAAGACACTTTTCCTGGGGCTGGATCTTTGGCTCCTTTGCTCCTGGTGAATTCCGGAATGGGATCTAGGAATTCCTTTCTGGCCATCTCTTGCTCCTCATGGATTCCATGTCGGGAGTCCCTGAGTTCTTTTCGACTTCCTTGCCCTTCACAGATTTGATATCTGTGAATTCCATTTTTTTTCTCTCCTCTACACTACTCTCCTGTTTTCAGTCCCCGACATAAGAATGCAATATTTTGGCATAGTCCAGATGGCTCTTGCCCCTCCCAAGGATCCATATGTGGAGTTCCATTCTTCCTCTCCTCTAATAAATTCTGTCTTAATCCTCTATGCAGGTTCTGGTTTCAATGTTTAACTCCCAGACAGAAGAATCTTAACACATAAAAATCCCTCCCTAGCAACATCCTCGCAACATCCTTACATTAATCATATAAATATGAAAATACATATGAAGAAATCACAAGGCCTTGTAAGTTTTAATTTTCCTTCCCATTTTCTTTCTTTGGATTGTGTGTGTGTGTGTGTGTGTGTGTGTGGTGTTATGCATGTATTTTATACACTTGCTAGTATGGGAATGAGCTCATGTGAATGTGGGGTATGCACGTGTGGTAGCCAGAGGTGAATGTTGCTGTCATTCTTTCGTGGTTGTTCTTCTTTTAGACAGTCTCTCTCTCTCTCTCAACCTGAAGCTCACGGAGGCAGTTGGGCTAGTTGGCCAATGAGCTTCATGGGTCTACTTCTCTCCATTCCCCAGTGTTGCAGGTATCGACCGGGATCATCACGTGTGCTGCATGGGATCTGCAGGGATAAACTCAGGTCCTTATGCTTTCTTGGCATGCTCTTTAGCAATTGAGTCACCCACTCACCCCCTCACCCCTCCGCTCTTTATTATGTACATGTTAGTGAATCATTTCTTTAAGAAAATTGTGTCTGTCAATACAGAATGAGAAAAAAGATGAAACTTTGGTACAGTTAAAGTTAAAAATTTGGTACAGTTTTATGAAACTGTCATGGTTAGGCAGAGGTGTCAACTCAACAGTTGAGGGTTTGAGCTCTGGGCACATTTGTAGAGAATTAGTGGTTGAGTTAAGCCCAGAGCAAACCTGAAGGAGATTGTCTGGCTAATGGGGAAGGCCCAGGTCATGGTGGGTGGGACTAGGCCCTGGAATAAAATATAGAGAGCTAATTGAGAGAGTTGGCATCCTTGTGTACACTTGACCAGACATGCTGATCTGGCAAAAAAGGATCATCCCTCTCTCAGCTTTTATGTAAAGATGGTGTGGCCAGTTCCCTCAGCCCTTGTGTTGGTGCCCCGTCAAGCTGGATTATGAACTGTAACCAGACTATCAGTAAGAAAATATACCCCTTGTTCTCTTAAGACATTTGATGGTGATTTATCAGCAACCATGCAGGCTGACTATTACAGAAACTGAAAGCTTAACTTGAGTTTGGTTGTAAGACTACTAGTTCTTGTCTTCAGTGAGTCGTGTGGATTTTATAGAACAGCATCAGGGAGCGAGAGCCGTTGAGTTGGCACTGAGAAGAATCATCATTTATAGGCCTCTGTGCTGCCACATACTGATCTGGACTAGAACAGCCATGGATGTTGATAGAGACAGAAGCATCTTGTAGCTTAGGCACGTCTAGGTCAGGGATGCTGCCAGGGTCTCCTGAAATCAGAGGGCCATATGCATGTAGCCCATCAGTCTTGTGTGCATAGTTTTATTTGCTTTCAGCTTTCTTAATAAAGTGAATATGCATAAAATGAGATATACCTACATCTTATGTGTAAGATATGATGATTAAAAAAAACAAAACAGCATCCCAGTTCCTTCTACAGTTCCCTCTGGAGCAGCTCTAGATGTGGTCCCCATGGTGACAAATGTAATGGGTCCCATTACAACTATCCTGAGATGGACAATTCCTGTAGGCCACAGGTGGGACATATCTGTGTCTAGATCCTACAGAGTCCATCTTCTTTATGTAGACTAGTGGCTGTGGACCCCTGGGGATAGCTGGTAGATGCAACATTAGCTTGAAAATAGGAGGGAATTTGACAGGGAAGACAAAGGGTTGTGAAAGGAAAAAGAAGGGGAATGGGTTGGGAATAAGGAGTGACATTATAAATTCACTTACATTCAAGTATGAAACACTGGAAAATTAAAAAAAAAAACTATATTTTTAAAAATCCCCTCTCCCCAAAATACTAGGCATGGTACACCCTGTACACACTTTGAAGGCACAGGCAGGAGGAGTTAGAGTATAAGACCATCTTCAACTTTGTAGTGAGTTCATGGTTAGCCAGGGATACATGAAACCCCTAAAGAAGAATAACTCCCCCCCAAGAAAGCATGCACTCATGCACAATGCCTCGGCTAATATTTATAATCCATTTGTCCCAGAAAATTCCCTTTGCCACATTCCACAAAATCTTCATTGATTAATAGATGCTTTTTATTAATATATCATCTAGCATGTAAGTTTTAATGTGACTTCCTTTATTCCACATAATACGTCACCATAAAATCAGTAATTCTTATTTCTTCTTATTTGTGTGTATGTGTATGTATACAAGATATGTGTGTAGTGTCTGTGTGTGTGTAAGGATGGATGATGGATCTGAGTACTGTGTTTGTGCACATACATGTGCAGGCCAAAGTCTATGTGAGGTGTTTTCCTTTACTGTTCCGTTTTATACTTTTTTGAGGCGGGTCTATCATTGAGTCTGGTGCTCACTGATTGGCTAGGCTGGCTGGTCAGTCAGCTCTGGGAATCTGCCTGTCTGTGCTACCAGCGTACACGGCCACACCTAGCTTTTCTGTTGGTGCTGGGTATTCAAACTCAGGAGCTCATGCTTGTGGATAAACCGTATCCCCAACCCCTACTTATTCTTTTTTATTGTTAAGTAGTATTTCCCTGTATGATTATTTTCCTGCTAATATAAAATAGAGTTGTTTCTAGCTTTGCATACAATCAGTAAAGTTGCTATAAATGAATAGTTTTATGTCTCTCTCTCTATATATATATATATATACACACACACATATATGTATATACATGCTTCTCACATGATGAATAGAATATAGTAAAATTCCTAGGCTACATTATGTGTATTTAAATTTCTGAGAATTTATAAGTTTACCAAAACCATTGAATCATTTCATAATTCTAAACCACATGTATGTGAGGTAATCCCTGACGTATTGGACCGGAACTCTATCGTCATCTCCTTTGTTTTGAATTTTTTTCTTTGTTCTTCTTTTTTATATTGTTTTTGATACTCATTGAGTTTTATAAAATTACAAGTACTCTCATGACTTGAATATTAATATGTGTGAACTGGAAATATTTATGAATGAATCAAATAGTATATAAGGTTTAGTAGTTCTTTCTGCTTTCTTTCCTGAAACTTTTTAGTTATACATTCATGATTCATGAAGCAATGTCATCATTGACTTAATAGGATCTAGTAAGAATCCTATTTGTATTGCTTATTCAACTATGTGAAGATCTCAGATGACTTTAGCTCCATTTATTGTTGTGATGCATGGCTTTCTGCATCCATAAATACTTTACCACATAAGGTGAAGTTATAACAATTTCAGTTAATATTACGCTTTAACTACATTATAAGATTTTATTGCTTTTAGTATTTTTGGAAGATCTGTATTTCTGCCTATTATGATGTTGCTTGTACTTGAAAAATAATTAGACATTTCTTTATTCGTGTCTGGTGTTCACAACTTCTTGTGATATTCATTTTTATAGTGGGTTTTTTTATCCACTGTTTAGAAGACCATTTGTTGGCATAGACTGCTAAACTGACACTTATCTGGGTTGTTTCTTTCAAATGAAAGATGTTATTCCACTGTTTTCCTCTGTTCATTTCACATTTATTTGCAGACTGGGGAAGAAACTCGGGCCTTTAGACGCCTGTTCAGGTACTCTACCACTGGGCTGGATCCAACTTTATTTATTTTCCTGTGGGAAACTTGTCAGGCAGATTACGTTGCTCCCTGGAAAGGATAGCTTATGATTTCTTTTAGCAGTTTGGATGGTTTATTCCTGGTCCTTCTGTTTTCAATAGACTTTAATAGCTTACCTGGGAGGTTTTTTCTCTTCACCTTTACTTGACTTTGGATTCCCAGAGCTTTTCTGTCGCTTGTCATCTGTTATGTGTTTTGAAGACGTTGCTGTTATCTCTTCAAACACTGTTTCTTTCTGTGCTGCTCTTCTCTTCCCTTTGGGATTATAGTTGCACATACCACATGCAGTAGACTTCAGCATCTTCGTCTGTATTCTCAGTCTCTCCTCCCTGTCTTGCAGTTTTACTTTGTTTGGCCAGGTGTTTTTGTTACTGACCCATTCTAGCATATCATCCTTTCCTCTGTGTGCTCAGCCTTGCTGCCTTTCTTGCTCGATGCATCATTTAGTTCAGATATCATGATTTTAAGTCTAGAGAGTCCATTTGATTCCCGCTTTGAGTAGTTTGATTTGGAAATGAAACCGTATATTTTGCCATTGCTTTCTTGAATTATACAACTCCTGACCTTCTGCCCCCCACTACCTTCCACCCACCACTCGCTTGTCTTTCTGGCATCTGATTTATTTTGCTCTCCAAGGCCAAGCTCTTCAGGATCCAGACTCTAATCTCTGACAGTGTACAAAGTTCTTCTTGGATTCTTTGCTTTCTGAAGTTCCCTGTTCTCCCAAACTATCAACCGACATCTCTGAGCTGCTCAGGAAGAGCAGCGGCCTGTGAGAAGGGTCTCCTGTGACAGGCTTAGCTCAGGGAATCTGTCTTCTTTTGGCATCTTGGCTCCTGCAAGTCTAGGCCAAGACCCAGCATTGCAAAACTTCCAAGAGACTCATGGAAGGGAAGGGGTCAAGATTCCCTAGTTGTTTCTGGTTGGAGACTGGTTTATATTAGTCCCCACCTCCTCTTTCCAGACAAGCACATGACCGACTACTGCTAAGACCCAGGGGTCCTTCCTCAGTGCACAGGTCTAGATAAATTTTCTGCTTTGGGACGGAAGCAGGCAGCAGCCAAAGAAATCAGATTATCTTTTCCCTTTTGGTTTCTTTTTCAAAGATAGTTTTATGTAGCTCGGAATAAGCTTGAACTTCCCATGTGGCCAAGGCAGCTGTTCTTGAACTGTAGACTGTCTTGTCTTACCTCCCAAGTTCTGGGATTGCAGCCTGGAGAGCCAGGGAGTATGAAACTCACACTAATGTGGGCTTAGTCATTCATTCAGTTACCAAGCAATAAAATTCAGAGCAAACAAGAGAAGCGAGGTTCAACCTCTCTACTGTAGTCAGTCATTTCCAAAGAGTGGTTAAAGTCACTCATGAGCAGGCCTGATCTACTGTTGAATACTTCAAAACATCTGAGTTTACACAGTTTTTGTTGCATTATTGTATTGTAGAAATATTATAAAGCTATGGGGCTATTTCCTTATCCCTATAGCCAGAGGGTAAGAGACAATATTAGTTCATCATCTTGATCGATAACTGGTCTATCAGTTGAAATATGTTAATTGTAGTCTCTGCCTTTGCTCAAAGCACACCCCACATGCCTCCAAATTTTTAATATGAAAATATAAATGTAGGCTACATCAAGAGAAATACCACTGTCTGGGTTCAAATTCATTAAGCTATCATTAATTTTAACTAAGTTTTCAGAGATTTTTGTGGCACTGGGAAATCATAATATTTTTCAGATAGTTCTAGATTTAAATTTGTGCTATCTGTATCTATTATATATCTACTCTATCACTTATAATCTATCTATATCTATGTATCATATCTATCTGCCATTTATGTGTCTGTGTATCTACCATCATCATCGTCTATCTGATATCAAAGTAGAAAGGGTCTATGGGAAGAGCAGAGGCCTAAAAGGAGAGGAAGCAGGGACAAGAGAGGGTAATGGAACCCATGTAACATGACACATACATTTTTTTTTGGGGGGGTGACCAGCAAAGGTGGAAGGTGGCCAGAGGAAGGCAGTAGGGGTGGAGAACCAAAAAAAAAAAAAGACTGTGTATATACATGAAAATACCACAGCAAAACCCACCACTTCGTAGGCTCACTAAATAATAACGAAAACAATATCATCAACAGAGGATGTTGAGCTGATTAATGGCATAATTCAAGTGACAGAATTAGGAAATAACTTTATACATTCCAATGTGACTTGCTATTTTCTCTCAGTTATAAAGTACATGTTTTTTTAATCTCAAATTCAGGCATTTTAATTTCTAAATTTTAATTTTCCTGTATTCTTAAGATTAACTTCAAAATCAACAGACAAAGAAAACAAAGAGTAAAAAAAAAAAACCAGAAATGTTAAATATACTGACCTTTCAAAAGCTTTTCATGAAGAAACATTTCCTAACACGCCCATGCTCAGCCTTTACCTAGCAACTGCTTTCTAATGCGCTTCTGCATGGGTGATTTGGCTCTTTCTTTCCTTTGTAAAAAAGTCAAGTCCTATCTTCCTTGTGATAAGGGGTTTGCTGCTTAAAAAGAATTCAGACTCCTATACCAAATGCATAAATAAAAGAATTCATTTAGTAAAGCTAACTCTTCCTTTTCTTTTAAAGATTTCTTTTCTTGGTGTCCCTGTGTGTTGGCACACTCATGCCACAGTGCCCACGTGAGGTCAGGGGTCAGCCTTCCAGAGACTGTGTCTCCTGTGGCTTAGGGTTGAGGCAGTGTCTTGTCCTTCTGTGTTTGCACTGTTTCCGTGACCTTGGGCCGCTGCTACTCCTGTCTCTGTCTCTAGTCTCACCCTAAGAGTTCTGGGGTCACTGACAGAAGCTACCAGCTTTCATGATGTGGGCTCAGGGGATCAAACTGGGGGTCCTAAGGGTGACCTGGCCAGCACTTCTATGTGCTGAGCTATTTACTAGGGCCCTGACTCTTTTGTGTCTGAACTTCCAGTGTGACACACCCATTGTTGAGTTTCCAAAATAAATAAATACATAAATAAAGCAAAGGTATTTTGGAGCTGATATAAATTGCAAGGAATTCTGATCACCTAGTCAAGAAAACTGTGTTGTATTTGAGGTAATGTCACAGGTTCCGAAAAGGTAAAACTTTTGCTATCAGTAAGTGAGTGCTTATCTAATGAACACTTGGCACTTAACTCTTTTGGGGTATGCTGTTGAGACAGTCACCGTGTGGGAGGGGTGCTGACTTCCTGTGATTCTGAAAGCCACAGACCTTAATAGGATTTGCTAATAGGAGCATCTCTTTTAATGAGAAGACTAAATGTGTTCATGTGTCTTCTCCAAGTTCTTACTCTCTTTTTTCACTCTCCTTTGGTAGATGTTCACAAGCCAGAACCTTGGGGGATTATTTGCTTAGAAATGTTTAAACCAGATTGCCAAACCGTTCCTCACAGCTTTTCAGAAACCATCATTTTTCACATGTATTCTTGTTCTTATTTGTCGAGAATCTGCATGCATCTAAAATTAAACCCAACAACAGCAATTCATGTGGAAGGGAATTTATAAGGAACGAAACCATGGCAACAGACTCATTTATTTTTAACAGCACTACCCCTTATCTCTGCCTTCACCCCAATCCCAGGTACTCTAAAGCTTCTCTCTGCTACTGCCTGACTCCCATTGTCATTCTGCAAGTCAGAAATAGCCGTTGTGACTGTCATGCTTCCGTTCCTAAACAGAGCGCAAGCCCCGCTTCTCTTCCTATTTACGCGCTTGCTTTATCCTGCAAACAGCCTTTGAGGAACTTGTGTGACAGTCAAGGAAAAACTCAGCCACGGCACGTGGCAGGGTGAGTGGCGGCACTACTGACACCATCAGTCTGTCTAGACACGAGGTAAGGTCTGACCTCCTCTTGCAGAATTGAGATGACCAGAACCAGAGGAGCAGAGAACACTGTGGTTTAGAACAGCGCAGAGCCCCTTGGAACTCGGGTCCTGTCTGTGAGCATCACAGAGTTTCTGTTAGGATCCTGTCTCCTTTCTCGTTCTGGCATTCCCCCACAGGCAGGTAACTTACACTTAACCAATGCTTGGGCTCTTTCTTTCACCAAAAGCATATCACATTCTGGTATGGTCAGCATGTCTTCAAAAACTCTCATGAAAGATGTTCGCGGTGCGGTTGGCGAGATAGCTCAGCAGGTAAGGCACCTGCTCACAAACTTGTGACCTGAGTTTGATCTTCAGAAGCCCACATGGGGGGAAGGAGAGAACCTTTGATCTCCACCTGCGTGCCATGGGATGCACAAATGCATGCATGCGTGTGTCTTCTCTTGCTCTCTCCTATCTCTTTCTCCTGTTAATAATAAAATATTTTTAAAAATTAGAAATGTTCATGGTGGATAAACCTGGAAGCCCAAAGTTCACTTTCCTGTTTGCAATTTCAAAAGCAACCCAAGGTCCAGACTCGTCTTTATTTGAAAAATCTAGTGGCCTGTTTTAATAGATCAGCCAGTCGGATGTGGTAGTTTAAATGTGTTTCTTTCCTAGTTTCTCTGTGTCGATTTCTGTTAGTGCTGTGGCTTGAAAAGCTAAGTGTGTCCGAAGATAAGACTTTCTTCGTCATTGATTCAGTGGAGCTAGTCACACTAAAAGGTCCCTACTGGACACACAGTCTCTATTATTGAAGATCAAAGCCCTGGAGTTGGAAATTAGCACCAGTGTGTGCTGGAGGGCAGGAGGAGAATAACTCAACAACCCAATGACATCGGAAACTGATCTTGCATTCTCTGAAACACATGGAAAATGCGATGGACCACAGCACAATCGCTGCTTGTCTATGAGCCATTCCGAGGGTTCAGTG
The DNA here is from genome assembly GCA_023101885.1 of Typhlomys cinereus. Taxonomy (NCBI): domain Eukaryota; kingdom Metazoa; phylum Chordata; class Mammalia; order Rodentia; family Platacanthomyidae; genus Typhlomys; species Typhlomys cinereus. Next base: position 73,490 of record JALPQD010000154.1, read on the forward strand.
AGAGATGAGCGGAAGGCCATGTTTCCTGACCTTCTACTTCCTTGAGGCTTCCGGTTTCCTCTCTACTTCCATTCTTGAGCATATTCCTTCACTAGATAGCTTTGTAGATCTAGATGCCTAACTTTATTGCCGCAAGCAGTTTCTAGGAACAGAGCCAAGATGGCACGTATACGGGCAAGAATACTGTCATGTCTCAAGTATGCACTTAAGGAAAAGAGTGTGTATTTAATGATGGCATTGCATGCTGCCTTTGTTTTTTCTGAAGGGAAACAAGACACATTGCTCAATCTTGCTTCTTTTTTATCCTAGAAACCAGCCATGTGTGGCTTTTCGCTTCAGTAGGGAGAAGCCAGATCTTCTTTGGCCTTTGAAGACAAGCAGGACTATCATATAATTTCCGTATTTCCACAACTCCAGTTACTTTTTCCTGTGACCGCTTTTTGTTTGGTTTTATTTTTCAATGCCTCCCACTTTTGGTTACAGTTTTTAGTATTTATTCAGCGTGATATGAATCACTGCCCATGATAAATGATAGTTCTAGCTGTCCAACTGTGTGGGCTTTTGGGAACATGAATCCTGGTGTAGCTTAGGTTTGGAGCAGCCATATCTCACCATTCTGGACAGACATAAAAACTGGAATCTGTTCATGTAGCGAGCAAACAGCACTGAATCCAAAGCCAGGAAAAATGACACAGATTTTTTTTTTTTTCTACTTCTGGCAGAATGCCATGAAATGACATCCTTAAAAGACACCAAATGTTGACATTTTAGTTTAATGAAGAAATAAAAATATGCTCATTTCTGAGTGTAGACCAGCTTCATCATCAAGCTATTTATTTGTTTGTTTACCTATTTATTGTGTGTGCCTGTGTCTGTCTGTCTGTGTCTATGTGTGCACCAGAGAGCACTAGAATGTGTGTGTGCTCCAGGAAGACCAAGGGTGACATCAGGAATCAGACTGGATTGCTCTGCCTACCTCCTGCTTTGCTCTGGGGTTTCCCAGGCTCTGCCTTCCAGGGCTGGAATTGTGGACCACTACATTTCTGCCCAGCGTTTTTACATGGGATCTGAGACCCACGCTCAGCTCCTTCTGCTTTTGAGGCAGAGGTGTTAATCCCTGAGCTCTCTCTCCATCCCCAAACTTTATCATACTTCTCCCACTCTCTCTCTCTCTTTCTCTCTCCCACACACAGATGAGCGAGTCCCAAGCACTTCTGTGACTGCAGAGGACAATGTTCGTGGCGCTGGTCTCTCCTCCCACCTTGACGTGGGTTGCTAGGATACTCAAGACGCCAGGCTTGTGCAGACAGTGCCTTCAGCTGTTGAGGCATCTCATTGACCACGGTGAGGTAAGAATGAGTCGTTACTACGCTCACTACTTTTATCGGAGTAGCCCAAGCTAACCTTGAATGGTGATCTTGAAACTTCCTATCCTTCTCCTGAGTGCTGGGATTACAGGCGTCAGTCACCATGACTGCTGAGTGTGGGTGTGTGTGGATGGTACCCAGGCCTCCTGTATACTAGGCCAGCATCCTTTTACTAACTGAATGTGTGTGTGTGTGTGTGCGCGTGCGTGTGCTGAAGACCAAATCCAAAGCCTCTTTCCCACTAAGTTGCATTCCCAGCTTCTTAAGCTTTTCTGTCATCGAAAGCAAACATTGGTACAAGAACACTAAACTCACCACAGTGGGAATTAAAGATTCATATCTTGATGTTTTGTTGACAGCCACCTATTTTTATATTTCATTGATTCATTAGCATAATATAATAAAGTGTCCAATGTACAATAAGATTAAAACTGATATGTGAGGCATTCAGGACAAAGGGAGAAGCAGGGCAAGAAATACCAGAGATGAACAAGCCAGAAGGGTGGGAATTAATGTGCGATGGTCACGAGCTGTTCTTGCCGCTTTCCATAGCCCCTGCGTCCCCTGGCCACTCTCTTAAATGAGAAGCAAGCAGGCACATGCTCCACAGTACCCACGATCCAAATGCAGAATGATCCAGAAAAAGCATAATTATTCTCATTACTCAGACTTGAGAAAAATTTCTCTCTCCCATGGGTCCTCATAAAAAAGCCAGTGAGTCATCTGGTGGTACTGCTGGTGGGGGGGGCACTTCCTGGAGAAGCTCCTTCCTAGCATGTCCCCCGGGGCTCCTATCCGCTCTGCTCTTCAGTCAGTGAAGTTACTTACTAATCTCTGCCACCGTGACGTTTCCACTGGGAAACGGGGGCTTGAGTGACCTCTTGGGCTCCATCCAGCAGTTAAATTCTGTCTCTTGGCTTCTGATCATTCCGGTAGGTCTTTTAAAAGCACTGTTTGCTAACACTGGCTTCCACTTAGAAAGGCAGAGTGTTCTTGAAATAAGATTGTGTAGGTGTGTTTGGGTGAATGGATTCAAACTACTTACTCATCAGTCTATAGCGCCAGACTGAGTCCAGGGAGGAAATCAAATCTATACCAGTGGATTAAGTGGGAAATATTTAATATATGGAATTGCTAACTGGCATTAGGATGTTCACCACAATTAGGACGTAAGAAGTAGAATACTGAAGGCCAGTCCGCAATGAAGGAGTATACCTGAGGAGGGTGTCTCCCCAATATCAAGTTTTCACTCCATGAGAGAGGTTGAAGCTGGATCTGCTGCCTGGCAGGTGCCCAGGTCAAATTCAGTCCTTTGCCAACTGGCAGGGGCTGGAGGGGAGAAACACTTGCAAGGGGTTGGCGAGCTGGAAGTCTCCTCCTGGGTCCTAGCAACACTTGCTGGCTGGGGCCTTGTCTCATGAAGATCTCACATAACAGCCACGCTGTAGGAGGAACGAGAGGAAATCTCTTGCCCAAGCGGTACCTCTTCCTTGGTCTGAACTGTTCTTCCACTGACAGCCACTATTGGCAAAGCTTAGCGTGGCACCAGCTAAAACCTTTTAGGTTCCTTCTCCGTTCTTCATGTTGGAAATGAAGGATGACTTCCAGGCCCAAAGACCATGAATAGAAAACTGGTACATTTGTCTCTGCCCAAATCATGTGATTCTAAAAATGCAGTTAGAAATAATTTTTTATGGTGTTCAAGGGGATGAGATAAGAACCGATGGCTGGAGCCTGATGAGTTGGTAATATTTGCAATGCTTCTTAAGGAGTTATTCATGAGCTTGCCAAATAAACAATGCTTTTTCTTCCTTGTGTCTCATGTGCACGTTGACTTAGAACCTTCAAACCTTGCTCAGTGAGCCAATCCTCTGTACGAGACCTAAGTTTGGGTAACTGCTCATTCATTCCTAAGGATACAGAGACATTAAAAGCTGAAACATCACAGACATCTTATTCTGATAATAGTCTCAGAGAAGAAGCATAATTGCTATAAAAACATCTGATAGAGATTTGGCCGCTTGGGGTAGGGAACATGGGAAGAATTCAATACTGGCAGAAGTTGAATCCAAAGGAGTTCAGGCATAAGGTAGTGGAATTACAGGTCATGCATGCCAGCCCATCACTGTCCTGACTAGTCATCGTAGACACCTCGGGTTAGAGTCCATGTACAGGAACGGGATATATAAAAACTGAACAAAAAACTAAAGTCTCTTTAAAATGAATAAGAAATGTAAAGAAATCTTGGGTGGTAAGGATTTAACTACACTGAAGAATTCAGGAAATTCTTCCTGGTCCTAAATTCTGGAAGAATTAGCTTTATCTCAAGCCAGGTGTGGTGTGAGGCACACCAGTAATTACGAGACTTGGGGGACGGAGGCGGGAGAATCAGAAGTTCAAACTTACCCTGGGCTACAATATAGTAAGTTTGAGGTCAGACTGGACTCCAGAAGAGTCAAGCCTCAAATAAACAAACAAAAACCCGAAACTAAAGTCAAATAAAGTAGAATAAAAAAATTTAAAAAAATAACAATCTGTGTGTCATCTACAGCTAGTGCAGACGCTGAGTAAGTAACTGGCAAATCTTAGACTTCTGACTTCAGAGGAGTCTGTTCATTTGCATGCTAAGGAAAAGGTGTCATTCTTTCCTCTCAAGCCTTCTAGAAGCCTATAACTAACTAACTAATTAACTAACTAACTAAGTAACGGTTTGTGTAGCAGTATCTTACTCTGAAGCCCAAGCTGACCTCCAGCTCACAATCTTCCTGCCTTAGTTTCTTCAGGACTGGAATTTAAAGGTATAAGTCACCAGACCCTGTTAAACACTTCATTACTATTACAACTTCTTCTCTCCCTCCTTTCCTCCCTTCCTTCTTTCCTTCCTTCCTTCATTAGATCTGTTCTTCAGCTTCTTCCCTCCGTCCTTCCCTCCCTCCTTTTTCTTGCTTTTCAAGACATTTAATATTTTCTAAGTATGTATGTTTCTTTTTAGCCTGTTTGTCTGAAACAAAGAAGCAAGCAAACAAATTGAGCTATAAAAAGGAAAATTTATGGGCAGAGAGATGTCTCAGGGATTAAGACTCTGTCTTGAAGCAGAAGGTCCTGAGTTCAGATCCCAGGTCCCACATAAAAATTGCCGGAAAGAAACAGGGGTGGTCCATGCCACCAGTCCTGGTGGGCAGAACCTGGGAAATCCCAAAGCCAAGCAAGAAAGAGGTAGAAGCAATCCAGGATGATTCTTGAAGTTACCTTGGTCCTCCACAAGGACACACAGGGTCCTCTGAGACACACACACACACACACACACACACACAAACACACACAATAATAAAAAACGGTTTTTTTAAAGGAGAATTTGTAGAAATCCTAGTCATTTGTTGCAGAGTGCATCAAAAAGACTCTATAAAGCTGTTAACATCTAGACAACTCAGCGAGTTTGGGAATTTGGCGTCGCCCTGGGTAGCCGACCTGACCGTTCGGATTGCTTTCGTGGGCTTACAGCAGACACAAGCACAGACCTCAGCTACTCCGGGGCTCTATTTCACTCCGCTGTTTATACAGGGTCACCTTTCCCTCACACTCCTGATGAGGGGACCTGCATTTTCTCAGAGATGGAAGTAGCTCAGAGAGGGGTCAAAGAGGTGTGGCCATGCAGCTGTGGCATGAGGGAGGTGCAGGGCTGCCAGAACCTCTACAAAGGCTGCGACCTGCCTGCCTTGCTGCAATACATGCCAAACCAAGGAAAGCAAGATCTTCATAGAAGCAACACGTGGCCACCGTATTCAAGGTAGACTCGGAAGTCAGTCTCCTCCGCTGGAAGCTGAAATGTTAGGGTCTTTTTCCTTCATCTGTTTTCTTTCTCTTTTTTTGTTCCTTTGTTATTTAGTCCGCATCCTTCCTTGGTCTGACTGTTGGCTAGCAAAGTGTTTCCAAACATTTATATGACTTCTGCTGCTGCGTTGCAGAAGGGGGATGGGATGGGGGGGGGGGGCAAAGACCTTTTGTTGTTAGTAAAAATCAAGGGAAACAGATAGGGTCATGATTTGCCAAAGATCAGAGGTCAGGATGAGTGAGTGACTGACTCAAGAGGCCCAGAGGTCAAAGGTGCAACTGAAATCCCATAACCTCCTCTCCGGATTTTACATCACAAAGGACAGCAGAACTTTCTAGCCTCTAGGAACGCATCTGTTCACTCGTTCACCTTTTTTTTTTCCCTGAAAAATTATTTCACAATGATTCTGCTCATAGTGATTTTTTTTTCTCTTTGAAACCAAGTGGCATGAAATAGGCTTTTATATAAATTGAATGTCTCCTTAGCTTTTTATTAGTATTCTATACCAGCATGCTAGAGGAGGAAGAACTAACAGAGATTAATATGTGTTTTTTAAATGGAAAATAAGAACCATTTTTTAGAAGATCAAAACCCAAACCAAAGAAGTACACTTATCATCTGTCATTCTCTCTTTCAATCTCTTGTGTGTTTGTTGACTGTATCTAAAATTTTGTTTTGGAGATTTCTTCTTCTTTTTTAAAGAAAAAAAAAAAAGCAATAGGCATCTCTTATGTGAAGTTTTTAGTACAAAGCCCAAACGGAATTGTGTAACAGGAACCATTCTGGTGTTATTTTAGTTGTTTCTTTTGTTAATTTAGAAAGGCTCAGCTCACACATGGGTGACGCCACTGCTGGGGTGAGAACATCTGTGACAGTCTAGGGACATATTAGGGACCGAAGATCTGTCTGCAGGATGTGAAGTGGAGGAGGAAGAATGCAGAACCTTCCTTCCCAACTCCATTGCTTGCCGCTCTCTCCTGAGCACTTAATTCCTCCCAGAGAAGGCAAAGTCCCTCTGCAGAATCCATGGCCCACGAAGGGTAATTGGATAACATCTTTTGAAAGATTTACAAGGTTGCCAAGGATTTCGGCAGCTTTAAACCTGATTGATTCAGTGTGAAAAGATCTGAACGATTCTGACCTAAAAGTTGAAAGACCTTTTCTGAGGAAGGAAGCGTAATTTAGGGCCTGTAATAAAAGGGGGAAACACCACGCTGAAGAACAGCCGCGGAAAAACTAGCATTATGTTAAATCTCTGAAAGAATCTTACGGGTCCGCCAGATACTTCAATCACGAGAAATGTTTTCCTTTCTACCAGCCGTCTTTAAAGAACAACAAAAGTGGACAAGTACCCTGTCAAACCTCCCTGCACCCCAAAATGTGTGCTTCTTGGTGATGAATTCAGACAGAATTTATGCAACTTTCATCTTTCTAGAGAAAATAAAGGCGAACAAGTCCTTGCTTCTCTTTAGTAACAAAGAGCAGATCAAAGAGAAGTGTCCCATGCCTTCATTTTTCAGAGGTGATTGTCATCACATATTAATTTTCACTTTGACCAAACATATACACTCATAATTTTTGCAGTGTTTTGTGGGCTGCCATCAATGACTCAGGCAAATTAACGATTAAGCAGCTGCTAATTGATTCTGGCCATTCCTTATTTATCTGGACCCATGAGCCATGGAATATTAACCTCGGTTATCTTGCTGCCTGTTTTGGAAGTGGCCGATTTGAGTAAATCAAATTAAGTAGAAAACGCGTGTCTTTTTTCTTTTTATGATTGGAGAAATTGCAAGTATAGCATTTAGACAAAAGCCTATTTGTCTTTAAACAATGCTCCTTTTGTGAGTGGATCTCTGACTTCTTGTTTCCTCCTCAAATTTCAGTTTCAAGGGTTCAGGGGAAATGGTATGTCCCACTTACCTGAAGTTTGGGTTAATGCTGTTTGCTTTGGAATCTGGGAATCATGGGAAATCTGTCTAAGCAGTTAACACAGGAATCCTGAAGGATTGGTATGTCTTTCATTATACACATACTTGCAAGGGATCAAGAATCACTTTGCGTAGGTTTCTGAGAAATTAACTTGCTAACAAACTAAGAGCTCATGTTCTTCCAATTGCTAAAAAGAACTGGGATGTTCAGAAAAATAAATAAATAAAATAACAAAAAGAACCAGCAAATATTTTTAAATTGAGACGTATATAAAAGATTGAGAAATTTGCAGTGAAAAGTAAGGGAAGCAGACATTCAGAAGGGAATGAGAGGTTAGAGTGTTAGGTTCTCAGATTTCTTTCCTGAGAAATGAGGTAATCAGTTGGCTCAGGTGGCCACAGGGTTTCACATTTTAACCAGAGTTAAGAGTCTAGGAGGGAATCCAGCTAGCCACCCAAAAACCTTTCCTGTCTTAGAAATGTAATGAAGTCATGGAAGGTTGAGTAAATTCCAACGTATCAACTTCCAGCTGGTCCTGAATGTTTTCTGCAGAGCCGCGTGGCTTATCAGACCCCTGTATCAGAGAATTCTAAAGTAGCATGGACTTCCAAGTTCTCCTTCAGAGAGCTCTTTCAGAACATTCAGTGGGTTAGGCTGAAAATTATTAACGGACGCTATAGTCCACCAGGATGATTGAAGAGATTAGCAGCTGGCAAGAACAACAAAAAATTGTCTAAGTCATTCTGAGTTGAAAAAAAATACACAGAGAGACTTCCAGGGATCCTGATTTGGGGTTGTGGCGCCACCTAGTGGAATGTCGGGGAAGAAGCGATGGCAAGGGAGGCCCGAGGGGTCCTTTGATAGACAATGAGGTTCCTCTGATTTTCTTCAAGTCTTTGGTTTTAAGAAAATGAAGTCGTCCCCACCCCCCACATGACTGGTAGGATTAAGACTACATCTACAGTGTGACTTGAAAGTACTCTTCTCAATAAGCTTTTCACAGCAGTTGAAATGATTTATCCTTTAAAATCACTCACTTCCCATGCTCACGGTATCTTCCCACCTACAGTCAACTTGACCACGTTTTCCACTCTCTAGTTCCGAAAGGCTTTCCTCTTGGCGTGACATCCTTCGTGTTTCTGTCATTCTTCAAACTCTCCTGCATGTCTTTCATCCACTTCTCAACACATCCAGAGTGGGAGGAGGGTAGAGCTGATCCTGAGAGCCTTGGTTTGCACGGATCGCTGGGAGAAAGTGGACGCTCCTGCATCAAAGCCTTTCTGCTCCAGGCTCTGTCCCAAGACCAAAGTCACTGCTAGCGGCTGGTGGGTGATTCAGTGCAGAGACTCTAGGACATAAGACTTGGTTTCAAAGTCCAACTTTACAACCTTCTAGCTGCATATCCTTTGCCATGTAATTTATCTAGCTCAATTTCTTTAACTGAAAGCTAAGGATAACAATAATGCCTATGATTATAGGAGGGTTTTTAATGAGCTTATATGAGTGGAAGTACTTACAGCGGTATGTAACACATAGTTCAAGCTTTATAAAGGTCTATTTGATTACCACTGGAAACCACCTACCATGGTGAAGCAATGGAAATACATGAGAAAAGAGTGTTGAATAAACACATCTTAAATATATACCGACAGAAGACGTGACTTGTAAGATACACTGTACTTAATCCATGGGATATAAACTCAGGAAATGTTGCTTGCTATATACATTCACGTACTGTGTACAAGTATAGGCTCTGTCTACATAGATCTAACCCTATAATGAAGGTTGTTAATTACTGAGCTATAACAATCATATAACCTTGAATAACATGGCTATATGAGCCTACGAATCCCTCTCAATGTAACATTTCAGTGTTTTGTTACATATACTTACGGTTAGGAGAAAGATCCTCAACTGGAACATTTCAAGGACAAAGCAGATCTTGTAAGTCAGGTGAGCAGCCCTGGTAACAGGGAATATAAGTGAAAGAGCGAATTGTAAAAAAAAGAATATGCAAGTCCTCTAAATGCATTTCAATTTAGCTTGTGAGCAAATGCCACGACACAAAGCAAGCATGTCTGAAATGTGACTGTGGGCCGTGCAAGTGAGAAAAGGAGCTGGCTGTGGAAGTAGCGAAGACCAGTTTTCAGAGATGATAAAGCACCGCCAGGAGATGAGGATGTGAAGAAAAGTAAGAGATGGAGCCAGGAAAGAGGAACATTTCGTAACATGAAGAGACAGTCGAGAGGGGTCGACTCATCGAGAGGATGTTTCCTTTTGGGTGGGTGTTGTTCCAAGGTACCACAAACCTGATAACTTGAAACAAATTTATTTTCTTCCTCATTGTGCAGGACAAAGTTGACCATGGTTGGACTGGGTTGAAATCGAGGAGGGCTGTTCTGTTTTGGAGGTGCTAGGAAAGAAGGTCCTTTATGCCCTTTTCAGACTCTGTTGTTTTCTTGAAATCCTTGCCCCCTCCCCTCAGTCCTTCCCCAACATCCTTTCCACATCACCCCAGTGGGACCTCTCTGCTGCCCGGCCCCTGGTCTACTCCAAGATTCTGCCTTATTTTAAGGTCAGTTAATTAGAAATATTCATTCCATCTTTGACCTTAATGTCTACTTGTTTCCTAACCCAGCAGATGCACTAGACCTCTAATGTCTACTTCTTTCCTAACCCAACAGATGCATAGGCTGGGAGGGTAGGAAAGCTGGCATATTTGGGAGGAAACAGAAGGTGAATAGGAAAGATACAGATGAGACACCATGTTTCTTTCTGAGCGGCACCTGCACTGCTTGTCTTCTCCTCCCACTAGGAATCTGTCTTCTCCCCCTCTGACCATGGGAAGAGAGCTGAGGAATGAGAAGGAAACTGAGTTTCACTTCGGCAAGAAATGATGCTTAGAATTCTTTGTGCAACTCCATGTGAGGTTGGAATGTGCTGGGAAAGGAAGGAACTTGGCTCTTTGGTGTGAAAGGTGACATTCGGGTCTCTCTAGGAAAAGGACTCAGAATAGGCAAAAATCAGAGAAAACAAACAAACAAACAAACAAATCTACCTCTAGTACATCTGGAGGTGGATGATTATGTGAAGACACCCTTTCTACATGTTGATGCTCTGGAAAGCTGTACACATGACCACTGACCACCACATAGGTTTGAGTTTGAGTATGTGGGAAATGGTCTCACAACCACAAGGGCAAGTGGAAGACATCCTGTGCTCAGGAGGCTACTAAACAAACTTCTCGCCCTGTGTTTCCTGTGCTCAGAGAAATAAATATTCTTCCGTGATCTTCCCAAGATTTGAAGGAGTTGCTTGGAGTATTGTCAAGAGCTCTAGAATAGTCCATCGTGAAAGTCACCTTGGTCTCGCCCATCATCTCCCTTCTGGACGGTGCATCTGCTGGAAGTAAAGGACATTTCGACCTCAGTAGAGAGCGTCTGTATTTGCATCGCTAGATTTACCACCAGTAGAGAATAAGAATGATTTACATGCCATAATGATGAATTCCAAACATTCTTGGTTAAGTATTTAAGCGTGGATCAGAATATGCATGTGGAATTTTGACATTCAACACGTTCTTCTCAGTCTCAAGTGAGAACTTGTGAGAAATGCAGAAAGGGTTATCCTCTGCCTAGACGGAGGGCAGCGGACTCATTTAGCCTTATCCCCAAGCAACTTGAGTGCAAGTGGAAGTTTTAGAAGATTTAAAAGAACATTAGACTGTTCTAGTTGTATGGAACAGGTCACTTTTTTCTTTTTTAAAGTGAATCGATTTAGAATTCAGTTAAAGAAAAAGAACACTTTAAGTATTGCCTAAATATAGTAAATTGTGAAAAAAAACTGACTTTAAAGGTGACTTATGGGAAGCAGAAAACTGATACCTAGAGGTGACCTCAATGTGTATTCAATCACTTGAATATCTGATTTGCTTTTCATTTTTATATTTTTTTGTTTATATTATGTATATATGTATTTGCATGTTCTTGTAGTGTGGATGTACCAAGTCACTGATGTGATTAGAGAACAGCCTTGCATTTTGTTCCTTGCCTTGCATATTGTTTGAGACAGACTCTGATTTTGTTGCTGTGTACGCCAAGTTAGCTGCTCTCAAGGGCTTTCAGGAATTTTCCTGACCTAACCTCTCATCTCACTGTAGGGTAGTTTTGGTGATTCAAACTTAGGATTTCATGCTTCAGTGATAAGAACTTTTCCCACTGTGCCATCTCCCCAGCACTCTAAACCCCTTTGACACAACCTTTTGCTTGATTCTTTTTGTTTTCTTGAGACAGGGTCTTAGGTAAGTAAACCAACCAGACTGGTCTCAAGCTGGCCTATGTGGCAGCAGATGGCCTTGACTACTGATACTTCTGCACCCATTTTCCAAGTTCTGAAATTTCAGTCATGCATCCTCGTTCCTGTGCGATACTGCATTCTTTTTTTTAAAAGTATTTATTAATTTGAGAGAGGGAGAGAGAACAAACTCATGCATGCCATACCACACAGAGGACAACTTTCAGAAACCACTTCTCTCCTACTACCAAGCAGGCTTTTAGGGACTCAATTCAACTTGCAGGTTGGCAAGCAAGGACCTTACCTGCTGTTTTTCTACATCCTTAAACTACCCCGTTGTACATGCATTTTCTCTCTCTCCTTCCCTCTGTCTCTCTTTCCCTTCCTTCCTTCCTTGAAGATTTATTGTTTATATTTTCCACTTGTGACTAGAGGGCTTTAGCTTCCTTATTTTGTCACTCTGTCAATAGATATTTATCCATCTACCTGTCTAAATCTCCTTCCAGGTATTGATAATTGACCCAAAGTGTCCGCTCTCCTATATGATATTGTGTTTTCATATTATTATGGCTGAAATTCTTTCAGTCACTTAAAGTTGCCCCTCTGTCTGACAGTTTTCTTTAAGGTGTGAACTGATCAGAGAGAGTAATGAGCTCAATCCTTCCCTTGTATCTGGATGTCTACCCAGTTTCCTGAGAATGTTCTGAGTTTTGCATAATGCAAAACCAGATTGGCAATGTAGGCATTCTGAAGTTCCACTAAGATTCCACTTGTCCCAAGAGCGGAACCTACCACCTATTCATTCCGATTTCATATACCTGATGACCAGCTGTGTTGGGTTCTTTCCTAAAGGATGACCAGAAGCTACAAAGCAAAGAACCTTTCACATTGAGTTGCTGAAGTGCTAACTATTGCTTTGAGGCTCAAACTTGGGGCAATACTAGTGAACTTTTGGAAAGCTGGATAGCAATAATTCAACAAGATCTTCTTAATTTAACTCCCATTAAGCCAGGAATTTCATCAAATACTTGACCTACTATCTCCTCATATTTTCAATATTCCCACCATTCATAATGCATTTAAAGAAGAATGCTTATAATGATTCTATGTCATCTCTTTATGAGAGAGACTTATAGGACATATTAGGAATTTGCTGGTGGATCTTTCCAGTGACTATACCATATGATTCTATGTGTGGTTCAGAGTATCGTTTAAAATAGTCAAGGGGTATCTTCCTCTCATGATACTCCATGTCTGGAATCTATGAATTCTTTCCATCTCCTTGCCCTTCATGGATTCCATGCCTGGAGTCCATAAATTCTCCAGGGCACCCTAATCTCTCATAGTACTCTACATCTGGAGTCCATGAGTTCTGTTCTTTCTCTCCTCTAATAAACTCTATCTCAATCTTAAAAAAAGATAGTCAAGGGGCATTCGTAGCTATTGAATGTTACTCATATTTTGAGAGAAATCGCAACAATTCTTTATCTATTGGAGAGATGATTCTGTAATTTGATTTCAAACTTAGTAAGATTATTGAAAGTTGACATATTATTGTTCAGGACATTTAAGTGCTTATTTCTATAGCTGTTTTGATGTAAGAGAAACCCATTTGAATCCTTTCATTCTCCTTATCATTAGCTAAGTTTTCTTTTTAAAGTCAATAGTGTGTACAAAGCTTAGTCTGAAAGATTAAGAGAAAGTCTGGTTAACATGAAGAAAAAAATGAATTGAAGTCAAAAGAAATTAATTTCTCTTAATGCAAATAGAGATAATCTAAATCCTTGTGGAGATGTGATTTTGAGCAAGGAAATAATAGGAAAATATTCTCTCATGAAGATGCAATTATGGCTTGCTTTTTCTAGGTTATAATTTTTATAGGCACAACTTTATGTTTATTTTTAAAATTCAGTATTTTATGCTTAAAAGTCTATTGTTGTGGGCAGACTTCTATTCTTTCCATCCTGTGCATAGACTATTTTTAAAATGATTAAATTTCATTGGCCTGGTTCCCTTCAACCCTCTTTATAAGTCTTGATTCAAAGAACATGTGAAAACAAAAGGATGTCTAAGCACAGAGTTCTTTAACTGAAATCTTCAACCACCACTAACTGACTGTGTGCATCTTAGGATTTTTACCTTTGAAATGAGGACTCAGAGGAGAAAGATTGAGTGATCAAAGTATTAGGTGCACCAGAGACTATTACTCATGGGCTCCCTTTGAAAGGCATTTAGAGTTGACCCTTCAAATTTCCTTGCTGATAGTCTGGAAAAAGATGTAATATAATTTTTTTTGAGAGGTCAAGAAGGTGCTATAGCCCATCCTCAGACTGACTGAACTGCATGGTGACACTCAAATTTCTCTTGCAAAGACACATTTCCCTTCAGTGAGGACTGTTCTTGAGAGACATTGAGATGTGGGGAAATAAACATCTAGCAAAATCAAGTTATAGTGGAAGGTATGTTATGACTTTATAGTACAATTAAAGGGTCATTGAAGCAATTACCAGATATGCATGAATTTTCCCTCTTAGATTATAATCATGTGGCAATGGGCCAATTGAGAATGTTTATATTTCTTTCTCTTGTGTCTTTCAAAGATGTAACCTTTCTTCTTTGACATAGGATTTCCTTAAGGGAGGTTGAAATGAGACACAAACGTAATTTTGTAGTTATTCTGCAATCCTAAGATTTTGTGCTTAATATATATTGATCGAGGGGTTACAAATACAAGTATCTTCTATTTAAAAATCACTTAAGGCAGTGGCTGTTTTTGAAATGGATTCTTTTAAATTATTTTTTGATGTTTCCATTTATTTTGCCAAAGAGCTGCTGAAGAAGGATTTGGAAGTTGAAACTAGAATGGTGGCTAGCAGGAACTGAAGGGAGGAGGTGAGGAATTCTGGTCAGAGTATACAGGCTTCAGTTAGTAGCAAGAGCTAAAAACCTATGGCATGTTATCATGATTACAGTTGATAACGATATATTCCATTCCTGAAAATTAATGAGCAATTTGACAGTTCAAAACTAAATTGGTTTTGTCATGTGTACCATGATATACAAACACATCTCAGACATGAGTTGCTAGCATTAACGGAGATAGTTAAGCTAAAAGAGTCTTTATGTACTTATAAGAGAAATTTCATTAAATATAATCAGCAGTACTAAGAAGTGTTGACAAGAAGAGTTGAAAATAAAACCTCAAGACAATGTTTGGATTTGAAATTCTATTTTTGCTGAGTGGCGTATGTGTGAGAATTTTGAGGAAGCATACACTTTATTGTAACTTGGTAAAGAAATTAGGAAGAAGAAAAGAATTGCACTCAATACAGCAGGAGATTTTAGTATTGGTACATAAAAAGCACATGAATCAACCTGAAGCTTCTGTCCTGGTCATTCTTTGGATAACTTGACAAATGAAAATTTGAATGAAATACATTTGTTTCTTTCCCTTTTTTCTTCACATCTCTTTCTTAGAGTTTTGATCTTGTGGCATAAAAGATTTTTTGTCTTGATCTAAAATCTGCATATCTCACTACGAGAGGGTTAGGAGACTATAGAAAGTCCTCACAAAAGATGTTTTCCTTTCAATCATCCAGATATTCTGCTGCTAATAGAATATCCACTTCTTAAAATGATAGTATTGACAGAACCTCAGCTTTTGAGTGTATGTCAAAAGTCAAAAGAAAAGGGTTTTAGTCATAATTAGTTTAAGTGAAGATACCCAACGATAGTACAAGCCTAGGAAATTCATGTTTCTTTCTTTCTTTTTTTTTACAAGTTTCTAACAAATGCAAAAAAATCTGGTATTTCTTAAATCTTATCAAAAACATAAAGTTAATCTCTTTTTTACATATTAATTTTTATGTGTGTGTGTATCAGAGGGCAGGCACTGTGTGTCCCTGTGGAGGACCAAGGGTGACTTCAGGAATCATCCTGGATTGCTTCTACCTACTTCTTGCTTTGTTCTGGGATATACCTGGCTCAGACGACCAGGACTGGAAGTGTGGGCAGCAGACGTTTCAGCCTGGCATTTTTACTTGGGATCTGGGATCAGGACCTTCTGCTTGTGAGGCAGAGTCTTAACCCCTGAGCCATCTCTCCAACCCGAGGTTAATCTCTTGTAAATCCCCAACAGATGGGGTTTCTGACACAGAGAATAGGCCCAACCAATGGTCAGCTATGGAACATTAAAAATTAGTGATGAACAATGGACAACTAACAGATTTGGAGGGCCAGGAAGGAAAGGTACCCGGTTGTGAATCCTCAGGAAAATTTATCAATATAAACAAGAAAAAAGTAGAAAAAAAATCTGAATTCATTATTATGGCATTTGTAATTTTTTAAAAATATATGTGAGCTTGGCGTACATGCATTTGTGTGTGCATGTGTGCTTGCAAGTGAGTGTGTGTATGTTTGTGTGGGTGTATGTAAGTGTGTGTGTGCCTGTGAAGGCCCAAAGGTAACTCTGGGAATTATCCTGGATTGCTTTTCTACCTTATTGCTTGCTTTAGAGATTCCCAGGCTCCACCTTCCAAGGCTGGAGTTACAAGTTGCCACCATTTCTAGCAGGCATGATCATGTATGGAGCTGACACATGAAATGCACTCTACTATAATCTTAAAAACATTTACAGAAAACATTTACCAAGAGGCTTCACTTTATAAAGCTTTTACAATTCGTGATAACACTTTGGAAGTGACCCATCATCCCCTCACCCCCCCAAAACAAAAACGGAGTGACAATCCCATTACAGGAACAAAATTAAAAAACAACAACAACAACAACAACAAAACTAAACTGTAATGCCTGTCTGCAGGAATGTCAAACAAAGGTCCAAAATGAACGCTTTCCAGCCCGTATTTGGGGGGCCTGGGCTGGAGGCAGGAGGGCCATGCTGGAAGCCATTTTGAATTTCCTAGTGAGAGTCTGTCTCAAAAACAAACAAAAACAAACAAAAAAGCAAAGGAACTGTGCTACAACAGAGGAATGGGATTTTTCCTTGTTTAGTCTGAGCTCACCATTTCAGGTTATAGCTCTCCATGAGGGAGAGTGATATCAATATCAGGAACTGGTCAGGTCATATCTACTGGAAGAGCTGAGAGGGGAGCATGCTTTCTCTCTTGCCTCTCTGCCAAACTCAACTGTTCTCTCTCAGTCTCATGCACATGCCTAGAGAATGCTGAATTTTTCCATGTCAATTGGATAATATCCTATAACTTTGCTCAGAGGCCGTCTTAACTAAGTAATTCTTCTTAGGCATGTTGTACATTCAGTTTCTATTTGTCAGGGTGTCACTCAAAATTAAATGCCAGTAAGTGTAGAGTGCTTAGAATATATTTCTTCATATATTAGGTTGTGAGGATTAAACTGAATTCAAGTACATAAATTATTTAGAGTGGCATTCCCTGAATAAGCAGCAAATATTTTTTATCACTCTAAATTCAGATTTTGTTTTATAAACCACTTTCTCAAATAACCATTTGTAGTGGTAACTTTTCCTCCAAATTTTTCTTTTATTTCTCTCAAAATTCTAATCTGTATTATCCTTTTTTTTTTAATAGATCATTTGTCTGCAAGTATCTTTCCAAGAAGCAAAAGTAACTAAACAGGAACACTATTCAGCTGGGTTTAAGTAATTTTTATTATATTAGATACAATCTGGTGTGCTTTGGGGGAATTTTCTTAATTTTAATTGTATAGGTTGCACATCCAATTGAATGTTCATTCATTTAGTTTCTCATCCAGTGATGAAAATACATACTGACAGTTATTTTTAGCAATTAATGGAATTTAATTTAATGGGCTGAATCTGGACTGGGAGGCTGAGGGTTTTATTGATTTCTCATTGTGTCTGCCAAAGCACTCTTCTTTCTACTTACGTATAGTGTAGTCACACATTTAGAAGTGACCTTTTAGAAACATTTCAAAAGTTCACTCTGCTAAAATTATTTCTGATAACTGAGGAACATGGCAAAATGTATTTATAGTATATATTTTAGTGCTTCCTAAGGAATGTTTAACAGATGCACCCCCCTCCAAATATAAGCTTTGGTGTGATTTGCTGCTTGTTTGAATTTCTATGGTGTAAACACTTTACCATGGTTAACATCAGTGTCAAAGTTCTGAATGTACAGTTGAGAAGAGATTCTCAGTAGGTTTCCCTTATAAAGTATCTCTACCATAAATACACGAGGAATATGAATAAATGCAAGAACATAGGGAAAAAGCTTAATATGTTATAAGCTTGAATAATTTTAACTTTGCTTAATTTATTTATTAATGTATAGGGATACATTTAAAAAATTATTGGGCTGGAGAGATGGTTCAGGGGTTAAGACTCTGCCTCACAAGTAGAAGATCCTGAGTTCAGATAGAAATGGTGGCAGACTGCATGGTGAAACAAAAAGGAGATAGAAGGGAACCAGGATGATGCCCGAAGTCACCCTTGGTCTTCCACAGAAACACACAGTGCCCTCTAACACACACACACACACACAGTAAAGTTTTTAATAAAAATGTATTAATTTATTTGAAAGGAAACATGCACATGCATGTCACGGACAATGGAATGGTGGTCTGAGGACAACGTTCAGAAGGTAATTCTTACTCACCTTGAAGATTGCTGGAGATTGAACTCAGGTAGTTGGCTTGTGGGCAGTCTTACCTGCCGAGTTATCTCCCCAACCACATGGTTCCTTTTTTTTTTTTTTTTGGTTGAATGCTTGTGCATATGTAAGTACATGTGAGTATGTGTGTGCATGTGTGTGTGTGTGTGCGTGTGCATGTGCGTGTGTGTGTGTGTGTGTGTGTGTGTGTGTGTGCGCGTGTGTGTGTGTACCAGATGGCATTTGAATGTGCGTGCCTGTGGAGACCCAAGGATGACATCACAATCATTCTAGATTGCTCAACTTTCCTAGTGCTCTGGGGTTTTTTCAGGTTCTGCCCTCCAGGACCAGAATCGTTGGCTGCTAGCACTTTTCTGAAGGATTTGGAGAATCTGAACTTTAGTCCTTTTTCTCGCAAGACAAAGATTTTAACCTTTGAACCATCTTTCTAGCCCATCCATGATTACGTTTTTGACAACTGTGTTTAACGACTGAAACCAAAGCTTTTTTTAAAACTTATTTAAAAATGTACTCTTAAGTTTGTAAACATGGCTTTAGCCCATTTTTTTAAAATTTTTTTTTTTTATTTATTCAATTGTGCGTGTGCGCGAGTGTGTATGTATGTGTGTGTGTGTGTAGAAACACGGGCGGATTCGGAAACCACCATGGACCACCTCCACCTCCTCCTTGTTTACTCTGCCCCGGGATTCACAGGCTCCGCCCTACCAGGACCAGAAACGCAGGCCGCCCCGGCTTCCACCTGGCGTCTATACGTGGGGTCTAGGATCCGAACTCAGGACCTTCCGCCTGCAAGGCAGAGGCTTAACCCCTGAGCCACCTCTCCAGCCCCTAGTCCATTATTTTTTTAATGAAAGGTATTTGTTATTTATTATAACATAAGCTTAAAAATACCATTTAAATTCATTTAACTATTCTCTCTTTTTCCTCCTCCTCCTTCCCTCATCTTTCACTCTGTTCTTGTTTTCCTTTTTGAAGAGATAAATAAAAATCTTTCTAAGATCAGTGTAAACTTTCGGGACACATCAAGGTCTTAACCAGATAGGAATCATTTTAGACAAATTAAAATACAGTTATGCTTTGTGACAGACATCAGAAGGTCACCTCTCCATAGGATTCTACGATGCACTCTTTCATTCTATACCATGATGTATCCCATATCTAGTTATGCTTCTAGCTACAATAGAAGAAACATTTCTATTGCCAAAAAAACATGTTGAAAGCCAGGGACAAGATGAGCACTTGAAAGGGAGCAGAACCAGCCCTACCAGCCAGAGGTCTCTGCACTCAGGTGGCTTCTCTATTATTTTACTGATTTCTTGGACTACTTCAAAGATATAAACCTGGAGATTTTCACGTAATGAGTTTCTAGTGAGTGCTAACCTGGTGACTTAAAATCAGGGAAAACACCTACTACAGACAAAGGCAAGTAAGTATGTGCAATTATGTTAAAATATGACTTAATTACTTTTGATGATGAGAATTTCCTTGAGCCTTTTTATTTGTTTATTTTTTGCCATTAACTGAGAGCTACTCTCCCAAGGGCTGTAGATGTTAGGGCTTCAACTATGTGTATTGTTAAATTTTCAAAAGTACATTTGCTAAATTTTATGTGAATTCAGAATAAGAGCGGTACAGCAAAGCAAGGCAGATAATACCATCAGAGTATAATTGAGTTTATCTGAATTCAAACCAAAAACATGAATGTACATGCAATTTCTCATGTTGAAATAATGACATACTTTGTTTTATAGTCAAATTACTAATTGCAAACAAATCTTCACTTTTTGTTACATAATCCATGAATTAAGTATTTCTTTAAACTGTTTATTCTCTCTCTCTCTCTCTCTGTGTGTGTGTGTGTGTGTGTGTGTGTGTGTGTGTGTAAAGGACCAAGGGTGACTTTGGGAATAATCCTAGATTGCTTCTACTTCCTTTTTGCTTCACCCTGGGATTTCACAGGTTCCACCCATGAGACCTGGAAGTACAGGCTGCCTTTGTTTCCACCTGGTGTTTTTACATGGAGTCTGGGGTTTGAATTTAGGATCTTCTGCTTTTGAGTCAGGTTCTTAACCCCCAAGCCAGCCTGTATTAAGTATTTCTAGTGAAAAATTTTCCACTTTTTTTTAATCCTAAACTTAATTGTCTTGAAAAAACTTAATTGTCATGGAAAAAAAGGATTCATAAGTACTTTGGAGGTGGGGGAGGAGACTGTGGATCAAACAGATGCTTTTGAGCATCTATGCACATATATGTACACACAAAATGACTAATTAGAATTTTCTAAATATAGAATTTTCTAAAATAATTTGCTAAATTAATTAAAGTTATAAGTACAAGTTACAAATTTTGTTAATAGGCTTATAAATCCTTACATATATATATATATGTAAGAATATACACAGAAGAACAGTATACACAGAAAAACAATATACACAGAAAAACAGAAGACTATTTTAAATAGTCCTTTAATAATGGATGCAATATAAAACTTAAAGACAGCACATATCTAAAACTAAATTTATAAATCTAATAGTTTAGATATACTTACAGTTCCCACAATTCTCTAGTTGCTGTGATAAAAATACTCCGACCAGAATAACTCAAGGGAGAAAAGCATTTACTGCTTGGCTAATAGGTCCAGAGGGGACTATTGTGACAGGGAATGAATGGTGGCAATATGGTGGCTTGAGCAAAAGGCTGGCTCATGTTAAAACAGCCATGGAGACAGAGAGAGAGAGAGAGAGAGCGAGAGAGAACATGTGAGAGGAAGCAGGGCAGGATTATCCAAACTCAAGACCTGCCTCCAGTGACGTACTTCCTTCAGTCCCCAACTTCTAGATTCCATAATCTTCCCAAACAGCGCCCCCACCTGGGGACCAAGTATTCAAGCCCATGAGCAGATGGGAGACAATTCACATTGAGTCAGAACACTTAGGAACTCAATTTTCAAAGGTTCAAGCAATAATTAAAAAGGAAACATATTAAAATGATTATTTCTTTTTTTATTTTTTATTATTACTTATTTAATTGCGTGTGTGTGTGTATATATGTGTGTGTGTGTGTGTGTGTGTGTGTAGAACTACGGAGGAATTCGAGAACCACCATGGACGCCTCCACATCCTCCTTGTTTACTCTGTCCCGGGATTCACAGGCTCCGCCCTACCAGGACCAGAAGCGCAGGCCGCCCCCGCTTCCGCCCGACGTCTGTACGTGGGGTCTAGGATCTGAACTCACGACCTTCTGCCTGCAAGGTGGAGGCTTAACCCCTGAGCCACCTCTCCAGCCCCTAAAATGATTATTTCTAAGTTCCATTAGATGCTCTAATAGTTTCAAGTTTTGTTTCCCATGCACTTTTCACTCTGAATTACAAATTGAAATAAATTACTTATTGATACTTATAAATTAGAATCACAAGGTTATTCATCACTATCATGGGGCATATTCTTCCTCTTGAACATTCTAAATTGTAGAAACTAAACCTATAAATGCCTTAGCAAAAATATCTAAACCAATGCTCCCTTCAAGATTTTTCCTTAATATATAGTTTCTTCAGATAAAAATATTTCTTCAATAAAAATGCATATCAACCAAAAATATTTGGGGGAAAACTGTTTTAGTTGGCTATTACCATGTGATTATCAAAGATATTTGTCAGGAGGATCACTGAGACTTTTTTGACATTAATACTTCCACAAATGATGTTGTAGGTTGTGATAGGACTCAGGATTTTGTTAACTCTCTTAATATTTGAATGCTCCCTGCAAGCAAACATGCTCTCTTCCTAGCAGTACCTTAGGGTTTTGCCATTGTAAATGGGTCTAATGTGATATGACAAGACCAGAGAAATTGGATGTAAATTTACATTTTTGAATATGCTTGTTGTTTCACATGATACATTTAGGGTATGCAGCTCCTTTTGTAGTTTTTATTTTTACTATTTAAGTTTGGAAATGATGCCAAATTTTTGTATTTCTTTAATCAACGTGTTCTCTTTGGTGGTATATACTGCATTATATATTGATGTGTGTATCAATATATACTGATGTATTACACTTACACATGCAAACACACGAGGGGGTGAAAACCGTAGCCTTTGCATTCTCTATATCCTCTGCAGAGAGATCCTAAGCAGCAAAATCTTGGTGTTGTGATGTACAGAAATGGAGAAGAGTATTAAACCATATTTAAGAATAAAAAAAATATTTGAATGCTCCCTGTTATAAATAAAACTACCCTCAAAATTTGGAGAGTCTTTGTTCATTAATATTACAATTATTATTCATATTTAATCAGTCTTATGATGATTAGTGCATTCTGCGTATACATATATATGGATTTCGCTGTGATGTTCTTATGTATGAACATGTCGTGCTTTGGTCATTAACTTCCCTCTTGCCCTATTTTTATCTTCCCTACAACTTTTGCAAGTGCAATAATGACATCTGCTTAAAATTTAAATATCTTTTATGTGTTATCTATTTGAGCAAATCTTCAGAGAAAAGTGTCTGAAGCTTCCTGCTAATTTAAATGAGATTTGAATGGTGAGTCTGACTTTCCTCTGACAGGAAAGAAATGGATGTGCACTGCAGGGAATATATCAATGTTGTTTGATCCTCTCTTTTTCTTATTGGGTGTGTATCTGATTAAGCAAAACATCTTTTCTATAAACCTAAAACTGTGAAAATACAGCATTTTGAAGACTTACACTTTTCTAATGGTGGATGCTGCTACCTTGGGTATCTGTCTTTTACATGTCCACTGTCTTTGGATTGCATTGGGAAAACTGCATCACTGACTTCTGAAAATATGTAGAGCATGAAAGCAGTGTACCCATGCATGAAAGCTGTTACAGAAAAGAAATCTCTAGTAAAAGATTCACATGCCTACTGAAGGCACACTAGCACAGGGCCATGGACAGATGGGAATTTGGGGCAAGCAGGAAGGACAGAGAACTAGGAAATGCGTGAAACAATGCTTCAAAACTTTTTGGTGGGGGCTGGAGAGATGGCTCAGGAAGGGGGGAATGTGGGAGGGGTGGATTAAGCTGCTGTGTCCTAAGCAAATGAATCTGTGTTTGGATCCCAGATACTCAGAAGTGGAAATGGCCGCTGCCTGTACTTCCAGCCTTGGAGGGCAGAGCCTGGGAAACCTCAGAGCCAAGTAATAAGGAGGTAGACCAATCCAGGGTGATTTTTGATGTCATCCTTGGATTCTCCCGGGGTATATACACTCAAGTGCCCTTTTCTACACACAGACACACATATACAAAAACAAACAAACAAAACCCTTCTTGTATCTTCTTATATTTCAGTGTGAAATGATTTGCAAGCAATGTTATTTACCTCTGAGTAGCTGTATCCTTGAATGTTCATTATACGAATCACAAATGAACTGCATTCTCAGGTATTCAAAATGTATTCATAAGTCTGAACAGTGTTGGAACACATGAAGGTTGGTTCCAGGCAGGCAGCTCTTCATCTAATGGGCTAAGAATACAACCCGTTCTATCATTATGGTTAATAGTAATTTTCAACCTGGGAACTAGAAGGCTGGCCTTTGGGTAATCCCAAGAGACATCCTCTAGATGGATGGAACTGCATTCTTAGGTACTCAAAATGTATTCATAAGTCTGAACAGTGTTGGAACACATGAATGTTGGTGTCAGGCAGGCAGCTCTTCATCCAATGGGCTAAGAATACAACCTGCTCTATCATTATGATTAGTAGTAATTTTCAACCTGGGAACTAGAAGGCTGGCCTTTGGGTGATCCCAAGAGGCATCCTCTAGATGGATGTTGACCTCCGGAGATGCCCAGAAGGGATTTTGATTGCGATAGTGATGTGGGAAGACCCAGTGCATTGTGGGTGGGATGTTCTCTAGGCAGGTGCTCTAGGACCAAATAAAGTGGGTGGGAGTGACCATTGTCAAGCCATCATACATGCACCGCTCCTGACTCTCTGCTCTTGCTGCGGATGTGAGCTGACCAGCTCTTGATACTGCAGCTTTCTCACAATGATGGATGATAACCTGGAACTGTGAGCTAATTAAACTTTCCCTTTAACCTGTTTGGGTCAGATCTTTTGTTACAGCAATGAGTCATACGACTAAATAGTAACCACAGGTCTGTTTTAAAAACTGGTTTGGGTACAGTTAACTTTACCCAAAACAAGACCCCAGCACAGCTTGAGACCTAGTATGAGTCTATATACTAAGTATAGCCTTATCCTTTTCCCTATTATTAATGTTAATGGTAGGACACCATCTAATTCTAGACCTAGCTTTGAGTTTGACTCATGCTGAAGACCCAGACACAGCTCCAAAGGAAATTATTTCACTTGCTCTAACTCTCTCTGGGGACATAGCATGCTTCTATTGAATATTGGTAAAACTATCATAGGAGCCAAACCTAACCCAAGTCCTAGTTCCAGACTTGTAGGAGGAACGGATCAGGCAGGCTCGTATTAAGGTCTCTCTGATCAACCATTACTTACAATATTTCCACCTGGGGAGCATGCCTCTTTTATAGGCATGACAACTACTGACAACTAGCAGTAGTAGTAACCTTAACCAAAACCCAACTCTTAACTCCAGCCTGGGACCTAATATGCATCTGTACATAAAGCATAGCCATGTTCTTTCCCTGATTCCTTAGCCTAAACCTAGCCCAATGTTCAATCATCGACCTAGCTTTGAATCTGATCCAGGCCAAGACACAGCCACAACTCCAAGAGAAACCATTTCATTTGCCTTAACTCTCTCTGGGAATATAATATTTATCTATTGAACAAATGTTGCCTTATCCATGCCCAAATCCTGACACTAACCCTAAGCCCAAATTGAATCCCATATCTATCATTACAGGCAAATGAAGCCTGACACCTAGCAGGAGCTTTAACCAAAACCTGACTCTTAACAGTAGCTTGAGACTTATTGTGCGACTGCACATTATCCCCGTAGACTGTACTATCCTTGCTCTATTCCTAATCTGAATCCTAGTCCAATGCCTAAGTCTAGACCTAGCTCTGAGAATGATCCATGTTCGAGACTCAGGAATAATTCCAAGGGAAACCATTTCACTTGTCCTAACTCTCAGTGGGATGTAGCATATACACATACACATACATATACATATACACGTACACGCACACGCACACGTACACGCACACGTACATGTACACGTACACATACACATACACATACATATACATATACATACACACACACACACACACACACACACACACACACACACACACACACATATATATATATATAACAAGGGCAGTCCAAATCCAGACAATAACCTTAGGCACAAATTGAATCCTATACCTAACCACTACAAGCAAAGGAATCCCTAAACTGAGGTGTAGCACAAACCTTAACCAAAATGCAACTAATAACACTAGCCTGAGACCTAGTGTGAATCTGCACACAAAACAGAGTCCTACACTTTTCCGTATTCTAGCTCTAACCATAGACCAATATGTAATCCTAGCTATAGCTCCGAGTCTCACTTATGTTGAAGAACCAGCCATAGCTCCCATGAAACCATTCTATTTATATTCACTCTCTCTGGGCATACAGTACTCATCTGTAAAATAACGGTGGCCCTTTCCATAGTCCAAATCATAACCAAAATCTTAGTCCCTCTTTTCAGCAGATAAAGGACCCTGAACTATTAGAAATACTAACCTTAACCAAAACTTGACTCCTATCATTAATCTGAGACCTAGTATGAGTCTATACACATTTTGTTATTCCTAACCCTAACTCTAGCCCGATGTCATGGCCATATCTCCAAGTGAAACTATTTCACTTCCTCTAACTCTCTCTGGGGATGTAGTACGCATTTATCAAACAAGCAAATATCAAGAAAAAAAAATAGTCCAAATCCTACCCTGTCCCCAGATCAAATTTCCTATGTGCCACTACAACAGAGGAAGCCTGACACTGAACCTTAGCCCTAACCTTAACCAAATCCTGACTCCTAACACTAGCCTGGGGCCTGTTACGAGTCTGCACACAGCACAGAACCCTATCCTTTCCCTATTTCTTATACTTGCCCTACCCAAAGTATAACCCTAGACCTACCTGCATCTGACCATGCCTAAGATGTAGCCTTAGTTCCATGGGAATCTATTGCACTTATCTAAATCTCTTGGGTGATGTAATATTCATCAGTCTATGGTTAGAGCTAGAATAAGGAAAAGTGTAAGACTCTGTTTTGTATACCTGTCTATCATTGATAGGAAGTCTGATGCTTGGACATAGTACTAACCTAAGCCAAAATCTGACTCATAATACTAGCCTGAGAACTCACTTAAGTTTGTACACAAAGCATAGCCCTATCTTTCCCCCTATTCCTTTTTTGTATCTGTCTCTGTCTGTCTGTCTATCTATCTATCTATTGTATCTGTCTCTCTCTGTCTGTCTGTCTGTCTATTTATCTGCCTATGTGTCTCTCTGTGTTTGTCCGTGTGTCTCAGAGAGCACTGTGTGTGTTCGTGGAGGCTCAAGTGTGACTTCAGGAATTATACTGGATTTCACCAACTCTGGGTTTTCTGAGTCTCTGCCTTCCAAGACCAGAAGTGCAGGACTCTGCAGGCATTTTTACTTGAGATCTGGGATCCAAACTCAGGTCCTTCTGCTTCCCAGGCAGAGGCTTAACCCTTGTGCCATCTCCATCCTCTCTCCCCTATTCCTAACCATAAATTTAGCCCAATGTCCAGTTCAGTCCAATGCTCAGTCTGACCTTTATCCAAGTCTTAGCCATAGCTCCAATGAAAACATTACCTTTGTCCTAACTCTCTGTGAGGATGTAGTATGTATCTATGTAATAATGGTAGTCCTATTCATAGCCCAAATTTTAACCATAGCCCTAGATGAAATCCCACACATATGACTACATGGAAACCAAATCTAACACCTAGTTGTAACATTAATCTTACCCAAAACCAGACTCCCAACACTATTCTGAGACCTAATATGAGCCTGCACACAGAGACCTATCTTTTCCTCTATTCATAACCCTAACCCTAGCTCCAGATGGAATCTTGTATCTATCATTACAGGTAAAGGAAGACTGACACCTGTAGGAGCATTAACCTCAACCAAAAGCCAACTCCTAACACTAGCCTGCAACCTAGTATAAGACTGGACACAAAGCAAAGTTCTACCCTTTCCCCTGTGTCATAGTGAGGCACAGGTGTTAACTTGACTATTGAGGGTTTGAGCTCTAGGCACATTGGTGGAACATTAGTGGTTGGGTTAAGCCTAGAGCAAACCTGCAGGAGATTGTCTAGCTGATGGGGAAGGCCCAGTCTATGGTGGGTGGGACTAGGCCCTAAACAGATGAATAAAATACTGAGAGCCGGTTAAGGAAGTTGGCATCCTTGTGTACACTTGCCAGGCATGCTAGTCTGGCAAGTAAGGATTGTCCCTCTCTCAGCCATTACGTAGAGATTTTGGTGTGGCCACTTCCCTTGACCCTGGTGTTGGTGCATGCTCTTCCGTCAAGTTGGACTTGTTCTCTTAAGCCATTTGATGGTCATTTATCAGAAACCATGCAGGCAAACTGCAACACCTGTTCCTAACCCTAAACATAGCTCAATGGTCTAATTCTAGACCCAGCTCTTAGTCTGACCAATGCCTAGTACCTAGCCATAGTCCAAGAAAAACCATTTAACTCACTTTAAATCTCTCTAAGGTTGTAGTATACATCTATAAAACAAACATAGCCCTATCCATAGCCCAAATCCTAACCCTAGCCCTAGAACCAGACCAAACTTCATATCTACCATTACAGGCAAACCAGTCTGACAGCTAGCCAAAGAACTGACCCTAAACAAAATATGACTACCAACAACAGCCTGAGACCTAGAATGAGACTGGACTTATTCCTGACCCTAAACCTACGCAATGTAGCCCTAGTTCTGAGTCTGACCCATGACTGAGACTTAGTCATAGCTCCAGGGAAGCTATTTCTCTTGCCTAACTCTCTCCGATATGTAGTACGCATCCATCAAACAAGTGTTACCTGGTCCACAAGCCAAATCCTAACTCTATCCCCAGATTGATTCCATTACATGCTCTGATAGTTAATCCTGGGTGTCAACTTGACATGCCTGGCATTAACTAAGATCAGCTGAGACCACCTGAAGAGATTATCCAAATAGACACATTTATAATACAAAGATCAGCCCTAGATCCCATCAGAACATTCCCAGATTTCATGGCAACCTCCCAGTAGTGGACCAGATAAAAGGAACCACAGAACAGAAGACTGGGAAGAGAAGAGAGCCTCTTCATGAGTCTTACATCTCTCAGCCTCTTGGATGGGTGTGACATAGCCTGACGCCTTCAGCTTTAGCCAGCCACCTCGTTTCCATGTGAAAGTCTGTTTCTCCCATCTGGAACTGTAAATTGAATAAATTTCCCTTTCTCCCTTAAGTTGTTTGACTTTGAATGCCCTTTCACAGTTATAGTTAAGAGTAACTTTTACACATGCAAACCAAGCCTGACACCTATCAGTAACATTAACCTTATCCAAATCCAGACTCCTAATACCAGTCTAGATTTAGTTTTGCATACAAAGCATAGCCTGTCTTTTACCTTGTTCCTAACCCTGGCCCAGTGATTAATTCTAGACCTGGCTTTCAGTCTGTAGCATGCCCAAGATCTAGCCATAGCTCCAAGGGAAAGTATTTCACTTTTCCTAACTCTGTCTGGGGATGTGATATGCTTCTATAAAACAAGTGTAGCCCTATTCATAGCCCAAATTCTACCCTAAGCTTAGCCACAAATCTAATCAAATACCTACTCTTAGCAGTAAAGGAAGCCTGACACCTAAGGTAGCCTTAATCTTACCAAACCGGGCTCCTAACCTAGTCTAGACCTATTATAAGTCTGTAAACACAGCATAGGTCCATTCTTTTCCCTATTTCTCACCCTAGCCTAGTCCAATGTCTAATCTTAGATCCTGTTCTGAGTCTGGTCCATGCCCAAGCCCTCATAACCTGTAGAAGAGATTGAAATTCTCTCGTTGTACTTGGAATAAACTTCTTCCCTTCCTTTTCAGAACTCTGCGCCAGCTTGCCACTGCGTCTTTCTCTGACTGCACCTTCTGTCTTCTGTCAAAGCTGTTCCCACTCACACTTTCACTCTACCACCTTTCATTTCCTGCTCCTGGGACCATCTCAGGGGTTGGGGGCGAGGCACTGCTCTGTCTGTTTGGCATGCATTTCTTCTTGCCACTGTTTCAATGATTTTTTTTAACCTTTTATTTTCCACACATTAGAATAAATGTCATCTATTTACAGAAGTCCTGCTTGACCATCCATCCATTACTCTCTGTCCAAGAACAGTGTCCCCATTTGTCTCCGCAGAACTGTCTTTCCAAGAGTACTGCCCATTTCCTTCTCTGCGCTTTCCACTAGGGGTGAGAAGGATGTCTTAGGCACTATCCCCATTGCTGCCTAGTTCTTGACTTTGTAGTTGATGACTGAAAGGAACAAATTTGCTTGAATTGTGCTTGCTACGGCCATCCTGAAACTAATCCAAATGCTTAATCGCTCTGTGTTTCTCATTGTCTGAACCTTTTCCCACCCTTTTGGCTTCTGGACACCATCACAGACTTCTGTTCCCAGCATTGTTTTCTTTTGTCATCATGACAAAAGCAGCCATGCTGGGATGGTCTTTGAAGGTCTTTGAAATTCCTGGAGGCCACGCCCCATTGCTGACATCATCCCAAGGAACACCCACTACGGAGGAACTGACTTCAATCCTCCACAGAGGTAAGATGGTTGACTTCCTTATGAAAAGATATGGAGATGAGTTCTCCCTATCAAATGAGCTAAATCCATAAAAGAAACAATTTGATCTCCAGCCCCACCTAGGGCGGGCAGAAGGTCAACTGGGTCGGGTCTCAACATGAGCTAACCAATGAGGAAAGCCATCTCCCTCTTGCATGCATATCTAAATTTACAAATATACTTGACTTTGGCAGCCACCTTTGACGCCCGCCCCTCCAGGCACTCACATGAGTTCCTTTCTAGCTCCATGTCCCTCGCGGATTCCATGCCTGGAGTCCATGAGTTCTCCAGGGTGTCCCAGCCCCTGTTGGTACTCCATCCTTTCTCTCCTCTACTAAATTCTATCTTAATCCTCGACATGTGTTCTGGTTTCAAGCTTCAACTCCAAACCCAAGAACTCTGCAACAATGGCATCCTTCAAAAACTTACTTCTCAGCTCTGTAAATGAACGGCAACGTCTCGGACACAGAAAAACAGACTTACGAGGGGAAAACAAGGAACGAGTCTTATGTCAATGCCACATCTCTACGGTGCAGAGAGTAAGAAATGTCACATAGTGATTATAGGGCATCTAAAGCACAAGATGTCTCCTATATTTTCAAAACGTCTCATATATCCCTTGTTGCTGACAGATGGTCATGTCTGAAGTGTATCCCCCGCAGGCTCCTATGTTTGGGAAGGTCATGGCACTCTTCAGAGAAGGAACCTTAAGGGAGGAAGACGGTCACAAGGGATGGACCTTGAGGTAGGTCAGCACCACCCAACTTCCGGGAGACGTCTGCTCTTGCAGTTGGCAGCCTCGCAGCTCTCAGTCTCCCGGATATGGCCTCGACCTCCTCCAGCTTCCGCCGCTAGCCATTCCTCCAAGAGGGGACACTGTATCTCTTGTCTGGAACAATAAGCTGAATAAATCTCTTTTCTCTCTTAGTTGCTTGACTTTGGGTATTGTCTCACAGGAACAGAAAAGAGTAACTAATACACGCACTATGGTGACAAGCTTGAATTTTGCAGTTTTTGGGAATCTAGCTTTGGGTTCCCTCTCTGAATTCCCCAACTTTTCCATATGCACATGCATTTTTTATATCTACAAATTTATTTCAGAATTTCAGCTCGGTTTCCAGTTATATTGATGGGAAACAAAAAACTCAGGAACTTGCATTATGACTTTGATGGCAGAAATAATAGAATAGTAAAAGGTGATAGAATATTCCTATGTCATGTCTAGTTTCGCCATTGTTAAATACAGCTGCTGCTCTCAAAGTGTACTCTCGAAGTTACCCACATATCAGCATCAAAAATGCACATTCACTCTTTTACGATTATTGTTTTGTTAAGATTTTACACTCTTCAAATGGACCATTTTTATTCTCAAAAAAGTGGCATGCGTAACATGTTTGAAAACAGTTAACACTATCTAATGGTTAATGTAACACTTTTTTCTTTATTTTTCTTTAAAGGCAGAATAGTTCAGTGTTATCAAATTTAATCACTTCACACTGTCCTCTCTGATTATTTGTGATTCTGATTAGGCAGCTAGCCAGAGAATGCCTACTAAACCTTCCAGATCCAAATTAAATGGGTCAATGGTAATTAAAGACTGGAAGATGTTTCATTGCTTTAACAACAGCAAGAAAAAATACACAAAGAGAAACAAATAGAACAAAGCCTGAAGAGCAAAACACTCCTTACTATTCAAATTTTGCTGGTGTTGTTTGATAATCTCAACATTCAGGAGACAGAGTTAGGAGACTCAGAGACAGGAAGAACATCACCCATTTCTGACCACACTGGTCTGTAGAGTGAATTCAGAGGTAGCAAGACTCTATCTCAAAATACAAATATAAATCAACTTTTGCAGTTTCAAATCAACTTTAATGAGAAGATATGCGCATTCTGCTTAAATCCTACCTGACACAACCAAATTCTTTTGGTTGCTAGCAAACAATAAAAATGTAGTTAACATTTTGTATTCAATTAATTTAATATTGTCATGATGAAGAATGTCACACACACTGCCACATTTCCAAAGTTGCATTAAAACAATATCTGAGGTCTCAGAGGAAATGATCAGCTCAAACATACTCACAGTGTGATTTTTTAATTTATGATTTTGGTATAGTTCCCATTCAATTGCCAATGCGAATGTAACTCATGTGAGATGGCATTGACTAGGCCCATAGGAAAGAGTGATTTTTTAATTTATTAAAGCAAATGGCATTATAGAATATTCCTTGAATAATCTCACCACCACCAAGGAAGCTCTGTTTTAGGAAGCTTATAGGTGAGACAATAGAAATCATTTTTATTTACAGATTATTTGGCAATTGTTATGGTTACATTTTAGTGTCAACTCTACAGTTGCAGACTGTTTGGGGTGCAGCTGTGGAGGGTTAATGGTCGGAACAGGCCCCTAAACAAATCTGCAGGTACTTGGTTAATTGCTGTGGAAAACTCAGCCCATGGTGGGTGGTATTTTCCAGTGGTGGTCCAGATAATAGGAATTGCAGGGAGGAGGTGATTACTCTTTCCTTACCTTGTGTCGACTTGCTGTGGAGTTGACTTCGAGAGCCTTGTTCACTTATAGAGCATTGTTGCCTTCTTTGTTGCTGCTGCCTCTGTCCTTGGCTGACTTGGAGCTTCATTCTTTCCATGTTGATGCTGTTCTTGCTGCCTTTGGAGCCTGGTTTGTAGGCCATGTTGCTGTCCACTGGTCGTCGCTGATGTCTGAGCCCAGCTGTTCTTCACCGACGTAGGACTCTCCAGTGAAGTAAAGGCTTGAGACCTCGGGATCTTTTGGTTTTGTGGGACATTCCAGTCAAGAACAGGCGGCTGTGGGCGGCTACTTTGAAGGACACTATTTTTTTTTTTTTATTGTAAGTTAATTTAATACACTTATTTATGTATATTACATTCCAGAGATTCTGTTCTTCAGAGAATTCTGACTAATACAGCAATAAAAGAGAACAATAACATGGTAACCATAAATATGTTTTGGGTACTATATTTTTATATGTTCTCATGTTAGATTTTTTTGTCTTCTCTATTTTATTAGTTTTTTTTCCTTTTCACTGGTTGTCCTATGCCATAAAAGAGGACATCAGATAAGTAGATCATTGTGAAATAATCTTTTTTCCCCTCTGTTTTATGACTAAGTTATCATGGGTTTGAAACTGAACCAAAGGTAACCCAGCAATTTATCCAGTAGCAGCAAGTTTCAAATTTTACAGAATTACCTGAAAGACAACTTCTTACTCTGTACTTATCACAATATCATTTTGATACAGTTAAGATCCTAAGTAAAAGAGTAGGGGGTCCTGGTGAATTTCAAGGAGGACATGTGACTTTAAATGTGATTCTCAGGATTGGGGATACTGCTCAGTTGGTAAGGTGCCTGCTTGAAATCCTGGCGACCTGATTTCCATCCTAAGAAACCCCCATGGACTCTCTCAAGATTGCCTTGAATTTAGTGCACTTGGATGCAACTGCAACATTGTTCTCTTATAAGGATGACTGAGATAGTTCACAATCTCAGTGAAGAAAATTGGGAAATATCACAAACAAGGAATCCAGCTTGCCCAAGTTTTGAGGCTATAAAATGATGGTGTTTTTCAGTTAAAGTAATTTACTGTGTATATAGGTGGGAATATCATTATTACTTCCTCTTCTGGGATGCTTTCTGAAATCCCTGTGATGTAATTTGGTTTAGTGGAGTTCCTACGGAAGAAGTGTTCTCTGTCACCACGTAACTGATATTAGCAACAGCTGTGCAGTTAACATCCTCAGCTGTTCCACTTACAACAATCATTCTTTCAGCTGCGTGACACCTGTCTTGTTAAATTTGGAGCAATCTTTAATTTTTTTTCTTTGCTTTAAATTTCCATCCCTTTTAGTAGCCGAGCTTTGCTTTATGCCTCTGATGCCCATTTACATGGGCTATTATATTAATTCTCTCATTTAATCTCAAGAAACTCAGAATGATTAGGAAGTTAATTGTGCAGGGATCAGAGAGTTTTCTCACTTACAGCGTAACTCTGTTAAATGACACAGTTTGTTCCAGCTTCTTGCTGACACGGCAAGGCACGGAAGAAGAATTCCGTTTCTTTGCAGCACTAATCATACATCATTATGTGGAGGCATGAATCTGTAATTCCCAAGCCAGTGCCCAGAGTAGCACAGTGCCAATCAAGGACACATGCCAGATTCCTTTGTCCACTGCAGCGTGCAGGTAATAACCACGGCATACAATAATTACATCTACTTGGCTAATGCTCTTTATTAATTTGAATATCTGGTGCCCTTAATGAATCATATCCCATTAATTTTTATTCACCCACCTAGGTGGACTTTTTCGTTGTTGTTCAGAATCTGTTTCAGATGCATGGTTCACAGCCAAGTACAGTTTTATGTCTTTAAAAGAACCTTCCCCTCACCATTTTCTGCCATCATTTGTATCTGTAACTTTTCAAGGCACAAATCAAAGTCAGTAAAACCAGTGCCACGGGTAAAAAAAATCCCTCCAGCATTTACATAACGCCTGATCTCTCTTTTCCCCACACAGCATTGGACGCTTAGGTTAAAGTGTAACTAAGACCATTCTCTCCACCTGCGCTCTCAAGGTCAACAAAGAAAAAGAATACCCGGTTTCACAGGTAGGAACAGGCCCGTGAAATCTCCAGGTTGGGTGTGATCTCATTAAGATAAAATGTAAAAGTATTTCACTAATCACGTTATGGGAACAAGAAATCAAGGCTTATGCTGCGGGATAGCTGAAGTCCTCTTACATTTCTGGCATAAAAGGCTTCTATTGACTTTGCCCACTCCCATCCCTGGTTTTCCTCGGGTTTGCCTGGGGCTGGGGCACTGGTAGCCTCCTCTGCTCACATTGGGCCACTGTAGTTTTGATCTATACGGTACCCACCTGTGTCAGAAGGAAGCAGATAGATTCCCCTCATTGGGTGGTATTGCAGTCAGCCTTCATGGTTGCTGATAAATCACCATTAAATGGCTTAAGGGAACAAGAGGTTTATTTTCTCTTACAATTTCTGGTTACAGTTTTCAGTCCAGCTTGGCAGGAGAGCATACACCAACACCAGGATTGAGGGAACTGGCCACACCATGTAATAGCTGAGAAAGAGACAATCCTTATTTGCCAGACCACCATGACTGGCTAAGTGTACACAAGGATGCCAACTCTCTCAACCAGCTCTTTATATTTTATTCCAGGGCCTAATCCCACCCACCATGGGCGGGGCCTTCCTCATCAGCTAGACAATCTGTTGCAAATTTGCTCTGGGCCTAACTCAACCACTAATTCTACAAATGTGCCCAGAGCTCAAACCCTCAACAATCAAGTTGACACCTGTGCCTAACCATGACAGGTGAGATGTCTGGGACAGAGTTAGAGTCACGTGGCCTTTCTGAACAAAGCATGCACAGCCCTCCCTGCCCTTTGTGCTGAACACTTTTCTCATGCCAAAGCAGCTCCCTTTTTTGCTGGATGAGCATCGAGTTTCTTACTGCTGTTCCATGCTCCACATGTGTATAATTCCAGAACTGAAGAATTTAATGAGAACTCAAGAAGTCCTGTGCTTTGCTTGGCATAGTTGGAAGCTAATACTTTTGTATAACTGTCTCTACAAATAGGATGGATTGTACTGGTGGTGAACTGGTTGCATTTTGCCTAGATTTGCTATGTGATCCACCTGAGTTCCATCAGATACAGTTTATAAAAATACCACCATAAGATCTGTAAATGTTTTATACATGACAGTCACAAAGTATTTGTGCTATCAGAATTAGAGTCACTCCTCTAAAGACAGGGCTGTTGCATCAGAAACTTACACCAATAAGACTTCTCCTCACGAGAACTGCACTATGATTGACATGTCAACATTCCCCCATAGACTGCTGGTGAACTCAGGAGAAATAATTACAAGCAGGTAGAACCTTAGGGGCTAGAGCTAGAGAGGTGAAGGAGAGTGCCCCTATCAGTGGGTCTACCCAAAGAAGGGCCACTTAATCTGCCGCAGAGACCTGAGCCCATATCAGTATTAACAAACAAAGGGAACCCTATGGTCCATACAAGCATTCAGGCAGGAGGGTGGGTAGGAGAAAGATGGATTGGTGAAGGAAGGGAATGGTGAGAAAAGGAGGGGGAGAGAGAGGGAGGAGTCAGGGACAAATACCCATTATGTTTGTAATTATAAAGCTTAAATATTAATAAAAAATGAAATGTTAAAAAATGCCACCATATCATCTGTGAATGTTTTATGTGACAGTTCTAAAATATTTGTGCTATCAGAATCAGAACAACATTATGAGAAGTAGCAGGAAAACATTAGGCAGTAGGAATTCTCAGAGCCAGTCGCAACTGACACTGGAATGGCCTACATCTGGAGAGTGCCTTATGTGAGGCAAGGCAAGGTTATTAGTTGTAATCACATTTTTAAATCACCTGGAGTTCTCAAAAGTGCTGGTGTCTTATTATTATCATTATTATTATATCTTACTAATCAGATCCACAGAAGGAGAAGCTATAAAGTGGGACTTGGACATCATGTTTATTTCCAGAAAAAAATGCCTCAGTACAAATTCAGATTGTTAGAATCCCTGGGCCACATTCTTTTTTTTTTTTTTTTAATTTTTTAAATTTATTCAACTGTGCGCATGTGCGTATGTGCACGCGCGTGTGTGTGTCTGTGTGTGTGTGTGTCTGTGTATGTGTAGAACCACGGACCAATTCGGGAACCACCATGGATGCCTCCACCTCCTTCTGCCCCGGGATTCACAGGCTCCGCCCTACCAGGACCAGAAACGCAGGCCGCCCCCGTTTCCGCCTGGCGTCTATACGTGGGATCTGGGATCCGAACTCAGGACCTTCTGCCTACAAGGTGGAGGCTTAACCCCTGAGCCACCTCTCCAGCCCCCTGGGCCACATTCTTGTAATCCATTGAATAAGGATAGTTTGGTGGCACTTGAAAGAAGTCACCAACTGTTGGAACTTTCTTACATTACAGATGGTTGACTCTTTCAAGACTGGTTTTCATTTCTTCCAACTTTCCTGCCTGCAAAAACACTCAAAGTCTGGGATGGAGTTGGAACATCAACTTTTGCTCGCCTCTCAGCTTAGGTCCGGAGACATGAAGACAAGGCCATTGTACCCAGTATTTCAAATTAGCTTTTGTAACCATCTCAGCTCACTTGGAAGGTTTCATTCTGAATTTGATCTTAAAACGTCTATTAACATTTGTCGTGCTTTTGTTCAGTGATTGAGGTCTGAAGACTCACTTGTGAAACACTGCTTTCTTCTGCTTTTCCCTTGGTTCAACCCTTTAAAAACCAGACATCCCTTTAACTGCAGTAGAAGATTGTGCAACAAACATCTATTTGAGTTTATGATTTTGTAGGTTACTTATTAATGAGCATTCACTGGTATTCCAAGGTATACGTTCCATTTCATTAAAAAATATGACCAAAGGCTGCAGAAATGGCACAGGGTTTAAAGCCTTTGTCTTACAAGTAAAAGGACCTGAGTTCAGACCCCTGGATCTGATGTAAAAACCCAGGGCAGTAATGGTGGTGGCCTGTGTTTTTGGTACTAGAAGGCAGAGCCTGGGGAGCCGCAGAGCAAGCAATAAGGTGGTAGATCAAACCGGAATGATTCTCTACGTCTCCTTTGGGTCTCCACAGGTGCATATATTCAAGTGCCCTCTGACACACACACATACACACACACACAAACATGCATGTCAAAAAAAAGGGTCATGTTATTTGAAATGTGAGCTGTCCCCCACAGGCTCATGTGTTTGAATCTTCAGTTGTCTGGGAAGGTCATGGCACCTTTAGGAGGTGAAGACTTGCTGGAAGAAGGCAGTCACAGAGGGCGGGCCTTGAGGTGGGTTAGTCCCACCATGTTCTGAGAAAAGTCTGATCTTTTTTCTTTTTTTAGCTTTGTGTGTGTGTGTGTGTGTGTGTGTGTGTGAGAGAGAGAGAGAGATGGCACTGTATGTTCCTGTGGAGGGGACCAACAGTGACTTCTGGAATCATCCTGAATTGTTCTACCTACATTTTGCTTCACTTGGGATTTCCCACCAAGGCAGGAAGTGCAGGCTGCCATTTTTTTCCTGGCATTTTTACATGGGTCCTGGGATCCAAACTCAGGACCTTCTGCTGACAAGGCAGAGTCTTAACCTCTGAGCCATCTCTCCAGCCCAAGAGAGAAGTCGTTCTTAGGTGTGCAGTTTGTGGCTCTCTCGGCCTCCATGATGGACGTGACCCATGTCTTCTCCATAATCTGCCAGCCAGTCACACCTTTTCAGCTCTGAAGTGCCGTATCTCCCCTCTGGACCCTTAAGCCCAAAAAACCTCCCTTTCTCCCTTAACTTGTTTGAGTTTGAGTGTTGTCTCACAGCAGCAGAGAAGAGTAACTGGGCGAGGCCAGGAATTCAATGCATTTTGAAATGTCATATTTTATACCTTCCAAAAATTTCATGCAGCTGCAATCACTATTCAGTGCTGTTCCTACCCCTTTTCTCCACAGATTGAAAGTTTTTTTGCCATTAGTATAATTTATAAATGACCCGTGTACTCTTTTGTGTTGTTGTGAAAGAGCATTCAAAGTCACACAACTTAAGGGAGAAAGGGAGATTTATCCAAGTTACGGTTCCAGAGGGGAGATACAGTCTTTCATGGCGGAGGCAGAAGCTGGAGGAGACCTAGGTCGCTGCAGACATCCTGGAGACTGGGATAGTTAATCCTGGGTATTAACTTGACAGGTGAGACCACATGAAGAGATTATCTGGGTAATACAAAGATCAGCCATAGATCTGATTGGAACCTCCCTAGATTTCATTGCAACCTCCCAGTAGTGGCCAGATAAAAAAAAAGCCACAGAACAGAAGACTGGGAAGAAGAAGAGAGACTCTTCAGGAATCTTCCAGCCTTCAGCCGTTACTAGCCCACTGGATGTCTGCCATGACTTAGCCTACCAACTTCAGCCACCAACTATGTCATCTCTGCATGAAAGACAGTATCTCCCCTCTGGAACCATAAGGTGAATAAATTTCCTTTTCTCCCTTATTTGACGTTGGGTGTTCTCTCACAGTAATAGGTGAGAGTAACCGTTACAGAGGCTGAAAGCTACTAGACTGCTTGCTGCAAGCAGACTTCTCCTGGAAGTAGGGTGGGACTAATCCACCTTCAATGCCTGCCCCTTCCTCCTGCAAGGCTCCACCTCTCAAAGGTGTCATGCATGATCTTCCCAAACACTTGACACTGTGGGCGACACATTTCAAACCATGACAATCTGTGTCTGGCTATGGACCATCTACTGATTAGCTCTTGCTGAATAACAAATTGCCCCCAAAGTTCTGTGGCTTAAAACAAGCATTTATAACCAACTGCTCTTGCTTCTCTGAAGGCTGGCTGATACTTCACCGGTCTACACTGGGATCCCTTCCGAAGTTTGGCTTTGCCATTCCATAGCAGTCTATGGCATGCAGCTGCTGTGTTTGGGGTTCAGGGGACCTTTCCTATGTCTCTTCTCCTCTTAGGACTGGAACGCACCTGGGACAATACTTTATGGTTGAGAACAAGCGAGATTCAAGAAAAAAGCCATGATCAAAGCAGGAACATGTAAATGCTTTTCAGAAGTCCTTAGCTCTTCTTTAGGATTACGACCTGCAATTCACTTCTGGCTCTTAGAAGAGATCCCACAGTGGTCCTTAGATGTGGTCAAGGAGGAGAAAAAGTCAGTGTGAAAGGATGGCTTAAATCCCAAGCCTAGGGCATCTCTGCACATATATTTTTCTGTTGCGCTGTCCTTCACATCTGCCTGACCTCAGGCTTGGATTTGGGATCACTGGTTATGAAATTACCTTTGTTTTATATTAGCTTCCCCCAACCTTGAGCTGGAATTTAAGAAGCTGCTCTTAAAGCTGTCTCCACTGATTCCTTCCTTGTCTGTCTTGAAACCTTGATTTTTGCCCTGGTTTTTGTATCTTGCAGAGAGTAAACTTGAGACAGATGCAATTGTGGATAGCTACAGATAGTAGATATTTTGCTTTTGGCAGAGACACGCCCTAAGTCATGCAATATTTAGGAAAAATTCTTCGGTGAGAACCATTCAGGAACATTCATGGATTCTGTATATGACCAGCCAAGCCAAGAATGTGAATGGTGCGTATACGGAAGACTTAAACTTCTGTCTATATGCAAGAATGAACACAGCACTAAGGTGTGCCTGACGGAAATGGCAATGTACGTGAGTCATGGAAAGGAAGATACTGATTTCATGAGAATCTGCTTATTTTCTCTAAGAATGAATTGGCTTCCAGGCTTCTCTGGCTTCTTCTCACTCTAATCTTGTGTTCATGTGTGGCTGCACTGGGACACCATCCTCAACAGAGGCCAGAAAGATGGGGCTACCCAATACTAGACACTGAACCTGCAAACCTTGGAGGTAACCAAATCTCTTTATGAAGTACCCAGGCTCAGTTACTTTGTTGCTTCAGTGAATAGACTAATGAAAGGGCACATGGCATTATGTAACTTTTTGCATATATCAATTAGATGAAGTTTTCATGCCAAATATTTTATCTTTGCTATTTTTTTCTGCCATTTCTGCTAAATGGGAAGAAATTTTGTGCTTCACTGAATACATTTTTTAGACATGTCTTCCAGTTTACTAATATTGTCTTTTACTGTGCTCAATCTGCTAGTATTTTGAAATGGTGAGTCCTTAACTTTGGATATATTTTCCAGTTTTATGCATTTTGAAAGGTCTTTATTATCTTTTCTGTTTCTCTCACCTATTTTCCTCTCTTCTTATGTTTTCAGCAACATACTAGAAATTATTGTATTTAAGGTACTTATCTAGTAATTTCAGTAAATGTTTCTGAAGCTGCAATGCTTCATAATCAGCTAATTAGTTATTATGTGGACTGAATGTCATACATTATTAATGAGAAACAATAAATACACCAAACAAATATACCTTCTGTGAGAGAGATCTCAAACTGGTTTGGTTTTGCAGGAATGAGGGTCTTATATCTCACTCCTCTATTTGTGGAAACCCAGGGGTGACATCATGAATCATCCTGGATTGTTCTATCTTCTTATTGTTTTTGTTTTGCTCTAGTGTTTCCAGGGCCAGAACTGGAGGCTGCTATCATATTTGCCTGGCATTTTTTCCATGGAATCTGAGATCTGAACTTATTTACTTTTTTTGGAAGGTGAAGGCTTTGACCCTTGAACCATTTCTCCAGCTTTATCTGTGACTTATCACATAGAATTTTTTCCATTGGACATCTTCAGAATTCACCAGATGTATTAAAGGAGAAAGAAACATTCATGTCTTTGTTTTTTGCTATTTCAACCCTGTTAGACTCTTGATTCCTTTTTTTTTTCTATCTCCCAGTTTTTAATTTTTTTTTTTTTTGGACAGGAGGAAGACTGAACCCTTACCTGCTTTTTTAAACCCCTATTAAAAATATGATACCATCTTAAACCATTGCATTCAAGACCTCCAGTTGAAAATATTGCATCCACTGGGCCACTTCATTTTGAGGGTTTTGTCAACATCATAAGACTGGAACTCTTTGCTTTCCTCCCTTTCCTGACTGTTTTGGTGACTTTTAGAAAAGTGGATGTCATATTTTAAGTCAATTTTAAATTTGAGCAATGTGCCATAGTAAAGTGGAGATATTTCCCATGATTCCCCTGTTTTCATATGCAAAGCCCCAATGGATGAATGTGTTGCGTCTGATGAAACTTCACCAATGTGTCTGCAACTTACATTAGGGAGTCATTCTTGGATCTTTGTTTTCCAAGGAAAGAACAATACCATGCACCTGCCTTGCCCTGCACGGAAGAGTTTCATTGTCGTTAAAATCCTACAAATTCTGCCTACAAATTCTTTCCTCCCATTGACAGCCGGCAGTTACAGATCTTTTCATTATCTCTTTACATTTTTTTCTTTCTAGAAGATCGGTTACTTGGACTCATACTATGTAGCATTTTCTGATTGATTTCTTTCATTTATAAATATGAATAATTTTCAGCAGTTTCTGACTTCATAATTTTGCATGTTCTCATACTGTCTAGAATTCAGCATGTCTTTGGCGGTAGTGGGGGAATCACCCTATATATTTGAGGACATTAACTTCACAATCATGCCATTATCTCTCTCTGTTTCAACCACCGAATATCCCACTGGTTTTTCTGTTCCCATGGTGGCTTACCCATGCCAAACCAGAGCATTCTACTCTTTCCTAGAGCTTCAGTTAACAAATTCCCCTAGGAGATGGAATGTAGAGATAGCTCAGTGGGTAGAGTCTGCTTGGGAACCTAGTGACCTATTTAATTCCCGGAAGCCCACGTGATAGGAAAGAACAGACTTCTGAAAGTTGTTTTTGGACCTCCATCTATGCATGTACATCTCTCTCTCTCTCTTTCTCCCTCTCTCTCCCTTCTTCCCTAATAAGTAAATAAATTAAATAAATAAAATATTTTTCAAAAATTTTCCAAGAGAAAGAAATGCCTTCATATTTTTATGTCCACTCACTTCCTCATGCTCTTATGTCTTATTTATTTGGTGTGTTTGTTGTTTCTCTAAGCATGAGAAATAAATAAACAACTTTTATGTTTTACCTGCTTTTCTGTTGATGCTTCATGTATACTTATTTGTCAAAAACTATTTTTCTTCATTTCTATTCAGAACTTAGAGGTTTTATCTCCATGTAAATATTGATCTTTTTCATTTTGTGTATTATTTATTTATCATGTATGTGTGTATGCATGCATGGATTTGTGCTTGCATGTGTGTGTGTGTGTGAACTTGTGAATTCATGTGCCATAGTACACATGTGGAGGTCAGATGACAACCTTTAAGATATGGGTTCTTGGCATCAATCTCCTTCCAATATGTGGATTCTTGGGATTGAACTCAATTCTGCAGGCTTGACAACAAACACCTTTGCCTACAGAGCTATATCCTGCCAGCCATAAATAGAGGTCTTCATGCATGAACATTAGGCTAAAAGTGGCACATGTTAACCTATGATAAATTATTATTTGTAAAATTGCTTTCAGAAATGAAAACAAAACTAAGAAAACATCTTGGTATGGTCCTGAAAAATCTATGAATGCTTTAATAAACATTTGTCTGATTTGGGGAGTAAAGTTCAAGAGTGGTCTCCACACCTTGGCTCCCTGATCTCCATCAAGCATATTGACACTTTGCAAGTATTATTTGTGGCACAAGTGTATCTTGGTATGTTGTAAAAGGCTGTGAATTCATGAAGACTTAGATGCTAAACTGTGCTTGTGTGTGTGTGTGCATGTGTGTGTGTGTGCATGTGTGTGTGTGTGTGTGTGTGCGTGTGTGTGTGTGTGTGTGTGTGTGTTTGTGTCCCTAATCTTTTCCAAACTTCCCCTTTCAGGCATCTGGTTCTCCCCTGGTTTCTGCCAGTAGGAGCACCACAAGCTCTGATCCTTCTCTTTATTATACTCAGTTTTCTGCACAGCAACAAAGTTTATTACTCAAGCTAATAGCCCTGATTCTGGTTCATTAATTGAAACTTCAGATTCACTGGTTTTAATAAAAAAGCTTATGTTCGCATCTTAAATCACTTTCAGATGTAATGTCTTCTAATCATGTTTCTTTCTTCATTGTTGTTGCTTCTTTTTTGTTGCTTCCTTTTTAAAGAATCATTAATGATGTTTTGATTCATTAATAATAACAAAATGGTCGAGTTTGT
Organism: Typhlomys cinereus; assembly: GCA_023101885.1. Taxonomy (NCBI): domain Eukaryota; kingdom Metazoa; phylum Chordata; class Mammalia; order Rodentia; family Platacanthomyidae; genus Typhlomys; species Typhlomys cinereus. The sequence goes on from JALPQD010000154.1 coordinate 117,110, forward strand.
ACCATTAATAAACTAGGAAAGACAAAGTTCTCATATCCTTTTCAGGTGAAAGTATTTTAAAGTACATTTCTGAGAGCCAGAATTAGACCATCTAGGAAGGATAGTTTGGGGGATAAACTAGTAAAAACAGAAAGAGAAGCCTTCTATTTAATGTTATGAAGGGCCAAATACTTGAATGTTGGTTCACGTTGTTGGTTTTATTACAAAATGTTTGTTTTGAGACACTATCCAATAAAGATTATTTTAATAAACTTATATTGGGATATAAAGATGTTTCAGGGATTAAAGTATTTGCTATGAAAGCAAAAGGAATGCAGGTCATATCCTCAGATTATACATAAAGATGCCAGACAGATGTGGTGGCTGCCTCAGAAAATAGAGACTGGAAATGTCCAAAGAAAGCTGCTAGGTAGAATAGCCCTGTCACTGAACTGTGGGTTTGATTAGATGCCCTGTCTCAAAAGAATGATGTAGAAGAGAAATCAAGGATGATTTCTGATAGCAAACTCAGACCTCTGCACTCATATGTACACACATGCACACATTTCACATCCATACACACATGAAGGCACACATACATAAGAAAAGAAAAAGAAAAAAAATTTTGGTCTATTTTTACCAAAGCATGTTAAAAGTTCCAAACATACATGTGGGACATTTAGATGTACCACAAATAATTTAATAGTTTTCATGTACATAACTACAGATATAGACATGCAAAACAGATAAAAATGCAAGTCATATTCCTTTAAAGCCTCTAATTGTAGGAAAGATCACTTTATATTGCCTGTCATCTGGTCACCTTTCTGAAAAAACAGCGAACATAGTCCTTTTACAAGGTTGAATGAACGTTTACTTGAAAGCAAAAATCCTTGAAATATTGTGAGTGAATTAGATTCCACACAGCTCGGCTCAGTCCCTGCCTATTTTTTGGAGTTTAACACAATTGCATGATTCTTTACTACTTGGGTATCAGCAGGAAGCAACCCTTGGGAGCCAAGTCCTCACAGCTGGGAGTAATTAAGGTTGATTAGTTTGTGGCTGAGAACATCAAAATGGGAAGAAATCTGTCTTGGGATGGAGGAGGGGAATTCAGAGCTACATTCCCCAGTATTTCCCAGTAGAATCCACTCCTCAAAGGAAGTTAGGGCTAGGGATCATGTGAATTTCACATATCTGGAAGTTTTCTCCTCTTACCTAATGTCTGCACACTCACAGAGTTTGCCTTCTGATATTTATAAGAGGAAATTCTAAAATATCAATGCAACCTTTTGTGCACAATTTCCAGCTTTTCCATGTAGTTCTAGGTTTCCTTTGTGTTTTCATTTGACTTTATAGGTATAGTGAAGATGCTTTGTATAATTTCTATTCATTGCATGTGGATTTGTACAGCTGAGACTTCTGAGAATTTGGCAAAGCCCATGAACATTAATGCCTTGGAAAAACTTGCACAAAGCTATTCAAGTTTAGTCATAAAAATACTGCATCAAACTGCCTTTTTAACATCAGCCATTATACTCATAGATTTTGGAGGAGCACTCAGCATTGAACCTAGAAGCTTCTTTCTGCAATAAAAGATGTTTGTTATAGAAAATCACACCTTGCAAAAGTGCAGAAAATTAAGTGATGGCGGGCTGCTTAGCCCTAAGCAGGAGATCTAAGCCACACCCACCCCAAGACCCTGGAAACATCATGGAAGAGCCAGTGGTAAGATTGTAAGAGTCTCTGTAGGCAGCTGTTATTATTCCCATAGAATGGGAACTCATAGTGGAAACCTTTGGGTCTAAAGTTGGATGAGTGAAGTGCACATACCAGTGGGGGGCCTGAAGAGAGGTAACTTGTTATACTAAGGAAGACTGAACCTCACAGGAGCAGACAAGCCAGGGTGAACCCTAAGGTCCATAGAAGCATGCAGGCAGAAGAGTGCGATGGAATGGTGAAGGGATGGGAGGAAATGGAAGGAAGAGGAGGCAGCTTATGGGTATTTTCATAAGACCTGCAATGGGATTTGCTCTGCCAGCATTTTCCCATGGATCAGCAAAGAACTTAAGATGCCCCACCCCCTCCCTGAGAGATAGATGAGGGTTAATGATGTTGGGACGGGGTGAGGGAAGATGCTTTCCTCAGTGGTACACTCACTGATGGTACACTCACAGGATTCATAATCCAGCAAATACTCAGGCATATGCCATCAAAGGCAACCCTGGTGAAATTCAGTGGGTCACACATAGGAACAGACAAGAAAGCAGGAGACTGGTAAGGAAGAAGGGTTGTGTCGGGAAAAGGATGTGTGATGGGAAGGGAATTAAGGTGTGGAAGTATTGTGAATTTGCTAGATTCATGTATGAAACACTGGAACAATAAAAACAAAACAAAGAAGTGATTCCAGTTTAAGGTTGACCTTCGAGCCCTCTGCCCTGGTTTGGAAATGCTGCCTCAGGTTCCTGTGTTAGAATATGAGCAAAGTACAGTGTGTATTTATGGAAATGCCATGAAACCCATTATGTTGTATACTAAAGAGTGAAAAGGATTTCATGTTTTAAAAAAATCCATTTATCTACATGTTTCAATGCCACTTGTCACAAATACTCTACTGTCTAGTAAATTTTCTCATCATATATACACAAAATGAACTATTTGTGTGCACACCAAAAAAGAAAATCTTACACCTTGTAAAATATTGATTTTCATTATCCAGTAAAAGTTGTAAAATATCTGGAATTTTAAACCAGAGACATGCAGATGTTTCGTCCATTATACTTGCAGCTGCCACCCTGGATATGGAAAAAGAATTGATTTCTAGAAAGCCAGAAAAGGGTGTTTTTACAAAAGCTAAATAATGAAATATGATGACAGTGGAATGCAGAAATATCACTAGTTTCTTTTTCTTTTGTATTTGCATTACAGATATTCATTTCATGTTCATAACATTTCTTTCAATTAACCACTAACACATTGTGCATATGAATTAAATATACCATTGATTTTTCTAGGCTTTTGAGAATGTGTCACATCATTTGTTCTAAATTTTGTTGTCAGCTGATGCTACCTTTGTCGCTTTACTTGGGCGCTCTGGTTAGTATATTGAACCTTGATATTATGAGATCTAATAATGATTCTAGTGGTCTCTTCCTCAGGTGGTAGAATGAAGTATTTTAACATGCAGTAATCTAACGTGAAAGTCTTCTGTATCCAGATTTATTCTCCATCTTTTTTCATCCTCTTTTTTCTCCCTCTCCTCCCCTCCTTTCACCCCTCTCTTTTTTCCCCTCTCTTTGTCATGTGTACCTGTGTGTATACAAGGTGTGTACCAGAGGGCACTTGAGTGCGTGCGCCTGTGGAGTCTCAAAGGTAACTTCAAGAATAATACTGATGTACTCTACTTCTTTATTGATTTGTTCCGGGGTTTTTCAGGATCTGCCTATCTGGGCTGGAATTGCAAACCCCTGTTGCATCTGACATTTTGACATGGGATCAGGGAAGGCAGGCTCAGGTCCTTTGGCTTGTAAGACAAAGGCTTTAACCCCTGAGCCACCTCTTTAGGGCCCCCCCACACCTTTCTTATTTCTTTGCTAAGCATGCTGAAAATGACATATATGAAGGACAAAATGAAGGTCACCTTGTGAAATACACTTCAAGTATACTGCCATATAGGAGTGATCGTTCAAAGAGCATAGAGTACTTAAGAAACAGAACACATCAGGTACAAATGATGAGGCTTGAGGGTGAGATAGTGTTTTGAGCTTTATCTCTAGATGCACTTGAATATCCCTATATAACCTCAGTTAAGTGCTGTAACTCATTTTAATGTACCCACTACTTTTGAGAAAGGTAGTGGTTATTTTGAGATGTCAGAGGATAATATTTTTAATGATACCCATTTAGAGATGTTTATTATGTTTAATTTCTAGTTTGGGGCAATTATTGACAAAATATAGAGAGCTGTAGCTCAAAATCCAGCAACTCCTAACCAGGTATTATATATATAAAAAAGAACAAAGCAGAATGGCTGGTTATTGGAAATTATTTTCCTGTGCTGTAGAAATTCTTAAATTTCATATTTTAAACTTTAATAGACACAAAACTCTGTCTTTATAAATTGTTCCTCTCTCTTTCTCTCTCTAAATTGTGAATGAATGTTGAAGGTAATAAATCTGGATGCTTAACTAGGTGACTTCAGGGAGTTTGCTACCCAATACTGAAAGGTCTCAAAGAGAATGAACATTGGAAAGAGTTATTAATTAACCAGCTCTCTCAGTTTCACTCTGTCCAGAGATGAAGACAATCCAAACCATGCCTGCAGAAGACTTGCCACATCCTTTCCATTACCTTCTCGGCTCCTGGCTATAAAAGCCTGACTGGAACCCTCGCCTGGGTGTCCTTTCCCGCCTCATTCTGTCTTTCTGGAGTTGAATGAAAGTCTGCTCCATTGCAGTCCAGGTGGGTTTCCCTGCTGCTGGCTTTCTTGCCTTTGCCCTGCTAACATGTCCTTTTGATGCATGTGCATGCGTTGCTATGATGGTCCACAGGCTGTCCATATATGTGACATCCTGTGTGACTCCCAAAGGTGCTAAATGCTCCGTGAAAGAAGCTGGACTCAAAGTATCATTCCATTCACAGGACACTGAAAAAAGCAGGAGTTTAAGGACACGAAACGGTTCCAAAACTGCCAGGGGTTTGTGGTGGGAAGGTTTTATTTCAAAAACGATGAGGAATTTCATAGGTGAACTGTCTTATGTACTAGTGAAAGGGTGACTCTGTCTGAATACAGATTGCATAATAAGTTTAAAAATGGAAGCGCTCCTTGGTATTGACTTTACTGTCTTCACAAGTGTGGCCTACCGGATGCAGGTCGCACAGAGGACATTGGGTCATTTTGTTTGATTGAGATGGAAATTATAAATAGAAACATGGCAGCTTCCTTAGACTTGGTCGTGTGCTCTTACAGGGGCTTTGGGCCTGGCTTTCAAATGAGAGGCTTGGAGAGCTGGACCGCATGAAATAGAGGCTTATTGCTCCAAGCTTTCAAAGCCAGAGACTTGTGGTTCTCCGCGTTAGTGAAAGCTTTGAACTCCAGTGGCTTCATAGTCAGGGGCTGGTGGTACAGCTCCCAAGCTTCAGGATTTGAACTCTTCCAGGGACCAGGGCTGGTGGCATCTACTGTCTCCTCTCTGGAACCTCGCATGGGCACCCTTAGGCTTGCTATGGTTTCTGTTCGGTGCTGCGACCCAGAACTCATGTTCAGTCATCTTCCATGCTGATGGGTCGGTCTTCAGCTCAAAGCCCCATGAGCCTCTCTGTTCTTGCAACCAGCTCAGTCAGCTCTATCCATTAAGTGGCCGATGCAAGACCGTCTGGGAGTTATTGCGACTAAACGTCACTAATCCAGGGATCGTATGCAGGAAAGAAGACTGGACTGGCTTGAAAATACTGAAATATACTGAAATACTGAGAATGTCTCTAGAGGAAGTGACCCGGGATACTTGTGCCCCATTTTCATTTCCAGTAGTCACAACTTTGCATGCGGATAACTTCAGTTCTCCAAATGCTAATTTTTTTGTTTGTTTGTTTTTTGCTAAGCGTCTAGAAGTCCTCCCTCCCTGGTTTAGGTGACCATAGGTGCCCAAAGGAGTGGGGACCTTTAGAGGTCATCTAGACTTTTCAAGGCCAAAGTATAACCCTCAAGAACCAAGCACGAGTTGTCTGCAGCAGTTAAGACTGGACGGAGGTCTCCACATCTCCTGATGTGGCTGTTTCAGCAGTCGCCACAAGGTGCCCTGCTCCCAGAACTGGAGTGGGGTAGCAGAGCTGCTTAATTGACAGCTTCCTGCTCAAGACCACACGCGAAGAAAGGATCTGACAGTTATCAGTCAGATGCCCAGCTGGAAATCTAAAAGGGAAAGTATCACAAGGAGCTTCTGACAATGACCTGTCACGGGATTAGCATTCAAAGCAGTCATTATCAGTGCTTAACCCTGGTCTAAGGTTTTTTCCCCCCTTTATTTTTATTATTATTTTTCCTAGTTTTACAACCACAATGAGTAATATCCTTCCCACCCTCCTTCTCCCTTCACTCCTTTTCTTCCCCTTTCCCTCCTTCCCTCCTCTCCCTTCGTGGCTCCAGCCCACTTCCTCCCACCCTCCTGTCTGTCAGCTTCTATGGCTCCCAGGGGTTTCCTTGGGACCATCTGCTCTAGTGGGGGTTCAGGCCTCTGTAGCAGACCAAGAGGGCTTTCCTCGGGCTGACCATTGGCAGGGAACTCCCCTTCACCTGTCTAATCCCTTGTCCCTAAGAATCCCACTGCTTGACATGATTCCTCCTGAGACCCTCACTGGTCTATGGAGGTGTATTGGTGTGTCAGCCATTGTGCAGGTCTGGTAAGGACAAGTCTCACCGCACTGAGCTCCTGGCTGCAGCAGCCTGTCTCGAGTGGAATGTCTTGTCTAGCAGTAGATCTCCCCATCTTTAGGCTCTTACAATCTTGACACCCCCTCTTCTGCGAGGCTCTCTGACCCTTAAGATGGGGAGAGATTTGGCTGGTGTGGTTCCTGGTGAACACTGTAGGGTTGCTGGTATTCTGCATTCTGGTGGACTGTTGTCTAGTTTGCTGTTTTTCCACTGCACGAGGCTGCATCCTATCTGTGTGTCAAGATCCCTTCTTGTCCAAAGATTATTATCAATAAAACCTTTATATGTGAAAGGCTTAAAGGAGAGGGAAGAACAGCCATAGGACACAGTAGTGAGTGTGGTCAGTCCTGTAGGCAACCGACCTGCCACCTGCTCATCTCCAACCCCCCCCCCCATGATGGGGACACACACCCAAGCGCTTCAAGCCAGCACAAACACCAGCAGACAGGAAGGAAACCGACTTCGGGCAGGATCAGATGTCTGCTACTTATGGGCTTTTCTTGATCATGGCCTTGGCCAAGGTTCTTGAGAAAAGCTGGGTTCCTCTGACGTGTCTTCCTCACAGCTAACCTATGATACTGCTGTGAAGATGTGTCATGGTTTGACTGTGAGTTGTCTCCACAGGCTCATGTGTCCCCACAGGCTCTGATTCTAGTAACGCGAAAGGTTATGGCCACTTTAGGAGGTGGAGCCTTGCTGGAGGAAGGCACGCCACCGGGGGCGGGCTCTGAGCTTCTTTAGCTCCACCTTGCTTCTTCCACCGGTAGTCGGCTCTTGTAGTCTGAAGCTTTCTCTCATAGCCTGCATGATGGACATGACCTAAGCCACTTCCAGCTTCTGCTGCCTGCCATGCCTTCTCCACCATAACGGACTGCATCTCCCCTCTGGATCGGTAAGTCAAATAGATCTCCCTTTTCTCTCTTAAGTTGCGTTTGCGTGTTGTCTCATAGCAGCAGAAAGAGTAACTGACGAGATACAATGCTTATTCCTGTGCCCATTAACCCAGACCCAGGAATTCAAAGTCACACTGTGGTACCTTGAACTTCTGAGATCACGTCAATGGCTATGTGCTTATTCCTGGTCTCTTATCAAGGAGACAAGGCAATTCTTCCTTACCTGGGTAGTGGGGGCTTCTGAAGGACATTCAGCATCACCTAATAAGTGCCAGGACAGTCCCTGTTCATGCAATGATTGAACTTTATTTCAATGGAAGAAATAAGTCACATGCACATATGCAATAGTGACACACAGACTCTTTCCCCATGAAGAAAAATGACTGTACATCACGAGTAAAGAGATTGGAATACAAGGGCATAGCTCCGTGTGTGTGTGTGTGTGTGTGTGTGTGTGTGTGTGTGTGTGCGCGTGCGTGTGTGTCTGGCACTGTGGTTTGTACTTCCTATGACTAAATAGTAAGTTGTCCTTGCTCCTGCCTACTTGGGAGTGTGAAGTCTGTCATGCGCAAGCTGGCTTTCCTCCGTAAGACTGTTGACGCCTTGTTTCTGTCAGTCTGCCTCTCATGTCTGCTTCATCTACTATCAGGGAAAGCTGCTCTGAGACCCTCTGTCCTACATTCATCGTAGAAGGGGAATCGTGTCTCTTCCAAACCTCATTCCCTGTCAGAACTCACATCCTGTGCCCATTAACCCAGACCCAGGAATTCAAAGTCACACTGTGGTACCTTGAACTTCTGAGATCACATCAGTGGCTCTGTGCTAAAACCTGTGCCATGTCATTTCACGGCACACCTGGGGTTCCCGCGTTCTTCTGCCCCATCAAGTGCAGCAGGTCAAGGTTGCGGGACGTCTGTCTTTGTCCCGATGACCCATGTCGGTTTCTGTAATTGTGTCCCCGATAGATCCAGTCTCACTCCGCACTGGCATCTGTACTCTTCACACAGTGAAAGTGAAGCCTTCTGTGGTGGGTGGAGACGAGCTTTGGCTTTGAAGCGTAGAACCACTATTTTTTTCCTAAAGGAAGAAAGTCTTTATTTTGTGGGATAATGGAGTGTCATAACATGGAACATTATCAGATCTTTTTTGTCAGTGACTTCAAAAGCTAGGCACACTACTGCATATATCCTGAGGTTGAAAACTCTTGTTTTAAAATACTCCTGATGGCATTGTGACATGCCAGAGGTCCCCTAGCCTCAGGAGAGAATGAAACAGGCAATTTATTCCTCTCACCGTTTCATGGGCCTCCAGCTCTCTTCTGTTAGCACGTTTGTTCTCTTTCTGATGCAATCCCACACTGTTTTAAAAACTAGTTGACTTGCCTAAAAATATGTAAAAACTGCATTGCCCAGTTTCAGTAGGGATTAATGCCAAGTCCCCATCAGTTTGTAAATGGCCAACTCCATTTTAGTAGGGAACGGCGACTCTCCTACCTTTTAGAAGGACCTTAACAGGTTGGCCAAAGTACTGTTAGCTGGGATCAAGACATAAGACCAGGCACAGCAAGATGAATACACAATTCCCAGAGGTGCCCCCTTCCCAAATAACACCTCAGAAATGACCCCTTGCTTCCTAAGTATTGGCTTTGAGAAGAGAACTTCTTAATTTGTTATGACCTTAGATATTATAGATGCATTAAATTAAGGATATTTTATCTTACTAGGTGGGGGTTGCAATGTATAGTTTTTGGATGGGAATTTAACTTATTGAGCATAAGAGTATATCTGCACTGGAATGTGTCTCGATGTTTCAGTAGGTTGACTGTGATAGTTAATCCTGGGTGTCAGCTAAGATGAACTAAAATCAGCTGTGACCACCTGAAGAGATTATCTGGATTATATGAAGATCAGCCCCAGATCTCATTGGAACCTTCCTATGATCTCAATGGAACCTCAAGTCGTGGACCACTAGTGGAACAGAAGACTGGGAAGAAGAAGAGACTCTTCAGGAATCTTCCAGCTTTCAGCCACGTGGAGTGGATGGGTATAACATAGGCATTCCCCTTCCTCCGTGAGAGACTGTTTCTCCCCTCTGGAACTCTAAGATGAATTCATTTCCTTTTCTCCCTTAAGATGATTGACTTTGAGTGCTCTCTCTCACAGCAGTAGTTAAGATTAACCGTTATACTGACTTATTCCAATTCTCACAGAAATGCTAATGTGATAGTATTGCTGTGGTTATTAAATATGTCCAGTCTACATATGAGGAAACAGACTCAAAGGAGCTATGTAAGATATCTAAGCTTGCTCAGCTGGGAGGTGGTGGATTTGGGATTGAATAACTACCACATTTGGCTCAGGCTGAAAGAGACACCCAAGCTTCAATTCAGAGGTCATTATTGTCTGCCTGTAACAAAGTAGCACACATGGGAAATTTGTGACCAATGACTCTAGTCATGAACATTGGCTTTCTAAAGTGCTACAATTTTATTCACATTGACATTTTTCCCAAAGTAATTATCCCTCCCATTCTCTGGCAACTGCTGACAGTTGTTTAAACAGGTAGAAAGAAATATCACAGAAATAGAATGTGTAGTTTTCTCACAGGACACTATAATATTTCTGGATTTTAATTTATAAGTGATTAAGTATCTTCTATTAATAGTGATGGCTTTCACATGGAAAAGAAGCTTTAGAAAATAATTGCTATTCAAACTGATCAAAATGTGCAACAATTTGAGAGCATTGAAATGCAGCTACAAAGCACACCTGAATTTTTATAATTAAGAATTTGTCTGCTCAGAGACTATCTGATGTCTTGTATTCTTTTAATTTATTGCTTGGAGTCACTTAGCGGCAGTAAACATCTTACACTGGCTTGTAGAAATATGTCCCAGCTAGCCAGGCCAAAACTGAAGCACATGCGTTATTCATTGTAATGGATGATAGTTCTCAGGAAGAACTCATTTACAGAGCTGCGTCTGCTTATTGGGTTTTGAAAAAATGTAACCACAATGTACTACAGCTAGAAAGAATTTAGATGTGTTGATTTATCAGACTATCTTCTTGAAATGGTTATTTATGTCAGCACTATCATCTGAAGGTGTAGAAAGAATGAAATTATTCTTTCGATTAATTCATTCTAAATTAGAAATAGCTTAGAAATTAAAGCTGGGAAATCATCTTTTTACTCTTCATAAATAAACAAAATGGGAAGATCTTGAAAAAAATTTGTGGTCTCAAGATTTCACATTGAATCATTACTGACTTGGATAAATGTCCAACCTTGTTGTCATTAAACATGACTTTTTAATGTTAAATATTTCCTTGAAGCTACTGGTGTGTGGGGACCTAGGCCCCTTTCTGGAGGTGAGAAGAAAAGAAACTGTACTATATTTTTCATCACTCTTTTCAAAGACAGGCTCACAATGATTGTGGTAAACTGTCTAATGATTTTTTTTAACAAATAATTAACTTCAATCAACTTTGGTAATTAAATGAACAAAAATCATCAGTTAGCTTTCTGATATAATTGCAACAATTATCTGAAAAAAGGATCAAAAGACAATGCAAGACTAAACGTGCCTCTCTTTGAAACTTAACCAATATTGAAATAATGTCAAAAGTGGAGAAAGTAGCAAGCAGTGATGGAAATTCACTTATCTAAAGCTTGGGCACCTGGGGCTGTCTTTCTCCCTGCCGCCCCTGGTTTTTCCAGTAGTCGGCTGAATGGTTATGTGAAAACCATCTAAATTCTTCCAACTTGGTCACCTCATTTATCAAAGCACGGGCTAAAATAGGGAGATAATGAACCGTGTCTTTGTGGTCTCTTCCCCATCCATCCCTCTGATTTTACAGAGATCCCTGTTCTCCCCAAGAGACCGGAGATGAATCAGGTCTGAAGGCTCCCGCCCCTCCTCCCCACCTCCAGCCCGGCTAGATGCTCACCAGCAAGCGTGAGAGTGTGGGGTTCACTGAGCACTTCCACATTCTTTCAGCCCTGGGTGTGGGCGAGACCTGCAGGGTGCCCTTGGTGTCCTTCACAGCACCATACCCCACGGGGGCAGCTGAGCTCTCCGGAGCCCCCCCCCTTTATAATCTCCTATCTCAGTAGTAAGAGGGTGCCAGCCTAAACAAATGAATTCTTCCGGGAGCACCACTTTCTAGAACATTCCAATGAAGCTAAAAATGAATTGTATGAATTCCCAGTGGATCATAAAACATTTATCTGACAACAATGTCTTGCAGACATGAGTGTCTGCTTCTAATAATTATGAACATACATATTTTTATGTAATTGTAATCATTGTCTATATGATGGGTACTGACTTAAGACTGGAGTTTCCTGAACCTGATGCTGACATGAGGGTTGGAGTTAAAGAGAACTATGGGAAAATATGTTTGACATGAGGGGTTGGGATTAAAGAGAACTATTAGCAACGACATTGGGAGAAAAACCCATAGGTGAGTGAAACATGGAACAGGGAAGAGAAAAAAAAATGAGGAAAAGGGAAGAAATTCATGCAAACTTATCGGTGCCAAAACACAGATCCTGTCGGAAATATCCTGGCTCCACTGGACAGGGTGCCCAGGGGGCTGGGTGTCTCACATCTCATCTTGGTCCCCCTCAAAGATGAGGGATCAAAAGTGCATATGCGGCCACACCATCTGCCATTGATTAGATACTGATAAGGGGAGAGAGAAAAATAGACACTTTTGGGCAGGTTTTTAAAAATATTTTTATTATTTTATGTTATTGTATTATTATTGTTATTTATGTAGTGTCTCGTACGTGCATATAGTGAACTTACAATATTTTCATATTTTAATATCCAATCTCATCCTCCCATATACTTTTCTTTCTGTGTATAGACTGAGGAGTTCTAGTGAATCTCTAGTACAGAGACAGGTTCTGGCTTCTGGAACAGAAGCGAAAGAAAATGAGCAAAGAGATGCAGGAGGGACTTGGGGAGTTTGTAGGTCCGGGTCCGGGTTCCACAGATCCTTTGCAAAGACATTGGTGAGCCGCCATGGAACGTACGAAATACTGTTCAACGGAGTTTCTTAGGAAGAAAGGAGTGGATCCTTCTAATCTGTTTTACAGAAAAAGCTTTGCTTTAGTTGGGGCTCTGCCGGAAACAGATGGCGTGTGAGAGGAGTTGAGTAAAGGGGCCGTTTTCTAACTAAGGTGCAGGCAGAGACTGGACTCCACGGTGAGTTCCTGAGCTGGCGATGCTCTCACGCCCAGGGCAGGAGGAGCGAGGGGACAGCAACGTGGCAAGACCCAGGCTTCTGTCATTGGGAAGGGGGCTGACTGGACGTGCACTCCCTCCTGTTTTTCCACCTTCCTCTTCTTTCTGGCCAGCCACACAGGACACAGGAAGGGTGGTGGAGGGCTCTGGCCTTGGGGGGGGGGCTGGATTTGCCTGCTTGTCGGGCTCTGTGCTAGCCAGAAGCAGGGTCAGGGAAGGGCAGGAGCACAGGGGCGCTGGGAGGTTGCAACAGACTGAAAGATGAAGTGTCAAGTTAATTCGAAGCAGAGCTTGCCTATGACCACGGTAAAGTCGTTTCCATACTTTTTTCTTACTCGGGAATGTAATACAAAAGCAAAAGCAAAACCAAACCCAGTGTCTTCAGGATCTCCAGCGATAAAGATCGATTCGTGAAGCTGGAGTTCCCTCTTTAATCGCTTCTCACAGAGCCCCGCAGACTTTCAGAATCATTGAAAAAGGACGTAGTCTTTCCCCTTGGGAATTATTTTTTTCGACTACCCAGAAGCCCGGCTGTGCCCTGTTATGTCAAGATTAGCCTTTGGCTCTCTTGCATGTTGATTTCTTAATATTTCAGCTTCTGTGGCTTTTCCTCAGTGTAAAATTTCCTTCTCTGGTCATACATACATGTGTTGTCATATATATACATACACACATGCATATATGCCTCCAATTTTATAGCACATGCTTCCTATAAACAATGCAACACCACCAATCTTACAGTTAGGGTGAAATTGGATTCACTGACACAGAGAGCATTTGTCATACTGTACTAAACCCATCCAGTGTTTATCAAACAATTCTTTAACAGATTTAATTGTAAAAGGGTGATAGTTTATAAAAAACATGTCTTTATCGAAAAATTCACTGAAATTCTTCCATATTTGCATAGGTCATTTACAAAATCTACTTTTATCGTTGTAAATTTGTGTGTGTGTGTGTTTGTGTGTGTGTGTGTGTGAGTGTGTGTGTGTGTGTGTGTGTGTGCATGTGCACATTCACACATGTATGTGATCAGTTGTCAACTCTGGGTGTTGTTTCTTAGGAGACCTCCACCTTGTTTTGAGGTGTGTCACTGGGGTCTGGGGTCTGCTGATGAGGTGGGCTGCTTGGCTAGAGAACTCCAGGGATCCATGCTGGGTGGGATTCCAAGACAGTACCGTCATGCCTGACTTTTTATGTGGGTAATGGGATCAAACTTGGTCTTAATGTTTGTATGGCAAGCACAGGCTGAACTGTCTCCCCAGCCCAAGGCTATAAATTTTTAAATCATAAGAATATTAGGTAATTTTATAAAATTTGTTGCATTCCACATTACTGAATACATTAATAACACACATTTTTTGGCAATATTTGCTATAAACAATGTGGTTATGGTCTACTTGTGCATGTTTCATGAATTTGTTCTTAATTTACTTATGCCACATTTTTAAAATCCATTTGTTCATATTTGTGTGCAAACGCATACCATAGCACCTGCATGATGAGAACATAGGCAACTAGATGTCATCAGTTCTCTGCTTCTGCCATGTCAGTTCTGGGAACCAAACCTGGATTGTCCTGTTTGACAGCAAGTACTCTTGTACCCACAGAATCATCTTACTGTCCTTAGACTAAATGATTAGATATCTCTGTGTGGGCAGAAAGATATTATTAAAGAAATATTACTCATTTCTCACAACTCTGGGTTTCTTTTTTGAATGCCATTTCTAAATGATCACTTTAACTTAGATCATAGCTTATCTCATTTATTGGAATGTCACTTACTCTAACAGGAATATTCCCACCATATGGTTATGAGTCTCTTCTGGTTGAAGTTCACAGAAACCTCTTAACAATTGTATAAATAAAAATTGGAGCGTGTTTCATGGCACTTTGAGTCGTGTAGTACAAGATCAGACAGTGAAATGTCAAGATATCCACTGGGCTGGAGACCCTGAATGTACCTGGAAAACCTTTTCTCCTTTGCTCTTTTCTTCTGCAATACTGATTAAAAGCATTTTCCCTGATTTTTTTTTTGTCCATTGAGGAATAACCCTGATGATTCTCTGGTCCCTAACTTTCTCTGTAAATAACTGATGGAAGCATTTGAAGTTCAGAAAATCTCACATGATGTCTCCCAATCCCTAACTGGCGAACGGGACCCAAAAATATTACACCCACATAGTCAGGGGAAGGCTCGCTGGCTTAACCATGTGGAGTGTGACGGGGTCAGATAATTCTAACGCAAATACATGAGTGGAAACCAGACACAACCGTCAATGGCAATAGCTGGAGACTTCAGTAACCAGCTTTCAGCAATAGCACGACAAAGCTGACCATCAATATGGAAACAGAAGGTCCATGGCAAAGCAACCTTAAAATCACTGTTTCACATTACTGACACCATAACCTTGGTATAAATCTAACATTAAAATAAACTTCCAGCTTGCGTTCTTTGGCTGACTGTGGTACCAAAACCTGGTACTCCTCTTTCAAATAACTTTATTGTTCCTCTTGCCTCTTTATTAAGATGTTACATTTCTTACAAGTGTATGTTGCATGTATTTTTAAAACACATATTTTAATTTGACTTAAAATGTGATTGGAAAAATTGGATGGCAGAAAAAAATTACCTACTATAAACAGGACTTTTGTTAGGTGATGGGAAACTGATAAAAATTTATTTCGAGTTGGTTTAAAAATTTCAAAGGGGATAATAAGACTCCTGTTTTAACAAACCAAATACCAAAACAAAAGCAATCAATAAAATGGAAAATAAAAACACGTTAAGTATAGTCTTTAATAAAGTAAGTAAAACCCATGATCAATGTCCTACTTGGAATTATCAACAGTAGCAGTATTTAGGAACCAATAGCATGCTGAACTACAGGGAGTCAGACGATGGAGCATCTCTGTAACCTCAGGGCTCAGAAAGCTGAGGCATAGGGACTGAATCAAGTTAGAAGTCAGCTTGGGCTACACAGTGAGACCTTGTCTAAAAAGAAAACAAATAAACAAAAAAAAAGAAAGAAAGAAAAACTCTGAATTAATTGCATAGAGAATCAGAAACACAGTAGCATGAAGGATCGCTGGACTTGCTTTCCATTGCAAGTAAACAAGTACTTGGAGGTGTAATTAGATTATTCACGATGATCCACAATGGAGAGAAGACACATCCTCTTGGACTGTTAATACAAAGTAACTGTGTTTGGCCACAAAGAAAGCATTAATTAATTCGTAAAAATCCCCCAATTGCAAGATAACTGAAATTAAAAAGATTAATGAAAGCAGAGTATGACAACAAAACTTTAAAAATGAACTAATGTCACCGAAACCCTAACAACACTGTCAGGCAAATTTTAGGTGGTTAGAAATCCAATTTTATGCAATCTGTGAAAACAATGAAGATGCTGATATGATGAACTAGAGGTATCCTTAAATTGATAAACTAAGAGCAAAGTAAAAACGATAGAGCATAGAAAAATTATAGATCACAATTTCAAGAGAATTACGAGGGAGCATTGTCTTGATTTCAGGAGTAAGGCACTGATTTTATGCGCCACACATGTTATGTAGGTCAGTAAGTTTCAGATACAACCTGACAGTTGTTGGTTTACGATGACTAGTTGCACATGAAATGATCTTTCCAATTTAAAGAATAAAAACTCATAGGTTAAAGCAGAGATTCATGTAAAGATAATATCACTCATTCTAGAGTAGAGACACATGTCTAGTCTTTAATATCATTAACAAAAAAATAAAACCGATGGGCTTTCCAACTTCCACTCTCCACACTGTCTCTTTTGACCCAAGACAAATTTCAGTTACAGAAACCACATTTCCTGTTGCTAATCACCTATTCCATTCAGGATTCTTTAAATAGCCATTAGGATCGGGATGTGATCTATGTCCTTTTTGAAACCAAGAGAAAATTTGGAGCAGCCAATTAACAGAACAGGAAATTCTGTCATCTCCTCAGGATGTAGAGAAAGCCATCACAATTGAGTACAAGAGGAGAAAACATCTCCAGGGAATATTTATTAAATAAACTTGCCCCCATGTGTCCAATGAATGCATTATCCCTGCAAAAGAGTCTAATTACCAAGATCCATTTGTCTAATTAAGTAACCCTCAACTATCTGATGTTCTCTTTTGATAGTTCCCTATTATGATGAATTTGCAAGGACAAAACTCCTTGCTCCGATGGCTGTCAAGAAATAGCCATTCATTGTGAGATCTTTCCAGTTGTCTGCGTTAAGCAAAATCATTCTGAGAAAAAGTGATTCATAACTCCCCTTTTAAGATCAACTATAGTGAGTTTTCCTAAATAAACTATCAAAGAAAATAAAGAATAGTATTTATTTCATTATCTGTGGCAGAAACAATAAAGCGAGTGAAATGAATGAATGCTAAACACTGTGAACTATATTTGTAAGGAAAAGAAATTTGTAAGTGTGTGTGTGTGTGTATGTGTATGTGTGTGTATATGTGTGTGTATATCTGTGTGTGTGTGTGTGTGTGTATACAAGAGGACACTTTGACTGCTATATCTCCATATTGTTTTCTTTGCTCTGGGGTTTACCAGATTCTCCCTTCTAAGGCTGGAAGTACATTCACACTTTCGCCTGGCTTTTTTTTTAAATTTTTTTCTACTTTTACAAGGAATTTGAGTACTCATCCCAGCTCCCTTCTTCTTTGTCCCTCCCATCCCCTCCCTTCCTTTCACCATTCCCTCCAACTCCCACTCACCCTTCTGCCTGTATGCTTCTATGGGCTCCTGGCTTCACTCCAGCTTGTTTTCTCCTGTGGGGGCTCAGACCACCCCACTGGTATGTGCATTTCCCTTCACTCATCCAACTATAGACCCAAAGACTTCCGCTATGAGCTCACATTCTATGGGTATAACAACAGCTACCTACAGAGCACTTTGATGTACTGTCTTCCTACCTATAGATTTATTGGCTTCCCTATTGATCTATTTCCTTCCGCTTTTAAGGTTCTTGTTCTAGTTTACAGTAACAGGGATGGGTACCATTCTGACAAGCGGGTCTTGAGTCCAATCAAAAAGCTATTTTGCCTGGCACTTTTATGTGTGATGTAGGGGTCTGAGCTCAGGTCCTGTTGCTTGAGAGACAAATGATTTAACCCCTGAGCCATTTCCAGCCTAGGAGAAGAAATTTTAACTTTTTCCTCTAATGTAGTTCAAAGAAAAAGCATAACAGTATCTTGATAATCTAACAATGATTACATCATAAAACCGAAAATAGAAATATCTATCTAGAAAACAAAGGTTTGCTTCATGGCAACTTGCTGTGTGCATTCATCAGAATGCCTTTTGATTTCAAGACCCTTTTGATTTAATTGCTCACAATGTCTTCTCTCTCTGCACCCCAGCTTCCCTTTTCAAGCTGATGGATGTGCGCATTTCTGTTCCAAATTTTCTTGCTTCCTCAGCTCTCTTTGCTCATTCCACCTTCTCCTGCTGCATTCGATATAGTTTCCCCCAGTTGTTCTTGGTTGCCTCTAAATCACAAGTGGCAAAGAAGAACAAATATATTGATGTTAGGAAGCTAAAGGCAAGTCTTATCTGTTCCTAGCTGTGTGACCCTGGGGAGAAAGCCTCAGAGCTCAGTATTATCATTTGTAAACTGAAGCCATATCATTAGCTCAAGCAATTGAAGGAATGGTTAACTATAATCAGGAAACATTCTTAAATTCTGAGATATAGGAAGCTCTGTGTAAGTTCCACTCCATCTGTAGATTTTGTTTTTCTTGCCATTCCATGCATGACTATCACTTCTTTAACAAACCTATACTAAGCCTGAAACTCATGTGGCACTTCATACCTAACTTGTGAAATGAACTTGCAAAATTCACCGAAAAGCTGTTATTGAGCACTTGATAAAAGTCATATTCGTGTAAACTACTGGTTCCTTCACTTGGATGGGTTGTGAGTTTGTTACCAAAGAGTTGCTGTGCTGTGAAAATTGGTTTTCAGTGTAATGTGTGGGAAATACTGGGCTTTTCAGTGGAACACTATGCTGTTGGTCTCTCCCTAAAAGCTGACTTCCTGCGAGCCCACGTGATTCTGACCTCCTGTGAGCACAGGTGATTCTGACTTCCTGTAATCTCCAACTCTTACATGTGCTCTTTACATCTACATGTCATCTTCTAGGAAATTCTTATCTGAACCAGCTCTTAAATCTTTTTTTTTTAACATTTTTTATTATTATTTCCGCTCATACAAACTTAGTAGGTACACCGGTTCCCTCCCTCCCTCCTCCTCCCCCCGACCCCCCTGCTCCCCCTCCCCTCATCCCTCCCTCCCCATCCCCCAGTGCCCCCCCCCAATCCCCGGACAATCCTTTAATGTGCACGCCAGACTGTCCTCTGGGCCCTCCTCTCCGATGACGTACACAGACCCAGTGCCAGCTCTTAAATCTTAAGAATCATGTGGAATGTTTCATTTTGCCTGCCTGTTGCTGACAAATTCACCATCAAAGACCTTAGAGAAACAAGGCAGTTTATTCATTCTTACAATTCTTAGTTGCATTTCTTAGTCCAGCTTGGCAGGAGAACTCACACCTATACCAGGAGCTGAAGGAACTGGCCACACCATATTATAGTATTGCTGAGTATAATGGTTACTCTCAACTGTTACTGTGAGAGAGCATTCAAAGTCAATCAACTTAAGGGAGAAAGGGAGATTTATTCAACTTACGGTTCCAGAGGGGAGAAACAGTCTTTCATATCGCAGGCAACATGGCTGGTAGCAGAAGCTGGAGGCTGACTATGCCACTGCAAGCATCCAATAAGCTAGTGGATGGTGGCTGAAGGATGGAGCACTCCTGGAGAGTCTCTTTTCTTCTTCCCAGTCTTCTGTTCTGTGGGTCCTTTTATCTGGTCAACTACTGGGAGGTTCCAATCAGATCTAGGGAGGTTCCAGTCAGATTTATGACTGGTCTTTGTATTGTAAATACATTGATCCAGGTAATCTCTTCAGGTGGTTTTAGTTGATTTTAGTTAATGTAGGTGTGGTCAAATTGATACTCAGGATTAACTATCACACTGAGAGAGGTACAAATCTCACTTGCCACGCAGCAAGTCTGCCAAACTATGCTGAGGGATGCTAAAACGGAACCAGTTCTCTCTGGTTTTATTTTTCTTCCCAGGGAATGGTACCACTCCTATGGGGTGGGTCCACATCAATCAGTCAACCTCCTGCAGGCTTGATCAAGTTGAACTATTAATTCTCAGAGGTGTCCAGAGCTTAGCCTTCAATTACCAAGTTGGCATCTATATATCTAACAAGCACAAGCATACAAACATTTTCCTATTCACGTTTTATCCAGCTTCAGGTGTTTCACTATGTTAGTAGCTAATAGACTAAAATACTGATTTATGGTAGGAAACCTATCTGCAACAATCTCATTCTCTATGTTGAACAAGCCTTCAGTAATTAGGGCTCTGCAGAGCAGAAAGAATAAAATGTTTTCCAACGCTATCTTACCTTCAAATGTAGTGGTTTACAAGGTGACTCTGGGCAGCTTTGGTGAGAGATAAGATTGTGATCCTAAGATTTGTTTCCTCCTCTTGTTGATTTCCCTTAGTCTACAGCACAGAGCAGATTCCAAAGGTAGTTTTCCAAAGGTTCTAATCTCTTTTGCACCTGGTGCAAGTCATGTGCACCTTTATGCCTGTAATAGAAGGAACACAGTCATTTATCCTTTATTCTTTTTTTAAAATTCTTATATAGAGTGTATATATGTGTGTGCATGTGTATGTGTGTGAGAGAGAGAAAGAGAAAGACAGTGAGAGAGAGAGAGAGAAGAAAGAGAAGGAGGAAGAGGAGGAGGAAGA
This sequence comes from Typhlomys cinereus, assembly GCA_023101885.1. Classification (NCBI taxonomy): domain Eukaryota; kingdom Metazoa; phylum Chordata; class Mammalia; order Rodentia; family Platacanthomyidae; genus Typhlomys; species Typhlomys cinereus. The sequence continues at coordinate 137,523 of JALPQD010000154.1, forward strand.
AAAGGAGGAAGAAAGAAAAGAGATAGCTAACATTTAAATGAAGACATGAAAGCATAGATCCTTATGCCAGTGGCTTTCATGGAAATGATAGATTGGTTGCTTCCTTCCCCTGCCCTGGAACATTTGGCAAAACATGGGCCCATCTTTGGTTAATACACTGGATGTGGGGAAGTTTCTAGCTGTCGTTCAGTAGCTAGAGGTCAGGAGTGGTGCTAAACATCATACTAAGTGTTTGATTTTCCTGGTAGATATTTTTTCACTGCATGTAATGGTGACAATATAGAAGAGTACATACAGGCTTAGCTTGCATTAGTGAAATGGAAAAGAGAACTAAAGAGCCAAATAAAAGATTCTCTTGCCTGTCCCACACAGATCTGTGCAGTGAGAGGTGTGATCTGGGCGTTAGTATGAGCAGCAAAGACTGGAATAAAAAAACCTGATTGCCATCCTGACACCAGGTGAAACCAGGAACCCAATGAATGGGATATAGCTTATGAATTTACTATTGATCCACGAATTCTCACATTATGTAAAAGCATAAAGGTGTCCACCAATGGCTCTGACTCTGTTCATTCACGACAGTGGTGCAGTAGAGAAGCCGAGACAAACAGGAACATTCTGGAGACTTTGGCAGGTAGAAAGAAAAAGGGCGATGGTTCTGATGTGTTGGGAAGGAATCAGAAGGCTCAGTGCTTGCTGTACTTCTGGCTTGGACCAGAGGCATGCAGGAGACATTCTACAAAAACAGGACTATTAGTTTACCTCCAATATCTTCATCGGCATGAAAAAGATACCAGTGAGACACTGGTTGTAACGAATTTTTTTCCCCTCCCCCCCCAACAAGCTGACAGAAATCATCTCTTAAGAACAAAAGATGTAGAACTTGGGCCTTGCTAAAATGTTTTACTTAAGAATTTTCTGGGCTGGTGGGATGCATTAGCAAGTGCAGACACTTGCCACAGAGCCGAGGATCAGAGTTCAATCCAGGGCACCCATGTGGTGGAAGTGGAGAACTGATTCCTGAAAGTTGCTCTTTGACCTCTAAGCATACACTGTACCACACATGAACACCCCCATCACCAAGACAAATACATAAATGTAAAATGTTTCTAAAGGTAATTTGACAATTTTCTATTACAGTAAATATATTGTATCATGCTCAGCAATGGTCTTCAGATGGAGCACCTGAGGGGAAAGATTTGCCCTTCTCTCACCCTCTGCTTCTGTAGTCAGAAAAGAACTAAGAAGTACTATAGTGTCCAAAGCTGCTTGCATGCTTAAGTTGCCATGGTTAGATGTATCCTAGCAACAGTAGGCAACTGTGTGAAAATCTCCAAGTGCCTTCCCATGAACATCAGAAACCAAAATCGCATTTCAGAGTTCTGCTTAAAACGGTTATATAAAATATTATATTTTATCTGTTTATAGAGTGGTCACATCATTTATAATGCTTTCAGAAGAGATGGGAGGCATGCCTACAGGATGATCACCTCACAGGATTGCTTAGCTGGGTCACCTTAGTTTATGTAGGGGTACTTGGGGATATCCATGATGACATGATCATGTAATGATGTAATTCTCAGCACATCTCTGAAATACATGACTCTAGCTGTCCAACTGATAATTCCTACTTCTAGTGTACATATTAAGAATTTGTAAATATTCAATGCATTAAGTCCACATAAATATAACTTTTCCCAGAAGTAGAAACAATGTATAAAACTTTCAGGCTTTACCAAAATCTCCCAGAATACATAAATATTAATTCTAAAGATGATTAATTATTCTGTGGACTCAAAGGAATTCAAGATAAGAGAGGACAAAAGGCTGAAGGATTTTAAAAGCTATTTTATTTATTTGAGAGCAGTGTCGGAGGAGGGAAGCTGAGAGTGACAGAGTGAGAGAGAGACAGAGAAAGAGAAGCAGAGAGAGAGAGAGAGAGAGAGAGAATGTGTGAGGGGCTGGAGAGATGGCTCAGATATTAAAGCTTTTGCCTGCTGAGTTCAGAGCTCAGATCCCACATAAAAATGTTGTGTGTAAAAGGCGATGGCCTATAATTTCAACCTAGAAAGTGGAACCTGGGAAACACCACAGAAAAGCAATGAGGAGGCAGAAAAATCCAGGATGATTACCCATGTTACCCTTGAGCTGTCACAGACACACAGGCCTCTTCTGCACGCACACAAACCCCCCCACAACCACCCCACACGCACACACACCAACTTTCATCAGCTTTCATAAGTCAATGCTCTCTTTTTACCCTGCGGGTTCTGGGACCAAACTCAGGTGACCAGTTTGAATGTAGGCACACTTATCCCCTGAGCCACTTTGTCATCCTTTGGGACTTTTTATTTTATTAATTTAAAAAATCAGACATATTGAACAATTATTGAAATAATTTTGGTCTATTGATGGTGAAAAATGAATGTTAGGAATTATGATTAGAAAGCTTAAATGAATCATTTTATTTCATTTAATTTTAACATTATATAACTAAGTTCTCAGATTCAGCCTATCCTGCTTGTGTGACATGTTCACTAATTTGCAAATACAGCATCTCTTGCTTGTGTGATGGTGATTTCCCACTGTTTGCTTGGCATGCTAAATTCCTAAACCGCTAGATTTTGAAAAGGCACTTTCAAAACACACACACACTCACACACACACAATCCCAAAGAAACCATCACCCAAATTTTAGAACAGATAATTGTCAAAAATATAGTCTAGCCCTTCAGTAGATTCAAAAGAATTTTTCTCTAATACTTAGATGTGAATTTTGCAGAAAGCCTGTACGAGTATGAAAAAAAAACCCCACACACTCTACATCAGGGTGTTTTATGACTATTTGCTATATGCCACTGAGTTTACTTGGATGCCAATCTATTATCAATTTGTTTTTTAATACAGTCGCTTATTCACTATACTTTACCCAAAGCACATTGTAAATCAGAGCTATTCCTTTTTATAGAAATGAAAGTACAAAACCCTATTCACTCCCTCTGCTGGAGAAAGGCATGCTAATTTCAGGAGCGGAGGTTGAGCCCTGAGAAGCTTCGCACATGTTGTATTTCTTTGCCTCAACAAGTGACAGGACGAGCAAATGTCATGACATCTAGAGAGGCAGAAATGATGACACATTTTAGGTGTAGTCAGCGCATTCTATTTCAAAAGATGCAAATAAAAAGAGGCACTTTTGGAGAATGTGAGCCTGAAAATGAAAATTTAAATGCTTTCTCCATAGCTTCCTTTATTGCTTATGATGTTGTTCCACTTCCTGGAACTGCCTGTCTATTGATAAAGACAGAATTAGTGTTCTCTGTGCCTTCGTAGATGATAGGGGCTCTTGAGACCCACACTGTTTACAACATCTATAACTGAGCAGTAAAAGAACATAGCTCTTGTGTGAGTGCCAGCATTTAGCAGTGTGCTTATTCCATTTTTTCTCTTCTCCTGTTCTGCTAGTAAACATGATTGTAGGTTTTTGAGCAGTTTTGGTCAATATGTGTTGTCTAGTCTTCCTGTATATCAGCTTGTAGACAGAATAATGATAGCAGTAAGTGATGGAAAATCCGGTAAATTCTTCATGTAAATTATCTTATTTGGGGCTCCTATGTGTTAGGGGTTCTACTGAAGCACATCCCCAGCTTTTGTAGTTTTATTAAAAAATTCCCTTTCAAAGATATAGAAATTGAAACCTATTAAGTCTTCTCTGTGTATGTGTGTCTGTGTGGCTGTGTGTGTCTAAGTGACTGTGTGTAAGTCCGTGGAAGCCCAAGCTTGACTTTGGGAATCATCCCAGATTGTTTTACCTCCTTATTGCTTTGCTCTGTGGTTTCCCAGCCTCTGCCTTCCAGGGCAGGATTGGCAGGTTGCCATCATGTCCACTGGCATTTTTACTGGGATCTGGGGATTCTACTTAGGTCCTTCTTCTTGGGAGACCAAGGCTCAACCCCTAAGCCATTTCCCTTGCCCCCTATTAAGTTTTCTGAATTTAAACACCTAGTATTTGGTCAAGCCAGGATGTCAAACCTGGATGTAAGAGTTCAGACCGTTGAACCACTGTAAGAATGCCTGAGTGGTATCTGCAATTAAATGTCATGCACAAATGGCCAGGCTATTTCTAAGCCAATGAAGCCTTTTATGGGTGATGCCACATCTCCTAGTTCTTCTTAGCAGGTGTCACAGTGACACAGGTCCCCTAGGAGCTCTAAGTGTGGTGCCATCCTGTTGAGCTTAGGGTTGAGCCTCCTATGTGAGGACTATGCTAAGTCTTCATGGGGAAGTGCATATACATCTTTGATCATCAGTTCTTTGAGTTAAAAACTCAGTATTCTTATTTTTCCCCACTTTGCAGTTAGAAAAGACTTAATTCCTGAAGGAAGTCATAAGAATGCATTTGAAAATATTCTGAGGACAAGCTGGTTCTTATAATAAGTCATTCCTAATGTACTCTCTAAAAACCCAGAAACTAACTCCATGTGCAACTCTCCGCTTGTACACCATATATGCTAATGATATGGAAAATTACCTAAAAAAAAAGTCTTTATACTCTTAGAAGATTCAATTCAATGCCCTGGAGCTGAAGAATTTTGAATTACAGCATTAACATCTTATTTAATGGTTTGAATACTGACATCCCAGCAATTTCAAGAAAAGAAATAGTGCAACCATTCCTTTTTGGTCACACTTCTTGAAGGAGTTGATATTTCCCAAATAATTCAGTCAATGATTGTGGATCAAATGGTTTGACCAAATTGATATCTGGTTATGAATGACTCATAAGTCTGCTATATTGTGAGAGAACAATTTTGTATGGAAATGTCAATTGAGAATTGCTACTGATGACTTTAAAATATGTGAACTTTGAGGGTCAATTAGCAAAAATTTAACCATGTCTAATTCGTCAAGCAAAAGCAGTTATACTAAATATCAAAAGCCAAATTTTATACTCCAGTTGAATAGCTTTAAACTATAAGATAATTCTTCAATTAGGAGAACAGAAAGTCACTTTTTTTTTTCTAATAAAAAAATGTTCCCAGCACAGTGTGGTCACACTGGGAGAAACGCACCAGTCGTGTTAAGAATCCAAGTGGTCCAATTGGTATCAGATGTATCTGCTTTATTGTCTCAAGAAATTAGACTTCAAACAAAGAGAAAAATAGTTCCTGAGGAGTGCTCAGGGCTGTTAAGAAAACTATTTCTGGGAGTATTCAGAAGTCCCATAATAGCAACTGCCATCACAGGCAAAACAATTCACTGTTGCTTTTAGTATGATTTTATTTTTATTTTGCTACAAATAATGACCGCAGGCAACCCAAGTATAGTTGTGTGAGTTGTATTGTATGTGAAAAAATTACGATCTAAGCAGTGTGCCACTTTTCTAAGAATATTATTATTTATAGTAGAAAATAAATAACATTTTGGGAAAGTAAACCTTTAAAAGATAACAAATATCATAGTTGATAAAAGTGTGAAGTCAGAGATACAGATCAATTCAAAGGTACTATGCTGGAGAAGAAGAAATGAAATCCGGACTAAATACATAAACTACAATGTTGGTTGAAAGAGAACTGACTCCTAAAGGCTGTCTTCCACCTTCGCAATATCTGTCATATCGTCAGAGCATGTGTGTATCTGCCATGTCTTCTCACTCAAATTAAATAAAATATTTTAAAATAAATTAGGTCATATTCTCTCTTCTTTGTTTCTCTCTCTCAAATAAAATAGGTGGAAGACCACCAAGCTAGTGAGTAGGTTGGAGCATCGGCTCTTACCTTCTCTCGGCCCTGGCTATGGGTTGAGTGTGGCTAGTTCCCTCAGCTCCTGCTGGTAACTCTGATGGCACCATAACAAATAGCAACATCTAGTCATAAGTCGGAATAAACTGTTTTCCTCTTATTTGTTTGGATCATATATTCATGACAACAGTGGGGACATGAAACTAAGATGGGCTTCAGCAGTTATTCTTATGCCTGCTGATCAATTCAGAACCAAATGGCTTAAGGAAACAAGGGATTTTCTTTTCTCTTGTGATAGTCTGGTAACAGTTCATTGTCTGGCTTGGCCAGAGAGCCCACTCCAATGTGACGGGCTGAGGGACTGCGCACACACTCTGCACAGAGCTGCGGAGAGGGCAGTCCTTACTCGCCAGATCAACATGTCTGGCCAAGTACACCAAAAGATGCTAACTACCCTAAACATCTCCCTCCCTCTTATTCACCTGCCCAGGGACTACCACACCCATCATGGATGGGGCTTTTCTCAGCAAACCAGGCAGTGTCCTGCAAGCTTGCTCAGGGCTTAACTCAACTACACGTTCTCTACAAATGTGCTTCAGAGCTGAAACTCTCAACCGTCAAGCTGATACCTGTATCTAACCCTGACACATGCTGTCTCTGAAAATAACAAAAAAGTAAGCCCCCATGGCTTCTAAAGTAATTTTCTCAATGCTAGATGATCTTACTTAAGTAAACTAGCCTATTACTTTTAAATTAAATCTTTTTAAAAGCCACACTGAACAACAATAATCAACAAAATCAGCTTCATAAAAATCTTCTCGGCTCTATCTATTTTCCTTTATTATTTGGTAGGAAATACAGCTTCATTTGTGAAAGAACAGAATTGGGGCTTTCTTTTTTTAAGAGGATGGATTGTATTCTGACCCTTGACAAACCTATGGATATTAGCATTCGGTGGAATGAATATATGAAACCCGGTTTAAGGATGTGCTTCAGGCAACATATGTCACGCAGACAATCTCTTCTCACCTCCCTGGAGACCAGGAGGGAATCTGACAGGCTAGAAACCAGAAAGCACATTGTCCTTCAACTGAAATATTGTTTAGGTTTCAGCCATTTCCTATTCCCTTTAAGAAAACCAAGACCCACACACTACACGACAGTTAATTTCTTTCAAATAAATTGTTTTTGCGCAGATCCAGTGGTGAAGAAAAGATTAATCTCCAAGCAAAATACCAAGAAAAATCAGAAGCATGCTTTTTTTCTACCTGTGGTAATGAATTAAACATTCCTTGTGGGGTAGAACAAAGTCTGCCCTGCTTTGGAAAGGCCTGGAGCTAACGCAGTAGCATCGCGTTTTATTCATTGTACTGATTTATAACAGTTCTTCAGCATAATCAAGAATCCACTTCAAATTAAATCATTCTACTATGGTCAGAAATGAAATTAGCTGTGCAATATTTAAAATGCAAAAAAATAGTGAAAATGAATCCTTAATGAGTCATTATAATTTTTTAATAGAAATTTTATAGGATTAAGGAATGGACTAAGGATTTCTTAGAGGTGCTGTACACAATTAATCATAAAGGTTTTTTTTGGAGAAAATCAATATGGCTGTTAAGTGATAGTGCTAAGGAGTCTTTAAAAATCATGTGCCATGGTAATTAAAATTTAAATTTGTAAGTAGAGCACAAAAATCTTCTGAATACTAAATCTGCCAATTTTGCATATCGCTATACAAGTCAATGCCTTTGAAATCTTTAGTAATCTAAAGAGATTCTCCTTCTGTGAAAATAAGCCTGCCTACTTCAAGGCCACATGCTAGGGAAAAATCAGAAAACTTAAAGCATGTTTTGAAAGTAGGATTTGTATATGTTATCTCAAAGATCAAATTCAACTGTTAAAGTGAGCTTAATTATATCATGACTTAATGTATCTTGCATTTAACAAAAATCACTTATTGACACATTCTAAGTATCTATTTTTGTCTCTCTTCTTTTGTATTTTCCCATTTCTCCCTTCACAGTCTCATATGTTATTACGAATTCTAGTCATCTGTCCCTCTAAGTACCCTGTGCCATCCTTCCCGTACTGCTGAAAATCTTTACAACAAATCACCTCCTTTGTTGCCTGTGTGACCACCCACTTATAAGTATGGCCCATATTAACGTGTACAGGAGGCTGTTTACTGGAACACATGCAATTTATCAGTTGCTGCCTCGCTCAAGTAAGTGATACCTCTTTCCTCAGTCAGCATTAACATCAGCAGTCCCTGGAGTGGTGGGGACACCTCGTGATCCCTCTTCTTTGTTCCCTAATGAAGTGTTAATGATCCCAGTTCTGTGCAGGTGACCACGGTGCAGTGAGTTCATGAGTGCAGTGTCTAGGTTGTGTCCAGAAGACCCCATTTGGAATCACACCTCCCCCACCTGTGCGCTCACATTCATTCTGTCCCCTCCTTCGGTGCTCCCTGAGCTTACAGGGAAGTGGGACCAGATTGCCCGCATGACATGTGATTTGCGGCTCTTTTTTTAATTGTCTCTGCATTCATGACCTTTCACTACAAAAAGAAGCTTTTCTGGCAAAGACTGAGAGCTTTACTACTTCAGGGATAGAAAGATAATCTTTAAAAGGCATTTTAGTGCCACGTCCACCTAGCAAAACAAAATTAGTGGGGTCTCCTTCAGGAACCATGACCTTCCCAGCTGAAGACACCACACAGGCTGGCTCAGGCTACGGACTAATGAAACTGGAACTGATCTGGAAGTTTCTTTCTGATGTCTAGTTTTCATGGTGCTAGAAGGTACTATGCAGTGTTACTAGCAGTGACCTCGCAAACTCCAATATCCAACCTGGCAAGATCCGCCCATTGATGCAATACCGGCATGAATTTAGAGGAGTAGCCAGCTCCTTCACAATTGGAGTTAAGACCTGCTTCAGAGGACGGAGCTAATTCCTAGTACTGTAAATCCGATCACGAATCCCTTCTTTTCTTTAAAACTTTTGGTTACTCAGGCAAATGCAAATGTTGGCAAATTTACTTAAATATTTGCCTTAGGTTCTAGATAAGATTTAGACAAATCAAATATGTTTGAAATGGTCAACAATGTGTACATTTGGCTTTTGATTGAGGCCCATTAGGAAATTGGAAAAAAATGTGACATTTGTCTTGGGAACCCTTCTTTCAATCTGGTTTCTACATTACAGCCAATTGATCTATCTGGACCTCAGTTTTCTCATTTGTAAAATGGGTGAAAAGACAAATCTTCCAACTCTGAAAGGATTGAAAGACTTGGGCAGGCAAAGGGAAAAGTCTAATATTTTATCACTCAAAGCATAGCTACGGCTATTCAATTCCCCCCCTGATTTTGGGACAAAGCAAGTTTGACAGGAAATGAATTGGTTTCCAATGCCTTTGCTTGAGGGAATATTTCTTTATGGTTGTTGATTTATGTTTTGAGGAATCACACAAATAGATATATATGTAAAATATATAATGTATATTAATAGGATTTATACATAATTTATATATATCAATATATAATATCAATAATATATAAAAATATATAAATCATATAATTTATTATATATAATACACATTTATATATAAATAAACATTTATATATAATACACATTTATATATAAATACACATTTACATATATAAATACACATTTATATATATATAAATATATTATATATATATATATATATATAATAGGACAGGGAAGATGTCAGATGCATTTGCTTCTTTATTTTTGTCTGGAGTAGACTCCCTGTGGCTATATTCAAATCCAGTCATCTTGCATTACCAACATTGGCACTTGGGCACAGGACAAATAAACTCATTAGAGAAAGAATTCTAGTCTGATATGAGTCACAATTAGCCACTTACAACTCAGATGGCAAGCATTGAATGAAAGGAACAAAATTATTTATTCCTATGTCAGAATTAAAATAAATTAGTGTATAACTACAATTTCTCAGATACAATCAGAGGGTATTTGAGCTGTTCATGAGCAGCTCAATGGTTTAGCAGGAAGAAAATTATGGACCCAAGAAACTAGAGATTGGATTTGTAGCTCATTCTGTAGTTGCTAGTTTCTGGATATGATATTTCAAATCTTTATTTTTGCAGTTTCTTTATCTATATAATAGCAATATATTACCCAGTCTATCCAGTTAATAAAAAGGTAAAATGTGAAAACATAAATTTTCTAAGAGATAAACATAAATGTAAAGAAGTTCTTGACCTTGATGAACTCAATGTGACACCTTATCATTAAAGAGTATATGTTTTCCATTCCAAAGGAGATAATACAAATATATTAGTAATAAAACTCAGGCAAAAATATCAATAAAACTCTATTCAGCAAAAAAAAACTCCATGGAAAGTTAATATTTATTTGTGTACATTGCCTAGTACAGTCATTCTTTTTAATTTTTTATTCTTTGATAGCTTTATACATGAGTATAATGAATTTTAGTCAGTTTCACCCCATCCCCTGGTCCCTCTCTCATCCCTCTTCCTTCTTCTGTAGATGATCTTGTTCTTTGCAATAGATATGTGTGTCTATGTTGTGTGTGTGTCTGGTATATGTTCATTGAGTTTAATAAAGATTGCTTACGTGAACATGGCTTGGAGAAAAATTTACTAGAGCACAGGCAATTTATCAGTGGCTACACCATCTAAGAAACTGGCACCTTCTTTCTCCAAAAGAAGCTCAGGGAGGCATAGGGTTCCTGAGACCCTCACACCTCCAAGACTAAACGTTGATTGGTCCTGTCTTTTGCTGCTTTTGTGCAGGTAACCACAGCTACAAGGAGTTCTTCAGCACAACAGCCACGTCATATCCAGGCAATATCTTTTGCGGCACCCTCCTTGTCTTCAGATCGTTACATTCTATCTTTTGTGGCACCCTTCTTGTCTTCAGGTCGTTACATTCTATCTTTTGCAGCACCCTCCTTGTCTTCAAGGTTGTTACATTCTTCCGGTCCCCTTGTCCATGATGTGAGTATTCTTTGAGCCTTGGAGGGAATGATCTAGGTCCATTTAGGGCCAAGCATCCATAGTATAAACTCATTCTTTAAGCTCGATTCAAGGAAGACTAAAGTAAAACGAATGTAGTAGAAAAGGAGTGGAAGATTCGTTATAAAATGACCCCCTGAAGAATCAAACAGGAAAAGTTTGCAGCTCTACCATGTAGTAATCCTGTTTTTAACACATTGGGTGTGGAAAATTCGAAACGCTGATTATTGAAAAATGCTCACTATTGCTTGTCTTCCAATGGTAATAGGTATTTAGTAGCCATGGGGTGGTGTGAAACCAATCTTCCATGAACACAGATTACTCGTGTGTGTGTGTGTGTGTGTGTGTGTGTGTGTGTGTGTGTGTGTTGACCAATCCTGTTATGATCTTAAGGAACAAAAGTCACAGGAGCAAATATTCACACACAGAACTACCTCAGTCTACTGATACTATGACAGATTCTCATACCTCCATTTTCTCTGCAAACTATATACTGAACAGATAATTGGCAATGATTTGAATCATCATAGTCTTCTTTTATGAAATGAGCTAGCCTATGCTAAATGCATGCTGATGAGGAGTACTAAGTTCTGTAAACAGCACTAAGACAAAGTCAAGAGCAGGATTCCCAAGCAAGCAAGGCTGATCCTATATTCCTTTTCCCATCAAATACTTCCAACGGAATGACTTGGCACTTAGGCTGTATTTAGACAACCAACAAGGAACTTTTCTTGGTTTTTCTACCAACGACATAGATGATATTTCAACATAGGATGCACATTTCAGAATCTCTTTTACAAATTTAAGGAACATCAATTTTTAAATCAATCTGCCCACAAATATTTAAAACTTGTCAACTAATAAATAGGAAATGGCATGTTTTGATCAAAAGCCCAAATAGTTGAAGTACTGAAGCCTATTTCTCACTTAAAATCCTATACAACATGCTTCTTTATTCTCTTTAAATGCATATGCTGACCATGTACTCTAATGTATTGACAGGAATGTTAAAAAATACTACTTGTTTGTAGCTCAACATTGACTCTCCTAAAATTTCCAAGAGTCTTCTTCCACAAGACATGCATAAAGTGGAAAAGTCTGCATGCCTATAATTTACTTCTATTCAAACGGCAGGCTATATATTCTTGGTTCTAGCCAAACTCTATGGAAATATTTAAAGGGAAAGATAAACCAAGCTTTGCTAGCCAGTCACTTTCAACAGAGATCAATAGAGTGTAATGATGATTTAGGATGCTTCTTAGTTTAACTTAAGTAATTTTCCCTTTCTGCTTTGAGATTGTAAATCTGACTAATTGCTTCACACTCTCTAGAGCTGCTTCTCCTTGCTAAGTGTAATTGCTATGTCTGATTTTCCTACGCCCCAAGTAATTTTATGGAGGGCTTACCTACTGATCTCATTATACTTCCAACTCTGATGCTGTGGGCTCCATGCTGTTATTTACCTACTTCAATATACTTGATAAATTAAATCTAAGCCTTGTTAAATTTATCCCTTCAAGTTGCAAATACCACAATTTAATATGGATCAAATTAAACAAATAGGGATTTCGCTTCTTCCAGACTGACCTATACATCAGCTGACTTCAATTTGGCCATGGGAATACCAGTTCTGAAGGGAAAGTAAGAAGACTATTTGTGAAACAGATGAGTTTGGGAAAGATTATTGGAGGATAATTTTTGAAGTGGAAAGTGAATGAGTTCTTCCATTGCTTAATCAGTTCTTAACTATAAAAGCAGAATGAATTGCGAGGATGATAAAAAGGAAAACAAGAAGATAAAAGTGGTAGAGAAGTTAAGAATAATTAACTTGCATCTTGGACTAACAGCTTATTGTAAAGCCAGTTATTTTAATAACTGCAGAGAATGACCTTTTTAACTCCACATCTAATAGAAGTTTTTTTCTTTTATTTACACCAAATTATCTCAGACTCATTAAGAAAACCAATTCGGTTTGATGAACTTTTCTATAGAGTATTCGCTCCTGTGTCCAAAACTGAAGAGAGGGACAATCCACAGGCTCTTTGTCAATACCGCTTCACTTCTTTGAAGTTTTCTGGGGTTTTAGTTCACCAAGAAGAAGAAAATTTTTATCTCGGACTCTGTCTTCTCCAGTAAAATCATTGAGCAAGTTCATCCGCATTAGCTCTGTGGTGTTGCTTACTGGGAACAATCCAAGAATAAGTGTTCTCACCTTTCTTGCTTCTCTCTAGAGCATCTCTGTAGAGAATCTGCTGAATTAGGACTCTGGGCAGAAGACATTCTTTACAGTACTGGGCAAAAAGGTTTAATGCTGCTCTGAGATTTCAGTGCTAAGTAATCAATCTCCCTACCCACCAGCGCTTTGGGGCATGAAATGGACGTAGTGTCTTTCCTACAAAGAATTCTTGGATGTTAATAGAACTGGGCACTTCTGTGTTGGTGTCAATGCAGAGGAAAAAATTAAACTGAGAAATTTTTATTTACAAATAATGAAAATTATAGTTTATGAGGGGCACATTTCCCAAATAGGTTCCTTGAGTCTTTGTGTCTCCATTAATTATGTGTTGTTGGGTCAAATGTTAATCCCTAAATTTAGTTGGGGGGGGTGTCTTACAGTTTGGGCAGGGCAGGAGGGTGCGGCTTAGCTGTCTCAGGTTTTCTCAGGCGGTGGCATTGATTGGAGCTGTCAACACAGAAAGAATGACTGGGCTATAGAATCTTATCCTAGTGAGGATGGCTTGAAACTGACAGAGTGTGACTTTGCGTGACTCTTTCCTGTCCTCACAGAGTGGCAGCCGGTTCCCTCCTAGAGTGAGCAACCCAAGGACAGTAAAGAGAAGGTCACAGAACCTTCTGTCTCAGATGCCACCACATCCACCATTTTCTGTTTGTTAGATGGATAAATCATTAAGTCAGACTCTAAGGCATGGGGTTGAAAGGGAAAAAAAGTTTACACTTATTTAGAGTGTAGGTCATTCTCACCCACTGATACTTCATTCCGGCAGCTGAAATGATGGTATTGTACTTGGGCCCATTTCAAGAGAAGCTCAATGATACTACCTGTTGGATTTCATGCATTGGTGGCAGCCCATCTCCTTGGGAGGGGCCCAAATGGTGCCTTCTCTCTGACCAGGGGGGCACAGGAAGGCAACAGGAAGTACCTGAGAGTAGACTGCTGGTCTTGCTAGGTGGCTGGCTTGAAGAAGCAAATGGACGTGAATCCCTTGCCATGAGGGAATGAATCCTTCAAAACTTCCGGGGATTGTTGCATTGTTGCACTGCCTGCCCTAGTTGAGATTCCAGACAAGACTCAGGCCTCCAAGGACGTCTTGCATGGAGCCGTGTGGAGTATCCAGCTAAGCTCTTCCTGGACTTCTGCTTGCCTTTGAGATAATGAATGCGTGTTACTTTAAGCCACTAAGTCTATGATAATTTGTTATGCAGCATTAGAAAAAGAACAAATACAACACCGAATCCAGGAAAGCCAAGTTGGACTTAATCATGCTCAGAAATAAGCCCCTTATTATTTCAGGGATCAGTATCCCTGTCTATTAAATAAAGGGGTGACATCATGGAATCAAGCACTGTCCAAGTGTGCTATTTCATCAACATGACTTGAGAACCTGAAGGCAAAACAGCCCAATTAGATACATTTATAATAAATCCACGGTCACATGAACCTCCTCCTGTTTTATACTCCAAGGATTTCGAAGAGCACATGTGAATATTTTTGGATTTCATCACTTTTCAATTGTCCAGATTCTTCGAGTCTAATCAGAGTATGGCTGTCAAAACCGTTTCAACACAGAAAACAAAATGTCAGCATATGATGGGCATTTCTGTCCCGAGTGGATAAGGATTGAGACTCCTGGTGGAGGGGACAGAAGAAGAAGTCTTTTCCTTCCGGGTGATAGAGCCTATCCCATTGCCATCCTTTCCTCCTATGCTGCCTTTTGGTGCATGGTAGAGAAAAATATCAATGGCAGTAGACTTACGATGACATGACATTGACTCAAAGTGGAAATGTTCCCAAGGTCTTGTGGAATAAGCCAGCCAAGAATTGACCCTCACTCAGTAGGAAGCCATATAAACTACTAACGTGTAGCTTGGGTGTAGAAAGGAGTTATGGCATGGGTTACTAATGCCACTGCTGGCCCAGCTTTTCACTCTTCCATACAACTACACACCGTGCAAGGGAATTTCACTTTTTTTCCACAGACAGTATATTTTCTTACTCTTTTTAAAAAAATTTTATGTGTTTGTTTTTGCCTCTGTGCGTGTGTGTGTGTGCGTGCGTGCACGTATCAATGGATACTGTGTGTCCCTGTTCTTTTTGTTTAGCTCTTGGATTTCCCAGGCTCCACCCATTAGGGACCAGAAGTACAGGTGGCCTCCCTTTCTGACTGGTGTTTTTATGTGGGACCTGGGATGTGAACACAGGACCTTCTACTTGAGAAGCAGAGTCTTAACCCCTAAGCCATCTCTCCAGACTTTACTACTTACTCTTTTTTTTTTTTAACAGTTTCTGATGTATTTTATTTTTTTAACATTAAAGCATCTTTATTTTATTTATTTATTTATTTATTTTTGCTTCATTCTTTTTTAAATTTTTCTGCTCATACAAATATAACAGGAACCCCCATCCCCTCCCTCCCTCCACCCTTCCTGGACCTCCCTGCTCCCTCCCTGCTTTGTCCTTTCCTTCCCCCCCTCTCTTTCCTCCAGTGCCCCCTCCCCCCATCTCTGAAGCATCCTTTAATAAGTATATCAAACTTTCCTCTGGGTCCTCCTCTCTGACGAGGTGTAAGGACTCAGTGGCAATTCCTAGAACTCTTTCTTGTGTTCCCCTTAAGTATTGGAACACTATTGTGACTGTTAATCCCTAGCTTCTAAGGATCCTAGTGCCTTTAGTCCATGCTAGAATTTGAGGGGTCAATGATATGTTGGTCATTGTGCAGATCATGCAGAGTCCTGTTACAATTGCTTCGGACCTAACTTGTGTGGAGTATCTTGCATATCATGACTCCTCCCATCCTTGTGCTCTTACAATCTTACCGTCCCCTCTTCTGCAAATTTCCCTGAGCTTCAGAATGGGGAGAGATTAGGCAGACCTGATTCCAGGTGGTTGATATAGAGTCTCTGATGTTCTTTTTTTTTTTTTTTTTTTTTTTAATTTTTATTATTATTATTTATTCAACTGTGTGAATGTGCGTGTGTATGTGTGTGTGTGTGTGTGTGTGTGTGTGTGTGTAGAACCACAGACGAATTCGGGAACCACCATGGACGCCTCCACCTCCTTCTGCCCCAGGATTCACAGGCTCCGCCCTACCAGGACCAGAAGCGCAGGCCGCCCCCGCTTCCGCCTGGCGTCTATACATGGGATCTGGGATCCGAACTCAGGACCTTCCGCCTGCAAGGCGGAGGCTTAACCCCTGAGCCACCTCTCCAGCCCGAGTCTCTGATGTTCTGAATTATGGTTTGTTGATGATTTTTTTTTCAGTTTTGCTGTTACTGCAATGCCCTTAGTTCCATCCTGATGGGTATTGGATGTCACCCCCTGGCCAGAGATAAAAACCTGTTAAATTAGAGTCTTTTTATAAGAGTATATTCAAAGGTAGATGGAATAGTAGTAGGAGACCACAGTGAGAGAGGGGTCAATCACCCATTTGCAAAATGGTTACCTTCTATCTGGCAGCCTATATGCCCTCCCCTTCTAGTAAGATCGTACCCCATCAGTTGGAAATGATCAGGAAGGAAAATCTGTGAACTTAATCAGATGTCTCATTACTTACTTGCAGTCCTTAATGGTGGCCTATTTTCTCTGCTGTAACATGGTCCCCTCTGTTTCTGGTGGGGCCCTCCTTCCCCATCCCTCCTGTTTATAATCTTTACAATAACTGTAGGTATTAAAGAGATTTGTCTTTGAGTGTCTCTAAGTGGGTTTGGACTAGGATCCACCTATTAGGGAGTACATATGGTGCTTAATTTTCATGTCTGGGATACTTCATACAATATAATTGTTTCTAATTCCATCCATTTCCCAGCAAATTGCATTAATTCATTATTTTTGATGGCTGAGTAGTATTCCATTGTATAAATGTACCACATTTTCCTTATCCACTCATCAACTGTTGGACATTTGGGCTGATTCCATGACTTTGCTATTGTAAACAGTGCTGCTATGGACATGGTCGTGCTTGTGCTATCGAGGTGAATTTTTGCTGTATGGGGGGTTATTCCAAAAAGTGGTATAGCAGGGTCATATGACATTTCAATCTTTAACTTCTATAAGAATTGCCAGACGGCTCGCCAGAGTGGTTGTACGAGCCTTCATTCCCACCAGCAATGCAGGAGAGTTTCCCTCTCTCCACATCCTCTCCAGCATTTGGTGTTGTTTGTATTGTGGATTTTTGCCATCCTGACATACTGCTTACTCTTAAACACCGAGTTTGGCCACTTTGCTAGCTCTGGCTTACCACAAGAGGACAGAAAGTACAGTTCACTTGCTCCAACAGTAGACTCCATATTCTTGCTAATTTTCTTGTTTTCTTCATGTTGCTTCCTCAACTAGTTGAGGACCATGCCAGTCCTTGACAGTCTGTCTGAGGAGAAGAACACATGTGTAGGTCACAGGCGCCCACTGTACTTTGTCTTGAGGTACAGGGGGTCAAGTTTCTCACCATGGATAAGAGTTGGTCAACCTAAACCAACCAAATGCCAATGTCAACATTGGTTAGCATAAAGGAATGTTAATGTTTTAAGCCCAGAGAATCCAGTGGCAAAAGCGAAGGAGAAAAACAGCTCTATGTTGAAAGGTTGCTGAGCTGTATCAATGAATCTTCTAGTCATGTTTGTGATACACATAATTGTCCTTGCTCTGTGTTCTGATGGGTTTCTTCCCTTTTGTTTCTTGGTTTTCTTTGTTCTAAGAAGTACTGTATCTGCTATCTACTTCTATTTTCTTTTATATTAGCATTTGCAAGGTATGTATTTTTCTACTGCCTTACTTTCTGTCATCCTATATCATTACGTTCAATGTGATTTTCTTTTTACAAAACAGTTTTCGTTTGTTTATTTATTTGTTACAAAGATATTGATATTTTGTTCACTACTCTATCAAATTCTATTTTTTTATTTGGTATAGTTGGATCATTAACAGTAAGTAAAACTATTGATATTTTAAGATGATCTGCTATTTTTTAATAGATAAAGTGTTGTGATTTTATTATGTACAACATATTGCTTTAAGACAGGCATGAGGCATAAATGTTATGTGACTATACATACATGTAGAGGTAGGTATACACACATATTTTCAAACCAAAGGTATAATTTGACTCTTTCAGGATTGAAGGAGAATCTCTTTTTAAAATATTGTGTTTCATATTGCCAATTTCTTTTGCTCCATCTCTTTAGTTCCATATTTTTTTTGTTTTAGTTGTATGTTTTAGGTTTCACCCAAGATTTTGTGTACCCACCTTGTACCATAAAAGAAGAAAGACTTCAAGAGTCAGCACGCCTCCTTCAGAAACTAATAAGGGATAAGACTGAATGGGAAGAGATTTCACAAAGGGAAGTAAAGCCAACACTTCTCCTAGAAAGGTAGAAAACCAAGAGTAAGTGGGAGAAATAAAATGTATCTCTGTGATTGAAAGTTATTTACACTACCAATCACCTTATGCCGTTGTTGCACTGCTTGAAAGACTGAAAACTTCTGCCCCTTAGAGTCTGTGGATTTGTGGACCACAGATTTGTCACTTGGAGCCACACATATCTAGCTGTTTCATGCTCATCTTCTTTTGGTTTTCACTTTAAACCTTAAAACCCCCAAAGTCACCTTGATACCTCATGTTTGGTCAAAAACATGGCACCCACCGAGCTTTTCCCAAGGGTCCGAGTAGATGTGACTTATCGGCTCCTCCAGGAGACTGCCACTGACGCCATCTAATAACTTTTCATTGGTTCAATTTTTTTTTTTTTTTTACAATCCTCACAAGCAGCGTGTAGACCAGTCCTTCATTTTGGTTCAAGATTAACTCAAGAGTTTATTTTGTTCAAGGCCACTTAATTCTCAAATAATCTCAATGAGTCCATACAGCATTCATTAGAGACTTCTTAAATCTGACATTTGGGGATTTTGTTGCTCACGGAACTCTTGCAGATTTTCTCCCACATGACTCTGAGTTACAAACCACTCATTCTTAAATATATTTCATGTTGTAACTTCCGTTCATTTCCCCATTTTAATAACTATTCAAATTTTCTAATCCTTTTGAAATCCTGACCTTCTTACAATGCCTGTATCAAAAGCTGTCTGTCCAGAGAAATTTTGCTGACCTTTTTCCTGTGAAGACATACTTCTTTGAGCTCTTTTCCTATTGATATTACTATTTATAGCCATTACAGTAATCTTTACTCTCTCTGGGCATTTTTTGTCTGTATGTTTCCTGCTCAGTAGGTGATATTTTCTTAATTAATCTGGACCTTTCAAAGATTGATGCCCTGTGCTTTTATTGCATAGCACCATATATTTCTTCTCTTACTGCTTTTTAAATTTTTACTGATCCCCAAAAAGGATTAGATTCAGTTTCCTGAGAGTTGTGTCACTGAGGAGTTTGTCTTTTACTGGCTAGTAGTTAGAACCCTTCTATTTTCCTTGGTGTTTACATCACACAAAACACAGAGCATGGTATGGAGACTTGCCATCTTGAGGGGCCAGGGAGAAATGCGTGCGTGCACATGCGCGCATGAGACACACACACACACACACACACACACACACACACACACACACACACGATCCTCAAGAGGGAAATCAAGTCTTCTATGAACCCAACCTCAGAAATGATATACTGTTAGTTTGGCTGTACAGGTTTTTTCTTAATTTGCCATCTGTTCCCATCCTGGTAAGTCCACCATGATCTGATAATATAGTAAATTGAAAATGACCATAGCGTAGGCATCTTACCAGGTATTATAGCTCACAGCACAGCCTCATCTATCTAAAATACATTCAGAACATTACACTAGACTGCAGTTGGGCAAAGTCATCTAATGCAGGACCTTTTATAATAAAGCGTTCAATATCACACATAATTTTCTGGGCAGTGTGGGATGTGACAAATACTTAATGTTTGCATGGGAACACCACTGTACTGTCACGGATTAGAAAACCATAAGTAAAACTCTCAGAGAGCAGTAGCCATGTCTTCTATTTGTAATGGTGTTCAAAGAAAAATGCTATTCATGGAAGCTTTTGGTCTTCAGTTCTAAGTTGGAGAGACTACTACCATGTGATATGAAGTTTAGAAGAGACTGTTTACAACTCTGACAGTTGACCAGGAGAAGAGAATTATAATCAAGGAGCAAGGTGGTAGAAGTGGGTTACTGTAGTGGAATGATATTAAGAGGACATGTCATTGTGAGGAGGAATCTGGCTCCTGTTGAAGACAGGTGTGGATGGATATACATGATTTTCTAAAATGAAAATGTATCATCAGACATCATGGGTGGGTGAATAGCTATCCAGAGAGGAATATTCTGGCTATAGCATCTTACAAAGATTCCCTCTAAAATAAGGTCATGCAAGGACTAGTTGGAAAGACAAGAGTCAGAGGCATCTGACTAGAGCCTGAAGCAGGACAGATTCTTTGTGGGACACAATCTTTAGTTCCAGCTCACAAAGAAGGGGATTAAACCAGGCAGGAATAATAGAAGCAAGAAGGTCACTGGAGGCCATTCCAAACACTTCATGCTACAAGTTCTCAGTTCCCTCATCTCTCCAGTTAAGGACATAAATTTGCATTTGTCAAACTCAGTACAAGATTAAAATAATTGTTACCAATTCAAAATGATATAAAATACTGAAAGTGTTTTTTTGTAGAAGAGGATGGGAAACCACTGCTTGTTGGTTAAAGGGAAACTGCTAGATTCACTGTGCTTATGGGATAAGTCAGATCTACTCTTCAACCAAAATTAATGTTTTGGAAACTCTTAATGGTTATGTCAAACTGTGAGCATTTTTCTCCCCATTACCTAGACCTCTAAGTTTTGGGAATCTAGCCTTTCTTATGTCTTCCTGACATTCTTTCATCTTAAAAGCATCTTTGGAGGTAGACTGTAATGTTATTACAAAGTAAATAGTTCCAGGCATCCCTCATAGATCTTTTTTGGATCTTTGTTTTCCTTACAATCATGGATGGGGGTTCACGGTGCTTCAAGATGCGTCAGAGTTCTGCAAAGTCATCTCTCAAGTGTCTGACCATACTGGTTTCCATCACTGTTTAACCCTTTACTGTTGCAAACATGGTTGCAATTGCAATATGACATGTCTCCAGTAGATGGCAGAAGCACACCGTACCCATATGTGCTGTAGCTTGCATTTGAAAACTTGTCTATTGAAGGCACAAAAAAATGGTTTCTACCTGCTTTAAAATCAGGCTTTGTTGTATTTGGGACTCCACAGATGTAAAGAGAATTGTGGCATTCCTCCACAGTCTTTTCTGATTCTAAAGAGACTTGCCGACCGACTGCAGAATTAAAAATAAAACATTCATAAGAATAACTGGTATATTGAATGAATCATCCCTACTTGGTAAGATTGTAATCAGTTCAATCAAGCTTTTGGTGTTGTGGTCTGTTTTAATAAAGAAGACTGGCTATAACATGATAATCATTTTCATACACGTAGTAATCATACACTTGATCAGTTATTCAGGTATTAGTGTTCTGTGATATTGCAACACAAAGTTAGATATAAACACTTACATTCCATTGCATTGTAATTCAGCTAAGCGATATCAGTATTTTCAAGGAATGTGCATATTATTGCACACATTGTAAATCACACAGCAACACATTAACAATCCCACTGCTATTCTTGCCTGTTTATGCTCTTACTAATACAACAATACTGTAATTTAAACAGAGAACATTATGTGGTGATGTGACTGGACTCACTGAAAAATAACGATGGTAGAATTTATACTCATGCCAAATAACATAAATTAGGCAAACTTCAGAAGGCTTTCCTTGCTTGGATGCCATGCAGAAAGGATGTATAGAGCCAAAATTCAGCAAGATGAATCTTGTTTCCTTTATGTCTTCATTACAGAAAATGAGACATATTCCTGTCTAAAAGGAACAGAGGGAGCCTACAAAAACACTGGTTGACAGCACTATCTATTGCTTTATCAGCACTGGGGGCTTCAGGACATTGTGTGAGTCTTCCCTGGGAGTCCACTGCCCTAACTAAGGGTCTGTCTATTCAGGTTGAAAGGTAACAAAGAAATGTCAAGATCTTTGCTGGTGACAGTTTGCTTGAAGGGATGGCCAGACTTGTAGCTGATGATAACTTAGATGCAGATTCTGTGGTTTGGGCTGCGGCATAAAGGGAAATGAATGCTGAAATGTTTGAGCCGGACTGGCTGAGCACTGAGACCCACTTGGGCACCTCAGGAACAGCTTTGTGAATAGAGTTTACAAGCCTTTACTTTTCCTGTGTGGCATATTGGAAGACTTTCTGTTGAAATGCATGAGCTAGAAGGAGCATGCTACATGGATGTCTTTAGGGACTGTCAGGCTATAAAACCCTCTTTGACTGTTTCCTGAATTTTGCTGATAGCTCAGACCCAATTAGATTGTAAATGGGATTTGGATTACCTTTTGCTTAATACATTATCTTACATATGCTTACAGTGAAGCTTTTCTGGTCTTTTTCTATCCACTGCAGAAATCTTTCATGACAAACCCATTTTGACTAGGCTTTTTTTTTATTATCTCAAAGTGCATGGTTTTGAACCGCAGTAATATAGAATACATTGTGCTGTCTCTTCTGTATTTAGTTAAAAGTCAAATCTATTTTGGCACTAACCCTTGGAGTACTGTATAATTGGTCTTTCTTTGTGCAAAAGAATGTTGATGTCCTTTCACAGAGTTTTGCTGTCTCTATGATTATTTGTCCATTCTTCAATCCCATAGGTATTTTAAGTAGCTAGGGAAATAACTTCATATGGTTTCATGCACATCCATTTCTTCGACACATTTGTATCTTTTTTCCTTTGTTTCAAGTGCTGCATGGAATTGGTTTTGAAAATGTACAATAGTTCACCACAATTGAGCTAAACATACAGATATTTTGAGAAGTAAAATCCTGAAAAATTCAACAACACTAAGATTAATGTGAAGACTCACGGCTGTGCAATGAATTTGCTTGTGTGATTTTTAGATTGGATGTTATTGCAGATCTTCGTTATTAATTTTCATTTACCATTTTTGGTATGGAGGACAATATCAGGTTCTTTATCTGCTAAGCTTCATTGAAATGCTTATAATTTGTGAGAGTTAATATTGAATCACAGAAGCACCTTGCATCAGCTCCAGTTTCTTGGCTTCATTGTAACTGTAAACACTGTTTCAATTTCATTACTTGGAGAAGTCCATAATGAGGTTTTGATATTGGTACTTATTTTGCATGTCCTTTTATACCTTTTTTCCCGTGTGTGTGTGTGTGTGTGTGTGTGTGTGTGTGTGTGTGTGTGTGTGTGTATGTGCGTGTGTGTGTGTGTGCGTGTGTGTGTGTGTGTTGCACACAGTTGTATATGTATGAATGCAGGTGTGTACATGTCCTCCTTCCTGCCTGGAGGTCAGATGACATCCTCTTCCTCCACTTCCCACGCAGCAGGTTCTCCTGCTGTTTTTCTGCTGCACATGCCAGGTTTTTGTCTCACGAGCTTCTGGGGATGTTCTTCTGTCTGCCTCTCATCGGACCACAGGCGTGCTGGGATTTCAGACACTCATGCCACATGTCCCACTTTTACATGGATACTGGGGTTTTGAACTCAGCTTCTCATGTTTACACTGCAAGCACTTTTACCTATCAAGCCATTCTCCAATCCTCTATTTCTCAGTCATCTAGTAATACAAGCACTTGGCTATGTGAATTTCTAAAAGCTTTATGTAACTTTATTTTTTTTTACTTATCAAAGTATATATTTTAAAAAATATTGATCTGGTTTATGATTTTGATGTCTTTTTAATGCAAAAATTGTAAAATTCATCCATTTAAGACTTGGTTTCTTCCCATCTCTCAAAGGCAAAATACCACCAGAATACAGTTCCAGTATATTGTATTATAGCCTCTCACCTCACTTTGTTATGAAAGAATTTGTGGGGAGTTCCTTACATTTTCCCTCCTGCTTATTTTAGCTTCTCTTTCAACTCCTGAATATCAGGCTGCTCTTCCTTTCATGATCCCTGACAGAATGTCATTCAATAATGTAACACATATTAACAGGATACTCTGTGAATGTGCTAGTGAACAGACAGCGTCCACCTCTACATCACGCGTCTAAGGTTGAGGGTAAGT
Source organism: Typhlomys cinereus (assembly GCA_023101885.1). Taxonomy (NCBI): domain Eukaryota; kingdom Metazoa; phylum Chordata; class Mammalia; order Rodentia; family Platacanthomyidae; genus Typhlomys; species Typhlomys cinereus. The sequence continues at coordinate 161,654 of JALPQD010000154.1, forward strand.
AGACGTTAAAGCAAAGCTGAAACTACTAAGAGAGACGGATGATGGAATAGTAGAGGCTAGTCTCAAAAGGACAAGAAGAGACTCTTCCCCGTCTTTCAGGGAAGCACAATAACTTCACTTCAGATGTAGTGGCTTCAGAGAGAACTATAATGCTCACAGATTCAGCAGCCCCAGGAATTCAAACGGGGCACAGCAAGATGCGTAGCTGTGGGGCCTTGATGTCTGAAAACTCGGTGGGAGAAGTCACAGACAGAAACTAGATCTGCCTGAAGGACATTCTTTCACCTGTTGGGCCCATGCGTTAGGTGCTTATGCGGATCTACCGGACAGCAATGAGTGAAGGCCTCTGCATCTGCCCCGAGCGACCACAGCACTGTGACTAACTTCCAAAGGTGAGCTTCCAGAGGGTCAGGGGTGAAGAAGCTGTGAACCTTTTATGACCCAGCACTGCGAGTCCTATAGTGTCACTTGTGGGTGATTCAGACGTAAGACATTCTGGGTCAATTAGACATGAAAGGGGAAACTTCCATGCACGGGTATAAATTTCTGTGCATAGCCATTTTGGAGAAAAATACAGTCTGGCATTGTATATCTCTCTTACAGTTATTCTTCATGCTGATGATAAATTCAAGACAAAATGCCCCTTGGGAATAATGAATTTCATTTTGGCTTGTGATTGTCCAGTGACAGCTCTTTTTTTTTAATTTTTAAACATTTTTTATTATTATTTCCGCTCATACAAACTTAATAGGTAGACCAGTTCCCTCCCCCCCTCCTCCCCCTGAACCCCCTGCTCCCCTTCCCTCCCTCCCCGTCTCCCTCCCAATTCCCAGAGAGTCCTTTATTGTATATGCCTAACTCTCCTCTTGGTCCTCCTCTCTGATGACGTACAAGGACCCAGTGGTATTTCCCTGAACCCTTTCTCGTGTTCCCCTTAAGCATAGGAACATTACTGTTGTAATGTTGTACTATTGGCTGTCAATCCCTTGCCTCCAAGGATCTTGGTGCCTTTAGCCGATGCTAGACTTTGTGAGATCAATAGTGTGTTGGACATTGCGCAGGGCATGCAAAGTCCTATTATGATTGCTTCAGCCCTAATTAGTGTGGAGAATCTTCAGATCATTGCTCCTCCCATCCTTGTGCTCTTACAATCTTACCGCCCCCTCTTCCGCAAATGTCCCTGAGCTTCAGGATGGGGAGAGATTAGGCTGGCCTAGTTCTATGTGGTTGATATAGAGTCTCTGAAGTTCTGGATTGTGGTTTGTTGATTTCCTTTTGCAGTTTTGTTGCTCCTGCAATGCCCTTCACTCCATCCTGCTGGGCACTGTATGTCACCCCCTGGCCAGAGACAAAAAGCTGTTAAACTGGAGTCTTGTTATAATAGCACATTCAAGGGTAGATGTAATAAAAGCAGGAAACCTCGGTGAGGGAGGGGTCAGTCACCCATTTGCAAAATGATCACCTTTCATCTGCTAGACTATATGCCCTCCCCTTCTGGTGAGATCATACCCCCTCAGTTGTACATGATCAGGAACGAACGTCTGTGAACTTAACCAGGTGTCACATTACTTACTTGCATTCCTTGGAGGCCGATTTTCTCTGCTGTAACATGGTCCCCTCTCTCCTTGTGTCTGGTGTGGCCCTCCAACCCCATCCCTCCTGTTCACAATCCTTGCAATTACTGTATTACATAGGTTTACCTTTGATTGTCTCAATGTGGGCTGGGTGAGTTTGGTACTAGGAGCCACCTATTAGGGAGTATATACGGCACTTAACTTTCTGGGATTGGGATACTTCACTTAATATAATTGTTTCTAATGACATCTATTTCCCAGCAAATTCCAGTAATTCTTCATTTTTGATGGCTGAGTAGTACTCCATTGTATAGATGTACCACAGTTTCCTTATCCACTCGTCAACTGTTGGACATTTAGGTTGATTCCATGACTTTGCTATTGTAAACAGTGCTGCTATGAACATGGTCATGCTTGTGCTATGGAGGCAAATCTCTGCTGCATGGGGGGTTATTCTCAAAAGTGGAATAGCAGGGTCATATGGCATTTCAATCTTTAATTTCTTTAAGAATCTCCAGACGGGGGGCTGGAGAGGTAGCTCAGGGGTTAAGCCTCCGCCTTGCAGGCAGAAGGTCCTGAGTTTGGATCCCAGATCCCACGTATAGACGCCAGGCGGAAGCGGGGGTGGCCTGAGCTTCTGGTCCTGGTAGGGCGGAGCCTGTGAATCCCGAGGCAGAAGGAGGTGGAGGCATCCATGGTGGTTCACGAATTCGTCCGTGGTTCTACACATACACAGACACACACACACACAGACACACACACGTGTGCGTGCACATACACACGCACATGTGCACAGTTGAATAAATAATAATAATAATAATAAATTAAAAAAAAAAGAATCTCCAGACGGTTCGCCAGAGTGGCTGTATGAGCCTGCATTCCCACCAGCAATGTAGCAGAGTTCCCCTCTCTCCACATCCTCTCCAGCACTTGTTGTTGTTTGTATTGTGGATTTTTGCCATCCTGACCGGGGTGAGATGATATCTCAGGGAGGTTTTGATTTGCATTTCCCTGATGGCTAAAGAAGTGGAGCATTTTTTAAGATATTTGTTAGACATTTTAATTTCATCTTTGGTAAAATTTCTTTTAAGTTCCAGGGCCCATTTTTTAATTGGGCCATTGGTTTCCTTGGTGTTTCATCTTCTAAGTTCTTTGTGCACTCTGGACAGTAGAGCTCTATCAGATATGTGGTTAGTGGAGATTTTCTCCCATTCTGTGGGTTGCCTTTGAGCTCGTGTTACAATCTCTTTATCTGAACAGAAGCTCTTTAATTTCACAATTTAATTCACAATTGGGAGTTGGTAGCAGTGACTGTGCCATTGGATGTCTGTTTAGGAAATGTTGGCTTATCCCAATCAGCTCAAGGGAGTTCCCTATCCTTTCAACTATGGTTTTTATAGTCTCTGGCCTGATATCAAGGTCCTTGATCCATTTGGAATTAAGTCTTGTACATGGTAACAAGTACGGGTCCAGCTTTAATCTTCTGCATGTGGAGATCCAGTTTTGCCAGCACCATTTGTTGAAGATGCTGTTCTTTTTCCATTGGATTCTTTGGCCCCTTTGTCAAAGATCAAATGGCTGTATTTTTGTGGGCTTATATCTGGGTCTTCAACACTTATCCATTGATCTGTGTGTCTGTTTTGGAGCCAGTACCAGGCTGTTTTTATAACTATGGATTTGTAGTATAGACTTAGGTTTGGTATGCTAATACCTCCAGCAGTGTTTTTGTTACTCAGGATTGTCTTTGCTATCCTGGGTCTTTTGTGCCTCCATATGAACTTTGAGATTGTTTGGTCAACTTCTTTGAAGAATTGCTTTGGGATTTTAATTGGTATAGCATTGAATTTGCATATTGCCTTTGGTAAGATGGTCATTTTTACAATGTTGATTCTGCCAATCCAGAAACATGGGAGGTCTTTCCACCTTCTGGTGTCTTGTGCAATTTCTTTCTTCAGGGTTTTGAAGTTTTTATTGTAAAGGTCTTTTACCTTCCTGGTTAGGTTTATACCAAGGTATTTCATTTTTTTAGGGGCTATAGTAAATGGGATTGTTTCTCTCAAGGCTTTTTCACTTCTTTCATTCTGGGCATATAGGAAGGCCTCTGATTATTGCACATTTGTTTTGTATCCTGCCACCCTGCTGAACTTCTCAATTAATTCCAGGAGCTTCCTGGTGGAGTTTTTGGGATCCCTCAGGTATAAGATCATGTCATCTGCAAATAGGGATAGCTTGACTTCTTCCTTGCCGATTTGAATCCCTTTTATGTCCCTTTCTTGTCTTATGGCTTCAGCTAAGACTTCAAGTACAATATTGAATAGAAGTGGTGAGAGTGGTCAGCCTTGTCTAGTTCCTGATCGAAGTAGGAATGCTTCCAATTGTTCTCCATTGAGCATAATCCTTGCTGTGGGCTTGTTGTATACAGCTTTTATTATATTGATAAAGGTTCCTTCCATTCCTACTGTCTCTAGCGTTTTGATCATAAAAGGCTGTTGGATTTTGTCAAAGGCTTTTTCTGCATCTATCGAGAGTATCATGTGGTCTTGGACTTTGGACTGGTTTACATGATGAATTACATTTATTGATTTGCGTATGTTGAACCAACCTTGTGTGCCGGGGATGAAGCCTACTTGGTCCCTGAGAATGATCTTTTTGATATGTTTTTGAATCCGATTTGCTAAGACTTTGTTGAGAATCTTTGCGTCTGTGTTCATCAGAGAGATCGGCCTATAGTTTTCTTTTTTAAGTGAATCTTTATTAGGTTTTGGGATTAAGACGATATTAGCTTCATAGAAGGAATTTGGTAGTGTTCTTTCCTTTGCTATTTGATGGAACAGTTTAAGGAGTATTGGTGTTATTAAGTCCTTAAATGTCTGGTAGAATTCTGTGCTGAATCCATCTGGTCCAGTACATTTTTTGGTGGGAAGATTTGAGATTACTTCTTCAATTTCCTTATATGTTATAGGGCTATTTAAGTAATTCACAACCAGTGACAGCTCTTAATTCAGCTTGATGGGAGAGTTCACAACACCAGAGGCCGAGGGAACCAACCACACACCACAGCTACATGAATTCTGTAAGACAGGCAGACTTCACTTGCCAGGCAGCATGCCGAAGAATGCCAACTTACTTAACCAGTTCCTTCCATTTTATTCACTTACTCAGTGATCCCACCTACCATGGGCTAGTTCTCCCAGCATCAGTGAGGCTATTCTCTGGAGGCATGCTTAGGGGTTAATTTGGCTGCTCGTTCTAAGCAGATGTGTCCACAACTCAGACTTCAATCATCAAGTTGACACCTGTATCTACCACAGCATCTGTGAGAAAATGATATTAATTTGAAGCTGGTTGGAGGGGAATTAATGTGACAGAAAAACCCAGAATAAGAATCCTGAGATGGCTTAAGTGAGAAAATGAAAGCCATTTTGGTTGGATGCAGAGTGGGAATGGGTGAGAGTTAAATTGGACAGAAGCCATTGGATTGTATGGGTCTGGAGTTTGGGGTGGGGAATGAAGTGCGTGCTGTGAATTCTCTACACTCATGGACCAGGTCAGAAGAGGGTAGCTGCAAAAGGGACGTGATTCACAAACTAGGTTACTTAGTGATTAAGTAGAATTTTATCAGGCTGGCAGAGAGAAGTGACTTGGGAAAAGGAATTAGATTTCTCTTATGTTTGGAGCACCTTCACAGAAGGGGCTATTACTTTGAAGGCTGAATTTAAAATAGAATTAGAAGTGGGGTGGTTAGAATTTGAGAAAAGATTTGGCTATCAGAATCCCTTTGCCTGGGAACTATTTCCTATCTCATATAGGAAATTCATAAATTTGAGGTTGGAAAATATTGAGTCTTTTAATAAATAGTAAGGAAAAATATGGGAAATGCATGTTTTTACCCATAATGCAAGGGACACATGTCTTCATAATAACTGAAGGGGTTGACTGGGGCTAAGCAGATCCAATGAATTCATAGCATGTTTGTCTTTCCGAAAGTCTCTAGCTCACTTGTTTTATTTATTCATTTAATAAGATTTTATTTATTTATTTAGTTTTATAAGCACATTGAGTACTAATCCCTGCTTCTCTCCATCTCCCCTTCCTCCTGTCTCCATCCCATCTCTCTCTCTCCCCTCATCCATCCATTGCACCCCTTTCCACCCTCCTGCCTAACCACTTCTGTGGATTCCAGGGTCCAATTGGTTGGTTTGAATGCTCTTGTGGGGGTTCAGGACTCTGTGGCATATCAAATTGCCCCTCCTTGGGCCACCCTACTGACAGGGACATTTCCCTTCGTTCATTCAGTTCTAGTCCCTAAGGTTTCCATTGTGTGTTCTTATTGATCTTCAGTTCCTCATAGTCTATGGGGACATGTTGGCATTTTAGTCATTATACAGGTCTGGTAAAGACAAGTTCCCGGATGTGGCAGTCCTGTCCTGAATGGAAGGTTGTGTCCAACAGTGAACCTTCCCATCTTCAGGTTCTTACAATCTTAGCATCCCCTTTTCCACAAGGTTCCCCAAGCTTTAGGATGGGGAGAGATTAGGATAGCTTGATTCTGCGTGAGTTTATTTATTTCTTGACAATCTTTTGCATGATTATAATGCATATCTACTCCCGTCCATTCCTCCTGGATGTTTCCTCAACATGACCCTCTTCCACCTTCATGTTCTTTCTTTCTTTTGATTTTATTTTTTTTGTTCTTTTAGAATTCACATATCAATACAATGACTCTATGCCACTTCACCTTTATTATCCAATCCCATCCCTGCTCCTTTTCCCACTGCAAACCTTATTCCTAATCAGTTTCCAACTTCAGCCCCCAACTTCATGTCTTGTGTGTGTGTGTGTGTTTGTGTGTGTGTGTGTGCACGCTCGCGTGCACATGCGTGTCTCACTGAGTTTCATCTGGGTTGCCTTTAAGGACATGAGTCTGGGAGTTTTCTGGAGCACTGATGTCATATCAGTGGGTAGACCACTGAGAACGCAGTTTCCCTTCTCCTGCCCCTCTATCCAGCCTATCTTATTTTTGTTAATGTCCTGCTTTAGTTTGGACCTAGAAAGTTCTCTAAAGGATCATAATGTAAAAGCTTGGTCTTCACTTGGCAGAGTGGAACACTAAGAATTGAAGCCTGGTGGGAGGTATTTGGGTTACTGCATGTGTGTCTCAAGGGGACCGGTGTGATGCAAACCTCTCTCTCGTCCTTTTCCTCCCTGGTTATGAGGTGAGCGGTTGTGTTCTGCTATACACTTCTGCTGTCCTAACTGTCTGTCAGTGAGACAAAATTGCAAATAACCTACTTTCAAAGAAAGATGTTTAATTTAGTTTATAGCTTCAAAGGTTTCAACCTGTAGTCAGTTTGCTTCTTGCTTTTTGTCCTTTGGTGAGACCATATTTCATGGGGAAGCTCGTGATGGTACAAAGATGCTCAGGTAGTCAGGGGATAAAGCTAGAGGGAGAGAAGGAAGAGGGGATAGGCCACCAATGACTTAACTTTCTTTGACCAAACCTCATTTCCTAAAAGTGCCACCATCTCCCCCAAAGCATCACATTCTGGAGATAAGTGACAGCGAATGGTTTGTGAGAATCACTTCTAAACCACTGCTGTTGTGGTTACTCTGTATGTTGCTGATAAATTTGTGATGAAACAGTATTAGGGAGCAAGTGGTTTTATTTTCTTTTATGATAGTCTTAATCTACCTTGACAGGAGTGTCTACACCAACAGTAGAGGCCCATGCATAGTCATACCATACCCATATATTCACTAGACTGCTGAGAGAGGGACAATCCTCACTTGTCAGACCAGCATGTCTGTTCAAGTGCATGCCACCTTCCTCAACCAGCTTCTTCCATCTTATTCACCTGTCCAGGGCCTAGTCCCATGGGATGGACCATCCTCATTAACTAATCAATCTCTTTTAGTTGCTTGGGACCTAATTCAACCACTAATTCTTTACAAATGTGCCTAGAGCTTGAGCCCTCAACTATCAAGTTGACACCTGTATCGAACTATGACAACTGTCATGCCACATATCCAAAAACAATGAGACCAATCTCAAATAGGCTAACTTCCCTAAAATTATGATCCAACATAAATCTTTCTCTTTTTAAGTTGATGATTTGGGTTATTTATTGCTGTGACAGAAAGCTAACATGTGCCTTAAAGACATTGCCAATAAAATTGTTCATCAATTAATACATATTATTTCTATTCCAAGTAGTTATTTGTACTGAAAAAAGTGGTCATAATCAGAGTAGTAACCTTGTTAAGAAAATGCTTTTAATTTGCAAAGCTTGAGAGCTCTTTTTTCAGTGTAGAGAGAATGAACACTTTAGTAGTGTGCATTATTTCATGTCATCTAGTTTATTATTTTCTGGTCCTCACTGGTATGGGGGGACTTTCTTAACTTTTCTTTTTTTATTAACTTAAATTATTTTTAGAAATATATTAATGAATTTTATGCCCCACATACCTTCTTACTCTCCCTATTCTCCCCTCCTGCCCATTTCCTCTCTCTCCTGTGTCTCCCTACCACAGTGGTTGTGTAAATCACTGGGTTACCTCTAGCATGCCTGCACTCATTAGTGCTTGGCCACCTTCAAGAAACAAATAGACCACTAGTGGGTAAGTTGCAGAATATAGAATCTTCCCCTCACTTTTGTCTAGCACTGAGTCACATACATTCCCTCATGTTTGATGGACTCTTCTCTGTTTTCTGCAAAGTATTGTTGGGCCAATGTAGAGGTCTAGTAGGCAGTGCTGCATTGCATTCTTGGGTACCTCAACCCTGATATGAACAGTAGCTACTGTCTGATATTACCTCTTGCTCTTAGATTCTTACTGCCCCTCTTTAGAAAGATGCCCTAAGTCTTGGGATAAGAGGTGGTTCAGATGTCCTGGTTAGGAATGTGTGTCCATAGATGCCTCTACTTTGCATTATGACCACTTGCATTATTCATCTCCCATTGCACTTGGGTCTTTCTTGATTGGGCGCTAAGTGTGTTTGATAATCTTACATCTTGGGGGCAACTTTTGAACATGGAGCTTACAGCTAAAATCCCAACTTACAAATTTCTACTGAAAATCATTGTATATTGCAACTCTATTTTCTGTAGAGTTAATTAATTAATTCACTCATTGGATACATATTGAGCATCTACTGTCTGCTCATCAAAGAGGGGAGCACAACAACTGATCTTCAGAAGCCACAGCAGAGATGAGGTTTTCCTGTGAAAGATACCCCTGCTCTAAATGATCATTTATTTAAATTTACACAAGGAAACAGGTGTAACAAAGTTTGACATGTGCAAATATTCTAGAAAGGAGTGATATAGCTCCACAGTGTCAATGGTTTAATGGTTCACTTTTCTTCATATATATATATATGTGATGTACATGGGTCCCATTTGGGACGCTTATGCTAGCCAGTGTCTGGGCATCTGCATGGTTGCAAATAGCTCACCAGTTGGTAAACTGTAAAGAGGTTCCCACTGTCCAGCATCAGTTCCATACAGTGTCTCAGGGTTGTGTCATATCCCATCGGATCTTCCATCTTCCAGGGCAAAATGTTGAGAGCCCAGCAGCTGTTGTGGAGGTCTTCTGGAAGTAGACCCCTTCGTATTGAGTTCTTGGGCTGCCACAGCTCCGATGTGAACAGAGGCTACTGTCTGACATTACCTCGCCTTGTCCTCTGGCTCTCACATGCTTACTGCATTCTCTTTAGTGAGGTTCCTTGAGCCTTGAGATGGGGTGACTTACATGTTCTGGTCAGGGCGAGCCATCCACACTTGCTTGGCCAGTTATGGTTCTCTGTATTCCACTGCATGGGGATACTGCTTGGTTGAGTGCTGAGTGCTTCTCTGATCAGTGGGTCTAATAATAAGTGTTCTATAGGGTCAGGGTCTTGGTGAGGATGTGACAGGCTGACTGAGTGTGTCGAAAGTATTAACAGATAGCTTTGCCCATGGGATTAATTTCCCTAGTAAGATGCTGCCCAGTGCCAGGTGCTAGACCAGGAACACTCTTAAAACAAGATATTGGTCCCAGAGGTCCTTATATTTTCTGTTTTTTCTTTTTCTTTTTGTAAATGTGTTGGTATTGAAATAACCCCTTCTGCCACACCCATGTGAGCAACCCTAATTTAATACACCACTAACCCCCAAACCAAGTGTCACAGGTAACTTGCATGGTTGTCAATAAATTCATGACCACAGAGCTTATGGGAACAAATGATTTTTTTTTTTTTGGCTTGTTCAGTTACAGTTCTTAATCCAGCTTTGCAGGAGAGTGCACACCAAAACCAGAGGCTGAGGGAAACTGGTCAACAGTATATCAACAGGAGTGTTAAGAAAGGGGACAAACTTCCATTTGCAAACAGCATGTTTGTTCGAGTGTGCTGAAGAATGCTAGACTTCCTTAACCAGCTCCCTCCAAGTTACCAGCCTGCTCAGAGGATGGACCATCATTCCACCGCGTATTGGTTCTTCCCCATCAATCAGACAGTCTCCTGCAGACTTGCCTAGGACTTAACTACTAATTCTATACAAATGTGCCCAGAGCAAAAGCTTTTCGGTTTTCAAGTTGACACCTGCATCTAACCATCATACATACACCAAACCAAAACAACAATAGCAGCAACAAAACCAGGAAAAACCAGGACGGATAGCAGGATGAGTCAGCAGGTAAAAGCTCTTTCTTTTGTAACTGACAGCCTGAAATAGATCTCTGGAACCCAAGTAACTAAGACAAGTAGCTAGCTGACTCCTCATAGTCAGACCTGCCTATGTGAACTGTAACACACACACGAGAGAGAGAGAGAGAGAGAGAGAGAGAGAGAGAGAGAGAGAGAGAGAGAGAGAGAGAGAGAGAGAGAGTCAAGATAAATTAATGACCTTTGCATCGGTAATAAGTGCTGGTAAATTTTAAGTGAAGAGTGGGTGCTGGGGTCAGCCTTCAAGTGACTGTTGGCGCTGGTAATCACTTCAAGTCAAGAGGTCCCACTTTGGCATGCCACCATTTCTGACTCAACAGACCTGGGGCGCGGCCTATGTCTTTGTACCAGCCATCATGTCCCAGACACTCAAATACTGCCCAGCTCAGAAGCTCTCTCTGAGGGCCATTGTGCTAGAGCAAGTCCACTCCTCAGAGCCTTTGCAGACAGGTCAGTGGACGGCAGTTAGGAGACTCTCACGGTACCTTTCAGCCACAAAGGGAAGTTAAGATGTGCAGAGAGATGTGCAGGATAATCAACAAATCACCTTATGTCAACTGGCAGTGACTATGTGATGTGTGGCAGGACAATGAAGGAAACAGTTCATGCAGATATCCAGCTATGCCGCTGTCTCCAAAGCCCCGCAGTGTGAACCTGTCACTCCGAAAGAAATCTGGCAGTGACCCTTTGATTGCTGGTTTGTGTTGATTGGCATCATCTGTTCAGTGTTTTCCTTCACGATTCACCTCACCTTTGTAGATGTAACCCTAACATTAACTCTAATTGTCTGGGCTTTTCTTTTCTTTCCAATGTCATCAGATAAATGGTGACCCTCTTTCTGTTTCTTGACAGTCCTATGAAACTTGAAGTTTGGGTTTCATCTTTCTTCCTTTTATGTATAGTTGCAAAGGTAATGAATTATGCCGGAGTTTCTAAATAAAAGTCCTTTCCTTTCACTTTTTTTCCTAGCAAGATTTATCTTCTGACCCAATTTAAGCAATATTAACTGAGAGATTATTTTAGCCCTTGAAAAGGGTGGGAAGAAAACCTCTGAACTTCTGAAGCTAGATTGTTAGTACAAAGAAACCACATGAATAGTCTGTAATCATTTTACTTGAATTATCAGAGGGTAGAGAAAGTTATTTCTTTCAAAATTCCCTTTAGCGTGAGACTGAAGAGCAGTTTCAAATAGTGTAGGTGTAGTTAGATTTGACCCAAGCAGGGAGCAATTATCTCCAAAAGCTTATTTGGAAACTAATGAATGTTCTTGACTTATATTCCTCTCTTTCAAATTACTTCAGATAATTCTCTTGTTTTCCCCAAACCCGTTCCTGCCTCCTACATTCCTGTTTCTCCCACTCTTACAGACTCTTACAGGGAAAGAAATGTTTCTTGCTAGCTAACATCTCAGGACACTTTCGAGCCCCAATCCCATATTCTTCTCATCTTCACTTCCTTTTGTACACCCCAAGGTCTGACCTAGTTTACCTCATTAACATGTCCTTATGGCCGTTGTCATTTTTCTCTGGGACACTATGGGAAGTACATGGACTTACTAATCTACTTGTGTTTTGGAAGAAGAACCCAAACCTGGCTCTATATTTAAATGAGTTTTCTTAACAATTTCAAGACAGAAAATATGGATCAATAAGTTAAAACATGAGGAAGTTTGCTACAGACTCACTGCAGATCATAGAGTGTCCTGGTGACTATATCAGGTTTTGTGAAATGAATCAGACTTTCAGGAAAACCCTGAAAGGCATTTCGATATTGAATTTAATGCCAGACCTTATACCCCTCTACACAACTACCTTCTTCTTAGCATTTCTTCCTTTCCCTTAATGACTACTCATATGTTTATACTGGCAGGGGAGGTAAAGACAGCAAAGAGGATCCTGAATCCACTGTCTACATCAGCAGGATGGATGAGAACAAATATTTCCTTCCTAAAATTATATTTAATGTTACAAAAAATATCTCTAGTATTTTCTTCCTAAGGCCCTTCAATTTTCTTTCAGGATCTGATGTAGAACTTCTAGATTTCCATAGAAAAAGTTAACTGAGTCCAGCACATACCTTCTTCCAGCACACACCTTCTTCGACCTTCTGCTTCTCAGTTCAGTGCTTTCTCATCGCAGCTGTCACCTCCTTATGTGTCTGTGAGAATGTCTCTCCGGCTCAGCGTTGTTGGTACCAGTTATTGTAGGTAAGGACCATTGGTGACAAGGAACTAAAACCTTCTTAAGATTACTCAACAATAATGCAGGTTTACTCAAAAGGGTTGGGTAAATTCCAGCAGGTGTTATGATAGTTGCCAATGGAAACAAGATTTCCCTCTGGAACCACGTTTGCTCTTTCGGAAAAAGGGAGTGCAAGAGTTGCTTTGGGCAAAGTATTTTTTCGACTTTTGTTCATTAACCTGGTCTGATTTTGTTCCGTGAGATTTTTAACTTGGTTTTGCTCTTTCTTTTGGATCCTCACTATTCAGAGTCTCTTTCAATTGATTAAAAGAATGGGCAAGAGTTTCTTACCAATCTGTTGTCATTTGTGTTATGACTGCAGGGGAGATATATATTTTGGCCTCTTGGAACACTTTTATCATATATATTTACCATATATATTGTATAAGCATTATTTTTATTAAAGTTGGGATTCGTTGAAAAGAACTTTTAGAAGGAAATTGATCTAAGGTTGTGTACGTGGGAATTATTTGAAAACAAATTGTTGTAAAGCTATCTAAACAGTAGTTCTTAAGTCTCATCTTGATTGGATTGTAAAAGTTCAACATTCTGCTACAGCTGTGAATTTGACAGTACAGTGCAGTTATTTTGTTATGCTTCAACTGTTAGCTGTCACACTATAGTCCTGAAAACACTCATTAGTAATTAGAGGTCTTCTTATTTAATATTGACTAAACAACTTACTGGAAAACTAGTAAGCATTTTACAATGGAAATACAATGTATATAAATATGAGTAAATAGCAAGTCACTAATTTGACATGAGAACTATAATTCCCATGATAAAATACTGCTGCACATAGCAAAAGCAACTAGAGAAAGCTTATAAAATATATGCATTGAAGAGTTTTATAATTTACTATGAGCATGAAGGAAATGTAGACTATCTTTGTTTACTTTGTGCATTAATATGTCTACACAGACATGTGTGATGAATCTATTATTGTTTCATCTCTGTGTTTGTGTGTCTGGTGCAGCTCTAAGAGTCTAGATTATTTCTGCATCTCTGATGCATTTTTAAGCAAATGTTTACATATAGCAAAATGACTATACTTTTTGAAGTAAATCTTTGTGTGGATATGTCATATATTCATGTAATCCCAGCATTAGAGAAGATCAGGCAGGAAGATTGTTGTGAGTTCAAGGTCAACCTAGGCTACATAGTGAGGCCCTATCTCTGAAAACAATACATGCTACAATAAATAAACAATATACTTTAAAAATATACAGCTGAAAGTGCTGTGAGAAATTTGCTCTTTATTTTTACTTCCGAAGTACCCTGCAGTATTCAATTTGAGAAGACATTTGTGTGTTAATGAACAACGACAGATTCCTAAGTTGGTGCAGGATACCTGCCAACCAACATAACCATCAATGACTATCAACAACTTCACAGAGGGGAGAAATAAACTTTGCAGCAGGTGTGTTTCAAAACAGTTTACACCACAGCTTGAGCTGATTGTGAAAAAAAGTTGTTAGCAATTTGAAGGGTCATTTTCTCTGCGTGGCTATGTGCTACTTCCTAAATTGTTTGAGGCCCCTCCCAATAAAAAGTTTAGAAGAGAATGAAAGACAGAGAAAAGCTAGAACATGAAAGATAAGCCAGCTAATAAAATATCAACTTCTCTGAACTTTTTGTAAGGTACAGATACAATGAACAATGCTGAGAAGTTTCTTAAAATTAATCTCAGGTACCATCAAGTTACCATTATAGTATAAACCTCTCCTGAGATGGCATCCCTGTGATTCCATATTTGCTGGTCGTCCTGCAGAACATGGGAGTCAGATATTTGTATTAATAGATGTCTAGTAAATTAAGTCCAACTAGAAAATTACTCTTGATTCCTAATTTGACTGTGAACTTTTACTTTCATTCTTTTTTTTTTAAAATTGTACAGTTTAAAATTTGCTTTTTTCGCTGAATAAAAATAAGTGTTTGCAAGACTAGAGTGCTTAGCAGTAGATTGAAAAAGGCCCTCTTGGACAAAGCGCAGATCTAGTAAGAACTTCAATCTATGAAAGTCAGTGAATACAAGCACGTGTTTCCCTTATACTATCATGAAAAGTAATAGTGAGGGATTCCTCTTAATCATATCAAGGATGAAGGCAGTCATGTGATTTCCTTCTTCAGAATCATACAGAGAACTTAGACGCAAACTTTTAGGCAAAAGCAGCCTTAGAAGAGATCTCTGATTCGTGCAGTATTACATATGCCCATTAACAGCAGTGATTCTACAAGCTTCTGATATATCAGCCCCAAGCAGGCTTACTATGAAGAATTAGGGTTTAGAGAGAGGCTGCTAAGGATCCAAAGTGGTATTTTGGTATCACAGTTGCTCTGTCTGAGCACTAAACTTGGATTCTAACTTCCAAAACTGTGAGCTCCAAAACGTTCTCTTCATTAGAAACAAGACTTAATACAAGAAATCCACAAGCACACAGCAGCATTGGGGAAGAAGGGCCAGGCAAAGAAGGTTGAGACCAGACAACTGGTGAAGCTCATTAGGATGATTGGACAAGAGTAGGGGCTCCTGTTACACAGAACAACCTGGACCTATCAATGCTGGAAGAAGCCACTGGAGAAACTAATGCTTGGTGAAGAATTTTTACTAAAAATGGAGCCAGCTGTAGTGGAAGGGTTTTCTTTCTTTCCTGAAAGAAACTTTTTCCATGAAAATATACTTTTATCTAATGACATAACTACTATATACACACAACATAATTTATAGTAAAATGTGAATCCTATATTCTGGATAGATGAATTGGTGTTAAAAACCACACAATCCATTGTATACAAGTGAATACTCAATGTTTGCCATTTTTGCTGAATCCAGAATCCACTCTGGAGATTCTCCTCAAGCTGTTCCCTTCCGCTGTGTAATGTAGGTTGGCTCTCAGCATCTCTATGCTTGTCTCACACATCACCTCCATTAACATTGGACCAAGAGTCTCTGACATTGCTGTTCCCACGTCAGAGCCAGGACTATAATCTGCCACTCATGGTTACAGTCTAGCTCATTGTACATTAACTGAGTGGTTCGAAATTTTGAAAAATGGGAACAGTCACTGATTCATGGTGAAATTCATAAAATTTTATAGTAAAATTAAATTCTCATGAGCAGATTTACTGTCTGTTATGCAACTTCACCCCTCCTGTGGCATCTGGGTTAGAAAGTATGGTGCAGCAGTCTGGTCGCCTTCTATGTTATGTGTCCTTTTCAACTTCAGAAGCTGTAGCTTTTGTAGGAAATATTTAATTTGTCTGTATCAGTGCATTCAACTGAAAAGAGTTCTAAAACAAGTTTATCCCTTAATCATTGGAATAGAAACTTGCATTCGGAAAGCATTTGATCGATAGTAGAAGACTAAGGAACTTTCTGGTCCTTGGTGGGTGGACATGGAATGAAATCATCAAGTAATTGTATTCCCAAAGTCTGCATGTCCGGTTCTAAGGTCAAGAATGCAGAGCAACTCTAAACATTTAGGGGTCTGAAGATAAGTGTTTTCATGGATGGTGAAGATTCACATTTGCATTTAGCATGCAAAGGGAGACACCAGCCACCCCTCTGGGAAGGGCCCTGGAGTCTCTGCAGAACTATCAGCTTTAGCCTTGCTGTAGCCAAGGACAAAATGTAAACAAACATGCTCCAATTAAACAACTTTTACAAAGCAGCATTACAGGGACAGGATGTGACTTACAGTGCAGCTTGTTAAGCCCCTTCCTTTCGATATCTTAGTTCAGAAAACTTAGCAGCAGGTTTCTGGGTCAGCATCTTTGAGTCATCCTGCAGAGAGGATGTGAGACCTAAGATTTGCATCTCCCTTTCCAAGGCTCCTTCCAGCTGATGAACTGGCTAGCAGAACACTTCTGGTTTATTCTACCAGGAAGTAACGTTTCTCTGGTATATTAATTCCATCACTCCAATTTCCCTCAAATTCAAGTTCTTTTTATCAGAGTGATTTCTACAATGTGATATGTAAGTTAAGAAGAGTTGGTGGTCTTCCACTGTGTATTGACTGTTAATAATTTGTTGTTTTCTTCTCAGCAAGTTGGATTAAATTCTTTTGCCTATTTGAAGTTTAGGAATCAAGAAGGCATTGAATTCTTACTTCTTATGTTCTGGTTTTTGTGGAAAAAATGATTAGTTTTCATGTTTGCTACTATTTCCTTGTTACACAGCATCTTTTCATTTAAAATCTCTAGTTCAGAATTGTTAGCTGAGTGTGGAAGGAAGTAGTCAAAATCCCTCTCCTTACTTTAGAGGATCTTGATTTACTCCACAGTACTAGCAACAGCCACAGTTCGAGTGACTCTGAAGGCCTTTGGACCAGTGTCTGTGGCTGCTAGGGCTATCGCGAGATTTTTACCTCAAGTGTGGATTGCATCAACCCAGTGATGTAATTTGGGTGCAGGAAAGCAAATGCACAGTGAGGCTTTGGCAGGGGAAAGCAATATCGGCAGCTCCGTGTCGGCAATGCTGTCATGGGATATTTAGGTTTCCTTTGGAGGCTTCGTAGCAGTTGCTTTTAGAAGCTGCAGAGAGAAAATCAGGAGAACACTTGACGTGGCATGACAGGCAAACACATTGTCCAGAAGGGATGGAGAAAGGATCTGCTGAGCTCCAGGCTTGTTTGTTAGAGGACTCACAGCATATGTGGAAGCTAGAATGAGCAATGTTGTATTAATTCATACTGTCATGACTTTGCTTTGCTTTTCTGATTCTTGTTTAACTTCTGTTGAGTGTTTTTGAGAATCAATGTATCAATCCACAGAAGAGGCATTTTAGAAAAGGGCATTTTGTTTGGTGTATGTGGAATATGCTTATGTGTGTGCATTCATGTGTGTGTATGAGTGTGTGTGTGTATTTGTGTGTAGGGCTTTTTTTTTTTTTTTAGTGAGCATTAAATAAACGTACACAAACTGCCTTGAAGAGTCCATATAATCTGTCAGTATAGTACTTCCCTCCCTGTGGAGTCTTCCCTACCTGTCCCTCTCCTCAAGATCCCTGACATGCAATGTATGAAGTGAAATTGAGGCTCTCCCCTCATGTATTTCCAGAACTTCCCAGACTGATGACAGTCAGTGTTGTGAGTTCCTCAGTTCACTGCTCCTATTCTTTGGCTGGCTGCTCTACAACTCGATCTACTAGATAAGAAATTGCCTTCTGTCTTGGAAGTAGAAGTCCCAAGGTGGTAATAATCACCATTTCCACTTGTCATCTTAGTCTTTCTGTGTCACCACTAGAGGCTTAGTTTTCATGTTTGCTACTATTTCCTTGTTACACAGCATCTTTTCATTTAAAATCTCTAGTTCAGAATTATTAGCTGAGTGTGGAAGAGAAAGGTTTTCCTGAAGACTTGGAATTATTGCAATGGGTTGTTACTTTAAATGTTTTTGAAATTGTAAAACCATGGCAACATCAAAATATACAATGAGTGCATAGTAATTGATTCTTTCTGGAAGTGATTGACGTAGGGAGAATCTAGGAAGATGTTGCAACTAGTTCAAAGGAGAATTTAAAGCATCTTAAACCTGGGGTTGCAGACTTTACTGCGATAAGCTACAGGGGTCTTCGGATGCTCTATGGTGTACCTGGGCAGACTTGGGCAGTGGTTTCCAACCTTCCTTTCTAGGTTTTACTCCTAGATTAATTTTTCAGACCTTGTGAAGGTCTTTTAGACCTTCCAGACCCCATCTTCTATCCTACATCCTTAATACTGGCTATGTTATTAAGAGAAAAGTTTTAAAGAAGTGTTTGATTATGAAGACTCAGTTCTCATGAATGGACTCATGCCTTTGTTGGAGTGGGTTATTTTAACTCAGTGGTATGACAGTCTGGTTACAGCTTTCAGTCCGGCTTGACAGGAGAGCATGCACCAACACCAGGGCCAAGGGAACTGGCCACATCATCTCTATGTCATGGCTGAGAGAGGGATGATCCTTACTTGCCAGACCAGCCTGTCTGGCCAAGTGTACACAAGGATGGCGACTTTCTCAACCAGCTCTCCGTGATTATTCCAGGGCCTAAATCCATCCATCATAGACTGGGCCTTCCCCATGAGCTAGACAATCTCCTTCAGTTAGCTCTGGGTTTAACTCAACTACTAATTCTCCACAAATGTGCCCAGAGCTCAAACCCTCAACAGTCAAGTTGACAGTTATGCCTAACTATGACACTCCCCTCCACACACCCATTAGAATCTGTTTCTACTTCAGCATTTTCGGGAGTAAAGAACAGAATTTTTGGACACATTCACAGTTAAGTGTGAAGGATAATAAGCTAGTTAACAGTGGTCATGGAAACTCATGCTGATAATCCTGACATGCTGAGCCCTGGGGCAGGAGGATTATTGTAGGTGTAGGGTCAGCCTCATTTTCAGTGTTCCTGGATAGTTTGATCCACAGTCTGAGATCCTGTGCCAACAAAAGCAACATACGCAAAGGCAAACCAGTTAACATGGATAGTACGTTGACTACATATTAAGCAGAAAAATACATATTTTTAAAAACTGCTTCCTGTTCTCCAGGCCCACATTGTCCACAGGTGGGTCTTATTGTGCAGGGTGGGTTCAGCTCTTTCACTAATTGCAGTGGATACTTTTTTTTTTTTTGAGCCTTCTGGGAATCTGAGAGAAAGCTTACAGTTTTTTTTTTAAATAGCTGTAACCTTAGTTTCCGAAATGAAAGTTTGAAGTAATTGTTGTCTGAAGAACTCAATTACACTCTTCCCCAAGGGTTTTTATTATGCTTGGTGTCTGCAGAAGCCAGGAAGGAGGGTTAACACTTTCATTTGCAAATGTTTGCTCTCATCCCTTTTACTTTTTCAGCAAGAGATGATAAGGGATACCACTTAATGGAATTGTAGCTAAATTAAACCATGTTGGTTCTGAGAAAGCTTTAAGAGAGGAGTTGACACGCCATTTCTCAAACAGGGGAGGAATGAAAAACTGTAGGCTCTGAGCCCAGTGGATGTATCAACTCAGTTGAGCCACTGGCTGATCAGAGTTGCAATCTAACGTTCTTTTAAAAAATATTTATATTCTTTTAGATTTTCATGAACCTATGTTATCTTTACTCCTTATTACTTAATCCTATCCCCCACCATTTCCACTATAAACTTTCTTCCATATCAGTCACCTATTTTCTTCTCTTCTCACATATATGGCTTCCTGAGTTTTATCTGGGTTGCCTTTGATGGCATGTGCCTAAACATTTGTTGGAGCACAAATCACGTACCAGTGGGCAAAGCATGAAGGAAGACATCTTTGCCCCTCTCCCCAGCAGAGCCCACATTGATTCTCAATGGTCTGTCAGGGAAGCCTGGAGCCTTTTGAGATTTCTTCCCCTAAAAGGAGACATAGTTGCAGTGAGTTCATGGATGAAATACAGCCGATGGCAATGGGGGCTGATTTAGCCTGTGGACCACAGTTCTCCTGTACTTTAAAAGACCTTGCTTGTTAATCAGTGAAGTGCTTTGATTAAGGTTTTATCGATTGAATCTGTTCAGAGGACTTTCCTGCTGTTATAGATTAACCACACTAGCCTGTAAACATATGCTTGAGATAATAGGAATTGTACATTATAGAAAGACACAATTATGAAGTGGCTCTGACATTGTTGACCTCAGCCTGCAAAACACTCCATAGAGGTCCTTAGTCGCAGTATTCTAGTTTCTAGTGAATTTTGTCCACACGTGGCTTCCTTGCCTGTCCTCATTTAACTTCTGTCATGTTATATTTTCATCCAATAATTTTGTTCATTTGCATATGAAGCTAGGTATCAGTGGCTGCTGAAGACTGTGTGTGTGTGTGTATGTATGTGTGTGTGTGTGTGTGTGTGTGTGTGTTTCATATACTCACTGCCTGATGACTTCCTGTTCATGTACCTTTGACTCTCTTTGCATATCTCTCCATGGTACAGAAAGGCCCAGAGTAATTCTGCACTGAGTTTAAAGAGAAATCCAAACCTGGAATATAGCGTTGGATTACAAGTCTTCTTTTAACTTGATTTCTAGAGGACTTTTAAAAGATTCCTTCAGATGCCTTGGTGTATAGGTGAAGATAAAAATGTGAGGGAATGGCATCCTGTGAAATAAACAAGAACACTTTCTTACCTTAGAAAACGCAGAGAAACCTCTAGTGAGCCTATACCTACATAATACCTGCTCCAAAGAACCATATGAAAGAAATGGAAATGGGCTCCTCATGAAGAATCATGAGACTCGTACTGTACTCGATCAAAAGATATGTGGGCATGTTTACTTAATGAGGCATGTAGGAATCCCATTTGGTAGGAATTCCAAACACTACCCAACCTTCAAGTTCGTTCTCTGCAAGGAAATCATGAATCTTTTTTAAAGTTATAGTCCATAGAAATACTTCCTTACTTTGAATATCCTGTACAATCCAGGAGCCAGGAATCGTAATAATATAAGTAGCAAGACAAAATAGTTAATGAAAACAAAGCAGGTACCGCTACTTCCTTCAGCAATCCTTATTCAAGACAGTAATCCAATTTCTCTATAATTTATATGAAGAAAGCTTTTAATGAAGAAATGCATCCTTGGAAGGCTAAACTTTAAAAAATGGTTGTGTCAAATTGTATATTTAGGTATTTCTCTAAAAAATCATTGGGCAAACAAGGTAGGCTTCAACACTATGTGTTTGTAAGCCATTCTCATGTAGCAGCATAACCAATTATTCAAAGCATTGTAAACTGAAGTTTACATTGTAACATTGCCTGAAATAATGAAAAAAAAAGACGGCAACATCACTAAACAAAGCATTCATGTTATATTTTTAGATTTTTTTGAAAAATGATCATCAGATTTAATTGTAATATATGAAATACATTTGTCAGATTTCTTGCAGCAATGGAAATCTCACCTTATTAAAGACAGGGAAATTATATAGCACAGTATTCCAGTTGCCACTCCTAGTTAGAAATCCCATTTCTTCATGTGCAAGCTGTCTTCAAGGAATCCCAAGTATGTTTTTCAACCCACAGAAACTTGCTTGGTCAATATTAAAAATTTTTCTAATTTTAGACCACAGAGTTAGTCCTCTGTGTAACATGCTCCTCTGGAGAGACCGTGTGTCCTTCTCTTTCTAATGCTCGGCTCTCAGTCTTCATGTTTTTGGATTTGTTTCTAAAGTAGCCACAACAGGGTAAACAACAGGGTGAGTGGAGAGGTCAAGCAAAGACAGTCCGGAGTCTGTGTCTCTCCAATGAAATGTGTATTTCTGGTCTTTTTCGTGATGATAAAGCTTGTCAAAGTCAACGTGTAGAACCAGCCAAGGATGACCTCATGGACTTCAGGGCCAAGGAAGAACGTGAGCAGAATACAGAACATGAAAAGAGTGTGCAGTGGGGCTATATTTTAAAACAGATATCATATGGATTGATGCAGGTTAACAATCCATCATCTGGGACAAAGTAGAGGGTCGATTTTATACGTTTCCATTTCCTTACTTTGTGGGTTAGGACTTAGAAAACTTATTTCTGAGTCAGAAATATAAATTGACTTCAGATGTTTTCTCATTTTTCAGGGATTTCACATTCAGCATTCTATCTATATTTGAATTTTAATGTATTTTTATCTATACTTACGTCTATGTGATTAATATAATCTATTGAATCAATATCTTCCTTTCTCTTCCTTCCCTCCCTTCCTTCCTCATTCTCTCTCTTCCCTCACCCCTCTTCCCTCCTCTCTTCCCTCCTCTCTTCCCTCCTCCTCTCCCTCCTTTTTTCTCTCTTTCTTTCTCTCTTTTGCTTTCTCTCTCTCTTCTTTCTTTCTTTCTTTCTTTCTTTCTTTCTTTCTTTCTTTCTTTCTTTCTTTCTTTCTTTCCTTCTTTCTTCCTTTCTTTCTTTCTTTCTTCCTTTTTTCCTTTCTTTTTTCCTTCCTTCCTTCCTTCCTTCCTTCCTTCCTTCCTTCCTTCCTTCCTTCCTTCCTTCCTTCCTTCCTTCCTTCCTTCCTTCCCTCTTTCTTTATCTCTTTCTCTCTTTCTTCAGGTCTCTCATTAAAAAGCTCAGGCTGACCTGAGACTCACTATGTGATTCAGACTAGCTGTGAAATTTATCTGTTGTGTCTGCCCCCTGATTTTTGGAATGATATAGTACATATTACTATACATAGTAATAAAATAGATTTTAAAATTGCTTAAAATACAAATGCATTTCTTCTATGTCGGGAGTTCATGCTTTATGTCGATATAATATTTTTTGGTATGTGTATATATGCATGCAAATGATTGTGTGCATGTGTGTGTGTGCACATGGGAGTGCCTGTTTGTGTGTTTGAGTGTGGATACAAACCTAATGAAGTGCATGTGTGGAGAACTGGGAAAATTCTAGATGTTGGTCCTTACCTTACCAATGTGTTTTTTTTTTTAACATTTAACATTTAACATTATTATTTCTGCTCATACAAACTTAGTAGTTACACCGGTTCCCTCTCTCCCTCCTCCTCCCCCTAACCCCCCTGCTCCCCCTCCGCTCACTCCTCCTTCCCCATCCCCCAGTGCCTCCCCCGCCCCCAATCCCCGGAGAATCCTTTAATGTGCATGCCAGACTCTCCTCTGGGCCCTCCTCTCTGATGACATACAAGGACCCAGTGGCATTTCCCTGAACCCTTTCCTGTGTTCCCCTTAAGCATAGGAACACTACTGTGGCTGTCAATCCCTTGCCTCCAAGGATCTTGGTGCCTTTAGCAAATGCTAGACTTTGTGGGGTCAATATTGTGTTGGACATTGCGTGGGCATGCAAAGTCCAATTATGATTGCTTCGGCCCTAACTTGTGTGGAGTATTTTGCATATCATTACTCCTCACATCCTTGTGCTCTTACAATCTTACCGCCCCCTCTTCTGCAAATGTCCCTGAGCTTCAGGATGGGGAGAGATTAGTCTGGCCTAGTTCTAGGTAGTTGATATAGAGTCTCTGAGGTTCTGGACTGTGATTTGTTGATTTTGTTTTGCAGTTTTGCTGCTCCTGCAATGCCCTTCACTCCATCCTGATAGGTATTAGATGTCACCCCCTGGCCAGAGGCAAAAAGTTGTTAAACTGGAGTCTTATTATAAGAGCACATTCAAAGGTAGATGTAATAAAAGTAGGAAACCACAGTGAGGGAGGGGTCAATCACCCATTTACAAAATGGTTACTTTTTATCTGCCAGACTACATGCCCTCCCCTTCTGGTGAGATCATACCCCCTCAGTTGTAAATGATCAGGAACAAAAGTCTGTGAACTTAACCAGGTGTCTCATTACTTACTTGCAGTCCTTGATGGAGGCCTATTTTCTCTGCTGTAACAGAGAACTCTCTCCTTGTTTCTGGTATGGTCCTCCTGTTCATAATCCTTGCAATTACTGTAGGTATTATAGAGATTTATCTTTGAATGTCTCTCTTACCAATGTGTTTGAAGCATGTTTTCTTCATTACTGGATAAGCCAAGCCAGGTGTCCCCTGAGGTAGTTTTTATGTGGGTTCTAGAGATCAAAACTCACCTCAGACTTGCACATTAAGCACGTCTATTCCTGAGCAACCTCCCTGTCTTCTGTTTGCTTTTAATGATTGAAGTCACTGTTGTGATTTCAAGCAGAGTCGTTTGACTAACATGCCAAAATATTAAGAAGACCATGTTAGGTCTCAGATAGTCATTAGATTAGAGACCATCATGCTGCTAAAAAACTTTCTGTCCACCTTTCATTTAGTACATGAAGGTCCTGCTTTCCTTGGAGAAGTTATTATAGGCACTTAGACCTGGAAGCATAATCACAGAAAACCCCAGTATCTTCTCTAATTCCAGTTAGAAAAATCCAGAGGCAGTTGGAAGATCCTTCTGATGGGATGAGAGAATAATAGAATGTGGTGGGGGATTTTCCAGGATGGGACGATCTGGAGCTACATTGAAATGATTGCTGGTTGTGCCAGGAAATGGGATGTTCTCAACTTATTTAATATGTCTTATCCTTCAAGACTTGGAGCACCAAACAAGAAAGTGGGGGCCTAAATAAAGACCAGAACCCAATGAAGCATGGTGACAGGCAACTCACTGCCTTGCTATGTGGAGCAAACTCAGGCCCATGTGGTAAGGGCCAAAGCATCCCTCTGCCTGTCTTCCTGGCTCCTTAAGAATCCCTGAGTCTTATTTTTGTCTTTCTTCTTTTTTCCCTTCCCCCAGAAATGTAGTCATTTAGTTCTGCATGTAGACCAGGGATTTGTGTATGTGAGAAAAATTCCAAGGAGACTCTTGGAAAAATGTTAAGCTTTTCATTTTTGAACTAAAAGGAGCTACCAGTTAAGGCACACAGAACAGAAAGACCAGCCTTTCCTTCTGTGTAAGGCTGTCCTTAGAATGCCCTATATTAATTCTGTACACAGTCTTTGTGCTTTTTTTTTTTTTTTTTTTGCCATTTTACCATTGGAAGGAAGTTTGGTCAATGTGATTGAGACTCTCCCACCCTGGCAAGGTGGATGCCAGAGAATCTTGATGCTAATCTGCCTCCATCATTGACTACAGATGGCTAAATAAGACATTTTCAGAAAGTTTTTTTATTATTTCTTCTTCTTCATATTTGTCTAAAAAAGATCAATATACATAAAGAAAGATTATCTAAACAAATCTAAACAATAGGTCAAAGGACCAGATCAAGAATGCTGGACTATACTACTATAACAGTTACTCTTCACTATTGCTGTGAGAGAACACTGAAAGTCAAATAACATAAGGGAGTAAACGAAATTTATTCATCTTAGGGTTCCAGAGGAAAGATACAATTTCATGGCAGAAGCAGCACAGCTGGTCGAAGCTGAAGACAGGCTATGTCACAACCACCCAAGAGGCTAGTGGGTGATGCCGGAAGGATTCCTGGAGAGAATCTCTCCTGTTCTATGGTTCCTTTTAATTTTTTTATTTATTATTTATTCAATTGTGTGTGCATGTGTGTGTGCATGTGTATGTATGTGTGTGTTTGTGTGTAGAACCACGGACGAATTCGGGAACCACCATGGACGCCTCCACCTCCTCCTTGTTTACTCCGCCCTGGGATTCACAGGCTCCGCCCTACCACGACCAGAAACGCAGGCCGCCCCCGCTTCCGCCGGCGTCTATACGTGGGGTCTGGGATCCGAACTCAGGACCTTCCACCTGCAAGGCAGAGGCTTAACCCCTGAGCTACCTCTCCAGCCCCCTGTGGTTCCTTTTATCTGGTGCACTACTGAGAGATTCTAATGAGATCTAGAGAGGTTCCAGTGGGATCTTGGGCTGATCTTTGTATTATCCAGATAATCTCTTCAGGTGATCTCAGCTGAACTTAGTTAATGCCAGGTGTGTCAATTAATTATCACAACTACCATATCTCTCTCTTCTATAAATGCATCAAGAGTCTCTGACTGAACTGGGCTCTGCTTTCCTCAGTACCACATCGTGGGAGGAGAAGAGAACAGCTTCCCCTAAAGCACAACATTATTATGTTATGCAGATTAAGCCGTGGATATCAATCAGCAACACTTTCACAGGGGATTTGTGTCTAGAGGAAATACCAACTGATACTTTACTGTATTGGAAATACCTGCAGACCAAGAAAATTGTCAATAAGTTTTCTCAAAATGGAGCAGCAGAGGAGCTGAACATCTTGGCTTGCTGCCCTTTAGACCACTGTTTTGGCAAATCACTAACAATGCGGCCCTCTGAGTCTCGGGGAGGTGGGTGTAGCTTCCTGCACTGTAGTTTACCTGTGAAAGCAGGAATCCTGAGATATATCTGCATTCTGCCCCCAGGCTCCTACACATTGTGTGCCCAGACTGTGGTCGCCGTGTTCTGTCATTGCTGGTGAATTTTAACAGTGGAAGCACTTTTTCTAGGTTTTCCTGTGCAGTGCACATCCGTCTGAACAGGCTGCCAGAGCTGTAAAGTTTCTTTTCCACACCGCAGCACGGATGAAAATGTTCTCAGAGGACCAACCTGCTCATTCCTCCTGCTGTTTTCCTCTTCCCCTGGTTTCTCTCTCCCTCCAGCTGGCGATTTCTTCTACTTCCTTCATCTCCTTTCTGAGGTGTGCTTGGTTCCTTCTGGCTTTTGGCTCAGACAGGCAACCCCCCCCAACTTCAGAATCTTTTTAGACTGTGGCCACAGTGTCTCAGATACCCTGAGGCCCATTAAGCTTGTAATGCCAGGATCTGATCATACAAGCCAAAGTCCCCCAACCTATTTCCTCTGGACATGAGGAGAAAACAGTGGTTAATTACATGGAAAACAATTGTATTCTAAACCTGACAGCTTGCTTCTACAAATCACACTGACAGATGGCTGTAGATGGAGTTCATAGCAAGTGATTTTAGAAAGGAAACTTGCACACTCTTTCTGTTCAATGAGCCCTCTGGGCAAAGGGGTGAATTAGGGCTGCAGGTTTTCAGTACCTGGGTGCACGTGCCCACCTACCTACCTGTAGGCCAAATCTGCTTGTGCTTTTCTGCATTTGGATGCTAAAGCAGCTTCCCTTTCAATAAGCAGCATGTGTCCTGGAAATGCCATATCATATTAAAATGTAATTAAGAAAGGAATACTCTCCTTTTCTTAATGAGAGGACACTTAAAATTCAATATGTGTATTTTGCTATTAGCATCATTCCATTTTTGTTTATCCACATCGGTAGTCTTAGCCAATATATGGACACAATCACACTATAAATTGTGTCCACTTGATGTGCAAAGGACTAAATAGAGTTATTTTCCTAGCACTGAACATCCTAACTTCATCCCATCAGCAAATATGTGGCATATTCAGCATCTCATTATGCTGTTTAATATCTCTTCACTGAGTGCCCTATTGTATGCCATTCTTAGTCATTTGTGAATCGACAATCGTCTTATCATTTCCAACATGGAAACCCTCTTTGCTTAAAGGCATTCATGAAATACTTTTAGCAGAGTGACTTGTTAAATACTTTCAGATGATAGTGATGCTGGCATAAAAATCTCCCCGCATTATATAATTGGAGTGTTTGACAGTGATTTATGCATTTGTAACACCTTAAGACTTTGACAGTAGCAAGTGTCATCAGTGTCACAACATAAAAGGTAATTACTTTGTGAAAGAGGTGTTACTCAAGTCATTCCTTAGCTGCTTGTGTGGTACTTCCTCTGGAAATGAAAACGCATGCCATTGCCAATGAGTGCATCTCTCATCCTCATCAATGCATAATCTTAATCGTAATGAGGTCCCAATCACATTTGCCTGTCAGGCTTTTAAGCTTCTCCCAGGTCTGTTACTTGGTTCCATTAATTAGTATGTATATCTTTAGGAGCCCAAAATAGACATAATATTAAGCAGGAGATTTTGAGACGTGCTCCTGACATTCTGTTTGGTTTTTGAACTATTCATAGACTAGAGAGGAATACACACTAATTAAACAGACCTCTCTATTCTGGAGGTATAGAAAACACATGCTACAGACATCCAGCAAATTCATAAAATTGCTATTTATAGTTTCTCTTTTCTTATAGTTTTACTATAAAGAAGAAGTGGTTTTAGAGATCCAGAATATACATCTTTCGTATGCTAGGATACTCAATAAGAGTTCAAAGATGTTACTGGCGCTGATGAGTTCAATTGATTCTCTGGATGATACTGACTATTAAGCCAGGGTTATGACTACAGGGACAGCAATCGTCTCCTAGAAGACGTACCAGGCATCTGATAGGCTCATCAGAGACAACGTTTCGATTTTCAGGAAACGTGCTGCTGGGATACTGAACAGATTCCCCGCAAACTGCTCACTGTTTGAGAGTCTATGATCTACTGATACATTCATATCTACATTTTACTAAGCTTAAAGGATACGTGACAAATAGGTCACAGGACAAAAAGGATACATGACACTATAGGTCACGTCTCAGTGGTTTGTTTTCAACAG
The DNA here is from genome assembly GCA_023101885.1 of Typhlomys cinereus. Lineage (NCBI taxonomy): Eukaryota > Metazoa > Chordata > Mammalia > Rodentia > Platacanthomyidae > Typhlomys > Typhlomys cinereus. The sequence goes on from JALPQD010000154.1 coordinate 190,086, forward strand.
GGAATCAATGTAACCTGTAGTACATTTTCTGAAGCTTTGGAGTGATTATAATAACTTCTCCACTTCCATCTGAGTCACATGAACACTGCAAATCTTACAACCAGCATATGCTTTCTTTTTAAACAATGTGTGTATGTGTATCAGAGGACACTGTGTCCATATGGAAGACCAAGACTGACTTTGGGAATCATGCTGGATTGCTTCTACTTCCTTTTTGCTTCACTCTGGAATTTCCCAAGCTCAGCCCACCAGTGGGATCTGGGATCTGAACTCAGGTCCTTCTGCTTGTGAAGCAGAGTCTTTTTTTCTCTCAATGAGAAAAAGTATTTATTTGACTCACAGTTGCAGCTGCAGTCTGTCCTGGCAGGGAAACCACAGCAGCAAGGGCTGGAAGCTGTTAGTCACATTGTAATCAAAGCCAGAAGCAGAGAGAGATGGATATTTGCTTCTTCTCTCAGTATACTTCCCCATCTTGCTTTTTTAAAAAACTTTTCCTAGTTTTACAAGCATATTGAGTAATTATCCCTGCCTCCTCATTCCCCATATCTACCTCACTGCTTTCCGCCTTCCTCCCTCTACTTTCCCCCTCCTCCCTCCCCTCCTTTGATCAATCCATCGCACTCCCTTCCACTTCCTGTCTGTCTGCTTCTATGGGTCCCAGGGTTCCCTCTGGATCATATACTCAAGTGAGGGTTCAGGTCTCTGTGGCAGAGCAAGTAGCCCTTCCTCGGGCACAGGAAGGTGCCACTGTTAGGGGCACCCTCCTTCAAATCTGTTTAAGGATTCCACTGCATGTAATATTCCTCTTGAGATTCTTGCTAGTCTATGGGTGCATGCTGATATATCAGTCATTGTGCAGATCTGGTAAGAACAAGTCTCATTGCAGTGAGTTCCTGGTGCAGCAGCCCTGCCTTGAGTAGAGTGTCTTGTCTAGCAGTAGATGTCCCCAACTTTAGGCTTTCACAGTCTTAATGCCCCTTCTTCCTCAAGGTTCCCTGAGCCTTAGAATGAGACGGTGGGAAAGATGATTAGTGTGAAACCTTTTCAAGGGGAGGTGTAGGATACTATGGCAAGTAGGATGAAGGAGAGAATAATGGGGAAAAAAAAACCTAAAGGAACAGGAGTTGATGGGATGTAGGAGAAACAGTAGAAAACCCCTGAGACTGAGGAATGTAACTTCATAAGAATCTCCTACATTATTAATATGTCAAAAATCATGTCTTTTAAAAAGCAGTCCTTATGCAGAGGAACACAGAGATAGAAAAACAGAAAAACAAAAGCAGAATCCCTGAGTTAGCCCACTTATGACCCAGTGACAATTAAAACTATAAGTAGAAGTGACAGGAATGTGACACCTTCTGGTAAGTTGTTGGCCAGAGAAGTTTAAAAGGCCCCCAAACATTATAGGCTTTTGCCATTGCTGTTGATTGCTCTCCAAAAAACTAACAGTAAGACTCCATTACTGAAGATGTAACACTTGGATCACAGGACATGGGCAAATTTCACCAACTGGCTTGAGAGTTTATTCCTTGGTGAATTGTTCACACAGCACCAAGGAATACTGTAGAAGCTACTAGGGGAGATAAAGAATCAACCTGTGAGACCTACAAATTGCAATAAAAATCACCATAGCAACAGATAACCACCAGTGTAATAGTGGCATGAGTATCAAAGAGACAACCAACAGCTTTCAGATTGGACTCAAGACCTGCTTCTTTTACTGTTAACCAGAACAAGAACCTATAAAAAGGAAGGAAATAGATCACTAGGGAAGAACAAACTATGAACCTATAGGCAGGAAGAAGATACACTCAACTGCTCTGTAAATACCTGATATACTCATAGATTGGAAGCTTTCTTCTACAACAGAAGTAGAGAATCTCAACAGCCAGACAGGATGCAGTCTAGTGCAATAAATAGAAGAACAGTGAAACAGACAACAGTCAACCAGAATGTAGAATGCTGGTGACCCTGCATTGCTCACCTAAAGTCAGGTGAGGCACAGTCTTAACCCCTGAGCTATATCTACAGTCCAGCATACGTTTGCTTAACATGAACTGATATTTCTGTTTTCTATGCTTTCAAACACTTATCAAATATTAATGTGGCATCATGTATTTGAACTATAAATAGCACTGAATAAATATGCTTAACTCTCAGTGCAATAAGATCACCTTCTGTCCAAGTTTCATGCAACTATGTGACTAAAAGAGATGCACCATAGAAGTAACAATCTAAACAGATATTATTTGGTAGTGATGATTCTTTGTACCAAACTAGTATTGTTAAAGTTCTACATAACACACAAGATAATGGAAGAAAGATTGTAGCTGTTTATGTGGAATTTAAAAGTTATAGTAGTTTCTAGGACAGGTATATTTTTAGCAATGAGAATTTTTTGTCCTATACAATGTGACCATATTTTCTACAGCTAGTATTTAAGACAGTGCATATGAGCAGCACAAAGCTCACCCCACAAGGCGAAAACCACTCCCAACAGAGTACACATTTGTATTTACATTACACTGAAAAATCACTCTCTATTACCTTAATTTATGCACTTTGGTGATCAAATTTAAGAAAGCTATATGGATTAAGTCAAGCCCATTAGAAACGTTTAATGAAATAAAGCAAAGTGCTTCTTAAACTGTAGAGTGGTTTCCAAGCACTAAAACTGTCAACATCTCAACTCTTCTTGATAACTTGGGGATAATTCTCTTAGAAGAAAACAATGTAGCAGAGTATTTTGTGCCTGTTGCTGGTAAAACATCCATACTCCACACTTACATCAGAGAACAAGTATTTGAATTGACATCTCTCTATCTCTCTGTCTCTCACCCTCTCTCTCTCTGTATCTGTTTCTAATTGTCTCTGTCTGTCTGTCTGTCTCTTTCTCTGTGTTGTATGAATGTGGTATATGTACATGTGGGTGTGTGGTTCTTGGCACCTATATATGCATGTGGAGGACAGAGGAGTATGTTGAGCATTTTGCTCTGTCACAGTCCATCTTATTCCCTCGAGACAAGGACTCACACTAAACCTGTCTACCTTGACAGTACTGGAGTGATAGATGACACATAGCTGCATTCTCTTCTGCTTTTTACCACCCCTCTCCCTTCCCATCCCCCAGTGCCTCCCACCCCAATTCCCAGAGAGTCCTTTCTTGTGCATGACTGATTTTCCTCTGGGCCCTCCTCTCCGATGACGTACAAGGACCCAGTGGCCTTTGCCGAACCCTTTCCCGTGTTCCCCTTAGGTATAGGAACACTGCTGTGGCTGCCAATTCTTTGCCTCCAAGGATCTTGGTGCCTTTAGCAGGTGCTAGACTTTGTGAGGTCAACAGTGTGTTGGACAATGCGCAGGGCATGCAAAGTCCAATTATGATTGCTTCAGCCCTAACTAGTATAGAGTATCTTACATATCATTGCTCCTCCCATCCTTATGCTCTTACACTCTTACCGCCCCCTCTTCCGCAAATTTCCCTGAGCTTCAAGATGGGGAGAGACTAAGCTGGCCTAGTTCTAGGTGGTTGATATAGAGTCTCTGAAGTTCTGGATTGTGGTTTGTTGATTTTCTTTTGCAGTTTTGCTGCTCCTGCAATGCCCTTTTACACGGAGGCTGGAGATTTGAACTCAGGTCATCATACTCTCATAGTGAGCACTCTTACCCATTAAGCCATCTTTTTGTCCCTAGATCTAGATGTTTTAGCAATTTCTGCACAATCTTACTTGGAATTTCATCACAAAATTTTTGGGACATTTCTAAATTATGGAAAATTCAAGACAGGCATTTAAATTTCAAAGATTGAAGCCAAGTTATTTTTGTAGTATTCAAAGATTCAGTGGCACTTATTGTTTTCATTTCAAGCAATTAAAATGCTAACAGTGTTAAATAGAGTTATTAGTTGTTTGAAAGCATACAAACAGCTCTGGTTCATGGGTCTTATCTAACCTTAACTAAGGTTGCCATGGTGTAATATTACATTCTCTTGGGATAATCATTGCTTTAAATTCATTGTTTTATATGTAATGCTTTAAACACATTAAAATGTTCAAGTGGAACTTTGGAAAGAAAAAGTCAGCATGAGTATTTTGACTGTATTTGCCTCTAGCGTCCTTGTGCCAGAAGCAGTGGCCACATGTTCTGTGAGAGAAATTAAACTGAGAAGAGTATAAAAAATCTTAGTATAAACATGATTGAATTTAAGCATAGGCTATTTAGCTTTGTTTTACTAGAACTTGATGGCCATTTTTTATTAAAAGTTATGTCTTGAATATTAAGTTAAGAGAATAAAGTGCAGTGTGTATGCACACACACACACACACACACACACCCCCTGCATATAATGTCCCTTAATTGTCTTAAAATTCGAATGCATACAAGCAGGGGAAAGGAAAAACAAAGTTCAATTGCATCTTAATGCTTAGTACCCAGTACCGGTTTACACTACTGGAAGAGGCAGTAATCCTTACCTCTTACAAGGATTGGGGAGGTGAGGGGATTTTCAATTCCTTCAAGGGTTTGAATTATGTTCTACAATTTATGCTAATATTGTAGTATGTTAATGTTTTGCTTCATCAGCTTTGCCAACCATTTTCATTTTGGTTCTCAAGTGAAAGATGTGGAGTTAGACTGAAATGAGATAGAAGCTCACGAAGTTGTTCTTCCACAGACACAGCACAAAGGAAGGAAGAGGAGACTGGATTTCAAGGTGTTTCTTATAAAACAAAGGATTATTGACTTGAGATTAAGTTGGATTAAGTTATGGGGGACACGTACCATGCAAACAGAAACCCATGTATTAAGGATCTGGTAGAAGCCATGCCCACAATGTGAGAATGTAGGAGCTTGTGACATCCATTCCTATAATACACCACCAGGTGGGGCCAAAGCCCCAAAAGAGCTGGTAATTATTATTATTGTTTTTGTTTTGCTTTTTTTTATTTAATACATTTTTTATTATTTCAGCTCATACAAACTTAATAGGTATACTAGTTCCCTTCCCTCCCTCCTCCTCCCCCCGAACCCCATGCTCCCCCTCCTCTCCCTCCCCATTCCCCAGTGCCTCCTGCCCCAATTCCCAGAGAGTCCTTTCTTGTGCATACCTGAATCTCCTCTGGGCCCTCCTCTCCGATGACTACAAGGACCCAGTGGCATTTCCCTGAACCCTTTCCCGTGTTCCCCTTAAGCATAGGGATACTGCTGTGGCTGCCAATCCCTTGCCTCCAAGGATCTTGGTGCCTTTAGCAGATGCTAGACTTTGTGAGGTCAATAGTGTGTTGGACATTGCGCAGAGCATGCAAAGTCCAATTATGATTGCTTCGGCCCTAACTTGTGTGGAGTATCTTGCAAATCATTGCTCTTCCCATCCTTTTGCTCTTACACTCTTACCGCCCCCTCTTCCACAAATGTCCCTGAGTTTCAGGATGGGGAGACAGTAGTCTGGCCTAGTTCTAGGTGGTTGATATAGAGTCTCTGAAGTTCTGGATTGTGGTTTGTTGATTTTGTTTTGCAGTTTTGTTGCTCCTACAAAGCCCTTCACTCCATCCTGCTGGGCACTGTATGTCACCCCCTGGCCAGAGACAAAAAGCTGTTAAACTGGAGTCTTATTATAAAGCACGTTCAAGGATAGATGTAATAAAAGTAGGAAACCTCAGTGAGGGAGGGATCAATCACCCATTTGCAAAATGGTTACTTTTTATTTGACAGACTATATGTCCTCCCCTTCTGTTGAGATCATACCCCCTTAGTTGTAAATGATCAGGAATGAACGTCTGTGAACTTAACCAGGTGTCACATTGCTTACTTGCAGTCCTTGATGGAGGCCTATTGTCTCTACTGTAACATGGTCACTTCTCTCCTTGTTTCTGGTGTGGCCCTCCTACCCCATCCCTCCTGTTCATAATCCTTGCAATTACTGTAGGTAATACATAGATTTACCTATGAGTGTCTCAAGGTGGGCTGGGTGGGTTTGGTACTAGGAGCCACCTATTAGGGAGTATATACGGCACTTAATTTTCTGGGTTTGGGATACTTCACTTAATATAATTGTTTCTAATGACATCCATTTCCCGGCAAATTCCAGTAATTCATCTTTTTTGATGGCTGAGTAGTACTCCATTGTATAGATGTACCACCTTTTCCTTATCCACTCGTCAACTGTTGGACATTTGGGTTGATTCCATGACTTTGCTATTGTAAACAGTACTGCTATGAACATGGTCGAGCTTGTGCTATCAAGGTGAACCTCTGCTGTATGGGGGGTTATTCCCAAAAGTGGAATAGCAGGATCATATGGCATTTCAATCTTTAATTTCTTTAAGAAACTCCAGACAGCTCGCCAGAGTGGCTGTATGAGTCTGCATTCCCACCAGCAATGTAGGAGAGTTCCCCTCTCTCCATATCCTCTACAGCATTTGTTGTTTGTATTGTGGATATTTGCCATCCTGACCGGGTTGAGATGATATCTCAGGGAAGTTTTGATTTGCATTTCCCTGATGGCTAAGGAAGTGGAGCAGCCTACATCAAAAAAATGGAAACATCAGAAATAAACAACTTAACAATGCAGCTTAAAGCTTTAGAGAAACTAGAGCAATATGATCCCAAAAGTAGTAGAAGAGAGGAGATTAGCAAAATAAGGAAAGAAATATCTGAAATCAAGATTAAGAAAATGATAGAAAAAAATCAACCAGTCAAAAAGCTGGTTCTTTGAAAAAATCAATAAGATTGATACACCCCTAGCAAAATTAACCAAAAGCAAGAGAGGGAAAACCCAAATTAACAAAATTAGAAATGAATATGGAATTATCACTACTGATACTCAAGAAATCCAGAGAATTATAACATCATATTTCAAAAACTTATACTCTGTGAAGTTTGACAACACAAAAGAGATGGATGAATTTCTAAATAAACACAACTTACCTAAATTGAATCCGGAAGTTGTGAATTATTTAAATAGTCCTATAACATATAAGGAAATTGAAGAAGTAATCTCAAATCTTCCCACCAAAAAATGTCCTGGACCAGATGGATTCAGCACAGAGTTCTACCAGACATTTAAGGAGTTAATAACACCAATACTCCTTAAACTGTTCCATCAAATAGCAAAGGAAGGAACACTACCAAACTCCTTCTATGAAGCTAATATCATCTTAATCCCAAAACCTAATAAAGATTCACTTAAAAAAGAAAACTATAGGCCGATCTCTCTGATGAACACAGACGCAAAGATTCTCAAAAAGTCTTAGCAAATCAGATTCAAAAACATATTAAAAAGATCATTCACGGGGACCAAGTTGGCTTCATCCCCGGCACACAAGGTTGGTTCAACATACGCAAATCAATAAATGTAATTCATCATGTAAACCAGTCCAAAGTCCAAGACCACATGATACTCTCGATAGATGCAGAAAAAGCTTTTGACAAGATCCAACAGCCTTTTGTGATCAAAACGCTGGAGACAGTAGGAATGGAACGAACCTTTATCAATATAATAAGAACTGGTAATTATTAAGAACAGAAATCCCAGAGAAAATCAAGGCAGTATGGGATATGTATGAATCTGCAAGAATGTGAGATTTGTTGTTCAAAGGAGAATATAAACTTGATAGGCAAGTCTTCATGATATTTTTAAATGTGTAACTTCATTTCTGTTCATATTTTAAAACACTAGAGCCAAGAAAATGGAAATTGCTCTTATTCATTATGAAGGAATAAAATGGAAACGTAAATAATACCTCCATTGTCATTATTATTTCAAAGCCTTAAATCAGATTCAAGAGTGATTCCATTGTTGCATTTCCAGTAGGAGTGTTTTTTTTTTTTCTCCAAATAAACTGGCCAATTCACCAAGCAAGGTTCATGCAAAAATTCCCTGCACAGCCATTTGCACTTAAAAACAAAATACTAAAATGAACTATTTAGAAGTTAACTAACCCATCTTTAAAACATTTTCAGTTATGAGGGAGAGAGTAAAATTGATTATACAAAAAGGATTTTGTTCCTTACCTATAAAGATAATAACAATTATTTACCTTTCCATATTTAAAAGTGATAGGAATTTAGTGCCATCTTACTTTTCCACCGCCCGGGATGCTTGCAGTCCAGGGAGGACACACTGCTCCCCAGATAATCCCCCCAGCTTACTCCCAGACTCCAGGTCACCTTCTCATCCCTGCTTTTCCCACCAGGTAGTCGGGCAGCACCCAGCCTGCTCTAGGCTGGGGAGGGCCCCTAGGACACACTCCAGGTCCCCAGGTTAACTGCTCTATGACCAGCACCTCTGCCCTTTCTGCCTGCCCAGGACACTCACAGTCCAGGGAGGATACACTGCTCATCAGAATTCAACAGAGTCAAAAGAAAACCCAAGCAAAGCTCTAGAGGACAAAGCCCACAAATCTGGAGTCCTCTAAAATCATGCTATCACATGGGAGAGATTCTTCACATCCAGCCCAAAGATAAGTAAAACTATCCTGTTCCTTTAACTTATTAGTTACTCTAGAGTAACTTTTCCATATAGCCACAACCAAAACATATACAACTTTAGGGACTATACCACTCACCCTCACATATCACCAAGGTACTAAATCATAAAGTTCACTAGCATGCAAATATTAACCCCCAGTCCACTAAACCTGACTTAATTGTTGTACTAACAGAACAGTCTAATAGCCTCATCTAGGAAAATGACAATAACAACAGACAACGAACCCAGCTCCAAGGCAAACACTAGTAATTAGTGATACCAACTAATTCAGTTCAGTCAAAAGCACACAGAAACTGAAAGGTCTTAAGAGAAAAAACAACAATGCCCAAGTCAAAGTGCAAATCCACGAAAAACACAATCTAAAAAACAAAAAAATCTCCCACTGAAAGAATTAACACCATAATAATAGACTCCAACAGGAACAAATTCACAGAAAATAGCCAAGAAAGTCAGACCCAGGATAACGACTTTCAAAACATGATCATTACCATGATCAATACTCTGAAAGAGGAAATCTGGTAGGAGTTAAATAACTGCATCAACCACTTTGAACAGGAACACAACAAACACTTGGAGGAGTTGAAAAAACAGTTCAAGAAACAAAAATCGGCATAGAACAGTTAAAACAATCTCAAGTAGAGTTTAAAATTGAACTAAAAGACAAGTTATCTTCAACCCAGAACTGAACTAAACAGAGAGTCTTATTAGCAGAACTGATGAAGCAGAAAATAGAATATCAGATCTTGGAGACAAAGTGGAAGTATTAACCAGCTCAATGAAAGAGATGTTAAAGCCAAAAAGATACTTGAGAGAAATATTCAAGAATTATGGGACACCCATGCATTAATGGAATACCAAAACAAGAATCCTAAAATACCATGCCTATGGAAAATTTTCAAATTATCATGAAGGAAAACTTTCCTCATCTAAAGAAAGAGAGGCCCATCCATATACAAGAGGCATTCTGCACCCCAAACAGATGTGACAAAAATAAAAACTCCCCACAGCAAATAATAGTCAAAACACTCCACATTCAAGACAAAGAAATGGTGCTGAGAGCTTCAAGGGGAAAAAAAAACAAGTCACTTTTAAAGATAAACCTATTAAAATAACAAATGACTTCTCAATGGAAACAGTAAAAGCAAGAAGAGCTTGGAGATATGTACTTCAAGTATTCAATGAGCAAAAATGTCAACCCAGGCTGATATACCTCACAAAACTATCTCTCATAATTGAGGGGGAAAGAAAATTTTCCAGCACAAAGATAACTCGAAGGCTTATATGTCTACCAAACCAGGGCTTCAAAAAATGCTAGAAAAAGTACTAAAACTTGAAGAAAAGAGCAAGATATCCAGGAGGACAGAAGGGAAGTATAATACCACCAAAATATAAAAGCCAACTAATACACTTATGAAAGCCACTAAACATAAAAAGTGTCTGGAATTAAAAGTAGTTTGTCCATTATAACATTAAATGTCAATGGAATTAACTCACCAATCAAGAGACACAGATTACAAACCTGGATTAAAAATCACAGCCCATCCATGGGACTGGAGAGGTGGCTCAGGGGTTAAGCCTCTGCCTTGCAGGCGGAAGGTCCTGAGTTCGGATCCTAGACCCCATGTATAGACGCCAGGCGGAAGCGGGGGTGGCCTGCGTTTCTGGTCTTGGTAGGGCGGAGCCTGTGAATCCTGGGGCAGAGGAAGTGGAGGCGTCCATGGTGGTTCCCGAATTTGTCCGTGGTTCTACACACACACAGACACACGCATGCACACACATACATACACACACACCCACAATTGAATAAAAAAAATTAAAAAAAATCACAACCCATCAATCTGCTGGCTTAAGGAAACTCATCTCACCACAAAAGATCAGCACATCCTAAAAATAAAAGGCTGGTCCAAAATTTTGCAAGCTAATGGAATCAGGAAACAGGTAAGGGTAGCTATCATGCTATCAGACAAAGTGGACTTCAAACTAAAAAATATCATAAGAAAGACAGATGGCTACTACATTTTTGTCACAGGTACAATTCACCAGGAAGATTCCACAATACTGAACATATATGCACCACATTCATCAAGCAAACCTACAGCATCTAAAGTGAGAAATCAACCCCCAAACGATAATTCTTGGGGATTTCAACACTGCCGTCTCAACATGGGATAGATAAACATGTCAAAATCTTAACAGATGCATTGGAACTTAATCAAACTCTTACTGAAATGGACCTTACAGATCTCTATCGAACTTTCATCCACGCACCAAAGAATACACATTTTTCTCAGCAGCACACGGAACTTTCTCCAAAATAGATCACATATTGGGCCACAAAATGAATCTCCATATATACAGGAAAGTTGAAATTCTAGACTGTACCCTATCAGATCACCATGGTCTAAAGCTTGACATCCACAACACAATAAACAACAGAAATTTCACTGATTCCTGGAAACTAAACACTATGAGGCTGAATGAGAACTGGATTCAGGAAGAAATTACAAAGGAAATTCAAGATTTACTGAAAACAAATGACAATGAAAAGACAACTTATCAAAATCTTTATGACATAATGAAAGCTGTCCTAAGAGGTAAGTTCACAGCTCTTAATGCCTACATCAAAAAAATGGAAACATCACAAGTAAATAATTTTTAAAAATTTTTTTGTTATTTATTCAATTGTGCATGTGTGCGTGTGTGTGTAACCATGGGAGAATTCGGGAACCACCATGGGTTGCCTGCACCTCCTCCTTGTTTACTCTGCCCCAGGATTCACAGGCTCCGCCCTACCAGGACCAGAAACCCAGGCTGTCCCTGCTTCTGCCCAGATCCGAACTCAGGACCTTCCGCCTGCAAGGCGGAGGCTTAACCCCTGAGCCACCTCTCCAGCCCCACAAGTAAATATCTTAACAATGCAGCTAAAAGCTTTAGAGACACTAGAGCAATCTGATCCCAAAAACAGTAGAAGAAAGGAAATTAGTAAAATTAGGGGAGAAATTCCTGAATTTGAGATAAGGAAAACGATACAGAGAATCAACCAGTCAAAAAGCTGGTTCTTTGAAAAAAATCAACAAGATAAATACACCCCTAGCTAAATTAATCAAAAGAACAGGGAGAAAACACAAATTAACAAAATTAGAAATGAAAACTTATATTCTGTGAAACTTGACAACACAAAAGAAATGGATGAATTCCTAAGTCGACACAACTTACCTAAATTGAATCAGCAAGTTCTGAATTATTTAAATAGTCCTATAACACATGAGGAAATTGATGACGTAATCTCAAATCTTACCACCAAAAAATGTCCAGATGGATTCAGCACAGAGTTCTACCAGAAAACCAATACTCCTTAAACTGTTCCCTCAAATAGCAAATTCTTTCTACCAAATTATTTCTATGAAGCTAATATTGTCTTTATCCCAAAACCTAATAAAGATACACTTAAAAAAGAAAACTATAGGCCAATCTCTTTGATGAAGACAGATGCAAAGATTCTCAACAAAGTCTTAGCCAATCGGATTCAAAAACATATCAAAAAGATCATTCACGGGGATCAAGTAGGCTTTATCCCATGCACACAAGGTTGGTTCAACATACACAAATCAATAAATGTAATTCACCACATAAACCAGTCCAAAATCCAAGACCACATGATACTCTCGATAGATGCAGAAAAAGCTTTTGACAAGATCCAACAGCCCTTTATGATCAAAACCTTAGAGACAGTTGGAATGAACCTTTATCAATATAATAAAAGCTGTATACAACAAGCCAACATCAAGGATTATATTCAATGGGGAAAACTTGAAGCATTCCCACTTCGATCAGGAACTAGTCAAGGCTTTCCACTCTCACCACTTCTATTCAATATTGTATTTGAAGTCTTACCTGAGGTCATCTGACAAGAAAAAGAGATAAAAGGGATTCCAATTGGCAAGGTAGAAGTCAAGTTATCTCTATTTGCAGATGACATGATCTTGTACCTGAATGTTCCCAAAAACTCCACCAGGAAACTTCTGGAACTAACACAGAAGTTCAGCAGGGTGGCAGGATACAAAAAAAAAAAAAAAAAAATGTAGAAAAATCAGTGGCCTTCCTATATACCCAGAATGAAAGAAGGGAGAAAGCCCTGGGAGAAACAATCCCATTTACTATAGCCCCTAAAAAAATGAAATACTTAGATATAAACCTTATCAAGGAAGTAAGAGATCTTTACAATGAAAACTTTAAAACCCTAAAGAAAGAAATTACAGAAGACACCAGGAGGTGGGAAGACCTTCCATGTTCCTGGATTGGCAGAATCAACATCATAAAAATGTCCATCCTATCAAAGGCAATATACAGATTCAATGCTATACCAATCAAAATCCCGAAGCAATTCTTTTTTTTTTTTTAATGGTGACATGAATAAATTTATTTTTTCCGAATTTTTTTATTAATACATTTTTATTATTATTGCAACTCATACAAACTTATTAGGTACACCAGTTCCCTCCCTCCCTCCTCCTCCCCCCATAACCCCTACTCCCCCTCCCTCCCCATCCCCCAGTGCCTCCCGCCCCAATTCCCAGAGAGTCCTTTCTTGTGCATGTCTGATTTTCCTCTGGGCCCTCCTCTCCGATGACATACAGGGAAAGCCAGTGGCTTTCCCTGAACCCTTTCCCGTGTTCCCCTTAGGTATAGGAACACTGCTCTGGATGCCAATCCTTTGCCTCCAAGGATCTTGGTGCCTTTAGCAGATGCTAGACTTTGTGAGGTCAACAGTGTGTTGGACAATGCGCAGGGCATGCAAAGTCCAATTATGATTGCTTCAGCCCTAACTAGTATGGAGTATCTTACATATCATTGCTCCTCCCATCCTTTTGCTCTTACACTCTTACCGCCCCCTCTTCAGCAAATTTCCCTGAGCTTCAAGATGGGGAGAGATTAAGCTGGCCTAGTTCTAGGTGGTTGATATAGAGTCTCTGAAGTTCTGATTGTGGTTTGTTGATTTTCTTTTTCAGTTTTGCTGCTCCTGCAATGCCCTTCACTCTATCCTGGTGGGCATTATATGTTACCCCCTGGCCAGAGACAAAAAGCTGTTAAACTAGAGTCTTGTGATAAAAGCACATTCAAAGGTAGATGAATAAAAGTGGGAAACCACAGTGAGGGAAGGGTCTATCACCCATTTGCAAAATGGTTACTTTTTATCTGCCAGACTATATGCCCTCCTCTTCTGGTGAGATCACACCCCCTCAGTAGTAAATGATCAGGAACAAAAGTCTGTGAACTTAATCAGATGTCTCATTACTTATTTGGGGCCTTGATAGAGGCCTATTTTCCCTGCTGTAACATGGTCCCTTTTCTCCTTGTTTCTGGTGTGGCCCTCCTACCCCATGCCTCCTGTTCATAATCCTTGCAATTACTGTCTCTAGGTGGGCTGGGTGGGTTTGGTACTAGGAGCCACATATTAGGGAGTACATACGGCACTTAATTTTCTGGGTCTGGGATACTTCACTTAATATAATTGTTTCTAATGACATCCATTTCCCGGCAAATTCCAGTAATTCATCCTTTTTGATGGCTGAGTAGTACTCCATTGTATAGATGTACCACAGTTTCCTTATCCACTCCTCAACTGTTGGACATTTGGGTTGATTCCATGACTTTGCTATTGTAAACAGTGCTGTTATGAACATGGTCGTGCTTGTGCTATCGAGGTGAACCTCTGCTGTAAGGGGGGTTATTCCCAAAAGTGGAATAGCAGGGTCATATGGCATTTCAATCTTTAATTTCTTTAAGAAACTCCAGACGGCTCGCCAGAGTGGCTGTATGAGCCTGCATTCCCACCAGCAATGTAGGAGAGTTCCCCTCTCTCCACATCCTCTCCAGCACTTGTTGTTGTTTGTATTGTGGATTTTTGCCATCCTGACTGGGGTGAGATGATATCTCAGGGAAGTTTTGATTTGCATTTCCCTGATGGCTAAGGAAGTGGAGCATTTTTTCAGATATTTGTTAGACATTTTAATTTCATCCCTGGTAAATTTTCTTTTAAGTTCCAGGGCCCATTTTTTAATTGGGCCATTGGTTTCCTTGGAGTTTAGTTTTCTAAGTTCTTTGTGCACTCTGGACAGTAGAGCTCTGTCAGATATGTGGTTAGTGAAGATTTTCTCCCATTCTGTGGGTTGCCTTTGAGCTCGTGTTACAATCTCTTTATCTGAACAGAAGCTCTTTAATTTCACAAGATCCCAACTGTTGAGAGTTGGTAGCAGTGACTGTGTCATTGGATGTCTGTTTAGGAATTGTTGGCCTAGCCCAATCAGCTCGAGGGAGTTCCCTATCCTTTCAACAATGGTTTTTATAGTCTCTGGCCTTATATCAAGGTCCTTAATCCATTTGGAATTAAGTCTTGTACATGGTGACAAGTACGGGCCCAGCTTTAATCTTCTGCATGTGGAGATCCAGTTTTGCCAGCACCATTTGTTGAAAATGCTGTTCTTTTTCCATTGGATTCTTTGGGCCCCTTTGTCAAAGACCAAATGGCTGTAATTTTGTGGGCTTATATCTGGGTCTTCAATCCTTATCCATTGATCTGTGTGTCTATTTTGCAGCCAGTACCAGGCTGTCTTTATAACTATGGATTTGTAGTATAGAGTTAGGTTTGATATGGTAATACCTCCAGCAGTGTTTTTGTTACTCAGGATTGTCTTTGCTATCCTGGGTCTTTTGTGTCTCCATATGAACTTTGAGATTGTTTGGTCAACTTCTTTGAAGAAATGCTTTGGGATTTTGATTGGTATAGCATTGAATCTGTATATTGCCTTTGGTAGGATGGTCATTTTTACGATGTTGATTCTGCCAATCCAGGAACAAGGGAGGTCTTTCCACCTTCTGGTGTCTTCTGCAATTTCTTTCTTTAGGGTTTTAAAATTTTCATTGTAAAGGTCTTTTACCTCCTTGGTTAGGTTTATACCAAGGTATTTCATTTTTTTAGGGGCTATAGTAAATGGGATTGTTTCTCTCAAGGCTTTTTCACTTCTTTCATTTTGGGCATATAGGAAGGCCTCTGATTTTTGCACATTTATTTTGTATCCTGCCACCCTGCTGAACTTCTGTATTAGTTCCAGAAGTTTCCTTGTGGAGTTTTTGGGATCCCTCACGTATATGATTATGTCATCTGCAAATAGGGATAGCTTGACTTCTTCCTTGCCGATTTGAATCCCTCTTATGTCCCTTTCTTGCCTTATTGCTTCAGCTAAGACTTCAAGTACAATATTCAATAGAAGTGTTGAGAGTGGACAGCCTTGTCTAGTTCCTGATGGAAGTGGGAATGCTTCCAATTGTTCCCCATTGAGTATAATCCTTGCTGTGGGCTTGTTGTATACAGCTTTTATTATATTGATAAAGGTTCCTTCCATTCCTACTGTCTCCAGCGTTTTGATCATAAAAGGCTGTTGGATCTTGTCAAAAGCTTTTTCTGCATCTATCGAGAGTATCATGTGGTCTTGGACTTTGGACTGGTTTACATGATGAATTACATTTATTGATTTGCGTATGTTGAACCAACCTTGTGTGCTGGGGATGAAGCCTACTTGGTCCCCGTGAATGATCTTTTTAATATGTTTTTGAAACTGATTTGCTAAGACTTTTTTGAGAATCTTTGCGTCTGTGTTCATCAGAGAGATCGGCCTATAGTTTTCTTTTTTAAGTGAATCTTTATTAGGTTTTGGGGTTAAAACGATATTAGCTTCATAGAAGGAGTTTGGTAGTGTTCCTTCCTTTGCTATTTGATGGAACAGTTTAAGGAGTATTGGTGTTATTAACTCCTTAAATGACTGGTAGAACTCTGTGCTGAATCCATCTGGTCCAGGACATTTTTTGGTGGGAAGATTTGAGATTACTTCTTCAATTTCTTTATATGTTATAGGACTATTTAAATAATTCACAACTTCCTGATTCAATTTAGGTAAGTTGTGTTTACTTAGAAATTCATCCATCTCTTTTGTGTTGTCAAACTTCACAGAATATAAGTTTTTGAAATATGATGTAATAATTCTCTGGATTTCTTTGGTATCAGTAGTGATAACTCCATGTTCATTTCTGATTTTGTTAATTTGGGTTTTCTCTCTCCTGCTTTTGGTTAATTTAGCTAGGGGTGTATCAATCTTATTGATTCTTTCAAAGAACCAGCTTTTTGACTGGTTGATTTTTTTCTATCATTTTCTTAATCTCGATTTCAGATATTTCTCCCCTTATTTTGCTAATCTCCTCTCTTCTACTACTTTTGGGATCAGATTGTTCTAGTTTCTCTAAAGCTTTAAGCTGCATTGTTAAGTTGTTTATTTCTGATGTTTCCATTTTTTTGATGTAGACATTAAGAGCTATGAACTTACCTCTTAGAACAGCTTTCATTGTGTCCCAGAGATTTTGGTAAGTTGTATTTTCATTATCATTCACTTTCAGGAAATCTTGAATTTCCTTCTTAATTTCTTCCTGAATCCAGTTCTCATTCAGCATCATATTGTTAAGTTTCCAGGAGTTAGTGTATTTTCTCTTGTTTGGTGTGTTGTGGATGTCCAGCTTTAGGCCATGGTGGTCTGACAGGGCACAGGTTAGAACTTCAACTTTTTTGTACATGTGTAGATTCGTTTTGTGGCCCAGTATGTGATCTATTTTGGAGAAAGTTCCATGTGCTGCTGAGAAAAATGTGTATTCTTTGGTGCGTGGGTGAAAAGTTCGATAGAGATCTGTAAGGTCCATTTCTTTCAGGGTTTGATTAAGTTCCAAAGTGTCTCTGTTAAGCTTTTGACCTGTTGATCTATCCCATGTTGAGAGGGCGGTGTTGAAGTCCCCAAGAATTATCGTTTGGGGGTTGATTTCTTGCTTTAGACGCTGTAGGGTTTTCTTAATGAATGTGGAGGGGCCCATATTGGGTGCATATATGTTCAGTATTGTGAAGTCTTCCTGGTGAATTGTACCTGTGACTAAAATGTAATATCCATCCGTGTCTCTTATAATTTTCTTTGGTTTGAAGTCCACTTTGTCTGATATCATAATGGCTACCCCTGCCTGTTTTCTGCTTCCATTAGCTTGTAGATTGTTGACCAGCCTTTTATTTTTAGAGCGTGCCTATCTTTTGTGGTTAGATGTGTTTCCTGCAGGCAGCAGAATGATGGATTGTGATTTTTAATCCAAGTTTGTAATCTCTGTCTCTTGATCGGTGAGTTAATTCCATTAACATTTAGTGTTATAATGGTGAAACTATTTTTAATTCCAGACATTTATTATGTTTAGTAGTTTTTATAAGTATATTGCTTCGCTTTTAATGGTGTTATACTTGCCTTCTGCTCTCCTGGATATGCCTGTTTTTTTCTTCAAGCTTGAGTATCATTTCTAGCATTTTTTGAAGGCCTGGTTTGGTGGACATGTATCCCTTCAAGTTGTCTTTGTGCTGGAAGATTTTTCTTTCTCCCTCGATCATGACTGATAGTTTTGCAGGGTAAATCAGCCTAGGTTGACATTTTTGCTCACTCAATACTTGAAGTATGTCTCTCCAAGCTCTTCTTGCTTTTAGTGTTTCCATTGAGAAGTCATTTGTTATTTTAATAGGTTTACCTTTAAAAGTGACTTGTTTTTTCTCCCTTGAAGCTCTCAGCACCAGTTCTTTATCTTGAATGTGGAGTGTTTTGACTATTATTTGCTGTGGCGAGCTTCTGTTTTGGTCATATCTATTTGGGGTGCGGAATGCCTCTTGTATATGGATGGGCTTTTTTTTTTTTTAGATGAGGAAAGTTTTCCTTGATGATTGTTTGAAAAATTTCCTCAGGGGTGGTATTTTGAGATTCTTGCTCTGGTATTCCATGAATACGCATGTTGGGCTTCTTCAGGGTGTCCCATATCTCCTGGATATTTCTCTCAAGCATCTTTTTGGCTTTAACAATCTCTTCCATTGAGCTGGTTAATACTCCCACTTTATCTTCAAGATCTGAAATTCTGTTTTCTGCTTCATTAGTTCTGCTGATAAGACTCTCTGTGGAGTTCTGGGTTGAAGATAACTTGCCTTTAGGTCAGTTTTAAACTCTGCTTGAGTCTGCTTTAACTGCTCTATGCCAGTTTTTGATTCTTGCACTGTTTTTCTCAACTCCTCCATGTGTCTGTTGTGTTCCTCCTCAAAGCGATTGATTCGATTATTTAATTCCTCCCTGATTTCCTCTTTCATAGTATTGAACATGGTAATGATCATATTTTGAAGGTCGTTATCCTGGGTCAGGCTTTCTTGGCCATTTTTCATGGGTTTGTTCTGGTTGGAGTCTAACATTATGGGATTAATTCCTTCAGTGGGAGATTTGTTTACTTGAGTGTTGCTTCTCATGGATTTGCACTTAGACTTTGGCATTGTCGTTTTAATTCTTAAGATCTTTTAATTTTTGTGCGTTTTTTACTAAACTGAATTATTTGGCCTGGGGCTCTGGGGGCGGGCAGGGACCGAGCTTACCTGGGTCGCGGAGGTGAGGCCTGGCTGGACCGCGCCCACGCGTCCCGGGCCGTGGAGTGGAGGGGAGGGGGGGATGGGGCATCGGCGGGGTGCTATGCGGGGCCGCGTGCAGAGGGGGTGCCCTCTCCTCCTCCCAGGCCTTGCACGCGGCTCCGGCTGGATGGTGGGAAGAGCTGGGTCCACTGTGTTCGGCCTGGAGCTCTGGGGGCTTGCGGGGACCGAGCTTACCTGGTTCGTGGCGCGGTGAGGCCTGGCTGGACCAAGCGAGCGCGTCCCAGGCGGCAGAGTGGAGGGGAAGGGCCCGAAGCAATTCTTTAAAGAAGTTGACCAAACAATCTCAAAATTCATATGGAGGCACAAAAGACCCAGGATAGCAAAAACAATCCTGAGTAACAAAAACACTGCTGGAGGTACTACCATATCAAACCTTAGTCTATACTACAAATCCATAGTAATAAAAACAGCCTGGTACTGGCTCCAAAATAAACACATAGATCAATGGATAAGGGTTGAAGACCCAGATATAAGCTCATGCAATTACAGCCATTTGATCTTTGACAAAGGGGCCCAAAAAATTCAATGGAAAAAGAACAGCATCTCAACAAATGGTGCTGGCAAAACAGGATATCCACATACAGAAGATTAAAACTGGACCCATACTTGTCACCATGTACAAAACTTAATTCCAAATGGATCATGGACATCAATAAAAGGCTAGAGACTATAAAAGCCTTAGTTGAAAGGGTAGGGAACTCCCTTGAGCTGATTGGATTAGGCCAACAATTCTTAAACAGAAATCCAATAGCACAGTCAATACAATCCATACTCAACAGATAGGATCTTATGAAATTAAAGAGCTTCTGTTCAGATAAAGAGATTGTAACCAGAGCACAATGGCAACCCACAGAATGGGAGAAAATCTTCACTAACCACATATCTGACAGAGCTCTACTATCCAGAGTGCACAAAGAACTTACTAAACGCCAAGGAAACAAATGGCCCCATTAAAAAATGGGCCTTGGGGGTGGAGGGAGGGAGGGGACCGGGGTACCTATTATGTTTGTATGAGTGGAAATAAATAAATAAACAAACAAAGAAACAAACAAACAAATAAACAAATAAATAGATAAATAAATACATAAATAAATAAAGAGAAAAAAAATGGGCCTTGGAACTCATAAGAAACTTTACCAGGGAAGAAATTGAAATGTCTAACAAATATCTTAAAAAATTCTCTGCATCCTTAGCCATCAGGGAAATGCAAATCAAAACTTCCCTGAGATATCATCTTACCTCAGTCAGGATAGCATAAATCCACAATAAAAACAACACCAAATGCTGGAGAGGATGCGGCAAGAAGGGAACTCTCCTACATTGCTGGTATGAATGCAGGCTCATACAGCCTCTCTGGTGAGCCATCTGGCGATTCTTAAAAAAAGTTCAAGGTTGAAATGCCATATCATCCTGCTATTTCATTTCTGGGAATAATCCCTCATAGAGCAAAATTTCACCTCAATGGCAGGAGTATGACCATGTTCATAGCAGCACTGTTTACAATAGCAGAGTCACAGAATCAACCCAAATGCCCAACAGTTGATGAGTGGATACAGAAAATGTGGTACATTTATACAATGGAATACTATTCAGCCATCAAAAAAGATGAATTAATGAAATTTGCCAGAAAATGGATGGAATTAGAAAAAATTATACTGAGCGAAGAATCCCAGACACAGAAAATTCAGCACCATATGTACTCCCTAATAAGTGCATCCTAGTACCAAACCCACTTAGTGACATACTCAAAGATTAATCTCTGTAATACCTACAGTAATTGTAAAGATTATAAACATGAGGGAAGGGGAAGGAGAGCCCCGCCAGAAACAAGGAGAGAGGGGATCATGCAACAGCAGAGAAAATAGGCCACCAAGTACCGCAAGTAAGTAGTGAGACATCTGGTTAAGTTCACAGACTTTCCTTCCCCGTCACTTGGGCGTTTGATCTCACCAATCAGGGAAGGGCATAGAAACTGGCAAATAGATGGTAACCATCCTGAAAATGGGAGACTGACCCCCCTCACCAGTCTACTACTCTTATTCTTTTGAATCTACTTTTATAGTAACAGCCTTTTATTTCTGGCTAGGAGGAGACATCTAAAACTCTTATTCTTTCTACCTTTGAATCTATTCTTATAGTAACAGCCTTTTATCTCTGGCTAGGAGGAGACATCCAATAACCATCAGGATGAAGCCAAGGGTAGTGCAGGAACAGCAAAACTGAAAAAACCCAACAAACCATAATTCAGAACATCAGAGACCCTACATTAATCACCTAAAACCAGGCCAGCCTAATTTCTCCCCATCCTAAAGCTCAGGGAAATTTGTGGAAGAGGGGGTGGTAAGATTGTAAGAGCCTAAAAATGGGGAGGAGCAATGATATGCAAGATACTCCACATGAGTTAGGGACGAAATAATCATAATAGGACTTTGCATGACCTGCACAATGATCGGCATAGCACTGACCCCCCAAAGTCCAGGATGGATCACAGGACTAGGATCCTTAGAGGCAAGGGATTAACAGCCACAATAGTGTTCCTATACCAAAGGGGAACACAAGAAAGAGCTCTAGGCAATGCTACTGAGTCCTTACATCTCATCAGAGAGGAGGACCCAGAAGGAAGTTTGATGGGAAGTTTAAAGGATGCTCCAGGGAGGGGGGAGGAGGCACTGAGAGAAAGTGAGGGGGGAAGGAAGAGAAAAAGGGAGAGGGAGCAAGAGGGTCCAAGGAGGGGTGGAGGGAGGAGACTGGGGTACCTATTAAGTTTGTATGAATGGAAAAAATAAATTACTTAATGAAAAATAAAAGGAATTTAGTGCCATCTTTTTTAAGGCTATTGTACAGGTTGCCCTTTTGTCAGTAAGCAAAATGGTCGATATATAAATTATTTTGTTTGGGGGAGAACTTCTCAAATGTATTAATGTTATCATAGAAGTGCTGAGTAGTTAAGTTTATTATTAGTAGATGGAAATCCTTACCATTATGCATAGTTCCTTTGCAGTCTTACTATTTCAAATGTATTTTACCATAATTATATAAAGACAAACTTAATCTTAATGTGTCAGAAAGTATTATCATTCAGCAAGCAGTTCTCCAAGGTTAATAACGTCTGGGAATATGAAGTGTTTTTGACTGTGAGATTAGTCTCCCTATTTGAGAAAGGCTTTAAACTTCATTTCAAAGGAGATTTCACGCCCCATGAAATTTAAACTATGACATTTAGAAAACATTCACTTTATTATAATGCACTGAAAAATTATAGTTCAAATGCTTCTTGTTCCTATCCATCAAAACTGTTGTTGGAAAATGTAAAGGGATTATTTTCTTATGTAAAAAAATAGGTGTTATGTGGGAAAAAATGAGTACCTCCCACTGTTTGTCCTGAAGTCGGGTAATTACTGCTTCAATTATGTTATGGAATGTTTGAAATTAGTTCTTACATTTGGTGTCAGTGCAGTATATGGTTAGATAACCTGTCGTTCATTGAAATCTCTGTAGCTAATTTCCACGAAGGTTTCTACTTGCTTTAAAAATACGTTTTGAGGAAATCTTTATAAAGCACTCTTAATATTACCTACAAGTCAGAAAGTAATACTGAGATGGTAAGGCATAAAAATGTGGCACCTTTAAATTCTAAGGCAAAGATTTGATTTGTCTCATAATATTTTTATGTGTTCTGCCTATAAGTCGACTTTGATTTGACTGTCTTCTTTTCAACAATAACAAAGTGAGGAAATTCATGAGTTCTGCAACATGTTGTGAGCAGTAATGAGACTGTTCATTCTGGTATTTTGGATCATATGCATTATATGCTGATTTCTGAGGCTGAACCAGACTGACAGTGTGCTGGCTTCAGAATCGATTTTCTAGAAGACTTGAACAATGATAAGTTCCCATATAAGCTGGAACCTACTTTACCCACAAGCCTACTGTACCCATGTGTCTACTGTACCCTCAGGCCTACTGCACCTAAGGACCAACTGTGCTGATGAGTACTCAGGAACCTACTGTACCCATGAGCACACTGTACCCATGAGCCTAGTGTACCCATGGTGTACTGTACCCATGAGCGTACTGTACCCATGAGCTTACTGTATCCATAAACCTACTGTTCTTACAAGCCTACTGTATCCATCAGCCTATTGTTCTCATGAGTTTATTGCACTCATGAGTCTACTGTTCTCTTAAGCCTTCTGTTCTCATGAGCCTACTATACACCTGAGCCTATTCCTCCCATGAGCCTACTGTACCCATAAGACTACTGTTCTCATCATCCTACTATACCCATGAACTTCCTTGCCCATGTGCCTACTATTCTCACGAGGATGCTACTCTCATCATCTACTGTACACATGAGCCTTCTGCACCCATGTATCTACTGTAACATGAGCCTAATGTGTACATGATCCTATTGTTCTCATAAGTCTACCCATTTATCTAGGATACACATGAGCTTACTGTACCCATGTAGTTTTGTATCCAGGATCATACATTATACATGTGCATTCTGTACCCATTGACCTACTATATGCATGTGGCTACTGTACTTGTATCAATAAGTCTAATGGACCCATAAGCTTATTATACCCATGTATCTATTATAACCATAGTATAAAAAGGAAACAAAAAGCATGACAAACAAGGAATCTCAAATATAATGGAAAGGTTTTGTGAACAGTTTTTGGTCTACTTCTTTAAAAATGTTGGAAAGATACTAAAGGTCTTAGAATTTTTTTTGGGGGGGGGACAGGTCCTAGAAAATAAGGAACTTCTCAAATCAAAGAAAGAGGGAGATTACATCAGCAATCCAAGGAGGACTTCAGACATTCTGGACTTTCATGTACTGTTATTATGGAAAAATCATAGTAACCCTAAAAGATGATCAATACCTTGAACTGCAAATGAAGACTTAGAAAGCATTTGACAGCTTGCAGATGCCACGAGGGATTGTGTGCGGTTCCAGGTCTTGGGTTATAAGGAGCCCATGGTCTCTGTGGAGTTCATGGCTGTCTTGTTGAGGCAAAACTTTTTTCTGCATTTTCATCTACAGTCCTTTGAAAAACTGCTTGTCATGGCACATACATTTTTTTCACATTTGCCCTTCTTTGAAGTTTTTAAGATATTACAGACAAACACAGGTTGGCATGTCATAGTTGTTATCAGGCATTTTGAGTACAGCAAGAGAAAGGTGGTGCATGATAAATTTTGTCATTTTACTCTTTGAATATTTAAAACACTGGAATAGTCTCTGTTTATTAATTTTATGTTTAGTGCCACAGTCTCCAACAAGTCTGATTGGGTAAGAAAGGCAGTATGTATTCTTTGGAATGAGAAAAGTGTTTCTATTGGATACATTTCAATGGGTCTTGCTTTAAAAAATACTCAAAATTTTATGAGTAGCTACAGGCTTTCAATTCTTTTTTTCTTTACTTTGAAGATAATTAATTTCATGCTATTACAAGATTCTACCTTAAAATGACATGTTATAATAATAAAACAGTAAAATAGTAATTATCATAGGTTATGAATATTAAGTATCTCATAGGTCTGAAACTACATCATATTTAGGCTCTTACAATCTTGCTGCCCCCTATTCTGTCATATTCCCTGAGCATTGAGTAATTGTAGGTGAGCTTATATGTTCTGTTTAGGGACAAGCAGCCATAGACACTATTTCCTGCATTTTGGAAATTTAACATGCATTTTAATCACCATTTTTATCATGACTTAAACATAAAAGACAAATATTTTTATTCCCAGAATCACTTAGAGATAAATTGCCTTAATCTCTCTTAATTTTGGATACATGTAAATACCTATAATACTCAGAATTAGGATTTCTTGAGGCATTATTTGAATAGCCCTTTGTTGAATTAATAGTTATTAATTCAAAATTAATAAATGATTAACAGTGACAGAGAAATTTTGCTCTTAATTATGATGTTTTCTACTTTTGACAATTCAGTTGTGTTTAATAGGCTAAAAGAATTTTCAACTTCAGTGGGGAAAAATATCATCTTGAGATTGGAGATTTGGGAGAGTTAGTACTTCCAAATTTTTGCATGTATCTTTTTTATTGACTACTTTGACCTGAGTTACTGTTTTTGGATATCCCAAAGGGGCTCATTCACAGGCATCAAAGGCATTCATATTGACCACTTCTGTTACCTATTCTTCAATATTTTAAAGAACAGCATTACTTTTAGATCAAAGCCATCCTTAGGGTGGGTTTCCTGCTTGGGAAGCAGAGCTGATGTGATGGGAGAATCTTAAAATTGAAGGATTGTCTTGCTGGACAAATGAAGTTACTAAGGAGATTTCAGCAGGAGATAGGGAAACTGCACCTTAGAGTACTTAGCTTTGTGTTTTTATTATATTGGAGATCAGGAAAAAAACTTTAATATTAATAGTAAATAGTACTTATAAGTGAATTACTCATATGATTAAATATTTTATTTATAAATATAGAATTAACATGGAATAATTTGCCTGTGGTATCTAGGCATTACGTGTTAAGTCCCGAGTTAGTTTGAGGCTGAAGACATTTACTGTCTGGTTACTGGCCATTTTTTTTTCTTTGAAGTATCTTTGCAAATGAGCATGTTTCAGGGAAAAGCGAATGTTCCACTGTAGTGCTGTAATATTTGAGTTTTACTTAAAGTATTTTTTTTGTTTCTTTTTTTATGTAATACATTTTTTATTATTATTTCAGCTCATACAAACTTAATAGGTACACCAGTTCCCTCCCTCCCTCCTCCTCCCCCCGAACCCCCTGCTTCCCCTCACCTCACTCCTCCCTCCCCATCCCCTAGTGCCTCCCGCCCCAATTCCCAGAGAGTCCTTTCTTGTGCATGCTGACTCTCCTCTGGGCCCTCCTCTCCGATGACGTACAAGGACCCAGTGGCATTTCCCTGAACCCTTTCCCATGTTCCCCTTAAGCATAGGAACACCGCTGTGGCTGTCAATCCCTTGCCTCCAAGGATCTTGGTGCCTTTAGCAGATGCTAGACTTTGTGAGGTCAATAGTGTGTTGGACAATGCGCAGGGCATGCAAAGTCCAATTATGATTGCTTCAGCCCTAACTTGTGTGGAGTATCTTGCAAATCATTGCTCCTCCCATCCTTGTGCTCTTACACTCTTACCGCCCCCTCTTCCGCAAATGTCCCTGAGCTTCAGAATGGAGAGAGATTAGTCTGGCCTAGTTCTAGGTGGTTGATATAGAATCTCTGATGCTCTGGATTGTGGTTTGTTGATTTTCTTTTGCAGTTTTGCTGCTCCTGCAATGCCCTTCACTCCATCCTGCTGGGCACTGTATGTCACCCCCTGGCCAGAGACAAAAAGCTGTTAAACTGGAGTCTTATTATAAGAGCACACTCAAGGGTAGATGTAATAAAAGTAGGAAACCTCAGTGAGGGAGGGGTCAATCACCCATTTACAAAATGGTTACTTTTTATCTGCCAGACTATATGCTCTCCCCTTCTGTTGAGATCATATCCCCTTAGTTGTAAATGATCAGGAACGAATGTCTGTGAACTTAACCAGGTGTCACATTGCTTACTTGCAGTCCTTGATGGAGGCCTATTTTCTCTACAGTAACATGGTCACTTCTCTCCTTGTTTCTGGTGTGGCCCTCCTACCCCATCCCTCTGTTCATAATCCTTGCAATTACTGTAGGTAATACATTGATTTACCTATGAGTGTCTCAAGGTGGGCTGGGTGGGTTTGGTACAAGGAGCCACCTATTAGGAAGTACATACGGCACTTAATTTTCTGGGTTTGGGATACTTCACTTAATATAATTGTTTCTAATGACATCCATTTCCCGGCAAATTCCAGTAATTCATCCTTTTTGATAGCTGAGTAGTACTCCATTGTATAGATGTACCACCTTTTCCTTATCCACTCGTCAACTTTTGGACATTTGGGTTGATTCCATGACTTTGCTATTGTAAACAGTACTGCTATGAACATGGTCGTGCTTGTGCTATCAAGGTGAACCTTTGCTGTATGGGGGGTTATTCCCAAAAGTGGAATAGCAGGGTCATATGGCATTTCAATCTTTAATTTCTTTAAGAATCTCCAGACGGCTCGCCAGAGTGGCTGTATGAGCCTGCATTCCCACCAGCAATGTAGCAGAGTTCCCCTCTCTCCACATTCTCTCTAGCATTTGTTGTTGTTTGTATTGTGGATTTTTGCCATCCTGACCGGGGTGAGATGATATCTCAGGGAAGTTTTGATTTGCATTTTTCTGATGGCTAAAGAAGTGGAGCAGTTTTTTAAGATATTTGTTAGAAATTTTGATTTCATTCCTGCTAAAATTTCTTTTAAGTTCCAGGGCCCATTTTTTAACTGGGCCATTGATTTCCTTGGTGTTTAATCTTCTAAGTTCTTTGTGCACTCTGGACAGTAGAGCTCTATCAGATATGTGGTTAGTGAAGATTTTCTCCCATTCTGTGGGTTGCCTTTGAGCTCATGTTACAATCTCTTTATCTGAACAAAAGCTCTTTAATTTCACAAGATCCCAACTATTGAGAGTTGGTAGCAGTGACTGTGCCATTGGATGTCTGTTTAGGAAATATTGGCCTAGCCCAATCAGCTCGAGGGAGTTCCTTATCCTTTCAACTATGGATTTTATAGTCTCTGGCCTTATATCAAGGTCCTTGATCCATTTGGAATTAAGTCTTGTACGTGGTGACAAGTACGGGCCCAGCTTTAATCTTCTGCATGTGGAGATCCAGTTTTGCCAGCACCATTTGTTGAAGATGCTGCTCTTTTTCCATTGGATTCTTTGGGCCTCTTTGTCAAAGACCAAATGGCTGTAATTTTGTGGGCTTATATCTGGGTCTTCAATCCTTATCCATTGATCTATGTGTCTATTTTGGAGCCAGTACCAGGCTGTCTTTATAAATAGGGATATTTCAAAAATTATACTCTGTGAAGTTTGACAACACAAAAGAGATGGATGAATTTCTAAGTAAACACAACTTACCTAAATTGAATCGGGAAGTTGTGAATCATTTAAATAGTCCTATAACATATAAGGAAATTGAAGAAGTAATCTCAAATCTTCCCACCAAAAACTGTCCTGGACCAGAGGGATTCAGCACAGAGTTCTACCAGACATTTAAGGAGTTAATAACACCAATACCCCTTAAATGTTCCATCAAATAGCAAAGGAAGGAACACTACCAAATTCCTTCTATGAAGCTAATATCGTTTTAATCTCAAAACCTAATAAAGATTCATTTAAAAAAGAAAACTATAGGCCAATTTCTCTGATAACACAGACACAAAGATTCTCAACAA
Source organism: Typhlomys cinereus (assembly GCA_023101885.1). Taxonomy (NCBI): domain Eukaryota; kingdom Metazoa; phylum Chordata; class Mammalia; order Rodentia; family Platacanthomyidae; genus Typhlomys; species Typhlomys cinereus. The sequence goes on from JALPQD010000154.1 coordinate 218,413, forward strand.
AGTCTTAGCAAATCAGATTCAAAAACATATTAAATAGATCATTCATGGGGACCAAGTAAGCTTCATCCCCGGCACACAAGGTTGGTTCAACATACGTAAATCAATAAATATAATTCATCATGTAAACCAGTCCAAAATCCAAGACCACATTATACTCTCGATAGATGCAGAAAAAGCTTTTGACAAGATCCAACGGCCTTTTATGATCAAAACGCTAGAGACAGTAGGAATGGAAGGAACTTTTATCAATATAATAAAAGCTGTATACAACAAGCCCATAGCAAGGATTATGCTCAATGGGGAATAATTAGAAGCATTCCCACTTCGATCAGGAACTAGACAAGGCTGTCCACTCTCACTACTTCTATTCAATATTGTACTTGAAGTCTTAGCTGAAGCCATAAGACAAGAAAGGGACATAAGAGGGATTCAAATCGGCAAGGAAGAAGTCAAGCTATCCCTATTTGCAGATGACATGATCATATACCTAAGTGATCCCAAAAACTCCACCAGGAAGCTCCTGGAATTAATTGAGAAGTTCAGTAGGGTGGCAGGATACAAAATAAATGTGCAAAAGTCAGAGGCCTTCCTATATGCCCAGAATGAAAGAAGTGAAAAAGAAGAAACAATCCCATTTACTGTAGCCCCTAAAAAAATGAAATACCTTGGTATAACCCTAACCAAGGAGGTAAAAGACCTTTAAAATGAAAACTTTAAAACCCTACAGAAAGAAATAGCAGAAGACACCAGAAGGTGGCAAAGACCTCCCTTGTTCCTGGATTGGCAGAATCAACATCGTAAAAATGACCATCCTACCAAAGGCAATGTACAAATTCAATGCTATACCAATCAAAATTCCAAAGCAATTCTTCAAAGAAGTTGACCAAACAATCTCAAAGTTCATATGGAGGCACATAAGACCCAGGATAGCAAAGACAATCCTGAGTAACAAAAACACTGCTGGAGGTATTACCATACCAAACCTAAGTCTATACTTAAAGTATTTCTGAGAAAATATTTTTAAAACTAAATATTAGTATATGTATCTTTGTGTAATGATATATGTGGTTTTTAAACCTGATTTAGTTTTCCTACATATTCCATTTAAATTCATGTAATTAAGAAATTAAATTGAGAGTCTTATAATTAATCTCAATAATTTTTAATTCTAGATATATTCACTTTATTGGTTGGAGGTGTAAGTGGATTCTTTGGTGAAGTTGTTCTGGAGCTCTATGGAAAAACATAGCCTTGTGCTATCCACTGAATCAAGTAGCAAGCAAATTGCTTTGCACGCCTCAGAAAGGTGTCAGTCAAACATTACTCAAGCTGTGTCGAATGCCTGCAACTGCTCACATTTGAAATAAAATGCTTTTTGCCCTGAATTTTTTTCAGAAAAAATGGCAGGTCAAGTCAGGAGTACACAGAGGTCAGTCATAAGAATTTTCAACGCAATATACACTGAAAATTTCTCCATGAAATCTTCAGTGGAGTATTGTAAAGTCTACTGATATCCCTAACCAACCTAACAGCTTTGAATTGTGAACCATGAATGGATTGGGTATTCTTCTTTTTAGTGAGCAAATAGATGGTCCTTGGACTTTCTTTCCTTAGTTTCTAGTTCTCACAGCATGTTAAAGGTTTTTTTTTTTTAAAATCTGTATCTCTTGTATAATCATCACAATAGAATTCATTTTCAAAGACATAAATGTAATTTTCCTTTTTTATTTTTTAGAATTTCACACAATGAGTTTATGATATCATCACACTTTAATCGCCCATCCTATGCCCCTCCTCTTCCATACCAGTCTCCCTCCTATTTTCATGTCTTTTTGCACATGTAGCCCCCTGAGTTTTATGCTCATTCTAGCCATGTCCAGGTCAGAGCAGAGCTTCCTGGGCCCCACCCTCCATGCAGTAGGAGCCTTGCAGTCAAGTGATCTAGAGTTTGGCCTTGACCTTGAATCCAGATGGTCTGCCTCATGCGAACAAAGCCTGATTTCCGATAGCGTGTGCCTGAGCACTTCTGAAACATGAATCATGTATCAATGGGTATGATGCTAAGGAGAACATCTTCCCTCCCTCCCATCCAACATTGGCCATCAGCAGTTTCTCGGGAAGGTGTGGGACCTCTTGGGATCTTTCTGTTTCCATGGTGAAATGTTGATAAGGTCAAATCCTGTGCAGGCCTCTGGGAAGTGCATGTAGCTGCATTGAGTGCATAGATGCAACAGCCCTGAGGTATCCAGAATACCTTCAGGCTTTTTCAATCTTGCCAACCTTCTTCTGTGATGTTCCCTGGTCCTTGTGGTAGGGGATGTTGCTGCAGTTAGCCTGTATGGTTGCTGAACATTACCACCAAACAGCTTAAAGGCAACAAGGGGCTTAGTTTCTCTTATGATAGTCCAGTTACAGTTCTTCGTCCAGATTGGCACCATCATCAAAGGACAGAGGGAGCTGGCACACCATGTCCACATAACAGTTGAAAGAGAGAGAGAGAGAGAGAGAGAGAGAGACGATCTAGACCAGCTTATCTTGCCAAATATACACAAGGATCTTTCTTCTCTCAAACAGTTCCCTCCATTTTATTCACCGTTCAGGGCCTAGTCCCATCCACCATGGGCTAGGCCTTCCTTATCAGTTAGACAATCTCCTGCAGGTTTGCTCTGGGCTTAATTCAACTACTAATTCTCTACAAATGCACCAGAGCTTGAACCCTCAACCATCAAGTTGACACTTGTACCTAACCATGACAGGGGTGATTTAGGTGTCTTGTGTAGGTCCTAACAGTCCACAGTTACTTCTTTTCTGCACCTTGGCCAGTTGTGTTTTTTCTCTAACAAATACTTTCCATTGCAAAAGGAAGCATCTAGATAGAATGCTGAGTACTCCTCCAATTTATGAGTATAATCACAAATATGTAAAAGGCAGTTGGATAGAGTGTCTTCATAGCCATATCTTAAGTTTGTAACCCTCTGTCCTTAGGGTCTATATACTTCCCTTTTATAGGTTCTTGGCTTAGTTTACAGTACCAGAAATATTATCCTTTATAAAAAGTGGTCCTTACACTAGGATCTTTAGAGGCAAGGGATTAACAGTCACAATAGTGTTCTCATACTTGTGTTCCCTAAAGGGGAGCCCAAGAAAGGACTCTGGGCAATGCCACTGAGTCCTTACACCTCATTAGAGTGGAGGACACAGAAGGAAGGTTGACTTTCACACTAAAAGATACTTCAGGGAATGAGAGGGGGAAAGAGGGGGGTGCTGTGAGAAATGGAGGGGGGTGAAAGGAAAGGGAATGGGAGTGGGTGGGTACAAGGGGGACTGGGGAGGGGTGGAGGAAGAGAGGAGACCAAATTTATTTGATTGAGAAAAAAATAACATAATAGAAAAAAGATAACTGTTAAGAAAAAGAAAAAAGTGGTCCTTAAATATAATCAGAAAGTTGCTGGTCTCCCCCTTGTCATTCATGCCCCCATTGTAGTGATCGTCACCTCTTTCTGGGGTGGTTGTTATTGTCGTTTTCAGCTTTCAGACATTGATGCGGCTCTTGATTGCTTTTCTCACCAGCAGCTCTGATAGCATTTTCTGGTCCTATGACAGCTGGCCAGCAAAGAGGAAGCTTCCAGAACAGTTCCACGTTTATGTTTTACCCCTGTGTCCTGTGATTAACACCTTTAGGAATAAGGTGTAACTATCAGTTGCTGGAGGGCAGCCAAGCTCATGGCAAAAGCCTATACTATTATTTCTAAAAGGTATTACATACTTGTTTTTTGCAATTTTGCCTTATGACTCATAGGTAAAATTTCCTTAAAATATTATACTTTAAAGGATCATTTCTTAAAATCATCACTAATACCTTTGAGTTGATCTTATTGTTCTGTTTTGTTTTCAAGGCAGAATTTCACTGTTTAGTTCAGGGTGACATCAATTCATGGCAGTGTGATGTTTTGAGGTTATGTCTATTATTATATTAACCATTCAGTTTTTGTTTTATGAGACTGTAGGAATTTGTTGCTTCCCTTCCATTAATCTATCCCATCCTCCAGTACTGTCGACCTCTTGAGAATTCATTCTTGAGTTTTCACATAAAATGCTAATTATAATAACAGTAACTTCAAAGTATTTATGAAGAATAAATCTAGCACAGTAATGTATATATCTGTGCATTTAATAAAACAGGGTATCTCATTTGTCTTTCCTGTCTGTTTTCGTGTGTCTGTCTGGTTTTATTGAGCATGGAAAACTACAAGGATTACCAAGATCACTTGAACCTCTGAGAATTAGGCTGTTATTTGGTCGAGTCTCTTCCCTTGCAAAACTGTAAATACTTTTATGGCGAGACCAATGTCTATTTTCTTGTTTGTGCAGTAGTACACATGTTGAATGACTGAAGTTTAATTTAGACTTGGGAGTTTGTGGTGTAATAACGTAAAAAAATCGATATTTCTAAATTGTGTTTCTAACATTATTTTAGCAGCCAACTTGCAGAAGTGTCTGAGTTGAAATAACTGGATCACCTATCTCATCTTTGATTTAACAATATTGTTTTATTTGAACTGAAAAAAAGAAAGTAAGTTTTTAGGCTCAAAAGGTTTAGATGTTAACAAGAGTGTTTTGGCTTTTTTAAAGTTTCTCAAACTATATTAGCTTGTGGATTAGGTTGCTATGAAAGTCACACAGAGTTGGAAAAAGTAGCATTTTTTTCTCACATTTTTTTTAAATTTTTTTAACTATTTATTCAATTGTGCACGTGTATGTGTGTGTGTGCATGTGCGTGTATGCGTATATGTATGTGTAGAACCACGGACGAACTCGGGAACCACCACCGACCGTCTCCTCCTTGTTTACTCTGCCACGGGATTCACAGGCTCCGCCTTACCAGAACCGGAAACGCAGGCCGCCCCCGCTTCCATCTGGCGTCTATACGTGGGGTCTAGGATCCGAACTCAGGATCTTCCGCCTAGCAAGGCAGAGGCTTAACCCCTGAGCCACCTCTCCAGCCCCTTTTTTCTCACATTTTTAAAACACTGATTTTAAGTTACTTCATCTCAAGTCACCCAATCCTATCCCTTTCCTGACAGGAGGGGATATAGAATAGGAGGGAAAGGGGGAGGAATAATTATCACTAAGAATATATGATATGGGCAGACAAAAGCCTACTATATAATCAATTTGTTTAGAGAGAGATTCAATTAATGTGTGAATTAATTGAATGTATGAATGAAGATATTCTATGCAGCGATACATATAGGGGAATGAAAGGATTACAGAAACTGCCTTGAGATGCTCCTTCCAGAAGACTTTTTCTATGTAAAGTTGTAACTTACTCATCATGAAATGTCACGCAAACATCATATTATGGTTATGAAAAGTGGACCCTGGAAGACACTGGTCTATTTTACTGAATTAAATGGAAAAGGTAAGTAAGAGAAAGAAAAAACTATAAAACAAAAATTCCAGTACCAGATGTAGGATACCTCCAAAGAGGTCTCCATAGCAATGTGTACTTTTGCCATTGTTCTTAGGTGTCCATCAGAAGAAACAGTTTTGACAGTCAGAGTAAGCATCTAGTTCTTGAAAAAAAAAGAATTCAAATTCTAAAGTTTGTTCCATCAATATCTAGAAGTTCAATATAGAAGACGCACAGGGTTGGGATAGATGTAGGAGTCCATGCAAAGGCAGTTTTTCACACTGTAATGAGGTAATGGTCTAACCAGTGTCTCAGAGGGTGAAATCAGAGGGATGATTATTAAAGGTGGTTAAAAGTGGGTGAGAGCACTTTTGAAAATGTCTGAGGACTTGGACTTCCCAGAAAATGAGTCTTGTGGGAAGAAATCAGTAGAAATCATGTTTCCATTGCTTTCTCAACCCTCAGAGCAGCTCTTCTTACAAAAAATTAAAACAGTGCAAAAATAAAGACGCTTGTTCTTTTCAATCCTGACATATCTATTCCATGCTTACAGATGAAGCCGATGCTATACTTCTTGAATTTCCAAATAAAAGATCATATCTCTAAGTGCAATATACTGATGAAAATCTCAGCTATAACTACTTTTCCTATTTGTCCATCCTTTTTGAGTACAAAGCTGGTAATTTCTTGCTATAAAATATTAGAGAGGAAAGCATTTGTCTCTGCCATCTTTCTAGAATGACTTTGGACATCTTCTCCTGTGCCATGCAAAATTCTTCCATTTTCCATTATATTCCATATAATACCACTTTGGGGATAAAAGCATTCATGATAAGATCATCGTGACAACTAAACTCTTTATAGATATTGGGAAGGAATTTTTCATATTCTTAATACTTAAAGATAAAATTCTTCTGATGATGTTTCAAGGTGCTTTATGTATTTCACAAACATTCTGTATGGTCCTTTGTCTGCTGTGGCTCATGGCGTGCGCATGGCATAGAGCAGGGATGTGTTCTGTTATGACGCTGCCTCAGGAGTGGACACATGTGTCTTTTTCTGTCTTGAAATCTCTGTTAAATGTGCCAGACAATCTTCTGACTCAGAAATTTAAGTGCTTGGAAGTTCTTTCAAAGACTTAAATTAGAATAATGGTAATAATGGTCATAATGTTCATTGTAAAAAAAGGAACAGCCATAAAACACCTAGCTTGCTGCATTTAAGGCTCTGTGGTGTTAAGGCAAGTTTGCATGTGGAAATGGCACAATGATGACATTCAGTTGCGAACTTTTCACTATGAAGACTCATTGTGTTTATCACGACTACAGATTTTCATATGTTACCAGTCTGTCTAAAATGAATTTGAATATTCAAACAACCTCATGGTAAGATTATGGTACCTACAGAAAGCGTAAACAAAATTAAATCTCTCAGACTTTCATGCTCATAAGGAGTGGGAGGAGGAATATTTGCACGAACATAGTTCCCAGGAAAGTGGCTAGATAATTTAGTACAGTACCTAGAATGTTAAAATATGCTGGATGCTAATGAGGTAAAGAGAAACATTCTCTAAACAGTTTGTTTTTGATCACAGAAAAAGAATATCAAGGGGAGGGGGCACTGGGATAAAAGGAGGAAGGAGAGAAAAGGAAGGGGAAAAGGGAGGAGGGAGCAAGGGGATGTAGGGAGGGTGGGAGGGGATGGGATATCAAGTTTGTATGAATGGAAAAAAGTAAAAAAAATTAAAATTAAAAAAAGAATATCAAGATGCAATCATATCATTTTCATGTCTTCTTAAACTAAAAAGGATAAGACAGCAGCTTTAAATACATCTGAATGAAATAGCATGATAATGATATTTTAACACAGAAACAATATTTACAATGAATCACATGTAGCCTAACCATTTCACATATATGAATTCACGTCATATTTTTAGCAACACTATGAAGCTAGGAGTATTCCTATCCTTATTTAATAGGCAGGAATTGGGAAATGGTTAGGGGTTAAGCAGTTTGTCTGAGCTACATGGTATTGTAAACATTTGGCTTTACTACTGTAGTCTCATATTTACATTATATGCTATCTTGTCATGATACAACTAACACAAACCTCATACTTTCACTGCCTACAGTCACTGCTAACTTAGATAAGCCACACAAGTCTCCTTGGACAGAGTCACCATTTTTATTCATCTTTCAGAGAACCATTCTGGGTCCCTGAAGTTCAGTGAGTTATTTGCATCACAGCTAACAAATGATGAAGTGATGAAGTTGAGATTCACACTTCGAAGATGTGGTCGCAGAATCTGCTGTCAACAAACCACTATTTACCTGTGTGATGTTTTCAAGGTGGGAAGTGAATTCAGATATGTTCTAGAATCATAATGTCCAGTGCAGACTGCTTTATCATGTTTGAACCTCTTAAAGTTTACAGCTTTCAAGTGCTCAAATCAATGAGAACACTTTATGCTGTATACATTAGTCCACGTTCCCTTCCTAACAACACACTGCAGCAGGTTGAGTAAATAATAAAGAAGTGAGGCTTATTCTATTTCATAATTCAGGAGATTCAAGTGACAAGGACCACATCCAATTATGACCTGATTTCTGAAAGAGTCTTAAGTCAATGCAGAAGGTGGTAAGTGACATAAATGTAAATGTGTATGTGTTCCTTTTTTTCTTCTTTGTCACTATTCTTATATAGCCACAGGACTTCAGGACTTCAATTATGAGAACACTACTCCAAAGACCTTTTCTTACTGTAATGGCCTTCTAAAGACCCTGCCTCTAGATAGCACAGAATTTTCACACTCTTGTTTCCACACACCAGAGATTGCATTTCAACACACAAAATCTGTGTGTCTTGCAGGCACACAGACCATATCTGAATTAAGGCATTGCACACACAGGAAGCCTATTGCATGAGAAAAGATGACTGGGCACCCGTTTGCTGTGGATTTCTGAGCTGATTTAAAAAATATATTATTAACTTTATTCTTTCTTTTTAATTTTAATGTAGATATAGTCACAGTCTGTGTTCACTGATGGCTAAAACTGTTAAAATTTGAAGACATGCTATAGGAGAACGGTTTATGAACACTACCCCAAGATCAATCTGCTTGAATGTTTCAGTAAGAATTTGTATGGTCATAAAAAGATCTCCCTATTGTAAAGATCTCCCTATTGGACTTGCATCACTTTCTCAAAAATTATGAAAGGAAGTGATACAAGACCCTTCATCTGAAGTGTGCTATGCTATAGATACCAAGTAGATATTTCTATGCAAAACGACCATAGTAGTAGCTTGCATACACAGGTGGTACCAGGTCTGGTAATGATACGTCTTCAACTTTCAGTCATGAGCTTACTCCAGGGTTTCTGCAGGGGCTGTGCTCTCACTACCTGAACTCCTTTCCCCAAATAACTGTGTAATTCATCACTCCTTTACTTTGGGTCTTGACCCAGATGTTCTCTTTGATGCAGCCCTTTCATGATCACATTGTAACCCCACCTTCAGCCTGTCAATCCTACATCTGCTTTACTTGCTTTATATTTTCCCTTATAAGGTATATCTGTCTATGACATTCTCTGCTGCATCATTTTTGTTCATATAATCAGGTTACTCCATATTTTAAGTTATTGACCGTGTCCAAAGTATCTTGCTCCTGAGGAGAATTAAACTCTTCAAGAACAGAGATTTCTTTGCTTTTTCTCGGAATTCCACCTGTACCTGGAAGAAAACTGGTCCAAAGGAGGGCATCAATTGGTTTTTGAGCATGCATGAGTATTTCCTCTCATAGCCAGATATCATGTAATGACTTCAGTTTTGTGTTAGAAATGTGACAGACACTCCAGCTTTTACAGAGCTGTATAATTTGCAGCTGGCCTCGAAGTGAATTAGAAAATGATTCTGCTTCGTGCGAATGGATCTCTGAACCCAGGGAAGTAGCTTCGCTGGGGAATATCAGCACTGATTTGAAGCCTGCCTCTGTCGCCTTCATATTCACCAGAAATGAAAATCTTTCTCGCTAAGAGGATTCCTTTCTGTTGCTCATTTTCTTTTTTTGTCTCGTTCTCTTTATTTTATTTATTTTCTTCATATTTTTATATGTCAACATGATTAAATGAAGTGCTTTTTAAGCTGTTTGCTATAGAATCCATTATCAATCCCTGCCTAATCAGTGTATTAATATCAAACCTGGAATCAGAATAACTTCTGCAGGTTCCCACAACCTGTATATACACGTGTCAATATTTATCTGATTTGAAATTGTAATGCCTAACCAGGTGTCACATTACTTTCTGTGAAATCGCTTCAGCCGTGCATGTTCTTGTTTACAGCAGTATTTTCTTTCCTAGAAAACCCATCTTCAAATGGGTGCTTCCGTTGCAGTGAAGGTGGTATTCTGACCTGAGCTTAGACCTGCTTCTGTGAATTTCAGAAAAGTCTTCATGGTTTGAGTTCAGACCTATGGAGGAGATGTGTGTCATCCAAGATTCAAGGATTTTTCAGAGAAAGTGGAGAGTGGAGGTGGAAAATGAGCAATAGGCAGAGTATAGGTAGAATTGACAACTAAGGCAGGCAGATGCTAAGAAAACACTGAATGTTCAAGACACACAAGAAGCACTGGAGAATTATACAAGATGCATTGGAGAGAGAACCGAAGTCACAAATCTACTAAGATGTTCCACAATGGTCTTTTAGGATCTTTTAGAATTAATCTGAATTGTAGGCTATCAGCCAGCATTGTTTATCTGTCAAATATAGTCACCATGAACAGAGATATAAATATGGTAGGCTTATTTTATAGCTAATTGTGAAGTATCAGAATCAAAATTCATAAATGATCAGCTTTAAAAGATAAATTAGACTACTATTAAGATGAATTATACATGCATATGATATTAACGTGGCTCTCCCTGGCATTCTTCTCTCCCATTTGCTTTTAGGCAGATTTGCAGGCAGTGGGTAGATAATTATATTTATCTCTAAGAAAGCCCACAGGAGCGAATGAGTCTTATTAATATCATTTTTCATGAGTAGACTGAGACCGAGCGCCTCCTGGGAGGAGGATAGGAATGATGTACCTAGGCAGACTGGTTGGAGCCTGATTTTAAAAGTCTTTCAATGACTTATTAAGAAAGGCACTTGATTATTTTGGAGGGTCATTTCCAGTTCAGGTGTATTGCCAGAAGAAATTAGACAGCCGTGAGATATCAAAAGATAGACACCCAGGGGACCATTAGAAAGAGGTTACAGGATCAAAGAGTTATGAACTGGAATTCAGGTCATAGGAGTAGGGATGGATGGTATACTCGTCACTGCAGAGATAAATAGGGACAACAGAAAGTTAGGTGAACAATGCAGCACTTGACTTTAGTGTCTTTCACAAGGCGCAATGATTCATTATTCATTTACATTGTTGTGAATGGAAGTATTTCTTTTTCAAGGGGAAAACTTTCTCTCTCTCTCTCTCTCTCTCTCTTTCTATGTCTGACTCTTTGTGTATGTGTGTGCTTAAAATTAATGGACTTAAAATTAAAGGGAAAGGAGAAAAGGTCGAATTCACTGAAACAAAGAACCGAACAGTTGTTTCTAAAGATCTGATATGGTGGAAATGGAGAGATGTTGAACTGAGTAAACTTTCATTTACACGCTGAATAGTTTCTGAGGATCTAACACAACAAGACAAGCGTGGCTAATAACACTGCATGGCAGATCTGAAATTTGCTGGGAGCATTGATATAAAGCATTCTTAATAAAAATTAAAAATAGAAAATGCATGAAGTCACCTGTAGTGGTGATGGATATATTAATTAACTTTACTGTCATAATCATTTCACAATGCATATGTGTATCCAATCATGTACACTTTATTTTTTAACTTTATTTTTTATTTTTGTGTGCATGTGTGTGTGTGTGTGTGTGTGTGTGTGTGTGTGTGTGTGTGTATCAGGGGGTATTGTGTGTGCCTATGGAAGACCAAAGGTAACTAGGTTGCTTCTATCTCCTTTGTCTTTCCCTCTGGGATTTCCCAGGCTCCACCCACCAGGGCCACTGCTGCTTCTTCCTGGCACTGTTATGTGGGAACTGTAATCCTAACTCAGGACTTTCGCTTCTGAGGTAGAATCTTAACCCCTGAGCCATATCCCCTGCTCATGTTGTACACTTTACATGGATACAACTTCACTTCTTAATTATAACTCATAAGACTGAAAAACTAGTGATGAAGTACTCCATTTGACTCTCTGAGGACCGCATGGTTGGTAGAACAAGAGCATCAGTGACACTCAAGAGATGAGTTATGCATTTGGGCCAAATAGTGGATTGGTTTTGAACAGTTTTGCCTTTGAGGTACTACTGGGCCATCTGTTATTAGGCTAGGCTCATAATAATGTGAAGTGCCTATCACATTTATCAGATACTTGTTGCTTGTCTATGCCCAAGGGCTGCAGGAATTTTTCTTTCCTTAATGATGATGAAAATGGGGTTTATTTAAGGCAAAGAATTTGGCTTCTGAATGGTAGCTGGGAGTTGGACATAGATATCTTGACTCCCCAGTCTCTCTTTTTATACTTAGTTGCTGCACCATATGGTTTCCTGAGCTTAGAGGGATGACAGGCATAGAGATGAGGATTTGAGAGCTATTAGTTTCTAAGAGATCCCTGAAGTTGTGAAAGAAGATGAGTTTTCCTAGGGAGAGATTATGGAAGGAGAATGCAGTCTGAACTCATCTATACCACTTAAGCAGAATAAACTGATTATAGATATTTAATGTCATGCAATGCTGTAAGACTACTTTACATTGATTTCCCGTTGCAAGCAAATGACTTTCGGAGTGTAGTCATGTACCTTTGTTCTGTGCAGTTCATCTCCCATTTATTTTTTGGGGATGGAGCCAAAGTAACAATATGTATGACTAATTCTTTCCTTAAGAATCAGAGATGAAGAAGCAACCTTTTGTATTGCCCTCTGATCCTCAGGTTAAAAAGGAAGGATTGGGGTGAGACGAGCTGTCTCTATTTCTTCGTAATATTATGATTGCTTCTTTATTTCACTTGGTCAAGCAAGATTTACTCCTATTGATCAGGAAGAGCATAAGAAAGAAAAACTATTTTGGGAAATTATACCACGAGGGAAAGATGATGATACTCTGCTGGATAATTGTGAATTACTATACCTTCACTGAAATGTTTATTGCTTTCTGGTATCTTTTCTCAGTCTATTTTTCAAATCTTTTGCTAGAAATCTTTTCCAAGTTATAATGGAAATGAGAGCAAATTCTGAAGGATCAGGAGTCTGCCACAAACTTTGTCACTATGTATGACATAAAATATTGTCTCTCTCTGGTAAATAAAATATGATTTGGGACATGACTTTTGTGGAAGGTCAAGAGTATTTCTGGTCTTTTAGAATAAAGAAACTCTCATTAAAATGAGAATATATTTGGCAAGGGAAACTGTACTGGAGCATTCTCAGACTTGACTGTGTGGTAGACCAGGTAGAACCTGGGTATAAGAATGCTTTTGGTTAGCAAACAGCAGACATTTCTTGTTTGTCAGTTTCGACTACCATAAGTTGTAAGTCAAGGGCTGACAGGACTATGCAAGCAGTCTTCCAGTTTCTTCAGGCTACAGGCATTCCTTGACTTAGAGCTGAAAAAATTTCACTTTGCTTATGTGTTTACATGAGTTGCTTCTCTGTCTCTCTCCTGCCTTGTAGGAGCATGTACTATGGATTTCAGACTCACCTGTGTTTAGGAAGGACTCTTCTCAAGAGCTTTAGCTCAACATCTGCTAAGTTTCATTTTCTTCATGAGGTTATGTTTGCTGGAGGTGTTAAGTTATTTGAGCTCCACATTTCAAATGTACATTCTGAAGTCATATATCCCATATAGTGATGCTATTTGGGAAATACTTAGGTAAGAATGATACCAATAGAATTGGACCTCTTTATAAGAAGAGGTGCTAGATCTAGGGAGAAGGCTCACAAGATAAAGTGTCTGTGTTGCAAACAGATGGAAGAGTGATTAAACCTGATTCCAGATATCATGCTCAGGCTTTCGCCAATGTGCACATGCATCTGCATATACATGTGCACCCACCCACATACAAGCATGCATGCCCACAGGAACATACTCCATTTACACTGACACAAGAAAATGCATAAAAAGAGGTACCAGAAAGAACTGCTTGGTTTGAGCCATTGAGTCATCTCTCTCTCCTCTCTCTCTCTCTCTCTCTCTCTCTCTCTCTCTCTCTCTCCTCCCTACTTTCACACTTTCTTTTTTTCTCTCATGTAAGGACACATCGAGAAATGTATTGGCTGCAAGCTGAAAAAGACTGACCTAACTGGAAATGAATTCAAGATGTTTTCAGTGCATTTATATTGCTCAGTTTCCTTGTTCCTGTAATAAACACATTAGTTTTCTAAATTCATGGGTTGAAAGTAGTCTCTAGTGTTGGGCGATTATGAAGGCAGGCTTGAGGTCACTGGTCACCTTCCATCTTCAGTCAGGCCACCCAATGAAATGATGCTGCCCATATTTAGGGTGAGTCTTCCCACCTTAATCTAGAAAATTCCTAACAAATGTGCCCAGAGGGTAATTTCTATGACAATACTAAATCCATATCGATGAAATATCTCAATACCTCTAGGTAACTGAGAGAAGTCACAAGAGTCAGAATACAGCATTTTCTGTGGGTGACCATTATGAGCCTGTGGCAACTGGTGTCAGCAGAAGTTCTTGTGTTATACTTTCACTTATGCAAGTTAAGATTAAATTTTAAAAGCCAACAAACTCCTCCCTTGTTTCTCACTAATAGAATAAATTCTGGGACATGGGCATTTTAGAACTTCCTCAGAATTCTTAGATGCAACAGAATCCACATGCGTGATTGATAGGCAAGCCAAATTTGAATTAATCAGACAGCTTATCCACTATCGAACTTTGCTGAATCATTTCAATGGCACAGACCATTTAAAGGCTAAGAGGCATGAAGGGTAGTTTCTAAGTTCCTGTTGCCCTTCAATCGCAAGAAGCATTCTATCCAGAGTTTGAGAAGAAATTTCTCTGTGAAACTTTCAGATGTCAACTCCACCATATATAGACTTCACATTCTTTACAATGACATTGCATCTATAACTTTATCCATGCATTAAAGATTTTTGTTTCTTTTTACTGTTAGTCAGGGATAGCTTGCTAAGTGCTTTTCAAAGTTAAAAGCCTTTTGACCTTTGTGTGTTATTGGTCCATTTATCCAAAAGTCCAATTACCATCAGAATTGAACAATGTCACCTGATTTCTTTTCTCTCTTCCAGAGTATCCTTATTTCCCTCATCCCCACATATGGATTACAGCCTGACCGTCTTAACTCTAGGCTTCCAGCATCCAAGGTCTGGATGTAGAGGGGATCCAGAGGCAACTGGAGAACAGTTGTCACACTGATTGATAATGACAATCAGTATAACACAGCTTGCATCATTCTGGTTTAGCATGGCCTTCACATAGAAGACTTTTCATTCATCAGCTATTGTGTGCAGAGCACTGGGAATGCTACATCACAGAGAACAGATACAGTTCTTAGTGTGTAGATGGACAGTATCCAAATAAAGAAGCAAAGTACCATGACAAAGGGTTTGGAGGAATGAAGATGACAATGGAAGCAGGTGTCACTGAGATGTTCTTAAATGCAGCCAGAGAGATCTCCTGGAATGTAACACTCAAGCTGAGAAATGAAGGATAAGAAGGGCCTATGAACCTGAAGATAAGGAACTGGAAGCAGTGCCTTGCAGACATTGGGGAGAGGGACTGCTCACTAACTGAGCGTGAGAGAAACCAACATTGCTTGCACCTGGTGGGGGGATGGAGAGATGTGACATGGGACGGGAGTGGCTGTCAGTCATGGCTCTAGGCTCAGATTTGTTCTCACAGTAATGAGAAGTGGGCTGTTGACCAGAATAAAATCATACCTTTCAAGGTATATCTGGAACAACACGTGCATGCTGCAAGACAGGAGGTTGCATGCCAATGTGGGAAAGTGAGCACTATCACAGACAGAAAGACGTGCTTGGAGGCTGCGGGGTTAAAATCCTGGGCAGGAAAGCTTGAGGACTGTTTAATATTTTGTGTCATCTCTGATAGGTTAGACTAATATAAGAACTGAATACACATAGAAGTGAAATACACATTGCGAATAAAAATGCTTGTGTTTTAATACATAACCCAATACATTGGCTAGGTTCTTTATTGTGGTAAATGCAAGAAATAAAAAAAAATACAAAACAACAAAGTCGACTAGTCAAAATAATTTACATAAAACACATTAGAGGGTGGCTGAGAATAGGACAATTTTGGAAGATGATTTCTCCAGGAATCCTGCCAAGGTAAGGGACAGTCAATGCCAATTATAGAGGGCTGCCATGAATTGTTTTCAGCCCTCATTCTGAAAGGACCCGGTTCAGAACCTCTATCCCCACCCATTCAGCTTTCGCTTAATTCCTCTCTGACATTTGCAATGTTGCTCACAGAAAATTCTTTCTCTATATGCCCAGACTGGATTTCATCCAGTTACTTTACAAGACAATTTAGTCCACTTTGTATATATTGCATATTCTGAAATAGTGCACACATAATATGGAATGCTGCATGGAAATAGGTTAAGCACAGTCCAGAGGGAAAAGAAAAAATATAATTACAAGTTGTACAAGTAAAAGGTGATTATACAATTTCCCCTCAATCCTGGAGCTGTTGTACTCTATTTTTCGTTTTTGTTGTAGTTTGACAGGCTTTTATTTGAGATGTCGAAACAAGTGGTACAGGTGGATAGTCACTGCATATTGCAAACTTAAGGGAAATGTGCTTGCATGTCAGGATTTATACAAGATGCAGTAGCCAGAATTGGGTTTCACAATTAGAAGGGTGTGTGCAATCACTAGTTGCAAAATGGAATACCAGAGAATTTGGAGGTTAACAAGGAATCTTGTAGCAAAAGTGTCCAGAGAAAACTGTATCCAGTATTTTGAAAGTGATTAGAAAGTTGATTAAGTCAAATTTTTGACTCTATGCAAGCATTCCAAATATGTAAGTAAAAATGACTAAAACATAATTATGATCCCCTAATATAGGAGGAAATAAATAAGAAAATAATTATTCCAGGAAAAGAATCTGAGTGCCTTGAATATGATACATTCAGTCTTGTATATACATTTCAAGAAGGTTTCTTGGAACATTTGCCATTCCAGCCAAGCCTGGGAAGCAAATGGATAATATTGGACAATGAAAATGAAAGGATATTTCAAATATAAGATTTAGAGAATTCTTAGTGTCTGTAAGTAAGAGCTTGACTGAAATACAGAACCTGAATGGGAATTTCATGCATTGCTTTGAATGCTACTTTGTCACGAACTCATACAATCCTCCCAAGATTTCAAATGCACTACCTTATGATTGGTACAATCTCACCAATATTATGCCTGATATCAATGGAAACTGAAGTTTGGTGATTCATCAGAGGAAGTTGAATATCTTTGCAGTAGTAAACTGAGTTGGATTATAAAGTTTTCCCTATCCATAACAGCTTAGGAAAAGTAATTTTATTTCAGCTATTGTGTGCCTGATCTTTAAACATATGTTAATACAGATTGTCTTGTCATTTCACGTTTGAAATTGGCTCAGCAGCAAAGATTGGTTTAAGCTTCTTGTCTGTCTTTGTCCAGGGACATTGTTTCTAGGTATTCCAGAGCCACTGTTTCTGCTGCGTCACTTGCCTGTCTGCTTGCTGGTCTGCTCTGATCTGTGATGAGTTGTGCAGCAAATGTAGCCTCGTTTTCTTCACTGTCACTATCTTAGTTTCTTTCCCAGTTGCTGTAATAAGATACCCAGGCAAAAGCAAGTTAAGGGAGTAGGGGTTCATTCTGACTTAGGGTCCAGAGGGGTAGAGACCATCATGGCACGAAACGCACACTGGCAGGAGTGTGACAATGGCTGTCCACTTTGCATTAGCAGTTAGGAAGAGGAAGAGAGAGAGGGAGGGATGAAGGGAGAGAATAAGAGGGAGAGAGGAGGAGGGGAGGAAAGGGAGAAGGAGAGAGACGTGCACACACACAGAGATAGACAGAGAGCTGAAGAGAAGGAGGGAGAGAGGAGGAAGGGAAGAGAGAAAAAGAGTTGAGAGTTAAGGAGATGTGGCTGCGTCATGAATTTTTTTTTTTTAGTTTTATGTGTGTGTGTGTGTGTGTGTGTGTGTGTGTGTGTGTGTGTGTATGTGTGTGTATGTGTGTGTATGTGCATGTATGTGTGTGTGTAGAGGGCCCTATTTGTACCTGTAGAGGCCCAAGGGTGACTTCGGGAATCACCCTGGATTGCACTTACCTCTTACTTGCTTTGTTCTAGAGTTTCCCAGGTTCTGCCCACCAGGACCTGAAAAACAGCCATGGACATTTTCCCCTGGATTTTTTACGTGGGATCAATAATCTGAACTTGGAAACTTCTGCTTATGAGGAAAGGCTTAATCCTGCAGACATCTCTCTGTCCCTGAGTCATACAACTCAAAGGCCTGCCCCTGGCGATGTACTTCCTTCAGCAAGGCCCCACAATGACATCAGTTGGGGACTAATTATTCAAGCATTTGAGGCTGTAGGGGACATTATAGTCTGCTCATACCATTTCTTCAAAGCATCTTGTTTCGAGGTATGCTGAAAGATCACTCAAGGATGGGCAAGGAATTAGTGTTAGATCAGCAGGTGTGGGAAGTGGTGAAGTGGGAGTGGGGAGGAATCAAGATCTCCTCTAAGATAGTGCAGATTTTACTTGAGGAAAGGAAGTCTACCCAGGGGAAATGCTCTGTCTTGTGGAGAGATGCCAGAGTTCCAGCAGCCATCCACTGACTAAGGGGATTATAGGGTGAAGAAGGGTGGTGAGGATGTTGAGGGTAATTAAAATTCCATCTTCGAAGGTCATTGGGTGGGAAGATCTGAAGTCTAGAGAGATAAATCTGGAGTGGTTGGTGTGGGTCTCAGAGAAAACCCTGAAGAGGAGGATCAGGGCAACCTTCTGTCACTATCTGTCCCCACTGTCAGAAGGTTGAGGTTGGAATGGTCATACATTCATATTTGTTTCACTATTGGCTTGTAGAAGGATAGAAACAGCTGTTGTGGCTTTTGAGAAGGTCTGGGGTAGAATCTCCCAAGGAGTTATGCAAGTTTGCAGACTGGAATCGATTGGTTTGTCTGGGGTAGTCTTCAACTGTCCTACACAGATGCGATCATAAGAGAGGTTTAGAGAGGGACAGTTAGGAAAACAGTGAGTGTGAATTCCCAGAGTGCTTTCCTACAATGGACAGACCTTGGTTTTAGATGAAGTTTATATTGCAGAAAAACATGGGCCTGCAATTAAGTCATCTGTTTCTAGAAAGCTTTTGATGATGCTCCAAGTCTTAAGGACCATCTTTCCTCATAGGGTTAGGGACTTAATGTGTGTTCTTTCTCATCTGCTACTTCATTCCTTAACTCACATCTATTTCTTGGTCTTTCTCTGTAGAGTGACTTTCTCATGAAAAAATAAAAGCACCAGTGTTATCAAAGACGAGTTGACTTTCTGTCTCTAGCTAGGATCTGGACCAGCACTGGATTACCAGAGACATGCTTCTTTTTTATTATTAATACATTTTTATTATTATTTCAGCTCATACAAACTTATTAGGTACACCAGTTCCCTCCCTCCCTCCTCCTCCCCCCGTACCCCCTGCTCCCTCACCCCACCTCCCTCCCTTCCTATCCCCCAGTGCCTCCTGCCCCAGTTCCCAGAGAGTCCTTTCTTGTGCATGACTGATTTTTCTCTGGGCCCTCCTCTCCGATGACATACAAGGACCCAGTGGCCTTTCCCTGAACCCTTTCCCGTGTTCCCCTTAGGTATAGGAACACTGCTGTGGCTGCCAATCCTTTGCCTCCAAGGATCTTGGTGCCTTTAGCAGATGCTAGACTTTGTGAGGTCAACAGTATGTTGGACAATGCACAGGGCATGCAAAGTCCGATTATGATTGCTTCAGCCCTAACTAGTATGGAGTATCTTACATATCATTGCTCCTCCCATCCTTTTGCTCTTACACTCTTACTGCCCCCTATTCCGCAAATTTCCCTGAGCTTCAAGATGGGGAGAGGCTAAGCTGGCCTAGTTCTAGGTGGTTGATATAGAGTCTCTGAAGTTCTGGATTGTGGTTTGTTGATTTTCTTTTGCAGTTTTGCTGCTCCTGCAATGCCCTTCACTCCATCCTAGTGGGCATTGTATGTTACCCCCTGGCCAGAGACAAAAAGCTGTTAAACTAGAGTCTTGTGATAAAAGCACATTCAAAGGTAGATGTAATAAAAGTGGGAAACCACAGTGAGGGAGGGGTCTATCACCCATTTGCAAAATTGTTACTTTTTATCTGCCAGACTATATGCCCTCCTCTTCTGGTGAGATCACACCCCTTCAGTAGTAAATGATCAGGAACAAAAGTCTGTGAACTTAATCAGATGTCTCATTACTTATTTGGGTCCTTGATGGAGACCTATTTTCTCTGCTGTAACATGGTCCCTTCTCTCCTCTCTTCTGGTGTGGCCTTCCTACCCCATCCCTCCTGTTCATAATCCTTCCAATTACTGTCTCTAGGTGGGCTGGGTGGGTTTGGTACTAGGAGCCACCTATTAGGGAGTACATACGGTGCTTAATTTTCTGGGTCTGGGATACTTCACTTAATATAATTGTTTCTAATGACATCCATTTCCCGGCAAATTCCAGTAATTCATCATTTTTGATGGCTGAGTAGTACTCCATTGTATAGATGTACCACAGTTTCCTTATCCACTCGTCAACTGTTGGATATTTGGGCTGATTCCATGAATTTGCTATTGTAAACAGTGCTGCTATGAACATGGTCATGCTTGTGCTATCAAGGTGAACCTCTGCTGTAAGGGGGGTTATTCCCAAAAGTGGAATAGCAGGGTCATATGGCATTTCAATCTTTAATTTCTTTAAGAATCTCCAGACGGCTCGCCAGAGTGGCTGTATGAGCCTGCATTCCCACCAGCAGGTAGGAGAGTTCCCCTCTCTCCACATCTTCTCCAGCATTTGTTGTCGTTTGTATTGTGGATTTTTGCCATCCTGACCGGGGTGAGATGATATCTCAGGGAAGTTTTGATTTGCATTTCCCTGATGGCTAAGGAAGTGGAGCATTTTTTCAGATATTTGTTAGACATTTTAATTTCATCCCTGGTAAAGTTTCTTTTAAGTTCCAGGGCCCATTTTTTAACTGGGCCATTGGTTTCCTTGGTGTTTAGTTTTCTAAGTTCTTTGTGCACTCTGGACAGCAGAGCTCTATCAGATGTGTGGTTAGTGAAGATTTTCTCCCATTCTGTGGGTTGCCTTTGAGCTCCTGTTACAATCTCTTTATCTGACCAGAAGCTCTTTAATTTCACAAGATCCCAACTGTTGAGTATTGGTAGCAGTGACTGTGCCATTGGATGTCTGCTTAGGAACTGTTGGCCTAGCCCAATCAGCTCGAGGGAGTTCCCTATCCTTTCAACTATGGTTTTTATAGTCTCTGGCCTGATATCAAGGTCCTTGATCCATTTGGAATTAAGTCTTGTACATGGTGACAAGTACGGGTCCAGCTTTAATCTTCTGCATGTGGAGATCCAGTTTTGCCAGCACCATTTGTTGAAGATGCTGTTCTTTTTCCATTGGATACTTTGGGCCCCTTTGTCAAAGACCAAATGGCTGTAATTTTGTGGGCTTATATCTGGGTCTTCAATCCTTATCCATTGATCTGCATGTCTATTTTGGAGCCAGTACCAGGCTGTCTTTATAACTATGGATTTGTAATATAGACTAAGGTTTGGCATGGCAAAACCTCAAGCTGTGTTTTTGTTACTCAGGAATGTTTTTGCTGTCCTGGGTCTTTTGTGCCTCCATATGAACTTTGAGACTGTTTGGTCAACTTCTTTGAAGAATTGCTTTGGGATTTTGATGGGTATAGCATTGAATCTGTATATTGCCTTTGGTAGAATGGTCATTTTTACGATGTTGATTCTGCCAATCCAGGAACAAGGGAGGTCTTTCCACCTTTTAGTGTCTTCTGCTATTTCCTTCTTTAGGGTTTTAAAGTTTTCATTGTAAAGGTCTTTTACCTCCTTGGTTAGGTTTATACCAAGGTATTTCATTTTTTTAGGGGCTATAGTAAATGGGATTGTTTCTCTCAAGGCTTTTTCACTTCTTTCATTCTGGGCATATAGGAAGGCCTCTGATTTTTGCACATTTATTTTGTATCCTGCCACCCTGCTGAACTTTTCAATTAGTTCCAGGAGCTTCCTGGTGGAGTTTTTGGGATCACTCAGGTATAAGATCATGTCATCTGCAAATAGGGATAGCTTGACTTCTTCCTTGCCGATTTGAATCCCTCTTATGTCCCTTTCTTGTCTTATGGCTTCAGCTAAGACTTCAAGTACAATATTGAATAGAAGTGGTGAGAGTGGACAACTTTGTCTAGTTCCTGATCGAAGTGGGAATGCTTCCAATTGTTCCCCATTGAGCATAATCCTTGCTGTGGGCTTGTTGTATATAGCTTTTCTTATATTGATAAAGGTTCCTTCCATTCCTACTGTCTCTAGCGTTTTGATCATAAAAGGCTGTTGGATCTTGTCAAAAGCTTTTTCTGCATCTATCGAGAGTATCATGTGGTCTTGGACTTTGGATTGGTTTACATGATGAATTACATTTTTTGATTTGCGTATGTTGAACCAACCTTGTGTGCCGGGGATGAAGCCTACTTGGTCCCCATGAATGATCTTTTTAATATGTTTTTGAATCCGATTTGCTAAGACTTTTTTGAGCATCTTTGCGTCTGTGTTCATCAGGGAGATCGGCCTATAGTTTTCATTTTTAAGTGAATCTTTATTAGGTTTTGGGATTAAAACGATATTAGCTTCATAGAAGGAATTTGGTAGTGTTCCTTCCTTTGCTATTTGATGGAACAGTTTAAGGAGTATTGGTGTTATTAACTCCTTAAATGTCTGGTAGAACTCTGTCCTGAATCCATCTGGTCCAGGACATTTTTTGGTGGGAAGATTCAAGATTACTTCCTCAATTTCCTTATATGTTATAGGACTATTAAATAATTCACAACTTCCTGATTCAATTTAGGTAAGTTGTGTTTACTTACAAATTCATCCATCTCATTTGTGTTGTCAAACTTCACAGAGTATAATTTTTTGAAATATGATGTTATAATTCTCTGGATTTCTTTGGTATCAGTAGTGATAAGTCCATGTTCATTTCTGATTTTGTTAATTTGGGTTTTCTCTCTCCTGCTTTTGGTTAATTTAGCTAGGGGTGTATCAATCTTATTGATTTTTTCAAAGAACCAGCTTTTTGACTGGTTGATTTTTTCTATCGTTTTCTTAGTCTCCATTTCAGATATTTCTCCCCTTATTTTGCTAATCTCCTCTCTTCTACTACTTTTGGGATCAGATTGCTCTAGTTTCTCTAAGCTTTAAGCTGCATTGTTAAGTTGTTTATTTCTGATGTTTCCATTTTTTTGATGTAGACATTAAGAGCTATGAACTTACCTCTTAGAACAGCTTTCATTGTGTCCCAGAGATTTTGGTAAGTTGTATTTTCATTATCATTCACTTTCAGGAAATCTTGAATTTCCTTTTTAATTTCTTCCTGAATCCAGTTCTCATTCAGCATCATATTGTTAAGTTTCCAGGAGTTAGTGTATTTTCTCTTGTTTGATGTGTTGTGAATGTCCAGCTTTAGGCCGTGGTGGTCTGACAGGGCACAGGTTAGAATTTCAACTTTCTTGTATATGTGTAGATTCATTTTGTGGCCCAATATGTGATCTATTTTCGAGAAAGTTCTGTGTGCTGCTGAGAAAAATGTGTAATCTTTGGTGCGTGGGTGAAAAGTTCGATAGAGATCTGTAAAAGTGTCTCTGTTAAGCTTTTGAGCTGTTGATCTATCCCATGTTGAGAGGGCGGTGTTGAAGTCCCCAAGAATTATCGTTTGGGGGTTGATTTCTTGCTTTAGACCCTGTAGGGTTTTCTTAATGAATGTGGAGGGGCCCGTATTGGGTGCATATATGTTCAGTATTGTGAAGTCTTCCTCGTGAATTGTACCTGTGACTAAAATGTAGTATCCATCCGTGTCTCTTATAATTTTCTTTGGTTTGAAGTCCACTTTGTCTGATATCATAATGGCTACCCCTGCCTGTTTTCTGCTTCCATTAGCTTGTAGAATGTTGACCAGCCTTTTATGTTTAGAGCGTGCCTATCTTTTGTGGTTAAATGGGTTTCCTGCAGGCAGCAGATTGATGGATTGTGATTTTTAATCCAAGTTTGTAATCTCTGTCTCTTGATCGGTGAATTAATTCCATTAACATTTAGTGTTATAATGGAGAAACTATTGTTAATTCCAGACATTTATTATGTTTAGTAGCTTTTATAAGTATATTGCTTTGCTTTAATGGTGTTATATTTGCCTTCTGTTCTCCTGGATATGCCTGTGTTTTTCTTCAAGCTTGAGTATCATTTCTAGCATTTTTTGAAGGCCTGGTTTGGTGGACATGTATCCCTTCAAGTTGTCTTTGTGCTGGAAAATTTTTCTTTCTCCCTCGATAATGACTGATAGTTTTGCAGGGTAAATCAGCCTGGGTTGACATTTTTGCTCATTCAATACTTGAAGTACATATCTCCAAGCTCTTCTTGCTTTTACTGTTTCGACCGAGAAGTCATTTGTTATTTTAATAGGTTTACCTTTAAAAGTGACTTGTTTTTTCTCCCTTGAAGCTCTCAGCACCAGTTCTTTATCTTGAATGTGGAGTGTTTTGACTACTATTTGCTGTGTCCAGCTTCTGTTTTGGTCATATCTGTTTGGGGTGCGGAATGCCTCTTATATATGGATGGGCCTCTCTTATTTTAGATGAGGAAAGTTTTCCTTGATGATTGTTTGAAAAATTTCCTCACGGGTGGTATTTTGAGATTCTTGCTCTGGTATTCCATGAATACGCATGTTAGGCTTCTTCAGGGTGTCCCATATCTCTTGGATATTTCTCTCAAGTATCTTTTTGGCTTTAACAACCTCTTCCATTGAGCTGGTTAGTACTCCCACTTTATCTTCAAGGTCTGAAATTCTGTTTTCTGCTTCGTTAGTTCAGTTGATAAGACTCTCTGTGGCGTTCTGGGTTGAAGATAACTTGTCTTGTAGCTCAGTTTTAAACTCTGCTTGAGTCTGTTTTAACTGCTCTATGCCACTTTTTGTTTCTTGCACTGTTTTTCTCAACTCCTCCAAATGTCTGTTGTGTTCCTCTTCAAAGGGATTGATTCGATTATGTAATTCCTCCCGGATTTCCTCTTTCATAGTATTGAACATGGTAATTATCATATTTTGAAAGTCGTTATCCTGGGTCTGACTTTCTTGGCTATTTTCTGTGAATTTGTTCCTGTTAGAGTCTATTATTATGGTGTTAATTCTTTCAGTGGGAGATTTTTTCCGCGGGTTTGTTCTGGTTGGATTCTAACATTATGGGATTAATTTCTTCAGTGGGAAATTTGTTTACCTGAGTGTTGCTTCTCATGGATTTGCACTTTGACTTTGGCATTGTCGTTTTAACTCTTAAGATCTCTCAATTTCACTAATCTGAATTATTTGGCGTGGTGTCCTGGTGGGTGGGCACGGGCGGAGACTTACCTAAGGCGCAGGGTGGAGGCCCGGCTGGACCAAGCGCGTCCTGACTATGGGAGCGGGGTGGGGTGAAAGGGAGGATGGGGGCATTGGCGTGGAGCTATTTAACTGGAGGGCAGCTTGGGCAGGGCCTGGGTGCAGGGGGAGGTCCTCCTCGTCCCTCCGCCCTGCACGCAGCTCCTGCTGGATGGTGGGAGTCGGAGCCGGGTCCCTTTGGGCTGACCTGGGGTCCTGGTGGGCGGCGCGCGCTTCCCGACCGGCACAGCGGGGTGGGGTGAAAGGGCCAGAGACATGCTTCTGTGCTTCTTGAAGACTCAGTCCTGAAGGAAGACTCATGAAGGGCTGCATGGGAGAAAAATCAGACATGTTTGTAGACGGTCTGTCTTATCCTGTTCCTTCCCAGAGATTTAGGAATCCATGTCTCTAATGGAAGTGATGCTTCCTCCTTCCACTCTGAAAACTAGCAAATGGCAGAAGTGCCCAGGAGCAAGAATGATTTCAAATGCTTGGTATTCCTCCAAATCTCAAAGAAGTGAAGTAATTTCCATTAGGCAGGTAATGAGTGGTAGAACTGGGGTTTGAATGCACTTTCTTTTCTTTGATTCTCAAGTCTCATATCAAATATGCAACCATTATACTGTATTGCCTTCTGAAAACTAATGTCTTTACAGAGGGTAAATCTATTAGCCTTTTTTTTTTTATAATAGTACAACTTGTTAGAAAGTTCTGCATCAAACAGAAATTTTAAATTCTTTAAATAAATGTTAATCACCAAATTAAATGTTCTAAGATTGAGGCAAACTTTGGAGGATTTATCAATTGCTTTTATGTTATCTCATAGTCAAGTCAGCTGCATTTTGCTTTTTCATAAATTTGGGCAAATGAAATAAAGAAAAAATCTAATATGAGTTCTAAACTACAAAGAAGTCAAAATCATGTGTTGGATATTAACCCCTCAAAGTCTAGCATGGACTAAAGCCATTAGGATCCTTAGAAGCTAGGGATTAACAGCCACAATAGTGTTCCTGTACTTAAGGGGAACACAAGAAAGAGTTCTAGGAAATGCCACTGAGTCCTTACACCTCATCAGAGAGGAGGGCCCAGAGGAAAGTTTGACATACACATTAAAGGATGGTTCAAGGATGGGGCGGGGGGAGGCACTGGGAGATAGGGAGGGGGGAAAGGGAGAGGAAAAAGGGGGAGGGAGCTAGGGGATCCAGGGAGGAGTGGAGGGAGGGAGGGGACCTGTGTACCTATTAAGTTTGTATGAGCAGAAATAAATAAATAATAAATTAGTAAAAAAAATCCTGTGTTGGAGCACCCTAGACAAATACACTCAGGATCAAAAATGACATAGGTAGAAAAGAATTACTGTTATGTGTGAGCTTTTTGCATATTTTCTTCTGAGGTTTCTGGTATGAAATGCAGGATAACATTTTTTTTTTAGATTTCTTCTCCTGGATGATTTTACCTATTCAACTTCAAAATTATGTACAGCCACAGTGATATTCATGTGTTTGAAGATAAAAAGGACTGGTGGATTGACTAAGCTGAAGTTTCTCTGGATATATTTTCTATCATAAATGCAACTTTTAGGACAAAAATCACAGATAAGCTATTCAGCAGATTTATATACTATCTTTCATTCCTTAGTCTTTAAATTCACAATCACAAATAATAATGCAAGTTATATAACAGTAGCCAACACACACAGTTAATGAGAAATAGCAAATGTGATTTTTTATTGCCATTTAAGAATTTCACAATAGCATTTGCCTTTTAGTCTTATGCAAAAGCATCTATGTGTTTATTGAAAAGGTTAGAAGTACATTGGTTGTGAAACTAATTATTCAGGGTAACTATGTTTCTCATTTGTGCCTTAATTTCATCAAATGTGCAAATGAATCCATTTATATATATCTGTGCATAAAATTTCTTAGGTTCTTAAAAATGCTTCAGATGATAGTCCTTAAAATTAAATTCTTTTAAGAAGGGGAAAATAAATAAATAAATTTAAAAAATTAAATCCTATAAGAAAATGCTCTTGACAAGGATTAACTGCACCTAGGTTCTGACATTCTGCGGTCACCTTTTACTTGTTCCAAAGCAAAATGACTGTGTTTATATTGAGTAACAATGGAAAATAAAACAGTTTTGGGCTTCCAAGAGTGCAATTTAATAATTGCCATTCCTATCATTATAAGGCAATAATGTACTCAGTTTTTCCTTCAGGAAGGTTAAGGACATTGTTATATTACGAAAAGTAGCACTTTGAAAATTGCACACAATCGTGAGTTCTTTTGAAGGCGTTTTATCAATGGTTATTGATTCTACCCAGCAACTGGCCTTAATAATGACTACTTTACTAAGTATATGTCATAGCTAAGTTCAGGAACCAGCAATTTCCAAATGAGTGGGCTGCACTTCTATTGACACCTCTTCTTAAGACTGCCCCTCTAAAACCCATGCTTATCAGAAAACAGTATTTCAACTGGCTAAAGAAAATTTGTGGTAATTTTATGTTATGTCTGATACTCTTTGGACATCCTTTGAATTTGTATTGCTGTAAGGAGTAGTGTTAGTTTCATGGACATTTTTCTTAGATTTCTAAGCCACAATGGAATCAAAAATCTTAGTCCGTTTCAGATGGAATGGATAATCTTGATCTTTAGGTGACTGTATGTGTTTGATTTTCAAAGTATGCAGATAAGAAATTAATCTACCAGCATAAAAAGATTGAAATACTTTTAACAAAGTTCTCAGATATTTTTGATATATTTTAATCTTTAATATTTTCCACTAACTGTGTAGTTTATTCATTAATATTCTTTCAATGTTTATATGGAAAAATTGTGTTGAAGAAAGTAATACTGGTGAAATAAGGTGAGTAGAAATTGTTGAGTATGAATTTACTGAGTCTCGTTTTTATCAATTTGACTAGGTTAAATTCAATTGCATGAGATACATTTAGGCTTTTCTGCTAGTGGATTTTATTTGACAACCAGATAAGGATGGTTTTAGTTGTGTCAAGCAATGAAGTATCTGAGTGGATGCTTCCAAGCTTATAGTCACAACTTGCTGAAGTTTCATGAAAGCTAGCAGAAGATACAAGATTATTTTGACAGAGACAAGAGATTGTATTCCCCTGGGAGAAGGCAGTTAAAACTCTCAGGGTTTCCTCCAATTCTCTAAACATCACTTCCCAATAGTATTATAGAGCCAGATGCCACCTGTGTGGATAGTAGCTGAAATTGCAAAAGAAGAACTCTGAATTTGGAACTGAAATCTTTCTTATGGGTTTTAAACAAGCCTGACTTCCATTTCTTTTTTTTTTTTTCAGAAAACAAAAATTTATTTGATAAATTACTATGATTTCATTTACTTACAGACATTCCAACATTAATCAATTCTAAAACCATCTCCCATTGATTGTGCTATTGTTTCTATTCTTAATATGTTTTCTTACTTTCTAATTACTTGTTTCATATATCATTTTAATGAAATTTAGTGGACTCTATCCCCCATTGAGCCTTCACTCCTTTCTCTTTCTTGCTAAAACCCTGAAGCCCCTTTTGGGTTTTCCTATCTTCTTTAGTTAGGGAATCCAATGAATAGTTACAGTTTGTTGCCTGAATATGCATGGGAGGTAACTTTTAATTACTTTTAAATGCAGTTACCTACAAGTTTCTTGCCATTTGCTGTACTTCATATTTTCCTGTCATCTACTCTTTGTTTCACAATTGTTTTGTTGAGATTATACTACCTAAACAATCAGCAAAAATGGTAAGAACTGAATTTACCCTCAGAAAGACATTTTATAGAATTTGAATTAATATTTTATTAGCTCCCGTAAAGAAGTTTCTTAAAAAACCAACTGTGATCATTATTCTGCTTATGTTTAGTATTTTCATTGTCACTAAAGCTTTAATGATCACTTAGAGTCTATACATCTTATTGAATGATAGCTATTTCTTAGGATTTTATTTGCGTGAAGCATTTTTAACACTTTAAAAAGTTTGCTTATTATATAATTTTCCTTACTTATATCAATTGTTATTTGAAGCTAATATCCTTTTTAAATCTCCAATGATGCTATTCTTTCTTTCTCTCTCTTTCTTACACACATGCACCTATACATGCATACACATGTGTCTGTTATGGCATTCTAATTGATTTTTAAACTTTTTTTATTATTATTATTTACGCTCATACAAACTTAATAGGTACACCGGTTCCCTCCCTCCCTCCTCCTCCTCCCGACCTCCCTGCTTCCCCTATCCTCACCCTCCCTTCCCGCAGTGCCTCCCCCACCCCAATCCCCGGAGAATCCTTTAATGTGCATGCCAGACTCTCCTCCGGGCCCTCCTCTCTGATGACGTACAAGGACCCAGTTGCATTTCCCTGAACACTTTCCTGTGTTCCCCTTAAGCATAGGAACATTACTGTGGCTGTCAATCCCTTGCCTCCAAGGATCTTGGTGCCTTTAGCAAATGCTAGACTTTGTGAGGTCAATAGTGTGTTGGACATTGTGTAGGGCATGAAAAGTCCAATTATGATTTCTTCAGCCCTAACTTGTGTGGAGTATCTTGCATATCATTGTTCCTCCCATCCTTGTGCTCTTACAATCTTACCGTCCCCTCTTCTGCAAATTTCCCTGAGCTTCAAGATGGGGAGAGATTAGGCTGACCTAGTTCTAGGTGGTTGATATAGAGTCTCTGAAGTTCTGTATTATGGTTTGTTGATTTTCTTTTGCAGTTTTGCTGCTCCTGCAATGCCCTTCACTCCATCCTGATGGGTATTGGATGTCACCCCCTGGCCAGAGATAAAAAGCTGTTAAACTAGAGTCTTGTTATGAGAGTATATTCAAAGGTAGATGTAATAAAAGTAGGAAACCACAGTGAGGGAGGGGTTAACCACCCATTTGCAAAATGGTTACTTTTTATCTGCCAGACTATATGCCCTCCTCTTCTGGTGAGATCACACCCCCTCAGTTGTAAATGATCAGGAACAAAAGTCTGTGAACTTAACCAGGTGTCTCATTACTTACTTGCAGTCCTTGATGGAGGCCTATTTTCTCTGCTGTAACATGGTCCCCTTTCTCCTTATTTCTGGTGTGGCCTTCCTACCCCATCCCTCCTGTTCATAATCTTTGCAATTACTGTAGGTATTACAGAGATTTATCCTTGAGTGTCTCTAGGTGGGCTGGGTGGGTTTGGTACTAGGAACCACCTATTAGGGAGTACATACGGTGCTTAATTTTCTGGGTCTGGGATACTTCACTTAATATAATTGTTTCTAATGACATCCATTTCCCAGCAAATTCCAGTAATTCATCATTTTTGATGGCTGAGTTGTACTCCATTGTATTGATGTACACATTTTCCTTATCCACTTGTCAACTGTTGGACATTTGGGTTGATTCCATGACTTTGCTATTGTAAACAGTGCTGCTATGAACATGGTCGTGCTTGTGCTATTGAGGTGAATTTTTGCTGTATGTGGGGTTATTCCCAAAAGTGGAATAGCAGGGTCATATGGTATTTCAATTTTTAACTTCTTTAAGAATCTCCAGATGGCTCGCCAGAGTGGTTGTATGAGCCTGCATTCCCACCAGCAATGTAGGAGAGTTCCCCTCTCTCCACATCCTCTCCAGCATTTGTTGTTGTTTGTATTGTGGATTTTTGCCATCCTGACCGGGGTGAGATGATATCTCAGGGAGGTTTTGATTTGCATTTCCTGATGGCTAAAGAAGTGGAGCATTTTTTTTAACATATTTGTTAGACATTTTAATTTCATCCATGGCAAAGTTTCTTTTAAGTTCCAGGGCCCATTTTTTAACTGGGCCATTAGTTTCCGTGGTGTTTAGTTTTCTAAGTTCTTTGTGCACTCTGGATAATAGGGCTCTATCAGATATGTGTTTAGTGAAGATTTTCTCCCATTCTGTGGGTTGCCTTTGAGCTCCTGTTACAATCTCTTTATCTGAACAGAAGCTCTTTAATTTCACAAGATCTCAACTGTTGAGAGTTGGTAGCAGTGACTGTGCCATTGGATGTCTGTTTAGGAACTGTTGGCCTATCCCAATCAGCTTGAGGGAGTTCCCTATCCTTTTCAACTATGGTTTTTATAGTCTCTGACCCTATATCAAGTGACTTCCATTTCTAAGAGACAACATATCTGCCAAAGGTATTCCTCACCCAAACACCTTTGAGAAGATAGTCTGGAGCTGAAAGATATCAATACTCTTCTGTAAGATTCATGGAAATCTAAAACACCTCTGGAGAGTCTTATGTCTGGTTTACATGTTTCTAAATCTAAGTCAGTTGTGTTGATGTTTTTATGAAGTAGAATCACTTCAGTCTGTTTAGAGTTGAGAAATACAAGTCAGTTTCCGTGTCAATTAAAGTTTCTATCAGTAGACTGTTTGCCATGGGATTGCTGAGACTTTACCTAGCTCATTTATTTTTCCTTTGTCACTCATGTATTTGCCTAGGAAGTTAACGAATAATTTTTAAAAGATGCGTATTTGTGATACAAATATAAAAAATCCTGGAATTTTTTTCCAATTTTATATTTATATTATTTTTAATATTCTTTTGGTCCGAGGTGGCCCTGTGCTCTATTGTGGAGAATGACCTCACGTGACCTAAGGCCCTTCAAGTTGACATGATTGCCGTGTACTTTGTTCTTTGATTGGCACCATAGCTAAAAACGTGATTCAATTGTAATAAGGGAGTCCTAAAATATATTTCCTTTGGATGGCTGTTTCTGTTAAACACTTGACATCTCATCTAAAAATATGCTTCCAGATGCCACCAGAATCTGTTTCATTCTCAGTATTCTATTTAGGATTAATTAATAAAGAATATAATTCAATGCAGACACTAATCATTAGGAAAAGATGAATTTGGAGGACAGAATTAGGAAGTGGCCAGCTGTTGATATTTAGCAGTTTCATGCTTTGCTAGTTATCAGTTGATTTCTCCCTTTTAAAAAATGTATCTCTTAGGTTTCTATGTAATGTTTACTCATTTACATAACTAAATAGATATTTCACTGACATCATATTTTAATATTTTTATTAAGGGATTCTTTATAGCTTGTTTAATTATTACTTTATAGTAATTTACTTACTTTAAGTGTAAAATTTGATAAGTTTGGTTAAGCTTACACAGATCTAAAACCATCATAACAAAAATATATATTCATAAATCTTTGATTTCTGCACAAAACGTTGTTTCCTTTCTGATGTTCTTTGGTCCCCACTTCTGTGAGAACTTTGTAGCCACTGATTCTTTTAAGACTTTGAATGAAGCATGTAGTAGGTGGTTATATTAGTTTCTATCTTGTGTGTCTTGGTGACATATACTTGTCAGAATACACTTATAGAAGGACCTATACTTGCTCACAGTTTCTGAGGATATCAATCCATTCTGACAGGGAAGGAATGACCACAAAAGCTTGTGCTGTATAGACTGCTACATCTTGGCAGCAAACGGGAAGTAGCAAATGGGTTTTTAATTTTAAAGTAGCCTATGCTGGCCAGCACGTCCTATTTATCAAATCTTACTAAAGACCACTACCAGTTTCAAACTCATGGAGCCGTAGGGAAAGTTTTACCTGTAAAATTCAAGAAGGGTCTTCTTTTAAGTTTAACATCTTTTATTCGGTTTCTGGGATTCATATACACTGTTGGCTTTAGATGACTCATTTATTTTTTAAGCATTGACACTTGAGCATATTGCAAAGGAAGGTAAACAGCCTCTGAGGCTCAAGGACATTCTGACAGAGCATTAAGAGAACCAGAAAGCATGAATGTTTGTAGCTCTTATCTCCTAAAGCAGACATGTGAATGAAATACTGTTTAATGCACTGCCAGCCTACCAGGGGACCTTTCCATTCTTGCCAAGTTTTCTTCCGCTGTGAATTGCTAGAGAAGTGTTATAATGTGACATTATATTTTTGTAATTACTTAGCTTAAAAATTTATTTACAAGCATCTCAGTGAACTTTCAATTCATACACATTCTCTTGATCTAGTTGTACCCACAAGAAATATATGTGTGGAAGAGAGTATAAACATAGAATGGAAAATGTTTAAGCTCATGGATATGCTCATTGCCCTAATTTCATCATTACAATATGTATCCATGCATCAAAGCATCATTATACCCTATCAGTATGTGTGAATCTCACGAGAGAGCAATAAGAACTAAGAGTCTGAGGATCTGGTCATGACAGAGTTGCTTCACTTAAGAACTCACTGGAGCGATGTCCACTTCAACAAGACATGTACAATACTTGGCCACTCCACATTTCACCACGGCTGAAGGTGATCTCAAGAGACACTATATCTCTCTCTAGACTAGTTAATGCTAAATAGGAAAAGGACAGCATCTTTCCTCGGCAGTTTACCCACTGATAAGTCATCTGTGTCCCAGAAAGTATACAGCCACTTGCCAATATAGACATGGCAGAAGAAACTTGATGATGCACCCTTGCAAGAAGACAAGAAAGCAGGAGGGAAACTGGCTGGAGAGGAGAAAGTGTGAAGTGGGACAAGTGTAGGGGTGGGATTGGCTAGCAAAGAGTGAAAGCACATAGATTTATTATATTTGTGCATAAAGTTTCAGAGAATAAAAAAATAAAAATGATGAATGTAACAGTTACTGTTAGCTATTGCTGTGAGAGTGCACCCAAACTCAATCAATTTAAAGGAAAAAGGGAGATTTATCCAGCTTATGATTCCAGAGGGGAGAAACAGTCTTTCATGGCAGAGGTGACATGGCTGGCTGGCGGAAGCTGGAGTCAGGCTAAGTCACTCCCATCTGTGAAGCTGAGAGCTGCAAGACTGCTGCTCCAAAAAGCATACTTCTGAAGGTAGGGTGGGACTCATCCACCTCAAGGCTCACCCCCCTGTGACTGCCTTTCTCCAGCAAGGCTCCACTTCTCAAAGGTGCCATGACCTTCCAAACACATGAGACTGTGTGAGACACATTTCAATCCATGACAATGAAGCAAGTAGAAAACACGTTCAAAAGCATGAATTCATGCCTTACTTAGTCAAACAAAATATTAAACATCATTTTCTGTTGCTACATAGGAGCTTTAGCCCTGGGAATTGACAGGATTCTTTTGCCTTGAATTCTTTTTTTCTAACAATTTTAATTTATTATTTGTGTGTGTGTGTGTGTGTGTGTGTGTGTGTATGTGTGTGTTATGTGTGTGTGTGTGGTGAGTGTATCAGAGGACACTGCATATCCCTCTGGAGAACGAAAGGTGACTTGAGCAATCATTCTGGATTGCTTCACTCTGGGATTTCCCGGCTCCGTCCATCAGGGCCAGAAGTGCAGGTCACAGCCCCTTTCTGCCTGGTGATTTTATGTGGGACTTGCTTGTGAGGCAGAGTACTAACCCTTGAGACATCTCTCCGGCTCTTTGGCTTTGCTAGTCATCTATTTTGTAACCCCAGAAAAGACTGTGGTTTGTAATAACTGCATTCCCCCCTGCTAAATACCTCTTTTTAAAATGGGTGTGAGCCTCTTTTGAATAAAGTTTCCTTGCTTGAATTCTCAAGGGTGTAGTTTTATGACCTCTGCTCTTTTGCTGCACTGTGCCAGGTGGTCCATCTTTTTGGGGGGACAAAAAGTTTGAAGTGTTGTGTGAAAACTTTCAAGTCTTCAGGTTTCATTTTGACCTCCTCCTGAGAAACTTGAGTAACTATACGGAATACTTTTTTTAAGGAACGATATATATTAATTATTTATCTACATAGTTCTTTATTTATATACAAATGTAAATTTAATATTGTAATACTCTGCAACTTTTACAAGTACTATTATTAATATTTTGTGTGTGTGTGTGTGTGGTTTGTGTGTGTGTGAATGTGTCAGAGGGCACTTGATTGTGCTTGTGGAGGTCTAAATTTGATAGTAAGAATCATCCTGAATTGCTTTTCTCCTTATTGTTTTGCTCTAGGGATTCCCCAGGCTTCACCTTCTAAGTCCAGAACTGCTGGCCACAGCCATATCTACTGAGCACTTTAACATGGGACCTGGGAATCTGAACTCAGGTCTTTTTGCTTGTGCGGCAAAGGCTTGAATAACCAATCTATCTCTCTAGCCCTGTATCAAAAATGTTTTTGACTTAATATTGCATGGATGGAAGCTTAAAATGATCATGAAATATACATTTAAAAGAAAAAGCCACTACTTATTTCGCATGCTTTCCAAGTGAAGGAAATAATTCCTTTCTCAGTCTCTATTTGGATGCTAGACCTTGTGTAAGTTTGGATTTCATCCAACTTCTGAGCAAACAAATTATTTTGAAAATGCAGCACCATCCAAAGCACTGGCGATCATCAACACCACTATTTAACCTGGAAAGAATTATGGGAAAGAAATCAAAGATTCCAACATTGGTTGGCAATATCTAATACATGTTTCTTTTTTTTTCTCTGAGATAATTGGTGATTGTTTTCTAATACAGTCATTGTGACAGGCATGCGACTGAGTTGTGGAATTGATACAAAATGCCATGTGATATTAAAATCATTTGTTAACACTTTTAGGTATTTAAGAAAATGTTCTGTTATTTTGTAATCTTTCCATGTCAGTTTATCACCAGCATTACAAAAAAAATGTGGAGGACTTGTGACTTCAGGGAAGCCCCCCTGGTGAGCTGTGCCAGCAAAGATAGCTCAGGAATTGTGACTTCAGAGCAGGAGCTCTGGGTCTGCAGCAGCCAAACAAGGCCGTTCTCATTCTCTTTGTGTCCTTGAAGTTTTTTCAAAAGGAAACACCATAACTTGTTCCTAGAAACTGTCTGTTTCATTAAGTCTAAAACTAGCACTTCTTCCTACACTGAGTCCAATTCCTGTTTTTATAGGTTGTAGCCATTGATTCAGGACTCAGCGGACAGGTATCAACTGGACCACTCCCTTATGACCCCTCTCCTAGAGCACTTTATGCTGGTCCATGTCTGAAACTACATTTCAAGCATTTTTCTTTCACTAAAACTATTTCAACGGATGATGCCTGATGATTTTATTAAGTATTTAAAATAAAATAAAGATTTTATTTATTGTGTGTGTGTGTGTGTGTGTGTGTGTGTGTGTGTGTGTGTATGTGCGTGTTTATCAGAGGGCACTATAAGTCCCTGTGGAGGACCAAGGGTGACTTTGGGCATCATCGTGGATTGCTTCTACCTTCTTCTTGCTTTTTTCTCTGGGATTTCCCAGACTCTGTCCACCAGGGCAGAAAGTGCAGGCTGCCACCATTTCTGCCTGGTGTTTTTTTGTGGGACCTGGGATTCGATCTCAGGACCTTCTGCTTGTGAGACGGAGTCTTAAATGCTGAGCCATTTCTCCACCCAGCTGCTTGCTGATTTTTACCTAGTTGCTATTAATGGTTCCCCATACATTTATAATCTATTATTGTTACTTAAATCTTACATAAGCTTTGGATCCATAATAGCCATGTATATATTTAGAGTCTTTTAGTCTTCTGACATTAGACTTCCAAAAGGCAGACCTTAATGTTGCAGATTCAGTATTGTCTTCCAGAGCCAAATCACTTTCTGGAAGGGAAGGAAGGGACTGCTGCTCATAAATATTCTTTATGTTAGGACATTTTAGGCTGCAGTTTTGAAAGCAGTTACTTAAAACTGAGTGTTGTCTCGTAGCAACTTATTTTCAAGTTCACAGTTGTTATTTATTGACCATCTTCTGAGCCAGCAGCGTGCGGTCAGTATATTTCTCAACCTCTCGTGGGGTAATTTGCTAGTCGAGCCGGCTTTCTTCTACTTGAATGATTAAAACTTTCAATATGGGTTTTGAATTTATAACTCCATTTTTGTGTCTGGAAGGAATTTCAATTCGAATAATGAAATAACCAATGTGGGTGGCTTGATTTCAATAACAGCAGAGAATTTACCATAAATAAGAATGGTCCTGGCACTTCAGGAATTTTCTGAATTAAAAGAGTGCAATAAAATGGAAATAAATGCAGACCTACTTATCTGGTTTTACATTTTGAGCCTGAACTTCACAGAAACTTATTTATGCACTTGGTTTAGAAGCATGTTTATGCTTCATCAATCTTCTTCCCATTTTGCTTGAAGTGTCTGTAGAACAGTCTCCACCGCTCAGCGGTTGTCCTTATCTCTCAGGTGGCCTGAGCCCCAGGAGCTGCACGTTTCACAGGCACAGTAGCTCCAGTGGCTGTAGGGAGCTGCTGGCTAGGCACAGCTGGCACTAGCTGGCCTTTAGACCAAGGCGAGGTCTCAGGCTGAAGGGCGGTGGAGTGGAGCTGACAAGAGTCATTTGCCTTGCTGGTCCCCATTCGTCACAGTCTTCACAGCAGTGTCCTGTTTTCCTTGTGAGTCTCTTCATGACCCCTGAAAGAACAGCTCAGGTCTTGAGGGAGACGATGATGTGTCTGCTCAGAACTTCCCAGGCTAACATCTGCCGTGCTTGTCCCACCTCAAGAGCATGCTGGCTGCACTGCATGAAAAGAGATGCCTGGATTTTTTTGGGGGGGAGGAGTGGGGATTAAGATAGAGTTTGTTAGAGGGGAGAAGGACTCCAGACATGCGGTGCCCTGAGGGGCTACAGCACTCTGAGGAACTCACGGACCCGAGGCATTGAATCCACGAGAGGCAAGGAACTATAAAGTAACTTACCCTCTCCGCCTGCGGAGTGCCGTGAAGGGCAGGCACCCAAGAGATGCATGTTGCAGGGGAATATCTGGGTTGCACAGAGCAGTGGCAGGTAGCGTGACCCGAGATTGCTCTGTGAGAGGTTGGTGGTCCGGCTTGGCATCTGTCACACTCAGAAGACATGCTCCTGAAGACAGGCTGCCTGGAACCAGTTAAAGGGAGCAAGGAGAGGAGAATGTCCCCGCTGAGCCGCTCCCAGCATCCCGCAGCAGGTGGCACTCGACACCCGTGAGGTTTTCCGGGCAGCCTTGGTACCAGCTGCCAGCGGAGGAGTCTTCCGTGGTCATCATCCTGCTTCATCTGGAACTAAGGTTTGTTCCCCTGTATGGTTTGATGGGAGTAGGCACATAGTGTGTGGCTAGATGGAAAGTCGGAGATGGTCATGGAGCTCTTCAAGTAGACGGGGGAGGGAGCGATAAATCAATCTCACCGTGGGATGAAAGCTGCGAGTTGCAACCGCTCTGATGGAATCCAGTCGGACACATGTACGTAAGGCCCACGGGGAACCAATTACTCTCTGAAAGTGTTCTAAATCCCGCTGTTGTCAAAGAACGCAAGCCCTGTAGCAAACCTGTGCAAATAACAGTGGAAGGGGAGAAAGCCGACAACAGGACAGGAACAGATCTTAGTGTTAACTACAAATTCCTGATAGCAATCACCCCACAAATACTTCTTATGACCCTCTTAGATAAGAAAAGCCATCAGCGCTAAACCAAGAAGCATCCCATCGCAATAAAAGACTAATGAGGCACAAAAGCACAAGTGGCCAGAGTGTGGCATATTGGCAACCTGGATTGCTTCTCTCCAATCAGGCCATCAAAGTCTCTCTCCAGTCTAAAGCTCAGGGAACGTGAGGCCGTGTACTACGTGCCAAGACACTCCAGTCGCAACAGGGGTGCTACATTCAGGAGTTCACTGCAAGGAGATCTACTGCTACCAGATCTGCACAATGACTGACATGCTGCCGTTCTTCCATGAACCAGCAAGGATCTCCCAGGAACCAGGGGTACCGGCTATGCTCAGAAAGAAGCTCTGGGGTAGGTGCTGGACAAAAGAAGGGGAACCTCCCTCTCCTGACTTTGCCCACTGAAAGGCCACATGTACTACCACAGAGACCTGGCCCCTAACTAGCACAGGAACCCCTAAGGAAGCGCTGCGATCTACACATGCAGAGGGGCAGAAGGGCAGAGCGACAATGGTGAAGGAAGGGCAGAGGAAGAGGAGAGGAGTGAGGGGGATGCGGATGAGATGGGCAAGAGCATAAACTCATTTTCTCTGTATATGAAAAATTTTCAATATTTTTTTAAAATTTCAGATAGAGATTGAAATGATGATTAGCATCTCCAAGAGGCATTTGGAAATCTGGATTCCTTAGTTCACCTTTGGTGATATCACATAATACCAGGGATTGCATATTTACAAGCACATATATTTGTTATCTCATAGTGTAGAAACTGTGAAGTCCAAGAGCAACATGATGGCAGGTTTCAATGTCGATGACGGGCATCCTGAGGGAAAGAGGAATGCTGTGTTTTCATGTGGCAGAAAGCATGCAGGGCAAGAGATACCTCAATACCACTTAAAGCCTCCATTGTAAGGTTCTGGTTCCATTCTCAAGGAAGAGTCTGCCTGGATTCAACAACTTTCGAAGTATTCATTTGCAACACTGCCCCTCTGGCAGCAGGTGAATTTTTTAGATGTTATGTTAAAACCACAGCATTGGGAGCTATTCCAGTTTTTAAATTGTCAAACCACTTCTGGCTCAGGAATGCACAAGAGTTGAAATGTAATGCATCATCACACAATGCATGTGGGAGACAATAAGGGGCTTTCAAAAATGGGATGAGTAAGCAAAATACATTGCTTTTAATCAATATAGTTCTCTCCATAAGAATGTTAATGATAGGATGAGTAAAGCAGTTTTACTTTCATTAGGGAAGTTTAAGTAATTAGATGTACATGGAAGGGTAGCTTTAGCTGGGAGATAGAGACAAAAAGAGAAAGAGAGAGAGAATAAGATAATATATTCTTTTTTTTCTCTTTTAAGATTCAAGTGGAATTTGGCAACTCATGCAGAGTTTGTAACTCAGCAGTCATTTCCAACTTCCTTAATTCTAGAACTTAGTTTTGAAACTCACTTTCTATTCGTGAAACAATGCATTCTTTTCAAAACCAAGTTATCAAATTTATCATTTCTCTTTCAACTTCCGAGACTCTGTGCCTGTTGTTTATTCTTTCTCTCAGCTGTTTGACAATTGAGAATTTTCTGGGAGAGGGAAGTCTGTTCTCGGGATGCAGTCTAGGATCCATATATGGTAGTCATGTACTTCATCACTGTTGCAGTTCGCCTGCATGGTTGCTGGTAAATCACCATCAAATGGGTTAAGGGCACAAGGGATTTATTTTCTTAAAATAGTCTGGTTACAGTTCTTACTCCAGCTTGAAGGGAGAGCACGCACCAACACCAGGGCAGCGGGAACTGGCCCCATCACTCTACATAGTGGCTGGGAGAGGGGACGATCCTTACTTGCCAGACCAGCATGTCTGACCAAGTGTATTTTATGGGCCTAGTCCCACCCACCATGGGCTGGGTCTGGCCCATCAACTAGACAATCTCCTTCAGGTTGGCTCTGGGCTTACCTCAACTACCAATTATCTACAAATATGCCCAGAGTTTGACCCTTCAACCATCAAGTTGACACGTGTACATAACCATGACAATTACTGAGTTACACATCTGCTCCCTTGATATTGAGTGTCAGAGTTTGTGGTTATGTCTAAAGTTGACACGGTGATCAAGAAAACTTACATTTGGCAAAGGTGGAAGGGGAGGAGGTAGAAGAATATAGCAGGATAGCCATGCTAGTCAGTTGTGTGAATGTCTCTGAGTGATGTCTTGTTTTTCCTCAGTTGTAAGTCTAAGAAGATGAGCCTCCATGATAACTGCCTGAGGCAGGACTTCCTGGGTGCTGCTGTTGCTGGTTTATACAGTTGAACAGGTATTGAGATCCAAGAATAAAAAGCGCAAGGAAGAAGCGAAGATGAAAGAAAAGATTGCCTTTAAATAATATAATTGAAATGCTGACAGGCTTGTGGAGTGATGTCGTAGGTGTTCTGGGAACATGGAATCAAATAGTAGATTCATGACTTATGACAAGAACAAGAAGATTAAAGAATAAACAGAAAATGACTAAAATACAGGGTGAATGGGCCTGTTTGTCAAATAAGTTTCTTTGCTGAGACTTAGAAGAAAACAGAGGCATGTGTTTATTCAGACTACACATGCAAGAACAAGGGAGTAGAACACTTTGAAATTAAGTCTCCCTGGCCTTACGGCACAAAAGGAGTTATAGATCAAATCCAAAGCTGCACCTAGATTTAGCATAAACTGTTTGCTTGGAGCAAGCATTCACGTGTCATTTCTGAATTTTGATTAAATTCGTGTCAAGAGATTATGCGAAGTCTCTTGAATCTAAAGACCCTTTTGCGGTTGGCAAGATTTACTACATCTGAGGGCAATGTCGCAGTAGACAAGTTGGTAATGCTATTGATGGCAGTCAATGTGTGCCGGGAAAATAAACATCAATCTACTAAGTAGGGTGACAGCATGAGGTGCCAGAAGACTGTAACAATAGTCTTAGCAGTAAGAAAATGCAATTTCCCCTGCTGTGTTTTATGCCTAGTTTTATATGACTACTACATTATACAAATTAATATTTAATGCAGTTCAACCTTATGCTTGTCAAAGAGTAGTACAGGATATAAGCCACTGCAAAATCACACATTTTTCTATTTGACAGAGGGTAATACTGAGCATTTCGCTGCTTTTCTTTGCAGCTGCATGGAGCTCTTGCACACATAGGGATTCCCTTTTGCAGTAAATATTGCTATGGAAATCATACGACCTATGGAAGCTGAAAAGGAATGTGGTCTGCCTTCAAGTGTGCAGAGATGAAAATCTCAAGGGTGATGTACAATCCTCTGTATGTGGAGATGAAGCAAGGCAGTGTTTTTAAAAACAGTGGTTTCTCTCATTTCTTCTTGTTTAATTCAAATTCATTTTGAGGAATGTGACTTCATTGAGAAGAATCTGGAATAACCCAGAAAGATTTTGCTGGTTCTGCCTTGCTGTGCTGGGTATGTCTCTTGACACTGAGACAGAACAGGTAGAGGAAAGAGCATGATAAACTCTCCTGACTTGAAAGGAAAGACTTTTTCTGTCTCACAGCAACTGACATGATTTTCAGGAAGTTCTCTCTCTTCAGGAGGTCGATGCATCTGCTTTTAGCTCCTGGGAGTAGAAATCCAGAATTCTTTCTCTATTTGTCTTCATTGGAACTCAATTATTTTTCTCATATTGGGGAGTTTTGGCTCAGGGAAACCTAGCTGCCGTCTGCCCACAGAAGTGGAGGGCATTACTGTCTCTGACCAGTCAGGCAAAATGACAGACATTCCTGTGTCCTGACTATGTCTCCTGCTTCCTCTTCTCACATTTAGCATTAGTGATCAATTCTCATGCATATACTACCCAGACAAGTTTTCATTTGGAATCACATACTGACTGTTTCTATCTTTCCCCTTGAAATATCTATTCCTGGGTTGGA
Source organism: Typhlomys cinereus (assembly GCA_023101885.1). Classification (NCBI taxonomy): domain Eukaryota; kingdom Metazoa; phylum Chordata; class Mammalia; order Rodentia; family Platacanthomyidae; genus Typhlomys; species Typhlomys cinereus. The sequence continues at coordinate 260,866 of JALPQD010000154.1, forward strand.
GAGATAGTTCAAGGGTTAAGCCTCTCCCTCGCAAGCAGAAGGTCCTGAGTTTGGATCTCGGCTCTCATGTAAAAATGCCAGGCCGAAAATGTTGCAGCTTGTATTTCTGGCCTTAGAGGCATAGCCTGGGAAACTCCAGAGCAAAGCGGAGTAAGAAATCCAGTATGAATCCTGAAGCCATCTCTGGACCTCCACAAGCATATGCAGTATCTTGTGATACACATAGACACACACACACGCACACACACACACACACACACACACACACACACACAGTTCATTCCCTCGACATCTTTTCTTTCCACTAAGTTTTGTTGTGAAAAGTGTAAATCAGTTTCCTCTGCAGCCAAATCTATTTGCCACAGTTAACAAGATCCCTCCTTTGTGTGCACAGACATGAAACTTATCTGTGAGGAAATGACTTGGTCAGGAGAAATTTCCTCATCCCCACAAATGCTGGCATGTGCAGACAGATGCAACATCACACGGAGGGCTTTTATGTGCTGAACAAATATTTTCAAGTTTTCTCAAGGTAGAACATCTGTTCTCATGCTTCGCATCCTTCTGCACTTCACATTTCATAGGTGGCCAGTGGAAAAGCTGACTTCTGACTTGAAATTCCAGGGAGGTTCCCTGTTGTCTGAGATTTACATTAGTCCCCCGAAAGAGTGACTGCCGTGGTGGGGACATCTTTTGGAAACAATCCAAAGCCTTAAAGGACCTGATTTATTAAGTAGAGGAGCTGAAACATATGCCACCATCATTCGTGGGCAATGTCAGGGATGTCAGATGATAGCCTTCCACAGAATCGTCTTCCTACAATTCACTTGTGCATGTTTCTTTTTTCCAAACATAAGTTAGGGCTCGAAATATTTTTTTTTTACAATTTTTAATTACTGTTTAATCTTCTTAATTACAAACATAATCGGGTGGTTGTCCCTATCCCCTCCCTCATTTCCTCCTCCCTTTCCCACACTACTCTCTTTCACCAATCCATCCCTCTCTCACTCACTCTTCTGCCTGTCTACTTATACAGACCCCAAGGTTTCCTGTGTGTTATCTGTATTGGTATGGGCTAGGGTTTCTGTGGCAGATTAAACAGCCCTTCCTGGGATAGACCCACTGATAGGGGCACTCACCTGTCTAGCCCTAGCCCCTAAGGTTCTACCTGTATGCAATTATTTCTCCTGAGTTCTTCCAGTTCTATCCATTTGCTGGGAAATTTCATTAGTTCCTCTTTTCTGACTACTGAATAGTATTCCATTGTATTTGTGTATCACATTTTCGTTAACCATTTGTCAACTGTTGAATATCTAAATTAGTTGCATTTCTTTGCTGTTGTGAAAAGAGTCACTATGAACATGGCTGTGCCCATGACTCTGTTGCAAGATGCAGTGCTCCTTGGAAATATTCCCGTAAGTGGTATAGCTAGTTGTATGGAATTTCAATTTTAAACCAAACTTTCAGGTTGATATTCAAAGAGGTTGTATGAGTTTACAGTCCTCCCTACAACCAAGCCAGCATTTGCTGTTGTTTATGTCTTGATCTTAACCATTCTGACTGGAGTGAGATGATATGATGTAAAAGGTAGTTTTAATTTGCATTTCTCTAATGACTAAAGTGGTAGATAAATTTTAAGATGTTTGTTAGACATTTGAATTTTGTTTTGTGAGATGTTTCTTTTCAATTATATAGCCTGTTTTTTAAATGAGATTTTTTACTTCTTTGTTATTTAATTTTTTGAGGTTTTTGTGTACTCTGAATATCATTGATATGTTTTATCAGATGTGTGGTTTGTGAAGATACTCTTCTATACTGTAGGTTGCCTTTTTGTTTGGGTAACAGTCTCTTTCACTGAACAAAATCTTTTTAATTTCATATAGTCCCACTTGTTTAGTGTCAGACTTATTCTCTGGGCCTTTGAGATCATTGAGCAAATGTTGGCCAAGACCAATCAATTTGAGGGTATCCCTATGTCTCCTGCTAGTAGTTTCTGGTCTAACATTGAAGTCTTTGATCCATTTGGAGTTGATTGTCATTCAGGAAGATAAATAAGGGTCCAGTTCCATTCTTCTGCATGTAGACACCCAATTTTGTTAACACCATTTTAAGATGCTGTCCTTTTTCCATTTTTTTTGGCATCTATGTCAAAGATCAGCTGACTACTCCACAACCATGGTCATTTCTGAGAACCCTGGTGTATTTCTTTTTTACTAGTAAATGCAAAGTTTTCTTCTTTTGCTTGCTTTCCTTCTGAAGTACACACTTTTTTTTTTTTTTTTTAGGAATGTATCTGCTATCTAAATTGAAAGTCTTTGAAACTTTACTAGGACTTTTTCATTGTTTTTGAAAATGTTGTTTTAGTCTTGCTAGTTTTTCTTTGTGAGCTACCAATAAAAATATTGATCTCTCGAGTTTCCCATATTAATGCCTATATTTGCTATAAGCATCCATACAGTCATTGTTGAAAACAGTGTAATAAATGATTTAAACAAAACCCAGAAGTAGAAATATCATATGACTCAAGAATTTCACTCTAGAGTATGCATCCAAAGGACTGAAATCTATTGTCAAGAAATATTTGTGGTCCTTATTCATTGCAGTATTATTCACAGTAACTAAACTGTGCAATCAATTACAATGTCCATCAAGAGACAAATAAAGAAAATATGGTATATGCATGAGCAGAATGTTATTCAGTCATAAAGGAATGCCACCTGTGACTTGTGGCAGTATGGATGTGATCTGAGGACATTATGTTACATGAACTAAAGTCAGGCATAAAGCAAACACAATACACTCACAGTCATGTGGAATGCTGTGTGAAAGCTGAAGTAATTGATCTCTTAGAACTATGGGACCATTACTGAAGTCTAGGGTGCTGATCAGAATTAGATAATCCCAATTTCCAGTTTCTCTGGTAGCTCTAGAATTGAGACTGAATTCTGAGATCACAATGATTTTTTTTTCCTTAAATTAATGCAGTTTGGTCTGTGAATCACATGGGCAGAATCAGAAATTACTGAGCATCACTATGTACACTGTAAGCTGTCAACTCTGAATGCCAAGCTCAGGAGAGAAACCTTTCCTTTTATCTGTGTTCTGTTTTTTCTTTGAACGTTTCCATGTTTCCTGGGTCTTTCCTTCTTCCCAGAAACTGTCGGAAGTCCCAACTTATGTCTCTAGATTTCCTGCCCATTCTGTTATTTTCGTTGCTTTAATCAAACTATATATTTCCTCTCTTTTCCAGCCTTATAATCCATTATTTTGGAGATAAAACAAATTCATATCCTTAGATGCTATCAGATATATAGAGATTGAGTAGACTAAAGAGACAAGTGCAGTAGACCATGCAGCATTCAGATAAGTGCTGATTCCTTAGAAGACATTTCAAAATGAATTTCCACAATATTAGAAACAGAATAATTTGAAAAATTCAATTAAAAAATAGATTTTCCAAGTGGGAAAATGACATAGCTATATGGTTCAGTAGCTTGTAAATTAAAACATAGATTTGAATTGGAAAATAATTTTTACTTTGGATTATAATTATGAAATAATTTTACTTTTTCTATGTTTCTCCTTGGTAGTTTTGATCATCAAATGACAAATCAATTCTTATCAAATTCTGACATACTGGAAATAAACTTTGTAGCAAGAATTCATAAGGTTTAAGTATATTTACTATGATTTATTTGTTAGAAAAATTTGTACATTCAGGTTGCTGCTTCTAGGAAGCATGCTACTTGCATCTAGTGCTTAGAAAAGGTACTTAACCTCTCTGAGTCTGTTTCCTCACTTATAAAATGATGATATTGAGTAACAACTTCAAAGACAGTGAAACCAAAAGCTGAATTAAGCAAGCCTCTTTCTGACTTAAGAGAAGTGGTGCAGAGCCTAACCGGCATTTAGAGGCTACTGCCTTGGCCTGCACCCACAGTGCCATGTGAATTTCCTTCTCACATTAAAGTAGAAACTTTTATTCCTTAGAAAATTCTGCAGGACTCTCCCTGAGCTTACTTGGAAGGATTATTTTTTTACTCTCCAGAAGCTAAGGAGATTGCTCAGTTTTTCCAGCTAGATTTAAGATCACACAGCTCTAGCAAAGGACTTGGTGTCAGATGAGCTTATAGAAGATCTTCATTCCACATCGTAGGAAGTAGAACTTGAGGAGATTCCATGTGTTTGTAATCTAAAGAGCCACAGGTTTTCAGTTAATATGAAGAAACAGTCACACCAAATGAAGGTTTCTTTTTTATTATTATTTATTCAATTGTGCGTGTATGCATGTGTGTATGTGTGTTGAACCACCAGCGAATTTGGGAACTACCACGGACCGCCTCCACCTCCTCCTTGTTTACTCTGCCCCGGGCTCCACCCTACCAGGTCCAGAAATGCAGGCCGCCCCCGCTTCTGGCAGGTGTCTATATGTGGGGTCTAGGATCGGAACTCAGGACCTTCTGCCTGCAAGGCAGAGGCTTAACCCCTGAGTCACCTCTCCAGCCCCCAAATGAAGGTTTCTAATGCTGGCTTTTTCCCTTCGAACTAAAACAAAAGTGAACCCTTGGTTCCTCATCTTCCTGTCTATGGTCTTCCTGAGTTGCTAAACCTGATGTTTTTCTTTCCTCCAACATTTTATATTTTTCCTAATCATACAAGCTCAGTAGATACCCCTGCCCTCTCCTCCTCCTGTACCCTCCCCTGTCATCCCCCATTGTACTCTCCCCCCTTCTTTTCACCCCCTTCCCTCTCTCACTGTTTTCCAGTGCATCTCCTTTCCTCTGAGTTCTCCACCCTGGTGAGTGTTCAGGATTGAATGGCATAGCCCAGGGCCCCTTCTTGAGCTCCCCACTAGCATGGGAACTCTTATTATGATTCTTTAATTCCTTGCCTTTTAGGCTCCTACTGCCTGAAGCCTTCTCCCCTATGACCCATACTAGACTTTGAGGGGTTGTTAATGCGTCAGCCATTGTGCAGGCCAAGCTGCACAATGTCCAGTCCTGGCTGCTGCAGCCCTGACTTGTGTGGAGCATCTTGCATATCATTGGTCCTCCCCATCTTTAGGCTCTTACAATCTTGACGCCCCATGTTCCACAAGGTTCACTGAGCTATTCCAGGTGAATAATGAAGGATCTTTGGAGTTCTGAATTACGGTTTGTTGTTGTTTTCAGTTTTGCTGTTCTTGCATTGCCCTTGGCTACATCCCAATTGGTATGGAAGGCCATTTCCTAAATAAAGATAAAAGACTATTTAAATGAAGATCTTAATATAAGAGAAGAATCAAAGGTAGATGGAAGAATAAGAATAGGACACAGCAGTGTATGTATGGAGGGTGTCAGTCTCCAATCTACTATTTGGTTACTGTCTATAAGACAGTCCCTATATCCTCCCTGATTGGTGAGAGCAAACCTATTCAGTCTCAAGTGACCAGGAAGGGAGGTGAGAGTGAGCTGCACCAGATGTCTCACTACTTACATGCAATACATGACCATGGCTTATTTTCTCTACTGACACATGTTTTCCGATCTCCTTTCTTTTGAGGTCCTCCTTCTATTTCCCTCCTGCTTATAGTCCTTTGCAATTACAGTGAGTATTAGAGATTTACCTTTGAATATGTCATTAAGTGGTAAACCTCATGGTCTTTTACTGTTTAGGCAGTTTTATAGCAGTCTTGCCAGGAGGTCTTGAAAGGTCTTGGAAGGGTCATACCTCCTCTGCTGAGATTACTACCCTGAAGGAACATACCCTATTAATCTATAGGAACTGATGTTAATCGTTCACAGAGATAAAGTCACAAACTTTCCCCAATTGTCTGTTTGTCCTCTATTGTCTGTATGGGTCACATGAACGAATGCAACTTTCCCAAATTAGAACCTGCTGCCATGCCTGGTGCTGATGTCAAACTGCCTGGTTGAGAGGACCAACCTGGACAGGACAACACAGCAAAAAAGCTGATGCTAGGACTTGTAGGATGTTGGGTGGGGTATATAAGCAGCCCCATATTTACAATAAAAGAGTCTGGAAGCCTTTGAGCCAGGCTTTGCCATTCACCTGACTTCCGGAGTCTGTGTCGTTGACTTTACACCTGCTTGGCCTCACCCCCAAGGGTCTCCGTGGGTCACTGAGGCTGCTACATTTGGCACCCCAACGTGTGACTTCCACTGGAGGTCATTTCCCCCTTGTGGCACCAGTGTCGAGTACTGTGCCCTCATCAGCAGTTTTTCGGTAAGTTGGCCCCTTTGTGTTTAATGTTCTTTACCTTCGTGAGAGGTGAAGGTCCGTTTCCTTTTCTCTATGTTTGTCTGTCCACGGAAATGATGGTACACATTTTTGGTTCTGGTTTGCCCAGCATCTCCACATAAGGGTTGACCCCCAAGGACAGGGAACTCAGGAGTGGTCACCCGATAGCCTCCTCCTCTGAAGACACTGTGTGGCCATACAGCCATGGCCTAAGAACCACAGAAGTTCCCCCACCAAGCACAAGACATTTGGGTCTGATACATTCCTTGTCTGGTCTTTCCCTCTGGTCTCATCTCTGTTCTTTAGAAAAATTGACAACCTCCCCTCACACTGTAAGAAACCCCAAATACGTGCCTTAAAATCTATCCTAGTGACTAGAGACCTCAAGATTAAGACTGCTGGCCTAGAGGAATTTTGGAATGAGGCCGTGGTTTTAGCACCTTGGATCTCCCCAGAGAAAATGTGGGAACCGGACCTATGGATGAAGATGCTTTTCTTTGCTAAAAACAAAACAACAACAAAAAAAAAAAAAAAAAAGAGAGAGAGAGAAAAAATTAGACAAATATATTCATCAATTAAATATAAAGTTTCTTAAATAGTAATTTGGTTTTGGCACTAAATTTTAAAGTTTAATCTGCTTTTAATGTTTTTCATAATTAAGCTAAGCTGCTGGACTTAACTAGTACAAGATCTTGTTTTAAGTGTTTTTCCTAAATGTTAATCTGTCATTGATAAAGCTTTCAAGAGTAATTTTAAGACAGTTGTCGGGTAAGTTGTTGAGTTTCCAGTTGCTGGTAAATTGTATGTTGTTCATGTGTTCGTATGTTTATATGTTCTGTGTTTACATGTTGTGTGTCTTGTGTTTCAACATAAAAAATTTGTGGCCACTTCAATTTTTTTTATTTCTGTTGCACGCTAATATAAAAATTTTGGCATGCCATTTTTAAATACATGTATGCATGCTTAAAAATAAGAACAAATAATTTTAATGACATCTAAGGCCTTAACTACTTATGTTTTACATCAATCACAATTGTTTTTCTGATAGATTATGTTTTCTTTCATGAAAGATTATCTCACTTGATTTTGATATTTAATAAGACTACAAATGAAAATGCCATTGTGTTCTTAAAGATTTTTCTGTGTTCCCAAAATAACAAAACCACTATGATATTGCTTGATCGAACTTGCTCATTCCTCTGACTTATTCTACAGAATTTTATTCCATCAAATCTAATGACCAAGGAAATATAATTGTCATCTAAAAAATTTATTGGAATTTCTGCCTTCTCCTGGTATGTATGAGCTCCCTTTCTTGGGGACAAATCTGCTTTCTAATTCCATGTTCCCATTTGTACTCCTACTAAGGTGGAACAGGAATTTCAAGCCTCCACCTTAGCCTGACCCCCCCCTTTCCCTTGAAACAAAATAGGATCAGTATAATCTGGATCCAGAATAGTCTGTTTTCAGGAGATTCTAAGAGCATTTGGGTCAACTTAGGTTCATGTTTGCCTTTTCCTTGCAAGATTTTGGCCCAAGTTACATAAGTTTCTCTGAGGATCCAAATAAATTTATTTTTCAAACAAACAAACAAACAAAAAGAACAGAGTAGTGGCTCCATTAGCAAATCAATGCTGGGTTTTCATTTAGATCTGAGAAGTGGTCCTACCCTAAAGATGAGATAATGCTTAGAGACTTACAGAACTTTCTGTGTGAGGAAATAATGTCCCTTACATGTGTCATCTTAAAAAAACTTGTGTCACTTTGCTTTTCAAGGACCCAAAATGGAGGACTTATTCAGATTCTTCTGTACAAAGAATCAGACAGTTCACATTTTTTTGGACAAGTTTTAAAAATGTGTTCTTGGAGATTTACTGTAGCCAGAGGGGAAAGTTCTCCAATATGTAAATTATTTACTTACAGCTCTTGGCTTTTATACCAGAAAAAGGTAGTGCCTGTTTCAGGCAAGATAACAGGTAGATCTTTTAGGCATAATTTATCTTAATTTTGTCTTTTTTAGATGGACCTTAAAGTAGTAAAGCCATCCATCAAAGACCTTTAGACCATCCTAGCACTTCATAGATGAGGATCATTGACTGCTCACACTTCCTTCACCTCAATTCAGCAAGAAGTAGCCAGAGTGGTCTTCACCCCTCATCCCTTGAGCAGTCTGGGTCCTCAGAAGGTTAAGGGGTACAATAGGCAGGTGTAGAACAGTCCTGTGCTAGGACAGTCTCTAAGGTCTTTGAGGGTCTTTGACATCCCTGAAGGTCATCCCCCACTGCTGGAATCACCCTGAAGGAACACTGTTGCTGAGGAACTGACTGAAATCCTCCCAGAGATCAAATAGCCAACTTCCCTATGAAGGGATTATGGAGATAAGCTCTCTCTATATAACAAACAACTTGAACTCTAGCCCCACCTGGGCTTAAGGGCAACTGGGTTGGGTCCAATAGGAGTTAACCAACAAGAAAAAGCCAGTTTCCCTGGGCTTGCCTAGGGATACAGATATACCTGGTTCTGGCAGCCATCTTTGGCGCCCTAGCCCCTCATGGCCCTCTAGTGCTATGAGCCCATATTTAGTTCCATGCCTGTTTCTCATGGATTCTATGAGTTTTTTATATGCTCATGGGTCATGGGCAATATATTGATCCCGTATCACAATCCACCACAGGTTTGGCTACATATTTTCAACAGGTGTCTGGCCTGGCCTTCAAGGCCCTAAAGGCTTGCTCTTGCCTCCTGTGACCCTTGATATGCCTCCATATACTTAACACCTTGTCGGGTCTCCAACATTTCTAAGGCTCATGAACAACTTTTTCAGTACATCAAGGGACCTTGGTCTCAGGCCTTCCTTACTTACTCATAGACTTTGAGCCAACAGACAGAACATATTAACATGATGCATGTGGCTCGCCTGCCTATAGATACTGGGTTTGTAACCAGAATATGGAACAAGTTTAAAAGGCTGTTTGATCCCTCTTGGATTGTAACTTACACTATCATAGGAGGAATTGTTCTTTTATTAATTATATTGCTTAAGTGTTTCCTTCAGCACATTTCTCAGCAGTGCTCTATCAACAAGACCACCCTAGTGGCCATTATGGTCCTCAAGCATCCAAGCCGTGCCCCCCGGCCCCAGAGATGTGGTTTGAGCTTGGATTGCAGAGATTTGTGAAGCCTTGGTCTAATCTACTATCCCCATATCCTGGCATGCCTTCCAGAGGTGAGGTCTTTCGAGGGCTGGTAGTCAATGACAGGTGAGATGTTGTGAGACAGGACGACCTAAGGCAGGCATGGTTCATCATGTTGGATGCCCTCCGAGGCAGGGCCAAAAGGGTCAGAGCAAAGAACTCTGGCTCCCTCTGGCAGTCAAAATAAATCAAAAGGATGGATATGTGAGAGGAACACCTGTCTTGTTTGTATGGGCCACATGCACGATTGCAACTTCTCCCAACTACAACCTGCTGCCATGCCTGGTGCTGACGTCAAACCACTTGGCTGAGAAGACTAACCCGGACAGGACAACACAGCAAAAAAGCTCATGCTGGGACTTGTGGGATGAGTGGGGTATATAAGCAGCCCGATATTTACAATAAAAGAGCCTGCAAGCCTGCGAGCCTGCTTTTCCACTCACCTGACTTCCGGAGTCTGTGTCGGTGACTTTGCACCTGCTTGCCCTCACCCCCAAGGGTCTCCGTAGGTCCCTGAGACTGCTACACCAACCCTCTGTTCCTGAAAAGATATTGAGATGAACTCTCCATTGCAGATAAACTTAAATTCCTTCAAAGAAACAGCAGGACCATGAGGTCCTTTGCAAGATCAGCTGGGTTTGGTTCCCATGTGAACAGACCAATGAGATGTAGAGGACCAAAAGCACTAATCAGACTTACAGAAATTAGAGCTAACCAATGAGGAAAGCCACTCCCCCCCCCACAAGCTTCATCCTATAAATATCCTTGACCCTGCCAGCCATTAAAGGGCTCTCTTGCCCCTTATGGATTCCAAGGCTGTGAGTCTCCTTCTTTTTTTCCTCTAATAAATTGCATCTTAATCCTCTACACTTGTTCTGGTTTCAATCTTTGACTACTGAGCACAAGAACTTAGACAAAAAAGACCCCAGAGAACCTGCATCACTGTTAGGCAGCTTTAGAACGGACATGCAGGGACAGTCTCTGAAAGCCTTGGAAGGTCACCCCCCACTGTTGGGATTACCCTGAAGGAATATATCCTTTGCCAACTTTTCCCAACCCTTTGTTCTTAAAAGGGTTTATCCATTACAGATAAACCCTACTCGAGGTGAGCACAAGACCAACTTGTTTAGGCCTCAATATGAACAGACCAATGAGATGTAGAGGACCAAAAACTTCCATTAGGTTTGAAGAAATTGGAGCCAACTAATAGGGAAAATCTGCTTTCCATGGGCCTAAGGGTATAAATATTCTAGACCTTGGCAGCCATCTTGGGTACCTGACCTTCATGGCATTCCATGTCTGGAGTCCATGAGTTCTTTTCCAGCTCCTTGCCCTTCATGGATTCCATGCCTGGAGTCCATAAGTTCTCCAGGGCATCCTACCCTGTTGTAATATGTCAGGTCTAGAGTCTGTGAGTTCTGTTCTTTCTCTCTTCTAATAAACTCTGCTTCAATCTTCTACATGTGCTCTGGTTTCAATCTAGTAATCCTGAACACAAGAACCTGGATGCATACAGACCCCAGGAGAGTGACCACACAACAACTGCGAATTAACATGCTAATATTACCACTTAAGACAAGCTTCTTGCAGGGATTTCTGCTCATAAGAAGGCCCTTGGATTGGTGGTTCCCTAAATCCTAGTATAATCAAATGACTGTTATTTTTGTTAATTGTTTACTGGGCTACACTACATCACAGTAGCAAAAAAGAAAATACATATTGCTTTGCAGACATGAGACTGACATTGTCTAAATATATTTCCCATTTTCTAGAACTAGTCTTTTCATTTCAATTCCTTGCATTACCCTTTGGGAATCCAATTTATTGCCTGTCTGCCTGACAGAGACCACAGTGGGTTTTCCCCTCATCAGCCTTCTAGATGTTTTTTTGTATTGTATAGAAGAAACTTTTTGTCCTATTAAGTAGGAGAATCTTTTCATCAACTCATCAAATAAACATAAGATTCTTAAGTCTTGACTGCAAAATGTGCCTTACAACCTACAAATCAGTATCTGTAGTAGTAATTTTGCAGGCTTGATATATTTTCTCTTTCCTCATGTTTGCAATAATTTATCTTGAAGTGCTATTGAATGCTAGCTAATTTCTTCCTTTGCTCTCATTCTTTCTGGTCGTTCCTGACAACTCCAGGGGTTGGCAGCCTTGGGATTTTATTCCTTGCAGGTTTTGGGTGAGATTATGATTATATTTTCCTAGGCAAGGTTGGGAAGGTGAGACAATTCTGAAGCGCATCCTGCTGGCTGGGTGAGGGGTGACAAGCAGACTTCTGTAGATCCGCTTTCTCCAGACTGAGCTCTGCATGCTGTGGCTCTGTCTCAGCAGCTGGGAGGTTGGCAGGTTGGCAGAAGACATTCTCAGTTCTAGATGGCAATGGATGGTTTCTGTTCTACATGTGCCAAAGCAGGACCTCAAATCTAACCGACACCCAGGAATGTCCAGCCAACTCTTTCCATAAGGTGTGTAAGTGTCAAATTCCTTGAAGCAGAAGTCTTTTATCTGGGAGATATTTATAGGAATGTTGCTCTGGTGATTGAACCCTGAAAGGCATTTTTGTTATTCTTATGCTGTTACATATGAGGAGAAGGAATTAAGAAACCTCAGAGATAAAATTTATCACTGAACTTACCTTAAAAATGCACAACACTTTGTAACCTTCACATACCTCTCTGCTGACCAGAATACATTAGACATACAAAAAACTAGCACATTAACAGTATATAATCCACTCTTTTCTTGCAAAATAAAGTTGTACAATCTTATTTCTAACCTTTATTTATATTTTTGCATATAATAGCAATTTTTATATTCTCTTGAACTTAGGTTATGCTAAATAGCTTTGATGACTCTATTGATAATGTGTTTACCCATCTACAAAGAAATTATTGTTTTTTGATGAGGATAGATGATTTATTGTATGTTATTAAGGTAAATCTACATCATTAGATAACATTAGTCTGACTTACACTCATTACTTTTAATGCAATGCTGCTGCTTTGCTGTTGATGTTCCTTCTTAAGATTGCTCACATTTTCTATCCTTATCCTATGTTGAATAAGTTTATAGTGTAATCTTGGTCTTGTTAATGTTATATCACAGAGACTGAATTCTGTTATCGTTTTCCATAGAGTATTGGTTTTCTGTTTCAGCCGACAATTAACGGGAACAATAAAAATTATCTCTTGTGTCATATTATACCTTAAATTTTGATTCAGTTAATTTGTTTTTGCCTGGTCTTGTACAATTTGCATATGCATGCTACTTTCCAGTGCTCAGTGTATCTCTAATTCTTTATTCCAGATACTTTTCCAAGATTCTTCTATCACCCTGTCTTGGTTTTTCTGCCTAGAAGTTTTGTGTGTGTGTGTGTGTGTGTTTGTGCATGTGCACGAGTGCTTGTGTAGGCCAGAAGTTAACACTGTGTATCCTTCCTCAAGAGCCATCCACTATGCATTTTGAGACATGGTCTCTCACTGTGACCTGGCGTTTGTTACTGACACTAGGTTAGTTGACCACTAAACTTCTGGTACACCATGTCACATGTTCTGGAATGGCAAGCATGTACCAGAATTCCTAGCTTTTTCAATGAGTGTTGGAGATATAATCTACATTCTGTGGTGACAAAGCAAGTACTTACTGACCGATGTCTTCATAGCCCACCCAGAGTTTCAATTATCATCCACAGTACCAATTCCAGCCTGTCTTTTGCAGAGACAAAAAGGTATTAGGAAAATTTTCTCCTGCTGTTTTCCGTTTCTATTAATAATGGTTCTGAAGAGCCTGGTCTTACTTATGCATTCTTCACTGCCTTCGAGACAATTTCTTTGCATACTTCAAGAGAAGATTACAGCTGTTATCAATGGATGACCGACCTGATTTGCTAGGAATTTTGTTTGTTCTATCAAAATGGAAACTTCCACTATTTCCAACCAATAGAAATTTATTTATTGTTCACATGAAATATTAAGGAATGATTCCTAATAACTATTCAATGTCTTCTCTCCCTCCTTTTGGAACTTATGTCTATCTGAGAATAAGTCAGCAGGAAAGCACCCAGGTTCTCATATCAAAGAAATCTGAATGGCTGGGGAGAGAGAATGGTCAGAGAAATTCCAATCATTACCCATTGAATAAAAATCAGCCACATGATCATGTCAAATTTCAAGGGAGTTGGAGAATCATAGCCTGTCTCTGCCCAGTAAAAAGAGAAAATGAGTTTTGTAACTGCTTAGGAGATTCTGACATATGGAGTTTCAATCATTATTCTTTGAGAAGAATTATTTCAAATTGCATCTTTGTGAGAAACTTTAATGTCTTCAAAATATCTTTCCACAATATCCATTAAGGATTCTCTGAGCTGAAAATAATATCTGTTCATTAGTTTAGTATTTGAGCATCATGTGAAATATACTTCTTTGGAAACAGTATTTATAATGTGATTTGACCACTCTACATTTGTGAGTTCATTTAGAAACACTATGGAATCACTCCTATATCCATGATTTATAGAAATAGTCACTATTGCAAAAAAGTTCCACATGGTCATTAACTGAGAAAAAGAAGAATAGCAAAGTCAGTTCAGCTAAATTACTATCACAGTATAATTTGCATACTTTAATATATGAGGTCATGACTCATTTTTATTTATAACAGATAAGAAGTAGCTCTTTCACTGAATTCCTTTAATCAGTATGAAGAACAGTAACATGGGCAATAAGTTGGACTAACATGATACAGCTCACTAATACCACGTCAAAGAGCAAATCTCCCATTGTAATATGAAGTCAGAGATAAAAGGGATGGAGCAAGAAAACTCACACTGATATCTGCCTTTTAAGAAACACAGTGTCAGAACTCTGTACTTTAGAAGCTATATTTCTCTGGCAGTCAGGTGTGTTTGTGGTAATAGACACAGGATTGCTTCCTGTAATACTCTTCTGCTCTCATCTTCTAAAATTGGAGTGTTTTTATTTCTATTCAGAGAGATGGCAAGCTAGTGTTACTTTGGATCTTTACACCTTTGGCACCTGCAGTAAGTCTGAAATTTGCTGGCAAGTGAGTGAGGGTCAACGAGACTGTCATTTTCTCTCTCTCTAAAAAAGAGGAAGAAACTATATTTGCCTATATCATGGCTTTTCTTTCTTTATAGTAGTTTGTAACCACTGTGAGCATAGCAGTTGGAAAAACTCGGAAGAGAAAAATTAGGAAGTTGTTCAGAATCCCTTCTTTGTGTTTTGCCTTTGTTCTTGGCCTATAATCTCACAATCTGTTCCAGAGAAGATTGTCACTCGTAAAGTTGAAAAGACTTTTGGCAATAATGGATATTTTTGTTTGCATTAGGAAATACTCCCAAACATAGGAGGATGATTAATCCACATCTAGATAACAAATTGATGCTGTTTTCCACTTAATAGAAAACACATGATAAATAGCTCAGCAAAGACCATCAGGGAGAGATGACGAGAATTGGTTTTTCTTTTCAACCCCTTTCCTAACTCCCAACCTCCCCTGATTGTGGAGCGTCCTGCTTTCTGAGACCTAAGGTGTGTGCTGCTTGCTACTATACTGTGATTTGGCATGCCACATAGTAAGCCACAAGACCCACCACAGTTTTTCTGTGAAAAGGTATGGTTGCTACTTTGTGTATCTGAGCTATCCCTCAAAGGCTCATGTATTGTACACTTGATCTGCTATGCAACAGTGGCTAAAGGTGCCTGGATCATAAGGGCTCCTTCTCATGAAGGGACTAATCCATTATTGGAGTCATAACTGACTAGAATACTGGAAGATCATGGAAACTATAATATAACTAGAGTTGGCTCCTAAGCGGAGGCAGTAGACTATTTGACTAAGCTGTTGGTGATATAGTTAATCCTTGACTCCTTCTTGCTGTGTCTCTTCGATTCTGGCAGTCACAATCCAAGTGGCCTTCATCTACTGCATACTCCCTAACAAGATATTCAGCCTCAGTTAAGGCATACAGCACCTGAACCAAGTAACCACAAGCCATGACTCAAAATCCATCAAGTCACATTCCAAATTAAATCCTCCCTCTTTTAAGTTGATTTTTTCCCAGTGTTTGAACACAGAAACAGAAAGCTAACTAACACAGTAGTGAGTCTCAAATCAAACATTAGCACTACATGCTATGTTTGTCTCTAGCACACTACCTCCTTGAAGTAACCTATAGCTTAATAACTTCTTGGGATACCTAGAATTATAGTAATTAGGCATGAATGAGCCCAACAAGGCACACATCCACTTCTAAAAGCTGTCAAGGATGCTGTAGTGTAAAACCAATCAGGTAGAACTTCATTTGCTTAACTAAAGTACTTTCTGAATAGCTATGTATCTCCTGGTAGCTAAAGAATACATTATCATTCATGGCAATTGTGTTAGAAACACTTGCAGTTGTTTTCCTTTCAAATGCAATAGGATCAAATAATTAGCTGACAGAGGAAAATGCCATGCGTTGTTTCCCTAACAAATATCTACCTTTACTTTCATCTATTCATTATGCTTCTTCTTATCTGTTGGCCATGCATGAAAATCCAGTTGTTTAAAAGTACACATCTCAATGATTATAGTTTTATACATTATTGTAACATATCACAAGGTCAGACTGGAGATATGCCAAGTTTTGTCTATAGTACACATTTCTAGTCACTCCATTTTCATCAAATGACACAAGACGGGGATATTTGCTGACTCTTGGCAATTTTGATGACTCTGCTATACTCACATTATTAGATGAATGCTGTCAAATTGAAGACAGAAGACATTCATGAGAATTAGATTCCAATTCTCATTTTCTATGACATTTTCATTTCTTAAATGATTCTTTTTGTAAAAATTAAAGACTTCTTTTTGTTTAACGTGTACTGTGTTAAAGAACTATTAGGAAAGAACTACTTTACTCTCAGGTTTTTATACTTGTAAGTTTAAGGTTCTTTGTGCTCCAAAAGAAATAAAAGAATTTATCTCTTAGTATGCCTGACACAATCCTTTATGCTCACTCTTAGAGACAAAGGGTCAATAATATAGTGGAACTACTATATCGTAAACCTGATTTTGACCTAGGAAAGAAGGAATTTTACTTAGGAGCTGCCTGTTTAAAGGCAGAGAGTATTTGTTTATAGATTTTATGTGGGAGATTTTATTTAACCTAGAAAGTGGGTGCAATGGGAACTTGGGGTCTAAGAAAATACATAGAAGTGAGCAAACAAATACACTAAATATACCAGTTGTTTTTGTTTCATGGCTCACCATTGTGCTATTTGTCTTTTTGTGTGTCAAAATACTTGAAAAAATATCTACTTAAGGAGGGAAGATTTAATTTGGTACATGATTTGAAAGGTTTCAATCCAGGGTTACTTGATTAAGTCACTGAATACTTGAGTGGCTGAAACCTTGGCAAGGAACATGTTAGGTATCTATAGATACAACTTGAACATGTCTCTAGAAACTATTTGCTTGATGTGGGTAGGCATGAGGATGTCTTTCCACTGTACAGTAATGGATGGTTCAATAGGCAAATCCTCACATATTCTTTTTTCGCCATTAGCTTAAAGGATTTTATACTTATAAACAAAATAACCAGAAAGAAGATTGAAGGATTCAAGCACAAAGAAATAAGGAGAGAGGGTTTCATGTTTCCATGATTTAGTCATCACATATTAACATATAACATACGTTAATATTAACACATTAACATATAACATAAATAAGCTATTACACCATCCCACATATATATGGACAGTTATTATGAATCTGTTAAGTTTTGTTTTCAAATTCTGTCTCACAACAAATTAAATAAATCCCATTTTGTCAGACTAGCAAATACACTTTCTATTACTTTTTTTTGCCTAATCAGACAAACTCAGTAGGCACTCCCTCCTTTTCTTCCCTCCCCGCTTCCTTGTCATCCCCCATTGCACTGTCTCCCTTCGTCTCCCCCTCCTTCCTATCCTCCAGAGCATCCATTTATGTGTGCGCCAATCCTCCCTCTGAGTCATCTATACCAGCAAAGGTTCAGGACTCAGTGGCATAGCCCAGGGCCGCTACTTGGGCTGCCCACCAGCATGGGAACTCTATTATGACTGTTAACCCCTTGTTTCTAAGGATCCTACTGCCTGAAGCCTTCTCTCCTATGATTCATATTAGACTTTGGAGGGTTGTTGACATGTCAGCCACTGTGCAGGTCAGGCAAAGTCCAATCACACTGTAGCTATATCCTAGCTGCTTCAATCTTACTTGTGTGGAATATCTTGCCACTCCTTCTTCTGCAAGGTTCCCTGAGTCATGAATGGCTCAATAGACAAATCCTTACATATGCTTAGGAGTCTGCTTTCCATCTTCACTAACCACATATCTGATAAAGCTCTATTATCCAGAGTGCACAAAGAACTTAGAAAACTAAACACCAAGGAAACAAATGGCCCTATTAAAAAATGGTTCTTGGAACTTAAAAGAAACTTTACCAGGGACAAAATTGAAATGTCTAACAATATCTTAAAAAATGCTTACATCCTTAGCCATCAGGGAAATGCAAAAATCCACAATACAAACAACACCAAATGCTGGAGAGGATGTGGTGAGAAGGGAACTCTCCTACATTGCTGGTGGGAATGCAGGCTTATACAACCACTCTGACGAGCCGTCTGGCTATTCTTAAAGAAAGTTAAAGATTGAAATGCCATATGACCTTACTATTCCACAGCAAAAATTCACCTCAATAGCACAAGCATGACTATTGTTCATAGCAGCACTTTTTACAACAGCAAAGTCATGGAATCAGCCTAAATGTCCAATAGTTGATGAGTGGATAAGGAAAATGTGGCATATTTATACAATTGAATACTACTCAGCTATCAAAAATGATGAATTAATGAAATTTGCCAGGAAATGGATGGAATTAGAAACAATTATGTTGAGTGAAGTATCCCAGACACAGAAAATTAAGCGCCATATGTACTCCCTAATAGGTGGATCATAGTACCAAATTTACTTAGTGACATACTCAAAGATAAATCTCTGTAATACCTACAGTAATTGCAAAGATTATAAACAGGAAGGAAGCAGAAGGAAGGCCCCACCAGAAACAAGGAGAGAGGGGATCATGCTACAGCAGAGAAAAAAGTCCACCATCAAGGACTGCAAGTGAGTAATGAGACATCTGGTTAAGCTCACAGACTTTCCTTCCTGGTCACTTGCAACTGATGGGGTTTGATCTCACCAGATAGGGAGGGCAAAGAGTCTGGCAGATAGAAGGTAAGCATCCTGCAAATGGGAGACTGACCCCCCTCACTGTAGACCCCTACTCTTATTCCATCTACCTTTGAATCTATTCTTATAGTAAGACTCTATTTTAACAAGCTTTTATCTCTGGCTAGGAGATGGCATCCAATACCCATGAGGATGGAGCCAAGGGCTGTGCAGGAACAACAAAACTGGAAGAAGAAGAAAAAATAACAAACCATAATTCAGAACATCAGAGACCCTACATTAATCACCAGGAACCAGGCCAGCCTAATCTCTCCCCAACCTAAAATTCAGGGACATTTGCGAAAGAGGGGGTGGTAAGATTGTAATAGCTTAAAGATGGGGAGGAGCAACGATATGCAAGATACTCCACACATGTTAGGGCTGAAGCAATCATAATAGGACTTTGCATGATCTGTACAATGACTAACATGTCATTGACCCCCCCTGCAAAGTCCAGCATGGATCACAGGCACTAGGATCCTTAGAGGCGAGGGATTAACAGCTACAATAGTGTTCCTATACTAAAGGGGAACACAAGAAAGGACCCAGAGGGAAGTTTGACAAGCACATTAAAGGATGCTCCAGGAATGGGGGGAGAGGGGGGCACTGGGAAAAAGGGAGGGAGGGGGGAAAGGAAGGGGAAAAGGAGGGAGGGAACAAGAGGATCCAGGGAGGGGTGGAGGGAGGGAGGGGAATGGGGTACCTATCAAGTTTATGTGAGTGGAAAAAATAAAAAATTTTAAAAGAGTTGCTTTCCTTTAATTCTTATCCTCTTTCAACACCAATATATCTGTGTCTCTCATCTTTCCTACCCAGACACCACCTGAGTAAATGAGAGTCTTAGGATTTGTTTTGCAGATATCTAAGATGTCTCCTCCAGCCCAAAAGGATACTTACCTTAAATCCCTGTTATTTTGTAGTGATATAAATTGATTTGGAACAATAAATGTTAATGGAAAAACTGTGATATTGTGGGTACATTGTGATGTATCATTTGCCTCTATTTCTGTTTATTTTGAGATGACATCTGTATCAAAAAACTATAACTGAGATGGAAAAGATCTTGAGTGAAACTTCTGGACATACAAAATGTAATGAGTTCATAACAGACAGCAAGAAAGAAGTGTTTCTTATAAGATATGAAGAGCTTGCAGGTTTTAGCCTATAGGAATATATCTTCCTGGTCCACCAATAACATAATGCCTGAGACACTTAGGACATTTACATTTGCAACTCCAAATAAGTCTACCCAAAGAATATCAAGGAAACCTTTGTAAACAACATGGTGTACTGTTTTCTTAGTTACTTTTTAGGTGCAGTGGTAGTGCAATTCCTTGATCAAAGCAAGTAAAGGTCTGTTTTGCCTCATGGTTCAAGAGTAAAGCTTGTAGTGAGAATCAAAGATGGCAGGAGTATTGTGTGGTTGGTCATATCACATGAGTATCAGAAAGTGGAGAATGATGAATATGGCGCTCAGCTAGTTTTTCCCTATCGGTAAGGTCCAGGCTGCCAGCCCATGACATGGTTCCATTCACAAGGATGGGTCTTCCCACATCAATTTACCTAATCAAGATAATGTCCCAGAGGCTTGGCCAGAAGCCTGTCTCCTTGCTCATTTGAAATCTCAGTGCATGACAATTTGAATTAATCATCACAACTAGGAAGAATATAAAACCAGGAAAAGAAGAATTCTTCTTAGTTTTTTCTTGCTTACCACTGATGTGGCTAAACATATTTTCTTTGAGTATTCCTCTTTTCTGACACAATGATTGTAAGCATCAAATGTGGTGTTCATGAAAGCCATGTAGGTATCTTTTTTTTTTTACATTTTTTATTATTATGTCAGCTCATACAAACTTAATAGGTACACCAGTTCCCTCCCTCTCTCCTCCTCCCCCCGAACCCCCTGCTCCCCCTCCCCTCACCCCTCCCTCCCCATCCCCTAGTGCCTCCCGCCCCAATTCCCAGAGAGTCCTTTATTGTGCATGCCTGATTCTCCTCTGAGCCCTCCTTTCCGAAGACGTACAAGGACCCAGTGGCACTCCCCTGAACCCTTTCCCGTGTTCCCCTTAAGTATAGGAACACTGCTGTGGCTGTCAATCCCTTGCCTCCAAGGATCTTGGTGCCTTTAGCAGATGCTAGACTTTGTGAGGTCAATAGTGTGTTGGACATTGCGCAGGGCATGCAAAGTCCAATTATGATTGCTTCGGCCCTAAC
The DNA here is from genome assembly GCA_023101885.1 of Typhlomys cinereus. Taxonomy (NCBI): domain Eukaryota; kingdom Metazoa; phylum Chordata; class Mammalia; order Rodentia; family Platacanthomyidae; genus Typhlomys; species Typhlomys cinereus. The sequence goes on from JALPQD010000154.1 coordinate 281,796, forward strand.
TTGTGTGGAGTATCTTGCAAATCATTGCTCCTCCCATCCTTTTACACTTACACTCTTACCGCCCCCTCTTCCACAAATGCCCCTGAGCTTCAGGATGGGGAGAGATTAGGCTGGCCTAGTTCTAGGTGGTTGATATAGAGTCTCTGAAGTTCTGGATAGTAGTTTGTTGATATTCTTTTGCAGTTTTGCTGCTCCTGCAATGCCCTTCACTCCATCCTGATGGGCATTGTATGTCACCCCCTGGCCAGAGACAAAAAACTGTTAAACTAGAGTCTTGTTATAAGAGCACATTCAAAGGTAGATGTAATAAAAGTAGGAAACCACAGTGAGGGATGGGTCTATCACCCATTTGCAAAATGGCTACTTTTTATCTGCCAGACTATATGCCCTCCTCTTCTAGTGAGATCATACCCCCTCAGTAGTAAATGATCAGGAACGAAAGTCTGTGAACTTAATCAGATGTCTCATTACTTATTTGAGTCCTTGATGGAGGCCTATTTTCTATGCTGTAACATGATCCCCTCTCTCCTTCTTTCTGGTGTGGCCCCCCTACCCCATCCCTCCTGTTCATAATCCTTGCAATTACTGTAGGTATTACAGAGATTTTTCTTTGAGTGTCTCTAGGTGGGCTGGGTGGGTTTGGTACTAGGAGCCACCTATTAGGAAATACACAGGGCGCTTAATTTTCTGGGTCTGGGATACTTCACTTAATATAATTGTTTCTAATGACATCCATTTCCCAGCAAATTCCAGTAATTCATCATTTTTGATGGCTGCGTAGTATACTCCATTGTATAGATGTACCACAGTTTCCTTATCCACTTATCAACTGTTGGACATTTGGGTTGATTCCATGACTTTGCTACTGTAAACAGTGCTGCTATGAACATGGTCGTGCTTGTGCTATCGAGGTGAACCTCTGCTGTATGGGGGGTTATTCCCAAAAGTGGAATAGCAGGGTCATATGGCATTTCAATCTTTAATTTCTTTAAGAATCTCCAGATGGCCTGCCAGAGTGGCTGTATGAGCCTGCATTCCCATCAGCAATGTAGGAGAGTTGCCTTCTCTCCACATCCTCTCCAGCATTTGGTATTGTTTGTATTGTGGATTTTTGCCATCCTGACCGGGGTGAGATGATATCTCAGGGAAGTTTTGATTTGCATTTTCCTGATGGCTAAGGAAGTGGAGCATTTTTTAAGATATTTGTTAGACATTTTAATTTCATCCCTGGTAAAGTTTCCTTTAAGTTCCAGGGCCCATTGGTTTCCTTGGTGTTTAGTTTTCTAAGTTCTTTGTGCACTCTGGACAGCAGAGCTCTATCAGATATGTGGTTAGTGAAGATTTTCTCCCATTCTGTGGGTTGCCTTTGAGCTCATATTACAATCTCGTTATCTGAACAGAAGCTCGTTAATTTCATAAGATCCCAACTGTTGAGAGTTGGTAGCAGTGACTGTGCCATTGGATGTCTGTTTAGGAAATGTTGGCCTATCCCAATCAGCTCAAGGGAGTTCCCTATCCTTTCAGCTATGATTTTTATAGCCTCTGGCCTGATATCAAGGTCCTTGATCCATTTGGAATTAAGTCTTGTACATGGTGACAAGTACGGGTCCAGCTTTAATCTTCTGCATGTGGAGATCCAGTTTTGCCAGCACCATTTGTTGAAGATGCTGTTCTTTTTCCATTGGATTCTTTGGGCCCCTTTGTCAAAGACCAAATGGCTGTAATTTGGTGGGCTTATATCTGGGTCTTCAATCCTTATCCATTGATCTGTGTGTCTATTTTGGAGCCAGTACCAGGCTGTCTTTATAACTATAGATTTGTAATATAGACTTAGGTTTGGTATGGTAATACCTCCAGCAGTGTTTTTGTTACTCAAGATTGTCTTTGCTATCCTGGGTCTTTTGTACCTCCATATGAACTTTGAAACTGTTTGGTCAACTTCTTTGAAGAATTGCTTTGGAATTTTAATTGGTATAGCATTGAATTTGTATATTGCCTTTGGTAGCATGGTCATTTTTACAATGTTGATTTTGCCAATCCAGGAACAAGGGAGGTCTTTCTACCTTCTGGTGTCTTCTGCAATTTCTTTCTTTAGGGTTTTAAAGTTTTCATTGTAAAGGTCTTTTACCTCCTTGGTTATGTTTATACCAAGGTATTTCATTTTTTTAGGGGCTATAGTAAATGGGATTGTTTCTCTCAAGGCTTTTTCACTTCTTTCATTCTGGGCATATAGGAAGGCCTCTGATTATTGCACATTTGTTTTGTATCCTGCCACCCTGCTGAACTTCTCAATTAGTTCCAGGAACTTCCTGGTGGAGTTTTTGGGATTACTCAGGTATAAGATCAAGTCATCTGCAAATAGGGATAGTTTGACTTCTTCCTTGCCGATTTGAATCCCTCTTATGTCCCTTTCTTGTCTTATGGCTTCATCTAAGACTTCAAGTACAATATTGAATCGAAGTGGTGAGAGTGGACAGCCTTGTCTAGTTCCTGATCGAAGTGGGAATGCTTCCAATTGTTCCCCATTGAGCATAATCCTTGCTGTGGGCTTGTTGTATACAGCTTTTATTATATTGATGAAGGTTCTTTCCATTCCTACTGTCTCTAGCGTTTTGATCATAAAGGGCTGTTGGATCTTGTGAAAAGCTTTTTCTGCATCTTTGAGAGTATCATGTGGTCTTGGACTTTGGACTGGTTTACATGATGAATTACATTTATTGATTTGCGTATGTTGAACCAACCTTGTGTCCCAGGGATGAAACCTACTTGGTCCCCATGAATGATCTTTTTAATGTGTTTTTGAATCCAATTTGCTAAGACTTTGTTGAGAATCTTTGCGTCTGTGTTCATCAGACAGAGAGATCAGCCTATAGTTTTCTTTTTTAAGTGAATCTTTATTAGGTTTTGAGATTAAAACGATATTAGCTTCATAGAAGGAATTTGGTAGTGTTCCTTCCTTTGCTATTTGATGGAACAGTTTAAGGAGTATTGGTGTTATTAACTCCTTAAATGTCTGGTAGAACTCTGTGCTGAATCCATCTGGTCCAGGACATTTTTTGGTGGGAAGATTTGAGATTACTTCATCAATTTCCTTATATGTTATAGGACTATTTAAATAATTCACAACTTCCTGATTCAATTTAGGTAAGTTGTGTTTACTTAGAAATTCATCTATCTCTTTTGTGTTGTCAAACTTCATAGAGTATAATTTTTTGAAATATGATGTTATAATTCTCTGGATTTCTTGGGTATCAGTAGTGTTAACTCCATGTTCATTTCTAATTTTGTTAATTTGGGTTTTCTCTCTCTCCTGCTTTTGGTTAATTTAGCTAGTGGTGTATCAATCTTATTGATTCTTTCAAAGAACCAGCTTTTTGACTGGTTGATTTTTTCTATCATTTTCTTAATCTCGATTTCAGATATTTCTCCCCTTATTTTGCTAATCTCCTCTCTTCTACTACTTTTGGGATCAGATTGCTCTAGTTTCTCTAAAGCTTTAAGCTGCATTGTTAAGTTGTTTATTTCTGATGTTTCCATTTTTTTGATGTAGGCATTAAGAGCTATGAACTTACCTCTTAGAACAGCTTTCATTGTGTCCCAGAGATTTTGATAAGTTGTATTTTCATTATCATTCACTTTCAAGAAATCTTGAATTTCCTTGTTAATTTCTTCCTGAATCCAGTTCTCATTCAGCATCATATTGTTAAGTTTCCAGGAGTTAGTGTATTTTCTCTTGTTTGTTGTGTTGTGGATGTCCAGCTTTAGGCCGTGGTGGTTTGACAGGGCACAGGTTAGAATTTCAACTTTTTTGTACATGTGTAGATTCATTTTGTGGCCCAGTATGTGATCTATTTTGGAGAAAGTTCTGTGTGCTGCTGAGAAAAATGTGTATTCTTTGGTGTGTGGGTGAAAAGTTCGATAGAGATCTGTAAGGTCCATTTTTTTAAGGGTTTGATTAAGGTCCAAAGTGTCTCTGTTAAACTTTTGACCTGTTGATCTATCCCATGTTGAGAGGGCGGTGTTGAAGTCCCCAAGAATTATCGTTTGGGGGTTGATTTCTTGCTTTAGACGCTGTAGGGTTTTCTTGATGATTGTGGAGGGGCCCGTATTGGGTGCATATATGTTCAGTATTGTGAAGTCTTCCTGGTGCATTGTACCCGTGACTAAAACATAGTATCCATCCGTGTCTCTTATAATTTTCTTTGGTTTGAAGTCCACTTTGTCTGATATCATAATGGCTACCCCTGCCTGTTTTCTGCTTCCATTAGTTTATAGAATTATTGAACAGCCTTTTATTTTTAGGGCATGCCTATCTTTTGTGGTGAGATGTGTTTCCTGCAGGTAGCAGATTGATGGATTGTGATTTTTAATCCAAATTTGTAATCTGTGTCTCTTGATTGGTGAGTTAATTCCATTAACATTTAGTGTTATAATGGAGAAACTATTTTTAATTCCAGACATTTATTATGTTTATTAGTTTTTATAAGCATATTGCTTCGCTTTTAATGGTGTTATACTTGCCTTCTGTTCTCCTGGATATGCCTGTTTTTTTCTTCATGCTTGAGTATCATTTCTAGCATTTTTTGAAGGCCTGGTTTGGTGGACATGTATCCCTTCAAGTTGTCTTTGTGCTGGAAGATTTTTCTTTCTCCCTCGATCATGACGGATAGTTTTGCAGGGTAAATCAGCCTGGGTTGACATTTTTGCTCATTCAATACTTGAAGTATGTCTCTCCAAGCTCTTTTACTGTTTCGACTGAGAAGTCATTTGTTATTTTAATAGGTTTACCTTTAAAAGTGACTTTTTTTTTCTCCCTTGAAGCTCTCAGCACCAGTTCTTTATCTTGAATGTGGAGTGTTTTGACTATTATTTGCCGTGGCGTGCTTCTATTTTGGTCATATCTGTTTGGAGTGCGGAATGTCTCTTGTATATGAATGGGCCTCTCTTTTTTTAGATGAGGAAAGTTTTCCTTGATGATCATTTGAAAAATTTCCTCAGGGGTGGTATTTTGAGATTCTTGCCCTGGTATTCCATGAATATGCATGTTAGGCTTCTTCAGGGTGTCCCATAACTCTTGGATATTTCTCTCAAGTATCTTTTTGGCTTTAACAACCTCTTCCATTGAGCTGGTTAATACTCCCATTTTATCTTCAAGGTCTGAAATTCTGTTTTCTGCTTCGTTAGTTCTGCTGATAAGACTCTCTATGGAGTTCTGGGTTGAAGATAACTTGTCTTGTAGCTCAATTTTAAACTCTGCTTGAGTCTGTTTTAACTGCTCTATGCCACTTTTTGTTTCTTGCACTGTTTTTCTCAACTCCTCCAAGTGTCTGTTGTGTTCCTCTTCAAAGCGATTGATTCGATTATGTAATTCCTCCCGGATTTCCTCTTTCATAGTATTGAACATGGTAATGATCATATTTTGAAGGTCGTTATCCTGAGTCAGGCTTTCTTGACCATTTTCCATGGGTTTGTTGTGGTTGGAGTCTAACATGGGATTAATTCTTTCAGTGGCAGATTTGTTACTTGAGTGTTGTTTCTCATGGATTTGCACTTTGACTTTGGCATTGTCGTTTTAACTCTTCAGATCTTCTTTCAATTTCTGTGTGTTTTTCACTAAACTGAATTATTTGGCCTGGGGTTTTGGGGGTGTGCAGAGACGGAGCTTACCTAGGTTGAGATGCGTCCTGGACAGCATGAGTTGAGGGAAGGGAGGATGGCGCGTTGGCGGGGTGCTATTTAACCTGGGGGATCTGGGGCCAGGGCCGGGTGCAGAGGGGGTGTCCTCCTCCTCCCCAGCCTTCTGCACAGTGGCTCTGGCTGGATGGTGGGAGGAGCTGGGTCCCCTGGGCGGCCTGGTGGTTCTGGGGGTGGTGCGTGGACGGAGCTTACCTGGGTGGCGAGGTGAGGTCCGGCTGGACCAGCATGCGCGCGTCCCAGGCGGTGGAGTGGAGGGAAGGGAGGATCCATGTAGGTATCTTTATAGCACACATAACACTGAGAAGTGATTATTAATTTACTATTTCTGCTTCCCATTTCTAGTATTTGATTAGCAATTAATAATTAAATTAATTAATATTGGTTCAGGCAAATGTAGTTGTAAGTTGGCAAGTTCACTAACTTCAACTTAATGCCACAACCATATGAACAATTATCTGTATGTAGCTTATATTTATTTCTGTTCCTATTACCCTTGCTGCTTTGCATGCAGTAGGTGCTAAAAATAAATAAGGCAATATCGCTATACATTTGTAAAAATTATTCTCCAGGGACATTTCAGAGTCTCATTCAATAAGAAGTGTCAATGAGACAGTTGATTTTCAGCCTTTAGAATTTGGGTTATGTGATAATAATTTGCAAACATATGCTTTGATTCTAAGTCTCAATGATTTATTGTAAAAATTCAATCTTAAAAAACCCAGAAGAGAATATTTAGAAGTCTATAATTTTGAAGTGTGGGAGGCATTGCTGAGAGTTACGCTTTAGGAACAATTATGAAAAATATTGATAAAATGCCACAACAGAAAAATATAAACATATATGTATGAGAAAGTAAACTTAAAATTATAATAGCAACTATAAAGTGATAACATTTCCCAAGATTCATGATAAACACTGAAGTGTTATTTTTGTTATTTATTAATAATGTCTAGGTGAATAACTGCAAGGTTTATCTTCAAGAAGGAAAAAACTTCAAACAACAATGCATTTTGCTAGAGTGGCAAAGAACCTACAAATCTATTGTATAACAATACACACTACATGTGAATTGTTGATCTCTGTGACCTGGATACAATGCTCTACTATGTCATATTATTTCAGAATTCAGACCAAAGATGAAGCTCTTCTTTGACATGTACCTTTCTTGAAACAAAGGAACTGAAGAGGATGAATACATGTATACTTTGGGTTTTAGAAACGTTCTCCTTAATGTTGTAAGATACCTTGTATGTTCATTTTAAAAGGAACAAAGGCTCTTACCATGAATGAACCTATCAGGAGGCCTTAAAAACCATATGGTATTAGGTGAGACTGTATAGTCCTGATACAAAGAAAGGTATGTTGAGTGAAATGACTTTATCTGATTTATCTGATAAACACACCTCACTAAAAGCCTAAATAAAGAATATCCAGCAGTGCACACAATTCAGAACAGGCAGTGAAACTGCAAAGGAATGGTGCAATGATCATCCTGGTAAAGATGGGAAGATAAAGTGCTTTAACTTTTCTGATGATGCTTTGATGTTCAACATCCACAGCTTTCCTTGCTCCCTTTATTAGACATTAAAGTATGGGAAAAATACTTTTTGCCTTATAAAATCCTAATTGAAATATTTACTAATATCCCATAGAATTGTTGGCATAGATTATTGTAACATATTCATGTAGGAAAATAATAAATGTCATGAAGATTAACCAGAAATAAATCAAGACTATCGGGGTCTACTTTGTGAAGTAATGTATCTGAATCAGACAGCATCTCCACTGTGTTGACGTCTATTTATTTGAAACTTTGATGACTTCTGTGAACCAGTTTTTGTGTCTCTATTTTACAACAAACAAAGCCACGTGCCACTAATTTTTTTTTTACAAATTAGATGTAGTATGAGCACATAAATTTTAGGAGACACTGTCTGTATGAAATATTGCATTTTTGGTCTCTGATCAAATTTAAAGGCAAGACGAATTGGAAGCACTTGTCAAAGCTGGAGACGTTGGATAACCCTGTCCACCTCGTTGTCAAGTGAAACATTTTTAGACATTTCAAGCACCCATACCGTCTGCCTTCCACTTGCTCTCTGTCAGAGCCTTCTATGTCCTATAATTTCAAACTCTAAAAATACTCCATGCTGAAATATTGATTTCCTCTCTAATTTCTGGCCAGACTGCAGTTGGATGCCGAGTAAAGATTCCATTCTCAGATCAGCACTTAACCCTGCACTTTGTTCTTTGGTGAGAAACATGGGATCTTTGTGTGTTTCTCTCAGGTAGCCAATGTCTTTTCCCTACCTTTGCATTATTGTAGAACATAAAAGGAAAATTGTTACATTGCTTAAGTTTCACCTATTGAGATGATTCCAAGGTGTTCACAGATTCTCATACAATCAAAAGGATGGCAATAATGTTCATTAATCATTTTTAATTCCTTAGCAAATTCCCAAGGTAGTTCTCTGAAGCCTGACTATTATTTGAACTAAATTTATAACTGTAAAATTTCTATGATATCTTCTTTGTTCAGAAGATATTTTAGAGACTAATTGAACTTCTATCAATACATGTTAATTGATATTATGCATCTTATTTTATTTGCAGACAATTCAAAGCATCAGCTTTTGCTATTTTTTTCTGTAATGTGTTTCCTTTTAATTATATGGATATTTGCAATTGTTAGTTTCTACGTTTCACTTTTTCATTTTAAGCTTCTTCCTTCTTTAGTTTATGAATTGTGGACACAGTCCTCTGACCCTCTGATATACACACATACATGCGTGCACACACACTCACACACAATTACAACATACACACAAATAAAAAAGCAAATAATTTTTTTAAAATTTAAAGAAGTAGTGTAAATATTTATGACAATAGTTTGCTTTATTTTTAGTTAGTGTCACTTTCTCTCCTTTTCTTTCTATCTGTACCTATGTATATATATGTATGCATGTGTAAATAAATTTACAATGTATCTTCATACCAAATCAACTGTTTTGACATCATGAAATATGCCTCAAAAATATGTTGTAATTTCTATGAAAAGCATCTGTTGATACTTTGATGTCCTGCTGATGAAATCTTCGTAGATAACGTGTAACGAAATATCATTAGGTAACGTGGCAACTCTGATATGCCTTCATTATGATTTTGGCATGTATTGTTGAGCAGAGTTGTTGGAAGAATAACATGGATAGGAGAAATGCAGTTTTTAAATCAACTTTACAATGAGTGACATAGTTGATGATAATGTAATTAAAATTAACATTAAATTTCACATATGTTAAGATGACAAATACTTAAGTCAATGTTATATTAATTAGCATGATTCTATAAGATCTACATGTTTCAACACATTACATTGCAAATGTAATTTTGCATAATGTTGTTAATGAAAAATGAGATTCACAAAAATTTTGATTTACTGAAAATATTTGTCTTTTTTGGGGGATTTCATTGTACCCATGTATCATGCTGTTACATTACAGTATTTACTATTAAAAGTCTGAGAAAAGATTTGGCGGGTTATGCTTGGTATCAGTGAAAGGATTTATTATCATTCTATGTAGAAGGAGACTTTGAATTAAGTAAAGATATACTTTAAGGAAAAGAGGAGAAAAATCCCCACCTTTCTTCTGTACACTGCTAACTATGAACTCTTGAGCTGTTGATCTTGTGGCGGAAGAGGTAAAACTGAAGGAAGTTGAAAAGAACCACTGAATTAGGTTATAAAGTAGGATCTGTTGAAAACAGATTTTTCAGGAAGTCCCAGAAAAGGCCCCCTTCCTTTCCTTATAATGTATTTATTCCTCTTAGCAAGGTTATAACTGATAATATTCATGTTCTAAATATATCAAGATACTGAAATTGAAGACACAACTGCAGTTGATGAGTTATTTGTCATGCAGTGAGTGAAAGTTGGGTAAATATATATATATTTTTATAAACATTTTTTATTATTATTTCTACTCATACAAACTTAGTAGGTACACCGGTTCCCTCCCACCCTCCTCCTCCCCCCAGACCCCCTGCTCCCCCTCCCCTCACCCCTCCCTCTTCATCCCCCAGTGCCTCCCCCGCAATCCCGGAAGAATCCTTTAATGTGCCTGCCAGTCTCTCCTCTTCGATGACATACAAAGACACAGTGGCATTACCCTGAATGCTATCCTGTGTTCCCCTTAAGCATAGGAACACTACAGTGGCTGTCAATCCCTTGCCTTCAAGGATCTTGGTGCCTTTAGCAAATGTTAGACTTTGTGGGGTCAATAGTGTGTTGGACATTGCGCAGGGCATGCAAAGTCCAATTGTGATTGTTTTGGCCCTAACTTGTGTGGAGTATCTTGCATATCATTGCTCCTCCCATCCTTGTGCTCTTACAATCTTACCGCCCCCCTCTTCCGCAAATGTTTCTGAGCTTCAGGGATGGGAGGAGATTAGGCTGGCTTAGTTCTATGTGGTTGACATAGAGTCCCTGAAGTTCTGTATTATGGTTTGTTGATTTTCTTTTGCAGTTTTGCTGCTCCTGCAATCCCCTTCACTGCATCCTGATGGGTATTGTATGTCACCCCCTGGCCAGAGACAAAAAGCTGTTAAACTAGAGTCTTGTTATAAGAGCCCATTCAAAGGTAGATGTAATAAAAGTAGGAAACCACAGTGAGGAGGGATCAATCACCCATTTGCAAAATGGTTACTTTTTATCTGCCAGACCATATGCCCTCCCCTTCTTAAAAAGAAATAAAAGACATTGTGTTATTGGTCAATTGGAAGACTTAAAGTAAAATACTGATATGGGGAGTTGTAATAGTAGTGGGTGCTGAGAAGACAAGGACCAGATGGGCAATTGAACGGTAACTTTTGTGTAAAGGTTTGTTTATTCCATATTAAAAATGGTGGGAAAGGATTGGGAAAATAGTTTTAATGAAGAGATATAATAAATTAAATGTGAAATTTAAGGGTGAGGAGGAAGCTCAGTGGTAGAGTGCTTGCCTAGCATGCAAGAGGTACTAGGCTTTGCTGGCAAACCGTAGTATGGCCAACAAAGTATTTTTACCAATCAGGGAGGGTATAGAGTCTGGCAGATAGATGGTAACCATCCTGAAAATGGGACACTGAACCCCCCACTCCCCATGTGGTCTTCTACTCTTATTCTATCTAACTTTGAACCTCCTCTATAGTAAGATCTTTATTTAAACAGACTTTTATCTTTGGTTAAATGACCTCGAATACTAATCAGGATGGAGACAAGGGCAGTGCAGGAAAAGCAAAACTGAAAACAACAAACCATAATTTAGAACACCAAAGACCCTGCATTGATCACTGAAACCAGACCAGCCAAATCTCTCCCCATCCTAAAGGTCAGGGAAACTTGTGGAAGAGGGGGCTGCAAGATTGTAAGAGCCTAAAGATGGGGAGGACCAAGTATATGAAAAATACTCCACAGGAGTTAGGGCTGCAGTGGCCATAATCAGACTTTGCATGACCTGCACAATGACTGACATGTCAATGACCCCCTGAACCCCCAAAGCCTAACATAGATCACAGGCACTAGGATCCTTAGTGGCAAGGGATTGACAGTCATAATGGTGTTCCCATACTAAAGGGGAGCCCAAGAAAGGGCTCTAGGCTATGCCACTGAGTCCTTACACCTCACTAGAGTGGAGGACTCAGAGGAAAGTTGGACATTCACACAAAAGGATGCTCCAGGAGATGGGAGGGGAGAAGGGGGAGGCATTGGGAGAAGGGGAGGGATGGGGGAGTGAAAGGAAAAAAGGGGGGATGCAAGAGGGACTGGAGGAGAATGGAGGGACAGAGAAGACTGGGGTAAGTATTGAGGTTGTATGATTGGGGAAAAATAAATAAATAAATAAATAAATAAATAAATTTTAAAAATTAAGGAAAGAAAAAAACCTGGATTTTAAGCTGTCACTCTCTTAAAGCTTCTGTCGCTCTTTTCCACTTTTCCATAATAAATTTATGTTCACTCAAAAATAGATTTCAAGAAGGATAAGAAAATGTTTCATTTTCAGAAAAAAGTCCCAGCATTAGTAAAATATTATCCATTATATTTGGAGGTTGCTATTTGTTAATTAGTTAAAAATTTTAAATTAGAATTTTCAGTGTATCTGTGCAAGTATGCTAATCCTTCTCTCCAAATCATCAGCTTAGCATCTCCTAGCAGGCATTTATATGTACAAGTTACATGGAGATAAAATTTCCATGACCTTCTCAACCTTACAAGTAATATTTTGATGCAAGTCACTGCATGCACTCTCTTATTTGTATGGAAGACACAAGACCTTTTAGACTTCTAAAACTAATGAAGGGAATTTGACTGAGCTAAACATGTTGAGAATTCAGCCTTGACAGCTGGAAAAGATAAATGAAATTCAATTTTGCTGTTTGAATCACTATTTAAGTCCTTGCTTGGGGTTTCAATGGGCCTTGAAAGCATTGCCATTTTTAGATCACTGGCCTTGCCTCCAGATGCTACTTGGTCTCCTCAGAAAGTTAGCCCTAGCACAGGCTTATAGGAAATAAAATGCTTTGAATGTTGCAAATGTTGTGAAATGCACTAGAAAAATTAAAAACAGTGAATATAGCAAACAGTTAAGATATAACCCAGAGAAGGACATAATAGTACTCTCCCTTTGCATTGTTGGAAAGTTAAAAGTTCTAAATATAACTTATTCACAAATGACTCAGATATCTGACTTTCAAACATTATCCAATACAGAATCAGGAAGATGGCTCAAGGGCTAAAACCTTTGCCTCACAAGCAAAAGGACCTGAGTTCAGATGCCAGATACCATGTAAAAAATGGTAGGTGCTCTGCACTTCTGGCTTTGGAAGGCAGAGCCTGGGAAATTCAAAGCAATGCAATAAGGAGGTCGAGCACAATCCAGGATGATTCCTGATGACACTCTTGTACTTCCAAAGGACAAACATATTCAGTGCTCTCTGATACAGATACACACACACACACACACACGAGCACAAATGAAAATTTAAAATTACCCAGTGCTGAGAAATGGGAATAGAAATCACACAGTGATGCTTCTGGTGAGTGTCAAAGAATGGAGCATTCTTTCCTCAAACTGATTGTAAAAGATGGAGCTTTGGTACTTATTGTAAGTGTAAACATATAATTTTGAAGCCTAAATATAAAGTGAATGATTCAGTGTTCTACCATGGAATAAAATTATAATCATACTTTTATTACAATTTAATATTAATAACCTCTTAATTTAGTTGTTACATACAACATTAAAATCACGGACAAAACTGAATACAGAAAGATTGTATAGGATCTATTATTAAGTAATTTTAATCTAACAGAAAACCAGACAGATTCTTAAGAAAAAAAATGAGCACATTCCAAGCACTGAATTACAGTCATGAGAAAATGATGATCCATTACCAGAAAAGAAAAATACTTCCAAATATGTTAGGAAAGGGTACTTCTACTGAAGGTCATGATGAAACTTTTATGCAAACTGACTCTGGAAGGATGGATGATTTGTATACACCTGAACAAGTGAAAAAACTTATCCACAGAGAAGTATTATCAGTAAGAATGTAAATAGGAAAACACAGTGAAATGGAATGGATAGGCTAAAGATAACTTTTTTTGTGATAGACACTCACCTCAAAAAATGATAAGGTATTTGGGATCCTGGTTGTAAGGGGACATTATAATCTGTGCCGAAAATGTAAGCACCTATCCATATAGATGATTAAAGGCTGGACTTGTTTAATACCCAATGGACTTGTGGGATTGAAGTTCTGATCTAACAACTCTTGAGGGATTGTAGAATTGGAAAAATGAAGGAAGAAGATGAAAAGATGTTGTTATCCATGTCTAGGCACTACCGCTCAAGGGTACAGAAGTGGATGAAATTGATTTATGCTAAAATTTTTAATATAACTTAGAATTTATGGGTATTGGAAAGAATGTAAAGGAAATATTAACTTCATGAGAAAAAAAAAACAGGTAGATCTTTTAAGGAGACCAAAGTGGCCCAAAGAATTAGAAATTACCACTGTTTGGACTTGAATAAAGGATGAGCTCTGAATCATCCTTGTATTAATTTGTAGTTATTAAATCCAGTATTAATTTGTAGTTATGAATATATTTATGAAGACTGAACAATGGGAACTGGCCAAATTTCTGAAGATGGTGGCCCTGGATGTAGAGTTCTTATCAAAAATTTGACCTATAGTTGAGATGTTTCCATTATCTTAACCCTAAAGTGGATTCACCTAAGGACATGGAATGCTCTTAGATAAACAATGTGATTGGCTCCATCCATTTTTTGCATGAGAAGTTGAAGTTTTAACTAGAACATTAACTGGAACAAGGAGGACCATCATTCTGTTTATTAACTAGAACTAACTAGAACAAGGAGGACCATCATTCTGATGTACAGTACTAGTATCTGATGGATTTTAGAAGTGCAAGTTTCAAAAATAAAGTGTTATGGGAGTAGCTGTGTATATTTAATTTATAAATGACTGGTTTATTAATTTCATTATCTACATTCACCCATTCACAAGATATTTATATAAAGTACTATGACCCATAGGTTTAGGGTTCATTGTAGTAGGCAGACCAAATCTTTTTTTCTCATAGTTTTTTTTATTCTGTTCTGAGGAAATTATTAACAAATTAAATAATGTAGGGGTTTTAAAGAAGAGAAATTCAGGCAGAGAGCTCCTAGCTTCTTATGGCAAAAGAGATATTTTCCATCATTCAGAAATGAATGATCCATATGGGTATATCCATTCAGTACAATAGATCTATGTTGTGATTTAAGAAAATGAACATATAATGGGAGAATTTACAGTAACTATCTGGTATTGCTTTCTTTGTTTAGAAAAATATGTGATCTATAATTTTAAAAAAGCATAATAAATAGGATTAGTGTTTTCTGCAGAAAATTTAGCTTTCTAAACACCGTGAGTATGATAAGCAGGCCAGGGATTATATCCCAAATATCATATTGCTTTATTTTAAGAAATTGGTCCGCTTAATGCTGGGCATAGGAACACAGGCTTGTATTTCCAGCACTTTGGAGACAGAAACAGGGGATCAAGAATTCTACATCATACAGGCTATATGGAGTTCAAAGAGAGCCTGAGGTAAGTGAGGTTTGTGCCCGGACCCATACCTGGACAAGGGTAGATTCCTAACTCTTCAGGCCCCTAGACCATGCTGCAGGCCCCAGGTCATCTGCACGCCCCATTAGCCACTCTGGCTTTTTGTTCCAGTCTCAGGGGAAGACTCCCTGCTCCTCAGAATTCAACAGAGTCCAGAGAAAACCCAAGCAAAGAGCTAGGGGACAAACACCATTCATCTGAGGTTTTCTAAAATCATTCCATCATATGGGAGAGAATCTTCACATCCAGCTCAAAGATAAGTAAACCACATTTTTACCATCTTGCTCCTCTCAATTATTAGTCACTGTCATTTAACATTTCTATATAGCTGCCCCAAAACCCATACAACTTCAGGCACTATACCATTCACCTTCACACATCCAAGGAAGTAAACCTAAAAAGTGCACACCATACTAATCTTCAATCCCTGTCTACTAAACCCACCTTAACTGACATACTAACAATCCACCAGCACCAGACAGACATACCCAATTCCAAGACAAACACTAGTAATAACTGCTCAAGTGTAGTAATACTGTCCAATTCAGTTCAGCCAAAAACGCACAAAAACAAAAACAAGGACATAAGAGATAAAACAAAATTGCCCAGGTCACAGCACAAATCCATGAGAAACAAAAAACAAGACAACAAATCTACAAAAAGAATCAACCCTGTAATGATGGAATCCAACCAGAAAAACTCACAGAAAGTAGCCAAGAAAGCCATACTCAAGATAATGATTTCCAAAGCCTGACCTTTAGTATGATCAAAATAATGAAAGAAAGTATCTGGGAAGAGTTAAATAACTGCATCAACCACTTTGAACAAGAACACAACAGGCACTTGGAGAAGATGAGAAAAGCAGTTGAAGAAACAAAAATAGGCATAGAGCAGTTAAAACAATCTCAAGCAGAGTTTAAACTCAAACTAAAAGACAAGCTATCTTCCACACAGAGCTCAACAGAGAGTCTCATCAACAGAGAGTCTCATCAACAGAGAGTCTCATCAACAGAACTAACAAAGCAGAAAATAGAGTATCAGATCTTAAAGACAAAGTGGAAGAACTAACCAGATCAACTGAAGCCAAAATGAATCTTGAGAGTAATATTCAAGAGTTATGGGACACCTTGAAGAAGCCTAACATGTGTATTCATGGAATACCAGAACAAGAATCCCAAAATACCATACCCAAGGTAATTTTTCAAATTTTCATAAAGAAAAACTTTCCACATGTAAAGAAAGAGAGTCCCATCCAAATACAAGGGGCGTTCTGCACCCCAAACAGATATAACCAAAATAGAAACTCATTGTGGCAAATAATAGTTAAAAAAAAAAAAACTATACGTACAAGAAAAAGAGAATGTGCTGAGAACTTCAAGAGAAAAAAAAGTCATTTTGAAAGGTAAACCTATTAAAATAACAAATGTTTTTTAATAGAAACAGTAAAAGCCACCAGAGCTTGGAGAGACATACTTCAAGTATTGAATGAGCACAAATGTCAACCCAGGCTAACTTACCCAACAAAACTATCAGCCATGATCAAAGGTGAAAGAAAAATTTTCTACCATAAAGACAATTTGACTACCAAACCTGGCCTTCAAAAAATGCTAGAAAAGATACTTAAACTTGAAGAAAAGAACAAGCATATTCAGGAGGACAGAAGGGAAGTATAATACCACCACAACCTACAAGCTAAATAATACACTTATGAAAGCCACAAACACAAAAAATGTGAGGAATTAAAAGTAATTTGTCCATTATAACATTAAATGTCAATGGAATTAACTCACAAATAAAAAGACACAGATTACAAACATGGATTAGAAATTAAAACCCATCCATCTGCTGCCTTCAGGAAATACATCTCACCACAAAAGAGATACATTCTAAAAGTAAAAAGCTGGCCAAAATTCTTCAGGCAAATGGAACCAGGAAACAAGCAGGGGTAGCAATTATGCTATCTGACAAAGTGGATTTCAAACTGAAAAAAATCGTAAGAGACACAGAGGGATACTACATTTTAGTCACAGGAACAATTCACCATACATATATACACATACCTAATATGGGCTCTTCCACATTCATTAAGCCAATGCTACAACATCTAAAACAAGAAATCAATCTCAAAACGATAATACTTGTGGATTTCAGTACTGTCCTCTCAACATGGGATAGATCAACAGTCCAAAAACTCAACAGAGACACATTGGAACTAAATCAAACCCTTACTGAAATAGACTTTACAGATCTCTATCAAACATTCCATCCAAACAACAAAGAATATAAATTCTTCCCAGCAGCTCGTGGAACTTTGTCCAAAATAGACCACATGTTGGGCCACAAAACAAATCTCCACATATACGGGAAAGTTGAAATTATAGCATGTGCACTGTCAGACCACTGTGATCTAAAACTTGCATCCACAACACAACAAATAGCAGAAAATACACTAACTCTTGGAAACTTGATACTATGATGATGAATGAGAAATGGGTTCAGAAAGAATCAAAAAGGAAATTCAAGATTTCCTAGAAATTAATAATAATGAAAATACAGCATATAAAAATCTCTGGGACAATGAAAACTGTCTTAAGAAACAAGTTTATAGCTTATAATGCCTGTGTTAAAAAAGTGGAAACATGGGAAGTAAATGCAGGTTAACAATGTAGGTTAAAGCTATAGAGACACAAAAGCAATCCAATCCCAACACAGTAGAAGAGAGGAAATTAGCAAAATCAGGGGAGAAATATCCAAAATTTAGATGAGGAAAATGATACAAAGAATCAACCAATTTTTTCTTTGAAAAAAATCAATAAGATTGATATAACCCTAGCTAAATAAATCAAAAGCAAGGGAGAGAAAACCCAAGTTGACAAAATAAAAAATGAAAATGGAGTTATCAGAACTGGTACCCAAGAAATACAGATAAATATAAGGTCATATCTCAAAATATATAGTCCCTGATATTTGATAACAAAAAAGAAATGGATGAATTCCTTAGTAAGCACAATTAACCTAAATTGAATCAAGAAGTATTGAATTATTTAAATAGTCCTATATATCAAATGAGGAAATTGATGAAATAATCATGAATCTTACCAACAAAAAATGTCCTGGATCAGATGGATTGAGCATAGAATTCTATCAGACATGTAAAGAACAATTAACACCACTACTCCTTAAATTGTTCCATGAATTAGCAAAGGAAGGAAAACTTCAAAATTCTTTCTATGAAGCTAATATCAAACTAATCCCAAAACTAATAAAGATACACTTAAAAAAGAAAACTATGGGCCAATCTCTTTAATGAACACAGACGCAAAGATTCTCAACAAAATTTTAGCAAATTGGATTAAAAAACATATCATGTAGGCTTTATCCCAGGCACACAAGCTTGGTTCAACATACACTAATCAATAAATATAATTTATCATATAAACCAATCCACAGTCCAAGACCCCATGATATTCTCGATAGATTCAGTGAAAGCTTTTGACAATATCCAACATCCTTTTATGATCAAAGCTCTAGAGACAGTTGGAATGGAAGGAACTTATATCAGCACAATAAAACCTATGTACAACAAGCCAACAGCAAGGATGATAGTCAAAGGGGAAAAACTTGAAGCATTTCCGCTTCAATCAGGAACTAGACAAGACTGTTCACTCTCACCACTTCTATTCAATATTGTACTTGAAGTCTTAGCTGGAGCCATAAGAAAAGAGAGGGAGACAAATGGGTTTGAAATTGGAAAGGAAGTAGTTAAGATATCTTTATTTGCAGGTGACATGAGTATATACCTGAGTGATCCTAAAAAGTCCACCAGGAAACTCCTGGAACGAGTACATAAGTTCAGTGGCAGGTTATAAAATAAACGTGCAAATATCAGTGGTCTTCCTATATACCAGGGATTAAAAAAGTGAAAAATCCTAAGAGAAACAATCCCATTTACTATATATTACTCTATAAAAATGAAATATCTTGTTATAAATCTAACCAAGGAAGTGAGAGACCTTTATAATGAAAACTTTAAAACTCTAAGGAAAGAAATTACAGAAGACACCAGAAGGTGGAAAGTCCTCCAATGCTCCTGGATCAACAAAATCAACATCATAAAAATGACCATCTTACCAAAAGCAATGTACAAAATACAAATTCAAAGCTACGTCAATCAAAATCCCAAAGCAATTCTTTAAAGAAATTGACCAAACAATCTCAAAATTCATATGGAAGCACAAAAGGCCCAAGATAGAAAAACAATCTTGAGTAATAAAAACACCGCTGAGGTATAACCATACCAAACCTTAATCTATACTACAAATCCATAATAATAAAAACAGCCTGGTACTAGCTCCAAAATAGACATGCAGATGAATTGAAGACCCAGATATAAGCCCAAACAATTACAGCCATTTGATCTTTGACAAAGGGGCCCAGAAAATCCAATGGAAAAAGAACAGTATCTTCATCAAATAGTGCTGGCAAAAGATTAAAACTGGACCCGTATTTGTCACCATGCACAGAAATTAATTCCAAATAGATCAAGGACCTCAATATTAGGCCAGAGACTATAAAAACCCTAGTTAAAAGGGTAGGGAACTCCCATAGCTGTCTGGGCTAGCCCAACAATTCCTAAATAGAAATCTAATAGCATATTCACTAGAACCAACACTCAACAAATGGGATCTTATGAATTTAAAGAGCTTCTGTTCAGATAAAGAGATTGTAGACAGAGCATAAAGGCAACCCACAGAATGGGAGAAAATCTTCACTAACCACATATCTGATAGAGCTCTATTATCCAGAGTGCACAAAGAACTTAGAAAACTAAACACCAATGGCCCAATGAAAAAATGGGCCTGGGAACTCAAAATAAATTTTTCCAGGAACAAAATTGAATTGTCTAACAAATACCTTAAAAAATGCTCCACATCCCTAGCAATCAGGGAAATGCAAACCCAAACTATCCTGAGGTATCATCTTTCCATGGTCAAGATAGCAAAACTTCACAATACAAATACCACCAAATTCTGGAGAGGATGTGGAAAGAAGGGAACTCATACATTGTTAATGGAAATGCAAGCTTATACAACCACTCTAGAGATTAGTACGGCAATTTCTAAAAAAAAGTTGAAATGCCATATGACCCTGCTATACCACTTTTGGGAATAATCCTCTATAAAGCAAAATTCACTGCAATGACACAAGCAAAACCCTGTTCATTGCAGCACTATTTACAACAGCAAAGTCATGGAATCATCCCAAATGCCCAACAGTTGATGAATGGATAATGAAAATGTGGTATATTTTTACAATGGAGCACTACTTAGCCATCAAAAAAATGAATTAATAAAATTTGTTGGGAAATGGATGGAATTAGAAAAAAGTATCCCAGACACAGAAAGTCAGACACCATATATACTCCCTAATAGGTGGATCCTACTTCCAAACCCACTTAATGACATATTCAAAGGTAATTCTCTGTAATACCTACTGTAATCACAAAGGATTAAAAACAGGAGGGAAGGGGAAGGAGGGCCTCAAAAAAAAAAAAAAAAAGAAGGAGAGAGGGGATTATGCTTCAGTAGAGAAAATAGGTCACTGTCAATTATTTCATGTAAGTAGCAAGATATCTGGGGCAGCTCACTATCATTTCCCTTCCTGTTCACTTGCAACTGAACAGGTTTTTTATCACCAATAAGGAGAGTATAAGGACTGGTGGATAGATGGTAGCCATCTCAAAAATGGGACACAAACACCCCCAATGTGGTCTCCTACTCCTATTCTTCCATCTATCTTGAGTCTCCTCTTATATTAAGATCCTCATTTTTTTAGTTATTTTAACTTTTTTTTAATTTCCACTCATACAAACTTAACAGGTACACCGCTCCCCTCCCTGCTTCAACCTCCCCACCCCCTGTACCCCCCTCTCCTCTCTCCCCATCCCCCAGTGCCTCCCCCTCCCATCCTCAGAGCATCCTTTAATGTGCATGCTAAACTCTCCTCTGGGTCCTCCTCTCCCATGAGGTGCAAGGACCCAGTGGCATTTCCCAGAACTCTTTCCTGTTTTTCCCTTAGGCGTAGGAACACTACTGTGGCTGTCAATCCCTTGCCTTCAAGGATCCTAGTGCCTTTAGCCCATGCTAGACTTTGTGGAGTCAATAATGTGTTGGACACTGCGCAGGGCATGCAAAGTCAAAATCTGATTGGTTCAGCCCTAACTTGTGTGGAGTATCTTGCATATCATTGCTTCTCCCATCCTTGTGCTCTTACAATCTTACTGCCCCCTCTTCTGCAAATTTCCCTGAGCTTCAGGATGGGGAGAGATTAGGCTGGCCTAGTTCCAGAGGGTTGATATAGAGTCTCTGAAGTTCTGGATTATGGTTTGTTGATTTTTTTTTCAGTTTTGCTGCTCCTGCAATGCCCTTCAAGATCTTCATTTAAGTAGCCTTTTATCTTTGGTTAGGAGGTGATGACCTTCAATACCAATCAGGATGGAGCCAAGGCTGGCGTGGGAAAAGTGCAAGGGGGGGTTACTGGGGAAGGTAGGAGTGAGGGACAGGACTGGGGTTCCTATTGTGCTTGTATGATTAGGAAAAAAATAAAATGAGGGAGAAAAAACAAAACAAAACCCAATTGGTGGCCTGTTGTGTGACTCCTCCCCTGGGAAGATGCCACACAAACATTTATTTACTCTACATGGTGATTTTCTGAGGAACCCAATCAACACATGCACCAAAGTCCAACTTGGCCAACAAATAAGTTTTTTGGGATACTTACGGGGTTTGGGATGAGGCTTGCTTTACAGATGCAGTGATGGCTCAAAAGCAGCCGCACCTCTGAAAAGCCCACCCAGCCGCACCACTGAAAAGCCCACCCAGCATGAGTGACAGGCATGGAAGACGCAATGCTGGAAGGCTTTGCACAGCTTGCTGACCACGTGGTGGATGAGACAGTTTTCCTTCTCTCCATACTTCCCATCTGGCCAGTAGTTTCCTCACACAGTTGTTTGCTGCTTACCTTACTTTGGGGGAGTCCTCTCCCAACTAATCTTACAAGTTCAATAGCTTCTTGCCCTTTGTGAGCTGTTTACTTTCTGGGTGTCCCGATGGCTCTTCCAGGAGTTTCATACGGCGACTTCCTTAGATTAGACCAAGGGCAAAGTTCAAGACTGATTTTTGTTATGCCCGCAGAAAAAATGCCAAAGAAGATTGTTTTAAATGTGGTAAAGGCCATTCCAAGAATAAGTTTGTGTATTCTGGTGATGTGGATTGAGTATATTTGCCTAAACCCTTCAAAATGTACAAGATAAATATGATTTCATTCTGGAAGAATGATAGTTTTCTGCATGTTCGTACAAGAATTGTCTGGGCAAGGTATGATCTAACACATTTGCAAGGTCACTGTCTAATTGTATAAGGAAACCAGACTGTAGACTGAGAAGAAATCAATGCTAATTGTTGGCGAGAAGGTGTTCGATGCATCTACAGTCCTGTACTTATTCTTGAAATGAAAAAATCTATAAATAGGAAATTTCACTCTTGCTCAAACACACAGTAATTAAAATTGCCTTATACGTCTGTTTAGTGAGTCTGTGTGATGAGGGTTTGCCTTTATTTTAAATTATCTTCAGTACTGAATGTCGTCTTCACCTCAGGGGTAATATAACAATGACTTTTATTTGCTGTGAATGGTAATTTATGAAAACTGCAGCCCATGGAACTGATATTATTTTTTCCTCACAAGCACTGTTTATTTTCATATTCCTCACTGTTTACTGAGGTTTGTTTCTGCACTAGTTACTATCTCAGCTGGTACTCTGCCTGCTTGTAGTTTTTGAAGTAGCTTTGTTTTTTTATGCTCATGAAACAGTAGCACTAATTACAGCTGCTCAGTTTTCTATTTCAACCCAAGATGCCCTTTTTTTTTCCTCATGGATTTTGCTTTTACAGTCTTTTTTTTTTTTTCATTTTGTTTCCATTCCTCTTTCATATATAGCCAGAAAATGAGCACACTAGGTCACAGAGAATAAAAACCCTTTGGAATGAATTTTCCTTTTCCGTGCATGGCTTGCTTTGAGCGTGTGGTGGGCCATCATCAGGTTTTGATCATAAGACTGTAATGCACAAAGGTTAAAAGCTTTGCTTTATTGGCCTTATCAACAGTTTCCACTCGCCCCAAATCTGTTAGAAAAAACATGGACTTGATCACTTTCTTTCAAAGAACAGGATAAAGTTTAAGTCTAGGACATTCATATGTGATGCCTACAAAAAGATAGATGTTTTCAAATTTTATGCTACATTTTTCACAGTAGCACAAAGCTTTTCCTATTAAGAATTGTCAAAAATTGCCTTATTTGAATATGATTGCAATTTTATAAAAGTGTGCAGCTGTTCTTTATCCTCAGTTTGCTGGCAAAGACTTGAAAGAATGGTCCTTGTAATTATAATTAACTCAGAAGGAGATTCAGTAAAAATCTGACTTCATATTTCTATACCTTCTGTTCTTCCAGTTTGAGTTGTATTTCCAAACTGTCATAGATCTTGAGTTATTGCAAAGAGCAAACTATTCTTTCCTGCATCAAGGCAGATAAATAGAGTTGAGCATACAAGATTATAAGATAGCTAAGAAAAAACTTTAGGAAATATGCAGACTCAGAATGTCAACTACATTTTAGCAGTCTTGAGACTGTAACATTGAAAATTTGCTAGAAATCCTACAAGAGCTAGATAGTGAGAACTGCAATTTGATGTATTTTCTCTTCCTTCACCAAATGTGTGTGTGTGGGGGGTGGGTGCCTGCACATACACCTGAGTGTATATATTAGGCTTCAGATTCTCATATTCACATTGAAATGATTTTATATTCTTTTAAGAAATAGGATTCCAAATTCAGAAAAGAGCAATACGCTATAGTGTTCCTATATATTTATATATTACGCACAGTTACTATATTTCATTCATATATACCATCTATCCCAGCATCAGACCTTAAGAAAACCTATGTTTCATTAACACTAGTTAGATTAAACATTCAAAGAATGGACAGTGATCAAATAAACATCCCATGAAATGTGGATGCAAATAAGTGTGTTAGTTTAGCAATGCTTACCTCATCACATTGCATTCTGCTCATGAAAGTGAGGTCTGGAAGGGACGATGTGCAAGCACAAGAGAAACCTGAGGGAGAAAATGAACTTCAGATTCCTTACAGAATCAGAGATCAAAAGATCTGTTCCATTAAACTTTAAACCAGAGAAATTCATCTTCCTGCCCCAGTGCCTCGTGTCAATCAATGACTCAGCTTTAGCTGGATTATGGTTAAGCCTGAGTGGTCATGCAAGATGGAATTTCAGACAACCAGTCTCCAAAGAGATTGCTCTTGTAAGACTCAACTTGAAAGAGAAATATGCTTAGGGTTTAGGTGTATGGTAAAGAAATCTTACTCACTTTCGAAGCTATTGTAAGAGATCTCTTTTCTATATTTGGTAGCCTCTTCATACACACAAGGTATCACTCATTAGGAATGGGACACAAATCGCTGATGCTTTGTCTCCATTTCTTTCTAAGGATTTGGGTTCTTTCCTTTCTTTACTTGCTGAATCTAAACAAAGATTCTCACAAGTATAGAACTGAAAAAATAACTGGCTAAAAACCTACAATAAGATACAAAGATACCTCCAATTTCTATCATTTTAGCTGTATTTTAGACTCCTAAGTATAAATAAGAAAAATCATTTCTCCTTAATAAATTTTCTCTACGTGTTCATCTTTCATTGCCCTCCTTCCATATTAATTGTATTTCTAACAAATTATTTGACTCTTGTAAATTTCCAGCCATATTAGTTATAATGAAAGCCCCATTTTAAACAGTCCTATTCATTATGAACCTCTGCAGCATATCCGTTATTTTTTATTTCACAGATTTTAGAATACAGGATCAATAAATATGAGGGAGATTCATCCATGTTTAATGACATAATTTTAGAAAATTATAGTGTGATAGAAGTAAAAATGTGCCAAATTTGAAGTTAAAGAATCTTTATTTTATTGTCAACCTGAAACTAATAAAGCAGATGAAGTCTACACCTGACCTGTTCATCTGTTCATTTTCTTCTCATTTGTCTCTCAAAGGAAAATTTAATTTAGAAGGTACTCTAACAACAGATCTTTCATGTCGGGAACAATTCCAGGATTTGTGATTTTTGTGGTCATTGTTGTATAAAATATGGAGAGTGATTTTCATTTGAGCAGAGGATAGAAAGGGTATAGATTGACACCTTCTGAAGAGAGCATGTTTTCAGGATTCTCTCACTCTCACTCTAGCTCAATGTGTCCTTGTTGTACTAGCGCAAGCTTAAGAAGGGACCTAGCTTCAGTCATGTCTATTTCTAAAGGAACTTTCATAATATGAAGCCTTTGTTTGGATCATATTGAAAAATCTGCCAAGGTATAAGTTGCCCCATCCTGTGCTCTGCATCTCAGGTTTGTTTCCATGCAGATTTTATGGTGTTATCATGCTTCTAGTTGTCTTCCCAATAATCTGTTTTTGTCCTTTCTTCCTTCCCAAGATCGACTCTTTAGATATTCTCAAGCTATCTTACAGGATAGTTCAGCGTACTGCTTGAACCAATCTAAATTCTTATTGAATTTACCTTTGAAATGCTTTAAAATTTGCAAGACTTTAAATTAAAAGTCCAATCTGCATGAATTTGTCTTTGTGTTGCAAAATTAACCTAAATAACTTCTCTTTTTCTCTTAATTTATGCCACAATTTCCCTTTCAGGTCAATACTGTGCTTACAAGCATATATCAATATAACTAATTTTAAATTATGTAATTTATATAATATATAATTATATGTAATTATGATTATAATTATAACTAATTTTAATGCATATATCATATGTTCTAGGTAAACTAGAATTTGCACACACAGAGATCATATATAAAATTTAATAACAAATCAGTGGAACAGAATTATCAGCTTTTAAGGCATGATTCAATATTATCAGGTCTTTTTAAGTCAAAATATTGAGCTGCATAGTTATTTCAATAGCTAAGTAAAAAATCGTACCTATTTGAAAGGAGGTAAAATGATTACACCCTAATGGAATTCTAATGAGAATTTTAAGTTTTCATGCTAATTGCATAAAACATCACTAAGAAGTTACGCATGCTGATCTCAGTTCTGGATCATGGGCAAAAAGAAGGGAAATGGATGGAAGAGAGCTGTACATTACGGTGATTTTTAAGTGTCATCTGTGCGGCTCTACAACCTCTGTTATCATGGCACCTGGACATGACAGGGAAATCTGCATGGGCACATCCCCTCGCAACATCTTCAAGGTTCAGAATCTTGGTGACCTTAGAGACTGGAGGGCTTGGCATGGATTTATAGATTTCCCTGTTCAGACTTGGGCTGTTTTCTAATAAAACTCATTAGCAAATTGTAATCAAATCATAATTTTCACTTGAGTGCTTATACTCAAATGACCCTTTCAATTTTATAGCCTCTGCTTCAAGACAAAACATCCTAACTGCCAAAGCAGAAAAGCAAGTCTTACTTCTTGCCTTCATGCATATAAGAAAAGAAACTGACTGATGGTTATGGGTAAGTCTTTTTTTTTTATTAAATAACTGTCTTTGTTTGAGCAATGGAATAATTTGAAAGGGAATTTGTGTTCATTAGAGAACATTGCTGCACTTTCTTCCTAATGCTCTTATGTTCTCTTCTAAAGAAAGGATGTTGCTTTGCAGCCCTGTCATCTTGATTGGGCTCAGCATACTAATTATTTTAGTTTAATGGAAGAAACTCTGATAACAAATTCATAAATAAATGCTTATTAAAACAGCTCATTTATCAGTGCCTCTTTATAATCAGTTCAATTGGGTTATGATTTAGGTTACAATGCCTGCAGCATGTTAATTTAGCTATGTAAGTGCAATAATCAGTAATGACTTGTGTTTGTGTTTTGACCTTCCTTCTAAAGATTTAACACCACCTTCAAAACAGCATGCTAATAATGGGAAGTTTATTTGAGCACCATATTATGGGAAAATATGCAATTCAATCTTGAAGTAGGCAAGAATAAAGCATTGTAGACATAAAATATAATTATCTAATCATATTTCTGTTTTTCTAGACTGTTTGGAAAAAAAGTTGCTGAAAGTCTAACTCTTTTCTCATGGAAAAGTTGATAAATCCCCTGAAGACTTATTCTGCATCTACGTGATGCTTTAAGAAACTGAAACAGATAAGTAAGTGTATGGGGAAGAGATGATGCGGTCCACTGAGACACAGAGCAGGTAAAGACTTGTCATGGAAACCCATTGGGCTGCGTTCTTCTAATTGTGCTCTGCTTAATTCAGAGATCTGTGTCTCTGAATTTCTCCACATGACTCAAAGATTACACTCTCTTCATTGGCTCTTAGCTTCCCCACTGATGTAGCTTTGAGATATTTTCCCCATGCTTTGGTTTTGTGTCTGTCTTGACAAAAACAAGAACTTTGTCTTCAGCATTTGTTCTTTGCTCAGAAAAACATTTGGTTCCAAGTATAAATTCCATCAATACTCATACAGTCATTTAATGTATAAGTAGCTACTGTTATTGATGAATGATATTTTTATTGTTCATAAACTTTTGAGTAGAGGAGGGGTCTTATCTTAACTCTATCTCATAAAAATAGTCTCAGTTGACATAGACATATTTGCCCATCAGCTTGCCTTGGCGTGCTACTCACATACTAGTTATTGCCAATGAATTAAAGTCAATCATGATATTTTCCATCTGCCTATATATAAAGGGTAATGTTCTCATACTTTCTTTTTTTATTACATTATCAATTTTTCTTTTCCTCATACCATTTCCATTGTCATGAAACCACTTCATTTGTTTTTACCATCTCATAAGAACCACGTAAATACAACTGTCTTGACTATGACTTCATACCAATTTCCTTGTTTTAAATACCTGTTTATAACAAAACCTCATGAAGGCATCTATCCTTAATTGTTTTTAAACATTTTCCTGTATTCTCAGACAATACTCTTTTAATAAAGTTTTATTTCTATCTTTTCACTTAAAATGAAGGTGAGATTGCCCACGAGGAATTGATGCTTTGCTAAATTCAATGCATAACTACCAGTAATCATGACAACTTTATGAAGCATAAATAATGTTGATAATTTGATTGTTTGTTTGAGATAAACTCTTCCTTTGACTTCATGGATATCACTGCCTTTGCATTGTTTCTTCATTTTTGCTGATTTTTTTCATATGTAAAATGTATTCATATTTAGGACTTCAAGATTCAATTCTTTTTAAAAATATTTCACTTTCTTAGAGGAAGGATAGATAGATAGATAGATAGATAGATAGACAGATAGATAGATAGACAGATAGATAGGGATTTCAGGGCTCACAGGTTGAGCTTGTAAGTCAGTAGAAGTCAGTTCTCTTCTTCCATAATGTGGGCTTCCAGAAATCAAACTGAGGTGGCCAGATTTTCCAGTATATGCTCTAACAGCTGAATTATCTAACTATCTCAGGACTCAGTCATATATAATTTTTCCACAACATTAATAAACAGTCAGCTTGTAACATTTTTCACTCCTTTCAAATGTATAAATGAGCAATATTTTGAGTAATGCACTATCAATACCCATGCTTACCCAAGGTATTTCACCATTGTTCACACTTTCATTTTATTCTAAACATTTGCAACACAAAGTGTCAGTTCTATGTTTGAATGTGCTATGTGACTATACATATATGAAAATTCAAAACGCTCATGAAAGGTATTACACTGATTTCTCTGTTGCTTGCTGCAAGATACTTCGCTTTAAGTCAAGTGACTTAAAGAGAGAAAGTTTGATTTATTCAGCTTAGAATTCCAGAAGGGTGAAACAGTCCTTCATGGTGGGAAAAGCATAGCTCCTTGGCAGAAACTGGAGGTTCCCTAAGTCACATCCATTAAGGAGGCTGAGAGCTGAAAAACTGTCAACTGCAAGATAGACTTCTCCCTGAAGTAGGCTGCAGCTAATCCACCTCAAGTCTCACCCCCTGTGATTACTTTCTTTTAGTAAGTCTCTAACTCTTAAAGATACCATGTCCTTTCCAAACAAATAAAGATTCAAACACATGATCCTGTGGCAGACAACTCCCATTTCAAAACATGACACTCTACCCTTGGCCTCCAAGAGGATCATTGCCATCTCATCATGTAAACCATACTCAATCCAACTTTAAAAAAATCTTATAAACTGCATCAGTAGTCCCAATATAGTCAAAAAGCCCAAAAGTTAAAGCCCCCTATAAAATCAGAAGACAAGTTACGTATTTCCAACATAAAATAGCATAGAATACACATTCTTATTCCAAAAGGAAGGAATTAGAGCATATCCAGGATATATCCATAACAAGACCAAAAACCAGCAGGACAAACACCAAATCTGCAGATCCAAATCCAGGAAAAGAATGTCATGTTGAAATCATCTTAGTTTCAAAGGGCTTTGGTTCCATCATCCCTCCAGCAAAACTGACCAAAGAACACATCATTCTCTTGTGTTAGCTCCCATGGTTTACAGCGTTCCTTGGCAGATGTCCCTCATTAGCTCTGGCATCTCTAACATCTTCTCAATGGAAACACCAGACTTTAACTCTACAACACAAGCTGCCCTTCTTGGGCCTCTAAACTGCAGACTTCCTTATACGTACTGCCTGGCTTCCACCATTCTCTGAATACTTGGAAGAGGGAACCACACCCTTCTTTCTCTTACATCTTTGGTGTCTTTAAAACCAGAACCACATGGACAACTTTGCCAAGTTCTGCTTCAGAAACTTAGGTCAGAGAATAACTCCCTTGACTAATAGCTAATTCAGCTTCTGAGTGCTGACTACAGGTAAAAATCTCTTTTGGGCTTTTGCTTTGGAGGAAAAGTCAATTCTCTTGGAGATCCAAATTCCCTTGGAGAGATTTCTTTCCAAAAGACTTTATATTCTTATGGGTGGGAGCTTTTCCTGCGGATCTTGCCCTTGGGGTAGGGCTTCTTCTATTATTCAAATTGGGGGCAGGCTTTGATTCACTAATGGAACTAATCTCTTTAACAACAGTGGACATTTTTCTCTCTGTTTCCTCCCTGTTCAAGTTAGACACTACATTTTTTCATCATCAACTCTCACAATTATTACTTCTTTTTGCTTGATTGCTTGCTCTATTTCCTCATAACTCTGAATGAAAATATTAAAAAGTAGCCATTCCACACTGTCAAGACTACATTGCCTTGGAAGTTCTTCTACCAACCACTTAAATTTAACTTCAGGTAAGTTTTAGTGGCAAGTATACAGTAAGGGCAAAACTTGATCAAACTCTCTATAAGCAGATGGCTCCATTTGTCACTTGTCCAGTTCCAAACACAGTCTTTGTTCCCTTCTAGATCATCTCAAGCTGGATTTCATGCCTGCATCAATCACAGCATTACTCTCTTTCAAAATTTCTCAAGAATGGCCTTTTTGGCCCAAGACACAAAGGCTTTATCAGCAAAAAGTCACAATGTTCTCCATATTTCTCCCAACAAACAGTTCCAAAGACATACTAACCACATCTTAGCAATGGTCATACCTCTCTATTCAATACCAGCTTCTCTCATCTTCATAGCACACTTCACTCTCTGGCTCCAATTACTCTTAGTTTTACACAGCAGTACTCCACTTCTCTGGTATCAGTATCTTTACCCATTACATTTATGTTGTTGCTAGAGAACACCCAAGCCAAGTAATTTAAGGGGAGAAAGGTAGATTTATACAGCTTATTCCAGAAGGGAGACACAATGGCAGGAGAGGCATGGATAATAAAATCTGAAGGCGGTCTAAATCACATCCATCAAAAAGGCTGAGAGTTGCAAAAGTACCAACTGCAAGAGCAGACTTATCCTCAATGTAGGGTAGAGCTAATCCACCTCAAAGTCTGTAACTGCCTTCTTCTTGCAAGCTCCATCTCTAAAAGCTGCCATGACCTTTCCAAACAACTAACGATTCAAGCACATGCACCTATGGGGAACAACTTACTAAATAGGTGGTTTAGTATAGTTATATTGGGAATGTACTCCAATGAAGTTTCTATATGGATAAAAAGTAGAACCAGAAGTCATGTACTAGTTCTTTTTAACTCTCAGATTTTAGAGAATAACACATTGATTCGTTTTGCTCCAATAAAAATAAAACTAAAAGAATTCTTCAGATGTTCATGTCTTCTTGAGTTGTGACAACTGCTCTTACAAAAAAAATCATTATTTTAACATCAATATTTATTATATTTCAAACAAAGTATTAGTCTTTATTGTAAGAGGATTTTGTGGTCCTGTAAAAATTGGATCATAGAATTTCTTGCTCAAAAAGAAAGAAGCAGTGAGCAGAGATGTATTGACACATTATTGGGTAGTAAATACCTAGTGGCAATATACAGCAAACTGGAAGCTGATATTCATTTCAATATGTAGTTAATAGTAATTAGCTTTAAAATTCTGATAAATATGATTTGTAAGCATGTATCATTTATACTAAAATCTTTTACAAAGTGTGTATGTCAATTGAATTTGCATATATTTGTCAACATTTCATAACTTCGAACATGAAAAATTACTACATTTTCTCAAGGACTCTACCAAGAAGACCAAAGAGTTTGGGACATTCTGTGTTATTATAAATGTCTATGTGTTAAGAAGCGAGAACCACTGTGAAGAATATAGAATAAAGAGGTTATTGTAGGGGCTGACTACAGACAGTACGAACATTGGATGAGTACTAGTGAAATCTGCTTTTGCATGTAGGATCAGGTTTGGAGTTGAGAGGAAAACTGTCCAGAAAAGAAAGATGGATTGTGAAGTAGAGATAACAGTGAGAAATTGGAGCCACAGCGTCTCTTTTATTCTCTATCCTTGCCGTGTCCAGCGATAAACTGGTGCCCTTAGCCACAAAGCTAGATGCTCATGAGTACCAGTGACTGAAGGGACTTCTGGCAGCAGTTAGAGGAGATTTGGGCCTGGCTGTGCCTTTAAGAAGGAGATAAACAGAGACCAGCTAGAGCATTCATAAGCTGAGAGCTCATGTCGTCTGAAAATCAATATGGATGCTGCTCCCTCCATCTTTCAAACCACAAGCAAATGTCATTCGTGGCCCATGTTTATTTAGAAACCTGTATGGATGGCAAATGTGCTCATGGAGTTTCTGCTCTACTAAACTGATATACTAGAAAATTCCAACATTCCATCAATTTTTCAGTGTCATTGTCATGATGTCACCAGCTGATCATTTTGGGCTGTGAAGTTTCCAGAAATGGTGGCATGTCATGTCTTTCAACACATCCAGTACCCCACTGTGCAATATTCCACATAATGTTAGTATTGTGTAGTGTTTACAGGGGGATTGAATGTTTCCTCATAATTAATTTTGATTTCATAAGTAACACAATTGCAATGCAGCTCCAAGCATTTTTTTGATATTTATGACCACATTTTAAATGACACTTAGCTATATATACCTTTCTGTGGCACAGGTGACATTTTATTTGATGTCTAAAATTGTAGTGATCACATCAAGTAATTGACATAGTTGTCATGCCTGCCACAGACTTCTTCTTTTGTGTAGAAATCCTCAAAATATTCAAGTTTTCTTCAATGTTGAAATAATTGATATCAGCCATAGGTATTGATTATGATATGATAGAAATTACTCCTTTCTGACTATATCACTTTGAACATTAATCATCTGCTCTTCTCCCCACTTCCCCACCTTTCCCAAGATTTGTTAATTATTATTCTATTTTCTATAATGTGTGACTATTGGTAATTTCCTGTCTCAGATAAGAAAGTTCTCAATGATAATTAACACTAAACATTTCATAATGGGTGCAGGAATCTCAGTTGAGCAAAGCTTATTAGAAATTTTAAAAGATCTTATCTGACTTCTGTCAGACTTTATCTTAGATTGAAAGGAAGAGACAGACGATGAGTTTTCTGACATCCAATATTAACTATTATATTAAAAACAATAAATAAGTTCCAATCACAAAGCTTGATGCATAGTAAGCCATCCACCCATCAATGGAAGGAGAAAAGGGAATTTGGAGACATTAATAATAAAGCAATTGGTGATTTTGGTGTCATATGGATACAAAAAGCAGGAACAGATACAGACAATCATCACCCCTACTGAAAGGAATAAATTTATAGGAAAAGGCATAAACCTTATAGAGAAAAGCTGGAACGATCAAATGCATTTCAATAATTATGAACCATTCATCTTATTGTAACCTCAAAGGTGACATTGACTCTCTGGAATCTTCTGTGATCACCATCCCATAAATAACTCCTTTGTGAGCTTCAGTGATGTGTTTGTGCAAGGTTAATTTGATTTTCATCATCATGTGGCAGTTTTGGATAAAAACATGCATATTTATTTATCAAAGACCAATAGACACAGTGGACTCTTTGGCTTCAGGGGCCAGATACCACATGCCTGCGTCATTCATTAATGATGAGAATAACAATCTGAAAGAGGATTTCAGAAATGGAGAGGCAAGGAATCTGAAGAACGTGATGCAGAACTTCTGCGATTTGAAAGCTTAAATTAATTAAAATAAATGAGTTATGATAATTTTTAAGCTACAAAGTATTACCTTTGTGTTATTTTTAAGAGGGTGGTTCAATAATTTACATTTCCTACAAGCAAAGGATTTGCTTTTCCCCACTTCCACCACAAAGCTACCCTGCCTGCGGTTATTCATGCATGATTGAATAGTTGTCTGTGTCGGTTCCTTCAGAAGGATTTAATCTTATGCCCTTGATCCTATACAGCTTCTCCTTCTCCTCTCCTTCCCCTTGTCTCTCTCCCTCTTCCTCTTCTGCACCTCTTCTACCTTGTGATTAGAGTTCCAGGTACTACTGGACTGGAGTCTCTATATGCCTGAGAAATTGTGATTTCAATGGTTAAGTCCTAAGCTGCTCTGTCTGTACATTCAGAGTGAGATATGAAACCTTTTTAGTGTGAAGTCAACGAATGGAAGGTGGTATTTGTTACTGTAGTATGACTCAGTTTACTCTGACTAGTACAAATGAACTTTCATGCTTATGTCCCAAAATAAACCCAGCTCCAGAATGCACAGGGTGAAGTTCTTTATGCAGTTGGGTGAATTCATCTTGTGAAAAAGATACCACGGATAGTGGACCCAACTCCTTGGATGGCTGGAATTGGGGGAACAATATTAGTTCTAGGGAGAATGAGCACCAGCCGTCTTCTTTGGCCAATAGAACATGTCAATGTCTCATTCTTTTTATTTTTTCTTTGACTTTTATTTAGAAAATAAATACAACATAATTAAACTCAAAGTTACAAGAGACAGTATTTAAAAATTTTCATTGCGTACCTTCCTGTACATGGTACTTTAAAGAATATTTTATTTCTCTTTATTTATTTGGGAGAAAAAGAGAGAAAACACATACATGTATGCCAAGGAGTATCTCTAATGGGGGATGTCTGAGGGCAACTTTTCAAATTCAGTCTTTCCTTCCATCATATGGGTTTCTGATATCTCATTCTTTAGGCAAAAGCAGAAAATAAATGAGAGCTTCCAGTTTAATGATCTCAAGATACCAATCTCATTTTTTTTGTAAGAAGTCTCTAAATCTTCATTGTTAGCAAATGACTACACACCATTATTAATTAATTCAACTCCATTTCAAAAAGATACCATGAGGCTCATTAGTGGAATTATAAATGTATTTGGTGAATGGCTTTTGGTTTTAATATAATGGCACAAAACTATGAACATATTTAACTTATTTTATGTTAAGAAAGAAAAATATTTGGGACTCAAAATTCCTTGATAAAATCTTTCACTACTATACACATTCTAACAATACTTTTCTCTGTTGTGAAAAATATTAAGAAATAAAAATTAGCTTAAATTGTTAATGACTAGTATGATAGAATTGTCATCTAAAGACTTGTAATGTTTGTTGATTTCATGACTAATATAGACTTCAGGAATTTTGTTTTTCATTAAAAAATAATATGTGACATACAAAGCATGTGATAAGATGATTCATTCAGTCTGCTTTATAATTGTCAGTTCATTTATATAAAATAATTTATAATATTCTTAAGTTTGATTCCAAATGAGAGGTTTTGAATTTTGGGTGGGATGCTAAAAGAGCTCATATAATGTTTATTTAATATCTATGTCAAGGACAGTTTAGCAGTGCAATCAGTAGGTTTATGTGAACATTTCACTTTGAAGACCTAAAATTCTAAAGCACACAATAAAAGAAGAAAGCACAAAGGACACCTCTGAATGTACCATGCAGTCCAGAGTAAGACAGGCATCAAACATTACATAATTAGTTACAGTTCTGTTAGGTCACAAAAGGGGAACCGATAAAAGGAGGATGTAATACTATCTGAGTTTTGGGAAAGTGTTTATAGAATTACAAAAATCTGGGTAAAATGAAAAGCCAAGGATGGTAGGAAACAGGCAAGAAATAGTCTTCCAGAGAACAAAAGGAAGGAATGACTCAGTTAAGGAATGAAATGAGATTAATGTACAAGAGAAAGGGCAGCAGTAAGAGTGAAAAGCAAACCTTTTCAAGTTGAAACACACATGCATAAACATGCACACATTTTAGCATAGACACAGGAGCAAGCATGTACACACACACACACACACACACACACACACACACACACACACAGAGAGAAGGATGTATGCACTGTATACTAAACCTGTATTTTGCAAGTGAATTAGTTTATCTAGAGAAAGCATTTGGAGCAACAAGAACTCTTTTTCAAGACATATTGAGTCATCAACAATTCTCACTTTTAAAGTTAGAGGAAGTTTAAAAGGTGTTTTGGAGGAACTCTTAGTGAATTGGAAAGAAAGCAAAGGTAAGATGTCAAAATCCAAAGAAAGTGCCTTTCAAGAATAGGGAGGGAGATCTTTCTCCATCCCAAGTGTACTGCTTTCTTTCAGAAGTGGAGAAATCCTTCAATGTTAAATCAAGGCTAAGCACTAAAATGTCACATAATCTCTCAGTAGATTGTAGATGATGTCACTTTCTGGTTTTACAAAGTTTTTAAAAATAATTTTTAAGTTAGCATACAATCAATAACATTCATTGTGTTATTTCTGAACATATGCATCTTTGTATTTCTAATTTTATCTTTCTCCACCATGCTTCCCCCTGCCCTCTGACTCTTCCAGATAATTCTTTTGCTTTCCACAGCCTCCTTTACTGTTTTCCCATCATTTATTTTTGATTTGCCTATTTCCATCCACTTCCTTCAAGATCTCTTCCTTTACTTTCTTTGATCATCTCTCTAGCTTCATAACCAAAACACAAGCCTATGAACACACACACACACACACACACACACACACACACACACACACACACAAATCTAGATTCTTGCTCATGAAAAGAAACATTTATTTGTCATTCTGAGTCTGCCTTATTTTTCTGAACATAATAACATTTTATTGACCTCATTTTCCTTGCAAATATCATGGCTTTATTTTTATGGCTCAAAAAATCCCTTGTGTATCTGGTATCTTTTTCTGTTTCCTAGCTGTTATGAATATTATTTCAATAAAAAGAGTTGTGGAAGTATTTCTATGGTATGTTGACTTAGAGTCCTTCAGTTATATACTCACAGCTTTATAAAGAACACCTTTGGTCAACAGTGATAATTAATTTAATCTAACATGCAGAAAATTAGTTAACTATTCTTTTTTAATTCTTAATTTAGGGGTACAGAAAAATCATAAGATTGTAAATAAGGACTGAAAAGAGAGGAGTTTCACAGAAGTTCTACAACAAAAAATGTTGAAATCAACTCAGAACTTGTGCTTGGAGTGTTTAGTCTGCATCTGAAAGCAACATAAGTACTCAGTATAAAACTAGGAAAAGATATGGGTATAGACCATAATAGCCTTTTATGTATAATTTTGCTGTTTTCACTATGTGAATAAAAAGACCCATTTCATCTTTCCTAATTCTGATTCTCCAGATATTTCCCTACACATAAGAACATTTGTTGATGTCCTTGATAACGTAATTGTAACCTCAGCAAGGCAATTACACTACTGTATGCAGCTTGCATCTATACACGGATGCACTGCTGTCAAAGCTATTTGAACTAACTGTCGCATGCAGGGCTGCAATGTCTCAGGTAACCACAGGGCTGTACAGTAACCTCACCAGAAGCATAACCCATTCTCTGCAAGCTCCATGTATTCCATCTTTTGCTCTACATTAGATAGTTGGCTCTGTGCCTATACTGTTGTGCTTTCTTTTCTCTCTTCCCTCCTAATGTCTGAAATGCACATAAAAGCTCGAGGGAAGACTGCCAGTGGGATTTCCATTAGACTATTGAATGAGGCTAGTGATGAAAGAACAGAATAGCCCAGATGACTAAGGTAGAATTCACATCAGGTTCACAATAACACTTTCTCTTCTGAAGCGAGACCTTATGATAATTTTTTTTAGTATTCCCAGCAGCTACAGACTGTTCACTAGTTATGGTTGTAGAAGTTTTGATATATGTATTTAAAATTACTTGATTTTTGATTCCCATGACAGGAAATGAGTTTTTAAATGAACTCAGCTATATTCATAATCTTTTTTGTTATATGAGACTCATCCTTTAAAATCATGAACCAGGGCTGGTTTGATGGCTCAGTAAGTAATGTCATTTTTGGCCCAAAATGACAACATCAGTTTGATCTCTTGAGCCCCCATGGTAGAAAGAGTAAATCCTCTGAATGCCACATGTGCCCTGTGGCAAACATGTCCCCTGAATACACATGTAAGGTAAATAAATTAAATTTTAATAACTAAACAATCATGAACTATATTTGCGTGTTCATACCATTTTAACTGTTTTAGTATTTTAATATTCCAGTATATATGGAAATAAGAATTATATCTATCAAATTCTCTTTTCCAATGAAAAATAAGATATAAAATTCAAGTGATAGTAAAGTAATATTTCTGATCTCTATATTTGAATGATTTTCAGACACTGAAATTTCAAATAACTTCATTATTTTAAAGATAATCAGGTTAATTTAGTCAGTTGAGTTGACTGATATGTCTGAGTTATTGTAATATATGTATATATGTATATATGCATATATATTTGTATATATATGTGTATATATATAAACATATATATAAAACAAAGTCAGTGGAAGTCAGATTGTGTGCAATTGGGTAAGTACCATGTTATGATGTCATGGAATATAAATTATAATCCTCATTCCTGCAGCCTAAATTTCCCCCAAACATGGCCATGGTTGGAAAACTTGTCTCTCGAAAACTGTCATTGCCAGTTTGACTCCTTACAAAGCTCCCCTATTTCTGTATGACTCCTTGCACTTTTTAAGGTTTTTATCATTATGTTAGTTACTTACAATTTCCTGTCTTTATGAATCACTATGTAAAGCAGCAAGTTTTTTGATTGTTTTCTCATAATGCAGTCTCTCCTTCTTTGTGCCCTTTGGCTTCAGTGTTCCCATTTCCATGTTCATGTCTTATGTGTTTTAGCACCTTTCTGATGGTTCTTCCTTAAAATCTCTTTTTTTTTCTTTTTATGGATCCCTTTCTAGTTTCCTGAGCTCTGCCCCTACTTCCAGATAAATTCACATATACATATAAATTAACAATCTTAAGAACTGAAATGCTTTGGCTAAAGAAGGGAACAGTTCCTGATAGCAATGATGGAATAGTTTATAAACTCACTTCTTTTTATACATTTTTATCTAGATGCAATCTTATTAACAACTTGCTGTAAACATTCCCAAGTTTTTCAAACATAAAATTATAGTGGACAGCAGCAGACAACTTCCTTCTGAAATTGAAGGTGTTTGGTGCAGAGGACCACAAATGAACAAAGTGCAGAGAATAAGTGACTGAACAGCTCAGCTTCTAACAGGACTTCTAAATCTCTAACCCAAGATTCAGGGAATGTCAGGCAAGAAGGGGTAGTAGGAATGCAAGATCCCAAAGGGGTTCGAGGTTGCTACCAGGGATAACATAGCTTTTGCATCCATGAACTCATTGCAGCTCTGTGCACATCCTCCATACTTCCTATCCGTATTGCAAATCCACAAGATTTGGCCTATGAAAATTTCATCATATAAGGAGAAGATCTCAAGAGTTATCTTACCTCTGGGGGAGGATACTGAGTTTATGCTGGGGAGGGTGGGGGAAATGGAAGCTATTTTTCTGAGTGCTACACTCTTTGATATAGCACCCATGCACACCTGTGCATGTTTCTCCTTTCACCCTCTCAGAAATAAATAAATAAAATATTAAAAACAAAGCTGTTGACTTTTGAGAACTTCTATGAATATTCAGTAGACAGATTGACCTTCAGACCAAACTCTCAACATGTCTACAGCCTTTGCTTTTTCTGTTATTCCATGGCTTACTTTGACATTTGAAAGACTTCGCTTTACTCAAAGGAGTGTAGGCAGCAAAACCCTTCATCTTCTTCTCTGGTGGCAGCTGTGACCACTTCTGTCAGGAGAATCTTCCCTGGGCTTTTTATTTCAGACTTTCCAACTCTGTTGCTCCCTCAGATCTGGCTTCAGTCCAGTACTAAGACTAACTTATATTCCAGCCATTTGGTTCAGTTATCGTTTCATCTCAACTGCAGTCCTTGGAGTCCAGTGAACTACTTTCCCCAAACTTCATGCTTGGAAGAAATCTAGAATCAAAGGTGAGGAAAATAAGGGGGAAATGGGGGAGGCAAGTAAAGAATAAAGAGCAGAAGGTGTTCTTGGGCACTGCGTACGGTTGCTCTGTGTGGCTCGGTGAATCAGGGTGCTGGGAGACTTGGCCAGTTCTTTGAAGCAGTGGACAGACAGTGAGGCTGGAAGACAGCCTTATTCTTCTCTACTTCATAGTTCTGAGATGAAACCTTGCAAACAACTGAATGAAGCATGCAGGAACAGATTGAAGTGAAATGGAAGGATTGCTGTTTTTCTAACAGTCCTTTGCGTCCTCCCGTAGGTGTACTCCTGGGCTGGATGTTTTTCTGAGAAAAGAGGGAATACCTTACAGGACTTCATTGTTTGTAGCTATTAAAGTTAAGCACAAAGGGATTTTCTAGATTTTGGATGCTTCTGAAATATAGAGACTTACTTTACAATGTATGCTATTATTATTATTTTTTTGATTAGGAACATATTGACAAATAGAATCAGCCTGTCTCCACAAGGCCGATGCTTTCTATAATCTTGAGAAAGAGTTGTTTTTCCTGAAGTTCATGAATCTGACATTTCAGCGTCTCTCACTTTCTTGGGCTCCTTCGAAAGCCTTGGGTCTTGTTTTGTATTTCTTCAAAATCATAGTATGGTCTTCATAGTGTGTGTATTTTCAACTCTACAAATCCAAATTATTGGAAGTGAGGCTGGACTTGGGGTTCAGCTTCAGGACAAGACAAACGCAGCCTCCCAGCACCAGCTTACAGTTTCTTTGTCACTTGGCGGAAAAGCACATTGTCAGAACTGTCTTACGTTGCTTCACTTTTCTGCTCCATAGCACATTTAAGAATGAGTTAATCAGTGACAACTTCTTACTTGATAAATCGCTTCCAAGATTTTTTTTCACAACACTCAGACCAAGTGAAGTTGAGGGATTTCATGCACGCGTGTTTTAAGTGCTGTAAGCCTTCAAAGAGGCTTTCAAATCAACGAACTCTAAACTGGGAGGAAAGGAAAATGCAGAGTAAGTAAATGTATCTGATGCATTATTGCTGCTCAAAATACCATCCCTCCCTGTCTTTGGATGAACACTTTACTTTGTCCTATTTTGTCTTTTTATATTTAAACCCCTTGCATGACTGAGGAAGCAACAATATATAAGTGGAGTTCAGAAAATTTTCCTATAAGGGGCTAGGTGACAAAGCAGTTTCATATTTGAAGGCCATACAGGGTCTATGGATGTACTCAGTTCTGATGTTCTGGCATAGAAACATCCATGACCAAATGAGTGGCCATGTACCAATGACATTTTTATGGGTATTAAAATTCAGTTTGTATATTTTTATGCATCAGGAGTCTTTGTTCAAGATAATGATTTAAAATATAAAAACATTTTTAACTTATGCTAGATTGAATGTGACTTATGAGTCATCATTAATCAAACCATAATATATTTCAGAACTTAAGTGAATATGGTGCTTGGAGCTTTGAGACTTGATTTTCAATCTTCATTTCATGGTCATTATGTCATTAAACATTGTGCTTTAGTTTTGCAATTTCACAAATGTTTAATTTTTTCAAACGTACAATTGGTTATTGTATTTATCCTACATTTTTACATGTAAAGAGACGATGCAACCTGCAATCCTAAGTTCCTTATTATCTAGCCCCTTAAAGAAACATTTTATGACTCCAGTTCTACACTGTTGCTTCCTTAGTCATTCAAGCTTGTGCCTGCAGATGAGGTTTACATATCCTCATG
Source organism: Typhlomys cinereus (assembly GCA_023101885.1). NCBI lineage: Eukaryota > Metazoa > Chordata > Mammalia > Rodentia > Platacanthomyidae > Typhlomys > Typhlomys cinereus. The sequence goes on from JALPQD010000154.1 coordinate 323,187, forward strand.
GGTTATTGCTAGAATTACATGGGGTATAACATTTCAAAATATTGAGCAGAACATTCCTTCTGTTTTCCTGACTATTTATTTAACTGACTTAAAAGTCTTAAACAGATATTTTACAGTCTAAATAATTCAAATATGTATTGAAATTAAGCATTGTGGTGGTACTTTTCCATTTCTGAAGGAAATACTGTGACCCAGACCACTTAAGGAAAAAGGTGTTGATTATTTGGCTTATGGCCCAGAAGGGATATAGTCCAATTATGGCAGAGTTTTCATGGTGGATGGCATTGGTGGCTGGCACAGGAAGCAGACTCACCTACGGCAGCTATCAGGAGGCAAAGAGGGGGATACGGCAAAAAGGGAACCCAAGTTAACCAATCTCATCGTTCACCTTGAGTGATTTGATTCCTCTAGCAAGATTGATTCTACCTTCTAAAGTGTTCTTCAGCTTCTCAAACATTGCTGTCATTTGGGGATCAAGTATTCAAGCACATGAGTCTGTGGGGAAACAATTCACTTAAAAATGACAGACACTAAAGCAGTCAAATTTTCAAATTGCTCAGTAAGTAAATTAATGGGACAATGGATAAAAAGCTAATTCATATTCATGATCAGTTAATGTTGCCATTATGTTAATGTTATTTTTTTGGAACCCTATATTTTCTTTGCATGATTAAATTGTTCGTGTTTAAAATGAAAATATTTCCGTTTTGAATTGTCAGCAATAAATGTGATGATTATTTGGCACTTCTTATCTGAGTTCTTCCAGTTTTTGCTCTAAAAGCTTATCATAGGCAATTTTTGGTCAAGAGGAAACTGGGAGATGGAGGCCACAAATCTGACCTGCTGTTCCAATAGCATATCTATCAATCAGTTGTGAGGTGTTTATCTCTACCCTACACAAAGTTTATATTGCTAATCAAGGTCACAGAGATTCATAGAAGAATCTTTCTGAACTGTCTATACTCAGCTCATTCTCTGCCTGACCCTTGTAGCTAGTTACAAACCTTTGGATAATAACTGTGGATATGGGAAATAATTGGAAGACATTTATGGAACTTTATTTATTAAGATGGATGTACATCTTAATTCTGATATTTCACCATCTGATTTCTCTGTCTTTTCAATATTCAAGGTGTGCTTACTTGTCTGTTTGTATTTTGAAAGAGTCTTCACTTGAGTATGGCACAGACATAGACACACACACAGACACACACACACACACACACACACACACACACACACTTGAGACACAGCATTTCTGGAGGTCAGTGGCAGGCTTTCGATCTGTTTAGATTCTTCCTACTCAGGGAAGCTATTTTGCTTCAAAACCTACTTGGGATGTGAAGGATTATTACCAGGGAGTTACATTCAGTTTTCTTCAGGGCAGCTGTCTGAATTTTGATAATTTTTTCCTTCAGTCTTTGATGCCAGAAACAGTTATTGAACATTCACTGTAGGGAGGACACCGCCACAAGCTGCGAGGTTTAAAAAATGAATAATGCTGCTCCTCAGCCCCGTGGAGGCACAGGATAATATCTAAGACAAGGCAAGGCAAGGGCCCATCTAAGTACTAACCACAATAAATGAGAGGAATAAACACAGTGCCCGATTAGAAATAAGATAGTTAAGAAATCATTTCTGATTTCAATGTTTAGGAAAGGCTTCATCCAGATAGAACTATCATTTCTAAATGCTGTTAGTGTTTAGGGAAATAAAGAAGTGGTAATTTCTTTACAAGTCATCATCCTTCATAATTTTCTTTGTTGCTTTGCAACATTGAATGCTAGATGCCTTGACTAGAAGAGTTGTTGTCATATGAGTTGTTTCCATAAACAGCTGAATATATCTGAAAGGAATGATTTTCTTAAAAGAGTCCCCCTTGCTGTGTCCTACTCCTATTTTCCCATCTACCTTCGAGTCTCCTCTTATATTAAGACCTTTATTTAAACAGTCTTTTATCTTTGGTTAGGAGGTGACCTTCAGTACCAATGAGGATGGAGCCAAGGGCCATGCAGGAAAAGCAAAACTGAAGACAACAACCAACCATAATTTAGAACACCAAAGGCCCTACATTATTCACTTGGAACCAGACCAGCCAAATCTCTTCCCATCCTAAAGCTCAGGGAACCTTGCGGAAGAGGGGGCAGAAAGATTGTAAGAGCCTAAAGATGGGAGGACCAACGATATGCAAAAAACTCCACACAAGTTAGGACTGCAGCACCCAGAATTGGACTTTGCCTGACCTGTACAATGGCTGACATGTCAACAAATCTCCAAAGCTTAACATGGATCACAGGGTAGAAAGCTCCAGGCACTAAGATCCTTAGAGGTTAGGGGATTAAGAGTCATAACAGATTTACTATACTAACAGGGAGCCCAAGAAGAGGTTCCGGGCTATGCTATTGAGTCCTGAACCCTCATTAGGGTGGAGGCTTTAGAGGGAAGTTTGGTCTTCACACAAAAGGATGCTCCAGAGGATGGGAGGGAGGAAGGGGGAAGCACTGGGAGAGGCAAAGGTAGGGAGGTAAAAGGAAGAGGAGAAGGGGGTAGAGTGCAAGGAGGGATGATTGGGGAGGAAATAAGGGAGGGACAGGGATACCCGTTGAGCTTGTATGAGTAGGAAAAAAAAATAAAATGTGGAAGAAAAATATAAAAATAATAAAATAATTAAAAGTCCATTTCTCAATGGAATTACGTTATATATGTTATTTGAATTATTTTCAGTATTTACATTCTCAAAAATAGAGGGCCTCATTATGTTTCATTCTAGCATTCCTTCTTTGTTAAATAGATATTAGAAAAATAACTTCTCTTTGACAATTATTTGTCTATATTAGTTATACATAAAATAACATAAAAGAAAATCTCCAGAATTCTTTTTGTTTTTGCTTTCTCGTGTGTATGTGTGTGCGTGTGTGTATGTGTGTGTGTGCGCGTGTGCACGTGCATGTCTGTATGTAGAACAGAGCACTTGAATGTGAGGACCCAAAGGCGACCTCAGGAATCATCCTGGATTTCTTTAACCTATGTGTTGCTTTGCTCTGGGGGCTCCCAGACTCTGCCTTTCAGGGTTGGAAGTGCTCACTTCAGTCATTTCTGCACATCTGATATTTTCACATGGGATCTGGGATTCAAATTCAGGTCCTTTTGCTTATGAGCCAAAGCTTTAATCCCTGAGCCATTTCTCTATCCAAACACATAATACAACAGAGATTGTAGCAATTTTTACTAAGCTTGTATCCCTTCAAGGAAGAGAGGCCTTTTGGCTTGTAAGTAATAGCTGTGAAACTACAACTATTTTTGTTGTCATTTAGCAATAACATTTTCTTAGAAAGAAAAATGATGAATGAAAGAAGATGTCATGAGGAAAACTGCTTCTCAATTAATCTCCTTCCCAATCCATATAAATTCTCCAACAAAGAACTTTATTCATTTGTTACAGTCTAGTTTTCTTGATCACATGAGTAAATTCAATAAATTGTGTTAGTCATGAGACAAATGTGGCATATTTCATTCATAATGAAATGAACCTTCTCTCTTTCTTAGCTTTTATTTCACTTTGACTGGAAAGGCTTCAACTGTAGATACATTTTGAGGAGACAGCCAAGTTGTCATCCAGATACCCCTATGGATGTAGGTTTTAGAAAATATTATTAAGTGTAAACCTGATTTCTATCATTATTTGAACTTAGGAGATGAGTCAAATAAAAAGTCATAAAGGGCAGCCTAGTGTTTACCTTATTTATGATGCTTTACAATCAAGATGAAAATGATTTATGTTACAGTATGATATATTTGAATATATTCCTTTTTTATACATTTTTATTATTTCTGCTCATACAAACTTAATAGGTAGACCAGTTCCCTCCCTCCCTCCTCCTTTGAGTATATTTCTTAAAGTGAAACAAAGAGCAAACCTTTGTGATTTTAAGTTGTGCCTTTCTGTCGTAGCTGATGATCCTCCTGGGTTTGGACAGCTCTCATAGTTGAGAAGGTCACATGCTCCAACAATTCCATTACTCCAGAGCATTATGAGCCATCATTGTATTTGTTGAAAATGGGTAAAAGCTATACTTTCCACCATGGGCATATTTTTATATTTAATGCTATGATTTGGACTTTAATCATTTCAATAATGACTAATTTCTTACACTACTGTCATAACCTAGGTAATTTTATTTCTAATATATGTCAGTGGGCAATGGATAAAACATATAATGTTATGAAAGCAATGTCTAGACATCTAATACTATTGCTATTTTCTAAATTTGAACAAGTTGTTGATTTGGAATTTTTCTTAGTATCTCAGATTACAGAGTTATTAATATAGGAAGATAATTAATGACTCTCCCCCACATCTTTCAAAGAAGCTTGCTTCTATTCTGTTGCATACACTTTGGTAGGGATCAAATGAGGTTTGAATTATTTTCAAATTTGGTTTCATAGTATAGTATTTGTTCTCTATTAGGGAACCAAATTTCAAAGTGTAATTTGAACATACAAAATTCTGGTTCCCCTAGATTAAAACTATTTTAGTGATTAATGGGTCTTCATATTTATGCAGTTTCAGGAAACCTGTTTGAGGAATAACCCTTCTTGCCACTAAAGTGAGTCTTTCCACGGCAATTAATACAGCGATCATAATACCCAAGGTACCTTGATTGCAATCATGATGGGTTAAAAAAAGACAGCAAATAGAATAAAAAAATCCCTTTCTACAGAGTGCAGTAAGAGCATAATGAGTAGGTCTCTCACTTGACAGTTGTGCAAGAGTGAAATAGTAAAGCCTTCCCGGAGGGTACTGTGAACTGAAACTTAGAACTAGATTAATTATATCAGGAGGATGAGGAAGTGAGTGAGGACATGAGGAAACAAAGCCCAAGGCATTGTAAGAGATCTCTCATTGTTGCATAGCAGAATTTAAAGGTTTAAGGCACTAAGAAATGATGCTAGTGAGCAATAAAGGAGACAAAAAGGAATATGCCCAGCCCATAGAAGCATTTGAAATTTTTCTTGTAGAAGTTGGAATATGTTAAGGCTGTTAAATCCAAAAGGCCTGGTTTAGAAAGGTGAATTTACAAGTGTATGAATCAGTAGCAGGAACTGGACTTCTGTCCATCTCATAGCAGAAAGTGTAGGTTATTAGTAATTACCTGATTGTCTGTTCTGAGAAGTGAAACTATATGTTACATGTTTTTCCTTATCTACTAGATGGCAGGAAAATTGATACAACAGAGAGAGAGAAAGAGAGAAACACACAGAATCGATCTTTTTCTCTCTCTTTTTCTCCCTCTCTCCCTCTCTTTCTCTCTGTTTCATGACAAAACATTTTAATGGCTGACTCTTGACTACCAAGACTGTGATACATTAGATAGACAAAAGGCTGTGTGTCTGATTAACATGTATGGGTATGGTATGTTTCTATTAACAGAATCTATAAGAAAACGTGGGCAGACATTATGTTCTGGACATGACAGAGTGGTTACATCCATGAATTCACTATAGCTAAGCACACTTCCACGAGACCGGCGGAGGATTTGACTTATTGCACCATGGAAAGAGAAAGGCCATATGTCTCCCTGAGAGACTGGCGAAAGTTAATCTTGATGGGGATGGGGAAGATGTGTCTTCATTGTTATACCCACTGATAAATAATTCATGATCCCACAAGTACTCAGGCATATGCCATCAAAGGCAACTCAGGTGAATCTCAATGGGCCACACATGTGGAATGACATGAAAATAGGGAGATTGGCAGAGAAGAAAAATGGTTTCAATGGGAAAAGGAGAAAAGATGGGATTAGGGATTAAGGTGTGAATATACCATAAATTCACTGAATTCATGTATGAATGTTAAAAGAATTATTACAAAAAAAGCTAGGCTGACACGAAATAACATATGGATCTTCTGCATCTAACATACAGAGGACATTCTGAAATGACATTTAGCTCTTGGGGGTGGACATGATAGACACGGAAATGCACTGTACGTGTTCATGGGAAAGGAAAAGAACCCGATTTCTCAGGGTCCCATGCAGTGATCTGCATGCAACACTTCTTATAGGTAACTGCCACCAGAGTTCCAAAGTTTGCTTGCCTTTCTATTTTGGAAGTTTTGTAATTTCTTGTCTTTTTTTTTGAGATTGTGTGTGTGTGTGGTGGGGGAGGGTATCAGAAGGGATTGTGTATCCTTGTGGAGGACCAAGGGTGACTTCGGGAATCATCCTGGATTGCTCCTACCTCCTTTTTGCTTTGCTCTGAGATTTCCCAGGATCTGCCCACCAGTGCCAGAAGTGCAGGCTGCTGACTTTTTATCTGAGATCTGGGATCCGAACTTAAGTTTTTCTGCTTTCACGACAGAATTTTAACCCTGGAGCCATCTCTCTAGCCCCATTTCTCTCTCTTTCTCTTTTTCTTTCTTTCAAGGCATTTATAACAAGGGAGAAGTTTAAGCACTCTGTCACCTAATCATACTTAATCAGAATTTCTACAAGCCTAGTGAATGCTCTTGTAGGTCTAAATAGATAAATTGGATATAATCCAGGAGTTCATAGAGTTTAAGCACCACAGTTATATTGATGTGTAAGCTTACACTAGCAAAGACTATAATAAGAAAACAAATAAACAGTACTAGCAGGGTCTGTGAGGTGAACTTTCTTCATATGTATTCTAGAATCCTTAGTATTTTCTGGGTCTGCCTTTTCTTTTCAACTCAATTATGATTTACTTTTAATTAAAATATCATCATGAGGGGACTGGAGAGAGAGGACAAACCTCTGTCTCACAAGCAGAAGATCCTGAGTTCAGATCCCAGGTCCCATGTAAAAATACCAGCCAGAAATGTAGCCGCCCTCCAGAGACTGGGAAATCTCAAAGCAAGGAGGAAGAAAGGATGGTTCCCACAGTCACCCTTGGCTCCTCATGGGGACACACAGTGCCCTCTGATATACATAGTGTACACATGAAATAAATAAATAAATTCTTTAAAAAATAATAAATTAAAATATTATCATGAAAAAATCCTAAGTGCACAAGATGGAATTACATGAGAAATTAACTGCTTCTGAGCTCCAGCCCAGTACCACGGACAATCACTTCCCTATTCTTTTTGGTGGGGATGGGGTAGATCTTTTAAAAATTACCTGTATTAAATATATAAACATATATAACACATGTTATTTTATTTTTGCTAGTGTGTCTATGTGTGTGTCTCTGCATGTGTGTGTCTGTATATATCAGATGGTGCATGTGTGTGTGTGTGTGTGTGTGTGTGTGGAGATCCAAAGCTGATTTCAGGAGTCACCCTGGACTGTGGGACATGCAGTTTCTCAGACTCTGCCATTCAGGGCTGGAAGTATATGCTGCCATCATTTCTGACAATTTTTTTATATGGGATCTAAGATCTGAACTCAGTACTATCAAAGGGAGCAACGGGTTTATTTTCTCTTACAAGTACTGGTTACAGTTCTTAGTCCAGCTTGACAGGAGAGGATGCACCAATACCAGAGTTGAGGGAACTGGCCACACCATCTCCACAGAAGAGCTGAGAAAGGGACAATCCTTACTTGCCAGACAATCATGTTTGGCCAAGTACACACAAGGATGCCAACTTCCTCAACCAGCTCTCAGTATTTTATTCATATGTTCAGAGCCTAGTTCCACCCACCATAGGCTGGGCCTTCCCCATCAGCTAGACAATCTCCTGCAGGCTAACTCAACCATTAATTCTCTACAAAAATGTGCCCAGAGCTCAAACCCTCAACTGTCAAGTTGACATCTGTGCCTATCTATGACAGTACCTTTTGCTATCAAGGCAGAGGCTTAACCCCTGAGGCATCTCTCCAGTCCACATATACTACATTCTGAGTGCTCTCACCTTGACCCTTTCTTGCATTGCCTTCCAAACTTTCTAACTCCCCCCCTTCAAAGTCCTTTCTCATGTTCTTTTTTGTTTTTGTACATGACCGTGAGTTTAATCAGGGTCCTCTGTGTTACCACTGGTTTAGGACTATACATAGAAACATGGTGGGCTCATCAGTGAGTATGCAACTTAAGACAACACTGCCCCATCCCAGAATCCATCAGTAACCAGTAGTTCAGCATGGGTTGGGGGGCGGTGTTCTGAGCCCCTTCTTGACCCACGGTTATTTTCAGGCCCATTTTTGTTTGGCCCTGTAGAGGCATCAGCAGGTTCTGTGTGACCACAATTGCAATGACTGTGCCATACACAGAAGATAACACTTTGCAGCCCTTCTCCCTATGTTTTCCAGCTCTTACAGTTTTTGAGGGATGGTATAAATGTCCAATTTAGGGTTCACAAATCAAAGGTCAATTATTGTCAGAGTCTTGATCAGTCATTAGTCTCCACATTTATCATCATCATTGCAAAGAGAAGCTTCTCTGTTTTGTGATAAAGACTAGCAATGATCTTTGGGTGCCATGTTAATTTGGCTACTCAGCAGAATTAGTTCCATTTTAAGCACTAAAACCACTTATAGTTTATTTTACTTGTCCACTTGGATATACTTGGGATTAACTAGCAGATTTGTTTTCTAGATAATCTCTGGAGAGATTATCTAGATTACGATATTTGCAATACAAAGACTAACCCTAAATCTAAAAGTAGTCACAAGACAGAAGAGTTCTGAGACTCTCTTGATCTGTGCCAGCAAATTCATCCTCCCTTCTGCTGCCATCAAAACCCAATATCTTCAACTCTTCAATGTGACTGAAGTCCAGAGCTTCCCCAGAAATCATCTGGTCTTCAACAACACACTGAGACTGCTCAGATATTCAGTTGCTGGACTAAGCAGCTAGTGACAACCATTGTTAGACTACTTAGACCTTATCTCATAAGCCAATCCAATAAATTCACTTTTGCTATTCATTCTGTTGGTTCTGTTCATCTAGAGACCTCTGACTAATGCATCCCTACAAGCATGATCCTCTGACTGGATTTACATGCAGGTCATTCCTTCTATAGAAGACTGGGCACTCAATCAGAAAGTGGCTAGTTACCCCAATAACAATCTACCACTATCACACGGCTTGTCGCACCTCGCCTGCAGGATAGCTTTGGAGTTCATAGGATTCACAGATGACTATGAGTCTTGGTGCTTTTTCTCACTCAACAGCCTGCACAGTAACTTCAGGCATCACAAAAATCAATCAGGAGGGAGGAAGCTTCCAGTTCCAGCTTGATGCCACCACATGTCTCAACAAACATGTGTGATATCTTCAGCAATAGAGTCTTACTGATCAGTGCTGGTGGGCAGCCAAGAGGAATGTAAGGTAGTAGCTGACCAACAACTCTTAAGAGGGAAATCCACATCTAGCACTGGTGTTTTTTGTTTAATAACCCATGGCTTTTAGAAGAAGCATTGATCTATTGCAGTACTAAATAGCTATTATTAGAATGATTCTGAATGCACAGATGAAGACTGGATACAGTTAAATTTTCTCCTATTACCAATAAGAAATTTATGAATCTGAAACCTCCTATCTAGCCATCCTTTTTCCCAATATGGAATAAGTTATGGAAGCATAACCAATGCTATTCAAAGTCATATATTCATCATTCTATATATTACAATCAATGTCTTATAACAAAACTGAAAACAAGGAGTTAAAATTAAAAAGCTAATGTAAGTACTTTATTCTAGAAATTATTTTGACAACTTTTAGCAGTAAGTAATGAATTTATTACCCTCCCACAGTAATAGCAGCACTTATACGGGCTATGCTAAGGGTATTATATTTGTACACTAGTATGTAAGTCTGAGTTAAATGTGTGTCTTAAAATCTAGGACTAATATATTACTTTGACAATATAAAACTCTTTAAGATTATAATAAGTCAAAAATTAGCAAGTAACTTGTCTAAGTAGTTTACTTACAGATTTAGAGACTTTTAGTACAGTGTTGTCTCTCATATATTATTTTTTATGAGTTTATGCAAGGTAGAAGTCATAACTCTTTCATTTTACTTTTAATACTAAATATAATTTGTTGGTATCTTAGAGTATTATATAGTTGATCTATGTACTGCAGTGCCTCTAAAATAAAAATTTATAGTGGTTAGATTTAACATGGATGATACTATGAATGCCTTTACCAGCAATACTAGAGATAATTTAATATAGCATTAGGAAAATAAATTGCTAAGAGAGATTAAGTTATAGGAGATGTGATGTATCTATTTCTCAGTGTCTTCTAAAGTCTGTTACAAAAAAGACGACTAATGAAAGTTAAGATTATTCAGTAGTACAAAAGTAATAAAGAAAGACCAAGAGATAAAGGGCAAGTAAGAATATTAATGAAAGTTTACAGCAAGGTCTGCATTTACATTATTCATTAATCTCCATAGGTAAGTTGACAGGTTAGTACAAAATACATATTAAGTTCTATAAATTCAGGAATATTATTGAGAAGTTGAGCTATTTAAGATAATAATGCATAAGATTTTACTATTTTTCTGTAACATAAATTGAGTTACTAAAATATTTTTCATACAATGGGATTCTATATACTTTTTAAAATAAAACATGTCAAAAGCATAAGAGTATTTACATTTAAACATGACGATAAACAGGTGCCTCAGAGAAGAAAAAATATTCCACATACAAGGATTTTTATTTAGATTTTTTAAGCCAAATGAGTCCAAAGTTGTGTATAATTTCCTTAGAAAAGTGCTGAGGAGAGACACAAAGTCAACTTGGTACAACATGTGATTCCATATCACCTCCACTCCATTTTGAGAATATTAATGCTTTTGAAGATGCTTAATATATGACATTTTATTTCCAACCTTTAGTTCCTCTCATTGAAGTCATGGGCACAGTCAATTAGTGCTTCACATGATGGAAATGGAAAGGTCATAACTAGGTAGTACCAGCTCTTTGACATTTGAGCTCTTTTGAAAGAAACATGTGTTATCAAAAATGAAACTTTGCCATCATTGAAGATATCAAAAAGGATGGCTGCTGGTCTACAGGTAATATGAATGGGCATCTAATAAAAGCATGTTGAACAATGGCAGAATCCCAATAAATGGCATCTTTCTGAAGAAATGTTGAGTTGCGGATAGTGTTCCTCATTCAGAAATGCAGTCTCTGGCAGGTGTAAAGACAGAGCTTCCATGAATGTCATTGTTCTCCACAGCCCCTCCTTTCTAAACCAAATCTTAAATATGGGTGCATGAAGACTTTTTTCTCATTTAGTAATGCCCTTGTATGTCTCATCTGAATTAGTGGTTACAATCATCATGCTTGTAGGCACTAAATCAGTACCATGGGTGCATCTTACTTCTTGACTTTACGCCACCATCTATCTTGTCCCCAGGATTCCTCCCCTGTATATTCCTCAAATATCTTAAACTCAGTGTGACTGAAATTAAACCCACCATTTACTACCTTACCAGACCTTATGTCTGGTGTAGTCTCAGTTCAATTTTGAGAATTTCTTTCTACTCAGTTCTCTTAGCCAGACAGATTCATAAACTTATCTGACATTCTTCCTTTGGTCTTTTCCTTCACATTCCTGGCATGTTGAATTTTCTCTATAAAAATCTCAGAATTTACTTTTCTCTTTTCTTGCAATCACTTCCTTATTCTGACTCTTTCTTAGGAAATAACCTTATGGACTCTTAACAGTGTTGCTAAGGTAATTTTTCTAAGGCAATCATATTATCCCATGATTTGCTTTATTAGTTTGGAATAAAAGGCCAATGTGTGTCTTTGAAGATTTTGCATGATACATAAGTGAGCTTCTCTGCCTGGAATGCCTTTCTTCAGTATCTATACTTTGTGTAGGTTGTTTAGTAATGTCAGATCAATTTGCATCTTTTGTTCTTAACTTTCATGGGACAAGGGAGTTGCCATCTCATGTGTGATGTATATGTGGATGAGTCAGGATTAAGTAAAAACATCTACATTTGCAGTTTGCTTCTCTCTCTCTGGAAAACTGGAATTTTCTTCAGGGATTTTATTTTTGAAAAATATATCTTTCTCCAAAAGATCTAGCTAAGTATTCAGCTGTTCAACAGCTAGAAAAATGAGGTCTATCATTCTTATTCTAGGAACTGTAAAAATAAAAAGTTGAGTAGGATCCTTAGAGGCAAGGGATTAAACAGTCATAATAGAGTTCCCATGCTAATAATGGGGAGCCCAAGAAGGGGCTCCGGGCTATACCACTGAGTCCTGAACCCTCATTAGAGTGGAGGACTCAGGGAGATTTGGCATTCACACAAAAGGATGCCCCAGGGGATGGGAGGGAGGAAAGAGGAGGCATTTGGATAGGGGGAATGAGGAGGACAGGTGAAAGGAAGGAGGAAGAGGGGGAATGCAAGGGGAGACTAGGAAGGGGAGAAGGGAGGGAGAGGACAGGGGTAGCTATTGAGCTTGTACGATCAGGAAAAAATAAAATGTGGGAAGAAAAAAGTTGAAATGTACAATCTCTTTCTGAAGGTTAATGTTAGGGTATAATTTAAGTCGTTCCCTATATTACTCTTTCTCATGCTCCATACTTCTTTCACTGAACGTCTTCTTCCCAACGAGTCTCCTTTCTACTTTCATGGTGTGTGTGTGTGTGTGTGTGTGTGTGTGTGTGTGTGTGTGTGTGTGTGTTTAACCACTCACTTGGGTGTTTGCATGCTGGGCAAGTGTCAGGCACATGCAAATGCAGGCATTCCTTATTAAACTGGCCACCTTCTTTTCCTTTTTTTAAAAGAGAAGATCTTACCCTGGACCAGAAGGTCAGTTTTGGCTAGAGTGGTAGACTGACAGATGGGGGAATCATCTGTTTCCACTATCTTCTTCCCTAGCGCTGGGCATAAGGACACATGACTCCATTTCTGGCTTTTCACATGGGTACCAGCCATCTAAACTCTTGTCCTCATGCTTGCATGGCAAGGAGCTATTTCCCTACCCCAGTGTACATGATTTTAAAAGAACTGCTTCCACTAATGATTCAGAATGAAGCCTAGAAAATCTGGCATGGGTTAAAATGATCATTTCTTTTTTTTATGTTTTCCACTCATAAAAACTTAATAGGTACTCCAGTCCCCTCCCTCCCTTCACTCCTCCTTGGACCCCTTTGCTCCCTCCCCCATTTTCCCCTTCCTTTCACCACCCTCCCTCCCTTTCTCCCCCTCATCCCTGGAGCATCTTTAATGTGAATGTGAAACTTCCCTCTGAATCCTCCACTCTAATGAGGTGTAAGGACTCAATAGCATTGCCTAGAGCCCTTTCTTGTACTCCCTTTTAGTATGGGAACACTATTATGACTGTTAATAATCCCTTTCCTCTAAGAATCCTAGTGCCTGTGATCCATGTTAGACTTTGGGAGGGTCATTGATATGTCAGTCACTGCACAAGTCATGCAAAGTCCTATTATAGTTACTTCGGCCCTAACTTGTGTGGAGTATCTTGCAATCTTGCATTATTGTTGCTCCTCCCCATCTTTAGGCCCTTACAATCCTACTGCCCCTTCTTGCGCAAATTTCCTTGAGCTTTAGGATGGGAAGAGATTTGTCTAGTAAAATGACCATTTCTGATAACAGAGTCTCAAACTCAAGAATCCTGGTTTTGGAATTCTGCAATATCTATAGCTTAGAAGTATAATTCTGAACAAAAGAATCTAAGAATTCCTTAAAAGGCATTTATTTAGAGACTTAAAGGAGAATTCATTCAATAAACGTAAACGCAAAGCAGAATACTTACAGACCACTTGTACATCAAACCGGCTCTATTATTGCTGATTTTAGTTTGACCTTGCCAAACACATGAGACTGTGGGGGACACATTTCAAACCATGACACACACCAATTAGGCATCGAGGTAATGCATCCAGATGAAATTAAATTTAAAAAGAGAAAAAAAAAACTTCTCAAAACTATCTCAAAATTTCAGTTTAGAGTCCACCATGACAGGGGAGTCAGAGCACCAGGGTTTGGAAGGGTTTAGAAGGAACTGGTCATAGTAGATACACAGGCAAGGACAGAAAGTCACATATGAAAGCAAGCTTGCTTTCTTGATGAAGTTAAGATGGTGCTCCTCTTCAGTTCACAGTCGCAGATCACCTGCCTAGGGAATGTCCCACCCTCAGTGGTCTGTGTCGTCCCACATCAGTTATGCAACATGACAGACCTTCACAGACGTGGCTACGGTTCAATGTTAATATTAAGTATCCTTCTCATTGGATCCGGAGGCCTTCCTTTTAAGTAAGTGGTTGAAAATCAATCCAGACTATCACCTTGTCTGACATTTATTTTAAACAGAAGCACTTAAGTGTGCTTAAAGATCCCATGGATGACTCACAAGCAGATGAAGCAGTTCAAAAACCAGCAAAAGTCAAAGCTATAAGTGTACATTCCTAAGGTTTGTAATGGTATAACTATTTCATACTGCAGTCATCTGAAATACCATGACCAGAACACCCATCAGAAACCATGGTGTGTCACCATCATGTAGCCTTGAGAAAAGTCATTTTTCCAAGTGTACGTGTGCAGAGAAGACATCTTTGCACAATTATACTCATTGCATATACGCCGTAATGGTTACTCTTAACTATTGCTGTGAGAGAGCACCCAAAGTCAAGCAACTTAAGGGAGAAAGGGATATTTATTCAGTTTACGGTTCCCAGAGGGGAGATAAACTCTCTAAGCGGAGGCAGCATGGCTGGCTGGCCAAAGCTGGAGGAGGCTACGTCACTGCAGACACTGCAGACATCGTGAAGGCTGAGAGCTGCAAGACTACTGCAAAGGCACGCTTCTCTTGGAGGCAGGGTGGGATTAACCTACCTCAAGGCCCACCCCTTGTGACTGCCTTCCTCCAGCAAGGCTCCACCTCTCAAAGCGCAATGACCTTGCCAAACACATGAGACTGCGGGGGACCCATTTTAAACCATGACACACACCAATTAGGCATCGAGGTAATGCATCCAGATGAAATTAAATTTAAAAAGAGAAAAAAAAAAACTTCAAACTAATTTGAACTCTCTATAAGCCTTTACACATTTTGACTTTTGACTTCCAATTACAGAAATGATAAGATGAAATACATAGAATACCAAATTACAAACTGCAGTTCTGACAGTTTAAAATCGTAAGGAAAAATTTTAAATGGGAGACTTCAAAGATAATATAGACTATGGGCAATTGCATGAATGTAGTCTGTGGGAGGGGTTGACTTTCACAAGTACAAACTTTACCATTAAATCTTGCATTGCGGTAAATTGCTGCTGTTTTTCTTATCTGATTCTTTTCACACAGCATATACTCATTTTCTAAGGGTGCTACATTTTGTGAAATTCTTCTATGAGTCAAGACAAGAGCATTACCTTCCAATTTTCCCTTCTTCTGTGGCTTGATTTTATGATTTTTGTTTGGGTTCACTGAAGCTCGGTTTTTATGCAATTATGTGTCGACCACATGTTTGGTAGAAAACAATCCCTCTGATTGAACAGCGGTACCACTGGGTAAGAATTTCTTTTCTCCTACTGTGCATGAAACAATTTTTCAAACCAGGAACAATGCCACTAACTTCTTCAGACAGATATGAACCTAATTTATTGAACGATTATAGGAGCTAACCCACAATGAAATGAAAACCAGAAAAATGATGGGTTTAGAGCTGAAAGAGGTTATGTTTGCAGCATGGCCATGACCATCCCTTCTTTCATCTTTGCTTTTAATGAGCATTGTTTATTGGTGAGTTTTGACTTTTAAAAGTTTGTCACTGGCATTTTAATTTATTTGGACTGTGACTTTAAGGGTTTTATAATTAGTGTTTTCTGATTGTCTTTGATTTTTTATCACCAGAATTATGGCTTTAGGGATTGTATCTCTAAGGATCGTGACTTATCCAGCTTTAGACCCAGTACTCATAGAGCACTGTTATTGAATAAGTGTTTTTGAACTTACTCAATATTTGAACTCTTATTGAATAAGAGTTATTGAATAAGACAATTTTGTATAAAAATTCCCAAATAGTGCCAAGTATATATTTTTTATTTACATATGTGTTCCAATGTTATTTTCCAGTTATTGTGTTTTTCTACTTTTACAAACATATTGAGTATTCATCCCAGCTTCCCTCCCTCCCCCGTCCCTCCCTTTCTTTACCTTCATCATTCCCTCCCACTCCCACCCACCCTTCTGCCTGTATGTTTCTATGGACCCCAAGGTTCACTCTGGCTTGCCTACTCCAGTGGAGGCTCAGTCTTCGTGGTACATCAAGTTACCTCTCTTTAGGCCACTCCATTAATATGTGCATGTCCCTTCACTTATCCAGCTTCAGACCCAAAAGTTTCCACTGTAAGTTTCCATTATATAGGTATAATGACCTCTATCCACAGAGCACTTTGATGTACTGTCTTCCTAATTATAGGTTTGATGGTTGTCTTCCTATTGAGCCATTCCTTCCCTTTTTTAAGTTTCTTGTTCTAGTTTACAGTAATAAGAATGTTTCCATTTTGACAATTGGGTCTTGAATCCAATCTGAAAGCTGCTGGTTGTCTCCTTGGTACTCATGCCACTATGACACTGGTGGTCCCATGATGAATTTTATTTTGCAAGTTATATATCTGTATTTCGAGGATAGTATTTTAATACTAGAATCATAACAACTAAGAAAGAAAACTGAGGTAAACTAACCATGACAATTAAAGATATTTAATAATCACTGTAAATGCTAACTTTTAAGGTTTTAAGACATATAGAGCTCAACATGAAGATGATCATCCCCATGGAATGATTTGGATTTTTCTGCAGAAAGGTTTAACAGAAACTAAAAATTTTTTTTAGATTAGGTAGATGTACAATGTCACAAATACAGAGCTGTATGAAATTTTATGTAAAAATGAGTCGTTAACAGAGGAATACAAAGATTCCTGAGGCTCCAGGGTTCTACTCTCTAACATCTGGAGGTAAGTCACCTCTCTTGCCTGTGATTAAAACACTTCGTGAGCAAATGTGAGAAGGATTTCATGCAGCCTGAGTTGTACAGCCCTTACACATCCACCCAAGGCTATTGTTCAATAATTCATGGGAATAAAGAAGTAGGTGCTGGACCCTGCTTAGGTGATTTGAGATGGAAGAAACTGATGGGAACTCTGCTTTCATTTTTTCCCTTAGAGAATCTTGCCATGTTGATTGATCCTCAGGTTCCCTGCTCACAGTACTGGTTGCTGCAGCACTTATTTTCTGGGTGACAATCACTGTTCAGCTTTCACACTTAGTTATCATTAGTGTGGTGCTCTTTAACTTGTATGGTGCTTTATTAAGGGACTCTGGTATTCATCTACATTTAGTATTTCTTCTTTAGCAGAGCCTATGTCATGCTATTGACTGCTAATAATATTAATTTGAAACTTGATTTTTGCACTAAGTCCGTATTATACCTTGCTCATTATCAATCTCATGTATAATGTTAGGTTCAGCTATGGCTTTCACATATACATGCAATAATTTAATATATTTAAAAAAATAAGTTGAAGTGTGGAACTACGGATGTAAGTTTTTACATTTTTGAAAATTAAAATTAATTTTTCATAAAATATATACATATTTATGCATTTTATATATTACATTTATTATATAATTTGTTCATCGATCCCTCTAAATTGAATTTTATTATAGTTCTTATAAAGATAAGAAAATAGAGCTAGGTAAATTATTCGTGTTTTACTAAGTCTTAGAAAGGTACACTATATGAAAAATGGAATCATTTTCTAAAAAATAAAAAATGATAATAAATAATACACTGAAATATTTCCACCTACACAAGTTTACAAAATATAAAATGGCAGCATTTGAAAAATAATAGAACTCTTTCAGTGTCAGTTTACACATTAACTTAGAAACTATATTTTTAAAATATAGAAAAATATTCTGATATTCATGAGAACTGGTTGGGTGTCCGTCTCTTTCAAGTATTGGGTCTATGTAAGATGTTAGAATATGCCTATCATGTCCACTTCTAGAAGGTCCACCTTTATCATTTTAAAGTTAAGAAAAAATGAATATAATCAATAAAAGGTAGGTTCAGCAAAACGCTAAGTTCTCAGAGACAAGAGTGTTTTCTGATTCACATCTAAGAAGTGTTTCATCTGATACTCTGAAGTGAGACATAAGCTCTTTGGACCTCATTTTGTCGTTTACAAAATGCAAGCATTAAAAACTGCCTCATACATTACTATAGAACTTAAAAAGATAAATAAAATTAAAGCTCAAACTAGTAAGCTTTATTTTAATTATGAGGTATTTAAATTTTTACTAAACAACTTATTCATGACTGTTTACAGTAGTAGGAGTGATTAATTTTGTGACACAGTCTCAACTGCAAAAAGTTTGTAGTCTGACAGTTTGGTCTCTTTATGAGGATTTAATAATCAGTTCAAACTGCAATGAACCGGCAAACATGGAAATGTACTCTACTGTATGTATCATATTACCTAATGTTTCCTGGACATTACATCTTCTGCAAGGTGTATCTTCCTTTAATAGAAGTGAAAGCTGTACAAATTGTAAAAGGAAGATCCAATGTGCAGTTTAAGAATTACAACTCTACTGAATTGGTAAATCATGTCAATTAGCCTTATTATCATTTTATGCTTTGGTGTATGACTACTCACCACACTTTTCAGGAGAACCACAAAAGAATGCATATTTCAGGTTCATTTCACAAATGAGTAAATTAAAGGCAACAGAGATGGTTTTGAAAAACCCATACTTTTTTCCCTGCCTTCATCCATAAAAACTTTTATTTCAATTGTGGGCTTTAAATGATCACAAACAGACTCACTAAAACCCCTCAGTAATGTTGACCTACAATGGTAAAAGCGTCTTAGAATTGCAATTCATTTTTATTTTTCTTTGATTTAATATATCAAACTACTCCAGAAAGAAAGAAAAAAATCTTGTCTTACTTGGACTAAAGGAACTCATTGAGACATGAGCTTTAAAGGCAACAGGAGGAAGCAACTGAAAACCAAAGGCATCTGAAACCTCAGTCAAGAAAAAGAAGTGAAAATGTGTCTTGTGTGAGAAGGCTCAGTCAGAAAACGTGCTTGCTGCACAGGCCTGATAACCTGATTCCAATCCATAAAACACATACAAGGAGAGGACCAACTATACAAAGATGTCCTTTGACGACCATGTATTTGCTTGTAATATATACACCCCTGCTACATGCATCAGGTATGCACACACATACACTTGTGTGCACGTGCACTCTACTTATAATATAATTATAATAAATAAACCTTTAAAATTGCACCAATAAATCCACGTATATTTACAGGTTTGTGCTTAACTCCGTCTTTGTGCAAATTGATGGTGATGGCTTGCTGATCTGAAAGCCTGTGGAAGACAATACCCTTTAAGTTTTACTTGCTGATGTTACAAGTTATTGGATGCTATTAGGCGCTCTTTTGGAAAGATTTATTATGATAAGTGTGCCTTACAAAGCCCATAATTCTGGAGAACAAAAAGAGATGCTGCATTTATTGTGCATGATTAATGATTCACACGCAATGAGGGAAAACACTTTCAGGACTAATCTACAATTGTAAATGAGAAAGAACTTTATAAAGTGATTTTTCTTAATGTCAACAAAAGAGAGAAATTCTGCATGTGCAGGATATTTGTAAGTATTTACATTGTCTAATGAGAACATTATATTAAGCAATAAGTCAGCCTTTTAATTTGTCACAATTAAAAATTCTCATTCTGAAATAGCTCAAAACTTTAAACATGCTTAATAAAATTTAGGTAGTGTAATAATTTTGATACTCAGATAGAGTATTAATGAAGGGGCCATTCAAACCTAATTTGAATAGCAAGTGACTATAATTAAAATCAATCTTTCATTAAAAGTTCAAAGAAAATATTTGTTCTGTAGTGTATTGTCTCAAAAGACAAGTAGCAGAGCTATTTTTAGATCTACAAAACCAGGTGTATATAAATGCTTAGGTATATTGTTTTCTTATTTTCTAGCCCATGTGTTTGGCATCATAATCACATGTTTTAGGCAAGTCTAACACAAATATTAATGTGATGTTAAGAACCCATAAACACAAAATGATATGTCTTTTTGTTTTACCTGTTGGCAAAAGTATTTCTTTTCCTGTTGAACTCGTCTCAATTTGCTATTTGAATGAAACCTCACAGTGGAAATCACAGCCCACTATTTAAATGCTTATCAAAAATAAAAACAATTGATTCTGTGAAGAAAATCATGCTACTCCTTTCCTTTATGATTTTTCACTTTGCATATATATATGGTGTACTCATTTCCTTCAGATACAATAAAAATTTAGACTTCACTTATCATTTTTCTAGAACTATTAATTAGAAAAGTCAAACTATGATTTTTAATAATGAAATTATTTTCTTTTCTTGAACTTGTTCCTACTACAGTTCTCAGCTCTGACTGCTTGTGTTTCCTTTCTTAGCTAGGCAAATCACTTTCAGGATAATATTGAACTGGAGAGGTGTAAACAGAGTTGCTGTTTGTCTCTTATCTGATTAACTTTTTTGAAGCTAAACCACTTTGAATCTCATGATGAAATGTATTCCTCAGGGTAACTGGTATCTACTTCTGAACACGGTGTACTGTTCCTTGCTCTTGTGACAGTTCTCAAAGATTTTCTCCTTTATCAGAAACTCTGTTGTCTCTTGTTTCATATTGACTTTTATGTTACTTACGGTACTGAATGGATTAAATATCTTGAGTACTCAATAGAGTTTCATTCATTGTCTGTCTCCAATGACTTCACCTGATACATTCTCATCCTTGATATGTCTTCATCCATTATTTGAATCCAACCTGTTACTTATATTCAATTATCATTTTCTCAGTGACTGAAGTATCAAGTATGGCATTTCTCTCATTGAGTAAGAAGTGTGGTAGGCTTTTTTTATTACATTTGGAAACCTAAAAGAAAAATAGAACTAATTGCACCCAACTGCTTACATTACCATGAATAAGGGGTGAGCATTCCTCCCTGTTTGAATTATGATAAGTGGGCCCTTCTCTTACTCCCTCACATAGATACGCAATTGCTGTTCTAAATAAAGGATTAAGCAAGAAAGCCATATGGTGCCAGGTATAGATTTTGAATATACTGTCTAAATTCTCACTCATAATTCTTAAGGTGAGAGAAGAAAAGAAATGAAAAGTGAAAATATTTTGCTTTGAAAGATGCAAAATATTGGGCTGGAGAGATGGCTCAAGGATTAAAACTGTCTCACAAGCAGAAAGTCCTGAGTTTGGATCCAAACTGAGTATCTTTAGCTTATGAGTTAATCACTTTAACCCTTCCAGCCCTCTTTCCTTTTCATTGATGAGAATAGCACATTCCTCAACCAATTTATCCAGTATTTTTCTTGAAAGTGTATGATATTTATCAATTATAATAGGACTTTACATGACCTGGGCAATGACCAACAGATCATTGACCCCCTAAAGTCTGGCATGGATCACAGGCACTAGGATCCTTGGAGGCAAGGGCTTAACAGTCACAATAGTGTTCCCATATTAAAGGGGAACACAAAAAAGTACTCTAGGCAATGCTGCTGAGTCCTTATAGCTCATCAGAGAGGAGGACCCAGAGGGACATTTGACATGCACACTACAAGATGCTCTAGAAATGGGGGGGGGCAATGGGAGAAAGGGGGAGGAGGGGAAAAGAGGGGAGGAAGCAAGGAGATCCAGAGAGGGGTGGAGGGAGGGAGGGGAATGGGTTACCTATTAAGTTTGTATGAGTGGAAAGAATAAATAAATATTTAAAAAAACAATACTTTTTGAGGATTTATTTTCCTCTGTTGGCTGCTTAGTGTTGCCTCTTATGTCAGCTATTCTATAGTTCTTCTTTTCTCATCTTTTATCCCTGGGTCATGATAGTGGAGTTAATAAAGGTTGGGGGATTAAACATACACTTATCAGCTTTTGTTTGTTTAGAAGACAGATTTCAGACAGTATCTATCCCTGGAATACAACATCTTTCAAGAAAAAAAAATGTATTTTACTATGAAGCCTCTGAGTAGCATTTGCAGACATTCTTCTCGGATCAGAAGCAGATCCCTAAGCCCTGCTGGGGACAGTTTACCTAGGAGCTAGTTGCTAATAGGAAATCTATGGGGGGAGGAGTTCATCCTCACTCAAACAACCTCTCTTTTACCCATTGGAGACTATTGACTTGGTGAACAGATTTCATTGCTACTTAGTCATTAGACAGAATTGCATGCTGAAGATTATATATAATTTCTCCTCTGTGATATATGCTATATGATCTCCCATTTGATGATATGGGATGTAGAACACAATGATTACAAAGAATTTGTTAAATAAGAGTAGGAAACTGCTTGGCAAGTTGAAGGATTGACCCGGCACCTAAACTCTATTAACTGCACACTGATGAATTAACTATCTTAAATAGAACTCTTTATAGAAGACTAAAGTAGCCCAAAGCAATAAAAATGCAATGGGTTGCTTGACAGGCTGTTAAAATACAAGCAGCCCTGAAATCGGAAAGCATCTGACAACCTGTATGTCTCTATTTTTCTTCTTCCATGAAACATAATGAATGATTTATAAAGCCTATATGAGTTTCAGGAAACATTTTCAGGCAAAAAGTTCACTCTATAATTTTAGCAATAGAAATACAGACCACTTTTCAGTATTACAAGATGATTCTCCTTGGTTGAGTGCAGAGCGCTTCTTTGATTTAAAGGTGTAGTGATGAGTTATCAGAGGGTAACTTTCCATCGAGTAGTTATGGTTAACACTAAGAAGCTTGTTTCCATATGGGGCCTATGGTCTTTCTTTCCTGGATGAGGCTCAAGGTGTCACACATGCAGAAAGATGTGTGAGTGTGAGGGACTCTTGTTAAAAAGGAAAACCTGTGGGGTAGGGATGGAAGGGGACATGGGACTGGATATCAGAGGAGAAAAATAGTCAAATTCATTTCTATTATATATGAAAATGTCAAAGAATAAAAATAATAAAAGAATAAAAATAAATGAATAAATAAAATAAAGCAACCGAAAAGAAGTGAAAATCATAAATGTCCAGGTGGCACATTTTAAAAATGGGATTATCAATTGACTATATGACTATGGGTAATATGACCACTAGTTAAAATCAGTGGAAAAAATGTGCAATGACATCAACGTGTTTATTCATGCATCAGTTCCTCGCACATTTTGTGATGCCAAGCTGGTGCTTCTGTCACATGGCTTTCAGAAGCATAAAGAATGTCAAGTTGGGAGGTTAAGTGCATTTTCATTTCTGATTAGCCAGCAACGTAAGCTAAAAGCCATGGTTGAAGGATACAGCCACAAATTTGATTTTGAATTTTGAACACATCCTTAATTTCTAAGTTGACATTTTTGCTTACCTATAAATAAAAACATAAAATTTGAGGTTAAATTTTGTACTTGAGATATGTTGGAAGGCATGACCATCTCGTGGTTTATAAGTGATAGAAACTTCAGGGTTTTTCTATTATCTATCTTGTTGCAATAAGTAGGATGAAATCAATGTTCAGAATAAAATCAGAGAGTCACAACACATATGTCTTTGGAGAACTCTAGTATTTCTGAGAAGAAAACATGTTTTGAATTTTTAATATAGACTGCACTATACAGAATCATAAAAACCAATCTTACAGCATATTTGGCTGTATTTATTTGTTTTTTAATCTTGCTGACACCAGTAGTGTAAACTTCAAATTATGGAAGAGAATGGTTTCCTTTTGTCTTGATTCTTACTATCCTGGCTGCAACACCTTGGCTATTCCTGTCCTGACATTTTTCCCCATAGAACAAGATCCTGTGTACATATGTAAAAATTAAAGGAATTTTAAAAAGTAGAAACAAAAGAACAGGATTCTTATTTAAAAATTAGCATGCAAAAATAAAGCATATCACCAGAGGATTTTCTACATATTTCTCTGCAAGTGAACCTAATTCTACTACTTTTCCATTCTTCACAAGCCAAGTTATGGCATGAGCTGAGGCTTGAAAAAAACTGAGGCATTACTTATATCCCAATAGTTTACTGGTAATCTTCTAAGTTCCAAAGGCATGAGTCTAACTTGCTCTCTGAAAATTTGATTCAATAATTTTTAAACCATGCTGCACATGTGATATACTAGAAGAATTCAATAGAACCAATATCAGAATTCTCAAAAAAAAAAAAAAAACCCGAAAAACACAACCCACACAATTTAGATACTCCTCAACCAAGGCAACTTGCTGAATAAAGCATGTTGAGTTTCCTTCAAGCAAATAGTTCTTTATAACTAGTTAAAGCTGCATTTGCCTATTTATTAACTCTCTATTAAAACAACCCTCCTACAAAATGCAATGACCATGATACACAGGATTTTGTAAGCCCCAGCAGTGACAGATACTTTCACATGTTTGCAAATTATGCATATTTTCTCAAGGTTTCTTTTGGGGGGGACTTTTTGCTTTTTTATTCGTATTATATCCCATTGATTAAAATTTTAGGGCCATTTTCAGATGTTACACCACCAAGAAGGCATCTGTCAATTGTTCAGTGTATTGGACTGGCAAGTATTTTTGTGATGATACTTTATAGATACAGAACAGATGTAATTTGAACACTGAGTGTGTCCCTCCATTTCTCTCCTCCTTCTTTGGTTCTGTCTTTCCCTCGCTCTCTTTCAATTCAATATTAAAATATCTTTGAAGAGAAAGAAATAATCAGTGCTGGGAAAATTCACAGTCAGATGAGGAAAGCAAGAGGAGCAAATCCAATAGGTCTGGTTTTATGAATAGACTCTTCCTCCACCTGCTCATTTGTGAGGTCTTCATGAGATCTTCTTTATATAACCAGTTATAAATCATCATCATGAGATCCTTAAATGGATGATCAAAAATGGATGAAAAAATTGGATGTTTTCCCATAAATTATTTGGTTTAAAATCTGATGTTTTCCCATAAATTATTTGGTTTAAAATCTGATTTTAAACCCTCAACTGTTTTTTTTTTTTGTGGACCAAATAGATGAATGCCTTAATAAATTGTTTTTGAATGTGAAAGAATTATAGAAAAACAGGATCCTTGAAATATTGGAGATTTGAGTTGTGGGTGTGCAAGTCACTAAATTTGATGATAAATATAGTTGTCAGAATACAAAAAGGATCAACAAGTCTTTGCTGAAGGCTAAACAAATCTTGTTGAAGTTGCCACCAAGTCTCTATCATCTGTTTTCAGTTCTATCATCTGTTTTCAGTTTTTCTCAGTGATTAAAGATGAGGGAGATACAGACAAATTAGCACTTGAAGTTTGGTAAATGCACGAACTATTGCTATGATAATATTGAGATAGTTCATAGTTTCCTAAGATTTCCTAGAGATTTGGGCATGGTTAAGATATCCCAAGGCTTCCTAATTAGTGCTTCTTTCACCACAAGAGAATGAGTGAATTCTCAGCTCATTTGAGATCTCATTTTGATATTTCACCCTCTCTGTGAAGGAGGTAGAAGCACTTAAGCTCAAGTTTCAACTGTATATTTCATATTTTGTTATACCTATTTTTAGCCAGTTATTTTTCTGTTTGATGTGAAGCAATGTGCTGTGCAAAATACTTTGGGTGGTTTTTAGAATTTGGGATGGCAAACATTTTCAGTTTTGTGCTTTTTTTTTATACAACTTGTATGACTTTAAATGTGAACTTTGGTGTGTAGATTAGAAATAATGGATTTCCGGTCAATTTTTCCATGCCTTAATGAGAACCTACGAAGCCTCAGAAGTTTTAGAATATCTGACTTGGTTGTGAACTAATAAATATTTTATGTTTCCTCTGGGAGCCATTTTTCAAGCATTACATTAGCAGACCTCAGTTTAGACTGCTCTTTATTTCCAAATGTATTATTTGTTTGTTTGCAATCTCACTCCAAAATGGGTAGAAATGAAATATTTAATAAATAATTTAAAATGAAGAAACAAGCTGCAAAGTAAAATGTTTGTAAGTGCTATATTTTGACTGTGTGTAATTGATACCCACATTATGCAGAAACCAAAGCATAATGTTTCATTCCACTTTTGCCCCTGGCCTTTCTGCTTTCTTTCATAGATATTCAAACTAAAAGTGATGGCAGTTTGAACGTTCTTAGCAAAGAAAAACCAAAAATTAATTTGAAAATATAAAGTGCTGTTTCGTGGGGGAGGGCATCAGCATTTTGAACATCACCTGTCTAGATTCTATAGGAAGAGAGGGACACCTACAAGTGGCAACGACAGCAGTCATTCAGTGAAAATCACTCAACGTATGTTATTGTTTGAAGTTTTAGAGGAGATCCCCATGGGTTTTGATGACTGCACCCATAGGATCTCCTTATGTCTGGGCATGGGTTAGGGTGAGGGAAATGGAGAGCTTTCTACAGAGAGCGTCTATGATTCTGTAAGTCCTAACATAAGAGTCCAACACCAAGGTTTCAAACCTTTTTTTTTTAAATGTGAATTCTTGAGCTGGCCAAATAATTCAGCAGATAAAAATATTTGCAGTACAAACTTGACAGCGTGTGTCTTATCCTCAGAATCCACAAGAAAAAACAACTGGCATGGTGGTGTGCAGCTCTTGCAATTACCCTATATGTTGCTGATAAAGTCATGATAGATAGCTTAAAGGAACAAGGGATTTTATTGTCTGTTATGATAGTCTGGTTACAGTTGCTTGTCCAGCTTTGTAGAAGAGCTGCATCAACACCAAGGGCCAAAGAAATTGGCCATACCACATCCACATAATGGCTGAGAGAGGGACAACCCTTGCTTGCCAGCATATCTGGCCAACCAGATGCCTACTCTCTCAATTGGTTCCCTCCCTGCCCAAGGACTGGCCTCACTCACCATGGGCTAGGCTTTTTCCATAGACTAGACAATTTCTTGTAATTTTGCTCTCAACTTAACTACTAATTCTCTACTAAGGTGTCCAGACTTCAAACCCTCAACTGTCGAGTTGATATCTGTATGTAACTATGATATTGTCTGTATTTGTACCCATCCACTCTCCCACATACAAATAACAATGACAACAGCTACAACAATAGCAATAATAAAATAAAACTTCAACAGATATGAATTTTTATGCATTACCAAAGAGATATTTGATCAGGATTATTTGCTTAATATTCCAAATATTGTGTGTTTTCCATCTTAAGTGTGAAACTTAGTGTACCACAGAAACAATAGTCCAGCAAATTCATCTTTAATGGAATATTTAGAAAATTGAAATTATCACAAATGCAAATTTTGAGATTATTATACATATTTTCAATATAGATCAGTATTGATCTTTCTTCAAATTATGATATAGCTCTGCAGTATACTTTATCTTAAAATCAAAGCACAAAAAAATGAAATGTTTTCAGGAATGAACCAAATCTTAAAGGAAATGTTTTTCTTTGTTGCCTGTGTTCTCTGTAGGTTTGTGTTTATTCAGATCATTCACAGTTCTTTATATTCTATATTTTCTAGGGCTAATGGAGAGAAGCTATCTAAGTGGTAATTAACAGTTGTCAAAGATTTTGTCTTGGAAATCAGAATTTTGGACCCCAAACAAAGAGGAATTAAAAAGTTCCTTTCTATAGGCATTTGTCTATGTTTAAAGCCATAGGGTGGAAGACTCAGAGTGAGGTTTGGCATTCACACAAAAGGATGCTCCAGGGGATGGGAGGGAGGCATTGGGAGAGGGAGAGAGGGGGAGGGGGTGAAAGGAATAGGAAAAGAGGGGAGTGTGCAAGGGGGGAATGGAGAGGGAAGAAGGAAGAGAGAGGACAGGGTACCTACTGAGCTTGTATGATTGGAAAGAAAACAAAATGTGGGAGAAAAAAAATAAAGCAATGAAAAGAAAAAAAACCATAATTGTTTTAGAACAACTGTAAAACTCAAGAATAATAGCTATGAAAGCTATAAATTTGTGATAGTAAATCAAATGCATATTTCGTTGAAGATTTGCATATCTTCAAATTTTATTTTATTCTATGTGTGTGCGTGTATGCACGCATGCGTGCATGTGTGCATGCGTGTGTGAGTGCGTGTGTGTGTGTGTGTGTGTGTGTGTGTGTGTGTGTGTGTATTGATCCTGTGGAGGACCAAGGGTGACTTTGGGAATCATCCTGGATTGCTTCTACCTCCTTTTTGCTTTGCTCTGGGATTTCCCAGGCTCTGCCAACCAGAACTGGAAGTGCAGGCCACCACTGTTTCTGCCAGGTATTTTACATGGGACCTGGGATTACAGCTCAGGACCTCCTGCTTGTGATGCAGAATCTTAACCCCTGAGCCATCTCACCAGCCCATATGCCCACCAAGGCTGGAAGTGCAGGCCAGCACTGTTTCTGCTAAGCGTTTTTATGTGTGACCTAGGATTAGAACTCAGGACTTCCTGCTTGTGAGACAGAGTCTTAACCCTGAGCAATCTCCCCAGCCCATACCTTCAAATTTGAAATTTAAATATATTCAAGAGTCAGATGGCTCCTAGTTTTTAGTATGATTTGTTTCCCTAAGGAGAATTTTGAGATGTGAATTGACAGTTTGGGCATAAATAATCAATACTTAAACATATTTGATGATATTGTTAATCTCTGTAAATGTACGTATGCTGTTTTCTATGTAAATTTTGTAAGTCGGTCAAACAATATTCATATCTTTTTCCATCTACATAGCATGTATATATAAAGTAGGAAGACCATAAAGACAAATTATCATAATTTGGACACTGCTGTGAAAATAAAATGTGCTCTATCAAAATACAAACCACACAATAAAAGAATCAGATTTAAATAAATAATTCCTTTAATTAAACAATCCCATTGTGAAAAGTAAGAATATTAGGTAATGTGAAGTAAAATGTCCTGGTATGTTCTCTTGTCAGAAACAATTCCACAATTTCATCATCCTGGTATGTTCTCTTGTCAGAAACGATTCCACAATTTCATCATCATTCCATCACAGTGGATTATTTTGTACATCTCCTTCACTGGTATGGCATTCACAATGTGGCTTCTGTGTTCACGGGGAAAACCAATCCATATCTGTTGTATATTATCCTCTGTGAATCCTCGCAATAGCTTCTTTTTCTGATCCATGCCTGGGAAGGGTACAAATAGTGCCACATATATGCAGACATCAAACACTGGTCAGGGCTGCATGAAACCATGTTTGATAACTTCTCATGGATTTACCCTCATTTCAAGAAATGAAATGTACATGCATGTGAAATTAGGTTGATTGATGCACAAGCCTAGTAGCTATCTGGATTCCTATTAGGTAACTACAAAGGCTCAGCCAGTTTCTGTTTGACTTTTGAGATATCCCTTGGGAGATGGTAGCCAATAGGGGAAACTGAATACTAGAGGATAAAACCCAACCTTAAAACTCACACCCCCTCCCCGACACAAAACCAAGAGAAGAGAGAAAATCAGCAACTGTGACTCAGAACAGAAATTGCTGTGGGAACAAAGAGCTCCCCAATGCTTAATAATTTTATTGTTCATGCTCAAATCATAGCTAGCAAAGTAAATAGTCATTAAAATACCGTTCTTCATTCCTCAGAAGAAAAGCGGCATGTTAAATAATCCTCGTGAAGTAAAGCATGGTAGTTCATGTTTGTCATTCTAGCAATCAGGAGGCTGGGGTGGAAGAATCATGAGTGTAAAAGTAGCCAGTGTTTCACAGCAAAACATTGTCCACTATGTATATAAATGTGTGAATGTAAATAAATAGAAAAGTAAGTAGAAAATTTATTTAAAGTTAAGTTGTGATGAGTCATGATAAAGTATAAAACGTTGTTTCTTTTAAGTAACTTTTTAATTTTGTGTGTGTGTGTGTGTGTGTGTGTGTGTGTGTGTGTGTGTGTGTGTGTAAGAGGGCACCTTTGTGTGGAGACCCAAGGGTGATACAGGAAATAGTCCTGGATGACTCTGCCTCCTTATTGCTTTGTGTTAGAGTTTTCCAGGGTCTGCTTTCCAGGGCTAGAATTGTGAGCCACAGCTATTTCTATCTAGTGTTTTTACTTGGGATCTGGGGATCCCAACCCAAGTCCTCTTGCTTGAGAAGTAAAGTCTTTAATTTCTGAGGCATCACTTGAGTCCTTGATTAACTATTTTCAATTTTTATTTCCCGGAGCAAGACTATTCAATTTTTTTTTCACTGTCTGTCTGTACCTCCGTGAAGACAGAGTAGTTATAGAACACGAAGTCAAGGTCATGTATTAGACAGCCTCTTCATGGACTCCACTACAGAATAGACTATTTATGTAACCATTAATGAAAGTCATGTAAACATTTACCTGGTAAAAAGCAATGCCTGCCCTGCCATTTTGGTGTGGCTTTTTTTTTCTTTTTCTTTTCCTTTCCCTTTTCCTTTCCCTTTTTATTTTTCTTTTTCTTTTTTCTTTTTTTTTGGTAGGATCAGCCTAGGAGTCTAGCCAGGAGTCAGTGCTTGCTCTGTGCACCTGGATTTTTGTGTCTATATGTGTGTCTATGTGTCAGTGTCTGTATGTTTACGTTATGTTTGTATATCAGCAAGGATACCCAAGAATGAATCTGGAAATTGTCCTGGATTGCTTCTCCCTCCTTTTTGCTTTGGTCTGTCTTCCAGGCCAGGAAGGGTAGACTACTGCCATTTTTGCATGTTATTTTTTGTTTGTTTGTTTGTTTAGAATCCAGGATCCAAACTCAGAGCATTTCTGCTTGTGAGGCAGTCTTAACCCCTGAACCATCTTAAACTGAGTAAGAATCTTGAAAATAGTCATATGTGTAATTAATAGAATATGTCTCTTCAACCATATATTCCTTTAAAAAAGGTTAAGACAGAGTAACATTTTGTAATTCATAAAAATTTTATTGGGCCCTTAATGTGTACTTTCAAAAATGAACTTTAATTTTTGTGTGTGTGTGATGGTACTATTACGCTGCCTATTATGATGCCTTGAACGTCAGCATTCAAACAATTCTGCTGTTTCAGCTTCCCAAGTATTTAAAACTATAGACTTGTTCTACTTTTCCTGCTGTGCGTCTTTGCACTTTCGTATTCCTCTTTCTCAGCATAAATGAATTAAAATAGTGAGTCTGTCCAAATATCTCTAGACTTTGATGTGGAAGTAATACTATGATTGCCATTCTTACGACAGTTAATGGAAACGACTATCTGAACTTTAAAAATATGTTTACCTTTATTGAGTAAGTATTTTTTCTAAGCATTATATATTGAAAATTTAAGTGGTAATTGCAGGTTTT
Source organism: Typhlomys cinereus (assembly GCA_023101885.1). NCBI lineage: Eukaryota > Metazoa > Chordata > Mammalia > Rodentia > Platacanthomyidae > Typhlomys > Typhlomys cinereus. The sequence goes on from JALPQD010000154.1 coordinate 354,451, forward strand.
TCATTGACTAATGTTCACATTTTTCCATATAGCAAATGGGGTTCATTACTGTGAATTGCAAGTTAAGGATATTGCTATATCTTTCTAAAACAATGGGATAGTTAAGTTTTCTTTTACCCTGAGCTTTTCCAGTAGAAAATAGTACAATGTTTCTATGCATTTTAACAGTTTTAAAGATGCATCTTAAATTTAGTGTGCTTTATGATTTTCTTTAAGTGATAAAAAGTGTCCCATAAAGATAATATCAAGACACTTCTAAGGTGCATAAAATAATTATAGAAATTAAATTAAAACTGTGCTTCCCAGGTGACTATGACATCATTGTAGCACCTGGCAACTTCTCAGCTCCCAAATTTATTCCAATTCCAATTATTCAACAGCTTTCCTGACTTAGTCCAAACCGAACTAGACTTTACTGTGAAGAAACAAAATGTTCAGGTATCGATCTGGATCATGGTTAATTTTTCCTACTACACCAACTCTGATTGTGTCCTCAGTTTAACAATGCTCACCTCATTACTTGGGTAAGTTTCTCCCCCCACACAAGCCTTCTTTACTTTCTCTTTCTGTCCTTTCTGTTAGATCCATGTCTAAATTCTTGTTCTGTCACCCAATTATTAGCAGAGCCCTTCTAAAGCTGGATGTCTGTTTTGATCATATCTGTCTCTCCACTTCAAAGAGCTGGCTAATTCTTCCTGAACACTGCTTCTGTAAGCGGGACAGAAAATGGTGACAGATTTATCATTCGTCCTGCTGAGCTTCAAGTACTGCCTGTAGAGACTCCTTCAGTACATTGTGCTGGGTAGTCAGGGGGGCCAAATATTTGCTTGCTTACCATCTGCTGACTTCATTGTTCCCACTGAGCAAGACTTCAGCTCATCAGGAAGAGTCGACTCTTTCCACCTCCACTCTGTTTAGAGTGACATGTGTTTGTTTCTTTGCGTCTAGCCAGCACCACATGCATTTTGGATACACTGATTATTCCTTGGGGAAGAGTTGTGGATCATTTAGGCGATGTGGAAGCCCCATATTAACTTATATAGTTGAAATCTGACTCAAGATTAAATGTGTAGTGCTGAAGCACTTCAAACTTCGAAGGGCAGAGTAAGGATGGCTTTAGGACTGAGACCAGCCGAGGGACTACACTCCCACAGGTGCTTTTGGGGGTGCAGATGAGAAGGAGTGAGAACAAGTTTACTTAATTTTCATAGACTATGGTATGGTCTTTCCTTTTCTTTGAAAACAGGCATTTCTACATTACTATAAATACACCACACATTATATACACACAAACATACACACAAACTTCGTGTTTAGGTGACATCTATTTGAATAATGGTCCTTCTAAGAAAGTTGATTTAAATCAAAAATAATGAAGAAAATCATTGAGTGCTTAGTTCTAGATTTCTGAATTTGATCAAGAGCTCAAAAAAAAAAGCTGTAGTGTCAGATCCTTTGAACAAGTGGAATGTGGAGCAAAATACCATTGCTATCCTCATGCTGCCCATTTGTCATATTCTTATTCTGTTTATGATGGAAGATAAATTAATGGTGATATGATCATTTCTATCATCACAGTATGGCTTGTGAAAAGATACTTTGAAGGATAACTGATAGAAAATGACCTACTTGAGTTTCAGAGATTTTTCAGACAAGTCTGAGGATTGGAGTGCTTAGATCCCTTATGTTATGTAAATGCCGGATGCCGTGGCTTAAGCAATCTCACTCATCCTCTGTGACTGTGGAAAATGAGAGGCACTAACCAGTAATGTTCCTGGGCCATCCAGCCTGTGGCATGCAATAGCAGTGGAGGAATCCAATGTCAATCCCGATGGAAATACCAAGAGTGCCCTTTGAAGGATGTCTACCTCTAGGTTATTATGGCATACACATCCCTATAGTCTCACGCATTTACACTCACCATCACCCACATACCCTATCGATTGCCCACTTTCATATTTGGTCTCATGAAGTTAGCGGCTACTACTGCCTCAGCCTGTGTAGCATGCCGACAGTCATTGATGGAACCATCAGTCAGAATCAGGTAAGCCAAATTAATAAAACCCTTCAGCTACATGTATTCCTATTTGTCCCTTCTGTTTCTCTAGAGAAGACTAACTAATGCAGCTACACATTTGCTTTTAATTTTCATTTCCAGGTATGAGTTATATGCATATATATAGAAAGTAATAAGTAAACCTAAAGCAATGACTTTCAAAATTGATTTATCAGCTAATCTAAGAGACCATGAAGGTAGGTAATTGTTGATGTCTAAGTTACTTTCCAGTTCCACAGGCCTGATGTTGTAAGTTGACTACTTGTATTTTTGTATGCTGCACTGCATTTTACCAGTCCGTAATTTATGGTGTATGTCTCTAGTTGTATGTAAACTAGAACAATAAAACTTTGAGCACTGAAAAAAAAACTTTTTTGGTTTGATCTTCATTCACTCAGATACATCAATAGTAATATTTCATGTTTATTGCCTTTCTAAATTGGTATTATAGTTTGAATGCAAGTTTTCCCCACAAGTCCGTGTTTGAATCCTTTAGTAGTATGAATGTTTGCAAAGGCTGTGAAACTTTCAATACCTGGCGCTTTCCTAGACAAAGATATCTCACAGGGGATGGAGGATGGGCTTTGAGGTTTGGTAGTCAATCCCTGCTTCCTCCTGCTCTGCATCCTGATGGTTGCTGCCTCCTGATTCTGCCTACAGCCATGCCTTCTGCTCTCAGGGTACTGCCCTAAGGGACTACATCCCCTCTGGAATTTTAAATCAAAATTTTTTTAACTTTACTCTGGTTGTTTGAAAGTATTACCTCATAAAACAATAAGCTATTACACATGAGATTTAAATTTTGGTTTGAGAAATGCTTTATAATCTGCTGACAAATTAGGCATAGGTGATCTCAAGAAGCCGCAAGAAGCTGTGCTTGATACCATATTTTTGTAATCCAGCTACTTGGGATACTGAGGCAGAAGAAACACAATTCAAGGCAAGCTTGTGCTGCAGACTGAACTCAAGTAGAACCTGGTCAACTTCATCAAAGTAAAAAGTAGAAGTTAGGCTGGGGATACATCTCTATGTTAGAGTGCTTGCTTACTCAACATATGCAGGGACTTGGGGGTTAATACCCAGCAGAAAAAAATCAAAACAGTAGGGGACAATGATTACTGCTCTGTCCCTTGACATCTTAGACAATAGTAACTGTTCACCTTTCTCTCATATGACAATTTCAATGTTTTGAGCCACTAAGATTAAACTGCCACATTGCACAGTTTAGAAAGTCAATGAACATGTTAGCTTTGCATATACAGATATGGCTGAGAAAGAAAAGATGTTGAAGTGACTCATAGTCACTAAATTAATATATCGAATTACATGCAAAGACCTTTCACATGCAAAAATCTCACACAGAAACATAGACTTCAGTTCACTGGTGGGATCCCAACAGCCAAATATAGTTTATTAGAGGAAGATATAAACTAGCGTTTTCAGAAGTTGTGAGAAAAAAATGGCTTTTAGATGTCATGTGGGAATGTACTCTGTCCAGTTTCTATTTCAAAATTATTATCCATATCTTTTGGAAATCTTTTTAGTCATTGATGTGACTAGTGCTTTTTAGGTTAAGTTAGCTATAATGAATAAACAGTATTGTAGCTTCAGATTTAAAAGAAGTCTGGTGTAAAGTCTCTCAATGTTAGTAGGATTAAATGTTGATTGTGTTGGTTGGAATCAAAGCTCTTCTTTCAGCCCATACGTTGGATAACAATACAATTTAAAGTAATCATCAACATTGATCCTATTAGTTTTGGTCTGGATTATTTACCAATACATTTCTAGTTGAATTGGAAGAATTTTTGAGACAAAAGGACTTTTACATGAATAAAAATTGTATACATTTTATACATATAATATCCTTGCTCTGTTACTTTCCAAATATTTCCATTTTTCTCCCCCCTCCCTTCCCTCTCCTCCCCTTCCCTTTTCTTTTCCCACAACTGGGACAAAGCAATGCCTACAGAGAGGAGACTACCATCTGATGCTGCATTCACTAGTATGTCAACCTCAGAGAGGTTCAGCTGGGCCACAGAATAGTAATAGTAGAAATTTAAAGCTTTGAACTGTATTACAGAAACTTTTCCAGTACATTTTTATAGTGTTGATGAAAATAATAGTAAATATTATCTTTCTGTGTCCTGAGGCTGTAAATTATTATGTTTGTAAATTAAAAATTACTTTTTATATATTTTTTACAAAATTATTTATGTTTTTCTTGTGTGCATGTGTATGTGTGTGTCAAAGAACGTCGTGTGTGTGTTTAGATGCTCAAAGATGAATTCGGGAGTCATCCTGCATTGCTCCTGCCTCCCTTTTGCTTTGCGTGGGATTTCCCAGGTTCCACCTTCCAGAACTGGAAGTGCAGGTGACTGTCATTTCCACCTGGTGCTTTTACATGGGATCTGGGATCCAAACTCAGGTCATTTTGCTTGTGAGGCAGAGTCTTAACCCCTGAGCCATCTATTCAGCCTCATAAATTATTCTTTATATTTTGTATAATTTACATTTTATTTCTTTTTTGCTAAATGAATATCTTTCCTTCCACCTCTGATCCCTACATGCCCATATCAGTCCTTCTTCTTCTTTGTTGTTTGATTTCGGATTATAGCATCAGATTAGCCAAGTTGTACATAGCTTGAAAATAGATCGGTGTTATTGTAACACATCTATGATTTTAAGCACTTTGCATTTCCTATGTGAGGGAATATAATGAAAGGGAATATAATGAATGGAAAATGGTTCCACAAAATACTTAAGTCCCTTTCCTAGGTGCAGCATTAAGGGTAAAAATATATATCAAACTTATTAATGACCTGAATTAAACTTAGAGTTAAAAAGAAATAATTCCTGAGAAGATGTTCATGTGGCTATTAAGGTTTTTATTTTCAAGGAGTTAAGTTAGGTATCAACTCTAATGGAATAATCATTCTATTCTCTTTCTTCTCAAAGTAATTATGTCTAGTAGGTGATTTCATTGCTTCGAGCAAAATGATTCATTTTGTTCATTATCAAGTTTAAGGTTGTATTAATTGCTAATGAACCATTGATCTAGTTTGTTTTTCTGCCTTAAAAAATCAAACAAGACATATTAACTAAGTTGTGATCATGAAAAGATGCAATCGTACCATAGCAATGAAAGAGTCCATTTTTCAAGAGATACTTTATTGAAATTGCAGATAACAGATGGCAGCTGAAAGAAGGCAAGTGTAGTCTCACAGGAGAGTCTTTTATCTGCAGAATGCCCAGAACTTTCCCACAAAGTCTCGACTGTTTCAGAAGCTTTAAATTTGCTGATGAAAACACTTCAGTCTGCTATCTGTAGCCTGAACCTCTTCAACTGCCAGGAGACCACATTAATCAATTTGTGATTTATATTGGACTTATAATTGATTCTCATTTGAAATCATAAATATAAAATGCTTTCTATTAAAATGGACTTACACTCCTAACAATGCAGTAATGCACTATTCTCCTGATGATACAGAGTTGAAGTTCAAGTTCATAAATGGAAGAGATGGGTTCAAGTAGCTGACAAAATGCAGAATTAGATTTGTAACTGGCTCTTGGAAGAAAGACCCAAGATGAATAGAGACAAATGAAAGTACTTTTGCTTCCAGAATAAATCATTTTAAGTGCAGATCTGAAGAAGAATCTTGAATGATGATTTTCATTATTTAAGCACTATTTATAATATCATTCTCATCTGTTAACAAACTCACCATTCTGCTTTTCACAGATATGGCTAGTATGGAGATAATAAGCTTGAAATAGCATTTTTTGCTACTCTAAAATTCTAGATTCTGGCACTTTCCTCTGCTATCCACATTTTGAGTATAATTTGCAAGCAATTTCAATACATTCAATAGGTGAACAAATGATGGCCTTTAAATAATAAAAATTACTATGGTAGAAAAAATTGATATAACAGCCAAAGAATGGTGCTTTCACACATTAGCAAGACTGTGAGATTGAATCACATGAAAAAGAAAGCAAAGAGGCTTATTAACAAACAATGCAACCAAAAATGTTTCCGTAAAAGGACTTGATAAGTCTAGTCACAAAATGTGTATGGTTTCACTTCTAATTATTCTCTGACAAAATAAATGAGAAAAGCATTTGGGATACAAACATGACATGTGTGAATTCTTAAGTAATTATTTAGATTCATAACTTTTTGTTATCTAGAATCAATCTCTAACTACCACTTGAAGATTCCTATTATATATTGCATTTCAGCAGAATAAAGTATAGAAGTTAAATTTTGGTGTTTTGCTTCCTCTGTATATCAGTCTATGCATGCCCAAATAGATTAACAATTGCAAAAGAATGATCAATATTAAGCATAATTAAAATGTAAATGGATTTTAAAATTTGCTTTTCATCAATGCTTTTTATAGGTTTTCATTGAAATCATTTTTAGGACACATAAATTCAGAAAAAATGGATGATTATTCCAACACATTCTAATTTCTCTATGGGTACGGATATTTGTGTTTTATTTTATGCTATAATTTGTGTAATTTTTATTCATTAATGGAACAATATATCACATGTGTCTCAAAGTTTTCTGAGTCTATGAAGTATAATTTTTATAAATACAATATGAATAGTCTTTTAATGAAAAAAATAAATACATGGATAAAAATAGAAAAATCACCCAACCAAAACATGTCTCTCTAGTCTTTAAGCTTCTTGTCAGATTAAAAAAAGAGGTTATGTTAGAATGGTGTTTTCATCCAAATAATGGCAATGGTCACAAGTAGCAACAACAATACTATAGAAGGCAATGTTGGTATGGTGAAGGTTATGCCAGTCTAGATAGATAGATAGATAGAGAGAGAGAGAGAGAGAGAGAGAGAGAGAGAGAGAGAGGTCCGTTCTGGCTGTTTCCTTGTATCCTTGAAATATACTGTTCTGTTTGTATAGCTGCTGTGTGAATGGACACACATGTTGTCTAGTCAGTCAAATGATCTGTCGTTAGGGAAGCAACCAGATATCCAAATCTTTCATCCAGTTAATAGGACTTGATAAAGCTTGTAATATTATTTGAAAGGACTGAAAGTAAAGATGCCGGGTGAACTTGGGAGGGTATGTGACAAGAATCCTGCTTGGACAGATGGAATAACACGGTCACTTATCAAGCTTCTGCTTGGGGGAACTGGAAGCCTCATGGAGGCACATTTAGCCAATGCTGCTGAGGCTGCTAAGAATACACCCTTGAATGGATCTCGAAAACTATAATTGTATGAGATCCATATGTGAGATTCTTGATTTCCTCCTTGCTGCTGCTGCTCTTCTGTGAAACTGGTTCATACCTTATGATGGATAAAATAAATGGCATCACACATAATTTCTGAGGCAACAATTTGATATTAATTGGAACAAGAGCACACATGTAACTTTTTCTTGTGAAAATGTTAATAGGTGTTAGATGAAAGAAATAAATCCCTGGGCAAGTTCTTGGAAGGCATTTTGAGTTTACAAGTTTCAACATATTTCTTTATTTAAAGACATAGTACATTTTAAATTATATGTTGTGAGTATGCACTGGCCAAACTTTTAAGATACTTCATTTCTCCCCATTTCTGCTTTCTTCCAGGGAATTTACAGATATTAGCTAGTGCTCTGAAGTTTATCACATCTGAAGTCTTGTACATTATCACATGTATTTAAAATAGTCATGTTGCAAAAATAAAATGCAAGGCACATATGTATAAACATATGCAACTTTAATATTAATAAAAAACTTTTTAATATTCATAAATGTATATGAGCAGGAGAAATAGACTGATATTTCCAAGCTGGCAGGAGAGAGACAGGATCCTATGGATACTTCCTGAGTGCTATTGATTGATAGGGTGAGGAGCCTTCCTGAGTCCCTGATTAAATCTAGAAGACAGAGAAGGAGGCAGCAGGGAAGGAGAGAGTTTGTTGGAAACAAAGGAGAGAGGTTATTAATGACAGCTACCTCGCATTTGCTATTGTCAGTCAGAGTGTCACTATTTGAGAAATAAGATATTAAAGGCTGAGAATCCATTGAGAGAGAGTTTGGCCTTTCTTAACATGACACTGCAAGAGTGATGAAGCAGAAACCGGATTTGGGAAGCACGTGAAAAGGAGGACTGAGCTGGGCAGACACTAGGCTACATTTTCAGATCGTGAGGTAATGCAAACATTGATGCTAAGTCAAGTCTAGAAGGGTGCTGAAGAAAATGTAGTTCAGGATTTAATCTTCACATGAAATATTATTGGACAGACTTGTATGCATGCATACAATAAACAGGCTAATCAGACTACTGATTAGTACAAATGCCTTCACCATACATCGTATGGGTAAATATACATTTTGGAATTTTTCTAAGATAGATGTCATGTACCATGAAATGAAAACTAATTTAATTTGGTAGCTAGCATACAACTTGCACTGACTGAATAGGCAATATACATAGAGTGTACATGTTTGCTTTGTATGTTTGTATCAAGATTTTATAGTTCATTATTACTAATGAATAATTATTATTCATTGTTACCAGTTTATTTATTTGGTGTAGAGTTTTAAGAAAATATAAACTTAAAAATATGAACATGCATTTTCATTAAGAAATTTTTCCCCCAATAGATACATAATTATCAGTGAGTGTTTTCCATGTTTACATATTCTCATTTTTTTAACAATAAGACTTTAAAGTCTTTAACATAACAAATTATATGCAAATTTGACAAAACATAAAGATTGCTCTTGGGTTTTGGAGACACTCAGTGTAAAGTATTGGACATGTAAATAAAGGAAAGGAATTTGGATCCCTAGAATCTAACTAAAATACTTGTGGGTATGGTAGCCTGCCTGTGATTACATCCTCGGAAGATGGAGCCTAGTAACCTCCAGAGCAAGTTGGCTATCTAGATTAGCCTTACAAATCACTTCTGGGTTTGATTTACAAACCCTATTCCAAAAACATGAATGAAAGGATGATCGAGGACGATTCCCAATATTAACCTTGGGCCTTCATACTCATATGCACACAAATATGCACATGGACTCCACAGACCTGCATGTGTGCATGCAAACATGCATGCAAACATGTGTACCAAGAAGCATACACAAACTCCACACACACATATACATGAAAATGGAAATAAAGATTGATCTGATGTAAACTAACTTAAGGACTGTCAATGTGTCAAACAATATGTGATTCAATAGGACGTCTTAGACCTTAACAAGTGGATTTTAAAGGTAATCTCTCAATGGCCCACTTTTTTTCTGATGAGTTATAAATCTACTGATAGATTACACACAATTTTAACCTCATTTCTTGACTTGTCATCAGATATTTTCTGACAAGTTCACTCAGATCTAGACCTTAAGATCATCTACTGAACATGATCTCACAGATAATGACCTGGATTGCTTAAGCCATAAGGAACAGAAGTGCAGATAGGAGAAAATACTGGAGAATTCGTAGGTCTTTCTCCCAAGCAAACCCTGACAGTGGTACAGGATGATTGTGTAACTAGTTGTATCAGAGTGTTGAGTGTGGACTTAGGTATCCTAACTATGTCTCACCACAGGAAAAATCTCAGAAAGCAGAAACTTGTTCCTGTGAATGCTTAATTCTGAAGTGCAGTGGCCTTGTCTATATTGTGACTAAAGACAGACATCTTGGAGCAGCTTTTCCCTGACGCACAAACTAGATCATCATTGATTTGTTATTTTTAGGTTTGAATCTGCTCTGAGCAAGAACAAGAAGCTCTGACTATGCTTCCAGCCAAATCCAAAGCTTTAGCACTAGTATTGGCTGAAATAGGAATGGGTCTGTCTGTATTTCAAAAAGGAGTATTTTATATATAGAAAAAGTAGACCGTACTCTAGAGAAAAACCTTCAAAGTAGCATGGGAAAGGCTAACATTAAGTCCCAATGGTGTGTCATTTATTGTTAGATAAAACATACCTCTAATTGTATTGTACAGGTGATTGTATAAGTTCTTTCTACTTCTGATATTTCACAACGCTAATTTGTTTTTGAGGTCTCTTTAAATACAATTTTGGTTTTCCTCTGTCTTCCAGATTTTTCTTAATGAAGATATCAGAAATTTCTGATGTAGAAGAATGGCTATCATTTGCTTTAATGGCCTGGATTCCCATCTACACTTTTTCATTTTGTGAGTTTATCATTTTTGGGGATGGGGGTGATGCTGGGGACTGAACCCTGGGCCTTGGACTTGGTAGCCTTTGTCACTGAGATAAATATCCAACTCCAATTTTGTGAGTTTGAATGAATCTCTTGGGTATGCAACCCTTAAGGTGGTCTCTCTTTCAGTTTTCATTTTACAAGCAGGAATATGAAATTAGGGTTCTTATCTCTGATGTGGCTCCTTTCTTGTCTTTCATTGAATTAAAATTGAAACGTTTAATTCATCATATTAAGCGATGAATTTTAACAGTGAAATTTAAAAGGTTTTATTTTAGGTTTTCAATGCTGATATGGCAAAAATAGTATTTTAAAGCAGAGGACCCTCTCCTAAAATGAAGAACTGTATATGCTTCTTATGTGTAACATTAACTGTCACTGTAAACAATGGTGACTTCCTCACAATCAATGGAATGCTGGAAATTCATTAATTTCTTTCCCTTGAAATATGCCATAACCACACAACAGCAATATGCTAATATTGGATGTGATCATGTGTTCTTGTAGACTGTGATTTTACTTTGTTTGCTATGGTTAATTAATGAGCTTATAAACAGTATCATAGAGGTAGGAATATAATTTCATAAATCATATAGAAATCTAAGCTATTACTCTTTACATAGCATCTACTGTACAATAAGAAATTCATGTTTAAACTCAGGCTAAAATCTACTCTCTGTTAGTGTCTTGAGATCTTATAAGCTATATCATTCAAAACACAAATGAATGGTCTCCTTTGGCACATGAATGATTCAATTTATCCTGTCAATAATGAATAATGTGGGGATGAAGTCAGAGGTATATTTCCTCCAATTAAATATTTTCTGGTCATTGACTTCAGATTGTTTCCTAACGATTTGGTTCCTTTCATAAATGGTTTCTCCTCTGTTCTGTTCAATCCCTTTCATTCTACACTGATGATAGATCTTTCTAACAGACAAATCACATCATGTTACTCGGACACTCATCATCTTAACACAACTTCCGATTGCCTGAACCATTGATTTTCCTTTCCAATACTAACTACATATCAGACCTGTAAAAATAAAAAAAAAAACACAGTTGATGATCAGTCTTATTTCTAAAGCTGTTAAATGTGAATTTTAGAATGTAGTGTCTGGCCATAGTTTATTTTAAAATTATTCCTTCTTGATTACAATATAGTCATTTGTAGCAATAATAGATTAAATATTCACAAATGTTTTTTTACCACAGTAGGGAAGTAGGATGCTAACAACAGAGACTACCTTCCTTTTCTTCTATTCCCGATTCATCGTATTGTAATGACAAGACATAGAGCAGACACATGTATACACATGCACAAGTAGACAAGCTGCTTCAGATGCAATATTTCACAAGTGAACTTCAGATGAGATATAAATTTCCAGTTAAATGTGTTCAGCATAAGCCCCAGGTCATCCAGACAGTCAGGCAACATAGTCCGCAAGCAGATGTTCAGCTGTAGTCAGCTACCTTGCTCCTGGCTTCAGCCTGTGGAAAAGAATTCACGTCTCGCTCCTCCTGGAACACCGATCACACCGAGCCTACAGCATGCTGTCTAGGCATGGTCCTGCACAAAGACAGACTCCAGCTGCACTAAGAGATTCCACGCTTCCTCCTGGCCTTGAACAAAAACCCCACTAGTTCCCTGGCTCTGCGCTGAAACTTCCCAAGGACCCACAGAAGTCAAGACCAGCATCTCATGCACCCCTAGGTTTCTGCTTGCTTTGTAAAAGACAAATCACATCATGTTACGGACACAATCATCATCTTGACATAACTTCTGAATGCCTGAATCCTTAATACTTTCCCGGCAACAGCCACATGTCAGACATGTAAAATTTAAAAAAGAAAACATTGACTGACATTCCTCCCTCTCCTAAAGCTATTAAACTTCCAACAGTGAAAGAGAACGAAATCCTTCAAGATTCATGACTCTCTTTACTTTTGATCTAGGGAAGTAGTTTGTTAATGGCAGCAATAAAATAAATGTTACATGAAAATGGACAAAATAAAACACTAAGAAACATTTATTTACTCCTGTGTATAAAAATTGAAGTATTTTTCTGATTTTTTATTAGCACATATTATCTCTAAAGAATGAGAAACTTCATTGGGACAGGTCTATCTTTGGACATAGCCTGCTTTGTAATATTCCATGCTGTGATAATTCACTTCCTCTCCTGTCCTTTATTGTCCCCCTCTCTTCTATATCCTTAAGAGTTTTTGCTTCAGTTTCATGTTCTTCTCTTCTGGATTCAACTTTTGAAAGAAAGCATTTTGTTTGTCTTTGTGACAATAATTTATTTCATTAACATGACAATCTCTTTCCATTTCCCTTCATTTTTATTCCTTGTTTTCTTCTTTTCATATATGAGTGAATGGGTGTTCATATGCATGTGCTGTGTGAGTGTTTTCCATGTGGGTGGGTGTACACAAGTATGTTGGCATGTGCACAGGAGGCCACTTGAGTATGTGTGCCTTGGAGTCCCAAGAAGGACATCAGGAATCATTCTTCATTCTGGATCGTTCTTTCCATCTACCATTTGTTCTCTAGATTCCCAAACTCCACCTTCCAGGTCTGAATTGCAGACTTTATCTGCCTAGAATTTTTATGTGGGATCTGGAGGTTAAATCTGAGGTACTTTTGCTTTCGAAGTAAAGGCTTTTCTCTAGTCTCTATTTTCTGTCAAATAGACAGTTTCATTCTTTTTGATGGTTGAATAAAATTCCGTTATCTAAGTATGTCACATCTTCTTTGTTGACTCATCCATCCATCAATACTAATTTCATTACTTGGACAGTATCAAGTACAGTGCTCAACATGGTTAGGCAGGTATGCCTGGATAATAAGCTGGCTGATTCATTGGAAGTATGTATGTACACGTAAGTTATATAACCAGACCCCATAGTAGTTCTTTTTTTTAGCTTTTTTTTTTTTTTTAGTAACATACATTCTGACTTTCAAAGTGGTTATATTTATTTGTGTCCCCACCAGCAGGGTATAATGTTTTCTCTGCCACATTATCCTTGTTAATATTTGTTGTTTGTGTTCATACTAGTAACCAACGCGACAAGGTTATTGCTAATGCCAGTGCAGTTTGATTTTTCCACATATCTCTAACATGGAATCTTTTATGTTTTCTCTGGGGTAAGTGGTACTACATTTATCACACTAATGAGAAAATGGAGAAGCTTAGAGAAGATTGACATCATCATCTTCATCTTCTTCATCATACAACTGATATCTATTGAAATGTTTGTCAGGTACTATACAAAGTGCTTTACATATAGTAAGTGATTTTATTTGTATTGATACCACATGATTTGTGTACTAATATTGTCTCAAGTTTGTAGACAGAGAAATCAGGATAGAAGGGGAGCTATTTGGTCAATGTTACTCAGCTATATAATATGAGTCAGAATGTGGTTTTCATTGTTGACAATTTTGCTTCAGACAGGTGATCTCCATTACATTGTAGGTGCAAATATGAGACTTCAGTGTTATTGGATAAGCCATCATTTAATGATATTGAATCATCATACAACTCAAAAATTATTTTTCTGAAAAATTGAAAAAGCCTTACATGCCTTTTTTGTACATTACAGAAAATTAGTTTATAGGTTTTAGGAAACAGGAGAAAAAAACATCATTTTCAATACAACAAATTGAAATAAAGCTAATATGAGCTTTACTGTGGATAGAGAAATGAGAATAAATTTTGCAAAATCAGTTTATTAAAGGTTCACAAAGGCTGAATTATATTTCATCTTTTGAAATATAAATCATCTTTTGCACATTGGTACAAGACCACTGGCCTACAGTAAGGAGGTAATGTAGGAAGGAACTTTGAGTCTGTGTTTTATTTGTATGTGATTGTTGTTGAGGTTCACAAAATTCCACAATGTCTTTCCAGTCACAGCCATTGGAGACAAATTGTCCTTAAAAGTTGTCCTTCTAGAAAATGAGCTGCATTAATGCAAAGAACCTTGTGAATCACATAGTATATTCCAGTCATTAAAAAACCACAAAGTCAAATTTGTAGCATGCCTTAAGCAGTGATTCAGGGACTCATTGTTCACATTTGATGCACTAACTTTGATGTAACCTATGTATTTTATTCCTACATTTATTTCAATATGGACCCTGAAAGATGTTAGTCATTAATATAGTTTTAATCAAAAACTAATATTGAAGATACTTGAGAGCAATTGTCATGAAAAGCTCTTCACTTCGCTTTAGTGGTCATGATGAAATGTATCCCTAAACTCTTGTAATAAGGAGATCTGTAATTGAACGTGGGCTACTAGCAGATTCAAAGTAGCAATGGAGATGGTGGCAGCAAAACAGATTGTTCAGGATGTCCTGCATCAGATAAGATTAAGAAGGCTGCAGAAATGAGATGACAAGTTTGAAGACTAAGAGATTTGTGGGTTATCCACAGTCATCTGAGGGAGCATGGAGGAAAGGTTTCCCAGGACTTAGCTTAGGGAGGACAACAGCAGTTAGGGGTGAAGTGAGGATGACAATCATGCTCTTGGAATTCTGGGTTTCAGGAAGTGAAGCATGCTTGGCTATCAGGCAAGAAGAAATTAATCCTGTGAATTTGAACTAGATTACCCACATTTGGCATCATGGAATAGGGCTTCTGAACAGTACTGCAAAGTCTGGATATCTGTATCTTGTTTGGAGGTGGAGAAGGGAAATATCTGGGCCGTTGAGTTCACAGGCAGACACAGAAGGCATAGAACTGCCCGAGAGAGAGAGAGAGAGAGAGAGAGAGAGAGAGAGAGAGAGAGAGAGAGAAAGAGAGAGAGAGACTCTTTCCTCTAATGACTTTTATTTTCTATTAATGTTAATATGGAAGAGGTTGTACTTGAAATAGATTTCACCGAGGCATGAGGAACAACAGTTGTATGACTGAAAATTTATCCAAATGACACAATGCATTCTATACTCTTGTCATTTAGAAAAAGCTATCATGTAGTGCAAAGGGTTTATGGAATCAGTCAACAAAAGCTGAAAATATCATGAGCTACTACTGTGAGGTTAAAATATAAGAATTTATACAGTAGAGAGTCTGAGAGCTGGGAGTGCGTTCAGGACAAAAACAGAAATCTATGGTGTTGTACAAAGAAGACAGAGAAGTGGAAATATTTTAAACATTGGGTTAGAGTAATTGTCATGTAAGATGATAGAATTTTAGCTAGGATAATGGTAAGTTTGTGGCAATAAGCTAGATGGTAGGGATTTTCAATAACTGTGGAATCCAGCTCTGAGCTGGCATTATCCTGTAATGATTATGACACTGCTTGTCTTACGGAAATCAATATAGTACTCAAAATGGTTCTGAATCTTCTCATGCCTATGTCTGATGATCATTTCATGACCCTTTAGTATTCTTGGACACCCGATCGGTCACATTTCACTTTCCAAGGCCGATTCTTTTACACTCCAGACTGCGCTATTGATACTTCCATCAGCGCCGCACTCTCCCAAAACATTTTCCTATTTGAACATTATATGTGTGTCGGTACATGCATGCTTACACGTGTGGGGGTTGTGCATGGCTACATGTGCACATGTATGATTGAGGCTTGAGGTTGATGGCGGTATTCTTTCTTGATGGTTCTTCCACATTACAGTTTAAGTCAGAATCTTTAATCGTGTTTTTCTCCCTCCCGCGCCGCCTCTGTCTGCGCAGCCATCCCCAAGTGAGCGAGTCCGAGTCCGTCTGCCCGCCCAGCCCCCACCCAGCCCCCCAGGTCGCCCCGTGTCCCTGCGCCACACCCGGGCCTGCCTCCAGCTTTGGCCTGGGCCGCACCCTGGGCCCCAGCCCCTTTCTTCCTCCCGCCAACCTGTCCCACTGATTGGACAGGACTTGCTCACATTCCTCCATTCCTGGAGCTTGGGAGGGCCACTAAGCCTAGCCCCAGACCCCAGGTGAAGAATTCTGCCAACAACATCAGCCCCTCTGCCTCTCTGGCCCACCGGGGACCCACACAAGTGGTCTACAGAAGACACACTGCTACTCAGAATTCAATAGAGTGCAAAGAAAACTCAAGAAAAGTTCTAAGGGTCAAAGGCCATACATCTGAAAACCTCTACAATCATCCTATCACATGGGAGAGATTCTTCACATCCAGCCCAAAGATAAGTAAACCTCCCTTTGTTTTTCACCTTACTGTTCCTTTATAATATTAATCACTGTAGATTAACCTTTCCATACAGCCACCCCCAAAAAATATACAATTCCAGGGAATACACCACTCATTCTCACATATCACCAAAATACTACATGGTAAAAGTGCACTACCATACTAATATTCACCCCCTGTCTACTTAACCTGATTTAACTGATGTACTAACAGCCTAGTACCCGCAACTAGGAAATAACAATAACAAAAGACAAACATAACCAACCCCAAGGCAAGCACTAGTAACAACTGCCCAAGTGTAGTAATACCAAGTAACTCAGTTCAGTCAAAAACACACAGAAACTGAAAAGCCCTAGAAGACAAAACAACAATGTCCAAGTCAAAGTGCAGATACATGAGAAATAAAACTCAAGGAGACCAATCTCCCACTGAAAGAATCACCCCTTAAGGATGGATTCCAAACAGAACAAATTCACAGAAAATAGCCAAGAAAGCCAGACCCAAGACAACTTTCAAAGTATGATCATTACCATGATTAATACTATGAAACAGGAAATCCAAGAGGAATTAAACAACCGCATCAACCACTTTGAACAGGAACACAACAGGCACTTGGAGGAGTTCAGAAAAACAGTTCAAGAAACAAAAATAGGCATAGAGCAGTTAAAACAGTCTCAGGCAGAGTTTAAAATTGAACCTAAAAGACAAGTTATCTTCAACCCAAAGTTCAACAGAGAGTCTTATCAGCAGAACTAACGAAGCAGAAAATAGAATTTCAGATCTTGAAGACAAAGTGGGAGAATTAACTAGCTCAATGGAAGAGATTGTTAAAGCCAAAAAGATACTGGAGAGGAACATTCAAGAGATATGGCACACCCTGAAGAAGCCTAACATGCACACTCATGGAATACCAGAGCAAGAATCTCAAAATACCACACCTGAGGAAATTTTTCAAATTATCATAAATGAAAACTTCCTTCAACTGAAGAATGAGAAGCCCATCCAAATACAAGAGGCATTTCACATTCCAAACAGGTATGACCAAAATAGAAAATTGCCAGGGCAAATAATAGTCAAAACACTCCACATTCAAGACAAAGAAAAGGTGTTGAGAGCTTCAAGAGAAAAAAAGCAAGTCACTTTTAAAGGCAAACCTATTAAAATAACAAATGACTTCTCAATGGAAACAGTAAAAGCAAGAGGAGCTTGGAAAGACGTACTTCATGTATTAAATGAGCAAAAATGCCAACCCAGACTGATATACCCGACAAAACCATCTGTCATGATCGAGGGAGAAAGAAAAGTTTTCCAGCACAAAGACAACTTGAAGAGATACATGTCTACCAAACCAGGCCTTCAAAAAATGCTAGAAATGATACACAAACTTGAAGGAAAAAACAAGCATATCCAGGAAGACAGAAGAGTAGTATAATACCACAAAAACATAAATGTAAAATAATAAGCTTACAAACTCATTAAACATAAAAAATGTCCAGAATTAAAAATAATTTCTCCATTATAACATAAAATGTCAATGGTATTAACTCACCAATTAAGAGACACAGATTACAACTTGGATTAAAAATCACAATCCATCAATCTGTTGCCTTCAGGAAACTCATCTCACCACAAAAGATAGGCACATCCTAAAAATGAAAGGCTGGTCCAAAATCCTGCAAGCTAATGGAACCAGGAAACAGGCAGGGGTAGCCATTATGCTATTGGACAAAGTGGACTTCAAACCAAAAAAAATCATAAGAGACACAGATGAATACTACATTTTAGTCACAGGTACAATTCACCAGGAAGACTTCACAATACTGAACATTTATGCCCCCAATATGGGCCCCTCCACATTCATTAAGAAAATCCTTACAGCATCTAAAGCAAGAAATCAATCCCCAAACGATAATTCTTGGGGATTTCAACACTGCCCTCTCAACATGGGATAGATCAACAGGTCAAAAGCTTAACAGAGACACTTTGGAACTTAATCAAACCCTTAAAGAAATGGACCTTACAGATCTCTATCAAACTTTTCATCCACGTAGCAAAGAATACACATTTTTCTCAGCAGCACACGGAACTTTCTCCAAAATAGATCACATATTGGGCCACAAAATGAATCTCCACATATACAGGAAAGTTGAAATTCTAGCCTGTGCCCTATCAGACCACCATGGCCTAAAGCTTGACATCCACAACACAACAAATGACAGAAAATACACTAAATCCTGGAAACTTAACACTATGATGCTGAATGAGAACTGGATTTAGGAAGAAATTAAAAAGAAATTCAAGATTTCCTGAAAGCAAATGATAATGCAAATACAACTTATCAAAATCTCTGGGACACAATGAAATCTGGCCTAAGAGGTAAGTTCATAGCTCTTAATGCCTACATCAAAAAAAATGGAAACATCAGAAATAAATAACTTAACAATGCAGCTTAAAGCTTTAGAGAAACTAGAGCAATCTGATCCCAAAAGTAGTCGAAGAGAGGAGATTAGCAAAATAAGGGGAGACATATCTGAAATCGAGATTAAGAAAACGATAGAGAAAATCAACCAGTCAAAAAGCTGGTTCTTTGAAAAAATCAATAAGATTGATACACCCCTAGCTAAATTAACCAAAAGCAAGAGAGAGAAAACCCGAATCAACAAAATTAGAAATGAAAATGGAGATATCACTACTGATACCCAAGAAATCCAGAGAATTATAACATCATATTTCAAAAACTTATACTCTGTGAAGTTTGACAACACAAAAGAGATGGATGAATTCCTAAGTAAACACAACTTACCTAAATTGAATCCGGAAGTTGTGAATTATTTAAATAGTCCTATAACATATAAGGAAATTGAGGAAGTAATCTTGAATCTTCCCACCAAAAAAAATGTCCTGGACCAGATGGATTTAGCACAGAGTTCTACCAGACATTTAAGGAGTTAATAACACCAATACTCCTTAAACTGTTCCATCAAATAGCAAAGGAAGGAACACTACCAAATTCCTTCTATGAAGCTAATATCGTCTTAATCCCAAAACCTAATAAAGATTCACTTTAAAAAGAAAACTATAAGCCGATCTCTCTGATGAACACAGATGCAAAGATTCTCAACGAAGTCTTACCAAATAGGATTCAAAAATATATTCAAAAGATCATTCACGGGGACCAAGTAGGCTTTATCCCAGGCACACAAGGTTGGTTCAACATATGCAAATCAATAAATGTAATTCATCATGTAAACCAGTCCAAAGTCCAAGACCACATGATACTCTCGATAGATGGAGAAAAAGCTTTTGACAAGATCCAGCAGCCTTTTATGATCAAAATGCTAGAGACAGTAGGAATGGAAGGAACCTTTATCAATATAATAAAAGCTGTATACAACAAGCCCACAGCAAGGATTATGCTCAATGGAGAACAATTGGAAGCATTCCCACTTCGATCAGGAAATAGACAAGGCTGTCCACTCTCACCACTTCTATTCAATATTGTACTGGAAGTCTTAGCTAAAGCCATAAGACAAGAAAGGGGCATAAAAGGAATTCAAATCAGCAAGGAAGAAGTCAAGCTATCCCTATTTGCAGATGAAATGATCTTATATCTGAGTGATCCCAAAAACTCCACCAGGAAGCTCCTGGAACTAATTGAGAAGTTCAGCAACGTAGCAGGATACAAAATAAACGTACAAAAATCAGTGGCTTTCCTATATGCCCAGAGTGAAAGAAGTGAAAAAGCCCTGAGAGAAACAATCCCATTTACTATAGCTCCTAAAAAAATGAAATACCTTGGTATAAACCTAACCAAGGAGGTAAAAGACCTTTACAATGCAAACTTTAAAGCCCTAAAGAAAGAAATTACAGAAGACACCAGAAAGTGGAAAGACCTCTCGTGTTCCTGGATTGGCAAAATCAACATCGTAAAAATGACCATCCTACCAAAGGCAATATACAAATTCAATGCTATACCAATTAAAATCCCAAAGTAATTCTTTAAAGAAGTTAACCAAACAATCTCAAAATTCATATGGAGGCACAAAAGACCCAGGATAGCAAAGACAATCCTGAGTAACAAAATCACTGCTGGAGGTATCACCATACTAAACCTTAGTCTATACTACAAATCCATTGTTGTAAAAACAGCCTGGTACTGGCTCCAAAATAGACATGCAGATCAATGGATAAGGATTGAAGACCCAGACATAAGCTCACAAAATTACAGCCATTTGGTTTGACAAAGGGGCCCAAAAAATCCAATGGAAAAAGAACAGTATTTTCAACAAATGGTCTGGCAAAACTGGATCTCCACATGTAGATGATTAAAACTGGACCCGTAATTGTCACCTTGTACCAGACTTAATTCCAAATGGATCAAGGACCTTGATATAAGGCCACAGACTATAAAAACCATAGTTGAAAGGATAGGGAATTCCCTCGAGCTGATTGAGCTAGGCCAACACTTCCTAAACGGACTTCCAATGGCACAGTCACTGCTACCAACTCTCAACAGTTGGGATCTTGTGAAATTAAAGAGTTTCTTCTCAGATAAAGGATTGTAACACGAGCTCAAAGGCAACCCACAGAATGGGAGAAAATCTTCACTAACCACATGTCTGATAGAGCTCTATTATCCAGAGTGCACAAAGAACTTAGAAAACTAAACACGAAGGAAATTAATGGCCCAATTAAAAAATGGGTCCTGGAACTTAAAAGAAACTTTACTAGGGATGAAATTAAAATGTCTAACAAATATCTTGTGGCTGGAGAGGTGGCTCAGGGGTTAAGCCTCCACCTTGCAGGCAGAAGGTCCTGAGTTCGGATCCTAGACCCCACATACATGGGTGGAAGCGGGAGCAGCCTGTGCTTCTGATCCTGGTAGGGCGGAGCCTGTGAATCCCGGGGCAGAGTAAACAAGGAGGAGGTGGAGGCGTCCATGGTGGTTCCCGAATTCGCCCGTGGTTCTACACACACACGCACGCACACATACACACACACAACACACAACACAATCAATAAATAAATTAAAAAATATATCTAACAAATATCTTTAAAAAATGCTCCATTTCCTTAGCCATCAGGGAAATGCAAATCAAAACTTCCCTGAGATATCATCTCACCCCGGTCAGGATGGCAAAAATCCACAATACAAACAACAACAAATGCTGGAGAGGATGTGGAGAGAGGCGAACTCTCCTACATTGCTGATGGGAGTGCAGGCTCATACAGCCACGCTGGTGAGCTGTCTGGAGATTCTTAAAGAAACTAAAGATTGAAACGCCATATGACCCTGCGATTCCACTTTTGGGAATAACCCCCCATGCAGCAGAGGTTCACCTCGATAGCACAAGCATGACCATGTTCATAGCAGCACTGTTTACAATAGCAAAGTCATGGAATCAACCCAAATGTCCAACAGTTGACGAGTGGATAAGGAAACTGTGATACATCTACACAATGGAGTACTACTCAGCCATCAAAAATGATGAATTACTGGAATTTTCCGGGAAATGGATGTCATTAGAAACAATTTTAATGAGTGAAATATCCCAGACCCATAAAATTAAGCCCCGTATGTACTCCCTAATAGGTGGCTCCTAGTACCAAACCCACCCAGCCCACCTAGAGACACTCAAAAATAAATCTCTGTAATACAGTAATTGCAAGGAGTATAAACAGGAGGGATGGAGTAGGAGGGCCACACCAGAAACAAAGAGAGAGGGTACCATGTTACAGCAGAGAAAATAAGCCCCATCAAGGACTACATCTGGTTAAATTCACAGACTTTTTGTTCCTGATCATTTACAACTGAGGGGGTGTGATCTCACCAGAAGGGGAGGGCATATAGTCTGGCAGATAAAAAGTAACCATTTTGCAAATGGGTGATTGACCCCTCCCTCACTGTGTTTTCCTACTTTTATTACATCTACCTTTGAATATACTCTTATAACAAGACTCTAGTTTAACAGCTTTGTATCTCTGGCCAGGGGGTAACTTCCAATACCCATCGGGATGGAGTAAAGGGCATTGCAGGAGCAGCAAAACTGCAAAAGAAAATCAACAAACCATAATCCAGAACTTCAGAGACTCTATATCAACCACCTAGAACTAGGCCAGCCTAATCTCTCCCCATCCTGAAGCTCAGGGAAATTTGCGGAAGATGGGGCAGTAAGAGTGTAAGAGCACAAGGATGGGAGGAGCAATGATATGCAAGATATTCCACACAAGTTAGGGCCAAAGCAATCATAATTGGACTTTGCATGCCCTGCACAATGTCCAACACACTATTGACCCCACAAAGTTTAGCATTTGCTAAAAGCACCAAGATCCTTGGAGGCAAGGGATTGACAGCCAAAATTGTGTTCCTATGCTTAAGGGGAACAAAGGAAAGGGTTCAGGTAATTGCCGCTGGGTCCTTGTATGTCATCGGAGAGGAGGACCCAAAGGAGAATTTGGAATGCACATTAAAGGATTCTCCGGGGATTGGGGGAGGGGAGGCACGGGGGGGATGGGGAGGGAGGGGAGAAGGGAGGGTGACCAGAGGGTTCGAGGGGAGGAGGAGGGAGGGAGGGAACTGATGTACCTATTAAGCTTGTATGAGCGGAGATAATAAAAAATGTTTAAAAACAAAAAAATCTTTAATTGTAACCCATAGCTCACCAGTAGCTAGCCAGCTTTATCTGGGGAACTACATTCTTTATTTTCCAAGGCTATAATTACATATAAGCTATCATGCCCATCTAGCATTTGTACGGGCTCTGAGGACCTGAACTCCAGACTATTTGACTCTTCTTTAGCTGATGCACCATTTCTCCAGCCTGTACAAAACATTCATAATTCTGTAACTTTTGTAGAGTCTATGCTGATGATGGGGACAGGTGTTCAGTAAATAGGTAAAAGAACTTAAGATTAAATACATCACTGTACACTATTGCTGCATGCATGATTATATCTAGAAAAATTGAACAAATGACCATTTTTCCTGCTGAACAGATCACACCCCCAATATACTGCTGTTGTCAACCAGTTCCTCAGATTGTCTTCCAAACTCTCTGCCTGTGTGTTACTCTGTTTGCCAGAATGGTAAACATCTGTTACCTTGCCATCACTACAGCATCTCCTCATAGAATTATTTTCCTTCACAAGAGAAAAATGCTACAAATTATAACACTAGAGGATGTTATCACCTTCTATGACTTTAAACAAAAACTTTTTACACCTTTGAAAGCCATGAACAGTGGGTAAAGTTTACTAAACAAACAGGTGAAAAGGTTTTCAAGAAATAATCCAGAGTTGCTTTTAGCAGAATCAAGCAAATTCGACCGATCAGTAGCCACTGGCACCTTTGAATTTTTCAATGCAATAAGAAATGAACAAACTTAGAAACTTTTATTTAAGCAAGAAATGCTCTCTTTAAAATGTGTGTAAGGGCTGCACAGATAGCTTAGGTGTTAAGCCTCTGCCTGGCAAGTAAAAGGTTCTGAGTTCTGGTCCTACATCCCACATAAAAAATGCCAGATAGAAATGGCAGACACCTGTACTTCCAGCCTTGGTGAGTGTAGCCTGAAAAATCTCACAAAGAAGCAAAAAGGAGTAGAAGCAATCCAGGATGATTCCCAAGTTACTGTTGGTTCTCTACAGGGACATACGATGCTCTTGGATACACACACACACACACACACACACACACACACACACACTTAAAGTGTATGTAACTATTGTTTACTGATAATAAAATATAAAATTGATTAGTAACTATATCTGTTATTTATTTATAATTATTAATTTTCAATGATTTTTTTCCAGTCCAAATAAAGTATGAAGGAAGATCAGTAAGATCTTGAAGAAAGTTTCTAGGTCACAGCTTAGAAATGTAGTTACACCTTCTTGTGCTTCATGCTGAACTTTGCAGACTAGAAAATTTCTCTAAAAGGACAGAATAAACATTCTTGTTTAATCTGTGTTTCAGCGTAGTTTTTTTAAATACTTTTTATTTCATTTTTGTTCAATTGTGCTTGTGCACGCGCGCGCGTACGTGTGTGTGTGTGTGTGTGTGTGTGTGTGTGTGTGTGTGTGTAGAACCATGGACGAATTTGGGAACCACCATGGACGCCTGCACCTCCTCCTTGTTTACTCTGCCCCGGGATTCACAGACTCCGCCCTATCAGGACCAGAAACTGCCGCCCCTGCTTCCGCCTGGCGTCTATACGTGGGGTCTAGAATCCGAACTCAGGACTTTCCGCCTTCAAGGCAGGGGCTTAACCTCTGAGCCACCTCTCCAGTCCCTCAGAGTAGTTTTGTAGATAGAAATACAAGCTTTATAAATAACAGTTATAAATTCAGTTAAACAAACTGAATATGACAATAAGATCTATGACTTGGTTAAATTCACTGTTCTGGAAGAAACTGTGGGTTTCCAATGTTGAGCAAGCATGTGAAGAATATCAAGTTCATGAATGAATCTATTGATTCTGGAGTAATATTTAGAGTTGCTTTCTTGGCAAAAATCTCTTGACATCAGTATAGGATTTTTAAAAAAGAAGAAAACAAGAGTAGTATTCAACCACATAGTGTTGGCCTTGAGAATCCTTTTGGATCTTATTATGTACACACACATGCATGCACAAGTACACAAAAAAGTTATTTGAACACATTTCTGGTAGAATCTAAATAATATTGCTATTTTAGTCACTACAGAGTTCATCCCATACATTGTGGTGAAATCATTGATTCAATTGATAATTTATTGTACACAACAGTACAAAAGTCCACCAGGGGGCGCCCTTGTTTCAACTTTCAGAATGTTCCTTCATGACGTTTGCAAAGACAGATTTTTTTTTTTTTTTGCAGAAAAATTTAATAAACCAATTTTAAATGCACCAGAAACTCTGAAATGTATTAATGGGTCACATTAACCTGAAAGCGTGAAGTGTGGGCTCCACACTCTCAGGGGCATCTCATTTTCCTTAGCGAGAAACTTTCATGAATGTCATCCGGGCATGACAGAGTTGTTGGAATCCAACTGTACCACTGATTGCATAAACACTCAGAGACAAATAATGCCATTGCCCTGGTTAAGTTCTGCAAGGCCCTTGTGATTTCAATTGGACAAAATGGTACTTCAAATGGGCAGGCCTACAGTACAAATCATTTTTATAACCTTATTTTTTTTAATACTTTTTTTTTCCAGCCATCCATGGTGGCTCATGCCAATATTTCCAGTCTTGGAAAGATGAAGAAGCAGTTTTGTGCATGTCTTTTTTTGTTTATTCGTTGTAATTTTCATGCACAAACAGAATAAATTCACATCTTTATCCCCTACTTCCTTTCCCAACTCCCAGCATCATCATAGCCCTGTTTATTCAGGTAAATTCAAAATAATTTCTTTTAAGGCTGGTGAGATAGTTCAGCAGATAAAAGTGCCTGTTTTCAATCCTGAAGACCTGAACTTGATAATCAGAAGCCCACATGGTGCATATGTGCATCTCTCTCTCTCTTAAATGAATGAATGAATGAATAAATAAATAAATAAATAAGGCACTATGTCATATTTAAAATATTTCTCTTTTAATATGTATCAATTGTACAAAGCAATCCTTTATGACATCTTCATACATGTATGTCACATGCTTTGAGGCATGTATGCATCCCTCTTTTATTCCTCCCTTCCTTCCTTCTTAAGTTTGCACTCTTCTATTTTCCTATTTTTAAAATCTAGATTCTACATATGAGAAGAAGACATGTTGATATTTATTTGTATTTCATAGTCTGATGTATCATCATATTAATCATAAGTACTAATTTAAAAGCCAATGAATGTTACATATAAAGAATTGATGGGCAGTTTCCAGGTTCCTAAAAGAGCATGACAGGAACGATTCTATGAGAAAATATTGGAAAAGCTGAATACAGAAGTTGGAATCTGGAAAAATAAGAAATATTAAATTTTTGTTAAGGTCTATTTCCCTTGTGCAGAGCATTATTCTTGCATCCTTTCGGGCATTTTTCATATGACTCCTGGGGTGTGGTGGATGCTCATTGGACCACATTGACCAGATCCAGTAATCGTGTAATGCTCATCTCGTCCTCCAGGTGGCGCACAAGTGTTTTCTTCTTGCTAAAGATGACACAACCCTGATGGATTCTCAACTCCCTTCCCACCTTTTTCTGAGAAAGTAAATTAATTCCCTCCAAAAAAAAGAGATAGGATTTCAAGTATCAAAAAATCCTGTGTGAAAAAATAAAATTCTGTGTGTAGGATTTGGGGAATGAGATTGTTTGGCAAATAGTTATTTTGTGTGTGTGCTTACTGTGTACTGTGTGCTAAAGAATGTAGTAGTAGGGACAGAAAAAAAGATATGGGTTCTCAACCTTTTGGAGTTCACCTAATTCACAGGAGAAATAGAGCAAAAAATTCCTTTTACTAAGATCAACTGCAATATAACTGAAGTACATTTATAACACAAGGAAGGAGAAGTGAAGGGCCCAATGGTGGTTGCTAGGGGTAGGGATGGGGAACAGGGGCCAAAACTTCAGCCACGCAGGGAGAACCATTTCTGACGATCTGGCACACAGCCGGGGAACTGATGTCAGTTGTCAAATAGTGTAACACACACACACACACACACACACACACACACGCAGAGTAAGAGGTTAATTATCTTCTTAGTGGAGATGACTTAAAAATATAGGTGTATGTCATGTCACCAAGCTGACTGTCATAAATATGTATACATCTTTTATGTTAGTCATACCTCCTTAAGGTTTCTTAAAAAGCAGACAGCAGAGAGATGTGCAAGATACAGATGAGAAATGGGGTCTGTCATATAGTAAAACAGTTTTTATTATCTAAACATCTTTAGGTTAAGTGTTTATCTTTCAAATGTATATATCATTGAACTTGCCATATAATAAAGTAAACTTTAAAATTTGAATGATCTTTAATCTTTCTGTTTTCCAATTTCTTCAACAGCAAGAATATGACAAAAGCCCCAGTAATCAATAATTCATCTCCCAAGTAGTTCATTTTATGAACTAAATCTATTTGCATTTGTAGATGGTACAGGCAGGGCCTACAGGAACCAAGTAACTTATGTCATAATAAGGAATATAACACCGTCAACAGGGAATCAGTATTACCAACTTTCGGTCTTTCCCCTCCATCACTGCCAGACATCACTGGAGTTCTGAGGATTTCAGAGTTTGATTCTTCATGACCAGGAATTATGGGATGATGAAACCATGTCTTAATGTAGGAGTCTTTTAGTATATGTGAGATACTAATAAAAGTGGTGACTTTGTTATCTGTGCCCATGTGTCCTCTTTTGAAGGCAGTGATGTGTGTGTGTGTGTGTGTGTGTGTGTGTGTGTACTCTCATTCTTCAAGACAACAGCTTTGGTAAAGGGAATTAGCTATCTCTTTTATAGAAGAACACAAGTTTTTACTGCCTGAATATCTTTGAACAAAAAAAGGCCTCTGAATTCAACCCCATTTGCATAGTTCAGATAGAAAGCCCACGGGTATATAGACTTTATGGAGTTTCTTTAAGTGCCATAGTATAGGGGTTAGAATTGTGTTCATTCTCTTTCCCCACACACTCAGCCTTTGTATCAACACTACTAGGACTGACTTCACGAAGCTACATGCAGATGAAGGAAAGACAAAGCAATAATTCTAGACAAACTCAGATATCCTTAGAAAAAGAACAGGAGAGAGGACTAAGATACTCCATATCTGACTTATTAATGCTTATCACAATGTGATGATTAAATAATCATCAGGGCAGCCATTACTGAGACAATGTAGGCCCAGATATTTGGTAATGCTAGGTCATCCTGCATGAATACTTGGCCTGACACTGACAGGCAGAAGAGCAGACTAGAGTACAGCATATGATTTTTTTCTCTTGTGGACTTTATGCAGTTCGTAGACAGAAAGATGAGCGAGAGCTTCTACTAGTAAGTGAAAATCCCTCCAGGCCAGAATCTCTCAAACTGGGACCACAGCTTATTTTTTGTTTTGCAACTGAAATACAGCCATAGCCTATGGACCACTCAGCTTTTCAGTTTACCCAGAAAAAAATTTTTATTTCATTTTTTTGCCTAGTTATACAAGCTCAATAGATACCCCCCTTTCTCCCCCTCTCCCCTTCTTTTCCTTTGTTGTCCCCCATTCCACTTTCCCCCCTTCCCACTCTCTCCCTTCCTCAACCCTTTTCCTTCCCTCCTCCTCTCTGGTGATTCCTGCCTTCTCCTTCCCATCCTCCAGAATATCTGTTAATGTGGGTGCTGAATTTCCCTCTGAGTCGTCTACATTAGTGAGAGTTCAGGACTCAGTGGCATACCTTGGAATTCCTTCTTGGGTTGCCCACTAGTGTGAGAACTTTATTATGTCTATTTAACCCCTTGCCTTTAAGGATCCTACTGCCTGAATTATTCTCCCTTGTGATTGATGCTAGACTTTGGGGGATTGTTGACCTGTCAGCCAGGTCAGGCAAAGTCCAATCACATTGTGGTTCTATCCTGGCTGCTGTAGCCCTGACTTGTGTGGAGTATCTTGAATATCTTTGGTCCTGCCCATCTTTAGCATCTTACAATCTTGTCGCTCCCCCCCTCCCATGCATGGTTCCCTGAGTTTAGGATTGGGAGAGATTTGACTGGTCTGGTTCTGGGTGAACATTGCATCACCCAGAAAACTTTAAGGACTGACAACCTACTTAACCATTAGGTTCAGTAATTCTTCGTAAAACTTTTCATTCTGTGTGATCTTTTGGTTCTGTTTCTCTGAAGAAACTTGACACTCAGATATAGGTGTCTTTTTTATCTCTCTATGTCTCACTCTAAGTCACCACACTGGTTGATCCTCCAGGGAAGGACCTATACCTTCTTTCTCTGTGCCACACAGGGTGAGCATAGAATGTCCAGATTTCTTTCCCTGGACTAAGAACGTTATCTATTGCTGCTAGAGCCTGAAATTTTTGTCGCCAGGATGAAGATTTTCACCATGACAGTTGAACATTTGAAATAAGAATATTGCTGCTAAGGCCGAACATGTACTAGGGTTGCTGAGCATAGGCGAGGGATGCTGGGCATAGATTAAAGCTGTTGATTATGGAGTAGGGATACTGGACATAGACCAGGGCTGCCGGGCATGGAGCAGGACTGCCGAGCATATGTCAGAGATGCTACATGTGTATCTCCGAAGTATGTTCCAGGAATGCTAAGCACGTACCAAGAATTCAAGCCCTAGTTGACATCTCCAAGTAGAGGATTGTCATGTTTTCTTAGGACACTCCAGTAAAGCTGAAGTAGAAAGAAGTGTTATTCTTAGATCTTCATGGAAAGTCAACATTACGAAAAAACATTTTCAAAGTAGAAACACAGTTGTGCATAGGATTCACTAGTAACACTGAAACACAATATGGCTGAAACTGATAACCCCACATGGCCTTGATTATATTGTTACTGTTTGCTTTTCCAGTTTCTAAGGTTCAGGTTGATTGTTTTAGATGTATGCTAGTTTGTTTAGTTTCTTCAGTGGGCATAAGCATATCCTGACACAAGCAATGAAACTAAAAAACCAGGACATTTAGTTTTTCTATAATGTTCTCTTGAAATATCTGGAATCACAAAACAGTTTGTTTTTCAAGGCTGTTTATAAAACAAAGCATAAATCTTTACCAGATAAGAGAAACAATTCAATAGAAAACAAACACATTTATATGTGCTTGATAGCACTTCAAATGGGGAACAGAACATTCAGGTTAACTGTCATTTAGCAAGAGTCACCCAACTCTGTTGCTGAGCACGGGGAACAGAAAGAAGTCAAGAATTCTGAAAATTTTTGAAGTAAGCACTTCTATTTTTTAAGCATCTCTAAACCTCTTTTTATGAGCAGACATTTTGATAGGTTTTCTTATTTTTAACACGATTATATGTCCTGGCAAAGTGCTGAAACAAACAGAAAAAGAACACCGTGTCTCTACTTAAAAATGAAGGAAAACTACTTTGACATTCATAGTTGCTAGACAAAGTCATTATTTTTAAGAGTGAGGAAACACCAGACAATATGGAGCTATAGAAAGAAGGGAAAGAAGTAAAGTGGCCCCATGTAGCAAACTTGGAATCGACACATGAGAACATATGACTTATGACCTTGTCAGCTTTACAATGAAAATTTTGTCTTGGTTTATATCTCAGTAATGGAAATAATGAAGTTGTTTTTTTAATGTTATACTCTCTTCTATCTGTCTACTTGGAGGATTTCTTTTTTTTCTTTCTGCAGTTCTACTGAAAAATCCTAGTATTTGCTAGTTGAAACATAAACCTTCACTGTGAAAAAGTGACTCCTCACTAAAGCTTCTTCAAATTGCTGTTTGCAGAGCTAACAGGCTGCAGTTCTGAAACCAATTGCACCCGTTGCAGGGTCAGGAACTCAGGGGGCACCAAGGAACTCAATCTCTCAGGGAAGGCTCCCCTCACCTGGCTTGAGATATTTGGGACATCCCATCTGGAGCTGGGGTTTAGACACCCCATATGCCTGTTGTGCATCAGGAGGAAATATACTTGTCATCATAGTTAGGCAGAGGTGTCAACTTGACAGTTGCAAGTTTGAGCTCTGGGCACATTTGTGGAGAATTAGTAGTTGAGTTGAGCCGAGAGCAAACCTGCAGGAAATTGTCTAGCTGATGGGGAAGGCCCAGCCTATGGTGGGTGGGATTAGGCCCTGGAGTAAATCACAGAAAGCTGGTTGAGAGAATTGGCATCTTTTGGTACACTTGGCCAGACACGTTGGTCTGACAAGTAAGGATTGTCCCTCTCCCAGCCATTATGTGGTGATGGTGTGGCCAGTTCCCTCAGCCCTGGTGTTGGTGCAAGCCAGACTACGAACTGTAACCAGTAATCATAAGAGAGTAAATTCCCTGTTCCCTGAAGCCATTTGAAGGTCATTTATCAGCAAGCATGCAGGAGAACAGCAACAGCACTTATTCATAGTTACATGGCACAAGCTTACTTTTGTTGTGATGCTACCAGAAACCACCCTGGAGGGAACTCAGAAAGCATTCAGCTCCACGGACACAACAATGGGCGACACTAATGTTGGAACTTTTCCTCTTTAACTTGGAATACTGAGTGTGCTCAGACTGTATGTGATTCTGATCCAGTTTCAAAAGACAGAAGAGTCCTAAACAGGACATATATACCGCCCCCGCCCCCATCCCAAGGCTCAGGGAACATCATGTAAGAGGTAAGATTGAAAGAACCAGAAGTGAGACAGTGGTGGGTCAGACACTACCTCCCGGACATGACAGTTGTAATATTCAAGATTTCATGGTAAGTATGTATTCTTGCATAAGCATTGAATGGAATCTGACTCAACATCTCACCATGAAAACAGAAGGATCTCAAGAAGATCTTAACCTCTCTTGGGGACCATCTGATGAGGATTAATGCTGATGGGGATGAAAAAGAGAATGTTTTCATCAGCAGGATGCTGTTGGATACTTGCTGGAGCATGGAACATGTTAGGTGTATGTCATCAGAGACAAAGTAGATGAAATACACTGGGCCACATAACGGAAAAGGTTTGAAACTAGAAGGGAGTCTAGCAGGGGAGATGAAGGATTGTAAGGGGAAAGGGAGGGGGGATGGGACTTAGGACTAAGGGGTGAAAATTAGAAATATTATGGATTCATGATTAATGAATTCATTATGGATTCATGAATATCTATGCAGCAATTCCTCAGGTGTCATCCACATTTTTCCCTTTGACTGGCCCGCGGTAGACTGGCCTCTTGGACCAGCAACCCCCACGGCTCTACCTTGTCTCTGACAAGCCAGAGCAGTGATCACGGTGTTGCCATAACAATTGGATTGTCTATTCTTTAGTGCATGTTCTGGGGATCAAACCTAAGTCCTTGTGTCTGCCAAGCAGACACTTTACTGAGTCATCTCTTCAGTCCAAGTGTATTTTT
This sequence comes from Typhlomys cinereus, assembly GCA_023101885.1. Taxonomy (NCBI): domain Eukaryota; kingdom Metazoa; phylum Chordata; class Mammalia; order Rodentia; family Platacanthomyidae; genus Typhlomys; species Typhlomys cinereus. The sequence goes on from JALPQD010000154.1 coordinate 386,841, forward strand.
CTAAGAGCTTGAAATAAGGTCACACATGTATATTGCTAAGACCATACATCTCTACAGATGAGAAAACTGCATTTTCAAATGACTTTCTGAGTTCAAAGCCAGTGATGCGTATGCAGAGAACGGCTCTTAAGGCTCCAGTGAGCATTGCAGCCAGAGACACCTGTCTAGAATGCGGACTCTGAGTTAGCCTCCCCACCAGTGCAGACTGACATGGCTGAGAATTTGTCTTTAATGTCTTTAGAACCTGTGCAAATTATTAACGTGAACTTGGGTGAGTTATTTAACTTCTCTGAGCTTGTAGTTCTCTCCAAGATAGCTGAGATTATATCTGAAAAATATTCAACACTCTGAATTTCTTTATAATTACAGGATAAATAAACTACCCTGCACTTTGCAGGCATTATTATTAGCTTTCTACTTTCTTTTCTCCTTTTTCTGTTCTCATACATTTGTTAATAGAGCAATATGACTAAAATGATCTTATTTTTGTAATTTACCAGATATGACCTCTTACAGAATTTTGTGTGAAATCATTTGATTTATTCATCTTTCAAAAAAATTTTGGATGCTAGTATTGAAGAAATGGCATATTATTATCCCTGCACTATATTTAATCTATCTCATGAAGAATATTTGTCATTTACCCTATCTTTGGAACGAAATTCTTTTTTCTTTTTTCTTTTATTTTGCATGTGTGTGTACATGGTAGAAAGGCAGGCCTCTTTCATTTCCACAAGGCATGCTTACATGGGACTTGGGAATCTGAACTCAGGTCACTTATTTTCAAGGCAAGGGCTTTATTCGCTGAGCTAATTCCCCAACCTGTAGTGAAGTTATTAAGTATTTGATTATTTTATGGGACATGAATCTGCAATTTCAACCATTTTTTTAAATTTGGCTATTGTATAGCCTTTTATTGCCAATTGTTATTCTCAAAGTAAAGCAAAAAAAAAATCAATGAATGGATTCTGGGTCTAAATAGGACATTAAGCACATTCTGAATCCTCTTTTGTAGAAATTCCTTATGTCAAATGGCTAATTAAGCAATATTTTCTAAGACCCCTTATGATGTTTGATACGTTTTAGATTGATTCTTTGTGGTGGATGCTTGCTTTTCTGATCTTTTTAGAATTCTGGGTCACCATTCTGTGCTCCCCTTTCAGCTATTAAACTTTGTGTCCAATATTATGTGCAGACCACCAGGTTGGCCTTGAACTTGTGGCAGGCTTTCTGCTTCTGCCTCTTGAAAACTGGGGTCTGAGATTTAATACACATGCTATCACACTTGGTTGAACAAGTAGCTTTATACTTATCATGGCTCCGGACTCCACTACATCTAAGGTTAAAGACCATATAGTAGACATGTGTGTATTACTTTAAATCATATCAGAGGTATCAATGCCTGAAACACAAGACAACACGTGAATGAGTTAGCTTTTATTCTAAAACCTAATTATGCAATTTCACTGGTGCATCCCTTCCTCAATTTAGAGCTTTGTGGATGATCTCTTCTTGTTCTATTTTTAGTTTTAAAAGTATTTTATATTATTGGTTTCGACTGAAACCAGAATACGCAAGAAAGTAATATTTTAACTGCTCTTCCTGATAGCATATGAAAAGTTCCATAATTAATTTAAAGAAATTGAAAGAAACAATCACTTTATTGTATTACTAGCATAGGTATTAGCAAGTTGACCAATGTTCTGCCAAGCTAGTAATTAAGATATAAATTGTTTTTATGAACTTTTATGAATGAATAAATCTTGAGATTCACAACTGACATCATAAACGTTTACAAAGTTAAACATGAAAAGGTTAGTTGTAGCAATAGAGAGAAAATCATTAAAAGTATTCATGTTAGTTTTGTCAATATTATTCTAAACAGATTTCTATTTGGAACATTGACGTCGATTGTCATTAACCAGACCAAAAAATTTGTATAATGAAGCTTTTTGTTCATCTTAATCTCTTCAAAGTCAGGCAGGCCAGTATCCAAGTCTGCATGTTTTTGTACAAGCCTATTATTTTAAACTTAGATGAATAAACAGTGTTGTGATGTCCAAACTTTCCTTCTATTGACAAAAGTTCTTTTTCCTGGTTATTGTACGAACTCAACACTTGAGCTTTTCAAGCGATGTAGATGTTCCATTGGGAACCCAGTGGAGTTTCTGTCCTTTGAACCTGTTAGTAGCAAAGGGGAAACACCTGGAGACATGAGTTCACTAGAAGAAAATCACCTGCTGTAGTAGTAAGGGAAGCGCTAAGGAATGACACATTTCACAGCATGGAAACTCCATCTGGCTATTTCTTCTTTTGTTTGCTGACTTTCTTCAGACCAAAGAGGAAAAAGAGGGACATGACTGTGTTAGTCAGGATTCTCTAAAGGAACAGAGCCCAGAGAATGCATGCGTATTACAAAGGTGAATCAGTAGACTGGCGTATCTGATGTGGGAGGGGTAGTCCAACGATGCTATCTGCACGCTGGGTGGGCGGAGAAGATGGTTGTTTCTCAGTCCCCAGGCTGGGTGCCCCGGCTGTCCAGGTTGCAGCTGAAGGGCTGGAAGATTCCTAGAGAGGCCACTGCAGCTCAGTCCACACTGGAAGCCTGATGCATCTGGGTTCCCAAGTCAATGTCAGAATTCAGCAAAAAAGACAGCAGCACAGTCAGTACATGTACTGACTAGCAGGAGCCAAGGCAGGTGGGCAAAAGTAGCGCTGCTTTTCACTGGATCTCCACGTGCCTGTGCTACCACCTCACAAGGTTCTGCTCACTCTGGGGGAGGGCCTGTCGCCCTCAGTTAGACCTTCAGGAAATCCCCTTAAAGACTATTGAAAGATACCTACCTTAGCCGATTCTGCATTCATTCAAGTTTATAAGCAGATTAACCATCACAGAGAATGTTCATTCGCTGTTCTGCACACGCGCTTGCTGAAATGGATGGCATTGGAGTGTGACTCCTAGCACAACTTCTTCAGTTCTTGGCATCTGACTTCCTCTCCCTTCATGTAACTTGGATCATACTCTCCTCTTGTGATTGTGCGGAAAACAAAAATAAAAGATCTTCTAAAAGATTCCTTTAAATAAAATAAGATTCTGACACTTTCTATGACTGTGACGTGCTGTCTCTGATGATCTGTCCTCTCCCTCAATTGTACAGCCTGAAACAGGAAGTGAGAAAACAGAAAGTTATGTGGGTAAGTGAAATTCAACTGCCTAGGAGAGAACACTATTATGCCCAACTTTCTTTAAAAAAAAATCTAGGTTGTTAGGCTAGGAGTTCTAGTTTAAAACAACTGTTGCATGAGCCCATGTAGATTTTAAAAATTTAGATGTCAAATCATGTATGATTGGAAAAACAATGAGGTGAATAGTTAAGTCAACTTAATGCAGGGTAGGGGGAATCCTTTCATTATGTGGAGTAGAAGTCTAAGAATGAAGTTTCAAAGAAAAATAATTCATTTCTCTCTCCCTCCATTCCTCTTCTCTCTCTCTGTGTGTGTGTGTGTGTGTGTGTGTGTGTGTATGTGTTTGACTTTGTATTGCTCTACCTGCTTTTTACATTGTTCTGGGGATTCCTACACACCACCCACCATCCAGGGCTCGAATTAGAGTCCCCTGTCATTTCTGTTAGCAAATTTACATAAGTCCATATGGAATATTATTTGTATAAAATGTTAATTAGAAAGTAATGATTTTTATTGATTATTTCAGTTATATTTCCTAGGGATATATGAATATAACTATTTGTAAAAGTTTTTGTGAGCTCCAAATGCATTCATTTATTTATAGCCTTTGAAAATTTTGCTGCCTGTGAAAAATGCCAAGTACTAATTTTTCACTACTTTTGAAACTTGAAAATTTATAAACATTAAAACATAACTTACAGAATTTTATTTTTTTATTTTTAAATTTTTTCCCATTCATACAAACTTGATAGGTACCCCATTCCCCTCTCTCCCTCCACCCCTCCCTGGATCCGCTTGCTCCCTATTTCCTTTTCCTTTCTCCCCCCCTCCCTTTCTCCCAGTGCTCCCTTCCCCCCATTCCTGGAGCATCTTTTACTGTGCATGTCAAACTTTCCTCTGGGTCCTCCTCTTAATTCACAGAATTTTAAAACAAAGGAAAATTTAAGAAATTTTAATTATAAACACTCAGGTTAATAGGACATCTGTGTCTATTTTATTTCTATAGATTGATCTATCTTCAAGTCTTACAGTGTCGATCAATGTCAGAAATTAAGACTATGACAAAAAATCAAATCCTCAATTACAAATGAAAAGACAAACCCATTACAGAGACACAACTCAGTACTTAATCATCAAGGAGTTAAAGGAAATAGCACATCTATTATATGTTTCCTTTGTGGTTGATACAGAGTAAAAGAAAATTAGTGAAGCATATTTTCCATCAGTGTGAACAAAATAAAACCACCTTTATTTCATAGCATTTAGAAAGATCATTGTTTATAGTGTGGAAAATGCACATCTATTGGCGTGTTTATTTTAGTGATAGTAAATTTTGATTATCATTACACCTTCCATTCTAATTGCAAAAATAAATGTAACACCATAAATTAAAACATTAACTCATCAATGATTCATATTTACAATGTACAAACCTTTGAAATTGTAAATTACATGGTCATACATGATAGGTATACAAACAGGAAAATTCGTTATTAGAAGAAATATCAAAATATCCAAAGTAATATTTTCTTTACCTAAGGGAACTAATATCAAAGGATTTTAATCCTTGTCATTTCCCTACCTAACTTCATCTTTTTTTTTCATTTTAAAAGTTGAGAATATTTATTATCTTTGCTTTCTCTTCCCACATGCAGCGTGTTAACAGGTTTGATTTCCACATGTCTTATACAAAAATGACATTTCAAAGGGGCAGACTTTTGTTGTAATATTGTATTTGATATCAGCAAACAAAGAAAATGCTAATGTTCATCAAGCCAGAAATGCTATTCTCTCGCTGTCTTTCAGCACTCTTAAGATTATATTACACAGGTTACACGTTTTGAGTTCTGAGACACCTACCAAGGCTTTCTCTTTTCCTTTGAATTTGAGAGTTTAACTACGTGTGCATGGCAATGTGCACTCCATCTTTATGCAAATACTTTGCAAAGGCAGTGGGCCGGAAGGGCTGCTTTATGGCATTATTTGGTTTTATATCTTTGCAATCAACACTCCACAGCTAACATGGCCATGTAAATTCATGAGAGAACTTCCCATGAAACTCAAACAAGGTCACCTGCTTGTGAAGATCAGATAAAGATAAAAGTGACAGTGTTTCTACAATGGCACAAAAAAAAAAATGTGAAAAGCATCTTACAAAACAAAAACAATGCACAAACTGTTGAGTCTGCCTTTGAAAAGGTGTCATTGATTTCTTTTTGCAGGTTTTTTTAATTTCTATTTCCAATTCTAATGGAGGGATTTTGGAGGCGTTATGCTGGCAACTCTACCTACTTCCTTTTGGAGAAGATTGTCTGGCACAAATAAGAAAGTTTAAAATGAGAAAGCTTGTTGTTTCCAATGGCCACCATGGGCTGTTTCAAGTGCAGTGCTTATACAGGCTTTGAGTAAGCATTTATGTGTTTTTATTTATCTTTAAGCTATTTTCTGTGTCACATACTATAAAATTTTATGATCACATGTTCAATGAATTGAAATTAAGTTTTACGTTGAATTTTAGTGGGGTTGATTTTCTTTATCTCCCTTTCCTTTCCTTGTTTGTAATGAGGTTTTTCTTTAATATATTCAGAATGAAGCTTATCTTCACTTTAAGCATATACTTTCTTTGTACCACCATAATGATTTTGTTTTTTATCTATTGAAGCTGATTACCCTAGCCTTTGTGTGTGCACAAAGCTAGATCAAAAGCTAGTTTGGAGCATGAACTAGTTTATCTAGTGATTAATCTCATAACTCGCTGCTTGCTCCTCTGGAAATTTCAGATACTGCAACACTCCTGAATGTTTAATGTACTACTTCTAACTGGTCTTAGCATTCTGCTTAGCATTATGGATGACCTAGTTTCTCCTCAACAACTTTATGCATGGGTGTTTTCATATTTCCCACATTACTCAAAAGGAAACTGAGGCAAGGCAGAGACGATGCGCTGGCTTGTTTGCTGAATTCCACACACTCAGAGTTGAAATCCAGAGCCAAGGAAAAGTCTTTGTTACTGCATCTTGAGACATCATCTAAATTCAACATCTTCTGCCTTTCAGGTACTCTTAACAAGACAAAACAAAATCAGACAGAAACCAGCATGCTCCCATAGACTAGCAAGGATCTCAGGAGAGATAATTGCATGCAGTGGAAACTTTGAGGGCTGGGGCTAAATGGGGGTTTCAAGTAGTCAAAGCACAGATAAGCTCCCCTCACCCCAGAAGATTAAGATACAGGGGCTGTGTCTTTTTAGGGTATAAATGTTTCTTTTCTATTTGGTTAGTCATAGAGTATCAATTTAATTGAAAGGCTTTACTCTGAAGAATTTGATCATCAAATGTGTATTTTGAAAAATGAATTTGGTTGCTAGACAAAATGTTATATGCTTTCTTCTTTAATATTCAAATCAGGTTTCCCAAAACACCCATGAACAATGGTGCTATAATCCAAAACATTTGTTTAATTATGTTCTTTGGAAAATAGATGCCTACGAATGAGCTGATTCAGGAAACAAGGGAATCAACATGAAACTTCTTAGGAAGTCCTACACTGGAATTTTCCAGAGGTGCAGCTTCTGGGGGTGTCAACAATGTGGGGGTGGGGCATTCTGGTGACTCCACCTTTGACCCCTTCCTACTCCTATATGTGACTCTCACTCTTGTTCCTATGAGTAACTGACCCAAATCCACTGGTTTGTTAAGACTTTGGCATAATTGTTACCTTGGTATGTGGTCAAACTACTATATGGGTTGGAGAGATGGTTGTATAGCATCTTCATAGGAAAAGTGTTCACTACACAGCAAGATGATGAGTTCTATTGTTCATGGCCTATAGTCCATGGGAACTAGTGTCTATATTCTGTCCACTGCCTGCATAAATATGAGGATCTTGCCAACAGGGTAGTTTTGTGTCAATGATTCAGAAATTCGCAGTCTACAAAAGGAGCTCCTAATAAACCTGTGCAAACATTATCTTCAGCAGTGAACATACTGTGTCTAGACACTGAGGCTGTGTACAGAAGGAGAATGGAAGGGGAAAAAGAAGCCATGAACTTTGAAGAAATACTAGGAACCCTTGAAAAAGTGTCTTTCAATGGGCTGCCACTAGACCTCATGTTCTTAGGCATCTTGTGGGAGGGTGGGCAGTTTAGTCTAACCTAGAAGCTTCTTCATCTGCTTTCAGCATCCTGTGTAGAGCAAGGATGTCCTCACTGAGCTTCTTCCTCTCCGTTCAACACATTTCTCAAGTGTACAGTTTGTATGTGTAACTGAGTTAAGAGATATTTCTACCCATTATCTTATGACCTTGAAAAGTTTTTAACTTCATGATATACACATTTTTAAAACCAAGAATAGATGTGATCAGCTGAAACCACCAGACTTAGGGCAAACATATTCAGTCATTTTATTATTAAAAAAGTATCCTTCCAATAAATTGAATGTGCCCTCAGAAATGTAGGTGAGAAGCTGATGGTAAAACTTCCAAAGGAAAAATTTCAAATAGGTCAATTATATCTAATATAATTATCCATAAAATTAACATATAAAAAATCCATTTCCTTGATGTCATACTTTTGTGGTAACACAAAGCAGAGCCAGAACTATGACTCCTGAAAAGTGAGCAAAACTGATGTTTACGTATTTCAGAGGTTTGTTTTATGCTTATTTTTGATTGTGTATCTTTTTTACCTTCTGAGGCAGAAGATCTTCTTTAATTAAAATTTCTCCTAAGAGTATTGTGTGGTACAAGACTGTAATCCCAGGAGTGGGAGGCAAAGGCAGAAGTATCTCTATCGAAGAAACAGAACAAGGCAAAAGAAACAAAGTTCCTACTAAATAGTTTATTGTTGCCTTCAAAGAAACCTACAGCAATGGCATTTTCCTATATGAGAAAGTATATAAGAAACTCATTAGGCCAACTGTCCACTCCATACTTTATTGGTGAAAGACTATGATTAATACAATAGTAGAGCTATATTTCTGAATTTGACAGTGTACTGCTGTTTAATGGTACTTTCTGTGTTATCCATGTGTCTGGTGGATAGCTACATTCCTTCGTAATTGTTCTCTTTCTACATTGTTCTATAAAGTTAATGACTGTATCTCAAAAGATTTTCTTTAGGCTGCAGATCACAGTCCATTGACCAAAGGGGTGTACGACATTCTGGCCATCACACAGGAGGCATGCTGTTCTACCTGACTTCTATTGTGTTGGACCTGATAATTTGCCTGTAATTTGGCTGAGTACGTCGGCACTTGTTTGCAGAATTTCTGTTTCTCTACTTAGCATGGAGGGTGACTCATTCTGAGTTGTATTACTGAGCTTGCTCATGGAGACTTCTATGGCAGAGTATTCTGCAACGCGAGGGGAGGGAACGATCTTGCTTACATTTTTAACCTTGTCCTTTTTATTGCCCTTCCATGTTCTATTTTTTAGTATCATCATCTTTTCACCACCCACACAGTTTTCCTTGTCAAAGAACACCACCTCCCTCTTTCAAATTTTTCTACCACTGAATTATTGCTGTTTGTTTTGACCTCCAACAGCTTCTGACAAATTCCATTCTACTCCCTCTTTTATTTAAAATAAACCTCATTTTGCACTGAATTCAACTGAATTGCATTTTCTTGGCTTCATCTATAGAATTCTGACTTGCTAATTGTTTTATATATCTTCGCAAAAAACAATTTTAGGGAACAGATGGTGGCAAGTGCAGGGGACAAGCGCCAAACTGCTATTCAACCAGCAACAATCTTTGGCTCTTCGACTACTTCCCTGTTATGAGGTTCCCTGGGAACAGGTTGATAGAATTAGGACAATTCTTTCTTTACAGTCTTTTGAATCTGGTGTTTTCTAAAATAAAACATTGACACACTTGCCCATAGTGAGGGTTATCATTTCGACACCATCCTTACCATCCACACTAGGTGAGCTGTCAATGAGAGTCTATGATGAGAACGTGAGGACTTCTATGGTCATTTCTCTAATTAGAAATAATTGCTTTAGCAAATAAATGTTCACAGAGAATTGCAACCTAGGTTACATCCAGCTTCCATTGGTGAACTATGTATCACGTTGTTTGCAGAATAAATTTCTTGTTGTATTATTTGAGAAGTAACATAATTTTTGCCTATCTGTTTCCTATATATCGCTATCAGATTCATTCCTCAACTGCCCTGTTTACATTGAAAGGAAAATTAAGCAAATGACCTGAAAGTCAACATTATTGTATCTGTGTGGGCACATTTTCCTCTAGTCTTAATAAAATCACAGTTCTCTTGAAGTACTTTTCTGCAATTATTTCCTTTGTATTGATGAAAAACTATTGAACATTTTCCTTCTTCATGTGTGACATATTATCTTTGTGTAGAACATTTCTCTGCTAAATCTAGTATTCTCCAGGTTGGAGACTATGTTCATGTGATTTTTCCCCCCATAGAAAAAAAATTGTCATTGTGATCAAACTTAGCAAAAGCAGAAGCTATTGGAAGATGCAGTTTCTGTGTGTGTCTTTCACACACAAAAAATGATGCAAACTCAATAGAACAGTGAGCAAATGCAGTCTTTGTTGAGTTTTCTGAAGTGTCTCCTGGCCCTGCTGGAAAGCTGCCACCATTATCTGTATTAAGTGGCTTGTCTTCAGCATGACCCCATCACAGTAGCTTCCAGACATCCTTGAATTTCAATCGCACATCCATACCCACTGAGCAGCAGCTGCTTTGGTTTGGTATGGAGAACCAATGTGCTCAGTAAGGTGGGAAGATAAACCAAAATGCTCTTACCACTTTACTCTGTGGTAACATTCTTCCCGACATTCCCATTTGCTCTCTGTTCTAGAAAGCTGTTGTCATAGACAATTGTTGCTCCCTTTTCTTCATTTATTACATGTTTCCATCTCTGCACTAAATAACAGAACTTAGAAATGACATTAGACCTGTAACTAGGTCCTCAGCATACTGATTGATTTAGGAAGTGTGCATGTGAGTTCTTTCCTGGTAGTTAGTATTTGCCCAGTGATAAAATGGACATCGATTTTCCCTTATTTAGTTGCAATAACATATGTTTCAGTCTGTTCTTCAACACTTGGAGTATATGGACAATGGAGTAAAACCAAGAAAAGAGGAAAGACTAGCTCAAATCAGAAAGAAAGAAGAATGAAGACAGAAGCTGATACACACACCATGTCATGGTGGGCAGCAGACATTCTGCCCTGTTGTTGGCCCAGATAGTAGCATGGCAGTCAGTTGCAGATGCCACCTTGACAATTAAAAGCTGAGACTTTGGGCACCTGTGTGAAGAATTAGTAGCTAAGGCAAGTCCCAAGCAAGCCAGTGGGATATAATCTTGCCGATGTGGGAAGAGCCATGGTAGATAAGATCTTCCCTGGGCAGACGAGTAAGATAGAGAACAGAGCTGGTTGTAAATTGTCATACAGGCAGACTGGCAAGTGAGGATGCACGCCCCTGCCTCAGTTCTTTGTGTATTTCTTCTCCTGATGTTGATACACATTTTTCTGCCCCGATAAAGAGGTATAGGAAGAACTGTAAGCAAGAATGAAGTCCCCTGGTCCCCCACGTTGCTTTGGTTGCATAGCAACAGATGATAAATGGCAACACCCAGATTTGGGAATTCTCTTCAAGCTTGAGCTTTTTCATTACTGCTTCATTAAATTGCACATGGAAAGTATGGATTCATAGAGTGAATAAAGTGGTAACTTTTAAACTTAAACATGAAGATGATGACGGTAATAAGTAATTAATATTTCAGAAGTCTTCTCTGTCAGGGGCTATTTCAAATGCTTTATTCATGTTGGTTTCTTAATCCTCGCAATACCTTCATAAAACATTTAAAGCACAGGCAGGTTAAATAAATTGTCCATTTTCCCTGGCACAGCTGTGATCTGCCTCCGGTGTTTTGAGCCTGTGTGAGCTCTAAACCTGTGCTGTGCTGAAATGATGGGTCATCTGTGATCATGCTGGAGTCTCAGCTCTCAAATGGCCCTGAAAGTTGTTCGCACACCTGATTACTAGGTGCCAGTACTAGAACTGGAGCGTCATAGTTTTACACAACTAACATTTTGCTTAGCCCTGCGAAGATGACAGCTGAGTTGAATCTTGGGGTCTGATGGAATTGGCCAACAGCACAGGAAGCGATCTTAAATATTGTGTGTTGTATACAAGAGTCAGTGGTAGGGAGGAAAGGAGATGGAGGGATTGAGTAATTATCTGCATCTGAAGATTCATCGTGCTCCATGGAACTCCATGTCCTAGAGAGGTTCAAAGGTTTAGAGAGAGAGAAATGTCCTATATTAGATGTTCATAGCAAATAGAAGTAACATCTACCTTTATAATTCATGATAGAAATATAGAGTGCTCTGTCAATAGGAAAACCTATTCAGGAAACATGGGAGAGAGGAGAGGACAGTTGATCTGAGCTGGGATATTCTGCTGGCATTGGACAGGAAAAGAAATAAGAAAGTAGATTCACAAGACAGGGTAGAGCAGCAGGAACAAAAGGTGAGAGAGTGGAAGATGGTGGTCATGTTCACTGTGGGTAGATGTTAGAAGCATGCAGTGAACTATGATAGCACTCAAAAAACTGGCCCAGGGATATGTCTGAGAATTTCAATGCTCTGATAAGTCAAATGCAGAGGCAAGATAGGTTTTTATACCAAGTTTGATGTGATTGGCTCATTCTCATGTACTTATTGCATTGTTATCACATAGGAAACATAACCATAGTATCAAATCAAAATTATGATGATTTTTTATACTAAAGGTAACAACAGATGTGTGAATGGACCAAAAAAAACGTGGGGAACCAAAGTTTTAGTGTATTCCATATTGGGCACTTGTTATATAGCCTTAGGATCCATTGATGTGGAGCGGGAATCAGGGAGCAACTAAGAAGTTTGCACAAAGGAAGTAAAGCACATTAGATGTGATCAGTAGCAAGGTAGCCCTCCAACAGTTTTAAAGCTGGTTCCATGTTTACCTCTGTTCTTGCGTACATGTCCTGTCAAATCATGATAGCAAACATTTACTGATAGTTACAGAATACATGAAGACATACTAAGAAGGATTTTGGAAACAATTACTATATGGTGGCACTTACTTGGTGTGCTTGAATGTTGGTTTTAAACACATACTTAAAAAATGCCAAAGCATCATTTAATGTCCACACTGTGTCTATATATTATATTATCTAATTTTCATAGATCAATTGAACATGCTTCAGTAAACACGGGCTAGTTTCTCAATAAATATTTTGTGGACCAAATAGACTTCATACACCCTCCTCCTCAGAACAAAAAAGTGTTTGAAATCATGACTGCATAGAGTATTATAAAATGTTTACCATAAATATTCAAATTTATTTTCCTTTATTTCATTCTATACTCAGAGTTGATTGTTTTTCAGCTCTAAGTGAAAGGTCACCACTTCTAAGTAGAGGAAAATGAAATCGGTGACTCATAAACACATTTATTTAAACCGAGTCAGTTGCAACAGAATCGAATTCCATACATAGCACTGTGAATTATGCATTTTTTATAGAAGGGGGCAGAAGCATTCAATGACATTTTGCAAATTCTAGCAATTTTGCTGAGACCCATTGTGTTGCAAATTCCCAGTGACATTTACAGGTGTCCTACAAACTAGAAATACTAAAACGGTAACCCCTCAATACACATTGTTTTGATTATGATGATGTTTACAAATAGTCTAATTGGTTGGTCCGTGTTTCAATGACTTAGCCAGCCAAATATATGAATTATTTTTGGTTATTGGTTAGGAGGAACAAGCAATGATTTTAGAAATTAAAATATTAACTGAAAATGAAGCATATCTGAGTGGACAATAGGTACAAATCTATATTGAGAATAAAAGTGGAATTTTCAGTGTGACTTAAAAGTCATGGTAAGATTTCAAAATCTTTTGTGATAAATATGATGTAAGTGACCTTATTTTCCCAACTCAAAGTAAGATTGTCTGTACATACCTATTATGTTTATGCAGAAGAATTACCTTCTACTGTAACTTAACTGCTCAAAAGAAAATCACTGTTTACATAGAACTAATTTAAATATTTATTTATATGATCCTGTAATCATAACACTGTTCTGTTTCTAATGGCCTTCCTTTTCCCCCCAACATCAGGGATAATAATTACAATAGAAAGCACACAGGAAAGAAACAAGATTTCACTGCCCTTAAATAGAAACTGAAAAGACTCCGTGTTTGAACCTCAAATGTCCATCCATGCAATAATGATCAAATCATGGGCAGTGATGCTGTGTAGTAACCATAGCAGTTCAATTAGTTAGGAGCTGAATCCAATGGTTTAACTTCAGAAAGTCTAACTTTGTTTGTAGCCTGGATCAGTCCTCAATAAATCTGTTTTCTGTTTCCAAAGATGTTTGGAACTATTTGATACATGAGAATTACTTGTGCTTTTGTGTACAGCAACATAGGCACATTATGAGAAAATAGTGAAAGAAAAAGACACAGAACTGGAAATTCTGATTCTTCAATTCACTTTTTGTTTACAGATGCCATTTCTTTGATAATTGCATCTGTAATCCATTGAAAGAGATCAATATTGCTGTGCTCATGAGGCAGTCATGAATTAACAGATATGTAACCACTTCTGAAACCAGTTCTGCAAGTTATGTAAATCCAAGGAATTAAGAGAACATTGAATGAAAATGAAAAATTACAGGACAGATACATTTTAATGTAAATTTATACAAATGATCTTCAGATATTTCGCAGCAGTGATATAATACTCCTGACCCATTAATGCCCTTCTTTATACCATCCTAAAATTAAGTCTGTAAGGCTTGAAGAGTTGATAGAAGAAGGAGCATAAATTTGCTTCACCACCTTCTCTTGAGATTTCATATTTTTACCACATATGGCTTTATAGAACAGATTTCACAGATATTATTTTGGAATAACCACCACACAGAGGATATTTTCTAACCAATGACAGCATTGGCAGCTCTCATTTCAATATTATGAGTTATTTTGTAAAAGCAAGAAAATGGTTATATAACCCTTTTGCTAAGAGAATGCAAGAGAAAAATGTAAGGTGTCTAATTGTAAACAGAAAGTATCCTAGGTGAGAAGATGATTCAGAAGACAAAGCACGTACTGCACAAGTGTAGCTACTTGAGTTCAGATTCCCCAGAATTCATGTAAATATGAATTCAGCAAAGCACTGTCTCTTTCTTTCTCTCACTTTCTCTCTCTCTTGCTCCCTCACTCTCACTTTTACACACACACACACACACACACACACACACACACACACACACACACACACACACACACAGAGATCTAAAAAACTCAAATCCATCTCTCCCCATCCTGAAGCTCAGGGAAATTTGCGGAAGAGGGGGCAGTAAGATTGTAAGAGCACAAGGATGGGAGGAGCAATGCTATGCAAGATTCTCCACACAAGTTAGGGCCAAAGCAATCATATTTGGACTTTACATGCCCTGCGCAATGTCCAACACACTATTGACCTCATGAAGTCTAGCATTTGCTAAAGGCACTAGGATCCTGGAAGGCAAGGGATTGACAGCCACAGTAGTGTTCCTATGCTTAATGGGAACACAGGAAAGGTTTCTGGGAAATGCCACTGGGCCCTTGCACCTCATCGGAGAGGAGGACCCAGAGAAGAGTCTGGCATGCACATTAAAGGATGCTCCAGGGATGAGAAGGGGAGGCACTGGGGGATGAGGGAAGGGGGAGGGGAGGAGGGCACAGGGGGATAGGGGGTTGGAGGGAGGGGGGAATCGCTATACCTGTTACGTTTGTATGAGTGGAAATAAAAAAAATATTTTAGAAACCTTGATGAAGAGAATTCTGTACTATCTTTGCAAGTCTTCTTTAATTTATCTTAAAGTTTTTAATAAAAAGAATGAGTAAATGAAAGGACATTTCCTTATGTCATCCCTCTTTCTAGCTACCATCCTTCTTCTGACTTCCCTTTACAATAAAATTCCCTCAAACTCTCAAAAAAATCAAATCCAATTAATGTATCTTCATATTATAAAAATCATGAAAAAATGGGAAAAAATCTTAGAAATTATTAAGAATAATTCTAGGGACTGGAGAGGTGGCTCAAGGGTTAAGCCTCTGCCTTGCAGGCGAAAGGTCCTGAGTTCAGATCCTAGACGCCACGTATAGACGCCAGGCAGAAGCGGACGGCGCCTGCGTTTCAGGTCCTGGTAGGGCGGAGCCTGTTAGTCCAGGGGCAGAGTAAACAAGGAGGAGGCGGTCCATGGCGGTTCCCGAATTCAGTCCGTGGTTCTACACACACATACAAACATACATGCACACACACACATACACGCACACAACTGAATAAATAATAATAATAATAATAATAATAATAAAAAGAATAATTCTAGCTACATAGGAAGATTGGTTGTATTTTCTTATGGTGGTTTCATTTGTCAGTTTTGCTCAAACTGGTGAAGTGATTAAATTATAATGAAATACACTGATAGAATTAAATGTGCTAATGTGTTTCTTTACATCATTAGTAAATAATTTGAAATGCCAATATTTACAGATCATATTCAAAGACATGGAATGTTTCTCTAAAGTCCAGTCTCTCTTGGAGTCTCACATGACATTCTAATTGGATGTTTCTGTGGCAGTTCCTCTGTGGTACTAATCTTCAGAGCACCTAACACTTTTATAACTAATTCTTCTGTCAATTTCCTCTTCATGGCAAGGTCAGTATGTCTAGTGCATCTCACATCCAACAAGCCTTTAATGCTTACAGACGCCATGGATATTTGCAAGTAGATCACGTGTATGTTGCGAATTTAGTAAAAAAATTTCAACTCTATAATAAATACACACATATTTTATCATTTTGCATCTCATTTCGCAAGGCTAACAACAATGTGAGTATATTTATAGATATGATATGGCACACATAGAAAACCTTTCCTTGAAGGGTCAGGTAATATTTTTAGTTTTATGAGCTACAATGTCTCATTGCATTATTTTTTTTTGACAGTGTGCCTATACTGCAAGGAAGCCAGACAATAAGTAAAGAAGTGGATATGATTATATTCCTGTACTTGTTGCTCTTTCATGTTGCTGTGAAAGAACACTGAAAGTCAAGCATCTTAAAGGGAGATTTATTCAGCTTAGGGTTCCAGAGACATGATACAGTCCATCATGGTGAAAAAGGCACGGCTGGCTGACAGAAGCTGGAGGTGGGCTGCAGGTGAGCAGACCTCTTCTGGAAGCAGGGCGGTGCCAATCTACCTCAAGGCCCATCCCCTGTGACTGCCTTCCTTCCACAAGGCTCCACCTCTTAAAGGTGCCATGACCTTCCCCAACAACTGAAGATTCAAACACATTTGCCTGTGGGGGAAAGGCACATCTCAAGCCATGGCAATTGGTGTAAAGCCAAGAGAGGATATTTGGCCAATAAGTCAAGTTTGCTCCTTGTGTCAGGGTCATAGACACCCGAGCAAAGTTGTCTGGACCAGGACACAAATGCAGCTGTGGAGACTCCAGCCAGTCAGTGCTTCAGTAGTCAGTGTCTTCAGAGTGGACAAGCTCCTGATATTGAGAGTGACTTCCAAAGTATCATTTTTTTTTCTTATGCCCTTTCTTCCCAGATCATACAGTATACTAGGTACTCTTTGTGCTGCTGTGAGACCCAAAGTCAAACAACTTAAGGGAGGTTCATTCAGCTTGGGTTTCCAGAGGGGAGATAACAGTCTTTCATAGTGGATGCGGCATGGCTGGGGGCAGGGAAGTCACTGCAAACATCATGGAGGCTGAGAGCTGCAAGATTGCTGCCATAAAAACAGACTCTTCCTGGAGGTGGGGTGGGACTAATCCAACTCAAGATCTACCCCCTGTGGCCACCTTCCTCCAGCAAGGCTCCACCTCTCAAAGGTTGAGTCATGACCTTGTGAAACACATGAGATTGTAGGAGACACATTTCAAACCATGACATACAGTAAGTTGTTTCCTAATGTCATAGCAGTTAAACAGGAGGTTTTGAAGATGATAGATGATGATAGATAGATAGATAGATAGATAGATAGATAGATAGATAGATAGATAGATAGATAGATAGATGATAGATAGATAGATAGATGATAGAGTCATGAGTTTGGAGATTCTATTATATTACATGTGCTCATTTAAGAAGAGGCATAGACTGCTCTTTCTATAGCTCACATCCTCCCCATATAGCTAGAACACAGTCTTCCGCAAGTGCCTGAGTCTATCAGTACCTGGTTGTTCTATAGCTCTGTGATCTCAAGTCCTCTAATCTCTAGAATTTAGAGAAAATAAACGGATGTGTCTATGCCCTACACACTATGGTCTTCTGTTGTAGTACCCCAAGCAGGTGAGAGTCTACTGGACTCTAATGCTACATTTGTCGTTTTGTACTGAAAGGACTCTGTCCACTGCCTGTATGATGGTGGTCAGTATGCTTCCAGAAGCCGCAGACTCCCTGGTGTTTTTCAGAGTTGATGTTGCACCTGGACAAAAGTATAGCTGTAAAATACAGCTACACATTTTATGTAGGAGAAATATGTGTCTACATTTCTAAATGATCTCATGGTTTTCTACCACTTGGAGTTTGTAGGTGACTTCATCTTACACACTTCATTTTGTGCACTGTAGGTGAAATGCTCTTTGTATGAACCTTCTTAAGTGCTTTTGGGCTCAGCATCAGGGTGGTGACGACCTGGGACACAAATTAATGTGATTTTCATTCTAACAAAAGTACAGCTACATGGATTTTTTTTTGGAGGGAGTAGGAAGGCAGACTACCTACCACTGATAATTGTCTTCAAAATTCAGCACATCTTCTTTCCTCATTCTTTATATTACTTATTCCTGTCCCCCCACCCCCGTGACTTTTGAAATTATTCTTCCCTACTTTTCTCTCATTGACCTTCTTCATAGGTGAAAAGATAAAGAAAAGTGCTCATTTTTCTCTAGTTGTTAGATGTAAGTTTATTTTAAAAAGTTCATCTATTCTGTCTTAAACAATACAAACAAAATTCATCCCAGATGAGGTGCTCAGAGATAAGTGTCAGGGCTGTTGGGAATGCAAAGAAGAAGTAATTCACAGGAGTTGAAACAGATAAAATACAGACAAGATCAAAGGTCCATCATGGTCTCATTGAGGTGCCTCCCAATGCCTGCTTCCTGAGACTTTAATTCATACAGGAATGCAAATAGGAGCTAGGGATCAGGTTGCAAGATCAGGTGAAAGACTGTGATTAGTAGAAAGAGAGACACCTGGACAAAAGTATAGCTGTAAAATATAGCTACACATTTTATGTAGGAGAAATATGTGTCTACATTTCTAAATGATCTCCTAGCTTCCAGTGTATGTTAGACAACCAGTCTATGTCATCAGCCTTGTGCAGAATCCCTCAGATAATGTGAAATCCCTTTGTCAAGGTGGCAACCTCCTGGTGGCACCCTACATCTAGATAAAGAGAAGCACTCATTTTTCTCTAAGGATGCAGACCATTGTGCTGCTCTGTAGAACATACCCTCATTACTTATGTCAATATTTTCTTCTGGATCATTTTATCTGAATCCTTCTGTGGGATTCAGTGAGTGTTGCGTTCATAAAGCTGGAACCAGAGGACTCTACGTAAACTACCCTAAAGACTAAATGACTTTGAGGTTTTGGGAGAGTCGGACATGTTTCTTGAATCTATCGTTACTACTGCGGGACACAGTGGCAGTTTTTTCAGTGTCTGTGGCAATAATCCCTGTATTAAAACCGACAATTAGAGGCAGTTAAAAAAATAATACCACTGTGAAAGCTCATGCAAATTCTTTCACCATGTGTCTATTGGTTAATTGAGCTACAGTTTTCAATGAAAAAGATGTCTACAGGAACATGAAGAATGCTCTTGTGTAATTAGCCCTTCAGCTTCCAATTACTTCCTGTTCCTAAATATAAATTGGCAAGTAGAATTCCTATAATAAAGGCACAGTTTGAACACTATAATAGTGACAGGTTTCTAAATCAACCACAGTAGAAACATAAATCTCAAGTGGGAAAACTGGCTTGTGAATATGCTAGGTTTTTCTTGACAATCCAGTGCATTTTTACTCCCACCATCCAGGAAGAGATGCAACTGTGTTTGTGATTGCCCTGTGGAGTTACTCTTCAAAAGCTTCTACACTTACTTAGAATTCTAGCTTCTCATATTTCTCCCAATCACCTCCACCCTCTACTTTTTACTTCCTCCTGTAGAGTCTGTAGGAGTTGAGCCAGAGAATGACTTCAGGTTATTATCCTATGATACTCACCAAGTTTTTTCAATCACAGTATATTTTAGGCATGAACTTCTTGTGTCCATTGAAACATTCAGTGTCCAAAGTAGCAGTTGAAACCTGACCAGCAGCTCCACCTCCCACGTTCTCTTCTTGAACATTCATGAGCCTTCAATGGCGGGCATTTTTTAGGGAATTTCTGTTTTAAAGACTTTACTCTCATCACAGTGTTTAACTATCTGGCCTGAACCATGTCAGAATGAAGCATATGCCAAAGCAAGTGCGCCAGCACCAATAGTTGGATGACCCAACCTGAAGACCAACAAGGATTTTTTAGCTACAGCTGAACTCCTACTTAATATTATTATCTCAGTAAAGGAGCAAGAAGGCCAAAGACTTGGTCATAATTTTTGTTTTACTGGAGTATTTTCCTACTTTAAGTTCTGCTGTAATTATAACTATTTATTCAAAGATATTTCACATATTATTTCTGCAGTAGAATTACATAAGAGAACCCTCAGTAAGACTGGTCATGAGTGGCCTGAAAGATTGCATGAAATCATATATAGAATTGTTAGAATAACATGTGTCATTTTTTGATGTGAAGTGTCATTTCTTTTATGACAATATCAAACAGCCAATAACCTGAAATTGAAACTTAGAAACTCCACTGTTATAGAAGATGTAGCTCAAATTAAGAGTTGAGTGATTGTAAATTATAATGTTTAATATCAAACACTTAAGATTCCGGTTTACACTGGGAAAATTGTAAATTCTTATTCATGGGTACATAAGTTTGCCCACATTAGCAGATTTCAAAAAGAATAAGAGATTTTTTTTTAATCTCACACCCAAAGCACACACCAATATGTATTTATGGAAATCCTTCTACATGCTGATCAATAAATCAAGCAGCTGGGGGTAGAACATGAAGAAGGTATCAGATGCTCTTTACTACTGTGAATGTGACTGTATACATATAATATTACACATTTGTGACATATATCGTAACTAGGCTTCATGTTTTTATGATCATTACTTATGATTATAAAAACTTTGTTGAAAACCTAGTACTTATTCATGAAAAATTAATTCAATATTTCTTAGAGTACAGTTATTCTTTTATTTGGTGGGTAGAACTAATCCTTGTTTTTATTGAAGATTAGAGGAAGCGGGCAAGATAACAGGCAGAAAAACAACCTTAAAAATAAACACAAGCTCAAAAGGTCTTTTAGGCTGTTATGAAAATACAGGGGTGTAATGTAATGGAAAGGAGCAGCAGCAAAGAACAACTTTCTATTATACCAGTTCTTCAGAAAATGTCATGCTAGGTCGATAGGTGTGCATGTATGCAGAAAATGGCACCAGATTTTTCAAAGGAGTTTCTTCATCATGAGAAAATCACTCTCTAAAGAAAGACACATCACATAAAATGATAGAATATAATTTGGTAAGTGACATGATTCTAATGGCTTACATTAGCACAAATGAGAAAATAATAAATTCACCAAATATAAGAAGTTTGCTGTTCATCTACTGACACTATAGAGATATAAATATATCTTTTAAAATACTTTTGTTGGGGCTGGAGAGGTGGCTCAGGGATTAAGCCTCTGCCTTGAAGGCAGAAGGTCCTGAATTCCGATCCTAGACTTCACGTATAGACGCTGGGCGGAAGCGGGGGGCGGCTTGCGTTTCTGGTCCTGGTAGGGCGGAGCCTGTGAATCCCGGGGCAGAGTAAACAAGGAGGAGGTGGAGGCGGTCCATGATGGTTCCTGAATTCATCCGTGGTTCTACATACACACACATACACACTGCGCGCACACACACACACACATGCAATTGAATAAAGTAATAATAAAAAATTAAAAAATACTTTTGTTACATAATTAGACCTGAATTTTTATCTCAACTCTAAAACAATTTTTCAGGAGCCTCACAGCATACAGATGGTCAAAATACATCTTTCAGAAATTTCTACTCTCTCAATACCATGAGGCTCCAGGGGTTGCACTCAAGTCACCAGGTTTATGCACAAGTCCCTTTACTCACTAATCCATGTCAGCAGCCACCCAATTTTTTCATTATAATCAATTCCTCCTACAAATGACCCTGCTATGATTGTAATCATCTAACTCTAGTTGCAAATAAGAGTTATACATTTCAGAAAGATTAGCTATAAACAAAAATGATAATTATTCAGAAAAAGAGAAGATCAACACAATGGATTTTCATAATTGAATATAGTCTATGTTTGCAGAACAGGAAGCGATCGTGCAAAACAAGGGCTAGCCGTTGAATTACGACCATACACAAAAAGCACACAGGCTCAGTTTGAATATAAATACACAAAAAAGCATGTGATACATCTAAAACTGTCTAATATACACAAGTCATCATAGCGCTGCATCATACACACAGTAGAGTGTTGCTCACTCAGACTGTGGGATTAAGCACCTCAGGATGGAGGCCAGAGATGCTCCTTACAGATCCGTGCACGTGGTTTCTCCCCTTTCAATGTCTTCTTTTACAGCAATGTTCAAAGCTATAAGTATTTAAAAGTAAACTGATGCTTGATGACTGCTTGCTAAATTATAAAAATACTACATCCTAGGGGAGAGGAAAGGTAGGTAAGGTTCTGCATAACTCAGAAAAGGAGAGATTGGTTCCAGGAACATGCAACAGGAAAAGCTTTGGGATTTGGTGCGGTTTTATCTGTACCTGGGGTCGGGTGGGGTTAGCTGAATTCTATCATATATAAGTGGAGAGAAAAACAATATCAGAGCAGAGGAGGTAGAATGTTTTAGTCTCTTCCAGACTAATAAAAAAAGGGGACTCATTTTTCTGTCTGGATGTTTTCTGACTTGATGAAGGATGAGCTTTAGATATTCACTCACAGACTGAATCATTCATTTATCTAGTAAACCAATTGTGTGTGTGTGTGTGTGTGTGTGTGTGTGTGTGTGTGTTGCCAACTCTGTGCAAGATATGGTCTAATATAGAAGAGAGTAAAAACTAAATCAACATGAAAGAATGTGGTGTTTCCTTACTGCAGCCTGCCCTGGTTACTGAGAAGAGGACACTATTTATCTCTAGATGAATCTACGTGATGCAGAGATGAGAATTTTAATCAGTATAATGATGAGAAGAGCTATGCAAAAAAGACTGAATTCCTCAGAAAGTGCCATCCCAAGAGTACCTAAACAGAGACTTTCCAGTCAAAGAGAATCAAACCCATTTCCCTTCTCACAGAATGTATAACTTTTTAGCTTTGCTATCTTTAAAAAAAGATTATTCATTTAATGAGAATTTTACCACAAAAATCACTGTCAAAAGCCAAGACGAGTATCTTTTGTGCATTTTGTAGGAAAGATTAATAGAAGATGCAGCATTTCCCAATAAGAAAAATCTGAACCTTAGTTCATACCTAGGGGCATCTTTATAAAAGCTTGCTGAAAAATGGTTTTAAGGAAGATAGGTTAATAAAACATTTCAACCCTAGGAAGATTAATTATAGCATCATACTGATTCTACTTAGAGTATTAACAAATGTCACAAAGTGAGTATTATGTGTTCATAAAGGATTTCCATCAATATATAATATTAACATTTTATTATGGACACTAATAATTAATATGCATTCACATAAGTCAATTCCATGTGTATCCCAGAAGAAACTGCATAAATTTTCAAATTATAGAGGGGTAGCATGCAACTATTATTATGAACTCATAAAGTCATAATGTGGAATATTTTAAAAGATCATATTAATGGCAGACATATAAAAATCCAGATTTTATTTGAAATCAAATAATGAGACTGGAATATTTACAAAGAGACAACAGACATCTAAGAATGATTGTTCCCAAACAGAATATTTTCTGGAGATTTCTTTAAAGCATTTCATTCATGTTAAGGGACTCTTCTAAGGCTTCCAACTCATCCCCTAAAAGTTGATGTGCTAAAAGAACTGAGGCCAATTTAGTTCTACAGGGATGTAAAAACAAAAATCGCTTTCTGGAAAAGCAGAGCATTTCTAATAAAATATAAAGAATCGGCTAAGGGGGAAGATTAGTGAGACAATAAAAATGCAAGGAGACAAGTTATAAATACGAAATGGCAAAAGAAGAAATAAATGTCAACCTATAAAATATACTCTCCCTCAAGCGACAATGCACTTTCAGATATATTCAAGAAAACAACATGTATATTAACCTTCCCTTTTATAAATGATAGTGGAGCATAGAGACTGTGTTAGGGACTTGTTCACTTGACAAGAGCTTGGCAAATAGGTGTGAAAGCACATGGTCTGTTTTCTGATAGGGAGCTGGCTTTAATCCATACTTTTTAGAGATTTGAAAAAAGTTAGCATAGTATTAGGGGTGAGCATGATGCAACTCTTTTATTATTCTTTGACAGTTTCATACAAGAAATACAATGAATTTTTATCATTTTCCTCCTTACTCCCCAGGCCCTCTCCTTTCCTTTTCCCATTGCAAGCTTCTTCTCCTTTCAAGTCTTTTTGTATGTGTGGCCTTCTGAATTTCATCTGTGTTGCCTGTGCTAGCAAGTACTTAGACATTTGCTGAAGCAATGACGACATATCACTAGATGTGCACCCCTGAGAAAAGTAGCTCCTCTTCTCGTCTAGCATTAATCTTTAGTAGTCTCTCAGGGATGCATGGAGCTTCTTGAGATTGACCCCCTTTCTGTAGTGAATATTGACAAGACAGATCTTATTCAGGTCTTATGGAAACAAACAGAGATACAATGAATTTATGGGCACAGCAGTGCTGATGTTCACAGACCTCTAATTGGCATCACCTCCTTCATTCTCAGTACTCCCTCTTCCACAACTTTTTCTGAGCCTATTTGGAGGGAGGGGGGCATGATTTAGATGTCTTGCTTAGGGCCGAGTATACTGAAGTCATTTATTCTCTGCACTTTGGCCGGCTGTGATTCTATGTAGCAAACACCTTCCATTTTGAAAGTAAGCTTCTTGGGCAAGGGCTGAGAGCTGTAGTTCTTTTTAGGGAAATACAGACAAGTGAATACACACTAGAAGTGGATTATCACTCCCCAAAAGTGATATTTTGCCAAAATATCTAAGAGGGTCTGCATGTCCTCATTTGCCCCTGCCTTATCAAATGTACTATTACAGGAGTTGATCAAAGGAGAAACATTAAAATATTAAAATTCCCAGAGATTTAATTTCATCAAATGAGAAAAGTAGAGGCAATATGTGCAATTAAGATGCTGTACAAAAAGTTGTTGGCAATTATTGGTTTTCTTTTCTTAGTTGACTGAGGTACTGATCAGTGTCATAGAGTAGTAATTCTCAGAGAGGTGTTTGAATGCCGTATTAGGCAGGTGACCTTAATGTTTTATCATCTATTACAATGCCCTAGTTCATGGTCCAAATCACAGATGATTGCTTTTTATAACCAATGTTTTCACTAGTAACTGTTGCTGAAAGAAAACATGCAATATTGGACAGTTGATATCAACGGTGTGTTAGTGCATTTCTTTACTCCTTGCTTACTTTGAGTGAATTACATTTCCTCAGTGTCACATAGTAAAGGGATCGTGCTTGTGTGTCTCTTTTCCTAGATGATAGTCACACAGTTATCTTCATATTTTCTTCATCCCTTATTTATATATTCTACGACACTTGTTCACATACATATCTCAAATATGCTTCAGGTCTCATTCATGTGGACCTGCATGATTTTATGATAGACTATGTTAACCAAACCTAAAATCAAGAGAGTTTAAGATCTCAAATATTAATGTTTTAAATCATTCTTACATTTCATTCAAACCAATAAAAGTTATTTCAAGCAAATAGTGCCTTCATATTTTTCCTACTGATTCTTTATATTTGCTTTTGTTAGGAAAACTGAGACATTTGCTTTTTTCTTAAAAAAAAAAACAACCTTAATTTTTCTAAGAGATGATAATGATGGTGTTTATGACAAGATATCAATAAAGAGCTAATAGAGTCAGTGTGATATAGGTACTTTTTTATTTTTTCCTTTTGTGTCTACATCAAAAATTTTTACCTGTGGCAGTTCTCTTGCATAGTTGCTGATAAATGACCATCAGACAGCTTAAGGGAACGAGGATTTTATTGTCTGTTATGATTACTGCTTACAGTAATCCAGCTTGATGGGAGAGCACACACCAACACCAGTGCCAAGGGAACTGGCCACACCATTACCACATAATGGCTGAGAAAGGGACAATCCTTACTTGCCAGATGAACATGTTTAGTCAGATGTACATAAGGATGCCAACTTCCTCAACCAACTCTCTGTATTTTCTTCACCTGTTCAGGTCCTAGTCCCAGCCACCATGGGCTGGGTCTGTCCCATCAACTAGATAGTCTTCTTCAGTTTCACTCTGGGCTTAACTACTAATTTTCTACAAATGTGCCTAGAGCTCAAACCCTCAACCATCAAGTTGACACATGTACATAACCAGGACAGGCCCATTATGAATAGTGCAACACATAGCATTTGCAACTGGAAACAAGGGTTGAAATCATGATAAGCAACTTAATCATGAGTTTGTGAGCACCCTATGAATCTTTACTTTACATCTAGGAATGAAGATAATAAAACATTCCTTACAGAACTGCTGCTAAGGAGAAAGACAATAATGTATGCAGGAATGCTTTATAATTGATTGTGCACTGCATCAATACCAACATGAATTATTTATTAAATTTATTAATGAGTATCATGAAACTGGGTTGCACTGATAGAGTGGAGAGCTTTGGTCAATTCAGCATGTCTTTAAAAATATATTTTATCCCTTGTTCTTTTTTCTTTCTTTACCCACAACAAATTCATCACACAACTTTATTGATTGTAAATATGTTATATATACACATAAGAATCCTATTCTTTCCTTTCAGAATGAATATCAGTTCACATTCCCTACTTCCAATCAAGCTAAAATCATTTTTCTTCCTTCTTTCTTTTCCTCCCTCCTTCCCTCCTAGCTTCCCTTCTTTTCTTTTGTTCCTTTCTTTCTTCTTCACACTGTTTTTGTAGCAATACTGAATATTAAGCCCAAGGACCTGCACATACATAGCTGGCAAAAGGGTCTCTTCCTCTAAACCCTGTGCCCGTGTCTATAACACCTATTGGTGGATCTTTCTAAGAATCTTATAAATTATTCCTCCATATTCACTCTTGCTCCTTTAATTAAGTTTTTAACTCCTTAAGACCCAATGTCATCTCTTTGAAATATTAGACATTTCATTAATTTCCTTAAACACACACGCCCTCTCCACAGGGTGGTAATGAAAAGGATGGAATATCATATGTGCTTAGTTTGAAGATGCAAAGATTTTAGATTGCCAGGAAGAATGAATCGTTCCTTTTCTGTTTATTCTCAGTAAGATGAGCACACACAGACATAAACATTGCGTAATCTCTCTTATGCATAAAAACCAGAACAAATGAACCTATAAGAGTAGAGGATAAATAATTTGTGACAATGAAAACACATTGATCAAAGTTTATTTCAGTTACACAGGACAATGAGTGGTAGTTATGTAATGACAAGTCGATTAACTTGTCTATAAATGTACTTGAAATAATGTATCATAGCATAAATATATGCAATTGCAATTTGTCACTATTTTTTAAATATTTTGAAATAAATAAATATCTGCATATCCTTCAGGCAAATGTTGAACAAACCTTAATTTAGAAAATATTAAATGCTTTCATAGAATAGTAGATAGTTACAGTTTTACCTTCAAGTATGGTTAGCAATGAAATTCATGAGTGGGAAGGGTGCCTGGGTGTGTAAAAGTGGGGAGGCATTCCTCTTCCTTCTGAAAGGAACCCCAGTGTCCATTGAAAGTACTACATGAAATGAGTATTTTTATCAATAATATATTCTACATTCAATCATAAAAGTTTCCCTTCTTTTTTTCTGGAAATGTATAACCTAGATCTAGGGAGATTATGGTGGGGTACAACAGATGAACATGTAGAGCAGACGATGCAAAAAAAAAAAACTTCGAAAAAAGTGATATGCTAATTATTGATGTCTTTGGAAAGCAATAGAAAATTTTCATTCAACATGCTGTTAGTATAAATAATTGTACTTTTAAAAATATGACTAAAATTGGGACTGGAAAGGTGACTCAGGGGTTAAGCCTCTGCCTTGCGGGCAGAAGGTCCTGAGTTCGGATCCTAGACCCCACATATAGACTGCCGGGCAGAAGTGGGGGCGCCTGCGTTTCTGGTCCTGGTAGGGCGGAGCCTGTGAATCCCGGGACAGAGTAAATAAGGAGGAGGTGGAGGCGCCCATGATGGTTCCCGAATTCGTCCGTGGTTCTACACACACACACACACACACACACACACACACACACTCTCACACACACACAATTGAATAAATAATAATAAAAAAGTGACCAAAATGTATTAGAGATGATGAAGTAAAAGCACAATTACAAAAGATAGAATTAAACAATGTAAAGAATGGAGTAAATTATGTCTAATGAATTCATAGCAATTAGATATTATATATGCTTATTTTTGTGTGTTATCATTTATGAAAGTGCCGTATCTCCATCATGGATATAGCAAATCATATACAACAAGTGAGCGAAGGCAAATAAATTGATAATAATTTTTTAAAAGTGTTAAAATTCTTGAAATTTCAATATTTTCCTAGCTAATATTTTGATTAAAAATAATAAAATTCAAATAATATATTTCATCAATAACACATCCTATAAGATCAAAAATTATGCCAAAAATACCAAAAATATTTCAAAGCGTTCTCTTTATTTTCTTATTCAATTCAGCTTTTAAAGCGATTTCTGAATCCTACATAAATACTAGAATCAGACATTATTATCAAAATCTACATTACTATTCCAAAATTTGTTATTGTTTTCAAACTTTCATTAATTAGTTGACGATGACACAAACTTCTACAAAATAAAATGGAATTGTAGTAAAATGAATGTGCCCTCTTGGCCTTCTGCCCCGTTTCTGTTCCCTCTTGCATGTATTTTCTCATTCCAAATGTGTCCTTTTCTTGGTTTCCATATCTTACAAGATTAGGATATGCATTTTTATTTCTTCCAATTAATATGTGAGAGCATGGACTTACTATTTTTAAATGTTATTTTATTTATCATTGTGGGTGTATGCATGTGTGTGTATCAGCATACTTGTGAAGGTCAGAATAGCATTTTGTGGACTGTTTTCTCTCTCCCTACCCTTAGGTGAGCTCTGAGGATTGAATTATGGCCATCCAACTTGCATAACATGTATATTTATCCACTTAGTCCTTATTAGCCAACTTTACCTTCTGTATTTTATAACACGGATACAAATTATTTTGTAGTTAAAGTTCCATAGTTTTATAGAGCCTTGATTTTTTTTACTGCCTGAAGTAATTCACTAGGCCCTCCACAACAAAATTCTACAGATGGAGTTGTTTGAAATGCATTAATTTGTTTATTCGTAGTTCTGAAGTAAGGAAGTCCAAGTTTAAATTGTAGACTGGTTGGGTTTCTTCTGCTGCCTCTTTCCTTGGTTTACAGATTTGGTTGCCTTTCCTCTGCATTTACCAATTCTTTCTTCAAGTGACTGCATTTCTCCCTTTGGATTCATGCCCAAACTCAAGAACCCATTTTCACAGATCTTTTTACAAAACCTTCCCTCCAAATACGGTTACATTCTGGATTTCTGGATGGTAGCATTTCTACAAATGAATTCTGGGGAAGGAAGAGGCTCAGTAAAGTCGTGGAATGTTTAGCCCTTTGTCAATTGGCATGTTTGAATTGCTTAGCTGTGATGCAATTGTAGAGAGATACAGACTGAGACCTATATGCACAGCATCCTTTTTTTTTTTTTTTTTTTTTTTTTGTCCCTAGTTCCTTTCATTCTGTTCATTCTTTGACTACTTTTTGATTAACTTACTATTATTTCATACTTTGGTTAGATTCCTTCAATAAGAGTTTAGCTAAGTCTCTTAGAATGTTTGGATGCATGTGATTGATCTAGGAAATACCGTGTGTACATTGTTCATTATCACAATCTATATAGATTTAGTCTTATATTGTTTCAAAGAATTTGGTGAACTTGGCAATGGAAAGCATTATTTCTTCCTGAAGTTTCTCTACAGGTGAGTGACACAATGCCACAACATTATTTTCATGGTCGTATACCTATGATTTGTATAATTAAGGAAACATAGATTTATGTAGGATTCAGTATCTATTCCTCTTTGGGCGGCTTTTTGTATAATCTTGGTAAGCTTTCATTGACAAGTTTAGCCAACAGAGATACATTTTGTTATGCATTCTGTGATTAATTTGTTAATTCATGTTACTTATTAAAAATGGAGAATATCAAATGATTATTAATAATACTGGCATGTAATATTGAAGACAGTACAATTATTTAAGTATAATTATTGATCTACCTAATAGCATGATAAAAACATTACAAATGAATCCTTTAGCTGTTGTAATCTTCTTGGTGAATAGACAGGAAAGTTAAGTTAGAATTAAGTAATCAAAAGTCAAAACATTATGTCTGATTCTATTGCTATCTTTTAATAATCACTAAGTATACACAATTTTACATTAATTCTTATTTAGCTTTTTTTTAGAAAAATATTGAATTTATGTATTGGGGAAAGAGAGGGGCAAAGAATACATGTGGAGGTCACAAGATATTTTCATAAGTTGGTTCTCTTTTTCTGTCATTTGGACACATGAATCAAATTCAGATCTCTAGATTTAGTAACAGGTAACTTTACCTGCTGAACTATCTTGCCAGCACCTTTAAAAAGATTTTTAAATTATTTTATTTTAATTTTTATTTAATGTGGTGTGTGTGTGTGTGTGTGTGTGTGTGTGTGTGTGTGTGTGTGTGTGAGAGATAGCACACATGTGGAGGTCAGAAGAAAACTTTTGTGAAATGATTTTCTCCTCCAGCCTTTATGTGAGACCTGAGGATTGAATGCAGGTCACAGGCTTTGATAAGAAGCTCCTTTATCTAATGAACCATCTTAACAGCTTCATGACTAATTTATTCCTTGAGTACAGTTATTCAAGGATGAAATTTGACAATGTATAAAATTTTATTTTAAAATACAATGGTAAATTTTCAAAGGGATGTTATTAGTTTCTCATGTATTAGCTGGTTTTCCGCAAATGATATTTTTGCTTAATAAGTGTCCAGTTGCAGGAAATTGAGTCCTAGATTTCTGAGGATGCATGAGTCAGCAGATAAACAGATTCTTTATAGAAAATAATGTATTTGCAATTAGTAACCACCAATTCTAATATATCCATTAAATTATCTCTAGATGGGTTGTAATACCAAATGGAAAGTCATTGCTGTATAGTTAGTTCACTTCTATGATCATTTAGTGAGTTGTGGTAAGTAAAATGCTTAGGTTCAGTACAAAGAGAATTTGTTTTCTCAGTATTTTCCATCTGTGGTTGAATCTACACACATACATTCTTCATTTTTGACTGTAGCTATGAATAAAGTATAGTAGCAATTATTGCTGTCATAAAGAAGCAAATGTTTGCCAAAATTTGTGTTCCACAATGGTCATTCCAGCACTTGGAATGTAGAGACTGGTGTATGGCTGCAGGTTCGAGGATAGTGTGGCTAACACAGTGGAATATTTTTAAACTCTTGGTACATCAACAAAGAAACAATGTAATTTGGATATTTCTCTATGCAGAAATAAATTAACAGTTCTTAAAGTGTGACATTCTAGATATTATGCCCTTGGGTTCTTGAACATAAGAATACAGTATTCATGTTGGTATAGATGATCTTCCCCTATGATGAGATTGCAATCCATGCAACATTGAAATTAAAGCTAGTGCTAAATTCACTGACTGCACCTGCCCTATGGAACATCCCTTAGCAACACAGTCGAGCATAGAAGCTTACTGTTTTCCTCATGAGCATGCAGCTCACTGGCAGCTGGTACCCACGGCTGACTCCGGTGCTTAACAGCATCCTGCAATGAACTCTGATAGCTCAGGAAAGGCCAGAACTCAAGCTTTGAATGTAGCCTTCCATACTACCATGAAAACATTAGTTGAAACTATTGTGAGTTAAGGAGTATATGTATTTTGAAAAGACTTTTTTACTATCTCTGTCATAAGCTAGAATGAGAATTTATTTCTTAAATTAAAAGTAGTAAATGTGAAAAGGGAAACAAAGGAAGAAGTTAGAGACAGCTTTGAATTAAATTCACAAGGGTCCTGCGTGGAGCCACCTCCTGAAACAGACCTAGCCGATTCAATGTCAGCCTTCATGGAGTGTACTTTGTCACTAAACCACAGATTTTTAAAAAATTTTTGTTCTGCTTCTGTTGTCTTTGGAAGCCCTGGCAATGGAAGAAGGACCTTGTGCTCTCCTTACATTACAACTCCGATCTCCAACCCTGAGCTCCGACACTGAGCTCCATTCCTGGTAGGCCTGTTACCTTTTCTTTGGAAACAAAATTTCAGTCGGCTGTGCAGACTGGTTTTGACTTCACCCTGTGCTGCAGGAAGGCCTTTAATGTGTGATCCTCCTGCTAGAGTTTCTGATCTGTACTGGTTTGCATGGCAAGTGTCAATCGAGTCACAGACTAGCTCACTTCTAACACCTCTGACTATTTAAAAGCTCAAAGTTGCTTGTTTACATGTAACATGAAATGCACACTTTTACTAAAATTTAGTATTACTTGCTTGCTAGTTAAATATCCTTTGAAAATGTGGGTCCCTCATCTAACTCTATGAAGAGGTGGTGCCTTCTACCCTACATGTGCCTAACAGCCTCTCAATTTATTTGTGCTGAAGCGTAGCACACAAGAACTTGGAGATGAGAGTTTGCTCTTGCAAACCACTAAATATGGGGATAACTCGTTGCATAGCACACTGATTATTGCAAAACTGAGCAGGCATGAAAACTCAGACTCAAGATTTTGAGTCTCTCTTCATTTTCAAAGCGTTGCTTTTGAGAAATTGCTTTTACTCAGTCTTCCTTCTAAGACTTCCTTATGTTTGCTTCCCAGAAGGGCTTTAATTTTTTTTTCCACAATTTTACAGGCCATCGTAAGTTTTATGTATGTTTTGAATAGCAAAGTCACTCTGTAAATGATATTTCCATTCTTTTCTAATCACTTGAGAAAAAATAGAAGAGAAATGGATTGTTCATTGATTTCTGGTTCAGTTATGCTCAACAGTTAACCAGTGATCCATTTCTGTAGTTACTGGGAGACTGTGGGCAAGGGGTTCTGTTTTACAGTGCTGTGGGGCAGACATTATTCACCCCTGGTTTAGCACTATGTAGAGGTGGCAGTAAGAGCTAATGAAGAAAGCATCAAGCCTGGAGTAGCAATTTCAGGAGAAACCATGCGTGGTTGTGTAAGCAGGGTTGAGTATGAACTGACACTTCGTGTTACTGACTGTGCCTGGATGCTTTACTGTCTCATCTTCTGTATCTTTTTCTGCTGTGATTCTTTCTGTTTTAGAAAGCAGCAGAGCAGATGACAACCAGAACGCTATTGTTGTCCCAGACATCACTGTAAGCTGTCACAGAAATGATTTTTTTTTTTTTTTTACAAAATAGTTGTCTTTGAAAAGGGTTCTGAGAAATTCTGGTGCATTTAAGGATATTATTATTACAGTGTTACAAAAATAAGAGAGACTAGCTTACAATTTATTGTGATGCTGTGTTTTTTTTTTCTTTTAGAAACCACATACATCTTCTTTCTTCATTTAATTGAAACTAAGTGCAAAATTTCATGCATTTTATTGTTGTGACAAATGCAGGCAATCACGTACTTTGCTTCTGTTAAAGGTGAGCCCAGGCTTATGAACAAGATTGAAAGAATGAAATTACAAACACATCAGTCGGGTTTGCTAGTATTACCTTTATGATTTACTAAAAAACTATGCATTTATTTGGGTGTGAAGGCAGAGGTAAGAGGATTGCTGCAATTTCAAGGCTAACCTAACATAACATACATAGTGAATTCTAGTCCAGCCACTATTGCACAGTAGGACCATGTCTTAGAAATAGAAACAAACAAAAATATGTACAGATCATAGTCTATTATGTTGCAATGCATTGTCCTATGTAATATGGGGCTATTCATGGCATGGTAATGCACTATGCATAATGTAATATATGCTAGAGTGAAAAATATGATATGCCACAACCCACATGTATATATGCAAATGTAAAAGATTATCTTAATATATATATTTTGAAATTCCAAACAAACGCTTTTGTGCTTGTAGTATTTTGTTTTGGTTTTTCAAATGTTGGTTGGGTTTGAGAAAAGTGTCACATACCTCAGTTTTGATTCACCACATCATTGTCTATCCAGCACAAATGTTAATAGTCCTATAATTTTATACAACTTTTCTAAAAAAGAAACATTTATAGATAATATAAATGCATTCTTTAATCACGAGGGTGACGATATTTTTACTCCAGAGATGTAAATAATAAGTCATTGACATAATATATATATAAATATATATAATATAATTATCTAAAGAAACGTGCTTAGTCACCAACTGAAATCTAATTTTAGGATCCCTGAAACAACATGATTCATCATCTCAGTTGAAAATCTATAGCAGAGGCAACTGTTGTTTATTACTCTCCTCCCTACTGAATACACTTGTTGCATGCAAAGATAGATATTTTAGAAGGAACACTAATGTTCTAGAGGGAATCCAGTCACGAATCACCTACCTCATTAAGATGACCACATTTTTTCAAATGTCCGAAAGAAAAAAAAAAAAAATCCTTTCAGTCCTTTAAGATTTCGTGTGCATGTGAAGTCTGATTTCTGTAATCATGTCTCAACCTTAAGTTCAGATGCCCCAAGGCAAGGATGCTAAGGCACTTCATTTAGCTGATGGGTCTCTAAGAGACCAATTGAAGCTATTCTGCTCAAATCTTATAAAAGAATTCAATCCATGTGCCTCGTTGAGTTATACTGTAGTTTAATCAACGGGCCTGCACAATGAGCCTGGTGACATTTTATCTGGGATATAATTGCTGAAGAAATAGACTCATGGGTGAAGATTAAAGAGGCAATGATAAAACATTCTAATTTCTTTAACATCCCATTTATATATAAATATTTCTTATTGTGGCCTATTTCTTTCAGGAGTTGCACACTGGTAAATATTCCCATACTGCTCTTAACAGTCAAAACTAAATTCAGAATATCATATAAGAAATTTCAGTGGCCTTTTGACTATAGAAATAAACACTTTAAATTCCCCGCACTTTCAAAGCTTGTACTTTTTAAATCATGGGAAGTCTGAAGTTTTCTGTGCCTGTGAAATGTCTTGGTAATTATGCTCATTTTCAGCCTTTAGTCCTGGAATTCTTCCTGCAGCAGAACCCCCGCAGGCCTCTGGCATGCCTGTCTTCCTTGCAAAGCTTGGCTGCATCCTTCCTCAACTCACCTGGCCGCAGCCCTTCCTTGCTGGTGTTATGCATGTGAGAA
This sequence comes from Typhlomys cinereus, assembly GCA_023101885.1. NCBI lineage: Eukaryota > Metazoa > Chordata > Mammalia > Rodentia > Platacanthomyidae > Typhlomys > Typhlomys cinereus. Next base: position 421,850 of record JALPQD010000154.1, read on the forward strand.
TAACAGACTCAGGATGCCTGAGGCTAAGGGAGGAACTGTGAGCAACCAGCCCATCTTCTTAGTTATTCCTTCCAGAATGTTCCCTACTTTTCAACTGTACGTCTCAATCCACCATCTCAGGGTTCACATACTATATTAGTCAGGGTTCTCTGAAGTAACAGAATCTATAGAATGTAATATATATAAATAAGTATATTAAAATAACTCACAATAAAAACAGTGTCCTTCAAGGGAGCTGCCCGCAACAGCCTCATTCTTGACTGTAATGTTCCACAAAGCCAAAAGATACCGAGGTCTCAAGCCTTTGCTCCTCTGGAGGGTAGAAGATGCTGGGTTCCAACATTGGTGACAAACAGCTGGGCTCTGACGTTGGCAATGAACAGCAAACAGCAGCAAGGCCTAGAAAACAGGCTTCAAAGCAGCAGGAACAGCAACAACATGATGGACAAGGTGAAGCTCCAAGTCAGCCAAGGATGGACAACAAAGACCACAGTGCTCTAAAGCCAACGATGCTTGCAGAGTGGACTGCACAGCAAGTCCCTCCTCCTTGCACCGCCTATTATCTGGTCCACCAGTGGAAAGTACCACCCACTATGGGCTAGGTTCTCCACAGCAATCAATGAAGTACCTGCAGACTTGTTCAAGGGCCATTGCAACCACTAACCTTCAACAACTGCACCCCAAACAGTCTGCAACTGTCAAGTTGACACCAAAATGCACCCATAACGCATACATTTGTCTCCCTGTACTCATTCTAGTAGTTTGATAGCCCAGGGAAAAATGGGTGGTAGCTGAAATGCAGGTGCATTTCTATAGAGTAGAATGAGCATAATGTAGAGTGTGTATAGGGGAAAGACAGAAGAACAGATGGATTCTGTATGGAGCTGGTGAGGACTGGTCAAGGCAGGATAGAACTCTGTGATCTAATGGATGTGTGACCTGAGTAAGAGTCTTTCTGGGGACTTTAAAAGCCTGCAAACCTTTTGCCCCACATGAATGAAGCACAATGCCATTCTTCTTGTTTTAAGGAACGTCACACATGTATTACTCTCTTCTTCCTACTGCAATGGACTTGGAATACGACATAGCTACATGTGGGTCTATTCCTGTTTTAATCTCATGCACATGGGGGTTCTTGAGCACTGAAAAGATATCCAGAGGGTCTTCATAATAATTCCTTTTCCTTGAAATCCAATTGCTTTATCGGAATGTCGTGGAGTTGATCTCCTGGCTGTGCTCACCATATGTTGCTGGGGGTCACTCTCTAGGAGTCTGCATGTATCTGTGTTTGGAGTTAAAGACTTGAAGTCAGAACAGTCGCAGAGGATTAAGGGAGAGTTTATTAGAGGAGAGAAAGAACAGAACTCATGGACTCCAGACATCGAGTACCATGAGAGATTTGGGCGCCATCTGACCGCCAGCAGGGACGGGTTGTGCATTTAGGTAAGCAGGGGAAACGTGGCTTTTCCCCACTGGTTAGCTCCAACCTGACTGGAGCTTTTTTGGATCCTCTACATCTCTTTGGTCTGTTGACCTTGGGGCCCAACCCAGTTAATCTTTTGGTGGGGCTGGAGATCAAGCTGTTTCTTTTGATGGACTTGGTTTATCTGATTTAGAAAACTGGTCTGCACCTCAAAGATTGGGGGAACTTGGCCATCTTATCTCTGTGGAGGATTAGAGTCAATTTCCTCTAGATCAACAAGGGGTTTCCTCTGGGTGAAGTCAGCAGGGAGGGGAGGACGGCTTTCAGGATTTTCAAAGATCTTTAGAGATTGTCCCAGCATGGCTGCTCTAGACCTGCCTAAAGAATAACTTGTTTAAATGGACAAATTATAATTATTTGCTTCTTTATTTTAACAGCTTTGCAAAAGTGGATGCTTGCTTGACTGGATAAAACCATGATTCAGAAAGCATACTGAACAGCATAAGCCCCATGAATACAATCTGTTTCTTTACTTTGTAAAATGGCTGTACAGATTTTCCTTGGGTTTGGATAGTAGGGACATGTAAATCTGTTTTAGAGTGTTCAGTGTACAGAACAAACATTCTTCAATACAGCTGGTGCTGTACTGGGCACATACAGACTTGGGTGGCTTCTGCTTGGACTAGTGTCACACTCATTGATCGTTTCCTAGGAGATCTTTCCGATTGGAACCCCAAGCACTAGTCTCTTAGCTTACTTGACTTTTCTTCACATTCCTATCTGATCACATTTTGCAGTTAATCACTTACTTTCAGTTTTCCACCTCCAATTTCCAAACCCAGAATGAAAGACATGCTTGGCCAGATGCTGTATCCCAGTGCATGAAGGAACCCCTACATGCAGGAAATAAGAGCTAGCCATCATTTGTGGAAGAAGTACATGGATAAATGAGTGCACCAGGCTTGATTCCGCCATGACAATCAGTTGAAACTTTTATGTCAGCTGTAACATTTTGAATGATAAAAAGGGCAAAGTCAAATTCATTGTCATTTCTGACATCTCCCAACCACTTTGTGATCAATGCTTTTGTTAGCTCATACACTACTATCTTCTTTCATCAATAAAACAGCATCAGTAATATGAACATGGTCTGAATAGCAAAATATGCATGAAAAAGTAGTAATTATAAACGTGGCTTGCAGTGAAAAATGGCCTCAAATGCTTTCTGCTTTGATATTGGACAGCTGGAGTAAAAAGGTACATTCGGACTAAACTCACACATATTTAATTATACCTTTAATAATAAGTGATTGTGGGGTTGGGGAGATGATTCGGTTGCAAAATGTCTCTCATAAAAGCATGAGGACCTAAGTTCAGATTTTCCAGGCCTCATGTAAAAAGCTTGGCACAAGCTTTTTTACTCTGCAATCCCAGAACTGGAAGGAAGGAGAGGGGAGGAGGCAAGTGGGTCTCTGAATCTCACTGTTTGCTAGACCAGCCAACTCTTGAGCTCAGGGTCAGTGAGAGACTATTTCATAAAATAAGACTAGATAGCGATCGAGTGAGATACCTGCAGCTGCTGGCTTCCATGTGCACATATGTGTAATACCCTCCCAGCCACACACACACGTATGTACCCATTCAAACCCCAGTGTGCACATGATTTAAATACATGCACATAGCCAGACACTCACACACAACATGTAGCAATGGATAACAGAAGTCCCTAAGAACTTTCAAACCACTTAATATGTGACAAAGTGAATTGCAATTTCGTATCAATAATTCAGAGAATAGGTCAGTTAAGTAATATATCATAGCAATAATAAGCAAAATTTTGTTGTACCCAAAAATATGGTTATAAAATCAATAAAGATATAGAAACAACTGTAGAGTCATTGCTTATTTCATTTATAAAACTGAAAAAACATAATATTAAAACTGCATTCACCTTGTAATTAAGATTTCTTCTTAGAATATGAGTGTTGCAGTCAGCCTGCATGTTTGCTGATAAATTCACCATCAAATGGGCTAAGGGAACAAGGGGTTTATTTTCTCTTACGATTGTCCAGTTGCAATTCTCAGTCTTGCTTGACTGGAAAGCTGACATCAACACCAGGCCAAGGGAATTAGCCACACTATCTCTACATAATGGCTGAGAGAAGGACAAATCTTGCCAGACCAGCATGTCTGGCCAACTGTACACAAGGATGTCGACTTTCTTAACCAGCACTCTGTATTTTATTCCAGGGCTTAATCCCACCCACCATGGGCTGTGCCTTCCCCATGAACTAGACAATCTCCTGCAGGTTTGCTTTAGGCTTAACTCAACTACTAATTCTCTACAAATGTGCCCAGAGATCAAACCCTCAACAATCAAGTTGATACTTGTGCCTAACTATGACAATGAGTGTGTAAGAAGCTTCCACTTAGCCAATAAGATGGCTCAGTGTTTCAAAGAAATTGCTGCGAAGCCAAAGTTGAATCTACATGGTGGAAGGGGAGGACCATCTTCTGAAATAAAGTTTTACTGATTATCTTTACACAATCAAAGGTGAAATAAAGATTAAAAAATAACTACACCACCCAATCTATTCTGAGAAGAATCTCCAAAATCACTTAGGAGAGGAAATATGACAAAAGTATTTTCCATTGAAACCAAATAATCACATAAGAAGTGAGAAAAATGAAATATTAGTGGAAATGAGGTACCACATTCATTTTTACAAGTCAAACCTCAAACCTTAAAACAACGTATTTGTGAAAAAGAAAAATTATGGTTTTAAGAATGAGAAACTTGGTATGAAATATCATGAGCCCTGAGAATCTTGAGTGTTTATATCCTGAAGTTGTAACCGAGTTTGTTGAAATGATCATGCTGGAACACCAAATATATCCAAGAGTTCAAAACAATTAGGAGAAATATTGTAAGATATCAATGAAACAACAAACTGCTTTCTAAAAACAAACAAAAAAAAACTTGTGAAATTCTCTTGTTTTTAAATTTTATTCCTCAATAAAATAGATATGTATAATGCACTAATTGCAAATAACTTTTGATTGTATGTCAAACATTAACACTTGATAACTAGACTTGTAAATAAAAACTTTGTTTATATAATTTAGGTTGATTCTTTACCCTCTAGCATTTTCTTAATGAACATAGTAAAGAACGCATTCATTGATTTGGGCGATGACTTGGTCATCCTGCAGCACAATGTCCATTGGGCCAACCGCTGCCATGAGGAAATGTAATTACGTCCCACAGAGAGCAGTTCTTGTTTATACCCTCAATTCCTAACCACAATGCAGATGCTCTGCATTTTGTGTCCTGAACTTTGGTAATGTGGCCTCCCATCATGCGAACTCCATTCAGAGGACTTTCTGGTGAATAACAGCACATGGGGCTTATGTATTTAACAATGCTTCGTAATTCACCTTTGTAACAAAGGAAGTCTGGCTTGAATGCGGTCCTGATTGCCCTTTGCGAATCTCTGCCTTGACCCATATTGTTGTCATAATAAGAAATTCTTGATACCTGGGTTGTTTCCTCTAAATGTGCTGTGGCATGGCCTTTGAAAATGACAAAGTCTCTTTGGAAAGAGTATAAGCTCCAAAAGTGCAGTGTTTAGTTCCTCTTATTTATTATACATACTATGATGCTAGATAAAAGGTTGCAAGTGTAACAAAATACTTATAATGTGTTTCCCTGAGAAAGCTTTGAAATAAGCATTTTACCAGAAAGATAATGTTTGTTTGGCTTTGTTTGGGTAACATTTTCTTTTATCTGAACTCTGATAACCATCTTAGCCACCTAACTAGCAATTTCCTTTGGTACCATTGCCTTTCATCTAAATGAAAAGATGACTAGAATTAGAATTATTTTTGATGGCATTTAGTAAAGTGATAATGGTTTTCTTAGACTTAATTAGATAGGAACAGGAGAGACTGTTATGCTCAATGTTGCATATATACATAATATGTAGAAATATACTGGAAAGTACCTAGAAATCACACCTATATAAATGTCTTAAATTTATGTGCATTCTACACAGACTTACTGGAACATATCTAGATATTATCTTAAATCTCAGAATAGTTGTAATCAGAGTTTTGTACAACTAATCAAATATTATGTATTGAAATTAAACAATTCAATGCCTGTGTGAAATAAAAGAAACATGGCATTAATTATACCTTTCAACATATTTGTGCATCCTCAGCTTTAGACTGCTTATGAAAAAGAAAATTAAACATCCAAACAAAAGAATTTTTAATTTTGCTCCTTATTGTAAACCTTAGTCACAGAAGCATACTTTTGAAAATTGTGTTTTCTTTAGAATCTGTCTCACTCATCATTACCTTGTAGAAATATGTAAATAGTTTTCTATAACCTAAAAAAAATGTTACTGCCTCTAAAAGCTGTATCCAGCTGGGTTTGGTTGGGAAGTTTTGGGAAGGTACTTATGGGTATAAAGGGAACATTAAGTTACAAGCATGAATTAGGGTTTCTTTGTACCAATGTGGCAGGAGCTAGAGTTTTTATCAGTAAGGCTGAAACAAGATGTCACATATTAGGAGAGAATCCTTCCAACAAGAGAATGAGATCAGGTGTAGAAAGACAGAAAACTCCAAATCCCTGGAATGATGTGAACTTTGTCTTTGTTGAAAGGAGTCATCTGATATCTGGTCCCATTTGTCTGCCAGAATGTTCTTGAAACCTTGGCCTCTATTACTCTTCTACTTTGTGAATCTTTCACAGAATCTTTTCATAAACATAAGGAAGGGATTGCGAGAAATAGTTTAAAAAAATAAGAGCATTGATAGTGCAGGTTAACAAAAAGCAGCCCAAGTGTTAAAATTATTCAACACCATCTCCAAAACCTAAAATAAAAAAGCTAGAAATTCAAATGTCTAGCATTATCTAATTTTTCCATAGAACATGAGAGACAGAGAGATAGGAAGGGATTTACTACTGACTTTGTGAGAGAGACAGAGTATATTTTACCATGATGCTCCTATCTTTTTACATAAGAGTTTTATAGAGCTAATCAAATATTAATTATTAAAATTAGAAATCACTGTGTCTTTCAACCTATTTTTAGTATGTGCGTAGCATGCTTGTTTTTTAGGATATGTTTTTTAATCTAGACTGAGTGTGCAGAAATTTTCAGAGATGTCTAGGAAATGCCCTTCATTCTGCAGATGTTGCTAAATCTTAGACCTTTATCCTTTTCCTCCTTTAAAAGACAAGCCTTTGCTACTCTGGATATTCTCGTAGTAGGCTGCTTAGCATTGTGGCCCATTAAGTGTCTAAGAGCAGATTTTGACAAGGGAAAGGAGAAATGTGAATGTAAAGCTGAGGAACGGCTTGGTGTGAAGCCTCGGCTTCCTAGAACCTCCCCTCAACAATGTCGGAGTTCTTTCAACTGCTCTGCATTTCAGAAGCCTTTTCCCTTTTGTTTGTGTTTGTTTAGAAAAACTGTGAATTTTGTAAATGGAAAATCACAACTCTCACTTCGAAAGGATAAGCAGTAGTTTATTCTGGAGCCGAATATGTATTATCGTGGCTGGGGAACACACACACACACACACACACACACACACACACACACACACACACACGCTGTCCCAAACTCTGTGTTTCACTGTGGTAATAGTTTCTTAGGGGTTTTCTAACTGCAGATGCAAAGAAATCCATCAATCAAGGTAATTTTTAAATACACTGTAGCAATATCAGGTAGGTGGACTATAAGAGAGTGGCAGGATAAAGGTGGCATCCAATGACATTCTTCGCCTTTTGATTGTTTGGGGCTAGTAGTCTGCTAAACTAATGTCGAAGATTAGGACAGACACAGAGGAAGGGCAAAGGGTGGCTAATCAATGGAATGTAAAGATCATCTAAGATAAATGTACAATTAGGCTCTGAGTTTGTAACCTTCCAATCCTCCCCTCAGCCACTGACATTCCAGTCACCTGAATCAACCTATGCAGTTCAGTGAGTGAGTCTTCTTTCTGGGAACTTACTTTCACAATTTCAAAAAGCATAGGAGAGTACAGCTAGCTTCTGTCTTATCACGTACATGTACGTGGATATGAAAGTCTGTCCTGATTAGAAGTGTGCGCTCAGGGCTGAGGATATGGCTGTCAGTAAAGTGCTTGCCTCACAAGCACGAGGATCCAAGTTTTGATCCAGAAGCCACATAAAAATGCTTGATTTAGTTACTGTGTATTTGTCATCCTGGCTCTGGGGAGATGAAAGCCTTATTGGCCAATCTATGTAGTTTATTCGTGAGCTCCAGGCCAATGAGTGGCCCACTTCAAAGGAGATGAGTAATGTTTCTGGAGGTTGCATGCACCTACATACACAAACACATACATACGCATACACACAAATGAGAGTTCACAGCATTATTTGCCAACAGCTGACATATTTAACTATGATCTTCATCCTTCAGAGGGAAAAATACCAGTTTTTATACTTTTCCCAGCACAAAATTACACCTAATCACCTGCTTGCAAGACCATAATAGGGTAGTTTCCCAATGAGCACAAAAGTCCATGCATCCTCTTTGCTGTGATCTCACAGATACTAAAGTTATATTGCCTTTTATGAAATGACCATAATTAGAACACCACAGAGGGCACAGTTAATCAGACAGTGTTTCCAAATGCAGCTCATGTGTAGAGCATTCACCTTCTCAAAAGTGTGGAAAACAGATGTATCTAAAAACAGTTCTAGTCAGAACGAAAAGAGGAGAAAGAAAACATGAGAGTTAGGATCTTCTCCATATATAATTAGTACATTTACATAATTGAGTCATCCAGGCCCCAATTTACATTTCTCCTTCAGGCTTATTCTAGAGGAAAAAAAATAGCCTCTGGGGAAATAGTTATAAATAGGTCTTTCCCCTGGATCTGGTTTATTTTGCTGAAGAGAAACTGTTTGTTTTTGTAATTGCTTTGCTGGAACCAGAAAATGTTCTTTGTCTTGGTGAATAATTTGAGTCCAGTTAAAAGTTAGAAATTAAAAAAAAAAACACATTAATTACATTTGGGCTTTTATGATCATTGTTCTTATATATAAAGATGGTATGTCTAGTGCTCATTTCTGCTTGTAGCTGCCTTTAGTGCTCTGTAAGTCTTTGGATATGGTATTTTCAAATCATGTACAGGCAGAAAACTGGAGCAAAAAATTTAAAGTTATGCCGGGAAGCCTGGAGCCTCCAGGTGAGAAAGCAGAGGGTCTCCTGCGATTCTCTTACTGAGAGACTGCGGTCATGTTATGTAACAGCTTTGGGCTGGTGCCTCTTTGTTCCTTAGTGACGTTGATCACGTGATCCTCACTGCATGGGTCATTCTGTCCCTTTATGGTATCTACAGGACCAATGCTAATTGTGGAAAAATATTTTCAGATGAACCATGTTCCTAGAGAAGGAAGAAGTTTGATGCCGGCGGGGATCCAGAAGAATAAAAGAGGGAAAGTTTCTGAGCACGTGCTGGAGAATTCCCCAGAGCTCAAAGGAGATTTGGGATATATTCTCCTGCGACCCTCTCTCTCCTAAAAAAACCCGGACAGTGTTGGGGCTGCTACTCCACAGAAAGTCAAAGCTTGCTACTAGGCTTAAGGGAACAAGGGGTTTATTTTCTCTCACGATTGTCAGGTTACAGTTCTCAGTCCAGCTTGACAGGAGAGCTCACACCAACACCCAGGACCAAGGGAACTGGCCACACCATCACCACATAAGGGCTGAGAGAGGGATAATCCTTCCTTGACAAACCAGCATGTCTGGCCAAGCGTACACGAGGATGGAGACTCTCATCCAGCTCTCTGTATTTTATTCCAGGGCTTAATCCCACCTACCATGGGCTGGGCCTGCTCCATCAATTAGACAATCTCCTGCAGGTTTGCTCTGGGCTAAATTCAACCATTAATTCTCTACAAATGTGCCCAGAACTCAACCCTCAACTGTCAAGTTGACACCTGTGCTTAACTATGACAGTGCTCTATATATCTTGTGACAGATTGTATCCTGGCCAATGTTTTTAAAGATACTTGACTAGCAGCAGTCATGAAAGACTGATTGGGTCTCCTGATTTAGCAGGGTCTGTTGAAGTCAGCTTTGGACCATATCCTGATTAGGACGATAGATTTAGTGTTTTCTTCAGGTGATTGAGCAGATTTGATTACCTGATTTGCTGAGATATCATGAACTTTCATGTCTGTGAATTTTTGCTGCAAGCCCACTGGGTCTGCAGCATCCACCTTGCCACACCTGTGTATTCATCTCTGGCAGGGACAAGAGTGGGTAGAATCAGGGAAACTGACATGAATATGACCCTGCATCTTGGGCAAGCAATTCATCGGTCTCTAACCTCTGGAGTTCATGTTTTCTGAAACTTTGGGGGACTGGCCAGTTAGCTAGAAAACTGCTTAAAAGTCTCTAGCCTTTCCATGTCTGACACTGTAAAAGGGAGTAATCACCCCATTGCTATCATGCCATTAACAAAGATAATCTTAGAGAGATCATACCATTAACTTTGAGAAAGCCTGAACATTATGTGTTTATTATAAAACAAATCCTGACTTCATGAATTAAAATGAATCAACCATTTCTCCAAAGCATATTCTCCTAACCACTAGATGTCTATTTCTCAATTGTATGTAGATCCTTCAATTCAAACTGATTTTAGAAGCACACATAAAAATGTAGGTGACATAAAGTGTATTTCCAATATTTCCATATGAAAGAGTAGATGGAAAACCAAAGCTTTGTTTGAAATTCTATTCCATTATTTAGCAGTTTTTTTGTGGACTTAAGGAATGTATTTAACCTCCATAATGAGTACTTATCTCAGGTCAAACCGCAAGTGGAATGGTACATTTCCACGGCTGAACCTCATTTCTTTTTACAAGATCCGTTCAGCGGAATGCCAACAAGCACTGCACAAATGAATTTAGATTCTTTGCTGCCCTTGCTTCTCTCAGCGGCTTATTCTGGGTGGAACTCAGCAGTAGTATTGTTCCAATGCATGTAGGGAAGGGTTCTGGGTGGAACTCAGCAGTAATATTGTTCCAATGCATGTAGGGAAGGGTGATCCTCAACTACCTGGAGGGGTTGCAGACAAGCCACAGTAGATGTCAGGGGAATCAGGATAGATGTTAGAGAACAGTACATGCATGTCTCCTGAGCATGGATGACTGCATGCATGTTTGATGGAAGGTGGAGGGGTGATAAATGGAAATAGTACACAATTAAAATAACCAAAACAGCACAAAGGAAAACACTTTTGTTGAGAGCAAGAAAGCATAGCACAGCAATTTATAACTCTCATAAGTAATGAAGATCCCAAGAGTTATCACAAACTCAATGCTTTTGAACCTTCTGGTATAAGATGGTAGCTTATATGTTTGTTCTATGTGATTCCATGAATAAGAAGAGTCTGCTAAGAGATGAGAGACACTTTCTAAGATGATGAAGAAGAGAACACTCAGGAATCAAGAAAGCAAAGACAGGACATATGTGAAGGACAGGGAAATAGAGAAGTAATGCAGCCAAAAGAGACAGTAGTCTGCAGCTCCTTGGCTGTCTCTTGGGGATTGGAAAACTGCCATTCACAAAAAATTCTGTAAACATGATGTTGCCATTAGCCTGCATGGTTGCTGATAAATCAAACTGCTTAAGGGAACAATGGGTTCCCTTACAATACACTATATCCTACTTTGCAGGAAAGCCTCACACCAACACCAGGGCCAAGAAAACTGGCCATATCATCTTCACATAGCAGCTGAGAGAGGGACAATCCTTACTTGCCAGACCAGCATGTCTAGCCAAGTGTACACAAAGATGCCAACTTTCTCAATCAGCTCTCTGTATTTTACTCCAGGGCCTAGTCCCACCCACCATGAGCTGGGCCTTTCCCATCAGCTAGACAATCTCCTGCAGGTTTGCTCTGGGCTTAACTCAACCATTAATTCTTTACAAATAGTGCCAGAGCTCAAACTTTCAACTGTCAATTGACACCTGTGCCTAACTGTGACACAGATCATTGGTTCTGGCTGCAGTCTTACAAGGTTTGCATGCAATATGGGTGTTTAGTATGGTAGGTATTCTTTTTCAGTATGGGAAACTAACTATATAGGCACACACATAAAGAAAATGTCATAATGAGTCTCATTGCATTGTACAATTAATAAAAGTATAAAATACACAAAATAATTGTATTGAGTACAGCTTGACCCCCCAAAAGACATCTAAACCACTCACATCTTATAGCTCAGGGAACCTGGGAGAAGAGGGGGTGGTAAGAATGTACGAGTCTAAAGATGGGGAGAGGTACTGCAGAAGCAGCCTGGGTCTCTATCGAGCTGTCGTAAACAAGAGCACAATGTAGTGATGTCTACTTCCTGTAGCCTCCACAATAGGTCAGTGCAGAATAGGGAGGATTGCACAATGTATGGCCCTACCATGCACAGGTGGTTTGCCCTACTATGCAGAGGTGGTTCAGGACTGGTGCCAGACAGAAGAGGGGGAATCTCTTTACTCAACGGTTGACCCACTGGTGGGCCGTTCATGGTCCAGCAAATGCCTGAGCACTTGCCAATACTGGTGTCCTGTGTGAGGCCCAATGGATCACACTTGCAGAGGGACATGGAAGAGAGAGGGATTGAAGACCCACTGGGAAAGGAATACCGGAGGGATGGGAGAGGAGGGGGCTAAAAAAGTGAGTACCAGAGGATGAAAACAGTCAAATTCATTGCATTGGTATGCAAAAGCATCAAAGAAAAGGGAGAATAACTATTCATACTTTATGAAGTTTTAGTTGTGCTTTGTTCATTTCTTCAAATGAAAACAGGAAAACATGCATAAAATTAATGTAGAGGAAATAAATAATTCATATTTTCCTATAGATTTTCTTTGCTTCATAGAAACCATCAGAACCATATGGTTTGCTGTATTTCTAAGGATTTGCAGCTATAAATAAAATGAGATTCCAATAAATCTATATAGTGAAAATTTTGCATATCTTACTTCACGTGTCACGACATTAATAACTACATACTAATAATTACATACATTGAATTTGTGAGTACTGTGCATGCTTTCCTGGCAGATAATCCTGATTCTGAGTGTTTCAGATCTTCTTACTTATCCTCATATTCTTCCATGTCTTCTACACCCCACACTGAGGTTGTTAGTCCATCTCAGAGAATTCCATGAAAAGGACAAATAGCCTTGGATTCCATTATTCCCTGTACTCGAGCAATAAGCAGACTACAACTGGTAACCCACCAAGTGCATCATAGTGATTTCTGAAATCTATACATAGGCAATTTCATGTTTCCTTCCCTAGATTTCTCAGAACTCTATGACTGCTTACGTGTGGCTTACAAAGGGGCTGAGTGGACATAGATAAGCAATCAGGACTTTATTTGTTTTGTTTTTCAAGAGATTACAGACAATGCACACTAGTTTGTGAGCATCCAGTAGTAGGTGACAGACTGAACTATCACAAGAAAAATTAAAGTGTCTTCTGAAAACAAATATGTGGCTTAGACCAGGTATTTTTGGTTAGTTTTTTGAGGATAAGGTCCAGTGACCAAAAGCAGGCAGAAATCAGAGGGTACACAATGCCTGAAAGACAAGAAAGAGACTCAGTGACCCCCACATCTCTCCAGCTTCTTCCTTTAAACAGTTTCCATAAAATTGAGTTCAAGAAAGGAGAGAAGTAATAGTGGATTGAGAAGGTATGTGCCAGAGGTCAAAGCCAAAACTGTCTGGAAATTGAGAAATGAAATATCAGAAAAGAGGAAGTAAAAAATGAGGGAAACAAAGCCCTGTTCGGACCTCGAACCTACCTTTGACCTCTTGACTGCTTCTTGAAATAAGTGGACAGGGGTTTGGTTTCCAATTTTCTAAAAAAAAAATGAAGGCTGAAAATAAAGCAAAAAAGTGAAGTCTGAAAGCAAAGCAGAAATACCAGTGTGTTTTGGCCCTCAAATTTATTGATAATATTTACACTCTAATCCTGACTAAGTCAAAGTCTTTTTGAAGAGATAGTTGTGAATTACATATGAAATTGCTTACACTTAAAATAGCCCAAGTAGTCTAAAGCTGGATGAGTGAAGGGAAATGCATATATCAGTGGGGTGGCCTGAAGAGAGTTAACTTGGTATACCCCAGAGGCCTGAGCTCCCACAGGAGTAGATATGCTAGAATGAATTCTGGAGTCCTTAGCAACATACAGGTGGAAGAGTGAGTGGGAGTGGGAGAGATTGGTAAAGGAAAAGAAGGGAATAGGAGAGAGGGAAGCTGGGATGAATAGTCAATATGATTGTAAAAGTAGAAAAATTAAAAAAAAAGAGCCCAAGTAACCTTGACAAAGATGAATGCATAAGAAGAATGTTTACCTCTGAAAATGGGATTGGCTCAGAGAAGGTGCAAAGGAACTTTCTTGGCAGGTAGAAGTTCTGGGATAAATGGTGGATGTGTTTGGTGGTGCTTCAGCTATAAATTTGTCAAAATTCATTGAACCTGAATGAACTTTAAATAGGTGTACCACACTTCTGCAAATAATTAGTCAACTAAACAGGACATTGGAAAATAAGGCATTTCAACACATCTATGTGTTTAGATGGACTAGTTGCCTGCCCTGAATTTGAACTTCAAGATCCTCAGAAAAAACGAACCTGCCTCTCGCTTGCCTGAAGATTTCTGAAGATTCTGAAGATTTCTGCCTGAAGATTTCATGCACGTAAAAGCTGTCAATGTGCTGAATTTCACACAATTGATATTCTTTTTCTTGAGCCCTCTGTTCATCATGATGGGATGTCCCGCGATCATTTCACAGTCTTCTCTGTGAAGAGACGTCTAAGCTGAAACCCCGGGTCAAGGAGAAGTCCATCCAGATCATCATCGGGCTTCTGGTGCAAGTGCTCATCTGCTTCACGCCCTTCCACATCTGCTTTGCCTTTCTGATGCTCCCCCAGAAGGAGGACTGAGGTACAGTCCCTGGGGAGCCTTCCTCCAGAATCTCACTGCGAGCCTCCACGTGATTCTCTGCTACATGGTTTCCAAACAGTTCCCGGCTCAAGTTATCAGTGTTACTTTGCACCACAATTACCTTTGGAACATGTGCAGAAAAAGTTTTCCACAGTAGTTTATGGTCACTAAGTGTGGCAGTTAATCCTCAGTGTCAACTTCACCACATCTGGCAGTAGCTAAGGTCAGCTGTGAGACCACCTGAAGAGATTATTTGATTCAATACATTTACAATAAAAAGTTGAGCCCTAGATCTGACTGGAACCTCCCAGTAGACCACCAGATAAAAGGAACCGAAGACTTTGAAGAGAGACTCTCCAGGAATCCTCCAGTCTTCTCTCACCCACTGGCCTACTGGACTGAGCAGCTCTGAGCCTGCAGGATGCTTGCAGTGACTTAGCCTGCCAGCTTCAGCCACCAGCCACGTCACCTCCTCCATGAAAGACTGTTTCTCCCCTCTGGAACCTTAAGCTGTATAAATCTCCCTTTCTCCCTCAACGGCTTGACTTTGAATGCTCCCTCACAGCAAGTTAAGAGTAACCATTACACTAAGCAAGGTGAACAGTGAAATGTTAGGATTCACCGGAAGCTGATTTTTTTTTTTAAATCACTTTGAAAACTCCTTTGTTTCTAATTTCTCTAGGGTGAATGGATATCACAGGTGCTATCAAATCCCTTCTTACATAAAAAGTCATAATAGTAAATTATACTTTATTAATCTAAAAGCTGTCTTAAAGAAAGCAAAAGGATCTTTCCAGTCTTCATAGGTATTTGTTGGGTGTGGATATGAAGAAGTATAGAGGTATCTGAAGTCTCATTCTGATTCTTAAGATCAATGTGACTTTGAGAAGATAGGCCATTTCTGTTCTTCAGAAGATGTTTATAAAACATCAAAAAATGGAAAGACTACATAAATCTCCTAGTGTTGTTTAGAGACTGAAATAAAAATGATATATATGAATATTTCATTCTGTAAAAGATGTAAATGAGATTAGATGTAGTAAATATATATAATTATTATAACTGAGAAAAGAAAGAAATCATTTTCTTTTAATCATAAATTATACTTGTTTTTGTTTCTGAGGCATTATGTAAAAAATACTCTAGCCATGGGTGAATGAAGGAAAAGAATATTGGAAATATTCTTCCAATGGAATATGGAAGAAAATTGCAGCAGGTTTAGATTTTATTTATTGTGTGTGATTTTGATACTAGACAAACACTCCAGAATTGAGCTACACCCTGCTCATCATCTTAATACAGAAAAACAACAGCTAGCAATTTAATATACAAAACATACTACCTTGACTCAAGTTTAGAGCTAGGGCTTCTTACATATAAAATGAAAAACAACATTCCTATAGAATTATTGGAAAAATTGCATGAAGAAACATTTAAGGAAATTTCTTAGCAACTATTCAAATAAGTGAATTCATTTATACTGTCATCATTTCTGATGAAAGAAGAGGAGGGAAGACATTGAGCAAGGAATGTTTCAGAAATAAAATATAAAATTGTCAATTGCAAGTTATTTTAGAAAGTACTGACCTGAGCAAAGAAGCTATGTAGTGAGAATACAGTTCTTGCCTTTTCAATCTTAATGAAAGCTTGAGCTAATCTACACTATTCCATTTCTTGAAGTTCTTTATTCCAGTGATCTGAGGTAATTGTGAAGAACCAGGAGGTAGGTCAGGGGATCTCTCTATTCAAAAAGAAATTGCAAATCCTTTTTGCCTCACAAAAGTCTCAGTGACCATCAGCCCTTATGTTTTGATTTAAAGTCTTTGGATTCTTCCTCTAGTACAGAACTTTTTCTAATGCAAAAGAGAGCGGCAAGCAGCTCCTGACTGGGCTTTCTACTGAGAAGTCCCTAGAGACTTCCCTTTTATCCAAATTCTTTCTGGCTTATTCTCCAGTGGACGTGTGGACCTTTTCTTTTTCTTTTTTTCCCCCTCTTTTCTTTTTTCTTTTCCAATTAGTTTTGGAAGAGAACAAGCTTATGCATTCTTCCTGTTGGATCTGAGGTGCTGCCAAGTGTGAAAGAAAGGTAAAAATAAGCTATGGAGATGGGAAGGATGGGAACTTAAGACAAATTACCAGAATTCAAATGTGTATGACTCTCCAAAAATCAGTAGGAAAGAACAAAGATTATAGTTTCCCTCTATCCCTTTTAATCAAAGCCAGCATTTGAAGAAATGAGGCTGAAGGCCAAGGTTTTTGTAATCATCCATATTAATCCATGGTGAAACACACCATTACTTCTTTTGCTAAAATGTGGAAAATTTAAAAGGTAAAGATATACATTTAGGATATCTTCTGAGCAAATGAAAAATTTATTTTTAATCTCATTAGTCAATTTTATCATATTTGTTCTTTTGTTTCTTTATATACTAATATCAGAAAATAATCATGACATGAAAACAGAATGTGATTTTCATAAAAAGGAATCTTGATGCTCAAGATAAGTATAATATATTTGTAGCAGACTGATGTTGATCTATATAAGACATCAAATTTGATTTTCACATCAAATTTGATTTTCATATCATTATTATTTCATTGAATTTTAATATTTGGGTCAACTTACTAGGAAGTCAAAATTTTGGTGAATTTGAGCAAAGTCAGTTTTTTCCATCCACTATGTAGGATTTGGGGCCAAACTCAGTTCACAGGTTTGCACACAGGTACTGTGTAAGTTGAAGCATCCTGCTGGCCTAGAAATATAGATAGGGAAGAAAATCATTCAGTTTCAACCAAACTCTTTCTGTAGTTGAATGATTTGGCCCCAGATGTTATAAGCCATGGATGGATTCATGCATCATCTGTCTCCTGGTTTAACAATCCTTAAAGCTACTGAAATTTAGCTTCATGATTTCCACAAGGATACTTGAATTTTTCATGTCTAAGACTAATCTGTGGGCTTCTAGAAATAAATAATTTTGAAAATAGAAAAATGGAAGTCTTTCTTGATGAACGAAGGTAACAAACGTCTTAGTGAGACAAAGCCAAAGATATCTCTGGCACACTAAAAGATACATCTTGTCAGAAAGGAACTATAAATTCCCGCCCTAGATCCTATGACCTCCCCATCTGCAAGTTCTTAAGAAGAGTTTTGGTGAAGTTACTCTGAATAGCTGCTGATGAACGCATGACCAAAGTGCTTAAAGGAACAAGGGGTTTTATTTTTGGCTTATTTGTCTGGTTACAGTTGCTTGTCCAGCTGGGCACAAGTGCCCACGCCAACAGAAGGATGTCGACTTTCTCAACCAGTTCCCTCCATCTTATTCACCTGCCCTTGCACTAGTCCAACCCAAGCTGGAATTGGCCTTCCTTATCAACTAGACTTTCTCCTGCAGGTTGGCATTGTGTTGAACTCAGCTACTAATTTTCTACAAATGTGCCCAGAGCTCAAACTCCCAACTATCAAGTTGACAACTGAATCTGACAACTTTCAATATGAGTCCTGAATTCCCTACTGAAGAGTGAGGGGTTCTTGAGAGCTAATGCTGACTGTCGAAAGGGAAGTGTTTTCTCTGGTGGTATACCCAAGGAGTACATTCTTGATATTCCATTCAGCAAGTTCTCAGGCACATCCAACTCAGGTGACACTGAAGAAACTCGGTGGACATGGCAGTCGAAGGGAGATTGGTTGGGAACAGAGGGGGTTTCTAATGGGAGATAGAATCTGGTAACATAGGTTGTGTAATTGTGAACTTGACACACCTGACATAAATAAAATCAGCTGAGACTACATCTGGCATTAACTAAAATAAGCTGAGACCACACATGGCAAGATCAGCTGAGACTACACCTGGGAAGATCAGCTGAGACCACCTGAAATGATTATCTGGATATTACAAAGATCAGCCCTAGATACTGATGGAATCTCCTTAGATTTCACTGGAATGTCCCAGAGTGGACCAGATAAAAGGAACCATAGAACAGGAAACTGGGAAAAGGAGACACTCTCTGAAGCTGTGCTCTTGCCTCCTGCCCAGTTTCTTCGACCCTCCAGTACTCCAACCCTCCAAGTCTTCAACATGACTAGAGACTCTCTAGGAATCCTCCAGCCTTCAGCCCATCACCCACTGGCCTACTGGACTGAGCAGCTACTGGCAGCCATCGTTGGACTACCTCAACCATATCTCATAAGCCAACTCAATAAATTCCCTTTATATATGTATATATATATATTTTCTCTATATAAATATATATAAATGAATATATTCATATATTCATTCTGTTGATTCTGTGACTTTAGAGAACCCTATGAATGCAGGTTGAAAAGAACTTAAATTCACTGTGTTCTATGAAATTGTCAAAGAATAAACTATTTAAAAATAAGTAAATATGAATATTTAAAAGAAAAAAAAGTTTTAATTCTCTTCCAGGCCTTTTCCTTTTTTTTTTTTCATCCAGATTCCGAATGTTAGAAATAGCAGCTAGAAACCTCATGGTGACATTTATGCATTATTAAACGATAACACTTAATTCATTTCTTTTTCACCAGCTTAATTGTTAAAGGATATTCATTATGCAAAAATCCTAGCCCCAATGACTTTTAAGCAAGTAAAGCTATTGTGCTCCTTCCAGTGTACTTGGTAATCTGCTGCATTTTAATTCCTCCTTCAAGATACTGAATGCTATTTCGATTTATCATATAAAAATATTTCAAAGGAGTGAAAGAGCATCTGTCTTATGACCAGGACCAGTTATAAGCGACACACTGTTCAGTCCAGGTCCCCAGAGTGACCGTATTCAAAACAAGCTAAATATGATCTTCTGCTTCAACTTTAAAATTCTGACTAACTTATACTAATCTGTATTCAGCACTGTTTAGTCAGGGCAAAAGGGCAGTGGTTATTGGTAATGTGCTAAAATTCACTTGGGAAAGAGTAAGGTCTACAAAGAAATTGTTTTGAAATAATGGAGAATAATATTTATTATAAAAACCACCTTTGGACTTCTTCGTCCTTGGAAAAAATTTAAATAAAAAGAAAGATCTATTCTGTCTTTTTAGCTGTTCTCTTGAGTCCTGGAATTGGATTAGTTCTGGGAAATCTAGGGAGCAACTTGAATATCAGGTTCCCGGGGGAGAGAAGTAGATCAATTTCAAACTGCAGAAATGTCTCTGCCATGTCGGTGGGTTGGGAAGCAGCCAGGTTTGTTTTTCGGTGGTTAAATCTCTGCTCTGTGGCTGTGTCCTGACGCCTGGATGCATTATGCCTGTGTATAACCTTTAGAGTTTCATAGTACTCTCTGGACTATTAGTAGCCAATTAAATCAGGTAGATATGTGCTGATGATATGAATTTTATTTTACCCATTTTGCTCTAGTCAAGGAATTGAAAAACCTTTGATTTGTATTTGCTATGTTAAAAAGAATTCCTTCCGCCAAGCACTACGGCACTCCTCGCTGCTTCCAAGGCTGCCAGCACTCAGCAGCCCGATACTCAAATCTGGGAGTAACTCTCAATTAGGGGAAGACACCTCAATTTTAAGCAATTGTTCCTATTTCTTCCAGCTCAACTAATGTCAACGCTGCATCCTGGAGTTAAATTTTAACTTTCAATACTTGACTTGTTTTTCTTTTCTGGGCTTTTTTGTACTTCCTGAAGCAGCTCCCACATGGATTGTTTATGCATATATCACCAGTGACTTTCACGCTATGCACATAAGAGTGGGTACATTTTGGAGGTGTTATCTTGTTTAACCTCCCCTCATAAATTCACTGTATGAGTGATTAAGCATCTACTATTGTGGTGCTGAGGAGTCAATGGCGCAACACACGGTCTATTCCTTATGATACTTTAATTTATTCTGAAAAGCACACACAAAACAAGTGATCATGTTGATGCCAAAGTTAGATAGAGGTAGATGCTATGCTAGCTTTGAAGTTAGAAAATGTCTGTGAGTGAAAACAGTTTTACAGAGGATTTCTGTGTCAACATACAGCTAGTTTGTAGTATGGGGGGGGAACTAACCAAGGCTTTTTCCAGTATCCTAGAAAAGCAATTTTCATCTCCTCATCAATTTTTACCATGTACTCTTTTATTTAGCAAAATGATACTAACCTTAGTGAGAAATAATAAAGCAATGAAGCGTTGGGACTCATTTGGCTCAGCAGTGTGAATTCAGTGGTGACAGGGTAGAAGTGAAATGAGAGAAATAAGAGGAAGGAAAGCACAGTGCTCCACAGTCTCAATAAGGAGCACACAGCACCTTTTCCTGACATGTTGGGTACATGGAAGGAAGAAGAGATTTGGAGAAAGCTCACAGAGCTAATTCTGTGTATAGTGAGTTGGAGAAGGTCAAGGTTTAAACTAGTGGCAGTGAAAGTTAATATCTATCGCACTTGAGTAATAGGATAAATATGTTATTTTATATTAAAAATACCTCCAGATGACCTTATCACACACAGGAAATGTGATCTTGATTGCCCCCATGTTTTGTGATCATGGACCTATCTTCAAAGGTGCCTGAGGCTCCTCAAATTTTCTGTCTCGGTGTCTCTGTGTCATTCACTGGGCCTCTACAACTATTTTTAAAAAAAGTTTTTTAAACCTATCACTCGGTTTCAGCTGCTTGGTCAATTCCTACTTCCTCCTGCTTGTGGCAGAGAAGGTAAAATAACCTGCCAATGATAGTAGCTTCTTGTCTGCAAAGAAGTCTTTATATAGTCCTTGCTAGCAAGAGAAATTTGAAGTCATTTTTCCCCATATTAAAATCTCAGTGCTGGAAGTGTCACGCACAGTGCACGAGTGCTTTCCTTTGGAGCTACATTTCTGACCCCTTGCAGACTTTCTTGTGCTCTTTGACCTTAATCCCTGTGGATTCGTGTGCACTGAGGCAGGAGGGAAGATTGTCAGCCAGAAGTCTCCCAGGGGAAAGATGGATGATGTAATATAATCCTGTTCCATATGTTTGTCCGTTTCTCCTTCCCTGCTGACAAATATCTTCATTCCAGTTCGGCTGGTACCCGCAATTCAGGAGCTCTCGATCATCTGTCTAGGTTCTGTCGCTCCCTGAACCTACTTTCCACGTGGATTTTGAGTTCTCCATTAGCATAATTCCCTTCTCTGACACACAGTCATTTAATAAAAAGAGAATATCTTAATTAAAACATATGATTAGTTTTGTCAATTCAAGAGAAAATGACTCTCTAATTTAGAGACAGGCATGGAATTTTAAAGTTAGGAGAGGCCTTAGAGATCACCCAGCAAATGAATGGTTTTGGTAATTGTTCCCCCCTACTGTGCACATTAGCATCGACTGGCATTCAGTGCTGTCAAGCGGAGACTTCTAAAAGAGATGCTGTGACCTCGGGAGTATAGACAGTTTTTGATAGTGGGACTTTTTTACAGTCTTGCTGAAGTCCTCTGACCCTACAGTTCATGACATAATTATTTGTTAGGCTTTGGATAGACTCATTTGTGGCTTAGAGTAGATAATAAAAGGGATTACTACCCAGGATGCTTCTCCCTTAAACTCACAGTTTTCCTAATCTCTTTCCCTATGGCAACAGAGCAATTACTTTCTAGCATGTTGATTCCTTTGTATTTTAAATATAGATAAGTGTAATCACGCTGAAAACCTGGGGGTTAACGTGCTCCTGAACTGAAGTTCCACACCACAGAGAGCATTTCTTCATGACTTACTTTTGATAAAACCTAGGTGCAACACAATGTAAAGACACACTGGTTTCCAATAAAACCATCACTATTGTGATTAAGAGCAGGGTCTCACATACATTTTCATTAAAATATGTTTTTTGTATCTGTTTTTTGTTTCTCAGCTGTGTTTCTTTAGAAATTACTGTTAAGGTCTGAAGATATGGCTGGTGTATAACCAAAGGGAACAATGTTCAAATCCTTGGATCTCAGAGTATATACTGAGAGAGAAAGATTACCTATGTTAAGATGGAAGAAAGGTGGGTTATTTAGAGATTATCGTAATTATTTCCATGAAAAAATTTCATGATGGAGAAAAACTGTCTTGAAAACAGAAAGTCCTGAGTTCAGATCCCAGGTCCCATGTAAAAAATGCCAGGCAGAAATGGAGGCAGACTGCATTTCTGGCCTTGTTGGGCAGAGCCTGGAAAATCCCAGAGGAAAGCAAGAAGGAGGTGGAAGCAATCCAGGATGATTCCAGAAGTTACCCTTGAAGTCATCCTCCATAGGAACACACAGTGACTTCTGATACACACACACACAAACAAACAAACAAACAAACACACAAACAAACAAACAAACAAATAAATAAATAAATAAATGAATATTTGTGTCTTGCAAACCAAAACCATGATAGAGTGCAGACAAGGTTCTAATGAATGACATGAATTGCAGCGGTATTTTTTGCAGTTTGAATGAGGAAAGTGCCCTGTAGGCTACTGTGTTCTAACACTCGTTTACCTGCAGGCGGCGCTCTTTGGAAAGACGGAAAACCTTTTAGGAGGTGGAATTTCACTTGAAGTGGGTCACTGGGGATGATGAGCCTTGAGATTTTTACAGTCCTGTTCGGTTTTGAGTTCCTGAAAGCGTTTATAATGTGACTAACTTCCTCCAACAACTGCTGCCAAGTCTCCCCTTCCATGAGGGTTGTGTCCCATAGAACCGTGAGCCAGAACAAATCCTTTCTTCTTCGAATCACTGCTCATCAGGCATTTTGTGAGAGCAATGAAAACAGGAGTTAATAGGCCAACAGATGAGACTGACTGCTGAGAGAAGAAAGCACATGGAATAAACATGTCAGAGTAGGTGGAACCTGACAAAATGTGTAGCAATAGGCAGATTGTTAAACTGAGAATATCTGCTGCTGAGATGGAGAGATAATCAGCCTGGTGCGGACAGCCCAGGGACAGAACATGCTTGAGAAAACTCAGGAGAGTGAATTTGCCTTCAGGTTGAGAACAGTGCTCAGAAGCCTGAGCAGAAGGAAACCTGACAGATAAAGGAGGAAATTCAGCAAAGGCTGAAGCTCAGAGATCAAACTCCGACAGTCTTCTTTTTATAAATAAAATAATGCTGCCTTGCATATTGCAGAGAGGAAAATGAGAAAAGACATGACATTTGATTTGCGAATTGAAATTTAGTCAGTATCTTTCACCTTGATTGATACTAGGGAAAACATTAAATTGATCTAGGAATATGGTATTGCTAATTTCTGGAAATAAATAAGGTTTGATGGAATAGAAGGATTCTAAACTTTTATTACACTGAGTTAATGACAACAAAAGATTCCAGTGAATGTTAAAGTAAATCTACACTTAAAAAACTAAATCATGTGCCTTCACTATTCTAGTGAAGTATATATATGTATATATATACATATATATAATGCAAGTATATTGAAAAACAAAATGTAACTAAATATTTTTAAGTTGTTGAACAATGTGTGAATAACTATACTATATATATATATATATATATATATATATATATATATAAAATGTTCATCCTTCAGTTGCCTGTTCCTTCTGAAATATGTGGATGGCAGAATAAAAAGCGCAGTCTCTGATCATCCACTCAGATGGGATAAGAGATGAACTTGGCAAAAAGAACCTCGCCAAACCATCATCTGGGAAGTTATGTTTCTCTCAAAGAACAACTCAGAATTTATAAGTATCCATGTCTAGTAGAGAAGACTTTATATTCTGGATTAAAAAATACTAATCAGTAGATTAATTTAAGCATGAGGGAGATATGGGCTGTGGATTATAATTCAAGTTATTGAGATCAAACTATCTAATGATGATCATGAAAAAGGAAGATTTCTGACATAAATTCTTATCCTAGGAGGGGAAAATCCCACTATAATGATTTTATTTCTCTCCAGCAACACCACATGTCCCCAGGACAAAGCAACAAAAACAATTTCAAAAGCTTTTAGAGGCAACTTGATTTCCCCCTGCTACAGGGGGATGTGAGTGCGATGAGTTCTCCACGCATCCAAAGCATCTACCACTTCTGGCATTATTGCAGCTTCCTGCAGATAATTTGCTCCTAGATTGGTTTACTTTTTGCATAGGTTATTAAATGTTTTCCATGAAGTATGTATTCTTTCCAAAACAGAGCTTGATTCCTATTTGCAGAGTAACAAGCCACTTCAAGTTTTTTTTTTTTATTCAAACAAGTTATTTTTCGCTTTACTCTGTACCACTATTTAATTGCAGGGATTCTTAGTCCTATTTTTCTACTGTCCCAGGACAGATATAGGTCTCAGGAAGAGCACTCTTTCTTCCTCTGTCATATGTTTGGGTATGTATTTCACCATGAGATTCAAATGAATAACTTGCATGCATTTGTAAATACAATTTCACCATGAGATTCAAGTGAATAACTTGCATGCATTTGTAAATACAATTTAAAAGATCTTTGGGAGTCTTTTTCCAAAAAAAATGTAATTCTAATTTATTCAGTGGTTAAAAAAATGATCAGTTTGCTCTCCCTAATGTTCAGGGTTACTGAATTCAGATGGACCTATTCTGGCCGTGAGTGATATCTTTGCTAACTAGCTTCATTTCCAAAAGCAGAGGGAGCTTTGTTATTATCATTGGGATTTCAAGATTCCATGTTAATTAATTGCTGATTGCAACAGTTTCTGAAGAAACAAACACTAGTTAATAATCAAGCTACAGGCAAGAAAGATTCTATCTTCTCCCCTACCAGCCGGCTCTGTGACCTTGGCAGAGTCACAGAAACACCCTTCTTCATCCCAACAGGATAAATCCTAAATTGCCTCTGCTAGCATGGAAGGTCCTGGAAGACTTTCTCTGACTAATTAGTTCAGCCTTATCTGGTTTTATTCCCTCGTTTCATCCTCTCACAGCACATACTCACATTCTAAGAATCTGAATTGGACTCATCTAAGAATGCTCCATGGCTTGTGCGTACCAGAAAGCGCTCCATTTCCCCGTGATCCTGTGGTTTAATTGATTCACGTTCCTCCATGGTTCCTCTCAGAAGCCGAGCTGAATACTTTTTACCCTTCAGAATAGCCCCTGGACCCCCCATGAACTGAGGAATTCTCTGAGGTGCCTAGGGCCTCCGTGTGTCCACATCAAATGAATCAACCCAATCCTGATGACTTTGGTCCTGATGACTTGATCCCAGGGAATGAAGTGTTTAATCTGTATTCATAAGGGGGAATTCGGTTAGCGCCTTTCTTAGGGATAATTATAGGATGGAAGTATTTTGACGAAAAATGGAAGTTACAAAATAAATGTAGCACTCTATGTTAATAAAGTTAACTATCAAAATAACATTCTAGATAGGCTTTGCCAGCAAGTGCATACAAGAATAATCAATAAGTACTGAACATATACTGCTGGATAATGCATAATCATAATCCTTGCTCTAGGAGTTTAGTACCAGTGATGAGGAGGATGTGAACAGGCAGCTCTGACGATGATCAGTGGAGTCCCACTTAGAATCCCACTTAGCGATAAACAGGTTTTTTGAGGGGGCCATGACAGGTTCCAGCCAGATTGACTCTGCCTCACTGCAGATTTCATAAGGCAACCTTCAGACCCTGAGCTTGTCATAATGTTCTGGTACAGGAAAGGAAAAAGATGCATTTGGCATGTGCAAAAGAGAGTGCAAATGTACCTTTGAAGTACAAGGAGGACCGGGGTGCTGTGAAATTTGCGGTGTGTATACAGGCTGAGCAGAGTGGTTGGAGAAATGCCAATTGACACAGTATGTTCTTACTACAAGGAGTCCAGATTTTGCTTTTTGTGCCCCCGAGCAGCAGGATCCAATTTGTTCTGTTGGAGATGATGAAGCCAGGGACTCCCAGAACCAGGAATGGCAAAGCACCATTGGCAGACAGAACTGCTGTCACCTTAGTAAAAGGAAGACCCACAAGGAGCTTCTACCAAAAGGGCTTTTATTCTTTCGCCTCAGCCTGAATGAACTTTGCACAGCTTCTTCCCCGCTTATAGTATTGTGATAGCTTCTCAGATCATCTACTTTGGAAAACTTACTATCGTAAATCTTTTCTCTCCTTGTTTGAGATGCAAATTTATCCCAGACTTAGGCAGTTTTATAGCCTAGAAGTAGCTTTCTCAAAGATCTG
The DNA here is from genome assembly GCA_023101885.1 of Typhlomys cinereus. Classification (NCBI taxonomy): domain Eukaryota; kingdom Metazoa; phylum Chordata; class Mammalia; order Rodentia; family Platacanthomyidae; genus Typhlomys; species Typhlomys cinereus. The sequence continues at coordinate 448,390 of JALPQD010000154.1, forward strand.
GAAATCATTCCTTTGACACGAAATACTGAAGAAAGAAAGAGCTCATTTCTATAAATTTAGACTGTTATGATAGTGTCAATTCTGTTACTGCTGTGTTAAATAAGTTTTTCTTGTGTTTTAGCATGTCTGGCTCAGTGTCCTTTCCTTCCTTCCCCCTTTCCCCCTTTCCTCCTCCTTCCTTCCTTCCTTCCTTCCTTCCTTCCTTCCTTCCTTCCTTCCTTCCTTCCTTCCTTCCTTCCTTCCTTCCTTCCTTCCTTCCTTCCTTCCATTCATCTGTGAAATACGCTCAGGTTTGAAAGAGAAGCTTGTTTCTGATGCTAAGTTTGCAGTATAAGGTCTTTCAATTGGAATGTCTTGGTTGGAGTTTCAGTTGTACCCCACAGACCCATGCGTTTGAATTCTTAGTTGATGTTAACGTTTGGGATGGTGATAGCACCTAAAAGAGATAGAGACAAGCCACAGTGAGCAAGCCTTGAACTTTAGTAGGCCAGCCCCACTTTTAGCTTGTTATTGAGCTATTTGCTTTCATAATGATAATTGTGGTGGTCCGAACCACCTTTTTTTCTTCCTTTGTCATGAGATTCCTGCCAATAGTAGACTGCATTAGAACTCTGGAAGAGTAAGTCCAATGAATCTTCCTTTCTCCCTTAAGCTGCATATGCATATTGTCTCACAGCAGCAGAAAAGAAAGAAGCTGCGGAGGTGAGTGATACAGCACAAGTGTGAGAAATCAGAAAACTAAAGATAACGCTGGAGCGTGTGGGTGAGTAGCCATGTAGGTCCTGACACCAGGATACTGAAATATATAGGCGAAGGAGAAGGTTGGATAAGAAGTTGACTTCAGTTTAGAAGTTACTACCAATCAGATTAATAAAATATATAACATGGATGAAGTTTAGTTAGTATTATGTACCAAGAATGCACATAGTAAATAAATATGGCTGGTTAGGTAAAAACATAGTTATAAATACATTGCTCACACTTTTAAGTATTAACATATGGATTATATACACTTACAAACAAAATTTTAATAGGAAGAATGGTACGCTTTTTTGGTTAAATATATGTATATGAATCCTGGTTCTGCTTCTAAAATAATTTGAACAAAGCACCAAGGTTTTTTAAGACTCTTTCTTTCTCTCTCATATGATGCCAAGAGGAAACCTGTCATGTCTTTTTCATGTTATTCTTCTAAGTGTTTCTTCCTCCCTCTGTAAACAGAGATTTGTTTTAGTGTTAGGCTTTTCTTCACTGTGACAAAATACCTCACACAAACAACTTAAAGGAGAAAAGACCTCTTTTGGCTCATGGTTTCAGAGGTCAAGGTGGCTCAACATTACACATCATGTTGGACAGGAGTCAGGAGACAAGATTTTCAGCTCAAGGTCCTGCCCTCAGTGACTTTCTGACTACAGTTAGGCTCCGCCTCCTCCATTTTATATAAAAGCTCCCAATAGTACATCATCTACAGGTCAAGCCTGTAACTGTGAAAGGCATACCTTGTCACCAAACCGTAAAAACTTCTCGCATCTTTCTTCTGTTACAGTGGAAAAATTCTGGCCAGTGAGTTATAAGCACACATGGTAAGTGTCTTATCTGAGGCATGACTTGTGTGAATGGTTGATCTCTTCATGTCTATTTTCCCTCAGCAAAGGCAATGATCGAAAGGTTGAGTCTTCCCACTTCAATTAGACAAATCTGGGGATTCTGTCACAGATATGCCCAGAGGTACGTATCCTATGTAGTTCTCAAAGCTGTCAAGTAGATAATCAATATTTAATGATCCAGCTATGATTCAATATATGAGTATATTTAAATATATAATATATATCGTATATATTTATATACATAGATATATTCTTTGAATCAATAAATGTTTTGCTGCATGTAATTATAATTATGATCAACACAAAAATTTTTTTATAACATTAACTGGAAGTCATCTTCAGATGATAAGTGCATAGATTATTAGAGTATGGAAAGGTTAAGAAATGTATAGGTTGGGGCTGGAGAGGTGGCTCAAGGGTTAAGCCTCTGCCTTGCAGGCGACAGGTCTTGAGTTGGGATCCTAGATCCCACGGTAGACTCCGGGCGGAAGCGGGGGCGGCCTGCGTTTCTGGTCCTGGTAAGGCGAAGCCTGTGAATCCCCGGGCAGAATAAACAAGGAGGAAGTGGAGGCGGTCCATGGTGGTTCCCGAATTCGCCCGTGGTTCTACACATACATACACACACTATACCATACACATGCATACACACACATACATACACGCAGGCACACACACACATACATGCACAATTGAATAAATAAAAAAATTAAAAAAAAAGAAATGTATAGGTTAAATTTTGAAACAAATAGTGAACAGAATTCTCTAAGAACTGTGCGTCAGGAACTGCCTTATGTAGAAATGAATTATTTTCCAATTTGGAATAACTTGTAGGTACAGAAGAAAAGAAATGGATATCAGGAGATTTCTGGAGATAAAAACATGATCAGGAGCATGAGCATCTTAGCGATTCAGGGGCCTTGTCTGCAGCTGTTAGAGTTTCATCACTCCAGCAGCCAATCAAAGGTGAGCAGTTGTTGCCACGGCGCCTGGAGTTTTGCTCCCTATGTGTGGACCTTTCCATTTCCATTAGCTTTCAGGGTCATCACATTCTGAAATTGGGTAGGAGTGAAAGGACTCACTCCCTGTGCCAGGTAACACATTAGCATCTTACATTGTTTAATAACTGCATCCAATTGCGAATGTCACCAAACAGCTCTTACACAGCAAGTCCCATGCAGAAAATTCAATGGTGCATGGCCCCTCTGATGAAGTGTGTTTTTTCTTGAAAGGGCGATTATTCTTCGGAGGCATATTTCATTACCTTTAATCTGAGTCCAGCGTATGCATACATAACCTGAAGCCTTATAAGGTCCGTAGCTAAACTTCAACATAAATTGTCAGTAGCTGTGGATTATCTCTGTGAACCTCCTGTACAATTGAAATGCAGTGCTTTATTTATGCATCAGAGCTAATTAAAGCTATCATCAATTATATTGTTGAAATTTTAAAAAGGCTTGACTATTTTAATGCACGATTTGTATTACCCTTCACTTAAAACGAAGCCCTGTTCTATGCAGTTTCCAAGCAACACATCTTTTTCAATTACTGTTTAGCATTGAATTCTGTCCCTCAATTCCTAATGCACTTCCCTTCTTCACTGTGTTTATATTTAGAAACTTGCAGAATAATAAAGCTATTCTAGTGCATTGACCAGATTTGATGCATGTCATGTGTAAACTGTCTATAAACAATATAAATGCATTATGACATTCAAAACTGAATTACATGAGTTTAACTTACTTTCAGTGAAAGAAGAATTCAATTTGCTTAAAATCTTATTCAAAAAAGGACTGTTAGTGATTAGATTTTTCATTTTATTCATGAAGAAAATACAGTAAAACTGCAGAACTCATATTCCATATTCCCTATCTTTTCATTTTTCTATGTTATAATATCTACCTAGTGGATATGAAACTTGATTAATGTGGGGCTCAAAAATACAATGTTGGGGCTGGAGAGGTGGCTCAGGGGTTAAGCCTCCGCCTTGCAGGCGGAAGGTCCCGAGTTCGGATCCCAGATCCCACGTATAGACGCCAGGCGGAAGCGGGGGCAGCCTGCGCTTCTGGTCCTGGTAGGGCGGAGCCTGTGAATCCCGGAGCAGAAGGAGGTGGAGGCGTCCATGGTGGTTCGCGAATTCGTCCGTGGTTCTACACATACACAGACACACACATACACACACACACACACACACACGCGCGCGCGCGCGCGCGCACATACACACAGTTTAATAAATAATAATAAAAAAAATTTTATAAAAAAAAATACAATGTTGAGCACTGTGACTATAGTTGTAATTATGACTGTTAATCATGCATTTGGCTTTGATCTAAGCCCCTGGGAAATATTAGTTTTATTAATGCTTATAATTATATATGCTCTCATTGGTCCTTAACGCATGATGAAAACAATATAGAAAATGTGTATATGAATTCTGACTTAGCAAATAGCCTAGCTGGCATTAGTAGCAGTACAGGCTGATGTGAAAGTTAAATAATAAAAATCAATAGTCTAAAATGAGTGAATTCTTGAAGCTTGTTGTTCTAGTTAAAATACATGACAGAGAAAAACAAGTTACTGAAGAATTTCATTATATTCTGAAACAGGCAGATACTGGTTACAATTAGACAATTGCAAACTGAAGCTTTAGGTGAAACTTTGAAGAATTTAGTAATGGCACACTATGAGCAAGCTTGTGAGAGATTACTTACTTACATGGGAGCACCTAGCCTAAAATTAGTGGTATCTTTTACTGAGCATGTCCATAAGTTGAGAAAAGAGCTGAGTGTAAATGGGTTGATAATCAAATGAGAAAGTTTGGCCCTTTCTCAGTTCTTCCTGTGGATATAGTGTGTCCAGTTACTTTACCCTCTCTTGCCAACACTCCTGCTAGTGAACTGAAACTTTGAACTGTAACCTAGAGTAAATCTCTTGTTCCTGTAAATCGTTGGGTCCTTCATTCATTCAGCCGTGGGAAGATGGAATAAGCACACATCCCAAGTCAGATCTCATGGACCCTCACTACTGTTTTATGTTGTAGGGAGAATGTTCTTCCTCAACTAATATAAAGACATGGAAAGGCTTTTGCAAATGAGAAAATCTCTACAGACATATACTGGAAACACTTCTGTTAAGCCTGGAGCCTCTACATCTCCATGGGTTCCCTTTATGTTTATAACCTTGGCATCCTAAGGATGAGATGGAAAACTGAACTTAATCAAAATCTCCCAGCTTAGCATGTGAGCACACTCAGCTTTTTGGCTTCAACAATCATGGGTGAGCTTTTCTGTAAGGTCATTCGAATGCTTCTTAACTTTTATGCCATGTTCTGGAATTCATCCTAACAAAATGACAGCACTCAGACGACAAAAATAGGGTCTTGAAAAAAAGATAAGTTCAATGCTTTTGGTTTTTTGGCGTAACTGGACAGAACTTGTATGCAATGAAATGTGAATCTGTGAGAGATTTAGCAGTTCTGATCTACTTACCCAGTATAGTATTGTAAACTGCTTAGCAACATACTCTTAGAAACCAAAAAAAAAAAAACCACAACAGATTAAAAGAAAAATAGGTTACCATGGATATATAAAAATAATCCTAGAAATTTTATATGCATTGATGTTGAGATAGGTTTTCTATGCTCCACTTTTCTAAAGTCCAAAATAATAAAATATTTTTGGAGTTTTGTTTTTATTTTTGGTGCCTTAAACCAAATCATAGAGAAAACCCAAAGCTCCTTCATTTACATATGTGCTGCTTCATGATCCTTTCCAGAGGACTCACAGATTATACACTATGTTATAGTCTACATGCATTGCACAGAATTAAAAATAATAATTCCAGTGATTGGGAATGACATCTCTACTTTTGGTTGAAGGAATATCACAAAATCATCTTTGTATTTTTGTTTGTTACCCTATGCCCAGAGCCAACTTCTCTGTGAAACAGAGAAAAAAGACAACCTAATCAAGCACTGTTCAATGAGGCAAAGAATTTCTAAAGCTCCAGCCAGCATGTTTGGTCTACCCAGCAGGAGAAAGAAACAAACTTCAGGACAACCATTGTAAACAGCACTACCACTTGGACACACACACAAAAATCCAGTTTTTACTAGCCAAACCTTATATATTTTTTTTCCTTAAAAATAAGATAATGAGACAGGAGGGCTATGTGGGTGTGTGTACAGGATGGAGGGGAGTTGTTAGAAGGCAAAAATATGTGAATCACCATATTTTTTCTATAAAAATATTCTCAGGTTGTTTAACTTCCAGATTTGCCATCTTAAATCAGCTCCTTTTGTGGTAGCCAAGGGGCTCTGTCTGAATTATAAATTTCAGTACTATTCTCTTCCCATATGATTTTGGTTCACATTCTCCCCATTTTCTAAGCATCATTATAAGTATCATGATTCTCCCTACCACTCCCCACCTTGTTTATTGTCCAGCCATGCCGAAGATGTGCCTTTGTTAAGAAAGGAGTATATATAGAAAGCTCAGACATGTTAACTACGTAAGCCTACCATCTGTATCTAGTCTTACCAACTCTATCCTATATGTCTGTAGGAAATATCTCTCCTGAAAGTCACTCTGTTTACCATGTGTTTTCTGATCATCCCTTTGTATTCCATCCCTCTCTGTCTTTTCTCAGAAAGTACACCTACTGTACAGTGTTTCTTGCCCTTTCTTGCACTTTCTGGCCTTTTCTATTTGTTGCATCATATGCAGTAGCCCTCAATCATAATCTATTGCCTTTCACAAAAAGTCGCCATGTCTTTGTTATATACTCCTTTCACCATTTCTTCTGTGCACTTCACAAATTTCTGTACTGATACATTCAGCGTGATTGATCTTTCTGCTGTCCCTAATGTTTGCGATGTCACTAAGGACTTGAATTCTTTTGGATGTACTCTATCATTGCACACTTTGGCTTCTACATATGTCCAGTGTTTATTTCACCCCTCTGAACCTTCCTTCTTGTTTATTTTTCCTGGTTTCTTTGGTTCACACACACACAAAAAAAAACCTTCCTCAGGGCTTTGTCTTAGCATTCTTTGATTCTCTAAATATATTATCTATGCACAGAACCACATCTCTTTTTAATAGGAAAATAAAGCAGATTATATATATGTCAACAAATTCTTTTTATGTAACACCTACTGAGACCTCATTACTGAGCTGTATGCACATATATATGGCAGGCTACTCAGGATTCAGACAATTCTTTCATACAGTCTGTGGAATCTGAATATTTGATGGAACTACTTCTCTTGGTCCCCCTTCCCACCCTTATTTCCATCAATATTTTCTTTATATATTGGCAGTCTCATTGTTCTTGGCAGTCCTCACTAGCCAAGTACCTCTTACACGCAATCCATCACTGAATTCTGCTCATTTTACATTTGATTATGTGTCTTTTTCTCTCCCATTCCATTACAAACACTTCAGGATAAGCTGACATTTCTTGGGGATTCTGAGTTTGTCTTCTCACATTGTCTCTTACCTTGCTGTAATATTGCTCATGAAGATGCTTAAAGAATCTTGAAACATGACCTGTGTAATGGCCAACACATTATTGACTCCTCAAAGTTTAGCATGGACTAAAGGCACTAGGATCCTTAGAAGCTGGGGATTAACAGCCACAATAGTGTTCCTATACTTATGGAGAACACAAGAAAGAGTTCTAGGAAATGCCATTGAGTCCTTACACCTCATCAGAGAGGAGGGCCCAGAGGAAAGTTTGATATTAAAGGATGCTCCAGGGATGGGGGGGGAGGCACTGGGAGATGGGGGAGAGGAAGGCAGGAGAAGAGGGGGAAGGGAAGAAGAGTGTCCAGGGAGGGGTGGAGGGAGGGAGGGGACCGGTGTACCTATTAAGTTTGTATGAGCGGAAATAAATTAATTAATTAATTTAAAAAAAGAATCTTGAAACACACACATACACATACACACACACTGCAACTCTGAACATTAGGCTGTCTCTTCAAGAAACTTTAAGTTTCCAAGGGAGCTAACATCACATTTAAAACTGTCAACTACAGATGAAGGCCCCGTTCTTCATCACTGCATGACAAATGACTTTGTCTTGGCCAACTGTTGCAAATCTGTTGTCACACAAGGTTCTGCTTTTTGGCTTAATGTGGACACTTGTCTATTCTCAGAGCATAGCTTCATAACTCTCCAAGAACACCATGCCTCAAAATTTCTAACTACCTTTCAAGTCTGATATTAAAACCTATTTCTGTGGAGAAATACCTTGAAATCTCAGGATATTTTCTTCAGGGAGGTTTCTCTGTCGTAGTATCTCATGATATTTTAATTTTTATTCATGATATCTCAGAACAATCGTGGTTTGAATGTGAGTTCCCTACAGAGGTTCAAGCATTTGAATTCTTAATTGATGTTGATGTCTGGGAAGACAGTGGTACCTTTGATAGGTGGGGCTGGAGGCACCTATGGCACTGGGGGCAGGCCTTGAGTTTGGGTAGCTTTGCCTTGCTTCTGCTAACAGTTGTGGTTGCTGCTTGTTCTCTCTGTCTCCATGATGACGACTATGGCTTGAACCAGTTTCCAGCTTCTGCCACCTGCCGTGCCTTTTATGTTTCTGGAACCAAAAGCCAAATAAACGCATCTTTTACACATATGTTGTATCTGAGCATTGTCTCACAGCAACACAAAAAGAATAACTGAAATATAACTTGCTGAAAGCACGAATGTTCTAGCAACAATTAATTCCAACAAGCCACGACCTATCATTGTTCTATCCTCAGCTTCTTTTCACCATATATACACTAAATCTAAATCCATGAGATGAATGTTTTATAAGTCATGTCATTTTATTACTGAAAGGGATCTTTTTTTCTTTTAGCACAATTTAAAGATCTCAGCAGAAATGGAAAAATTAAGTTAATGGTGACATTTAATGTATTTTTCTCCTGACTTTCACTTCTCTGGCCTTTTGCATCCTGTGGTTTATACACTTACTTCCATGAGTTCCCAGCTTCTTTTGAACACTTCTCATTTGTCACACTAAAGAATAAGAAAAATGGTTTATGCCTTGATCATTAAGATGCTTACATTATTTTGGGAATCCCATATTTCAAATAGACTTTTATTGTATCATATCACATCACTACCAGGAAAATTTTCTGAATCATTTGAAAATTTCCAAAGGCAAATATCTATTAATTTATTGAGATCTTCCTTAAAACATAGAGAAACCTATGAAAGTATCAAGACAAATCCATTTTTCAAAACACTAATTTATAATTCAACTTTAATTTTTGCCAAGATTAATTTGTAATGAATGTAAAAATGCCATTTCAAGAGTTTTCATGTTAATCACAGTATTTTTTTAATAATCAGATTTGCTCAATCAATAATTGTTCTAATTTTTTTTATTTCCGCTCATACAAACTTAATAGGTACATCAGCCCCCTTCCTCCCTCCACCCCTCCCTGGATCCCTTTGCACCCTTCCCCCCTTTTCCCCTTCCTTTCTCCCCTCCCTCCCTATCTTTGCCAGACATGGCAGCAAGTACCTATAATCCCAGGATTCAGAAGTCTGAGATATGTATATTGTGAGTTTGAAGCCAGTCTGGCTATAAGACCCTATTTTTCAAAAGCAAAATCAAATGTGATATCCTATTTATTTTTAAGACCTACCACTACGAAAATTTAAAGGGAATAAGCAAGCCATTTCTTTCAAAAGATCAGCTAATGTTATAAAATTGAAACAGTTCCTGTTAGAAAACATAATGATAATAGTCTTAGTTGAATAACATTTAAAATACATTTACATTAAGAAAATATATTGATCTCACTATTCTGTATCACAATAAGCTAGCTCTGCTACGTAATTTAATGCATAGTGTGTTTATTATTTAATCTTTTTTTTCAAAATTTCAATAACTATCTTGGAGATCATTGGTGTCAATCGAATATAAACAAATGAGACAGATTCAGTACACAGCAGGACTCAGGAAGACCTTCTGTACAATGGTATTTTACTGTTGTACAAACTACAAGATAATGTCACAGGTAACATTCAGGTATGAAAGCAATGATCAGTCTATGAATATAGTTTTGTATACACACAGCAATAAGCTAACTTGAAGTTCATCAACCACTATTTTCAATTTGTCATCTTTTCTACTCTGGAACTATTATATACCAAATGGTGGAGATAGGAGTAGTGTGAGAAACACTTTTCTATGCATTGCATTTTTAAATCTGTCTTTTTCCAAGATAGCATGAAGAACTTTCTGTTGCTTTCTTCTGGAAATTATAAGAGCATCATTTGATTTTATTTAGGTTGTTTAAGCATTGACTCAATATTCACAGTGTCAAAAAGCAATTTGAAATGGAGATTCTGTCACATTGAAAAGCGTTTGAAAATGTGAAATTTTCTCAACATGTTTTATTAATGAAAGTCAAAAAATAATTACATTTTTTTGCTTTAATTTTGTGTTTCTTTTCATGGACACTTGTATTTCAGTCAGAGACAGAGGCATCAACGAGTGGTAATTGCAAATGTGAACTCTATTTTCATGCATGAGAGAAATTTATTCTCTACAACCCCAAACTGAACATCTCTGACATAGTTACAGATACCTTGGGGCATTATGACCATTTGCTTAACATCTCTGACATAATTGTAGATACCTCAGGGCATGATTACTGAAATCAGATAGAATAGTTACCAACTGGCTAACCATGCTTGACTCATATCAATCACAAAATAAATGATAAATATTATTAGATGGTTGATAAAAACTGGTTGATGAATTTTTAGCATATTGCTGTGTACTTCTTGTTCATTGAAGGAATCAATTTATGAAGGTAGCATTTGTTCATATTGCTTGTAGTTGTGTCTAAAACGTCTGAAGATCCAGGTGGACATCTTTTGAAATAATTTATATTAAAGGTGCCTGGGAATTACTCTAGATAAATTTTATGTTAAGTGAACAGAGAATTAAGTTCTATAAGCTTTGAAAAAGGGCCCTGAATCACTGAGTTTAAGAATTTCTGTATTTAAGCAATACTCTGTTATGGTTACATAGGTCAACTTGATAGTTGCAGACTGTTTGGTACACAGTTGAAGATTAATGGTTGGAATGTCCCCTGAACAAGTCTGCAGGTACTTGACTGATTGCTGTGGAAAACCCAGCCCATAGTGGATGGTATTTCCAATGGTGGACCAGATAATGGGAGTTGCAAAGAGGAGGGACTTGTTCTTTCCTTATCCTGTGTCAACTTGCTCTGGAGTCCACCCTTGGACCATTGTTCACTTTTTACAGCATAGTTCTTTGTTGTTGCTGCTGCTATTGTGTCTGTCCTTGGCTGATGCAGAGTTCCATCCTTTCCAACTTGCCGAGGGAACACCTCTTCCTCTAGAGACTGGTGTCTCGGCTTTGCTGTTGTTCGATGTTCATTGATGATGTCAGTGCCCAGCTGTTCTTCATTGACTTTGGAATCCAGCTGTTCTTCATTGATGTTGGAACCCAGCGTCTTCACCACTCCAGCAAGATAGAAGCTCAAGACCTTCTTGGAATCTTTCGGCTTTGTGAGACATTTTGGTCAAGAACAAAGCAGCTATGGGTGGCTACTTTGAAGAACACTACTTTTTTGTGAGTTAATTTAATAAACATATATATATATATATTAATTACATTGTAGAGATTCTGTTCTTCAGAGAACCTTGACAAATACACACTGCTATTCAGAAGTCTGTCACTAATTATTGACTACTATGAAAAAGCACAAGCTAAAAATGATGCATTGATTTATCAACATTTTATATAGCAATAAGATCATAAGGTTCACAATTATATAATTCTTTCATTTTGAATTTCTATATAATATTGCTGTATTTGCATAGAGAAGAAAATTTGGAGAAGGTCACTGAAAGAACATGGGTGTTCAGTAAATAGCAGTTTAATACTTAGCAATTAATCCAAGATAGCAGTGCCATAGCAGTGGGCTTATGAGTCAGATTTTAAACATAGTTCCTCATATTTGACAAACATTTATTAAACAAAAATCCTATTGTCACTTCTAGACCTAGTGCGAGAGAAAGTTCATTATCTTCTGCTGTATTTTCGGGTAATTTAATCATACAGAGTAAGGTTAAGATCGAATTATGCAAGTGTCATAGTTAGATAAATGTATCAACTTGATCGGTCAGAATTCCAGTTCTAAGCACATGTGTAAAATGTTTGCAGTTTAATTAAGTCCCCAAGTAGCCTGGGGAATTGTATTGATGAGAAATGCCCAGTCTATGGTGGGTGAGGCAAGTCCCTGGGCTGATGAATAAGATGGAGAGACTGGTAAGGAAATTGGTGTTCTTTGGCATATTTGTCTAGACATTCTGGTCCAGCAACTGAGGATTTTCCCTCACTAGGTAGTCCTGTTGTTATAGTTCAGCTAGTTCTCTCTTTCCCTGGGGTTGATGTGAGCTCTCCTGTCAGGATGGGCAGGGAAATATAACCAAACATCACAAACTAAAATAGAACTCCTTATTCCCTCAAACCCTTTGGTTATGAATTTATCAGACAAGAGAGACTACTAAGGAAGAATTCTCTTTTCTTATGTGTTGGATACTTTCATGGACACATCACAAAATAGTCTACAGAAAATCAAAAGATTTGAGACTCTCATGGAACATATGACTTAGGAGCCGTTGACTTGAGAAATGTGAGATATCTGTTTTTAATATTTTTGTGATCTTATTTTCTGAACAGAAGTAGTAGAAAAAGCAAGTGTCATATAATCAATCAAGTAAACTATTTGTCTATGTGATTCATAATAAATACATGTTAAAATGTCAGTTTTAAAGATGAAGTGATTCTGAATATATCTATTTATGCTTTTCACAACCATCATCATTTTCTGTTTGTAAGAGCACTTATAACACATGCACACGAATTTGCTCGAAGTCCCTACATGTGACTGAAGAAATTGTGTTGTTGTACTGAGGTCTGGTGAAATTAGATGACTGATGTCTAAGAGACATTTCAGCATCATGTTTTTTTAAGAAAATGGTTCATATGAGATGATAAGAAATTACAGAACAAGAACAGAAATATTTAGCAAAAGAACGGAAAAACAACAGCTTTTCCATAAGTGAAAATGAAGTAGTAAAAATAAAGAGCACAAATTTTAAACTTTTCCAGATTTTGAGCTTGCAGTTTGAACAGTCTAGTATGATATTTTCTTCCCCTAAATGTCACTGATGTTCTCAGTTACCAGCTGTTGCAGTTCACCTGCATTATTGATGATAAAATCAAAACTGTTTTTTTAAATTTTTTTATTATTATTATTTATTCAACTGTGCGCATGTGCGTGTGTATGTGTGTGTCTGTGTGTGTGTGTAGAACCACGGACGAATTCGCGAACCACCATGGACGCCTCCACCTCCTTCTGCCCCGGGATTCACAGGCTCCGCCCTACCAGGACCAGAAGCGCAGGCCGCCCCCCGCTTCCACCTGGCGTCTATACGTGGGATCTGGGATCCAAACTCAGGACCTTCTGCCTGCAAGACGGAGGCTTAACCCCTGAGCCACCTCTCCAGCCCCAAAAGCTCAAAGTTTCTTAACCCTAAGAATCTATTAAATCAGAATAAGTTAAATACTTTAACATAGATTAAAATATCAAAATAAAAGCATTATGACAATGAGAAAACATCAAATTAAGATCAAAGTTCAACAAATCAAATACCACATATGTACTTCAATGTCCATCTTCTGTTGCTCATCACATAGTCGTGGTGGCTTAAAGATTCTAAGCATTCCCAGCCCCTCTTTGCAATTCAAAATACAAGCGGAGTTTTTCTGGACCAGGTTGAATTTCCATTCACAGCCATCCTCAGCATACATCCCATGGTTCTGACATCTCCAACAACACTCTGGGTTCGCCTCTGTAGCTATAAGCTTCATCTTCCCTTGCAGGACTCTACAGCTGGCACTTGGTGCCAGACTTCTGCTGCTCTCCATGAACCCCTAATTGTGCAACCAAATGAATGTCACCTGGGGAATGCTGACAAACTCCTCAGCACGGTTGAAACATAGCTTGGTCCACTGCATCCACTGCTATACCAACTTCTGCATGTTGACTCTGGAAAAGCCCCTTTCTAAGCAGCCAACTGCCAAAGGACAAGAAACAGTTTCAGCTTGGGCTTTTGGCCCCTGAAGGAATCCCGATTTTCAAACCACAGAATCATCATGTAGTGATATTTGTGTCTTCCACCATCCCAGTGCAAACTACTAGGTTTTCTTGTACTACTTTTCATTTCTCCAACAGCGGCAATTGTTCTGCTTCCTGACATATCCACATCAAAGTTTCATAGGCTATCAGCACAGCTCTCCTCTATCAAGCAAACCAGTCCATCCTCTTTAAATTCTTGTTCCCTACATCACAAACTGGGCCCAAACAATCTATGACACTCTCAACATTACTATTTTTCAAACAGCCCACGAACTGAATGGTTTTTAGAGCAGACAATCTCAATGTCTTCAAACATTGCCATATTCCTCCATAAAAGCCATTCAAAATTTACCAGCAATACCCACTTCTCTGGTACCAAATTCTATCATGACAACTGTTTAAGGGAACAAGGGATTTATTCTCTTATGATAGTTCGGTTACAGTTCTTAGTCTAGTTTAACAGGAGAGCATGCATCATCACTGAAGGCCAAGGGGACTGGTCACACCATATCCACATAACAGCTGAAAGAGGGACAATCCTTACTTGCCAGATCAGCATGTCTGGTCAAGTATATACAAGGATGCCAACTTCTTAAACCAGCTCTCTGTATTTTATTTTCCTTTCCAGAGCCTAGTCCCACCCACCATAGGTTAAGCCTTCCCCATCAACTAGACAATATCCTGCAGGTTTGCTCTGGGCTTAACTCAACTACTAATTTTCTACAAATGCACCCAGAGTTCAAAAACTCAATTATCAAGTTGACACCTGTGCCTAACTATGACACCAGTCTTTTAACCTCCAAGTGCTAAATTCAATTTTCTTATTGTCTTTGAGGTCTCATTGCCTGACACTCCAGAATCTCTGAATTTCCTGTCTAATAAAGGAAGCTCACTGAGGAAGGCATAGATTTTATTTCTACCAAAGAATAGAATTCTAGACAGTGAACTCTAGATCTGAAATGTGAACAATAACTTGCTTTCAAGGAACTGGGGCTTTAAGGTTGCTTCCTTGTCCAAGTCATTAAAAATGCTACAGTTACTTACTAGTATTCTAATACATTTTACCTGGATGGTTGTTGATTTCCAAGCATGGTGTCTTGTAGACATATATCCATATATGTGTCTTTCACTTATATGTGCATATAGCAAGCATATCCACAGATATTTAAACATTGTCTTTCAAATTTACAAAATAAAAACAAATCAGTGTCCAAAGAGCACTTACAGTAAAGATTCTGTGTCTAGCCTGAAGTGAGGCAGATGGGGTTTACCCAATGACATGCTGCAATTAAAGGGAATAGAAAAGGTGTCAATATGCACACAAGGATGTCCAGGTCGAGGAAGTGTTCCCATGGGGACTCTGAAGATACTAACTGAAGTCCATTGGAATGACAGGAAGGAACAAGCCTGTCTCTCTCAAGTCATTTACCGAAACCCCAGGAAAGATTAGAATGTTCTCCACAGCACAACTTTTATTTTTCCAGAGCTGCAAGGCATCCTTCATGATTAGATAATTTGAAAAGGAGATCCAGCTATGAGAAAAGTTTTTTAATTGGTTGTTTTTCTCCATTTTGGAAAATTCAGTTTCAGAGCCATGCTCTTTAGCAGCGCAGCTGACATTTTGCAGAGTATGTGGAGCCCCGTTATAATGAGAGTCGGGGACTTCTTCAGGGATGGAGCACCGCCTGGCGAAGATTTATATTTGGTTTGCTAAATAATTAAATAAGAACCGAATTTCTCAAGTTAGCTCAAGAGCTCATCCCTGATTAAGCGCCAGTTGGGAGAGAGAACAGGGATGTAGTTATTAAAGTCTCCATCATTCTGAGTATTTGCAAAACTTGCTCTTATTTATGGTAGTTGTTCTCAAGCTGTCATCCTCTAACCAGCACTCTCAGAATCACCTGGGAGCTTGTTAGAAATGAAAATTCTTGGGTCTCACCACAGACTTAATAAATCAGAAATATTTGGAATGGCCTCAGCCCTCTGCTATCTAGGGCCTCTAGGTAATATGAAAGGATGTTAAATTGTGAAAACAATTATAATTCCCATTATAACCTCTTTGCTAATTAGGAGCTACATAAAAAAAGATATGTTTATTGCAGAACATCAAAACTATGTATGTGTGTATATACACTCTTCCCCCAGAAGAGCACAGGTACGGAGTATTTTCTCAGTTAGTCAAGGAGAATGAAGAATCTCATGTCTGTAAATACCTAAGATGCTGTGGAGACCCAGAAAGATTGACAATACAGTGTGGTTGTTTGCCAACCAGAAACACCAAGAGCTAGAGAATGTTATGTCCATGTATAAACAATTAGGTAAAAGGATGGAAGCTCCAAACTTCCTCCACATTTTATTCTATTTAGAACTCGACAACACCACTTTGAATTGGGTTTGGACCCTGTCTTATCCATGAAGAAATACCTTGTAGTTGCATTCAGAAATAATGATGAGTCAGATGTTTGTTATCCTTTCCTTGCCTGGTCAAACTGAGACATTAGATTAACCCTCACAGAACACAAGGGCATTTCTAATGTACTTAGTCATTCTTTAATGTGGTTTTGTGCCTGCTGTGAATGTATCTTTTCCCCTTGCACACAAAGTGCAACATAAAACACGTTTCCTTTTATCCTGAGTCATTGCCTCCTCTGCCATATGGTTCCCAACCTAAGGCTCTATCCTCATGGGTGAGTGCTAATTTATAGCTTTAAATCACAGTTAGTAATTGTCTGCCACTATAAACTTATCTTCATTAAGAATATTATTTTCCCGTCTTGTTCACTGCTGTCTTTCAGTAAATTAAATATTACCTGGGACAAAATATTAATGAATTACTTGAATAAGTTTTAAGTGGCTAAATAAAGTAACTTTTTCATTATTCCTCATGACAGGATCTTGATTCACTTACAAGAGTTGCAGACTTCCATAAGAAAACATATCCCAGACCATCAATTGTCCACATTTGGTTCTGAAGGACTTTAGTCTTCAATTTTCCTCACATGCTTCTCTGTCTTCTATTTTTTGTTGCTTGTGTAACGGGTTGTTAAATATTAGTTTTACTATTCCTACTGCTGCCTAACAGCATAAAAATTGAGAAAATGGTAGTAATTTTGTTTTTTTCTAAAATGCAAGTATTCATATTGTTCATTTCAAAATGACTTTTGAATTTATTTCATGTAATTCCCTTCTGATCTTTATTATTTCTTTTTGTACTTGTTCTAGGTTTAATTTATACTTGCTTGTTTTCTCTGGTCCTCCAGAGAAAGACATCATAAGAAGTGAAAGGGCTAGATTAGATTATTCTTTCATAATGTTAGTATTTATTGAAATAAACTTCAAACTGAGTATTTTTTTATTAGATCCCATAGGTTAAGGTATGCTGTGTTGCCATATTCATTTTTCTCTGTGGTTTGTTCTAAATTCACCTTTTAAATTCTTCATGAAGCAATTATTTTTATGAGTAGATTGTTTCATTTCTATGTATTTATGATGTCTGAAGTACCTTTTGTTATTGGTTTCTATTTAGATATTATTGTGGTCAGCAAAGGATAATATAACATTTGAAAAAATTCTTTCCTACTACAGTTTGCAAAGATTTCCTTCGCAGGATGCTGGTCTAATGTATGGTCTTTCTTGGTTAATATTGTAGATGCTGCTGGAAATATTTTCTGTGGCTTTCAGGTGGATGGTTTTGTGTGTATCCATTTAGTCCATTTGTTACACAATGAATTTACTCTTATGTATCCATAGTGATTCTGTTTCTGAATGATCAAGTCTATGGATAAAAGTTTGATGTTGAATCCCCTTATTGGAATAGCATTGTCTTATGTCTCTGTCATAATTAGATATAGAGTCAACATGTAAGTTGAAGGTTTTGAGCTCCGGGCACAGTTGTGAGATATTAGTAGGTAAGTCCCAAGGAAACTTACAGGAGATTGATTGGTGGGGAAGACTTAACTAATAATGGGTGGGAATAGTGCCTGTGTAGGTGAACAAGATGGAGGGCACTAGTTGAGAAACGTGGCATGTTTTTGTATTATTAGACAGACATGCTGGTCTGGAAAGTAAGACTGTCCCTCTTTCAGCCATTATGTGGATATGATATGGCCAATTCCCTTGACTCCTGGTGTTGGCATGGATTCTCCTTCCAAGCTGGACAAAGAACTGTAACCAGATTATCTCAAGCCAAAATGAAATCTCTTGTTCCCCTATAAGCCATATGGTCATGAATTTATAAGAAACAATGAAGGCTAACTGTTAAAACCCCACATACATGTGAAATCTGTGCTCTCACTTCTAATCTGTGTGTCTTTTCATTTTGTGTGACTCTGATCTCCTATAGACAGCATATAGTCTTCATCTGTTGTGTCTATTCTACCACTTTATGTCCTTTGACAGCATATAATTTTCATTTGTTTTGTCTATTCTACAATGTTATGTCCTTTAATTGAAAGACTTTAACAATTTAAGATGACTATTGAATAGAAACATTTGCCCTTGTTTTTCTTTGATAGTTAATTTGTAGCTATAGTACATATCTTTGCCCATTATTGTCTATTTCCCAGTAATATGCCTTTCTATAAATATGTGCTTTGAACTCATAAATTAGTATCCTGTACCAATTAACTTTCAAGACTTCTAACAAATTCATAACAAAATGACTTACAAGGGACAAAAAACTTTTATTTGGGCTTCTCATTGTCTGGTTACAGCTCTTTGTCCAGCTTGGTAGGAGAGCCCACACCATCACCAAGGGCCAAGGACACTGGCAAAATATAACCACATAATAACTGATAAAGGAACAATCATTTTTTAAAATTTTTTAATACATTTTTTATTATTATTTCGGTTCATACAAACTTAATAGGTACACCAGTTCCCTCCCTCCCTCCTCCTCCCCCAAACCCCCTACTCCCCCTCCCCTCACCCCTCCCTCCCCATTCCCCCATGCCTCCCGCCCCAATTCCCAGAGTCCTTTCTGTGCATGCCTGACTCTCCTCTGGGCCCTCCTCTCTGATGACGTACAAGGACCCAGTGGCCTTTCCCTGAAACCTTTCCTGTGTTCCCCTTAAGCATAGGAACACTACTGTGGCTGTCAATCCCTTGCCTCCAAGGATCTTGGTGCCTTTAGCAGATGCTAGACTTTGTGAGGTCAATAGTGTGTTGCACATTGTGCCGGGCATGCAATGTACAATTATGATAACTTGTGTGGAGTATCTTGCAAATCATTGCTCCTACCATCCGTATTGCTCTTACACTCTTACCGCCCCCTCTTCCGCAAATGTCCCTGAGCTTCAGGATGGGGAGAGATTAGTCTGGCCTAGTTCTAGGTGGTTGATATAAAGTCTCTGAAGTTCTGGATAGTGGTTTGTTGATTTTCTTTTGCAGTTTTGTTGCTCCTGCAATGCCCTTCACTCCATCGTGATGGGCACTATATGTCACCCCCTGGCCAGAGACAAAAAGCTGTTAAACTGGAGTCTTATTATAAGAGCACATTCAAGGGTAGATGTAATACTTATACCCAAAAGTGGAGTTGCAGGGTCATTTGGCATTTGGCAATGGGAGGGGTCAATCAACCATTTGCAAAATGGTTACTTTTTAATCTGCTGGACTATATGCCCTCCCCTTCTGGTGAGTTCATAGCCCCTTAGTTGTAAATGATCAGGAACAAATGTCTGTGAACTTAACCAGGTGTCACATTACTTTCTTGCAGTCCTTGATGGAGGCCTATTTTCTCTACTGTAACATGGTCACTTCTCTCCTTGTTTCTGGTGTGGCCCTCCAACCCCATCCCTCCTGTTAATAATCCTTCCAATTACTGTAGGTAATACATAGATTTACCTAAGAGTGTCTCAAGGTGGGCTGGGTGGGTTTGGTACTAGGAGCCACTTATTAGGGAGTACATATGGCGCTTAATTTTCTGGGTCTGGGATACTTCACTTAATATTATTCTTTCTAATGACATCCATTTCCCGGCAAATTCCAGTAATTCATCATTTTCGATGGCTCAGTAGTACTCCGTTGTATAGATGTACCACAGTTTCCTTATCCACTCGTCAACTGTTGGACATTTGGGTTGATTTCATGACTTTGCTATTGTAAACAGTGCTGCTATGAACATGGTCGTGCTTGTGCTATCGAGGCAAACCTCTGCTGTATGAGGGATTATACCCAAAAGTGGGATAGCAGGGTCATATGGCATTTCAATCTTTAATTTCTTTAAGAATCTCCAGACGGCTCGCCAGAGTGGCTGTATGAGCCTGCATTCCCCCCAGCAATGTAGGAGAGTTCCCCTCTCTCCACATCCTCTCCAGCATTTGTTGTCTGTATTGTGGATTTTTGCCATCCTGACCGGGGTGAGATGATATCTCAGGGAAGTTTTGATTTGCATTTCCCTGATGGCTAAAGAAGTGGAGCATTTTTAAAGATATTTGTTAGACATTTTAATTTCATCCCTGGTAAAATTTCTTTTAAGTTCCAGGGCCCATTTTTTAATTGGGCCATTGGTTTCCTTGGAGTTTAGTTTTCTAAGTTCTTTGTGCACTCTGGACAGTAGAGCTCTATCAGATATGTGGTTAGTGAAGATTTTCTCCCATTCTGTGGGTTGCCTTTGAGCTCGTGTTGCAATCTCTTTATCTGAACAGACGCTCTTTAATTTCACAAAATCCCAAATGTTGAGAGTTGGTAACATTGACTGTGCCATTGGATGTCTGTTTAGGAAATGTTGGCCTAGCCCAATCAGCTCGAGGGTTTTACAACTATGGTTTTTATAGTCTCTGGCCTTAAATCAAGATCCTTGATCCATTTGGAATTAAGTGACAAGTATGGGTCCAGCTTTAATCTTCTGCATGTGGAGATCCAGTTTTGTCAGCATCATTTGTTGAAGATGCTGTTCTTTTTCCATTGGATTCTTTGGGCCCCTTTGTCAAAGATCAAATGGCGGTAATTTTTTGGGCTTATATCTGGGTCTTCAATCCTTATCCATTGATCTGTGTGTCTATTTTGGAGCCAGTACCAGGCTGTTTTTACAACTATGGATTTGTAATATAGACTAAGGTTCGGTATGGTAATACCTCCAGCAGTGTTTTTGTTACTCAGGATTGTCTTTGCTATCCTGGGTCTTTTGTGCCTCCATATGAATTTTGAGATTGTTTGGTCAACTTCTTTAAAGAAATACTTTGGGATTTTAATTGGTATAGCATTGAATTTGTATATTGCCTTTGGTAGGATGGTCATTTTTACGATGTTGATTCTGCCAATCCAGGAACATGGGAGGTCCTTTCAACTTCTGGTGTCTTCTGCAATTTCTTTCTTTAGGGTTTTAAAGTTTTCATTGTAAAGGTCTTTTCCCTCCTTGGTTAGGTTTATACCAAGGTATTTCATTTTTTTAGGGGTTATAGTAAATGGGATTGTTTCTCTCAAGGCTTTTTCACTTCTTTCATTCTGGGCATATAGGAAGGCCTCTGATTTTTGAACATTTATTTTGTATCCTGCCACCCTGCTGAACTTCTCAATTAGTTCCAGGAGCTTCCTGGTGGAGTTTTTGGGATTACTCAGGTATAAGATCATGTCATCTGCAAATAGGGATAGTTTGACTTCTTCCTTGCCGATTTGAATCCCTCTTATGTCCCTTTCTTATGGCTTCAGCTAAACTTCAAGTACAATATTGAATAGAAGTGGTGAGAGTGGACAGCCTTGTCTAGTTCCTGATCGAAGTGGGAATGCTTCCAATTGTTCCCCATTGAGCATAATCCTTGCTGTGGGCTTGTTGTATACAGCTTTTATTATATTGATAAAGGTTCCTTCCATTCCTACTGTCTCCAGGGGTTTGATCATAAAAGGCTGTTGGATCTAGTCAAAAGCTTTTTGTGCATCTATCGAGAGTATCATGTGGTCTTGGACTTTGGACTGGTTTACATGATGAATTACATTTATTGATTTGCACATGTTGAACCAACCTTGTGTGATGGGGATGAAGCCTACTTGGTCCCCGTGAATAATCTTTTTTAATATGTTTTTGAATCCGATTTGCTAAAACTTTGTTGAGAATCTTTGCGTCTGTGTTCATCAGAGAGATGGCCCATAGTTTTCTTTTTTAGTGAGTCTTTATTAGGTTTTGGGATTAAAACGATATTAGCATCATAGAAGGAATTTGGTAGTGTTCCTTCCTTTGCTATTTGATAGAACAGTTTAAGGAGTATTGGTATTATTAACTCCTTAAATGTCTGGTAGAACTCTGTGCTGAATCCATCTGGTCCAGGACATTTTTTGGTGGGAAGATTCAAGATTACTTCCTCAATTTCCTTATATGTTATAGGACTATTTAAATAATTCACAACTTCACAAATAATTCACAAATTTAGGTAAGTTGTGTTTACTTAGAAATTCATCCATCTCTTTTGTGTTGTCAAACTTCACAGAGTATAAGTTTTTGAAAGATGATGTTATAATTCTCTGGATTTCTTGGGTATCAGTAGTGATTACTCCATGTTCATTTCTAATTTTGTTAATTTGAGTTTTCTCTCTCTTGCTTTTGGTTAATTTAGCTAGGGGTGTATCAATCTTATTGATTTTTTCAAAGAACCAGCTTTTTGACTGGTTGATTTTTTGTATCGTTTTCTTAATCTCGATTTCAGATATTTCTCCCCTTATTTTGCTAATCTCCTCTCTTCGACTACTTTTGGGATCAGATTGCTCTAGTTTCTCTAAAGCTTTAAGCTGCATTGTTAAGTTGTTTATTTCTGATGTTTCCATTTTTTTGATGTAGGCATTAAGAGCTATGAACTTACCTCTTAGAACAGCTTTCATTGTGTCCCAGAGATTTTGGTAAGTTGTATTTTCATTATCATTCACTTTCAGGAAATCTTGAATTTCCTTTTTAGTTTCTTCCTGAATCCAGTTCTCATTCAGCATCATAGTGTTAAGTTTCCAGGAGTTAGTGTATTTTCTCCTGTTTGATGTGTTGTGGATGTCCAGCTTTAGGCCGTGGTGGTTTGACAGTGCACAGGTTAGAACTTCAACTTTTTTGTATATGTGTAGATTCGTTTTGTGGCCCAGTATGTGATCTGTTTTGGAGAAAGTTCTGTGTGCTGCTGAGAAAAATGTGTATTCTTTGGTGCGTGGGTGAAAAGTTCGATAGAGATCTGTAAGGTCCAGTTCTTTAAGGGTTTGATTAAGTTCCAAAGTGTCTCTGTTAAGCTTTTGACCTGTTGATCTATCCCATGTTGAGAGGGCCGTGTTGAAGTCCCCAAGAATTATCGTTTGGGGGTTGATTTCTTGCTTTAGATGCTGTAGGGTTTTCTTAATGAATGTGGAGGGGCCCATATTGGGTGCATATATGTTCAGTATTGTGAAGTCTTCCTGGTGAATTGTACCTGTGACTAAAATGTAGTATCCATCCGTGTCTCTCATAATTTTCTTTGGTTTGAACTTCACTTTGTCTGATAGCATAATGGCTACCCCTGCCTGTTTTCTGCTTCCATTCGCTTGTAGAATTGTTGACCAGCCTTTTATTTTTAGAGCGTGCCTATCTTTAGTGGTGAGATGGGTTTCCTGCAGGCAGCAGATTGATGGATTGTGATTTTTAATCCAAGTTTGTAATCTGTGTCTCTTGATCGGTGAGTTAATTCCATAAACATTTAGTGTTATAATGGAGTAACTATTTTTAATTCCAGACATTTATATGTTTAGTAGTTTTTATAAGTATATTGCTTTGCTTTTAATGGTGTTATACTTGCCTTCTGTTCTCCTGGATATGCCTGTATTTTGTCTTCATGCTTGAGTATCATTTCTAGCATTTTTTGAAGGCCTGGTTTGGTGGACATGTATCCCTTCAAGTTGTCTTTGTGCTGGAAGATTTTTCTTTCTCCCTTGATCATGATGGATAGTTTTGCAGGGTAAATCAGCTTGGGTTGACATTTTTGCTCATTCAATACTTGAAGTATTTCTCTCCAAGCTCTTCTTGCTTTTACTGTTTCGACTGAGAAGTCATTTGTTATTTTAATAGATTTACCTTTAAAAGTGACTTGTTTTTTCTCCCTTGAAGCTCTCAGCACCAGTTCTTTATCTTGTATGTGGAGTGTTTTAACTATTATTTGCCGTGGCGGGCTTCTGTTTTGGTCGTATCTGTTTGGGGTGCGGAATGCCTCTTGTATATGGATGGGCCTGTCTATTTTTATGTGAGGAAAGTTTTCCTTGATGATCGTTTGAAAAATTTCCTCAGGGGTGATATTTTGAGATTGTAGCTCTGGTATTCCATGAATATGCATGTTGGGCTTCTTCAGGGTGTCCTATATCTCTTGGATATTTCTCTCAAGTATCTTTTTGGCTTTAACAACCTCTTCCATTGAGCTGGTTTAGTACTCCCAGTTTATCTTCAAGGTCTGAAATTCTGTTTTCTGCTTCGTTAGTTCAGTTGATAAGACTCACTGTGGAGTTCTGGGTTGAAGATAACTTGTCTTGTAGCTCAGTTTTAAATTCTGCTTGAGTCTGTTTTAACTGCTCCATGCCAATTTTTGTTTCTTGCACTGTTTTTCTCAACTCCTCCAAGTGTCTGTTGTGTTCTTCTTCAAAGCGATTGATTCGATTATGTAATTCCTCCCGGATTTCCTCTTTCATAGTATTGAACATGGTAATGATCATATTTTGAAAGTCATTATCCTGGGTCAGGCTTTCTTGGCCATTTTCCGTGGGTTTGTTCTGGTTGGAGTCTAACATTATGGGATTAATTTCTTCAGTGAGAAATTTGTTTACTTGAGTGTTGCTTCTCATGGATTTGCACTTTGACTTTGGCATTGTCGTTTTAACTCTTAAGATCTTTCAATTTCACTAAACTGAATTATTTGTCCTGGGGTTCTGAGGGTGGGCAGGGACGGAGCTTACCTAGGTCGCGGGTGAGGCCGGACTGGAACTCGCGCGCGTCCTGGCAGGCAGAACGGGGTGGGGAAGGGAGGATGGGGGCGTAGGCGTGGAGCTATTTAACCTGAGGGGAGCTGGGGGGGTGGGCGCAGGGGGAGGTCCTCCTCATCCCTCGGCCCTGCACGCAGCTCCTGCTGGATGGTGGGGTAGGAGGTGGGTCCCTTAGGCTGACCTGGGGTTCTGGGTGTGGGTGCGGGCGGAGCTTACCTAGGTCACAGTGAGGCCAGGCTGGACCGTGTGCGCAGGTCCCGGCCAGCAGAACAGGGTCAGGAAGGGGGAACAATTATTTTTAACCAGACCAAAATATCTGGTTAAGTAGATGGAGGACTACCAAATTTCTCAAGCAGTTCCTTCTATCTCACAAACCTCCAGGAACTCGTCCCATCCTCCATGGGATAGGTTTTTACATCACGGGCAAGAGAATTTCCTGCAGGTTCATTGTGGGCTTAACTCAACTACTAATTCTTTATAAATTTGCCTGAGAACTAGAGCCTGTAACCATGAAGTTGATACTTGTTTATAACTGTGACATATTCTAAATGCGGAATAGTACATAAACATATACATGTACAATAGAAGCTACCAATCTGTTATGTTCAATATTGGACATGTTCAAAGAATTAAAAAGGACTGAGGTGGCCTTTTACCATGTCATTATGAGATCTCTCCTAAGGAAACATATTAATTTTCCTCATTTGTCTCATTCTTTCTGTACTATTAGTATTTTCACTTACAATATGTTTTCTGCGTACTGCGTTTTTAAGTTTTTGTGATTTTTATGAATTGCATGTCTGAATTGGCCATGCATAATAATCTCTCTGAATAGAGAGTTGCATGGCTCTATTTACATGCTATGTTTTTAAGTGATGTGCATTGACTTGAAAATACGTAGTCAAGGAACTCCACTGATTGTATTTGGGATCTTTACAAAAAATACACACGTCAGATTGGTCAAAGTAAAATTTGTAGTTGGGAAGAAGGGTCAGCATGTGTAGAAGCCTGCTTATGAACTTGACCTAAGTTCATCCTCATAACCCATAAGTGGAAGGAGAACGGATTTCTGAACGCTGTCTTTTGACCTCTACATTCCACATGCCATATGGTAGAAGCCAATTTATTTATGTTTTTATTGTGTGTGTGTGTGTGTGTGTGTGTGTGTATGTGAGTATGTGTGTGTGTTGGTGTGTATAAGTGGGTACTTTGTGTGTCTGTGGATGCCCAAAGGTAACTTTGTGAAATATCCTGGATTGCTTTCATTACCTTTTGTTTTGTTCTGGGATTTCACAGCCTCTGCTTTTCAGAACCAGAAGTTGAGGCCACTGCAATTTCCACATGGTGTTTTTATGGGGATCCAGGATATGAACTCAATTTCTTCATCTTGTGAGGCAGAGTGTTAATGCTTGAGCCATCTCTCCAGCCCGCAGGAGGACCACCTTCCAACCTGTCTTCTGACCTCCATGTACACAGCTTAGCATGAGAATCTGTTCTCTCTCACACGCTCTTTCTTTCTCTCTTAAATAAATAAATAAAAACAAAAACAAAAAATATGCTTTAACAATATCATGCATTAAAACAATAAAAATTAACTGAAGCCAATTGAAGTATTTGTTGCTGATGGAATTGGACATGATAAAATGGAAGTTCTGCATTGGACTGGATACTAAGTACATATGTGAAAACTATCAACATGTAAATCAAAAATTCAAAGGTGATTCCAAGGGAACACTGTTCTCAGGAAACTTAGTTTCTAATAAAGGGCAAGAGTAGGAATATTTTCAGTAAACACAGAATGTAAACTTGTGAAAGTTAATACATAAAAGGGAAGTGATTGGCAGATCCTGGGAGGAAAAGAGATTAATTTCAACAGAGCTGACTGGAGTTGACTTAATAGCATAAGCGACATTTGGCCCAAGTCAAAGCTAAAGGAAGATTTCATTAGCCAGAAGTGGGAAAGGAGGTCACCCAAGGCTGTGTGTGAGGTGTGAGGCCAAGCCCAGAGTGGACTAAGGTCAAAGCTATGAAAAACATCCTGAGCAACAGAGCTGGTTCAGAAAATAGTGAATCACAGTGTGAGATAAAGTTCAAAGGGTGGTAAAGTCAGATCATCATGCAAGAAAATGGATTTTAAGAACGTAGATATAGCGGTGGGAATTACTCCCCTCCTTTTTTTTTTTGTTTCCTTTTGGTGGCATTTTAAAATGGACCAGGATTTTATCTTTTACCATTCCATGTTCTATTTGTATTTCATTGTGAAAAATCAAAAGCTTCCTTTTACTTCATCTCTTCTCCTGCCCAATGAGACTACACTGATCAAATTGTTTTGAGTTCTTTTGAACATATGTTCTGTCATGATGATGCTTAGAGTATCATGATACAGCAATACACAGAAAAATTACATTCCAATACTAATATTATACTTTTGAAGATAAGGCAATGTAAAAATCGACATATGTATGCAGCATATGATGTAAATTCTATATATTGAACTTGGGTGAACGATCGTGTAAGACAGTGGCTTCTGTTTACTACTAACATGCTTAAGGCTTGGGGGGTGGATTGGTGGTTAAAGCACTTGCTGTTCAACGCAAGAGAATCAGAGTTTTATATCCGAAGATTTCATAGTAAATGTCAGGGGTGTTTGGCAATTCCAGTCTCTGAAAGTAGAGATTGAGCTTCCACAGAGAAAGTTATGGCCAGGTTTGCCCTATGGGTGAACTCTCATATTGAATATTAGGGTAATTTATGCAGAAAGATGTTTTGCTTGGTAACACTTTGAAATGAGAAAGTGTTTCCTTTCAAGAGCATAAAAATAATTAGCACAAAGTTTAACTTTCTGAAGATCTACATGTTTTAAAACATATTCTATGTAGCTGAAATGATGATATAAGACAAAAATGTAAGGGCGTAGAGAGCAACAAAATACAATTAAAAATACAATTAAAAAATACAAACAAAGGCCAAAGTGGAAGGACTGTTTTCAAGAAGACAAGCACATGGTGTGTCCACAGTGCTCAAAATTTCTTGGAGCTGCCCGCTGTGGCACTGGTTGTTACTGAGACTTGATTTGAGTTTAACTCACAATAATCAGAGGACTTCAGATAGTCATCATTTTGAAGAACAAATAAAGATGCTGTATGGCTGCTTTTATTAGGAAGCACAGAGAGCACACATAGGTTACAGTGTCACATGCAAAGTGGGGCATGCAAGGATTTCTTGTCAGCACAAGTAGAGCAGCAAAGGCTGAGAAACACAGACTCCCTAGAATCCCAGAGGGAGAGGAGCGTTATCATTTCCTGCTCCCTGCATTCCGGCAGCAGGTGTGCGGTCAGGTACGTCCCATCTCTCGAATCTCCAGCCAGTCAAGGTCTAGGGAAGTGTGTCAACTAGTGGATAGTTGTTTCTAAGGAACATGGAGGGAGGTAGCATGGGCCCCAACAGTTTCTCGTGACAGTGTTTTGCCAGGAACATTACATGTAACCACAGGAAGGGAGAGCAGAGGAAAAACAATGCCTACAGCATGTAGCTATGTGAGGTCGTTTCAAAGTCACTCCAATTAACCTGGATCACTCTGCACCACCTTCACTAAAAACGGGTGATTTAGAAACAGAAAGTCCATCTTGCAAATCAGATATACCTTTGTTTACAGGGGTTGGTTTGGAAAGTGAAAATTTAGAAACCGGAATTTTGAGAAGGAAAGCTGTGGCTCACTGTTTGGTTTCTGAATACATTTTTTAAAAGATTGTCCTGGCAATCATTGAATATGTAAGTGCATATTATTTTTTGATTAATTAATTTGTGTGTGTGTGTGTGTGTGTGTGTGTGTGTGTGTGTGTGTGTGTGTTGTGTGAGTATCAGAGGATACCGTAAGTCCCTGTGGAGGATCGAGGGTGACTTTGGGAATTGGTTCTACCTCCTTTGTTTTTGCTTCATTCTGGGATGTTCCAGGCTTGGCTTACAAGGGTTGGAAGTGGAAGTGTCATTTTTGCCTGGAGTTTTTATGTGAGACTTGGGATTTGAATTCAGGATATTCTGCTTATGATACAGTCTTAATCTCTGAGACATCTCTCCAGCCCAATGCATATTATTTTTAAGAATACCTTTGGATATTAAGTAGAAAGAGATGCAAATGCTTTCTAAAGGAAGTATCTTCATATCATGTATAAATAATTTTCCCTAGATACATAGATTGCAAGTATCTTCATAGACACAGAATATGAGGAAACAAGACATTATAAGTGCAAGCCGGCAAAAAAAATAAAACAAACCAACCAAGCAAACAAACAGAAAACTAAAAGAGAATAAGAGTGAAGGAGACTACACTATAAGGTGTGTTGAAGAACAATGTCACTTTTCTTAAGTCTGCATATATATTTCGGACTGTCTTCTAATAATATTCTCTCCAGCTCTGTAAGAGCCATAAAATTCTTTTATTGAGTTGACATTCCCTTCTCTTTTGCAGCTTTGTGCATGTGGTGCATGTGATCAAGACCGTGTTGTGGAGGTCAATCGACAATAAGATGTCATTTTTATTAGCTTCATATTTCCATAATTAGAAAACTTTAAAATGTTTTTCCATTTTTTTCACCTTTTTTTTCAATTGTTTAGCAATCTGAAATAAGATGGACTGCCATTTTTATAATCAAACTTTGAGGCAGAATTTTATTAACAAGAAAATTTATAAGAATCTGATAATAAAAAGTTGTGGAAGTTCAGACACTCCAGTAACATTCAATGGTCTAACATTGGGTGCATGGCATTCTATTATACTCTGTTTTTATTGGATAGAAAATTCAACTATCACAAGTTCTTTAGTGGACATTCTATATTATATCTTAAAATAAAAATGCAATAAATCACAAAATTAATGAAAAGCAAAGAATATAGAGAAATATTTAAGTACTTTTTTATTAAATATGTTCTTTCACAAATTCACACATGTGACACATTCTTACTTTTCTCACCTTCCACTATCTTCTGTCTCTTCTCACCCTTATCATTAACCCATCTTCCTTGTGAATCCTTTTCTCACATTCATGGTTAGCACTTTGTTTGACGACCTACTTGATTTATCCAGTGCTTTCTATGTGATCACTGTTTCTATCAACCTGAACTCGGTGGGCTCATTGCTAAGTTCACAACTGAAGGCATTGATTGTTCTTCTGCTAGAATCTGGAATGTATTCAATAATTTAGTAGGAAGGATTAGGGTTCTGAGAATCCCACCCAATGTATGACCAGCTGATGTGAGGACCAGTCTTGAGCAGGGTTTGTGGAGGTGACCATGGCTTCCATGAAATCATAATTGCAATGACACTGGAGATGCCATGTGAATCCTCAGATCCTACATTATGGCAACATATCTGCTTGGAAGGGACAAGTTTCCAAGGGAAGACCATGTCTGTCTGATTTGGATGTGTCCTACCTGTGATCCTAACTGCATAAGGATCAGAGGAAGATTCTCTCAGTACTATGCTTAAGTGTTTTAATCATCTCTTCTGTGGAATCCAATCTAAAATTTCCTCTTTGGTAGGGGGTAGAATCTCACTCAGAACAGAATGGAGGATAGCTGTGTCAAGACAAGCAATTTGATCTACTGGATTGTTTGTCTGTATTAAGTATAAAAGTTTGAATTTTAACACCCTTATGACTTTCAAGATAGAGAGATTTTATCAATGTATTTATCTTCCTTTCATATTCTGAATAGACTTCCAGGTACAAAACTGAAGCTTCTGTCACTCACAAGAGGGGGGCATATAGCTATTATGGGAGAAAAATATGGCAGTAAAATTATCATAATTTATTTTATGTCACTTGACATTAAAACTTACCATCAGTCATCAATGTTAATATTTCTCTATGGAGTAGAAAACTTGATGATAAAAATGTTTTAGGAAGGATTGCCTTACTATAAAACATGCCACATTCCATTTGTGGGCCACTGTGTTCTCCAGCGATCAGGCTTATGAAGCAATAAATTTCTGTTGTGTATCCCATAAGCTTCGGTGATAACATTTTATATTGCTTGTCTTCTGCCTGAAGGAGGAGGACAGCAGACTATTTTAATATGAATTTTGCATCCAAGGAGATGCGACCTGCTTATTGCAGCAGTTCCATCTTCACTCTAGGGCAATGCTGATCAGATATGAAAAAGAAAATGAGAAGGGTTTGTTTTTCTTCCCCGAGGTAGAGAGGAGAGACAGAAGGAAAGGGGAATGGGAAGAGAAGAAAAACTAGAGAAATCTTGGGAAGGTAAATACAAAGGTGTTTGACTAATGTAGGCAGACAATTCCTTAGTAGGTTTTTTTTTCAATGAAACAAATAAACTATTGATGTCAATTATTAAATTTCTGCTCTATGATGCATGTGTTAACTAACAAATATGTTGATGTGGAAATAAGATCCTTGCAAATTAGTTAATATGGAGTTATGCTAGAATAGGGCAGATTATTCATCCAACATGATTAATATATTTATGAAAATAACTTCATTTGAACATGGAGACTTTCATAGAACCAAACATGTAGCAAGAGGCATAAAGAGAAACAGATCTTAATTACCCATTTCTTCCAGCCTTCCTACTGACAACATGATGGTTGGACCCCTAGCTTGTTCAGATCTGGGACACGACACATTTCTTTAGTTTAAGGCATCCAGTTTGTGATGCTGGGCTACAGGAACCCTAACGATCTAATACTTTTTAACCTGCCAAAGAAGAGAAACATCATAAAGATTTTTTTTCTGTTATTAGAGGATGAATTACATGACAATTAAGTCTGGATCCTATGAGAAATGGGATTCAATATTTAAGGTGTTTATTAGGAGAAGGGATGATAAGAAATGAAGGAAAGAAGGTGTTTTCAAACTACATTATAAATCTGACACTTACAGACTGGAAGAGGCAGAAAGAAGAACTGGGAAACTATCCCACAAGTGGATGTTAGCATCTTGGTAACAGACAAGGACATGCTAAGCCTTATCCTCACACTTGATCCCCAACACACATGGAAGTCTGAGGCAGGACCATTCCTAGGAGTTCCAGAAAATTCTAAGCTAAGTAGTGAGATCCAATTTAGCCTGGATTATGGTGTGAGACACTTTGTCAAAAAAAATACACACATATTTAAAATGAAGAAATCTGGCATTAGATAGGGTCAGAGTCTCATCCTCGAAGTCATGGTCCTTCTTCAACCATCTCCCAAGAGTTGAGATCAAAGGGCTGTGCCTCCAAGGTCAGTGGTCTTCTGGTTTTGTTTGTTTCCTAGATTTTTTTTTTCCAGTACTGGAAAGAAGCCCAGGGACTCACATATACTACGATGAGCTCCTTTCCTGATCTATGGTTTCTACCTTATTCAGAAGTAAGAATAAAGACAGATGACGGAGCAACAAAGGAAGTAAAAAAGAAAGGCATGGGAAAAATAGGGTTGGGGAAAGAAGATGAAGGGGAAAAAAGGAGGGGTTGAACATGAATTAGAGTCCTACAAGGTGTGCTACATGGCTTCTTACAAAAGAAACATGAATGTGGGATTCTGTCAAGATGACAGGGAGTCTGGTGTGAGAAGACTGATCAGCAAGCATCTCCAGAGGTGTAGCTCCGTATGGACGAAGCCACACAATACAGCGAGAAGAGAGGGTGAAAAAGTTGGTTCCATGTGAAAGCAGGGATGAATCTCCATGTACTGGCGACTGGATTCTCCTGGCAGACATGTATGATCTTAGCACAGTCTTCAATTGTTTTGTCTTCTCCTTCATGTGTGAGTGCATGAGTGTCCTTGTCTTGTGCTGTATGCTGTGTGGAGTTCAAGCTGGAGTTGAGAAAAGTGATGATGACCATTGACTCATCATCTAGTCACAAACACTCCACTAGCACATCAGCCTACGCCATTCGCATCGCTGTGTCCTTCCAGGTCTTTTATAGACCATTTGTCAGTGTAATTGGTGTTCTTGATGAACTTGATGAATTTACAGTTAAAATTAGACTGAGAAAATGACCCTTGAAACGTTGTGCAAAAGTGGATAAGTACATTAGAAAAAAGATGTGCAAAAGAATTTAAAACATTTAATACTCTTAAGATACTGTTAAAAAGAGGGTTAATAACCTTTATTTAAAGTGAAATATTTGAACATGATTGGAGAAATGTTTTTGTGTAAAATATATTGTCTATAATATAGAATACACTATATATATATATATATATGGGGATACAATGAAACAGTATGTGATCAGAAAACAGCCAACACAAAGAAATAAAAATCTAATGAGTGGCTTAGTGAGTTATTGATTTCTGTTAAATTCTTTCTCTAACAGTTCTTAGGTTAAGTTAATTGTTCACCCTTTACACTTTCTCGACTTGGCTTTCAAAATGGAGGAAAGAATGGGTTATTTAACAATCATGTTGGAAAATAGTTGACTGGACACCTTAAAATATTTTTTCAGTTTTTATATTATAATAAAATTCAAATTTTACTGTTTTATTAATGGATAATAAATACTTTTAGAAATTAAAATACTTTAAAATTGGCAAGTAAAAGTAATAATGGCTCAATATTCTATTAAAATAGAACAAGTTTCATAACTTGTATAGATTGGTGAGTAATATCAATGTTTAGTCATTTGCAAATCATTTATTTTAAGCATGTTGAACAATAAATAAAACAGTTCCTAGTTCAAATATGCTTTAAGATAAAAATAATAACATATGATTACATGTTAAATTTAGATAAAAAGGAAAAATCAGAGTGAAAGATGCTTTTCATATTTTTAACTTATGCAACTGGAAAGGCAGATTTTCCGCCAACTGAACGTAGGGAAGTAAGAAGAAAGGGTTAGGAGACTGAAATCGAGGTAGCTAATAGAAATGATAACTAGCTGATTGATTATGTGGTTCATGTGAGTAGGTGGAGAAAGTAAGCTTTAAGATTTGGAAGTCAACATCATTTGGATGATATTTGGAATTACATGGTGTACAGTAAGGGGAGACACAATTGAGATTAAATTTTATGCACCACTGAAATGGCAACAGAAATTGGATTAGTGACATGTTTTTACTGGTGATTTTGACAATTTTGTAGAGTGTGATTTCAGTGACATCTTCACCCAAGTGGACTGTGTTTAGAAGGCATGGGAGAAGGAAAATCATCATAACGATTAAAAGAAATTAGAAGTTTTAGTGAAAATCAAAACATAGAATTGAAGAGACTAGATTAGTTCATCCTGATATTGTCCTTAAGAGATGTGTCAATAGCAGATGGAAGTGTTTCACTAGAGACTTTTAAAAATATGGTTTAGAAGAAAATGGCCTTGTGGATATGAATGAGATGTGATGGAGCTTGATGCTTCTGCTAAAGATCTGAATTTAGATACATGTTTTGAAATCTGTTGCTAAAGAGTCCAAAGAGAAAATTATGGGCCAATATTCTTGTAATATGATGTTTTTTGTTGCATGAGATCTATGTGGACTAAACTGTATTCTACAGAGTATGTAATACAGTTCTGAATTCTATTGTAATAGTTAACATTAAGAGTATTTACAAAATAAAATATGAAAATATGATTTAAATTTTATCTATGACCCCATTTCCTGTGCCTAGACTTATTATTGGACAGTGAATACTAAGTTTATAACAGAAGAATATTGTACTTGCCTGAGCCCAAGAGTCAAAACTAAAGAAAAGGACACCATGAATACAAGATTAATTAAGGTGAAGATCAAAGGTCAGGATATGTGCCAAAATGGAACACACTAAATTTGGACGTAAATTTGGAAGCAATGCTGAGGTGATGCATTTAGATGAAACCATAAGGTATATCTATATTTATTTGACCTTTACATTGTCTTTAAGGGTTTGGGAAGAGCACTGGGCTTGAAATCTTTAGAAGGGAAATGTAGATTCATAGCTTTGTCTCATAGATAATTCTGTTGCTTGTTGAAGACCCCAATATATGACACTAGAATTGATATGCTCTTGTTTTTTATACATGTAAAGAAATATCATCATTTATATGATTGCTTACAGTGTTGTGGAGACCTCCTATTTAATATTTCTGATAAAAGTGAAACAAATTGCTAATTGAGTTCCTGACATAATCAAAGTCTAAGTACCAGAGCTTTTAAAAGTTTAAAATAAATTTGTAACTTGAAATATGTAGATTATACAGGAAATTTAAATTAAAATAATTTCATAACTTGAAAGATGTATATTACATAGGAAAATTATTTCATAATTATTGTTAATTAGAATCCAAAGAACAATCATTTCATAAATAATTTTAAACTCAATTTAAGTTGAAAAGAATGTTTGTTGAGACTTATTTTGTATCACACATTGTTTTGTGAAAACTATTTCCTCTTTTGTTGGGATCTTGACCCTTTTTTTTATATAATACATTTTTTATTATTATTTCAGCTCATACAAACTTAATAGGTACACCAGTTCCCTCCCTCCCCCTCCTCCCCCCAACCCCCTGCTCCTCCTCCCCTCACCCCTCCCGCCCCATCTCCCCGTGCCTCCCGCCCCGATTCCCAGAGTCCTTTCTTGTGCATGCCTGACTCTCCTCTGGGCCCTCCTCTCCGATGACGTACAAGGACCCAGTAGCATTTCCCTGAACCCTTTCCTATGTTCCCCTTAAGCATAGGAACACTACTGTGGCTGTCAATCCCTTGCCTCCAAGGATCTTGGTGCCTTTAGCAGATGCTAGACTTTGTGAGGTCAATAGTGTGTTGGACATTGCGCCGGGCATACAATGTCCAATTATGATTGCTTCGGCCCTAACATGTGTGGAGTATCTTGCAAATCATTACTCCTCCCATCCTTTTGCTCTTACACTCTTACAGCCCCCTCTTCCGCAAATGTCCCTGAGCTTCAGGATGGGGAGAGATTAGTCTGGCCTAGTTCTAGGTGTTGACCCATATTTTTTAAATATAATTTGTTTTTTAAAGTTTCAACTCTACAAATGCTGCTGAATATTTCAGTCTTTATATCAGTTTGTTTCACTTAGTTGTTGAACATTTCTAATGGTTCCTTTTTTACTGTTCCTGCCGTAAATCAACGTGACTTTCAAGAACAGTGAGTTATAAATAAAAAACTTCTACTTTAAAATATGCCTTTTGATCTCCCCTAACATTTGCTTTTGATTGGGTACCTTATGACCACAAGCAAATCAATTTTCAGAAATGTCAGTTCCTCATTTAGAAATAGAGTGTATCAGACTACATAATAGATAACATTTTATCTGTAAAATGTAATGGTTTTCTACTTAAGTTTTCTGTAGCACTTATTCCTTTCCAACTTCTGAAAATCAGAAAGAACAAGTGTATATTTACATACGTTATTAATTTTGCATTTTACCAAAAAATACTTAAGCATTAGGTAATAATTAACTCCAATGCTAATTCTGACTCATTAAGACATTGGCAAAAATGCATGTACAAATTTCTCCTGCTCAGTGAAAGCCAGTATTTTGATCAACCCAAGCCTTCAATAGGTTGAGTGAAGCCCATGCATGTTAAAGGGTAATGTATATCTTCTCTAAATAGCCTCATAGAGACATCCAGTGTATTAGGATATTGGAATAAACATCAATCAATCAAGTTGAAAATAAAGCCAATTATTATATTCCCTAAGTTGGTGTTGTTTACAGTAGACAGGCAACAACACTGAATACACACAGTTTTACAAGTTGCAATACTAAAATACATGAAAAGTAACCTGGGGCTTGCTTCTAAATGGTTGCTAATCACACATATTCTATAATAATATGAGATGAACAGTCCATATGTTCATGCTAGAGAGGTCCTTGAAACTGTGAAGCTATTTAATGAAAGAGAAGAGCTGAGCTGGACCTTGTGAACAGAGTGGTGAGTAGCGTTATTGTATTAGGCACCACAGGATAAGATCATATTCATGGCTGACTGCATCACATCCAGAATCATATGGTGAACTACTAAGGGAGCCACCGCAGGACAAAATATGGCTGACTGTGTAGCACCAAATTCAAATGATGAACTATTAAGGTGCAGTACCTCAAACTGTGATTTTTATTTTGGTGCAGATCTTTAAAAAAGCATAATAACATAATAGTCTCTCTCCCTCCCTCCCTGTCTCTCTCTTTCTCTCTTTCTCTCTCTCTCTCTCTGTATATAAAGAAGATATGCAAGATGCACAGGGAGTCTCAGATAAAACAAAACTTGCCACTACTTGGATCTTGAAATTCGCAAATGTTTTACATATTTGTGCTACAAACGATGATGACAAGGATGATAGTGAATTTAAAGGGAAAGAATGTGCCTATCAGTAAAAGGTCTGTATGAATGAATTATCTCTAGAAAGTAAGTGAATTTAACTTTATCTCATGTAACACACAAAAAGGCCATTTTTCAGTCTGTTATAAATCTAAAACATAAAATATGCAACATTAAGTTGTAAAATATCCTAAAAGCATCATGGATTTGTTGCAAAGCCCTGGTTATAAATAAAGTAAACTTAAAATTACAGAATACCTTTTATGAAATGATGCAATTAAAAGCTCAAAGAACAACTATGAAGAGAGAATATTGCAAAGCAAATAGCTGAAAAAAGGCACATGTCTAGCTCCTAAACTTCAGAATGGCTGTGGCCTGAGTTTTAAGAGAAAAACAAACAGACAATTGAAACAGGACTAATCAAAATACTACTAACCCAGATGATTGAAAGGCATGAAAAGCTAATTAATTATGAAAAATACTTGCATAGACTACACATCAATGAAAAAATGAGACCTTCTAAGATGCACCAGCATGATTAAAATCTGACAATCAAGGAATAAACTGACCAGACAGTAACTGAACAATGTGGTTTAATTTAGTAAAACTAATTAGGGAATGAAGAAGTATTTTGTACAAATATAAAAATCAAAAAAATGTGCAAACTTTTATACAGCTCTGAAAATTGTGGTAAAGGATATATTACGTAGTACTGAGGTATGTAAGAACTAGAAATCAACACAAATTTTCTTGCTTCTTGAGTGATCTTTTACAAAATTTAGATCTGGATGACATATTATCAGTATGAAAAGTGTTTTAAATCACTTAAGGCTCATTACTTTAATAGTTGACTTTTAAGTTTATATGTGTCCTCATATGTGTATTATATTACAATTATTTAGAAGGAATTAGGGAAGTCAGAAGAAGAAAAAAGGAAATTTTAACAAATTCAGTAATGATGCAAAAATTTAAAGTTAGTATACTCATAAAGAAGCACACTAAAGAATTTTAAAAAGTCAAGCACAGTTTTGCGCAAATCGAAAGGCAAAAACAAGTCAATTTCAGTGGGGCAGAGAGAAAAACCATCGTTTTTATTAATAACTTTAGATGAAAGATGGTAAAGTCAGAATACCTCAAACATCTAAGGAAAAATGATATTTAAACAGATTTTCTAAACTAAGTCAAACTACTCTTGATTATAAAAAACCTAAGCATATTTTTATAAATCATAACATTTTACACAGGTGTTCTTTGTGCGTTGTTTCAAAAGCAGTTAGTCAACCCAGAAGATAAAATAATAGAATCAGAGAAGAGACAGGAGAATAAGAGAAGTGTGTGGGGGAGGCTGTGGAATGCAGACTTGCAGAAACAATGGTCTTAAGTTCTTTTGTTTCATGACAGCCTCGAAAGTACTTGCATTAGGATGGAAGGACATTGGCTGTAGAGCCATTATTGAAAGACAAGGTCTAATGAATAGTCAAGGGACCAGAAGCATAAAGCGACCTGGAAGAAAGTAAAGATGCATTCTTTCTAGCACAAGACTAGCTACATGGCAATTTGAAAATACATAAAAAATAAAACAATGCAAAACCAAAGATTTACAAACTAAACCCCAGCAATGCAAAGTCAAGGTCTCCTTTTCTGCAAAGTAAACTGTGCCCTTATTTGCAATAGCTAATGGAAGGTAAGAAAATAGAATTTTGTTTGTCCTTGATGTTGAGAACATTTCTCTGTGAACAGCATTTTTGTCCTGATGTTGGACCTTAAAGGAGCTTGTAAATTACTGCACAAAATGTCTTTTCAATTTTCAATCAAAAAACCTTTACATGGTCAGATTCATGTGAATGCTTAATAGTGTGGAACTTAAGAAGTTATCTATGGATAAGTCATAAAAATCTATAATTACTTTTTTGGGGGAAAATATGCATTGGGGAGGTGGCTTAGAGGTAAAAGCATTTGTTGCATAAGCCTAATGACCTGAATTCATTACCCAGAATCCATGTAAAGATAGATACAGATGACCAACTCAATAAAACAGGAATCTGATCTCTATATGCACATTGTGTCAATGATGTGTGTGTGTGCATGAACATGAATATGTGTGTATACAAATATACAGCATGCACATGTGTAGTACTAAATAAGCAAAGTGGAAAGTGCTACTAATGATCAACTTAGAATACAGAGAGTTGCGATTCTTCAGTGATATTCTGTTCAATAGGGAAAGACATATAAGGAAGTTAATGCCACAAATATCCAGAAGCTAGGAGAGAATTCCTGAATCAGATTAGACCAGAAGTAGATATGTGAAAGTTGGAACAGATCTGAAATGTGGTGCTTTGGGTCAGAGTAGATTTAGGGAGATTGCTAAATTAACTTAATTTTGCCCCATGACTTATTCCAAAAGGGAAGAATGATGGGAAATCCCAATGAATTATGATAGTGTTCCAGGTGCATAGCTTTTTTTCTTTTTAATTTCCACATGTATGTATACATAGGATATGTGCATATATGTATGTTTGTGCATTGGTGAGAGGCCTGAGATTGATGTTGACAATCATTCGCAATCATTCTTCTACTTCATTCTTTTGAGGCAGGGTCTCTAATGAAACCCAGAGCTTGCTGAGTAGGCTAATCTGACTAGACAGGTTGCTGTAGGGATTTCCAGTGTCTGCCTTCTGAGGCTGGACTTGCCATTGGGCCACCACACTCAGATGACATTTCTGTGCACTCTGAAGATTTGAACAAATGTCCTCATGCTTGGGTGACAAGTGCTTTAACCCCTGAACTGAACCAGCTCTTGGGTTTCTCCAGCCCTATTACTTCTTTTTTTATAGTGAATTTTGATTTTTGAAAACTTCATAAATTGTATTACAAATTTAATTAATTTCTCTTCCACCTTTCCTTATCTGCTTTCTCTTTGAAAGGGGATGTTTATAATACTTTTTAAGTCTTTCTACATTTTTTATGATATTTTCTTTGAAATAGCCAATCTTCACTCTCAGAGTAAGAATGAAGAGCATTTCTTTGCTTGCCAATAGCAAAATAAAATCCTGAAATTCCATCCTTAGAGTAATAAGTGGTTCTTTACACAGTAAGGAATATTTTCTACATCTTTATTTGGTATCATCCTTAACATATTTTGGTTCAATTTGGCTCTTTTCTCTCTCACAACTCCCCAAAGAAGTGGGAGGGAATTAATTGGTCAAAACCTAAGATCTGTCAGTTTGCAAATTCTTCATTCAAACTAATGTTCATGATTTGGTATTTATAATTTAATTTTTTTCCTTCTGGTTGCTGTGATAGCCTTTCCTATTGCATTTAATCAGTAATCCCTCTCAATGTGCTTTAGCTGACATTGAAAGGAGAAAGTAAAGGATCATTTGGAACACAATGAGAGTTGTTCTCTACTCAATCTTCACTGCCTCTCTTGTGTTGCAAACATCAAACCATGCAGAAATATCTTCTCAACATATGTCCACTAGAGAAACTGAAATTTACAAGAAAAAGATATAATTTATACTAGAGAGAGAAAAAGAGTGAAAGAAAATACACACAGCTGTGTGAATGTAAGTCTGACATGTTCACAGATTAAGACTATGCGATCTGCAAATGGTTGTTTCTTTTATGTGACAAAAACATTTTATTGGTGTATTGTCTCAAATATACATCGACAGTCTGTATATGAAGAATAGTTGTTGTTTTGTTTTTAATGTGAGTTTTGAAATTTTTTCCCCATGTTATCTGTCTTGAAGACATAGAGGTTTGTTTCTGGAGCCAAACAGTGTGACACCAACCAATCAGCAGTATTTGCAACTAATGTTATAAAGTGTGCTTCTGATGCATTTCCAGTTTGTTTCCATTTTATATAATAGCTTCATGTGCATTCTACAGGAGAGCAGATTGCTCATTAAAATTGCTATCAATCTTATGTTAGGTACATTTAAAGATGTTGTGGAAATTGCATGTGTGATGATGTAATCTCCCCATTGTTGGTTTTCTTCTTCCCTGTGGTGCTTTTTGGGCATTGACACCTGCACACTGACTTAAATTTCCCTTGTCCAGAGAAATATTCCACAAGGTCCCTAAAGTGAAGAAAACTCATGTAGTCTCTAAGTTTCATAAAATGTTCTAGGATTGAATGAGAAATTTCAACATTTATAATATAAGCAAATTTTATCAAAATTTTATAAGGAGTGACAGTGTGACATATATTAGTAAGATTCCTAATACCCAAACATTTCTTTTTAGTATTTATTTATTTAAGAAAGAGTGAGAAAGCATGTGAATGCATGCCATGGCAGTATAAGTAGAGGTCAGAAAACAGCTTTCAGTAGTCAGCTTTCCTTCCATTATATAAGTTTCAAAGAATTCAATTCAAGGGCATCAGGTTTGCAAACTGCAGTCCTACTACCCATGAGCTACCTTTCTGGCCAATATCTAAATATTTCAACAAATATAAGTGATAAGAATTTAAGGAAATGTATAGATCCAGTCATTCATTTATTGAGATCAACTCATTTAATTAATAGCAGTCAGGATTAATAATGTCAGCATGCAAAGATTGAATGTTACTTTTTAAAAATTTACTAAAAGAGTGTGGCACATGTGAATTTGAGATTGCTTTGTTAATTTCTGCAAAGAATTGCCTTGTAATTTTAATTAGCATTGCATTAAATCTGTTTATTGCTTTCGATAGGATAGTCATTAAAATACAAAACATATAAAACAACAAATATTGGAGAGAAATGTGGGGAGAAGGGAATCTTCATGCATTGCTTGTGGCAATGCAGTCTGGTACAAGCACTCTTAGAGAACAGTGTGGTGGTTTCTAAAAAGTTAAAAATTGAAATACCATATGACCCAGCTATACCACTACTGAAATATTCTCAAAGAATGCTTCATCTGTTATAGTCATGTGTATGTCTATATTCATTGCAGCACTACTCACAACAGCTAAATCATGGGATCAATCAAAATGCCAAACAGAGGATGAATGGATATTGAAATGGCACATATATACCACAGAACACTACTCAGCCAACAAAGAATGAATTAATAAAATTTGCTGGTAAATACATGGAGTAGGAAGAAGTAGCACTGAGTGCAGTACCCCACACACAGAAAAACAGACATTGCATGTTCTCCCTTATAAGTGGAACCTAATACAAAGCCCTCATAATGATATAATAACTATATAATAAATAGACTATAATATCCATCATAACTACAAAGGAAAATAACTAGGAGAGTGGGGAAAAGAAGACCCCAAGAGAGTGGAGACAAAGGAACACAGTTAGTTAGATAAATAAGACCACTATCAAGAAAAGCCTGTAAGTATTGAGACATCTGATCCTATCCGCAGTCAATCTCTTCCTGTCCACTGCTGATTGAACTACTTATCAGCACTGGGCTAGTGTTCCCCATCATGGGGTGTTTGGGAGTCAGAGTGGGGGGAGATAATGGTTGCCTGGAAGCTGATCTTGCTCTACACTGTTTCCTATTTCTCTTCTCCCCTCTCCTTTAAGTCTTTTTGTACATAAAGTCCTTCTTTAAACAGTTTTTTTTTTTTAAATCTTGACAGAAGAAGATCTCAACACCCAAAATGGATGCAGCCTAGTGCAGTGGAAGAATAGTGGAAGAAACAGTTAGAAGGCAGCAACCCTACAATATTCACTTGAAAGCAGACCAGCTAAATCTCTCCCCATTCTAAAGTTCAGACAACCTTTCAGAAGAGGGCGTGGTAAGAGAGTAAGAACTTAAAGATGGGGAGATCCACCACAAGACAAGACACCACTCAAGACGTTGCTGCAACCAGGAACCCACTGCAATGAGACTTGTCTCTACCAGACCCACACAATAGTTGTCATATGACTCTGTAGACTAGCAGGAATCTCAGGAGAAATAATCTCAAACAGGAGGATCCTTAGGGGCTAGGGTTATATTGGTAAATGGGAGTTGCCCATATCAGTGGTCTACCCAAGGAAGGACCACTTGGTCTGCCACAGATGCCTGATCTCTCCTAGAACAAATGATCTAGAGGGAAACTCAGGACCCGTAGAATCTGATGGTCAAGAGGGTATGAGAGAGCATGTTGGATCCAAGTGAGGGAAGGGAGGGAGAGAAGAAGGAGGAAAGGAAGAGGGGAGGACAGGGGTAGGGATATGTACTCATTGTGCTTGTCAGTTTTACTAAATAATAAAATAAAATTTAAAAAAACTAAAAGAAAAAATATGGTGCAGAGTTTGTTTTTAGTCTGTCATGAAAGATAATGATATGTTCAAGTAGTAAGTATAATATATATATATGTAGATATATATATATGGAATCAGTAAACTATGTGAACTGATATTGCATGGTATGTATGCAATAAGTATATACTCTTTCTTCAGTCAATGGTTTGTTCAACAAATAGCTATCAAATATTCACTGTGTGTCTCTATCTGTCAGTAAGAAATTACTCCTAGTCATTTCAAATATTTCAAGAATCTCGAACATGTCACTTGAAGAAAACATGATTGTAACTACTATTTATTAAATGATTATTGTACATTAAAATGCTGCTATTATACCATAGATTTGAAGAGCATCTAGCACTCAGCCTAGAAATCTTCTATAGCAGAGGTAGATCTCAACACCCTGACAGAATGCAGCCTGGGGCAGTAGAAGAGCAGCGGAGTGGACAAAAATGACCAGCCATAGTGCAGAGTACAGAAGACCTGGAAATGCCCAAGGAACCTCACGGAAGACGGGACAGTGAGATTGCAAGAACTTAAAGATGGAAAGGTCTACTGTTGTACAGGACATTACATTCAAGGCAGGACTGCAGCAACCAGGAACTCACTATAGTGAGACTTGTCCTTACCAGACCTGCATAATGACTGAAATACCAACGTGCCTCCAAGACTACCAAGGAACTTAAGAGATAAGAGCATACAGTGGAAACCTTGGGGACTAGAACTGTATTGGTGAAGGGAAATGCCCCTATCATTGGGGTGGCCCGAGGAGGGACATCTTGGTATTCCACAGAATTCTGAACCACCACAAGAGTAGACAAACAGGAACGAATCCTGGGGTCCATGAGAACAGCTAGGTAGGAGGGTGCGAGGGAGTGGGATGGATTGATGACGAGAAGGGAGAGGGATGGGAGTGAGGGGGGATGGAGGGAAGCAAGG
This sequence comes from Typhlomys cinereus, assembly GCA_023101885.1. Classification (NCBI taxonomy): domain Eukaryota; kingdom Metazoa; phylum Chordata; class Mammalia; order Rodentia; family Platacanthomyidae; genus Typhlomys; species Typhlomys cinereus. The sequence continues at coordinate 492,523 of JALPQD010000154.1, forward strand.
ACAAGTACTCAATATGTAAAATTTTGAAAATATAAATTAATAAAAACGGTAGTTGCTTGGCATAGATAGAGATGTTCATGATGTCTACTGCTAATGAAAAAATGGAACAATTTAATATATTAGATTAACGAATATAGATGTCATTCCAAATGCTAAAATTGAAATGCATGCATGTTTTTAAAAAATGTAATAGTGTCTTAAATGATGCACTATTAGTTTTTCTTTGTCTTATTTTGCACTTACAGTAATTTATACAGTCTACGTGTAGTTTCAATTTATAGGAGTAAATAAAGAAGCTTACATTTAATCTTAAATTTCAACAGTATATATATTAGTGAAAAAATCTGCAATTTTCTCTCATTTGCTACCCCATAATTGTTCAGTACTTAGTGTTGTGATGAATATGTTTCTTCCAGGTAATAGTCTTTCCCTAAATCAGAAATTACTGAGATAATCGTGCAGTCTTTCAAGAATGCCATAATCTCTATACTTGTTGACATTTCAGAGAATTTTGCCATCTTTCCTCTCCTTATTACATATCAGCAACCTGTGCCATTTTCCATGAGTAAATGCTTAATGATTTTCATAGTTGCATACAGGTGTTGATTTGAAGGTTGTGGGTTTGAGCTCTGGGAACATTTGTAAAGATCTGTGATTGAGTTAGGCCTGGAACAAGCCTACTAGAGATTGTGTGCTGATGGATAAGTCTCAGCCGATGGTATGTGGGGCTAGTCTCTGTAAAGTGAATAAGATGGTGCGAGCTGGTTAAGGAACTGTATACTTGGACAGACATGTTATCTGGCAAGTGAGATTTGTGTCTCTCAGCCATCCTGTGGATTTGGTGTGGCCAGTTCCCTCTGTCCTTGGTGTTAGGGTGGTTCTCCTGCTAAGCTGGACAAGGAACTATAACCAGACAATCATAAGCCAAAATAAAACCAGTTGCTTCCTTCCAAGTCCTTTGGTGGCAAATTTATCGGCAACACACAGGCTGACTAGAATGATCCTCTTCCAAGCCTCAAAATGAACTTTCTTGGTTTCAAACTTATAAGAATCTCAGAGCGAACTTATTTGTGTCAAGTATGCATATGTGTCAGAAGATTCAAGAAAATATTCACTGGTATAGAAGTAGAAAGGAGGATTGTTCAAGGAAGGAAGACCACCAAGATAGGATAAGAAAGGATGGAGTAGGGCAGCTGGAGAAAGGATGAATAAGAAAATGTATAGAGACCTGTATGCACTGCATGACTTAAGGAAGTCCACTACTTTGGATGCAGATTTAATAGAAAGGAAAATGGTATTGATGGCTTAGTGTCTAAAGTGGTCCCCAGTGCCCACAAAGTAGAAGCAAAGAAACAACTCCTAAAATTTGTCCTCTGATCACACTTACACTGTGGCAAATCTATGCAGTACCACAAGCCTATACATACAACCAGGATAACAAATGATAGACTTAACGAAACAAAGAAAGTAAAAGATACAACATAGTAGCTACACATATGACTGAAAATTTAAGTTGGATGAAATTGATATTTAAAAAAAATTCAAAAGAGTTATATCATTGTTTGAGATCAGCTGTAGGCACTGATTCTACTTACTCCCATTGACTTGATGTTTCCTTTCGCTATGAGGACAGCCACATTTTTGCAACTAAAAAGGGCACATATTGAATGCTCTGAGCCCATTAAATATTGAGCACATTCTTTTTTCAGATAATTCATTTGCACAACTCGTAGTCCATTGTTTTCACCTAATTCAAACTCTCTCATTGTTCAAATATATTCTAATAAACTTTCCAAAACTCTTTTTAAAAGCACTTTCACCTGAAATAATTTCCACCTTCCCTACATTCCTAATGTTATCATCACTATAATAACCAATGCCTTTATGATCATTAAGAATGTGAACTTCTCACTCAAATTATTTTTGTGTTGCTTGTATCACCTCTGGAATGAGTTGAAAAAAGTTCAAGTGTGTGCCAAGGATGAATATGTGCTATATCTTGATCTCTCTCATGACAGTGTTGAGGTAAAAAGAGATCTATTGCATAGTAAGGTGAAGTAGAACACAGTTAAGCTATTGATAGAATTACCCTGAAAGAGACTAATGGAGCTCTGATGGATCTGCAGATAATTCCTACATCATATTATAAAACTGGCAGGCCTTTGTCATCATGTGATCTCTTTGTAGCATGAGCTTCTGCAATGTTAGCCTCACAATATTGTGACTTAGGTGAAGACATTTAAGAGATTATCAGATCCTTGTCCATGTTCTAAGCCATCTCTTTAGCACTCTGTTTTTCTTTTTGAATTAGCATTTAAAAGAATGTATTTCAAAAAAGATGTTTTCATACATGTGCATCTTCAATGTGACCTATGTAAAAGCTCCTTCATTATGTATTGGTCTGCTTCAACTATTTTTTTATAGTGATAGAAAACTAAGACAGCATTTGTATCTCAACTCTCAGGAATAGAATGTGTTTGGGAAGACTGGAATCAGTTACAAAATATACCAGAAACATCTTGGAATGAGAGATATGCTGTGATTATGTTTATCTCTTTGAATATGACTCTTAGTAATCAAAAAAAAAAGCAGTGGGCCATACATACAAAAAAGATTAAAAAATAGGAAGGAGACTGGTAGGGAAGAAGAAGGATTGCAATGGGAAAAGGAGCAGGATGGAATTAGGAATTAAGGAGCGAAAATATCATAAATTCACTGCATTCATGTTTGAAACTCTAATAAATAAATAAAAACAAAAACAGTGTGTAGTATATCCAAGTTTATATTTCAAAGACTTGGTGTAGTTCATACAGCAAGGACTCGGCATTCATGAATCCAATCATTTCTTTGATGATGGAGATCATGTCTCATGTCATTTACAGTCTCCATAGTACTTAGATTAGTGTTTTGTCATTTACTTTGGAGCTCAAATGTGTAGAATTGAATTTGTTCAATAAAGCATAAGGAAATGCAGCCCACTAAAGGATGACAAAGGAACTATGGGGGCATATTGATATATGAGTTAAATTTTAAACTGCATAAATGTAAAGCATGGAGCTGTGGCTCCCTCTCTCCAGGGAAGCCGTGATCGGTAGGAGTAAGCTGTGGCACCCATCAATCAGAAACATTGTGACTCGATCAAAAACATTAGGCAGCCAATGAGGAAAGAGGCAGAACATTAAACAAATTTAGCTTGTTCTTAGCCTTATTTTCTTTCTCTAACTAGAGGACAAATTGCAAGTATTCTCACTTGTGAAAGGACATTAAGTCACAAGCCAGTTGCTTGCTAAGACTCATTTATTCATAAAGTCACTATCAGTGGCACAGCCTTGTGAGACAGGGAGCGTAGATCTTCCAAAACTGAGACACATTCAAATGCAAACTCAATTGCAGCTTTGTCTTTCATAAAACATCTCCCTTGATTCACATCATGTTTCTTTTAGCTTCCATTTCTTTTTCCTGTGCTTGAGATACTCAACTGGATGAAAAAGAGAATTTTTCCAACAGGAAACACTAAATGCTGATATGATTGGGATGTGGTGGTGTGAAATGGTTTCAATTTGGGGTTCCATTTTCTGAGCACCAGGAGTTTTCCTTGGATGAAAACACAAGGGTTCTTTAATCACCTCACTGCCAAGGAAAGACAATTGTTTCACAATTAAAAGTGGAGCCCACAGCTGATCAACGATCATGTGTGGACACCCAAGAAGAGCTGGTTTTTGTTTCTTCCACAGCTGATCATCATAGAATTTGATTGGAGATTTGTAATACGGAAAATCAGGCTTCATTGGAAAATAAACTTGAATTATTCTTTCATATTTTCAGGTGATATTTTTAAGGCCCTGGCCTCCAGTGTGAATGAACTTTGCAATTATCTCATATTTTTCTCACCCATTCTATTCCTTATTGAAAATTCCTTATTTCTAAGTAAAGCTATTCTATGCATTGTACATTTCTCTGAACAATATGTTTGCCCTTAAGATCAATAGGAGTAAACATTTTGATGGGGCCGAGAAAAGGTTAATATGTCTTGGGCTGGTGAATGCTGTGGCAGATTGATGGTAGATGAACCAGAAGACCTCTGGGGTCCTATGATTTCATGACTGCAAAAGGATGAAGCTGACATCATTGTTATTAATAGAGAGGACTGGCTAAAAACACCAGTGTTCTCTAAACTGTACGCAAGTAAAGAATTTCTTTGTTCAGCAAAACTGCTGTGTGCATCCAGGAGTGGTTAAAAAGCATTGCACTGACATTCTGGAAACCTAGCTTCTATTTCTTGCTGGTTCTCTAACTAGCCATGTGACCTTAGCCAGCTCAATTAACCTCTCTGTGTCCCTTTTCTTGCATATAAAATAAGAGGAACAATACCTACCTTTTTCTTACTTTCAGGATTGTTTTCCTATTCGACAGAGATAAAGCATGTGGCAATGTTTCGGAATGTATCGTGCAGCATACAAATGGAAGTTAATAATCATTGCTAGCTCTGTTTATGACTCTTTTCTTTCAGAGGCTGTCCTTGCTCAAAATGAGTCATTCCTCTTACTGCAATTACCTCAAGCTGATTATGTGTTCATCCTGGTTCCTGGCATCGTGAAGCCACACCTCATTCACAATGGGTGTCTTGCTTTTGCGTGTGCAGCAATCTTCTGTCACATACTGCTTTATGTCTGCATGGTCAGGCTTGCCTGCTGTTCAGGAGTGTGTGTGTGTGTGCGTGTGTGTGTCCATGCACACATACTCAGTAGAATTTAAGACAGCACATATCTATCTACATATTCGACTATAAATAATTTGCCTGTGTTTGACCATACATTATGCTTGTTTTGAGTCATATGATATTCTATATTCACAGAGTCACATATGGTTCATAGGTGATATTTATGAACATATTAAGGCAAATGGTTAGGATTATTATAGGGATTCCATGTTTGAGAAACCTTTTCCCTATTGTTACCCTATTGGTTTAATGGAAAAAGCTCAATTTCCTGTGTATCTAATCTATAACCATGATGACTTATTCTATTTGATGCTCAGAAAATTAGGCCTCATTGCTTACATTTTCAGACATGTAAGGCTTCAAGTCCTGCCTCTGTACCTCCCATTCTTCCAGGATATCACACTGCCTGAGGAACCACAGAGTTAGATTTGACCACATTTCTTGGAGCACTAAGCATTACATCATTCGCTGGAGGTAGCAAGGTTACCAAGGAGACAGAAGTCAAATAGACTGCTGATGCTCAAGCAAGGTGTATTTTCTGTGTCCATTTCTTAGCCTTTCTACCCATAGAGGTCCCACTCTCCCAGATCGAATTATCTTTCTCCATCCTAGATATCAGATCATAAAGGTGTATTAGTAACCTGACTCATTGCTGTGATAAAAATGTCTGACAACATCATTTTAAGAAAGGAAGTATTTATTTGGCTTATATTCCAAGGTCATACTGTTCTTAGTGGTAGGAAAAGCATTACATCAGGAGCTCAAGGCCTTTGGGTACATTACATCTGTGTTAATCAGGATTCTCTAGTGTCATGGAATTCACAGGATGAAAAAAAAATATATATATTACATATATGTAATATATAGGAAATTTATTGAGTTGGCTTACAGATATGGCCGAGGTAGTCCAACGATGGTTGCCAGTAGCTGCTCAATACAGTAGTCAAGTGGGTGATGGCTGAAAGCTGGAGAATTCCTAGAGTCTTAGTCTAGTTGACGAGTTGGAGGATTGGAAGGCTAGAGGGTCGAAGAAATGGAGTGGCCAGAAGGAAGAGCGATTCCTAGAGAGTCTCTAGTCGTGTTGAAGGCTGAGCGGCAGGAGGGAAGAGAAGAGCTTCAGAGGGTCTCTCTTTTCCCTCTGTGTTCTGTTCTAAGGTTTTTATATGGTCCATTACTGGGAGGATCCTAGGAGGTCTTTGGAGTTTCTGATAGAATCTAGGACAGGTATAATCCTTCAGATGGTCTCAGTTGATCCTTCTATGTGTGGTCTCAGCCTATCTTAGTTAATACCATGTGTGTCAAGTTGACACCCAGGCTTAACTATCACAATATCCATAGTCAAGAAACAGAGGAATTCCTTCTGATTCTCAGTAGGAATACTCAGTCAAGAGCCCCAGCCCACTGGAATAGTGCCATGGAATAGTGGGGTGTCTTCCCAATAAATTAACACAAATGTAGAAACTCACTATCATACTATCATCAGTTTCCCAATTGATTCTAAAGTGTGTCATGTTAACAATCAATATTAACAATTGCAAATGAAAGGTAGTGACTGAACTGATTTAGGGCACAACAGTTTTGAAAAATGGAAATCAGGTGTGAAAAGCAAGAACCTACTGTTGCTATTGGCAGTAGTTGCTTTTCATATCCAATACGCAAACTTTACTGTAGGTGACTGTTGACTGCTTCATCTAAAAGCTTTTCTCACCTAGTCGTGGTGAAAAATAATTAATAACAAGAGGCACAGTGACCATTGTATTCTTGGGTAGGACCTCTGAAACTCTGCTCATTCTGGGCTCTGTGAAGCGGGTGCAGGATGTGAAAGCAATAAGCTTATGTTCTCTCAAAATTCATAATATTCCAACATCATTTGACAGAGCCTGGAACACAGCGAGTGCTGAGTTTGTAATACATCAAGCTGCTGTCTATGTGGGCTTTCTATTAACTTTGGCTTCATACTCAAGTATCCCACGCAGCCTAGGGGTGTTTTCTTGGAAACACACACACACACACACACACACACACACACACACACACACACACACACATTCCACATTAGAGCAAATGTCAGTATCTCTATACAGTACATAATATTGTGTTTATTAATCCAAAAGCCAAATTGCATTATATTCTTTGAGATCAGGGACTGTTGCATTGAACATACATGGGAATTTGGTATACATGTGTGAAATTCTTTAAAAAAATTTTTTCCACTCATATAAACTTAATAGGTACTCTAGTCCTCTCCCTCTTTCCACCCCTCCCTGGACACCCTTGTCTCCCCCATTTCCCCTTCCTTTCATCCCCCTCCCTCCCTTTCTCCCAGTGCCCCCTTCTTCCCCCCAATCCCTGGAGCATCCTTTAGTGTGAATATCAAACTTCCCTCTGTATCCTCCACTCTAATGAGGTGTAAGAACTCAGTAGCATTGCCTAGAGCCCTTTCTTGTGCTCCCTTTTAGTATGGGAACACTATTGTGACTGCTAATCCCTTGCTTCTAAGGATTCTAGTGCCTGTGATCCATGCTAGACTTTGGGGATTCAGTGATATATTGGTCATGCACAGGTCATGCAAAGTCCTATTCTGGTTACTTTGCCCTAACTTGTGTGGAATATTTTTCATATCATTGCTTCTCCTCATCTTTAGGCTCTTAAAATCTTAAAATCTGAACTTTAGGATGGGGAAAGATTAGGCTGACCTGGTTCCTGATGATTAATGTAGGGTCTCTCTGATGTTCTGAATTATGGTTTTTTTCTTTCAGTTTTGCTGTTCCTGCACTGCCCTTGGCTCTATCCTGATTGGTATTGGACATTACCTCCTAGCCAGAGATAAAAGGCTATTAAAATAGAGTCTTACTATAAAAGTAGATTCAAAGGTAAATGGAAAGGAGATTGAGAGGGGACTGTGGTGAGGGGGTAACCATTTGCAGGATGGTTACCATCTATCTGTCAGACTCTATGCCCTCCCTGGCTGGTGAGATCAAATCCCCTCAGTTGCAAGAAACCAGGGAAGAAAAGTGAATGTGCTTAACCAGATGTCTCACTACTTACTCACAGTATTTGATGGTGACCTATTTTCTCTTCTGTATTACAGAGATGTATTTTTGAATATGACATTAAGTGGGTTTGATACTAGGTACATACAGTGCTTAATTTTCTGTGTCTGGGATACTTCACTCAATATAATTTTTTATAATTCCATTCATTTCCCAGAAAATTGCATTAATTCATCATTTTTGATGGCTGAGTAGTATTCCATTGTATAAATGTACCACATTTTCCTTATCGACTCGTCAAATATTGGGCATTTGGGTTGATTCCATGATTTTGCTATTGTAAATAGTGCTGCTATGAACATGATCGTGCCTGTGCCATTGAGGTGAATTTTTGCTGTATGGGGAATTATTCCCAGAAGTAGAATAGCAGGGTCATATGACATTTCAATCTTTAACTTTTTTTATTTTTAATACATTTTTTATTATTATTTCAGCTCATATAAACTTAAGAGGTACACCAGTTCCCTCCCCCCCCTCTCAACCCCCTGCTCTCCCTCCCCTCCCCCTCCCTCCCCATCCCCCAGTGCCTCCCGCCCCAATTCTCAGAGAGTCCTTTCTTGTGCATGCCTGATTCTCCTCTGGGCCCTCCTCTCTGATGACGTACAAGGACCCAGTGGCCTTTCCCTGAACCCTTTCCTGTGTTCTTCTTAAGCATAGGAACACTACTGTGGCTGCCAATCCCTTGCCTCCAAGGATCTTGGTGCCTTTAGCAGATGCTAGACTTTGTGAGGTCAATAGTGTGTTGGACATTGCACAGGGCATGCAAAGTCCAATTATGATTGCTTCGGCCCTAACTTGTGTGGAGTATCTTGCAAATCACTGCTCCTCCCATCCTTTTGCTCTTACACTCTTACCGTCCCCTCTTCTGCAAATGTCCCTGAGCTTCAGGATGGAGAGAGATTAGTCTGGCCTAGTTCTAGGTGGTTGATATAGAGTCTCTGAAGTTCTGGATAGTGGTTTGTTGATTTTCTTTTGCAGTTTTGCTGCTCCTGCAATGCCCTTCACTCCATCCTGATGGATGCATGTATGTGTGTGTGTATGTGTGTGTGTGTGTGTGTGTGTGTGTGTGTGTAGAATCACAGGCAAATTCGGGAACCACCATGGACAACCTCCACCTCCTCCTTGTTTACTCTGCCCTGGGATTCACAGGCTCAGCCCTACCAGGACCAGAAATTTAGGCCGTCCTAGACATGGGGTCTAGGATCAGAACTCAGCACCTTCTGCCTGCAAGGCAGAGGCTTAACCCCTGAGCCACCTCTCCAGCTCCTTAGTTTTCTAAGTTCTTTGTGCACTCTGTGTAATAGATCTCTATCAGATATGTGATTAGTGAAGATTTTCTTCCATTGTATGGGACATACATGCACAATTGAATGAAAAAAAAAAAGAACTTAGAAAACTAAACACCAAGGAAATAAATGGCCCAATTAAAAAATGGGCCTTGAAACTCAAAAGAAACTTTACCAGGGACAAAATTGAAATATCTAACAAATATCTTTATCTGAGCAGAAGCTCTTTAATTTCATAAGATCCCATCTGTTGAGTGTTGGTTGTAGTGACTGTGCTGTTGGATTACTATTCAGGGACTGTTAGCCTAGTCCAATCAGCTCAAGGGACTTCCCTACCCTTTCAACCAGGGTTTTTATTGTCTCTGGCTTAATATTGGGGTCCTTGATCCATTTGGAATTAATTGTTGTACATGGTGACAAGTATGGGTCCAGTTTTAATCTTTTGCATGTGTACATCCAGTTTTGTTAGCCCCAGTTTGTTGAAGATGCTGTTCTTTTTCCATTGATTTTATGGGCCCCTTTGTCAAAGATCAAATGGCTTTAATTGTATGGGCTTATGTCTGGGTCTCCAACCCTTATCCATTGATCTATGTGTCTATTTTGGAGCCATTACCAAGCTGTTTTTATTACTATGGATTTGTAGTATAGATGAAGGCTTGGTATGGTAATACCTCCAGCAGTGTTTTTGTTACTTAGGATTGTTTTTGCTATCCTGGGTCTTTTGTGTTTCCATATGAATTTTGAGATTGTTTGGTCAATTTCTTTAAAAAATCTGCTTTGGTGGAGTACTACTCAGCGATCAAAAATGATGAATTACTGGAATTTGCTGGGAAATGGATGTTATTAGAAACAATTATATTAAGTGAAGTACCCCAGACCCAGAAAATTAGCACCATATGTACTCCCTAATAGATGGCTCCTAGTACCAAACCCACCCAGCCCAACTAGAGAAACTCAAAGATAAATCTCTGTAATACCTACAGTAGTTGCTGGGATTGTGAACAGGAGAGATGGGGTAGGAGGGCCACACCAGAAACAAGGAGAGAGGGGACCATGTTACAGCAGAGAAAATTGGCCTCCATCAAGGACTGCAAGGGGTGAAATACAATACCCATCAGGATGGAATGAAGGGCATTACAGGAGCAGCAAAACTTCAAAAGAAAATCAACGAACCATAATCCAGAACTTCAGAGACTCTATATCAACCACCTAGAACTAGGCCAGCCTAATCTCTCCCCATCCTGAAGCTCAGGGAAATTTGCGGAAGAGGGAGGGCGGTAAGAGTGTAAGAGCACAAGGATGGGAGGAGCAATGATATGCAAGATACTCCACACAAGTTAGGGCCGAAGCAATCATAATTGGACTTTGTGTGCCCTGCGCAATGTCCCACACACAAAGTCTAGCATTTGCTAATGGCACCAAGATCCTTGGAGGCAAGGGATTGACAGCCACAGTAATGTTCCTATGCTTAAGGGGAACACAGGAAAGGGTTCAGGGAAATGCAACTGGGTCCTTTTATGTCATCGGAGAGGAGGGCCTAGAGGAGAGTCTGGCATGCATATTAAAGGATTCTCCGGGGAGGCACTGGGGGATGGGAAGGGAGGAGTGAGGGAAGGGGGAGCAGCGGGGTCGGAGGGAGGAGGAGGGAGGGAGGCAACCAGTGTACCTATTAAGTTTGTACGAGCGGAAATAATAATAAAAAATGTTAAAAATGAAGAAAAAATAGGTTAAAGTATGTTGAGAAAGATTAAGGGATGTTAGATTTATGAGAAGATTGAAAATTAGATATGATAGTCAAAGGAAATGTTATGTGTTATGCTTCTTCCATGTTATAAAAAAACGCACTTAGGTTCAGAAACATACTTTTTAGGAATTAAGGCTCATGTATTCAAGTGTTTTTTAATTGTCTGCCTCTATTAAACAGAAATTTGGTTACTCAAAAAAAATTTGCTTTGGGATTTTGATTGGTATAGCATTGAATCTGTATATTGCTTTTGGTAGGATGGTCATTTTTATGATATTGATTCTGCCAATCCAGGAACATGGGAGGTCTTTCCGCCTTCTGGTGTCTTTTGCAATTTCTTTCTTTAGGGTTTTGAAGTTTTCATTGTAAAGGTCTCTTCCGTCCTTGGTTAGGTTTATACCAAGATATTTCATTTTTTTAGGGGCTGTAGCAAAATGGATTGTTTCTCTTAGGGATTTTTCACTTATTTCATCCTGGGGATAGAGGAAGGCCACTGATTTTTTTGTATCCTGCCACCTGCTGAACTTCTGTATTAGTTCCAGGAGTTTTCTGGTGGAGTTTTTGGGATCACTCAGGTATATGATCATGTCATCTGCAAACAGAGATAACCTGACTTCTTTCTTACCAATTTGAATCCCTTTTATCTCCCTTTCTTGTCTTATGGCTTCAGCTAAGACTTCAAGTACAATATTGCATAGAAGTGATGAGAGTGGACAGCCTTGTCTAATTCCTGATCAAAGCGGGAATGCTTCAAATTTTTCCCCATTGAGTATAATTCTTACTGTGGGCTTGTTGTATACAGCTTTTATTATGCTGATAAAGGTTCCTTCTATTCCAACTGACTCTAGGGTTTTGATCATAAAAGGCTGTTGGATCTTGTCAAAAGCTTTTTCTGGATCTATTGAGAATATCATGTGGTCTTGGATTTGGACTGGTATGTATGGTGAATTACATTTATTGATTTGTGTATGTTGAACCAACCTTTTGTGCCTGGGATAAAGCCTACTTGATCACCGTTTATGATCTTTTTGATATGTTTTTGAATCTGATTTGCTAAGACTTTGTTGAGAATCTTTGCATCTGTGTTCATCAAAGAGATTGGCCTATAGTTTTCTTTTTTAAGTGTGTCTTTGTTAGGTTTGGCGATTAATATGATATTAGCTTCATAAAAAGAATTTGGTAGTATTCCATGTGTTAAATGTTTTGATATTTCATTTATAATGACCACAGATTCAGACACTACTACTAATTCATTCCCTTTCATTATCCTAAACAGATAGAATTTGTTCAAACCTGAGGTATATCTAAATTGCAGCAGACCAACTATTATTCAGCTTTTCCTGACCTCTCTCTCCTACCCACTTTTCCAAGATTAAAAATCCTCAATATGATGGGAAGTTCCATGTTCAGCTTGGCTAGGGATGTAATCAAGGCATATGGTGGATTGTTATTCCAGACATCACTTTGGAAGTATTTTTAGATGATACTTAAATTGAAAGCATTAGTCATTCAGCAAAGCACATTACCTTTCATAAAGGCATGGGACTTCTCCACTCCTTGACTGAAGGTCTTAATAGCAAAATAGTGATCTATCGGAAAGAAGAGAAAAGTGTATGAGCAGATGAGCCTCATGCTTAGACAGAATATTGTCAGCTCTCCCCAGAGCCTTCATCTTTATATCTACCCTGCAGAATCTGGAATTTTCAGCTTCTATTATATTTTACCCTAACACTCATGAGATATCTAGCTAGATGACACATACACAGACTCATACAGGCATACAAGTCCACACACGAATACACATGCGGTGTGTGTGTGTATGTGTGTGTGTGTGTGTGTGTGTGTGTGTGTGTGTGTGTGTATGTGCATTTGCATGTTTATGTAGTGGGGTATAATCTCTTTCTGGCACAGAGATTTTTCTCTCTCTTCCAAGGCTGCTAAAGTCATATGGACTTAGGAAAGTAATGAAATAGTAATGTTAGTCATAGCAGTAGCCTGAGCTGTCTCATTCGTCCTATTAGTAATTTTGGTGCTTATATGTTTTCTTACTCTGAGTAAACATAATAAATCTTTATTCCACTAGACACTTCTCTAGTCTTATGTCGGACACCTCAATTATTATTTTTATTAAATTATTATTTATTATAAATGATTAACTATTATTATTATAACTATCTCCCCTCTTCCAATTTGTTCATGTCTTCTTCTTCTTTTTCCTCCTTTTATTGACATAGAAACCCAGCTCTCCAGTTAGGAAAATGTCTAGGCCTTCTGCAGAAGGATATTTTATTTTTGGCACATCCTTGGGATATGATTTCAAAGGTCATCTTCTCCACTCCTTTTGTGCAAGGTTCCAGAAGGATATCAGATTCTAAGTCATGAGAGCAAGTTTGAAAGTGGGTCATTGAATTCTAATTCATTCTTTTCTTTGGCAAGAGCTTTGCACATGCCAGTTCTTTTACTAAACGACCTTTTCTGAAAACACATCTCTCCAAATGCACTTTTTTTTTTTTTTTTGTCAGAAGGAGCATAGCCTAAATGTTCAGTGAGAAAAAGATATATATTGAGTTAGGTTTTGGCTCAATCTCTGCAGTAAATTGCACCACATTGTTCCTCAGTTCAAGACACATACACACACATGCACACACACACACACACATACACACACACACACACGCACACACACAGTTTTCAGTGACCAGTTTTGTTTTCAACATGCAGATAGAGTGCATTTCCATTTAGCTTTAATTTAATCTTCTGATAATGTGAGAACTAACTCTCTTCATTTTTTCCATATGACATTTTATTCTATCTTTTCATAAACTTATTGTCTGTTACCAAGATTGTGATAATAAGCATATTTTCTAGAAGACATCATTTACCTAGTAGGAAATAATTTCTTTGATGAATAGAGATTTTTCTCATCCTTAAAAAAACTATTAAAATAAATGGTACGGATATCAGTAAAGCAATGATACTGTAATGTTAATCATGACACTGAGTGAACTCTCATGGGACTAGCCTGTGTGATGTGAAGTCTAAACAATACAGAAGAGTCCCTTGGGGCCGGAAAGATAGTTCAATGGATGAAGTCACTGGCATACATACCCAGATCCTATCCTGGGTTTGAAAGCTCGAACTCAAAGGAGAGAATCAACTTTGGAAAGTTTTCTTCTAACCTCCACACATGCAGTTTATGGGGGCCTATTTCTCTCTGCGTATGTGTCTTTCTTCACCCCTTTTAAAATAAACAAATAAGGATAGGGAAAAAGCTCAGAGGTTAAAACCTCTGCTTAACAAAGAAAGCACCTGACTTTATATCCCCAGATCCCATTTAAAAATGCCAGGTAGAAATGGTGATGGTCTGCATTTCTGACTCTGGAAGGTGGAGCCTGGGAAACACAGAGGAAAGCAGTAAGGAGATAGAGCATTCCAGAATGGTTCTCAGTATCACATTTGGAACACTACAGGAACACATAGTCAAGTGCCCTCTTGTACACACACACACACACACACACACACACACACACTAAGACACTAAAGAAACACACATTTGTTGGAACATTCTTTTCTGGGGCCACGGGCTCAGGCTTTGACCGCTATGTCTGTCTGCAGTCCTTGCTCAGCTGTTGCTGTTATGAATGCTAAGTGTGCCTTCACAAATGCAATAGGAGAAGACATAAACAAACTTAAAAGACACCTTTCTGCAGCTTCAATTTTGTTTCAATTATTTTACCATAGAATATTACACAATTGACTTATCCACACATTTAAGTGCTAACCCTGTGTGGTACATTTATACACTCTTTTCTTATGTTATCCTGGGGTTGAATCATTCTACATTTCTGCTGATTTCACATTCTTACTGACTCTCAAGTATAACCTCATTGTATTTCCTTAACACAATTTCTTCATTATTTAATTAACTTTACTTTTGAAAACACTTTGGTTCATAAAAAAATGAAGTAAATATCTCAAATAGTTAACATGGAGTTCATTTCACTATGGGCATTCTCATCCTCCTCTGTAGCAACACTCAGCCAAGTATGGTACATTGCTATAATTCATAAACCTACACTGGCATACCATTACCATACAATGTTTATAATTTATATTAGGGCTCTCTCTTGCTGTTTTATCTCGTATGGGTGTTGATGAATGTGCAACAACTTCTGGCCACTATTGTGTTGTTGAAAACAATAGTTTCACTATCTTAAACATCTCTGCTGTAACTTTTCATCACTGTCCCTTATACACTTTCTGGAAATTTCTACTTCATATTAATGCATGTGGGCCATGCATACCTTTTTAGTAGACGTTTGTGTTTCATTGCGAATCTCCTGTGCTATTAATCTTTCAGAGAAACTCTTTGGTTATTCTGAGTCAGAGTTTCATCATGTAGAAGTCATGTAAATGATTTTCTTTGCTTCTAATGCTAAGCATATTTGTGAAGTCCAAGTCCTTGAAGGGCTTCTACGAACTTCTCTTTCATCTCATCTCATATCATGTTGCATCCTATGTTCATGCAACACTGAAACGTTGGTAATTCCTAGAGTTAACTATGTGTATTCTATCTGTCGACAATTTTTTTTTATTTTGCTCCTTCCTAGGGATATATCCATTACTCCATTAACCTAGGAATATTAAAATTATTACACAATTTGAATTCAGCATTATTTTTGCTCAAAGAAAATCAAAGTACTCTAAAACCATAAGCTCTTAGGTAGCATCCTATATTCTATCTCCTTGTCATGGTTTTAGAAAAATCCCATTGAAAACATTTAGTTTCCAGATGGACTTTTTTATGATTTTATTAATTGTGACATTTGGTAGACTGCTCTAAAGGCACACCTGAGAAGGATTCTAAAGATTAAGGTTGGACCATAGGCTTACTTGTGAGGAAAATCTTGGTTGCTTTAATCAACATGGGAAATTCTAGGTCAATGTGTGCAGGAATTTTCCTTAGGCAGGAGATCTGGAAATATAAGAATGAGGAGGATCAAGCACTAGCAAGTATGCATGAATCCATTCCGTCTCTGTTTCTTGACTGCGGATGAAAGTTGTACACTTCCTGTACCTGCTGCAGCTGTGGCTTCCCTGCAGCGGTGAACGACAACCTGATTGTGAGGTAAGCCACTTAAAACCCATCAAGTTACAGGTACTTTGTTGCAGCAGCTTTTCATGAAACTAAAACAATCTTCCATATTCATCAGCACTGTTTTTTTTTCCATCATGTTTCTAATTCTTTTTTTTTTGAGACTTTAATATTTTTTATTATCTCCGCTCATACAAACTTAATAGGTACACCGGTTCCCTCCCTACCTCCTCCTCCCCCCACCCCTCTGCTTGCCCTCCCCTCACCCCTCCTTCCCCACCCCCCAATGCCTCCCCTCCCCAATACCCTTTAATGTGCATGCCAAACTCTCCTCTGGGTCCTCCTCTCCGATAACATACAAGGACCCAGTGGCATTTCCCTGAACCCTTTCCTGTGTTCCCCTTAAGCATAGGAACACTATTTTGGCTGTCAATCCCTTGCCTCCAAGGTGCTTTTAGCAAATGCTAGACTTTGTGGGGACAATAGTGTGTTGGGACATTCCTCAAAAACGTGTCCTTGATACACACACACACACAAACACACACACACACTATATCTCTCTCTCTCTCTATATATATATATACAGTAAATAATGATAATAAAATATCGTGTGTAGATGAATTATTGAAACTTATTATAAGGAAAATTTCAATTTCTACCGATAAGCTTTCTGTATCTAGAATAAAACATGTTAGATTTCACTTTCTATAATAAGAAGCTGGCTGCTAAGTGTTAGCAATTATCTTAACAAATGCTATTCAGTTTTTAATATAGCTGCCATGTTTCAAATGATATTTCATCATAAAACCATTGCTTTTTTGGATTTTTCCTCATAAAATTTATTCACAAATGAAATGTGAATCTTCTTTGTTTAAGTCTTAGTGATAACTGCGTAGAATTCTGTGTTGTGTCCATTTATCCGACACTGAGGTTGTTCTTAGTCCCTTTTACCACACACAATACTGTATTGACATCCTATCAGAAAGAGTAGCTGGTTTTCTTCTGTTGTACAAAGTCTGATTGTTTTTGCTTGATTCTACTAACAGAAGGGATATTAGCCCCTATATCCTCTATGTTTGTCCAACACTTGGCAAGTACAAATATTTTATGCAATATTTAAAACAGTTTTGAGGACAGGGATAAGGGTTTAGTGATTAAAATGTTTGTTATGGAAACAAACTGAAGGCAGTTTGTGTACCCAGATCCCACACAAAATGCTGGGTGTTCTGATAGCTCACCTGTAATTCCAACCTTAGAAGGTAGAGACTAGTAATTCCAAGACACGTTGGTCCAGAATGCCCAAATAGTGAGCTCTAGATTTAAGTAGAGACTCAACCAGAAGAAACAGGGAGAAGAGTGATTAAAGCTGATTCCCAACATCAGCCTAGAGTCCCTAAAAACACATGCATATACATGTACACACCCATAAACAATATACCCACCCAGATGAATACTCTCTCTTACACACACACACACACACCTTACATATAGATACATGAAATGGAAAAAAATCTCTTTTGAATGTCGCATAGTGCATGATTAAAGTGTGTGAAACTAACTTTGTCTCTCTGCACTTTCTTCTGAACACCTTCAAATTGGAGATCTAAAGCAGTTTTCAAACAGGCCTGGAATTTCTTATCAACATGATAAGATCACCTCACATAAAAGCTATTTTACCCATTGATGTTGCTGGCGCCTGATAAATTTGTGAATTTCTCTCATTGTCTTATTATTTTTTATTTCCCTGCTAACAATTGCTCATCATCTTTGAAATAGCAATGAAGAGGAATTCAGCATTTCCCTTGTGTTGGGATAGGAAAGTAACCTTAAATCATTTTCCATTTTTTTTATACCACAGAAAGTCACCATTCAATGTATTTGGATGGTTATATTATTAGTTTATGTATTTATTTGAGAGGGAAAATAGAAAGAGAGGAAGAAAGAGAGACAGAGAGAGAGAGGAGAGAGGAGATGCAGAGCTATGGTGCTTGTCAGAAGACAATTAACAGAAGTCGTTCTCTCCTACTATACGGCTTCCAGGGTTCTAACATGATCAGGTTTATGTTCAGGTGACTTTACTTGTTAAGCCATTATATTGATCCACATTTGTAATTTTAAAACATACACACATGCACACACATTTGTACAAAGTATACTTTTGTTCTTTGAATTTAATATTGTGTTCAAAATTTTTTGCATACATGTATGTCTCATTCTGTTGTATTTATTTTCCATTTCTGGTTTCAACTTTCCTTTCCATTTTATTTTGTCCCTGTGACTTCATGCTGAGCAAGGTTAGTTACAATGTAAGTGCAAGTGTAGTATTTCCTAACTTTGGCCATTCTTAAAATAGAAGGTTTGTGCCTAATAACTTAGATTCTTCTTCAAGGTAACCATAGAAACTAGATGAAAAGTACACAATAAGATTTAAAGTTTAGATGATTTGAAACAAGAATAAATAAAATACATTACCACACTAAAGAAAACACTTTTGATGTTACAGTTCTTTCTATGAATTAGAAAGTATGTTTTATGAATCTGATATATAAAATTACACACATTTTCCAATGCAAAATATTTTAAATGAAATGGATGCAAGACATTTAATAGTAGTGTGTTAACACAAAATTAAATATAAATATCAGTAACTTACCTTTAGTGGTTATACAATGTGGCAATTTTAGGAAATAGAATAAACTTAATATTCTAATTAAGAGTCTAATACTCTAAAAATACAGTGTCTAGAAATCATTATCATCAGTAAGAATGGTTCCAAAGTAATGAAGAGTAGTTGGAAACCATTAACTGCACCTAACCAAACATTTGTATTTCTATATTAGCCTACAATTAACCTACAATTAGCCTACAATTAACATTACTTGACTTTTTCTTAAACATTACAAAGTCTATTTTTATCTCTATCTGACATGATTGTTTAACTCCAATGTTTATTGTCTCTGCTATGTAGAACACAGTGTACTTCACTCAGTACTGACAGTCATATACAGAGGATGGTCTTCCCCATCTTCAGGTATACAAATTTTTTAAATGTACATTATTGTGCTAGTTAAGTACAGGTGTCAGCTCATCATTTGAAGGCTGTGTCATTAAGCACATTCGTGAAGAACTGGTAGTTAATAAAGCTTGTGGGAATTTGACTAATTGATGAAGGAAGGGTCAAATATATGTATATGAAAAAGAATAGGCCCTTCGTCATATGTGGCCAGGGAGTGGATATTAAGAGAAAGGAATTCCAATGGGCCTTTCCATCTGTTTATTTTGTTTTAATACCAACACAGCAGAAGGGTTTGAAATCCTAGAAGATGAAGAGCAAATTATTGGCATTAGCTATGGCAATGATTTCTTGGAATAACTTAAAATTACAAAAAAAAAAACCAAATAAGCAAAAATAGACAGGAGAGACTAGATTGAAGCAGAAAGATCCATACAGCAAAGAAAATAATGGAATGGAAATGTGACCTCAAAAATATGATAAAATATCCATAAACAATCTCTGGAATAGGAATGAAATACTTACAACTCAAAAGGAAGCAAGCAATTGTTTTTATAAGCTAAGGATTTTAGATGACATTTCTTCTAAACATACACAGACATGGCCACTAGCTTCTTGCTAGTATAGGCATCCTTAATGAGGCTCAGTGGGTCGCATGCTACAGGGAACAGGAAAGTCTGAAGGAGACTGGCTGGAATGGAAATGTGGGAGTTGGGAGATATGGGGGTATGGGGTTGGGGTTGTTAAGGAAGTTTCAAAGAATAAAAAAAGTGCTTCTTTTCTTTACTCATCAGAGAAATAATATCTCAAAATCATGAGACAGTACACAGCCCACAATTGTTCAGATGCCTTATATGGCAGAAATAAAATGGAAACAACCTAATACATGTTGGCAAGATTCTGAGAGGTCAGAATTCCTTTGGTAGCAATTTCAAATAGTTCATTCATCATGCTAAACAGGGTTCTCAAAAAATTGAAAATAGAGCTTTCATATGGCACTGAAATAGTTGAAAGAATTAAAATCAGATTATCAAAACATTATTTGTAATTTAAATTTATATTACATTAATTTTTAAAAAATTTTCTCATTTGTTTTATTATTGTTATTTATTATTTATTCAATTATGCGTACATGCGTGTGTGCGTGTGTGTGCATGTATGTGTGTGTACATATGTGTATGTATGTGTAGAATCACGGACAAATTTGGGAACCACTATGGACCACCTCCACCTCCTTCTTGTTTACTCTGCCCCGGGACTCACAGACTCTGCTCTACCAGGACCAGAAACTCAGGCCGCCCCCGCTTCAGCCCGGTGTCTATACGTGGCGTCTATACGTGGGATCTAGGATCCGAATTCATGACCTTCCGCCTGCAAGACAGAGGCTTAACCCTGAGCCACCTTCCAGCTCCAGCATTAATTTTAATAGTCAAAACTCCATTAGCAGATGGATGGATAAAATATGTGATGTACGAATACAGTAGAACATAAATCAAGCTTTAAAAACTAGGAAAATCCTGCTGTCTATGACCATATGAATGAATCCAGAGGATATAATAGTAAGTGAAGTAACCTATTCACTTGCTACTTATGTGTGGGTGCATAGGTATATATGTTGCTGGCTTCTATTTATAGGAGCTTTCTGAAATACATTATAAAAACAGATTTGGATGGTTGTTTCTAGAGTCTTGGGGAAAGGGAAAATGAGGAATAAATATAAGCTTTTTCACATAAGATGAATAATCTAGAGATTTGCTGCCTAGCATACATCTAGTAGCTAATTTTATTTTATCTCAAAATTGGTGAGAGTAGATTTTTATATTGCATTATTGAGAACAAATAAGACAAAACAGCATATACACATAGGAAGGTGTAAATGAAAGCTCCAGAAAACTACTGTGGTGCGATCATTTGTCCAAGCTCTCACTGTATACGGTAGGTGTTTTCCCTTATTAATTATGCTTCTTCAAAATTGACTTAAAACATAATGTTTCCCTAATTTTTTGTTAAGTATGGAAATCATATTTTTTTCCTTTGCAGCTATGTCTTCTAGCACAGAAACCCACAGTTGAGATGCTGTCTGTATTATCATTCACCTTTGTGAATTCTCTGGGAAAGTAACATGAATTTTTTGGTAACCTTTATTGATCTTTCTCTAGGCTTTGACCCTAAGGGACCTCCTATGGCTAAGTTGTTTTGTGTCAATAGAGACAGGAAGGAAATGATGTCTCTAAAGAATTTAAAAATCCCTGAGTTCAGAGTCAGTAGCAGAAGTCTCCTGACAAGTCTTATAACAAATTGGAGAGGTCAATTTTTTTCTTTTTAAAATTTGTGTCCTTTATGTCTTTATAGTTTTATATAATACTCTTGTGAAAAATTCACTCACTAAAAACTATCAAAAATAAAAAAATGTATGTTTTTGTCATCTTTTCTACATTTTTATACTCAATTTTACATGGACATATAGGTGTATATGTTTATGCATGTTCATATGTATATGGGTGTGGTACATGTGGTAGCCAGAAGTTGGTATTTGGAAAAATTCTCCATTATTCCTTCCACCTTATTCTTTTGGAAACTGGGACTCTAATCCAACCCAGAGCTCTCTGATAGGGCAAGGCTAGCTGGTTGGTCCATCTCTCAAGACTGTAATTATAGTACAGGCCACCACATCTTCCTGTATTTTATGAGCGATCTGGATTTCCAATCTCTGGTCTTTTTGTTTGCATGGTAAGCACTTTGACCACTTTGTCATCTCCCCGTGCCACTTTACTACCCTTTTGAAACTTACTTGAAAATCAGTTCATGAACAAATATAAAAACTAAAATAGTGCCCCAAAGTTCATATGCAGGGATAAGAAGGGAGGGGGGATGAGTGAGGTAAAGAGCATGAATAATTAGGGATTTAAAATATTTTTTAAAAGGGCCCAAATAGCCCAAAGAATTTTGATCAAGCAAAAAATTGTTAGATGCATCATCATTTCATTGTATAGATTTCAAGTTATCACAACATAGTCGTAGTAATAAAGACTGCTTGGTACTGGTACAAAAATAGATATATTGATCAGTGGATTAGAACAGAGGACCCAGGTATAAGCTCGCTCTATTATAGTCACATGATTTTTGACAAAGGTGCACTGGGAATAGGATGGCGTCTTAAGCAAGTGGTGTTGGAAAAATTGGATATCTACCTGTAGAAAAATGAAAGCTGACTGGTCTCTCTCATTCTGCATAAAAAAATTTCAAGTGGATTAGGGGACCTCAGCATTAAACCCCAAGCTCAAAATGTTTAGAAGAAAAAGTGGAAAATACAGGTGCTTAAGTATAGGAAAATATTTTCTGAGCCAGACTCCAAATACTCAGGAACTAAGACAAAGAATCCACAAGTGGGACTTCATGAAATGGAAAAAGTTGCTTTTCTGAAAAAAAAAAAACACTGTATGAAAAGACAACTTGAATGGAAGAAAATCTTTATTAGCTATGAATCTGACAAAGAATTAATCTCCAGAATATTAATGGAAATCAAAAAATTTGACACTTAGAAAGCAACGAATGAATTGAAACATGGGTCCTAGAGCTAAATAGAGACTTCTCACATAAAGAAATTCAAATGTCATATTAAAAATTGTTCAGGTTCTGTGGTCATCAGAGAAATATAAATTAAAACCACCCTGTGATACTATCTTATTCCAGTTAGGTTTGTTTCATATAAAAAGCATAAACAATAAACTTTGGCAAGGAAATGGATAAAAGGGCATACTCATTTGGTGGTATTGTAAATGGGAAATCAACATGAAGTTTCTTCAGAAAGCTAAAAATGGAACTACCATATTACCCAGCAATACCACTTCTGGGGATATGCCCAAAGGACTCTGCATCTTAATATAAACACAGTTTTTCTTTCATGATCATTTTAGCTATATTTACAATAGCAAGTAATAGAATCAGCAGAGAAATGGGTAGTGAAACTAAGGTACACAATGGAATACTATTTAGTTATCAAAAAAGATGAGATCATAGAATGTGCTGCTAAATGGATGGAACTAGCAAATATAGTATCAAGTGAGGTATCATAGACTCAGAAAAACAAACAGAACATATTTATTTTTCTAGACTGAGGTCAGCGTTAAACTCTTGACTAAAGTGATTAACTTGGAATTCTGATGTGATTATGCAACTTGCTGTACTCCCTCAATTTAGTATAAGCACTTATGGACCTGAGATGCTTGGGTCAGCTGAAAAATTCTGTGGTGTGGTATTTGGAGATAGGATTGGGCATGTTGGCATGGTAACAGTAGAGATAGCCAAGGATTTGCTGGAGATGGTATTGAGCATAATTTGTTGAGGAGTGCTGTATAATGGTGTGGTCCTCATAGCCAGGAGCATGGATTTTTGTGGAGTTTTTTAATGGTGTGGGATCCCTTAGTTTTTCTGTTTTTGTGTATTGTGGAATGCTCTGTGGTGTTGCATTTATGTTTATGGTTTGAAAACTTTGTTTCTTGTACAATTTATTTTTGTGGAGTGTCTTCCTGTTTTATATATCTCTGAGGCAACAAAGCTGTAAAAAAAATAGTACTCTAAACTATATTGATCACCTATAATTTTGTTCAAAAAGAATATATACAACTAAAAATATAATGATTATGTTAGATGCTTCTTTGTGGTGTCTGTTGTACATTTCTTCCTGTGTTTAACACTTTATGCTCATTTCAGGAAATTAGTATCATAATTTCTTAAATATTTATTTATTTATTTTGGATCCTTTTTGTCTTGTAATTCTGGCTGGCTTAAACTGTCCATGTACCTGTCTTCTTCCTCTACTATTCAAGTGCTGGGATTATAAGCATGTGTCATGTCAGTGTTAGGATTTCACATGGTAGAAGGAAAGAACTGACTTCCGATTATTGTTCTCTGAGTTCTACAAGCACTGTGGAATGTGAGTGTTTGCTCTCTTTATTTCACATAAGTGATTAAATAAACAAATAAATAAATTAACAAATGGAATGTCCATATACATCACTCATACTTAGTATTAATCAGTAACATGGTATCTTTACATACTTGGCTATTCGTAGTCAAGATTATTTCAAATTCCCTGGTGAATATTTTCTTCTTTCTCATCAGTTGACATCTAAAAATAAAGAAAAAACTTCTTAAATTCCTATAAATCTATTTTTGTCAAATGTTTATAGGAGGAATTTAAATCAATCTTTTAAAAAAAATAGAAACTCTACTCTGTGACCAATGAATCATAACCTGAGAGATCAAAGACTTAGAAATATTACTCTCCTTAGCAGACATATAATTCTTATGCTGATTAAATTCTAGAAATTTCTGTCATTAGCAATCCAAGTTCTGTCTTTGATTCACACTAGGTGACAGCCAGACTTTATGCTGCCATTGTTGTCTTTAACCTACTGCACCTAGTTTGAATAAAGGTATTTGAAAAGATTTCTCTGCTTCCACTGTGGGATGAGAGACAGGTTGGCTTATGAACCTCACCATTATTCTTTAATGATTAGCAAATCTGCATTAAGATGTTATGATCACTTTCCCATTATACACAAAATGTAGTAAGTTGACTTCATTTAGTTTAACTGCCATAACAAATATTCACAGGCTGGGTAATTAATAGGCAATAGAATTTTAGTGTTTACATTCTGGAGGTTGATATTTGAATGATCAAGGTAGCAGTATTTTAGGTGTCTGCTGAGGGCTTCATAGAGGATGATCTGATTGACAAGCAGAAGGACCTGAGTTCAGATCTTGGATTCCACATGAAAATACCGGGTGGAAAAGGAGCCACCTGCACTTCCATTCTTGGAAGAAGGAGCCGGGAAACTACGGAGCACAGCAGAAAGGGGTAGAGCAATCCAGGATGATTTGCAAAGTCACAGGTGGATTTCCATAGGCCCTGTGCCACACACACACACACACACACACACACACACACACACACACACACACTCACACTCACACAGTCACACACATACAAAGAGATCAGATCTCAGGCATCTGCATACAACACATGATCTGAACATCGTGGATGGATGAATTGTACATGTTCTAGATGTTTGTTTTGCAGACTCAACTAAGGCATTTTTTTTGTATGTAAACAACAAAGCAGATTTCATTCTGTGAGAGAAGAAAAAAATTGGGGGAGAACTTTTTAGAGCTGAATTTCAAACTTACCCACTACATGAATGTGTATACCTAAAACTTTAGGGGTGGAGATACAGCTAATATTTCTAGATAAAATATTGGGTCTTCCAGTGTGCAAATAAACAACTTTTGATTAAGAAATATACCTATTATACATGGAATAGTTTTTTGCACCTCAACTGGATACTGAGTTCCTCAGCATACTTGTGGGGAAGATATGCAACAAACTTCCTTTCATTTTATTTGCAAATACATTACTTTTTACCTTCTGATAATTTTCTTGTTTTTTAGAGAATTTGTTTTAAATATTAAAACAGGTCCAGATCACGATCACTTTATAGTTTTATGGATACTGCCCGGCAAGGAATTTCTTAGTTTCTGAGTATAATGATTTTTTATCTTAGTTTTTGTGCATGCGTATTTTCATGACTCTGGATATAAGTTTCCATAACTATTGAGAAAAGTTTTCACATTGTGGGATATCTGAGCTCATGGGATCATCAAGCCATGTTTTCAGATGATTTGATTTCTTCTTTGCTAGGAGATATAACCAAAAATATAAAGCCCCATGACTCACATAAATCTTAGAAATAGAACATAAATACTGTTTCTCTGTAGGCACTTTTTAAAAAAGATATTGACACCGAAGGAGAACAGAATTTCTTTTACAAAATAAGCTCGAAAAGGTTCGCTTCACATACTAAAGTAATATTTGTCTTAAGACCTTAGATTCTGTAAGGACACTATTTGAAACCACTTTCAGATGATGAACAACTTGTCCCAAACACTATGTTATGATAGGAAATACCATACATTTATGCCATAAATGTTATACATTTAATGATTATGTACATAATTATAAAAAACGAGTCAACTTTCACATAAATATCTGGCATTTGGAAGGTTGTCACCTTTTTTTCTTTTTTCTTTTTATTACTTTTTAGATTTTATTAATTATTGGTTGTCACCTTCTTAAGTACTCATATGATACTGCATTGTGAGAGGAACTAACTTTATATCTACCTAGATTATAGTATAGTTTAAAATCCTTATAAAAGATTTTGTTTCATCTATCTTTAAGGACTCATTAATGTCCCCAGGCTTTTGCATTATTTAAATGTGAGAAGCTTGCTTAGACCTATCTGCCTTAGAATCACTCTATGTTTCAGACACCAGGGAAATCACCGCACTCTATGTGATATCACATTCTACTCCTTCATTTACTCTTAGTTTTATGTTACTGAGCATCTTTAACATTCTGTGCATTGTGCTGTTTGATGGGATGAGAAATAAGTCATCCAGGCTATGTTAAAGAACTCTAATGTCTGGTTCTTTCCCCTGGCTAAAGGGCCTGCAAAATTTTCCAAATATTTCCAAATATCATCTTGGCTCTCTTAGTATAGGTCTGATTTTATTCAAGACAATGGGGTGTTCTTAGGTAAGATATTACAGTTGTCATCCACATTGGCTAACTTGATGCAAGCAAGAGTCATGTGTGAAGTTTCCATAGTGGCTTTATGAGGCTCAATTAGCAAAGAGGACATCTTTCCTAGAGGGGAGGACTGGAAGGTAAGTTCTAGCGTAGGCTCTGTCATTTTCAAATGGAACCATAGTATCAGAACTACTGGGGGAAAAGGAAGAAAAGAGCCTAGTGATGTGTATAACATCCATGACTTTGTAGGATTCTCATATGTTCACTTTTTGTGGAGGAGAAATCATTCATTAATCACATTAAGTCTTAATTGCAAAGGTTTGGTACTTAAACACATTAGCAATTCTTGAGGAGTACAGTGATCAGAAACATAATTGAGTATATAAAAATGAAATTTGAACATTCCTAATTTGGAAGTACTCATTGTCTCTCCAACACATTTGTCACTATTTTTGTAATGCAGATTACATGCAATAATTTATTTATCTTAACTTACATGGAATCTCCTCCGAATGCTCTATAAAATAACCTTACTTTAGAAGTAGAAACCAGATGTGGTCATTAGTATGTCTTTACTTAAGATAACGACTACTGTGAAGTCCATATTTTGTAAATATTTGTTGGATGCATGAAAGGTGATGTAATGCAAAGTGGGGAGAAGGATATAGCCACAGACGAAGCTTTCTCAGAAGACAGAGTAATTTGCTATGTCTAGTAGGGTTAGAAAATGAGAGCAAGTATATTCTTTCTTTATTATGGCAGAGAGATTTTTATAGGATGTGGTTTTTTTGGGGGAGAGATTAATTTTTTCCTGGTTTAAAATCCAACTGATTATTTAATTGTTTCATGGATCAATTCAGAAATTATTTAAAAATAACTGTCACTGGGGGCTGGAGAGGTGGTTCAGGGGTTAAGCCTCCGCCTTGCAGGCGGAAGGTCCTGAGTTCGGATCCCAGATCCCACGTATAGACGCCAGGCGGAAGCGGGGACGGCCTGCGCTTCTGGTCCTGGTAGGGCGGAGCTTGTGAATCCCGGGGCAGAAGGAGGTGGAGGCGGTCCATGGTGGTTCCTGAATTCGTCCGTGGTTCTACACACACACACACACATGCACATACATACGTACACATGCTGCTGGAAGATGAAATTATAAGGCACTTATGTTTATCTACAGAACAGGAAAGTCGTATCACAGGGAAACAAAGCTTGTATGCATGTATTATTTTACTTTCCAGGTGTGTGTGTGTGTGTGTGTGTGTGTGTGTGTGTGTGTGTGTGTGCGTGCGCACACGCCTTTCTGTGGGTAATAGAGGAGACCGTTTGTGCCTGCAGAGGCCCAAGGGAGACTTTGGTAATCATCCTGGATTGCTCTATCTCCTTTTTGGCTTTGTTCTGGTATTTCCCAGGTTCTGTCTTTCAGGCCAGAAGTACTTATAGTCTTTGTCAGTGCACAGGATATACATGAACATATTTATGTGTTTACGTGTACTTATAAATGTGGCAATTCTTTGAAATGTGTTTGGAACAATTTGCTTTAGCCATTCATACTTTTGTGAAGAGCCATTCTTGTCTTCTAGTTAAATATTGTTACTTACACTATAAAACCTATCTAATTTCAGTGTGGATTTCATCCTGTTCAATGTAACTGGTCACATATTTTTCAGAGGTTGGTGTCATGGTTTGAAATGTGAGTTGTCCCCTACAGGCTCATGTGTTTGAATCTTTAGTTGTTTGGAAAGTCATGACACCTTTAGGAAGGTGACATCTTGCTGGAAGACACGTGACAGAGAGTGGGCCCTGAGGTTGGCCAGCCTGGCCCTGCGTGAGTGAGTGAATCTGGTCTTGAGTTTGCAGCAGCAGCTCTCATCCTTCCTAGTGACTTCGGCCTCTTCCCGCTTCTGCCATCCATCTTCCCTCTGGACCATAAGCTGAATACATCACCTTTCCCCCATTAAGTTGCTTGACTTTGTGCGTGTATTTCACAGCAACAGAGAGAATAATTAGCACCCTTCGTATGGATTAAACTGTGTTAAGTGCAGAAATTTTTGCTTTGTGCATTGACTTTTTAAAAAAATTTTTTTGTGAATTCAAGAATACAAACTTTTATTTCTTCCTCTATTGAATGGCCAAATAATTGAGTAAAACAGTTTTATTTTAACTTATGATTCCAGAAGGTCCAGATCATAGTACTTATTCCATTACTTTGGACAGGAACCAGGGTGGGAACCACTAATTGTTCATCTTGTGACCAGAAAGCAAAGGAGGAAAGACAGAGGTCCCCACTGATACTTCATGATTATGTTTCCCACCATTATCTTCCTTCTACTGCAACATGGCTCAAAATTTTTACCACTTCCCACCCTCCCCCAGGAATTAAGCTTGAACAAATGGGTCCAAGACATAATATGAACCTCACCATTGTCAACCTCACATCTCTTGTTGCTATTAGTGCAACACTCTTGCTATGCTTGCTGTACCTCGTCTGTCTCTTGAGATGTTGCATTGTCCTCTCTCCGTGTAGTGGAGAACCCTTCTGAAAATCCTTGAGGCTTTCAGAGGTAAGCCACCTTGATGACGATGAGGAAGCCAGAAGCAAGAGGAATTCTGGGAAGACATTTTATTTTTTTCTAGAATTACCTCAAGCTGCAATTCACACTAAAAACTATCTTAGAATGAAAATTACTTCATAGAAAAGAACACAGGGCACAACCAATCTGTCTGAAAAAGTGGATCTCTTTATATTTGGTCTTCCGGCCTAGTTTTTGTTTACTATACTAAAATTTGCTGATATGCTAACATTCTTCTTTTGCCAACAATAGTATAACAGAGGGCAAAATACTTATTAAATAGAAGCCAATGCAAACATTGTACAGGGAGTTTGTTGCTGTGTATGCAAGAGAAAATAAGTTTATAGCTTGATTTTATTACAGTTGTGTATAGCTTCAGACTGTAAGCCATGAAGACTTTTGCCATTCTGAGATATTTTGAATTTCAATGTGTTTAAATAGGATTTAAGTAATAGTTTTTTATTTGTAATTGCTCTATATTTCTACCAAATAACATATGTTATTTTTGCTTACAATTATTTTATTAGTTTTTGTATTACAAACATATGTAATACCAGTTCATATTTGGAACACATTTTTTTCTTCTTTCTCTCCCCTTTATCATGATTTCCCTCATCCCCTCCTTTTCCCCCTATGAACCCTTCATTTCCCCTAGTACCCTCACAACTATTGTCAAGTCTTTTTAATTGTTTGGCCCATTGTAATTCATTTAATTTGTCTTTGAAGTCATATGTCTGACATGATTCATGTTCCAGCAGGTGTCATAAATCAGTGGGTATACCATTGAGGATAGAATCTTCCTTTTTTTTCCCTATCAGTACTAGTTCTCATAAATGTCAGGAAGGTGTGGAACCTCTTAAGATTTTTTTCCCTTTTCTTATTGAGATGCTTATGTTATTCATTTTCCTTCATGATTTATAAAATGGTGTGTCATGATGTAAAATTAAAAATAGTCCAAATAAATAGACTTGTAATCAAGGAACAATTCTTATAAACTATGTATTGAAGAAATGATTCCCAATCAGAGATATTTTTTTGCTCTAGGGGGCTTTGAGAACATAGGATATATCTCTGATGATATTGATTTTGCCTGGGGTTAGGTGCATGTGTTTCTGGCATTGAGGTGTAAAGACTACAATATTATTTTTTTTTCAAATACTAGTAGTGTCTCTGATGCTTTGTGTGTGTTGAACAGCAAGTAAAACCTATTTATTGAGCTAGAACCTAGCCTTTTAAATCAACTTTAACATAAGGAAAAATATTTAAAAATGGTTTTGGCATGTACATGCCCTCAGAAATATTTAATTAGAAAAATGTGGCAATTCAAATTTTCTTTTTTTTTTTTAACATTTTTTATTATTATTTCCGCTCATACAAACTTAATAGGTACACCGGTTCCCTCCCTCCCTCCTCCTCCCCCCCGACTCCCCTGCTCCCCCTCCCCTCACCCCTCCCTCCCTATCCCCCAGTGCCTCCCCCTCCCAATCCCCGGAGAATCCTTTAATGTGCATGCCAGACTCTCCTCTGGGCCCTCCTCTCTGATGATGTACAAGGACCAAAGGTGATTAACCCCTCCCTCACTGTGGTTTCCTACTTTTCTTACATCTACCTTTGAATATACTCTTATAACAAGACTCTAGTTTACCAGCTTTTTATCTCTGGCCAGGGGGTGACATACAATACCCATCAGGATGGAGTGAAGGGCATTGCAGGAGCAGCAAAACTGCAAAAGAAAATCAACAAACCATAATCCAGAACTTCAGAGACTCTATATCAACCACCTAGAACTAGGACAGCCTAATCTCTCCCCATCCTGAAGCAATTCAAATTTTCTATCACTGAAAATCACAGAATTCAAAGCTCCAAATTTAAAAAGTCATTTTATATGTTTATTATGCAATTTTTCTATTTCTCTGACCTGTTTAACAAAAAGAGGCAATTCTTTCCCTAGGTAGCACGAAGAGATAGGCCTGTTCTTCTGAATATTAGATGATGGCATATGGTATGTTGCTCAATATAACACAGGAGATTTCTATCAATGTAGCTAAGGATATCTTGACATTGTGTCAAGTTTGCAAATGTCATAGTTTGCAAAACAAAAGTCCTAAGTTAATGTTGAGAGTGGACATATTGTAAAAAAATTTAATATAATGTTGTATAGCATTTTCAGTTTCCTACTTTTATTACATCTACCCTTGAATATACTCTTATAACAAGACTCTAATTTAAAAGGTTTTTAATCTCTAGCCAGGGGGCAATATCCAATACCCATCAGGATGGAGTGAAGGGCTTTGCAGGAGCAGCAAAACTGAAAAAAAAAATCAACAAACCATAATCCATAAACTTCAGAGACTCTATATCAACCGCCTGGAACTAGGCCAGCTTAATCTCTCCTCATCCTGAAGCTCAGGGAAATTTGCGGAAGAGGGGGCGGTAAGATTGTGAGAGCACAAGGATGGGAGGAGCAATGATACCCAAGATACTCCACACAAGTTAGGGCCAAAGCAATTATAATTGGACTTTGCATGCCCTGCACAATGTCCTACATACTATTGACCCCACAAAGTCTAGAGTTTGCTAAAGGCACTAGGATCCTTGGAGGCAAGGGATTGACAGCCACTGTAGTGTTCCTATGCTTAAAGGGAACACAGGAAACGGTTCTGGGAAATGCCACTGGGTCCTTGCACCTCATCAGAGAGGAGGACCCAGAGGAGAGTTTGGCATGCTCATTAAAGGATGCTCCGGGGATGGGAGAGGGAGGCACTGGGGGATGGGGAGAGAAGGGGGAGGGGAGGGGGGATTAGGGGGGTGGGGGGTGGAGGGAGGGAAGGGACCGGTGTACCTATAAAGTTTGTATGAGTGGAATTAAAAAAAAATTTTAAAAAATCAGTTGGAGAAGAATGCATTTGATAGGCCAACTTCCTCAAAGAATTGTAACCTTGCTCTATTCAATGAATTGAATACATATTTTGTAAAATATTGGTCTTTGTATTTCAAGGAGTGATTCTATTTATTAGAACTATTTTGAGCTTACAATTCATGGAATCCATTTCATTTTACAAATCATGACAGTGATTATTTTTTAATAAAATATCTAAACTTGTGGAGAAAAGAGGAAGATTAGATTCAATTGTGTGCCATTTTGCCATTAGTGTTTCTGAGTAATTTTTCTAAGTTTAGATACTATGAATTTCAAGGCATTGTTTTTGAGACTCACTAATATCAAACAAACAATTTTAACTCCATCTCCTTTTAAAATGACAATGCAAAAAATATTGCTTTATTACTCAGGAATGGTAAAGTGGCTCTACATAGTATGCTGAATAAAGAGCTTTATTTTCAAGAGCGTCTAATGCTTATTATCCTAAAACTGAGTTAAGGGCTATACTACAAGTTATATATTAAGAGTATATAGCCGGGCAGACATAGGAGGAGACATCACAGTGTTGGGTGCATCCATCCTGGTATAACAAGGTATAGTAGGCAAAGAGTGAGTTAAGCAGTGCCTGAGGAAACTGGAGGTATTCCTTGATATTTCTGAGCTCTAGTGCTTAAAGTGCTTCCTTGTAATTCTTTACGACAGCTTCAGCTGTCACTTTAGGCTTATCTGTGACGAATTATTTAGTTCAAGCAGAGCTCTGATAAAACCTGCAAGAGAATGTCTTGATTGCATTATTGTTGTGGGAAGACTCAGCCTAACAATTGGGAATATCCCCTTCCTGTACATGTGCAGAAGATGGAGAAACAAGTAGTCGACTTCAGCAAGCTGGCAAGCTAGAATGCAGCACTAGTCCTTGCCCCTTTCTGCTCTTGCTACAGATGTGGTGTGTCTAATCTCTCAAGACCCTGCTGGTCAGTCACTCTGGCACTGTAATCAACTGCAACCTGTAATTGTGAACATGATTAAAAAACTCCTTGTTCCCCAAACCACTTTGGGTTTGGTGTGATTAATGGCCTCAGAATGTGGAACCAAAACATTGTGTATCATTGAAGCTTCAGGCAAATTTTTCTTTTTATTTCAGGAATTAAGGTGCCAGTGCATTTTGGCAATGATCATACATGTACACCTGTGACTATTCTGATAGGTAGATAATAAGAATAACAGCAGGGACAGCTTGATCCAATACAGCAAGATGGAACAAAGGTAAAGCCCACAAAGAATCATTCAACATTGACATCACCAGAGAGATAGGCTGTAAGAAAGGTTAGAAAGTCATAATTTAGAAGCCATGCATTCAGTTGCTACCTCCACTTCAGATGAGACCATTTAAATCATTCTTTGAAATGTACACTTTGCTTTGACTTGTGAGGTAGACTTCTGCTTAAAGTGATTGTGTCTGGGCTGGAGAGAGGATTCAAGGATTGAGATTCTGCCTAGCAAGCAGAAGGTCCTGAGTTAGGATCCCAAGTCCCACATAAAAACTCCAGGCAGAAATAGTGGTGGCCTATACTTCCAACCTTGGAAGGTGGAGCATGGGAAATCCCAGAGTGAAGCAAAAGGAAGGTGGAAGTAATTCTCTAAGTGACCTTTTGACCTTCACAGGTACATACAATACCCTCTGATACAGACACATGTGTGTGCACATGCGCGCGTGCACACACACACACACACACACACACACACACACACACAAAATGGTTGTGCCTGTGGGCTGAACCTTTTAAGACCACAAGGTCTAAGGAGAACTCCTTGCCTAGTAACATTGTTATATTGAGTGTTACTGTATTAACTGTAATATTTGTTTTTATCACACTTTTATAGCTAGATTCACAGGATTATGAAGTTCAGGAGTTTAGAATATAGAATTCATCTCATGAGTTAATATTCACAGAGTTTTAAAAATGAACTTTCATGACAATGTCTTTTCTCTAAATGATTTAAGATTAAAGTATGATTTTTTCCAAAGGATATAGGAGTTAATTTCTGTTGCTGGTATGAAAGTTAAGTAATTAAAAATTTATTTGAAAAGTTATATCAGTATCCTTCTTTCATAGGAAAGAATGTAGTTATGTCCACACCATAATGAAGAATGCTTTCTTCTTTACAGTTCTTTACAGTTTGTTTAGTGAAACAGCAGACAAAAACTTAATTGCATTGCATTGCAATGTAACATCCAATTTGCAACTCCATTAGCCTACCAGATTAGTGGACTAAGCTCCATTTCAATGCTATTTGTCCAAGCAATGCAATTGAAAAGTTTAAATTCCTATTGTAAACTGACACTACAACCATATGCACTGACAGGAAGTAATCTGGCAATATAGCAAAACTAAGTGTGAGATAGCATCTAATTGCAAGGAAATGTTGCTTTCTTTTGGCATTTTAATCTGCTTACCAAGTGATCTTTACCATGAAAAATTTATCTTGAAAGCAGAGGAACACTTTAATCAAATACAATGTTGTTCAAATCTCAATATACAAATCCATTCATTTCTGCTTTAGAAACAGAATTCTAAAAAAAACTACCAATATGATATCTACCAGTCCTTCTCCCCAATCCACCAGATGTGTCCAAAGGATGGATTGAAAATCAGTTTCAGAGACTTGAACTGCTCTTATCTGTTGATAAATCATCTCTGCCACAACAAGTGCTCCAACATCTGCCAGTACTGGGCTCAAAAATGAAACCCAGTGGGCTACGCATGCAAAAAGAAGTGAAATTAGGAGAAAGACTGTCTGCAAAGGCAAAAGTATGAAGTGAGATATGAGTGTGAATGAGATTTTCTAGGAAAGCATGAAAATGACAAAAATATTTTTGTATTTGTGCATGAAAGTGTCAAATAATAACAAATCAAAAGTTGCATGGAAGTGTCAAATAACAAGTTAAAAAGTTTTTAGGACTAAAATTGAAGGTTAGAAATGTGAGTACATCCATTTCCTGTCTATTTCCTAAATTTTTCTTAATTCTCTATTTCCTTGCTATGCATGTGCGTGTGTTAGAAGAGTGTGTATGGTGCTGTAGAAAGCCAGGGTGACACATCAGGAATCATCATGGATTCTGTAGCATCTTGTAGCTCCTTATTGCTTTGCTTTGGGGTCTTTTTGTTTAAAAGGCAAAGACTTGATCCATGAACCAGCTCTAATTCTCTAACTTTTAAAACTATTGTAACAATGTTTCTTCCAATCATTTGCCTTAATTTGTAGTAGTAATTGATCAGTTTAATGTTAAAGTAGCCTTGATACTATACAATATTTGGGATGCTCATTCTGTCTTCTCTTATGTATGGTTTCATTATTTCCTTCCATTTTTCCATTTAAATTTTCGTTAAGTCATTGAGGATAGTGAAATATCCTCAGGGGTCTTGGATAAAGTATATAACTCAAGTCTAAGGTTGCTAGCTCAGCTGAGAAAGTACTTTCCATGTAAGCAAGAGGTTTGAGTTCAAATCCCCATATCCTACATAAAATTGAAGACAGCAGCATACATCTGTAATCTTGGTAAAACTACAGAGAGATGAAAGGCAAGACACAAGAGAGTTTCTAGAATCTCACAGACAAACCAGCAGGATTTATGAATCTCAGAGGCAAAGGAGAAAATCATTCTTCCTCAAACAAGGTGAAATGCAGAGATCAATCCCCAAAGCTGTCCTCAGACTTTCACGAATGTGTCATGGCATGTGAACCCATATGCACACATTCATCATATAATGCTAGAAAATCTTTTTTTCTCTGTGACAAGAAGTTATTGATGAATAGCAATGTTTATTTGAGAAAATCTTCATATGTAAATGATTTGGATCTAAAAGATTCCTAAGTTTAATTTTTATACATTACTAAAGAAGAATGGCCTACTGATCATATCAGACAGATAAGATATTAGTCAACACAGGATGTTCAGCTGCAAAGATGAGGAATTTAGAACCAAAGCTGGATATTGCACATACTAATATTTTATTAAAATATTCAGAGGGAGCGTTGCTCTATAAAGTGCACCAGGAACTATATTCCCCAAAGAAATTCATCTTCCTGAATTCCAGTCCAGGATATAAGTAATAAATTCTTGTCACTAATAAAGCATCCAAGTCAAAATAATTGCCAATTTCTATGTATAATTTTCATTACATCATTCAGTTCTATTCCAGGGGTGGTCCCACTCAGAGGATGAATTAGAACTTTCCATTTCAAATGTTTGAGACATTTTTATTTTGAAATTTTTATCAATGAAAAAACAGTTACATCATAACAAAAGTATTATTATTATTTTACCTCTGAATTAGGATTCAGACTTGTATTTAGTCACATGAAGTTGACATATGGCCAACATTTCCCAGTATACAGGCCAGGCAGAGAGCACCATCAAAAACAGCCATGGTCTGCACATGCAGGGTCCAAGCTGCAAGGGAGGGTCCTTTTTATGCATTTCATTAGATCCTTGACCATGACATGATAAATTATTACCTCTAGCATTTCCAAGAATGGATATCATTTGAAATAGGGTAACTTCAGATGTAACAATATTAAATAGGATCCTGTTGGGGAAAAGGAAAGAAGGGAAGAAGAAAGAAAAGAGAAAGACAAAGATAAGGGAGGAGAGTGGAAGAGGGAGAGGAAGACAGAAAGAAGGAGGGAGGGAGGGAGGAAGGGGGAGAGAGAGAGGGAGGAGAGAGAGAGAGAGAGAGAGAGAGAGAGAGAGAGAGAGAGAGAGAGAGAGAGAGAGGAGAGAGAGACTGAGCTGCTTAAAAGACACAGGCTGGAGAAAGGGTACCACAAGTTAAGAAGTGCCCGTGTTGCCAGAGATAGAAGTAAAAAAAATGTTTATTCCTTGAAAATCTCAGAGAGAAGTTGTCCTTGATTGATGATTTCTTACCTCCAAAATTGAGACAATGGATTTCATTTTGGTTTGCAGCCAATTCAGATCTTGAAATTATATAATGTAAACAATAGTACCTTCATAAAAAAGGTAATATCCACCAGCCTTCATCTTTAAAAGTAGAGATTTAAGCAGCTGGCAGGATTATTCAGTGATAAGAAACCTGCTAGAAAGCCTGCAACCCTAGTTGGAGTCCTAGAAGTTCACAGAGTAAAAGAAATAGTTGACTTTCAAAAGTTACCTCTGGTGGGAGACTGATCCCCCTTCCTTCACTGTAGTCTCCTACTCCTATTCCATCTACCTTTGAATCTACAGCCTTTTAGCTCTGATTAGGAAGTGACCTCCAATACAATCAGGATGGAGCCAAGGGCAGTGCAGGAACAGCAAGGCTGAAAACAACAACAAACCATAATTCAGAACATCAGAGACCCTAATTTAATCACCTGGCACCAGACCAGCCAAATCTCTCCCCATCCTAAAGCTCAGGGAAACTTGCAGAAGAGGGGGCAGTAAGATTGTAAGGGCCTAAAGATGGGGAGGACCAACGATATGCAAAACACTCCACACAAGTTAGGACCACAGTGACCATAATCAGACTTTGCATGACCTGCGCAATAACTGACATGTCAACGACCCCCTCCCCAAAGACTAGCATGGAACACAGGCCTAGGATCCTTAGAAGAAAGGGATTAACAGTCATAATAGTGTTCCCATTCTAATGGGGATCCCAAGAAAGGGCTCTGGGTAATGCCACTGAGTACTTACACCTCACTAGGGTGGAGGACCCAGAGGGAAATTTGACATTTACACTAAAAGACGATCCAGGGAATGGGAGGGGAGGAAGAGGGGTCACTGAGAGAAAGGGAGGAAGGAGGATGAAAGAAAGGGGGAAAAAGGGGAAAAGGTGCATGGGGGATTGAGGAAAGGTGGAGGGAGCGAGGGGACTATAATACCTATTCAGCTTGTATGATTGGGAAAGTTTGACATACACATTAAAGGATGCTCCAGGGATGGGGGAGAGGAGGCACTGGGAGATAGGGAAGGAGGGGGGGTAGAAAAGGGGAAAAGGGGGGAGGGAGCAAGGTGGTCCAGGAAGGGGTGGAGGAAGGGAGGGGACCGGGGTACCTATTAAGTTTGTATGAGTGAAAATAAATAAATAAATAAACATAAAAAAAAGAAAATACATACACAAAGAAAAAAATAAAAAAATAATAAAGTTGCCTCTATCTTTCACCTATTCCCCATAACATGCATGAGTGGAATCTCTCTCACACACACAAATGTATAAAACTATAAATAAATAAACTGAGCATTTATAAGAGTATTAGAGGCTTTATTTTACCTATTAGAAAAAAATGCTCAACATAGATGTGCAAGTTCTGTATTGAGACTGTATGAGTAGTGGCAAATAGCCATGCCCTAAGTATGCAAAGTGTAGACCATGGATCAGAACTGTCACAGCCCAGGACACCTATTCCTTTGTGTTTCTAATCTTGCACCAATCATTACCATGATAGAGAAATAGATAAATGAGAGAATATGTAGTGTAGGTGTTTGATGAGAAACTGTATTCTCAGTATCGGATAAAGTATCACTAAATAAGACTTATATTTGCAGAAATTCATGATTGTCATGGGTTGAATGTGAGTTGTCCCCCATAGACTCGTGTATGAATCTTTAGTTGTTTGGGAAGGTCATGGCACCGTTAGATGGTGAAGCCTTGTGGGAAGAAGGTAGCAACAGGGGACTGGTCTTCAGGCTGGTTTGCCTCTCCTGGTTTAGTTAGTCTTTTCTTGCAGTTTGCAGCTCTGAGCTTCCATGAGAGAGATAACATAAGCCTTCTCCAGCTTTTGTCAGTCAGTCATTGCTTTCCTGCTATAAGGAACTATATCTCCCCTCTTGAACCCTAAGCTAAGTAAATCTCATTTTATCCCAAAACTTACATTTGAGTGGTGTCTCACAGCAGCACAGAGTAACCAGTAAAATGATATTAGATATGAAATATTAGAATATATCAGATAACCGGTAAAATTAGATGTTAGATTTATTCAATTATCCTGTAGAATATTATCATTATATATATTTATATAAATATATAATATCATGTAATCTATAGTTATAGATTTTCATATATGACTCCTTGTAGCTAAATTCTGGCTTTAATGAATTACTACATTATTTTTTTTAATGGGTCTAATTCTGAATTTATAGAAACAAAACCATGAAAAAAGAATAAAATGTTAGCTTAAACACTTTTATATTCTTCAAGAACAAAATAGAAGCAAACTTTAACAAAAAGTTGTAACTTGGAAAAGGTCATATTTGATTAGTGAAAAGATTGAATTACAGAGTAAGTGAGAATGCATTGCAGTTTGCCTACAGTAAATCAAATTAGAACAACATAAAGATTGATAAATCACACTGGGAGGAAACACAAACATAATGAGAAAATAAGAAAGATTTATAATGAGCATGCCATTGTTTATATGTAAATGGAATCGTGAAACACCCAAATCCATTTATTCTGTTGACTAGTTGTAAGTATATTCAGTACTGTTATTAACACTCTATGTTTTCAACAGATTTTTTTTTAGCTGTACGTGGTGGGAGTTTAGTTAATCATAACATTCAATTCTTGTCAGTGATTATCCATTATGGTTATCCATCCTGTTGTATCCAAACTATACTTTCATTCTTCCATATAGGCATCTGCCCTCAGCTGGTTAATAAAATGTGCATGTACATATACTTTGTCTTATGCATGATTTACATAAAGTGATTCCAGCTATAAATCTCACTTTGTTTTATTTCTCATTTCTATTTTCACATAATGTTTAAAAGTGTGATCATATTTATTTATGAACATCTTAACTATGTTTCCTTATCATTCCATATTTTATAATATGTACCCATCCTGTCCAATTGGCATTGGTGGGATTGCATGTGATCAGTAGACTTTTTATACCAGAACTGTTAAAGTAGTGAATATCCTTACATGTAACCTGTGCATTCCATTAAAGAAGTCATCTGTGCAGATGCAATCAAGAGAGAGATACCTAGCATTTTTGAGAGATACCTACATGTTTCTAATTTTGCACAACTTTTAACTTGTTGACTTTTTCATTATCTGTTCATGAAGCTATCTCATTTTTCTACATTTCTTGCTTCTTTCTCACAGGAATGCAGATATACAACATATTCTCTTCTCATGTTGTTTTCATGTTTTGGAAAGTTATAAAGGAACATGTTATCTCCCGTTGTATTCTTTAGAAATAATGACCTCTTGTTCACTAGTTAGTAGACTTGTTTAGACCTTGAATGGCTGGAGATTTGAAGTATAGACCACCTGACCACACACCTGTTCCTGAAATACTGAGAGCATCAAATGATAACCCTCCTCTCTTTCTGTGATTCTAGGGAGTCTGTGTTTCTCAGCACTGAAGTAAGCTCAAGTCTTTGTTGATAGGAAATACTTGCTTTGCATTTGACACTGCATCCTGTGTGTGATTATCTCTGCTTCCTAATAAAAGCAGTCACAGAGCATCACCAGGTGTTTAAAAATGGCAAATATCTGAAGTCCTCTGGTTATTGAGAGTTATGCTCATATTATCAGATTTCAGCAATAGTCAATGATACAGTGGGCAGCTGCACAATGTCACATTGGACATCGGTGTTGAGGGAGTCTTACTACTCTAGGTTTAGGTTATGAGGTTTATATAACAATTTTACTGACCTAGGTTACATATGGAACAACAATAAAAAAGAAACAATTATGACTGAATCATAGGAATGGTCCCTTTTCATCTTCTTTCATTTTGGGAAGTTTTATCATTACTTGACTTCACTACCCTAAGCTTTGCATACAGCATCTTTGATGTTTGTTATGTAGCACATTGCTCAATGGCCTACTTGGGCAGTGCGTGCGTGCTGTGTGTGTGTGTGTGTGTGTGTGTGTGTGTGTGTGTGTGTGTGTTTTGAGACAATTACTATCATAAAGGTATTTGTATTTACCCCTAAGCATTTCTCTTTTATTAATAATGT
Source organism: Typhlomys cinereus (assembly GCA_023101885.1). Taxonomy (NCBI): domain Eukaryota; kingdom Metazoa; phylum Chordata; class Mammalia; order Rodentia; family Platacanthomyidae; genus Typhlomys; species Typhlomys cinereus. Next base: position 533,444 of record JALPQD010000154.1, read on the forward strand.
AAGTCTTTATTTGTAGGTTTTCCTATATGTGGTCTCTTGTTTGCCTTCTAAGGAAAGGATCAAAATTTGATCAGTCATTTATTTGTTGTCAGTCTAGCGATCACCATGGATTGCTATTCTTCTAAATCTAGTCAAAGTCATAGAAATTTTAAAAAGATATAAGAATAAATAATGAAATTCTAGTATATACATATAATAACAAAACAGTTTAAATCTTTTTTTTATTCTTTTAGTAGAGTCTAAGAAAGAAACATTTTGACTAAGTAATCAATTTTTCCTTCATAAATGTTTGTTCTCATTTATACTACAAGTTATATGTGAAATATTGCAATATGCTTATAATCTGAAGTGAGCTTTTTCTGTAGATGTCATCTGCAATATGACAGTAATTCTAGTACAGTAAGAAGTTTGAATAAGAAAATAAGCTTAAAAGAATGGCACGGGGAACATTACTGAAAGCCATAGAAATAAGTAAATCTCAATTTCCTTTAGATAATATATAATTGATGCACAAAGAGCTGAAATATTTATTTGATTCCACAGTTCTCTAGTGGCATCTAAGTGAAAAACATGTGGAATATATATCATTAAAGAGATCTTAAAATATATTTAAACAAAGTGAGTACTCATATTTTTCACTGAGCTCTATTATACTTCTTTACCTATTTCACCTATGTAGAGATGTCTAATTTATGGTTATTAAATGTTTAAAGAATTGCATGTATTTTTCTAAAAGGGAACATTTACTCAGAACTGCAATTGTTAGAAAAACATGTAGGAAATCTAAAGGATTTAAAAAATACTGAGAAAGCTATAACTTGCTTTTTAAAGTAGGACAAGCAGTTATTTAAATAAGATGGGAGGCCTCAGGGTACAGTGAACATTTTTAATTGCATATTTAATTAGAAATATGCTGGAGACATAGTGTTTAGTTTAGCTGAAGCTCATGGGCCTTGGCAAAACATTTTTTTTCTAACCTGAATGTTTTTTAACTTTCAAAAATTATATTCAGTTTAACAGAATTTAATTGTGCTGCTATTCATTATTAAAGGATTAGAACTTTTTATTTCTTTAGAACATAAGTTGACAAGTTTATTTTAAGAGATTTTCTTTTAATTATTCTTGAAACTTACTTAACATCTGAAAATTTGCTTACTTGATGGTTTAGAAAGACTAAAATAACATCTAAATGGTGGAAAATCCAGTGTATTTTGCACGTTTTGTAGATTGGGTATGTCTGTAAGGGTTTAGGAATTAAGAGAAAAAGGTATGAAGCTTAAAAAACATAGAATGATGCTAAGGGTGCAATCCTGTTGATAAAATTCATGAATTCTGAACCTCAAATAACCACATCTTGGAGTTCAGAGAACCCCATTTCTAAGTTCAGATATGTGATCCCAGATTTGAGAGGTGACAGCCAGAAAATCAGAGTCAGCGGTACATAAAAAGGTCCAGTCCAGTCGGAGGTATATGAAATAGTGTTTGTAGAAAATACAACAATGAAGCAAAATAGTAATTTGAGAGGAATTACATTGCTTTATGTAAGGGAGGTGTACTCATCGGAACTTACCAATCATTCATGAATATATTTCATATGGTAGCTAAAAGTGAGAATTTGTCCTCTGATATAATAAGATTAAGTCTTGGGTCATATAAATAATATAGAGAAAAGGATTGGCTTTTCAATAGTTTGATTCTGCTTTTCCCATAGAAGCATGAAACTTATCATATAATGAATGAACAGCTTGAATTATGTAGAGACACTTTCCCAATGGAGGAATTGTTGCCGTCACAGCATTCTAAGGATAACTTCAGGAGATAGAATTACTGAATGGGCTTGTGGACTTTCCTTTCTTCAGTCCTCACTGTATCCTGAAACGTAATCATTCGCCAAGGCACCAGCGAGGATCAACTGCTACCGTGATAGGATGAGTCTTTCAGGAAGTGTATCTCTTCAAATGTGCTTCTCATTTTCATATGATTGAGATGAGGCAGTGTGCTTCCATCATGTTTGGCATCTGCCTGTCTGCAGCAATGAAAAATGTGCTCCCTGAGTGGAAAAGCAAACTGCACAGAATGTGGAAGGCAGGAAACTGAAGAGGCAGAAGGATTGACAGCACAGACATACATTCCACTTTCACAGATTAAAGTGATCATGAAGCTTCTCCTTAATTGTCTAGGTTTTATTTTCCTCTAAGAGCTATGCATTATTTTTTCCATTGCCACAGTTTAGGAGCTTAAAAATCTTCTATTGTGAATAGGCCTGACATGTTGTATGTACCCAGCAAACTACATGGCTAGACCTTTTCTTCTGATATTTGTGGACCCCCACCAAGCTCACTTGACTGAGCCCAAATTCTCCTCCTGAGTATAGACCTGATATCAATAATCCTTCTAATGATCTAATCCAATTTTTCATCATAGTAACAGAGGAATCTGTTTTCAATAGCCCAACACTACGTAAGGGCTCATTTAAGTCAGGGCTACTAAAGACAATCCTTTTCCTTAAAGTCACCTGTGATATGTCCTAATGATAGGAAGGAAGCCTGCCGTATTTGGATTCCTGTAGATTATGCAGAGGATTAGGGGCATGGGAAACATCATGAAAAATACATGTTGAAACTCTGCATAATATCACTGGTCTTATTATATAAAAACCTCCTGAGCATACTATTAGCAATGATGTGCTTTCTGTATTCAATAATACTTGCAGAGGATAAATAACTATGAATAAAGGATTCCTCAAGAAAACTTAGAAAAACTTTTGTTTTACCAAGTAAGAGCAGTGGCAAGAGACAGAGCTGCCATAGTCAACCAGTTGTCCCAAATCACCATCATCTGTCTCTCTCCCTTCCTGTCTCCTTCCTTCTCCCTCTTCCTCTCTCCTTCCTTCTCTCCCTTTTCCTTTCCTCTCTTATGATGTTGTTATTGTTTTCCCAAAGTGTAGGTCCTGATGACTTAACACTTTGTAACTGAACAGCATCCATCCGCAGCACCAGGGCTGGAGAACTGTGTAACTGTACTACACGATAGCCTGGCTCTTGATTTGTACTGAACACCACAGAACTGCACAGTTCCACATTTCTCAAAACACCTGTCTAGACAGACAAATTCTGTCTTGGTGAAACACACACACATACTCTTTTTCTCACACACACACACTCACACACACTTTACACAAAGCTTTGCTCCATCTGCAAGGTGAAGAAACTCCCATTCACAAGTTTTCATCTCAATGCATGGAAACAAAATTGTGTGAAACTGTGTGCACCAGTTTAAGTCTGCTGTAATTTCCCCTAAAATTTAAAGAAATTACATCAGCTTATCAAAGATTAATAAGGACTAGAGAAAAATAAACAAAGGCATAAATGCTTCCAAAATGCTGAAGATAGAATAACTCATTCTATGTGATAAAACTAAAAATAAATGATAGCTAAGATGGGTAAGCATTGTTACTGTGCTCTTTCCAAGACCTTGTGTCTGACAAATAAGTTATTGTAATTCTCTTTTAATTATTTCAGTTCCAGCTTAATGAGTGGATTTCTGCTCTTCTCACTAGAAATTTAAAACATCAAAACTGTCCTGTTTCTTATTTGAAGACAGTACAGTTTCACATTCAATATCTGTATTTTGGCCTGCAGCTGATGGAGGACAGTATCTTCTCTCTTCCCTGAACTTTCCACCCTGAAATTGGCTTCAGAAAATTAAGTTTGCCAATGATGTTGACTATACCCATGACCTTTAAAGTAGTATTCTTTTCAGACTACTCTGAATACCTAAAGGAAAAGTAGAGCTCTGCCTTTTGTCATGACTGCTCAGCTTCCAGAAAAGTCTTGTGTCTTTCCTAACCTGTTCTTTTGATGTTTTCATAGACTTTTGGCCCTTGATCCAACCCAGCTAATTTATTCAGTAAGAAACTGCTCCATGTACTGCATCTTAGCATCTCAAGGCGATGCATGCAATTACTAAATTTTTAGTGTGCTTTAGTGTTATGAGGAATAGATGAAAAACCTATGAGCCATGCTAATTTCCAAACCTACAGACAATACATTCTAACTCAGAGAATAAACTTGAAATGGTGAATTGATAAAGCAAATAGTAAAAGATTTTACTTTGCAAAAAGGGACAAAAGCTGGTGTTTTCAAAACTTGAATGAGAAATAGGCCTAAAGTCATGGTATAGTATTAAACAACACTTGTGGATAGGATAGCAAGAAGGATAATATCTAATACAGTGTTCCAAATTTATATATTGTTTCAAGCATCTATCATGAGAATAAATATTTTAAAACTAAAATATGACTTGCTGCAATTGTTCAAAATAAATGTCAGGCTTGACTTAATAGTATTAGACTTGATAGAAACAAAATAATTACACTAAAAGTCATAGCAGTATAAACAAAATGCTAACTTTCTTTGATTTGGCTTTGTGCAGGTCATGTTGTGGTTATCTTATGACACATGGTGGAGTTAAATCTTTTTGCCTAGAGTCAATGATGAAATCTTTAGGCAGCATCATCGCTTATAAAATGGCAGGAACAGGTCATTTAATTTTTGATTACATTAATGTGCTACAACTGTTTAGACAAACAGATGGACTGCTAGATAGATCTGCTTCTGGGGATGTCTAATAGATGCTACAAATGTTTCTTATTTTATAGACTGAAAAATTATATTCAAGATGGTCTCACAATATTTCTTTGAAGAAGTGTGACAGAACCATGATTTGGAATATGAACAGATGATGAAAAGTTTGTGTGCAGCATACTTTCTGCTAAGACTTTTATTTTTCTTTATTTCTTTTCATTTTTTTTCTTCTTTTCTGCAGCAACAACGAAAAGCCTTCCTGTGACATCAGAGACCAGGATACCATGTTGACCACATGACTTTCAAATATGTTTCTGAAGAATAGTACTGTAGTGTTTCAGAAAAGGAAAGAGAAACATAAAAATGAAGCTTGTTTCTGAGTCTCCATTTATGTTATCTGTCCATTAAGATCTTCCCTGGATTGTCTGAAGAATTGCCTCCTATTATATTTTAGTTCCAGGATATATGAGGCACTTTATAATAACAGCCAGAAAAATTTCTGGCATGATGACTTTTATGCTGCCCTTTGTAGCTTTGCTAAACTCTAAAAATTATAGAGCTGACATTCATCACCTTTATGTTTTAAAGAAAGGAAATACTTGAAATTCTGGATGCCAACAGCTTTGAAATTTTTCTTGTGTTACCGCCTTATAATACTCATGTATTCATAATAATGGTTAAGAATTACCGGTCAGCTGTATGTAGGAAGAAAGTCTCCGGCTTGTAGAACCTTCCAGCTGTAGAGATTTAGCATCATTATTTCTAAAATATGACCTTCCCCAGCAGCATTTCTAATTATACTCCCAAATTGGAACTAATACACTCTGAAGACCAGACTCATCATTATGACTTACAGTGTTCAGTCTATAGAAATGCAAGCATTCATTGTAGAAAAAAGAGCATTAAAAATCCTTGGATTAGAAAAAGGAAGTCTTTTGAATGTACAAATTCTGCTTGTTAGTGAATAACAGGGGTGGTAATTATGGGCCATATGTGGTCTACATTCTCAATCACATTTGGAAAACATCCATCACCATCAGCGTGGCTGGCCTTGGTTCTGCCCTCCTGAGTATAGAGAGAGTGAGTCTGAACAAAAGTCATCTACGGAGCCAGAACATACGCTCAAAAAATGTCAGGCTGCCTAATATCTTCTCCAAGAGGCTTTACCTAAATGAAAATGAAGTTCATCACCACTCAATTAATTATGTACATGTATCTATCTTATTTTATAAATTAGCGGCCCATGACAGTATGCATTTGAAAAGAGATGAGTATTTAAAAAGTGATATTTATAAACAATTAATATTACCCTATCGAGTTGTGTATGTAAAAATATTTCATGCTCTATTTCTTAAAATTCCAATAATTCAAAATCTTTTTTTTAAAAACCAAAACAATATTACTTCCTTTTGGATATCTTAATAATTTCTGTGTTATATATTTACTCAAAATGTTTCCATCATGAACAAAATGATTGTCCCAAAGTCCTAGAAAGAAAAATTAACATATGTAGAATTAATGTTTCAGTAGCAAAAACCTAAGTAAATTCACGGATCTACTATACTTTGTGTAGCTGGAACTCATAAACATGACAACCTTCAACTGGGCAGTGTTCAGACCATTACTTCTGCACATGTATACACATTATGCATTTTTCTAAAGTAGTTAGTAAGTGTTTTCCTTTATAATATGTCACTCTCTTTGGGTTAAAATATAGTTGTGTTTTCAGAAAAATATGCTGATAATGATATAAGATAAGAACATTCCTGCTTTTTATTATGTACCAACATATTTATACACCAAATATTCAGTGAAACTTCATGGTATAGATATTTTGCTGTTATCATTTTCAGGGGTGAGAACTGAACCTAAAATAAAGTAAAAAATGGCTGTGCTTCATGCAGACTCGAGACAAGTTGAGCTTAAAATCATAGGAATTGCTATCTTGGTCCCTTCTCAGATCAGACCTTACTTCTGGCTCTCCCTCCTAATTTAAGCATCAGTTATCTCCTGTCCCTACATTATGGTGAATGCTTGCTGTCTTTTGAGTCATAAATTGAAACCAGATTCTTTCTGAGTGGTATTCTGGATTCACTTTCTGAGAGTTGATGCTTTTGTCTTCATTCAGAACAGCTACCCAGCATCGACCCTACTCATCAGTGTCACGTGTAAGGTACAGCTTTCATCCCCTCAATTCATTATATATTTCAGTCTCTCAGTTTTTTCTAATGTATGTGAGAATCTTCTGGAAAGATCTCAAATATTTCTTAGACCCCAAAACACTGAATAATTCAATCTACATCAAGTAGATAAGGCCTTAGTAATTTTTAGAAGTGTTATGTAATGGCTAGCTAGGAAGAACATTTCTTTTTTTTTTTTTTAAATAATGTATTTTTTTTCCACTCATACAAACGTAATAAGTACCCTGGTCCCCTCCCTCTACCCCTCCCTAGACCTCCCTGTTCCCTCCCCCTTTTCCCCCTTCCTTTCCCCCCTCCCTCCCTTTCTCCAGTGCCCCCTCCCCCCATCCTGGAGCATCCTTTAATGTGTATGTCAAACTTTCCTCTGGGTCCTCCTCTCTGATGAGGTGTAAAGACTCAGTGGCATTTCCTAGAACTCTTGTGTTCCCCTTAAATATAGGAACACTATTGTGGTTGTTAATCCCTTGCTTCTAAGGATCCTAGTGCCTTTAGTCTATGCTAGACTTTGAGGGGTCAATGATATGTTGGTCATTGTGCAGATCATGGAGAGTCCTATTATGATTGCTTTGGCCCCAACTTGTGTGAAGTATCTTGCATATCATTACTCCTCCCATCCTTGTGCTCTTACAATCTTACCACCCCCTCTTCCGCAAATTTCCCTGAGCTTTAGGATGGGGTGGAAGAACATTTCTTAAGATATAAAACCACCTTGGGAGCTGGAGAGGTGGCTCAGGGGTTAAGTCTCTGCTTTGCAGGCAGAAGATCCTGAGTTCGGATCCCAGGCCCACGTATAGATGCCGGGCGGAAGCGGGGCGGCCTGCATTTCTGGTCCTGGTAGAGCGGAGCCTGTGAATCAGGGCAGAGTAAACAAGGAGGTGGAGGCGTCCACGGTGGTTCCTGAATTCGTCCATGGTTCTACACACACACACACACACACACACACACACATATACACGCATACACACACAATTGAATAAAAAGAAAAAAAAAACAACACCTTGGGCTGGAGAAGTGGCTCAGGGGTTAAGCCTCTGCCTTGCAGGTGGAAGGTCCTGAGTTCAGATCCCTGACCCCACGTGTAGACACTGGGTGGAAGCGGGGCAGCCTGCGTTTCTGGTTCTGGTAGGGTGGAGCCTGTGAATCCCAGGGCAGAATAAACAAGGAGGAAGTGGAGGCGGTCCATGGTGGTTCCCGAATTTGCCCGTGGTTCTACACACACACACGCATGCACGCACACGCACACGCACAATTGAATTTAAAAAAGATATAAAACCACCTTAAGATATCATGTCACTACAGTCAAAGTGTCTAAAATTCAATACACATACACACACGCGCGTGCACACACACACACACACACAATAAGAAATGCTCCTAAGGATGTGGTGAGAAGGGATCAAAATAACAAAATAACAAAGACACGGAATCCATCTAGTTGTCCAATAGTAGATGAATGGATAGTGAGAATGTGGTCTATAAACAATGGAATAATATTTACTTCTCATAAATAATAGATTAATGAAATTTGCTGGTTGGTTGATGGATTTGGAAGAAATACTTGAGAAAGGATCTCAAATGCAGGAAGACAGACAATATAGGTCCCCCTCCCTTAAAAATGGGTCCTAGCATTGAACCTTCAGAATAAAATGCTCAGAGCAATACTTCTATAAAACTTCCAAACTACAAAAGAACAAAAGTCAGGTGGGGAAGATCCCAAAAGAGTAGAAACAAAAGAACACAGACAATTACAGAAGAAAAGTCTTAAAAAGGAGGTAATAAAAAGGATGGGACCTAGGAAGGGATAATGTAGCAAAGAAAGAGAGAAAAAAAAAAAAAAACAAGGCAAGAGGCTGTGGGGAAAAAAGTGCTCACCCAACTGCAAATGATGCAAGCTACAATAATTCTGTAAGAACAATCCAGTGGAGGAACAGTGGTATGTAAGTCCCACCATAGCCAGCTGTCTTCTGAGTATGTTCTAACTCCCCCACTTCCTTATTATTAGGGAGAATATATCTACTAAAATAAAACTATCCAAACAATAATGGAAGGGGAAAAGAGTAGACAGGAAAAGATGTCTTAATGTTAGCGATAGATAGCTTCATAGTAAACTGGCATCTAAACACTTCTTATTATATTCTTACATAAGGAAAGCTCTCAGCAATCAAGCAAGATGTACCCTACTGCAATGGAAGATGAGTGAACCAGAAAATCACAATTGGCCAAAAATCATATTATCAGATACACTGGAGCACCGATTGCTCACCAGGTCATCAAAATCTCTTCCCATCCAAGGCTACAGGAGCTTCCTAGAAGAGGGGGCAGTAAGATCATAAGAGAGTAAAGATGGGGTGATGAACTGTTGGTCAAGACACTCTAGTCATGACTGGGCTACTCCATTCAGAAGCTCATTTCAATGAGACCCACCACCTTCAGATCTGCACAATGGCTGACCAGTGCCCCGCAGACCAGTGAGGATCTCAGGAGAAACAACTGAGCCCAGAAAGAATCTCTAGGGCAGGTGCTGGTGTAAAGAAGGAGAGCTTCCCCCACTTGCAAGTTTGTCCTTCATATACGAAGGGCCATATATATCACCTCAGAAACCTGGTTCCTTCTTTCCTTGCTTGCAGAGACATTCCAAATGGAGTTCTGTGGCCCATATGTGTAGAGGGACAAGAGGGTAGGAAGGGCTGGATTGGCCAAGGGAGAGTAGCGTGGGAAAGAAGGGAGACAAGAGGAAAGCAGGAGGGGGGGGGCAAGGAAAGAGTAAGGACATGTCAATGTTTGTGAGTTGTCCCTCACAAGTTCATGTGTTTGAATGTTTAGTTGTTTGGAAGATCAAGGTGAAGCCTTGCTGGAGGAAGGCAGTCCCAGGGGGCAGACCTTGAGATTGATTAGCCTCATCCTATTGCCAGAAGAGGTCTGCTCTACCAGTGGCAGTCTTCCAACTCTCAACCTCCATGAAGTACACAACTTTTGCCAGCCATTCATGCCTTTTTTAAGTTGAAGAACTGTATAAATCATAAGCTCAATTAATCTCCCTTCCTACCTTTAAATTGAGTCTCTGTTTTGTCCCACTATAGCACAAAGAGTAACCTGTGTAGAAATTGGCACTGAGAGTTGGGTATTATGTGTGAGACTAAGAGGATCAAGTAACAAAAGGTGAAGCTGTTGTTTGTGAGGCTGAAAGAAGTTGGTATGCAATAGTACTTCATAGCTGAGATATGTTTAGTGCACCTTTGGAGTTGATTGTTAGGAGAACTATGAAGAACCTTGTGACTTTGTGCTGGGAAAGCCTTTGCTTCTTGTGACAGAACCAAAAGGTCATTCTTGTGAGAGCATGGAAGACAGTAATGTGAGAGTTGCAGACAGTGGAAGTCCTTCTTGTAATGGTTCAGATGGAAACAGAGACTGTGTTGGGAACTTGAGAAGAGACAAATGGAATTACATGTTGGTAGAGAGTTTGATCAAATTTTGCCCTCCTCCTTGTCTGACGTTAAATTTGAGAGCATGTTAGGGGACCTTTCAAGACAATGCAATCTTGAGAGTGTGGCATGGCTACTTTTTTGCAATCTTGTTCAGAGTCATGAGAAAAAAGAGCAAGGATATAGGCAGAAGGATATGAAAACTAGGAATTTTGATGAGAAATGAAAGAACAAGTTTAAAGGGAATATAGACAGAAAATGGAGGCTATCGTTATTAGTGAATCAAAGCCTGCTTTACACTAGGATAATAGGAGAGGCTGCACCCTGAGGGAAAATTCCTCAGGGAAGGATCTCACCCATAAAAGTGCAAATCCTTTTTGAAGGAATCACTAAAGGAAGAAGTTACAAAGGAAAAGTTTGTTCCTCCTCTGAAGCAATTTCCAAAGAGAGATTCTTCCCATTGTCAGCACAGAGAAGCTGAATCAACTGTGATTCAAGGGAACTAATTTCCATCTGGAGGTTATAGTAGAACTTGGCAAAATTGTCTCTGTGTTCCTGGCTTTAGAAACATCAAAGATGCAAGAGGGAAGAGGTCCTGGATTCCTGCTCCAAGGTTTCAGAAAATGGCAGAATCCAGTCAGTTTAGAAACTGGAGTTAAAGACTTGTTTGCCATTGAGAAGTAAAGATGTTAGAGATGCCAGAGCCAATGTGCAATATCTTCCAACAAACACTGTATGACCTGGGAGGAGCCGGCCCAAGAGGAAAATGAGTTTTGTGAGCATCTGTGTTGGAGGGGTAAAATCAAAGCCTGTTGGAACTGTGATGACATCAACAAGAGGTGCTAGACTTGGAGGTACAGGATTTTGAGTTTTTCTTGTGGGTTTTGGATCTTATTTTTCTGGATATGTTCCCATTCCTCAGTGGATTGAGAATGTTTATTCTGTGCCACTGTATTTTGGAAGCATGTATGTCTTTTGCCTTTACAGGCTGATTTGGATCTTGAACTTTTGGACTGTGTTGGGACTACTGATATATTCTATGAGGACTTTTAAAATTTGATCAAATATATTGTTTCATAATGGGTGGAATGTTATGGTTTGAAATGTGAATCGCCCCTCACAGTCTCATGTGTTTGAATCTTTAGTTGTTTGGGAAGGTCATGGCACCTTTAACAGGTGGAGACTTGCTGGAAGAAAGCAGTCACAAGGGGGTGGGGTTTGGGTGGACAACTTCTGGAAGAGGTCTGCTTTTGTAGTTGACAATTTTGCATCTTTTAGCCTCAATAACAGATATTTCTTAAGCTGTCTTCAACTTGTGTCAGCTATCCTTGCTTTTTACTGCCTTGAAAGAGGCATATCTATATCTATATATGTCTATACATCCTCTCTGGAACCATAAGTTGAATAAATCTTCCTTTAAATTATTTGAGACTCAGTGATCTCTCACAACAGTACAAAGAATAACAAGGGCAGGACATAAACTCATTTTGTTTATACATGAAAATGTCTCAACAGATATATTGTTTGTTAAAAAATTTAATTTTGGGGCTGGAGAGGTGGCTCAGGGGTTAAGCCTCCGCCTTGCAGGCGGAAGGTCCTGAGTTCGGATCCCAGATCCCACGTATAGACGCCAGGCAGAAGCGGGGGCGGCCTGCGCTTCTGGTCCTGGTAGGGCGGAGCCTGTGAATCCCGGGGCTGAAGGAGGTGGAGGCGTCCATGGTGGTTCGCGAATTCGTCCGTGGTTCTACACATACACACACACACACACACACACACACACACACACACACACGTGCGCGCATGCGCCACACATACATATGCACATGCGCACAGTTGAATAAATAATTAAAAAAAAATTTAATTTTGAAAAAAAATTAAAAGTGTCTTCTGACAACACAGCCAAGCTGAAGAACGACCACTTTCTGGCCAATTGGAAAGACAGACAAAGAAATATATTCACAAAAGAAATGCACAAGTGCACAAAGTGACATAATTATGAAAGATGGAAGCAAGCGTGATAAATGGTGGTGGCTAGTTGCATGAGGTTAGTCATTTCTCTAGAGAGGAAACAGTTTAGCTAATGTCAAAATAATGAAGAGTCATAAGTAAAATGAGGTTAATTTGGGGTGTATTCTGGAAGAAGTAGAATGAAGATGAGTCATACTAGGTAGTTTCACACCACACAGGATCACTGTTCTTGGAGTAGGCTTTGTAAGCTATCTGTTCTTATCTCTGGCAGACAATTGGTATTGAATACATGACTTTTAAAGTGAAGTGTCGAGTAGCCTTACACTTCATTTTCCCTTCCCAAACTCTTCCTTTTTCCTTTAGGGTTTTTATTAAGTTGGTAATATTTTGGTTTATTAACATCCTTATATTTTTAAAAAATTGTTTAGGTAGTTTGTATAAAGTCCTGCTATAGCTAGGTAGTCTGTATATTGTATTAAATTTGCTATTCCTTTTCCTCTGCTTCCCACATCATGTTCTACACATCTCAACAATTATTAGCATGGATAAACATTGTGTATAATGGGAGAAAGTGTTTAGCTAGTTACTGGGCAAGGGATTCACATTTAGAATGCAAAGAGAATTCAAAAACATAAAATTTAAGGAGCCAATACCCCAACTAACAAATTGGCAAATGAACTAAACAGACAAGCACTTCTCAAAAGAAGTACAAACAGTGAATCTGTACATGAAAAATACTCAATACTTGTAGCCTTTAGGGAAATGAAGCTAAAAGCGCAATGCAATTCCATTTTGTACAACTCAGCATGACTGTCATCAATAAAGCAAAGACCACAGAATTTGCTGACTAGTATTCAACAAAAAAGAGGCCTTTATGCTGTATGCTTTCGTGGGCAGATAAAGTAATCCAGTCCCTACCAATATCAGTGTGCAGGTTCTGAAATAAAGTAAACCTTCCACATGATCCAACTGTACTACTCCTAGGTGTCAATATCAACTTAACATAGAAATATCTAAAGATCTTATGCTTTATAAAATATACAGATAAATCCATATAGCATCTCTAAATATGTGAGGAGATGTATACATGTATGTTTACTGTCACAGTTAGTCTGCATATTGCTGATAAAGGAACTACCAAAAGGCTTAAGGGTACATGATGTCTTATTTTTCTCTTATGATAGCCCAGTTATAGTTACTTGTCCACCTTGACAGAAAAGTCCTTACTAACATGAAGCGCTGAGGAAAATGGCCACACCATATCCATATATCCATAAGACTGCTAAGAGAGGGGCAATTCCTAGTTGCCAGACCAGCATGTCTGGCCAAAGTATACCAAAAGTTCCTAACCAGTTCATTCACCCGGCCAGGAACTGGCACCAGCCAGCATGAGCTGCCACTCCTTATCAACCACACAATCTCCTGTAAGATTGTTCTGAAGTTACTCAATTGCTAACTCTTTATAAATGTGCCCACAGCTGTAAGCCTCCGATTGTCAACTACATCTAACTTTAACACTGTGGCAGTTACTCCATATGTTGCTGATCAAACAATGACTAAACAGCTTAAGAGAAAAGGGGGTTTTATTCTCTTACAACTGTCTGGTTATAATACATTTTTTTTTTCCAGCTTGACAGGAGCATCCACATCAACACCAGGACCAAGAGAACTGGCTCTGCCACATCCACATAATGACTGAGAAAGGGATGATCCTTATTTGCCAAACCAGCACATCTGCCCAAGTATACAGAAGGATGCAACTTTCTCAACCATCTTCATCCATTTTAATTCACCTGCCTGGGGATTAGTCCCACCCACCATATGCTTTTGATCCGCACAACTGATTTGCAGATTCTATATCATGAAACAGGAAAGAATGCGGCATGAAGTCAAGGGAACAAATTTAAACTGACACAAAAGTTTTACGAATTTCTCCGATATTACTTGCTTCAGCTTCCTTCAAAGTCTAGTGCAGCTTCCTTCAAAGTCTAGTGCGAGGTGTAAGGCACATCTCTCCCCTTGTGCCTCACCTACTTGACTCCCTCTGACTGCTGTTTTGTTGCACCAGACATTAAAGCATTCGGAGGTCGAACTTGACAAGGCAAGAAGTCTCCTGGGTATTACATGTCACTTAAGAACTTGAATTCTACCTTTTGGTGAAGGTCTTACCAAAGTCTTTGAGAAAAAAAGCCTTTTTGGCTGACAGGCATTTGCCTGCACTCTACCGCCCTCTGCCCCTCTTCTTCGCTAACCCTGAACCTTCTTTGCATCACCATGTAGGACACCATAGTCTTCAACAAACTCAAAGGAAATACCTAAGGAGGTTCTTCTACTGGGTTGGGTCCTCAGAAATTTTCCTTTATATAAGATAAAAAAGTTTAAGCAATGGCTTTACAAAATTTATTCCACTAATAGCAAATTTCAGAAATATTTGGCTCTTGAAGTCTTTTTAGCCCCTTTCTTCAATATTCAAAGCATGTGGAGTTGAGAACAGATCTTTGAGAATTAAAAATGGAATATTTGATTAGGTTGGTTTAGTCTAGTGCCAGTTTAGGATTTTGAGGATGTTAAGAAACCAGAATAAACTTATCGATACCCAATGTCCCTACTCCCTATTTTCTTTATTCAGGACGTAGCATCTTGTTAGGCAGATGTCTTCCACTCTGATTGGGGCATGAACTTAAAAATAAAAAGAGGCACTTGTGTCAAGGACTGCAAGTGTAGTGACAGCTGGTCCTCTTCATTGCTCCCCCATGGTCCCATGAGTTCTGTTCATCTCGCCTAAGCACATTAGGGCCCTTTGCAAAGGTGCTTCTTTTATATTCCCACAGGAAAATGTTATCTAAATAATACAATAACTTCTTTTCTTTTCCTGTAGGATGCCAATGCTTCAACATGTCTATTATGTTCAGAATTAAGATTAATTGCACTACTTCACTACTCACAATGACCCTCCAAAACTAGCATGGTATTAATTGCTTTTTATTGTAGCAATAACATAATGTCACAGACAGATTGTTTGCTAAAATCTCTAAGAAGAGCCACACCTGTTTAATTATGTCTTGCATGTTTTTTCTATTTTTAATTTATCCCTGGTCCCTTATCCATAATTGTTTTTAAAACAAGTGATGCAAGCTTACAGAATTCCATGTAATTCAGACTTGCATTTAGTCTCAAATCCCACCCTACCACAAGTGTCTCATACTGCCTTAATGTTTGCTTTTAATTGTTCTTCAAAATCTGGCTGATAGCTTATTATTGTGAAAATTCTTTGACTATAGTCATTCTTCACTTTTACTTCTCATGCTATTGTGATTCTTATTTATATATTGCTTTGATTTTATTTTAAAAACTTTGAAGTCAAAATTCTTATTAATCCAATTTCAATGTTTACAAATATAAATATTACTGAAAAAATGATCTTTCAGATAACACAAAAGATTGTGATGTTGCAGGAGAGGAAATAGCAATATGTTTATCTTTTAACACAAAAACAATTAGCTTTCTAAACTTTTGTATTCAGTCTTGAGATACAGATGCAAATTTCTGCAAAAGATGCTTATTACAGTTGTTTGGTCAGCAGTGGTTTTTATACTGTATTAGATATTACATTATACAATTGCATTGTATTAATATTAGTATTAGCAAATATATTGTGCAAAATAATTAGTATAATACTTGAATTTTGACATTCAATATTAAAGTAAGTAATAAAAATTTTCTTTCTAAAATCATAAATGATATGCAAACTTTTTTGCAGATCAATATGAATCAGTTCTTTCTTTTGTAGTTACATAAATTAAATATATCACTGGTTAAGTATATATTGTTCACTTTTAAAAAGATGGAAATAATAAAAAATATCTGATTTCATTTGGAAGATAAGTTTTTAAAGCAATGCAAATAATTAACAGATTTTTGTGTTTTCTTATCTAGGAAACAGTTTACTTTCACACATCAAAGAAAATGGTAACTATCATTGAAGGTATGCATCTAAATATATCTTTCAGGGAAGTGTCAAATGGGACACTCTCATTTGCAAACATTGAAGAAAATATTTTACTGCTACGCTAGGAATAAAATAAAGTTACTTAATGGCTGTTTTCAGCTGTGGGCATGAACAAAAATATAAATAAGTTATTCAGGGAAGTTAGGTTAGGACAAATATAAATATTGATTTTATTTTCTGATCTGGTTGGAAAATTGCATTTGCTTTGCTATGATAGGAAATAAATGCATTATATTTTGAAAATACTTAAGATTAAAAAAAAAAACCTCTGTAAAAAGATCACAAACCCTTAACACCCTTAAGGACTTTTTTGTAATATTGAGACAGAGAGAGAGAGAGAGAGAGAGAGAGAGAGAGAGAGAGAGAGAGAGAGAGAGAGAGAGAGAGAGAGAGAGAGAGAATACATTTTGGAATTGAATTCAGTGGTAGTGATACATAATGGGTATAGTCGGCTAATTTTCACCATAAATAAGAGCACTATGGATGGTAGTCTGGTTAGTCATACTTCAACTTGATTGTGATTTCAAGCATATATGTTCATTTCATTTATTTATGTTCATATTATGTTTGAATGACATCCTGCAAATCTATAAAATGCACATATTAGTGCACACATGCACACACACATACACACACAAAACATACACACACACACATCAAAAAATTTAGGGCATGGTAGAATCAGAATAGTGGATTTTAACTTTGATGCTTGCAAGACGACAAGCCACAGGAGCAGCTCCTGGTGGAAAGGTGATATGCAGTGTCTCACGCTCAATCTTAGACATGTGGCTTCCCAAAAGCCTTAAGCAGAACTTGTGAAGTTCCAGGTTATGAGTCCTTAGACCCTAGAATTATCAGTTATAAAGCAGGACTAGCAATACTTGCCTCAGAAATGAGATTAAATAAAATTATATATGCTAACCGATTAAGGTAGAACCAGGCTTAAAGATAACATTCAGTAAAAATGTTTGCAGTAGTTATTTGGTCTTATACTGCAGCAGGGTCACATGCTTGAATTTTAAGTGTACTATAATTAGTTAAGCAGCGGAGAAATAATCACTTCATAGGCATTCATTGAATTCCTGCTGAGATAAATACAATAAATATTTTCCTTTTACTTTTCTCCTTCAGAAATCTTCATCTGCTTTACCTTGTCAATTCTGATTTCTTTCTATATTCTGTGTTGCCAAATGCAGGTTGTATATATCACTCAGTCAGTGTTTCTGTCCTGCATGCATTACACTCTTCTAGATACTGTTGGCTTATGCTAAACACAGTCATATTCTGTGGAACTTCAGGATAAGGATAAAGAAAAATCACCAATAACTCAATTTTAGACAGGCACACCCACTCAGTGAACACTTACCTGTCTACTTTATAGGAAGCACCTGTTAAATGCCAAAAATATGGAAATATTGAAAACATCTGCCTTCATCTAGCTACACTGAGTAGGCTGATATGTTAGAGCATGATACACATATGCATTAAGTTTTACAGATACACTGATAAGCCAACACAAATTCTTGGAATTGATTGTGTTCATTTTCTCTCTCATGACCTACTCTTGTTTTCTTATCTTTCATTTCCCATTTTAAAATTTTACAATCATGTGTGGTGGGGCAAACTAGCAGTGAACCATATCTCTTGCTAAATTGATAGCTTAGAATAGAGTGGTCTGTCAGTGTGGGAAGCACTTTTCACCATTTTTTTTCTTTCCTCTCTCTTTGCATCTTTTGTCTCCATAGCCTAATCTGGTGTGAGACTGCTCACCATGGCACTTAATAAACCTGTGTATGGACCAAATCAATCCAATCTGATTTGATGTATGATTCCTGATCCATATGCGTTTGAGTAGTTTTTTAACCTCTAGCAATTCCATTAATATTTATGGCTTAGTCTTCTTGCCTGTGTATTTCAGGAAATAGTAATTATAGTCTGTAAGTTTTGAATATTAAATGATACAGTGCATGTTTCTAGCACAATGACTATGATATTTAGATACTTGAAAAATGCTATGTAAAATTCTTAATTTGAATACAGGGCAAGCTAAGAATGGCAATAAACTTTTGTGGGTCTCCATGTTTCAATTTACACCATAACTTCTTCAAACCTTAACTTGTATTCTATCATTAATTCTACAAAATGATCTACTGTGGATGTGGCCTCAGCTTCATGAATAATGCAGTTATTTGTGAGTACAGGTTGTTTGCAATTCGTCTCTGTGCTCTGTCAATGCCCTGTGTTTTCCTAGGCATCACACAGGACGCTAACTTCAGCTACAAGGATAGAAGGGAGTAACTTCAACTCTCAGTTATTTAAAGTACATGCTATGGTTGTTAGATAAAATAATGCAAAAAGTTGATTAACAAATGGAAAGACGTATCCTTAGTGATTTCTCACAGATGTGTTTAATTCTCTATAAATCTAAAAATGATATTCAAGACTATCATGGAGGAAGATAATCTATTAAATAAATGACTATTCTGTGCATTGTCAATATTTTGTTGAAAATACTCCTGAATTAAGTTTTCTAATTTTAAATATTATAGGTGATATCTTTGTAAAATTGAATTATGAAGTAAAAAGTAAAACAAGTATAGAAATAAAGATATAAAATGAAAGAAATCTGGTAATCTGTTGCATGACTGTCAATGTAATGGTTTAGATAGAACAAATTATGATTTTTCCTAGTTAGGAGAAGGATAATGGTTTTCTAAGGTCATTGTGGTACACTACAAGGGACAGATCCATTCTGTCACTGTGGTCATCTACACCATGAATGTGTGCTTACATTTAGGAAAGTTTCTTGGTACCAGTACTCATAAAAAGCCACCCAATGACTGATATTCTATGTACGACTACTCAGGGTGAAATAGAGAGAATTGTGAAAGAAATCCTAGCAGCCTGTCAGGTGACAGAACCAAAGATTAATTTATCCTTGTTTTTCTTAGTCTGAAGTGAAGTCCCAGCCTCTAAATTTTTTTGTACAACAGCCTCACAGCAAAGACAGCTTGGGAATGTGAATGGCATAATGCTCAGAAAATTGGACGAGCTGATACTATAAGTTATTTTAAAGGCTGATCTCAATGAAGGTGTGTAAATTTGGTTTTGGCGTTAGTTGCCTCGGTTCTTATATTTGAAAAACTGATAATAAAGTCTGCTGTGTAATGTTTCATAAGATTAAGTGAATTAGAGATAGAAAGTTTGGACAAATGCCATTGTGCATATTATATTGAACAATTTTTTACCACACATGATGATTTAGGGGTTTTGGGATTATTATTTTATTTCAATTATATTATATTCCAAAAATATGTGGCATCTGATGAATGGGACATTGCAAGGGAGCATTCTGGAATATGAGGAAGAAATGATATTCTCATATTGACCAAGAGACAAATGACTACAATTACGCATCTAAGCTGTTAACTTTGATGCAACCTGGTAGAACTATTGTAAAATTATGAATTTTATTAATGCTCTTACCAAAAAGGCAAAAGAATAATTAAAATGTTTTTTTTTTCAAATCGCTATCTTCCATATTGTCAAGCTTTGGCATTATATGCCTATTTAGATATTACATATCAACTTAAAATTTGAAATAATAAGTGACAGATTTTTAATCTAAGTAGTATTGGAACTGATAAAACATAGACTTTTAACACATTTCAAAATTATTAGAGAAAAATAAGCTTTTTAAATTTTGGGGGTAATTGAGATTGTACATTCATTCAGCAACAAATGTTTATTCTTATGAATTAAGCAGGTCATTATCAATTTCTTAAAGTATTATAAATTATAGTAAGTAAGGCCTATAAACATATTTAACAGAGACAAAATATGTTCAGTGTATTTTGGCAGTTTGTAATAGCTGAGAAAAATACAAATAAAAATTAAATGGCACATCCAAAGATTGTTGGGGTTCATGTGGCAGTGAAAGGAGCCCAAAGAGAGACAAAGAAGTATCCTAAGAAAAGGAGTTCAATCTAAGTTTTATATTAAAAAACATATGACTGTGAAAGTCTCCAAAAAGAAGCTCAGAGATTTTACATTGTGTGACTGACAAAACGACCCATAATAAACCCAAGTTTATTATTACTTATATTTCGTTAAAAAGAGTCACACCTTAAATATACTTTCTGAAAACGTAGGGGACATTGTTATGAAGAATTGCATATCTACTTTGTCTGCTTACATGTATAAAAGAACAGAAAGAAGGAAAAAGGATATGAGATGTTTGAAGTGATTGTTACATAGCTATAATACCTGGTGGTTGAGGAAGTTTTAAAACTTTTAAAGTCTTTAAAATAGTATCTGTGAAATACCATTTTGTTCTGTACCCAATAGCCTTTCTTCTGTCACTAGGACTAAATGAATTCAACTTGTTTTCTTCAGGCAGCAGTATATGCAGGGCAGGTAGATATCGCTACTGCTCCAGGGAATGAATTGCAATTAGTCAAAAAGGATTGAAGTACTAGAATTTGCCTCAACTAGTAATGAGATTAGAGCAAGCATTTAACCCAGCTGCCCCTTCCCCCAAAAAGAAGAAATTGCGGACAATTGTTCTGGGGACACAGAGGGTGCTTAGTATGATTTCTGTGGACAGGCTTCCCCTGGGAGAGAGTGTTGCACAGATATTAACCCTGTGTTCTTCCTTTAGAAGCTGTTATGAAAGACAACATGCTCAGGAACAATCAACAGCTATAAAAATCCCACCGAGGCGGAAATGAATCTGGCCGAAACAGTCTCCTAATTTACCCTTCATGTGCTTTTTCCAAAGTGTCCATTGAAAGGAAGTGGGCAGCTAGTAAGTGGAGCCATTGAAAGTCATATTAAGAAGTTTGAACTGAAACTGAGTCTGCCACCAACTGAAAGGGACCAGCACAGGGTGTCTTTGAAGCAGTGCAAGAGGTTAGAGAGCAAGATGAGCTTTGTGTGAGGGGAAAAAAACATAGAAAGTAACTTATAACACAGGCATGGGGTGGGAAAGGAGACATTTTTCAGAGTATTCAATCACTGTTGTCAAACACTATTTGTGTGCCTCTCTCTATGAGCAGAGACTTTGCTTTGGATTTACCACAAAAATTCCCATTCCTTGATAAATACATTGAATTGATGTTGGATATGCTTAAGAAAATAGTTATTTCCAAATAACAAAATATACCACTAAATTTTGTGCTCAATACACAATGAAAATATACTGGTGCTGTTGCAGAATTTGATGTATACCACTTTAAATTATAATTTTATCAAGATTGGGGCTGGAGAGGTGGCTCAGGAGTTAAGCCTCTGCCTTGCTGGTGGAAGGTCCTTGTGGGGGTCCCCGGGGATTGCAGCTCCTTCCTGCAGGCTGGTCCCGTGGGTCCTCCACAAGCGGGATGGGGAAGGTGAGTGCGCTGCTCTGCCGGCTCCCAGCCTTCCTTCTCAAGGACAATCAGATGGAACAAGGAATCTAGTCAAGCGGGAACTCCTTTATTATAAGTCCACGGTCCACAGCCATCTTATAAAGGCAGAAACAGCAAGGGGGAATTCCAGGGCGGGGATACCAGCAACCAATCATCTTAAAGGTCAGGCCAGCATGCAGGCTTATACGTAGCAAAATTTCTCTAAAACATCCTGAGCTATCCTCTCCTGACTTCTTCCATCCTGAGCTGATCAAAACATCCTGAGCTGCCCTCCAGACTTCCTCCTTCAAATCATCTTTGTCTAACCTTGCCAGATTATTGAGGTCACCTAGACTGAGGCCCCCACATGTCCTGAGTTCGGATCCTAGACCCCCATGTATAGACTTCAGGCAGAAGCGGGGCAGCCTGTGTTTCTGGTCCTGGTAGGGCAGAGCCTATGAATCCTGGGGCAGAGTAAACAAGGAGGAGGTGGAGGTGGTCCATGGTGGTTCTACACACACACACACACACACACACACACACACGCACGCACGCACGCACGCCCGCACGCACGCTGGCACCCGCGTGCACACATGCACAATTGAATAAAAAAATTTTATGTGTTGTTCTGAGTGCTTAGAAAGATCCATTTGAATATGGTGCATGGTTTTATTGATTGCAGTTCTTTTTTTAAATTTATTATTATTATTATTTATTCAACTGTGCGCATGTGTGTATGTGTGTGTGTGTAGACCACGGACGAATTCGGGAACCACCATGGACGCCTCCACCTCCTTCTGCCCCGGGATTCACAGGCTCCGCCCTACCAGGACCAGAAGCACAGGCCGCCCCCGCTTCCGCCTGGCGTCTATACGTGGGATCTGGGATCCGAACTCAGGACTTTCCGCCTGCAAGGCAGAGGCTTAACCCCTGAGCCACCTCTCCAGCCCTTGATTGTAGTTCTATGAAAAACAAAGGGAAAGGTGCTTTCTCCAGTTCACCAATATTGGAATTCCATATCAGGTTCATCTTCCCATTGTTGAATGAGGACAGGACTTTCAAAGCAGTCGAGGAAACAAGGGCTTATTTGAACTGAGCATGACAGATTAGCAGAGTTCATGGCAGGATCAGGACTGGAGGGCAGTGCCCATGCCACGTACACAGGAAGAGCTGAGGGAGGGAGACATGTTTCTTGGCTTGCCATTCTGCCCAAATCGGTTCTCCCTCCATCTTATCTACCTGCCCAGAGAGTGATTGTAAGTACCCTCAGTGGATCCTGTCTTTTCATATCAGTTAGAAAATCTCCCAGAGGGGCTGGAAAGAGGGCTCAGGGGTTGAGCAAAATGTTGTGAGTTCAGATTGGAAATCCCAGAGGGAAGCGAAAAGGTAGAAGCAATCCAAGATGATTCCCGAAGTCACCCTTGGTCCTCCACAGTGACACACAGTGCCCTCTGATATACACACACTCACACATACACATGCAAAATAAATTTTAAAAAGTTTTTTTTAAAAGAAAATCTTCCTCAGGATTGCTCAGGGTTTGTCTTGATCCAATTATGGGTGTCTCAGGTCTCAGGTGTCCTGCTGATCCCTCTATCCAACTGGTAGCAATAGGATTTTAAAATACTGATTTCCAATCACATTAAGCATCTGGAGTTTTGTCTTAAACATAACATTTGTAATGTATTGATGGAATAATACTTAAAAAAGGAACAAAATTTCTCAAGATCTTGTAGTCAAGGAATTTTGAGTTGCTGATAATTAATGAAAATATGTGGAGGGAAATGTCTTCTAAAGCATGTGAACACATTTTATATTCAAGAAATTCTTTTTCTTTTCTCCAACATTTAATTTTTTTTCCCAATCATAAAAGCTCAATAAATACCCCAGTCCTCTCCCCCACTCTTTCCCTCTCCGTTCCCCCCTTTCACTCTCCTTCCTTTTCCCCCTTCCTTTCATCCTTCTCCCTTCTTTCTCCTCTCCCAAGAAATTCTTTCCAGACATTTCATGAGCTGGGGAGATGCATAAGGGGTTAACATCTTTGCCTAGCAAGCTAATGGACCTGAGCTTGGATACCCAAATCCAACATACAAATGCCAGGCAGATAGGGTGGGGCAGCCTGCAAATCCAGTCCTAGAAGTGAAGTCCTAGAAGTCCAAGAGCAAGGTGATAAGAAGTACAAGGAGTCCAGAATGATTCCTGTTGTCAACTGAGGACCTCCCCAGGTGTACACACTCAAGATTCCTCTTACATATGTGTGTGTGTGAAAGAGAGAAAGAGAGAAAGAGAAAGAGAGAGAGAGAGAGAAATTTTATCAATCAAGGTAAGTAGAACAAGCTAGACAAATATGACAGAGATGGGAAAAGACCGAATGTTTTGAGGGTAAGTGTAACAATGTAACAGTATAAAGGGGTCCCACGGAGACCCTTGGGGGCGGGGATAAGCTGGCTCAGAGTCAACAGCACAGACTCCGGGAGTCAGGCTAGTGGCAAAGCAGGCGCTCAGGCTTGTAGGCTCTCAGGCTTGCGGCTCATTTATTTTAAGTATCAGGCTGCTTATATACCCCATCCGACATCCCACAAGTCTCAGTGTGAGTCTTTGCTGAGTTGTCCTGTCCGGATTGGTCCTCTCAGCCAGGCGGTTTAACAGCACCAACTGTCTTTGCTCTGGAGAAGGTGTAGTCTGGCGAGATTTGTAGTCTTGAGAGATTGGTAGTCTCGGGAGATTTATATGCTTAGCAGGAGGGAGGAGTCCAAGGAGCCTCTCTGTATGGGGGATGGAAGCCTCTGTGGCACAATCATTGTCCGTTCCTCCTACAGGTAAGTGATATCTCAAAGGAACAAAAAGTATTTCAGCATGATTCCCATCTGCATATCTGCATAGATAATGGCAGGGAAGTAAACATGAGCTCTTCCACTAGTTCTAAGTTTTGGATTATAAATGTTCCCCAAAACATGCATGCCTAATGCTTTGAATGTTTGGGAGACATAGGGCCTAGCCATGGGACGTTAGGCACTTGTTCATAACATTAAAAGGAACGCTCATACCCAAAGTTTTCCTTATTTTGTCTGTCTCTCCCACCTCTCTCTACACGTCTCTTCCTCTTATGTCTGCTTCCTGACTGTTATGAGGCAGGCAGGCAGGTTTGCTTCCAGCTTGCTATGCTCTCACAACAGACTCAGACAATGACGCCTGGTAACCATGGGTAACGTCTCTGTCACTGTGAGCTGAAATGAGCCTTTTTCTTTTTACATTGAATCTCTCCTGTATTTTTTCGAAGTGGCCAAAAACTTGGTACTGCAACCTGTTTTTTTCCCCCCAGTGGCATCAATTAAAAGAAATGGATACAAGATGAATACAGAATGAAAGGAAATTTTCAATCACAAATTGATTCACTTCTGAGAGATAGACACAGATTTTGGGAACTGAAGGAAGAGTCATATATGGGACTTGGTTTTCTGGACCAGGCACTAGATTTTAGAATGAGGATCCTTTCAGGGAATTATGACATTGATGATCTGAGCAAACATACCTGAGACATCTGATATTCATCCAAAGGCAACGTTAGCCAGCTTATGGGATGTACAGCACTAAACATGTAGCAGACATTTGTCTGCAAGCATTTCTTACACCAAGTGAAGGACCAGATAGCGTATTAGATTTGACAGACCTTGATAAGAATTTCAAACCTGGGGCTGCAGAGGTGGATCAGGAGTTAAGCCTCTGCCTTGCAGGCAGAAGGTCCTGAGTTTGGATCCTAGACCCCACGTGTAGACACTTGGGGGAAGCGGGGCAGCCTGCGTTTCTGGTCCTGGTAGGGCGGAGCCTGTGAATCCCAGGGCAGTGTAAACAAGGAGGAGGTGGAGGCGTCCATGGTGGTCCCCGAATTCGCCTGTGGTTCTACACACACACACACACACACACACACACACACACACACACATGCACACACATGCACGCACAATTGAATAAATAATAAAATAAAATGTAAAAAAAATTAAAAAAAAAGAATTTCAAACCTGTTAATTCTTTGGTTTCCTTGAGAAACAAACCCAAGCCGCCTTCTTTCTAAGCCGTGATAACATAGTTTTAGAGAATATAAGGATTTGAAATCATATGCCCCAATTAATATCATCAGAGCAAATCCGTTTCCAGGAATTCCGTCTGTTTGTCTGTGACCCACAGCTTCTGTCATCACTAACCCTGCATAAACATGAGCCAATTACTTGCAGTCAGAGCTTATGATGCTTTCCCTGATGTTTGAACTGTGCACTCTTACTTGCTACCCCAGTTTATGAGACTTTTACAGAACAATATTTGCCTGGATTCATATGTAGGAAGCACAAGGACAAAAGTTCATTTATTTTCCTTCCTTGATGAGACAAAGTGTTCTAGGATGTAGCTGTTTGTCTTGCTGTATCAGTCACCTTTCCTGATACCAACCCATGATCCATAGCAACATCTCCATCCACTTGATTTCCTTCCCATCCTTCCCACTTCACATTTCCTCATGTTCATGATTTCTGGAAAATTTTGCTCTGACATTTCTCCTATATGTTCCAATTATAAGTTATCACCATATAACATCCTGATTCAGACAAAATACGGACATGCTTACTTACCCTAATCACATGGAGTGGCGACCAAGACATTTACCTACATTTGATGGACATGAAGTATTTGAGTGCTGGGTGGTGTCACAGTTAGTTACAGGTATCATCTTGGAATTTAGAAGAACCCCTAGGAATGCTCTGAACTGTTACCTAGGTAAGCAAGAATTTGTTCATGCCTGCATGTGATAATCTAATTGACTTGGGAGGAGAAAGTCCATGATGAGTGGGACTATTCCCTGAGTAGTTAGATATGATGGAGAGCAAGCTGATTGAATGAGGCAGCCTGGCAAACTAGAAAGCGTGTCCCTCTCTCAGCTCTATGTGTGGACATATTATGATTGTCCATTAGTCCCTGTTGCTAAAGCTGTGGTCATAATAGACAATAACTTAAAAGTTATGAGCATGAATAAAAATCGCTATGCCAACCTAAATTTTGGGGTCATTTATTTATCACACCAATGGGAAGCTTAAATAAAGGCCATTTTTGTACCAAAGAAGTGTACTGTTACTATGAAATTAAGATAGGTAGTGAAAGAGATTAAAATGGAAAATGTATATGATGCTTATAATGATCTGGGTGTCAACTGATGTTCACTAATGTCATACTATAAAGAAAGCAGAAGCCAGGTGCTAATGCAGTGCATGCTGTTTATTCCTTCTGACAAGTATGATGATGTTTGAAGAAAAGCTGCCAAATCTACATCAGAAACTTGGGTGGTTAGTGGTAATTGTTAGCTTGCCAGAGTCTAAAATCACTTGGGGGATAAGCTTTTGGACATGTCTATGACAATTCTAAGTGCATTAATAGAAGTGGGAAGACACACTGCTGGTGATAGTACCATACAATGGCTGGTATCTTGGTTTATATCAGCAGAGTAAATGGATTACTTGACAGTATACATTCAATACTTTCCACTTTTTGAATAGGAATGCAGTATAGCCAACTGCTTCAAGAACCTACTGATTGATGAATTATACCTTGAACCATGGTCCAAAAAGAAAGAAAGCACAATACAAATAAACAAAATAATTCCTCCCTTAAGTTGCTTTTGTTAGACTATTTCATCATAGCAATAGGTAAAAACGCAAGGAAGACAGATGCATTTGGAAATGCGCAAAACAAGGCGTAGTTTCTAATTGGAGCTTTGACAGAGTTGCAGCCATGACCACAAGGACAGTGTGAAAACATTTTCTTCAACAGGATTCAGTCCTTTAAAGAAAGGACATGAGACCCAGTGACCTGGAGTGACTGATTGTTCTATTGTTATGAAAAATGCCCCTGAGTATAAGTTGCTCTGCTGACTTATCCAATTAAATTCTGGCCCCTTTGCAGAGATAGAAGCCAGCCTCTGAGCCTTTTCCCAACTGCTGGAGAGATCCTTCACTTTTTTTCTCACTTCAACTTTAAAATTGCCTGCTTAGCTTATGGAGCAACCAGTCTCCTCATAATTGCTTACCAGTAACTTTTTCAGATTTTAGCAGAACCCTTATGTTTACGAGGGGTCCACACAAGCAGAGAATCATGTGGGTGGGAGGGACAGGGATGATGGGCAAAGAAGGGGATGGTAGAAGACATGGGGGAGAGTGGGAAGGGGCATAAACAGCAGCTCATTTTGTTTACAAAAATATAAAAAGAATTCTAATAAAAAAGAAGTTTCTCCTACACTGTAGCAAGGCACATCACTTCTTTGATGGAGAGCACTGGTCCTTTGTTTCGCATCCAGCTTCTCTTTCTGTGGCTCATTTCCTGACTTGGTAGAAGAGACCTTGATCTAATTCCCTTAGAAGCCCAAGTCTAGTTCATGGGCAGAAGCCTGGGTGGGGTAAGGAAACAGGTTCTAATGTAGTCCTGGCTTCCTCCTGAGACCAGGTACGTCTATCGTGAAAATAAGCTTCATTTACAGAGTGGCACTCATGTGTCCTTAGCTCTTTGTGTCAGTGGTCCAGTTTCCATTCCATAAGTGGTCTGCAGAGAGGAAAAGAAAAAACCCTGGATTTCTCCTGCGGTTTGCTAAGAATGCAACTTCTGACGGTGGCCTGACTTTCCTCCAGTATACATATTTCTATAAAGCTGGGAAACCTGACCCCTTATCTGATGTGCACCTGCCTGCAGCTTCCCTTTCTTTGAGAGAGGAGGGGAAAAGGACCAACTGACTGCAATTCAAGTGCCACAGATTCACTGTTCTTAAGAAAATTTAATTTATTTCATACATTTTTTCTTAAATAACTTTTATTTATTGTTAGCAGTATGATTTCAAAATAATATCTAGACATTAAATAGAAAAAATGTCTTCTTTGCACAGTTGGGAAGTGGGCTTTATCACTGCTTGTTAGGGGTCATCTTGCCCGCTGTATATTCGTGATGTCTGATTACTGCAAATGTTCTTGGTAGGGTTTTTAATGTTACAATACATTTTTGTCTGGATTCCCTTATTTTTTTCCCTAAGGTCTTTCCCTTTAGTTCTTTCTCAGTTACGTTTGCATTTCTCATTTATGTCCCCATTCACAATGAAAGGTCTAACCGCCCTGCGTGTACCTCCCAGCAAACAATTTGGGTCAGACTGACTTCTGAGTTATGAACAGCTTCCCTTTAAACATTATGCCTTTTCAGTGATATTGACTCACAGAGAGTGTCTTGTACCCACTCTGGCTATTTTGTGTTATTTGCTCTCTTGGAGAACTTAGAGGGCTTATTAATATTTGTGCTTGCAGGAAATAGGAAACTGTTACTGACAGATAGCCCTTCAAAAAACATGCGTTTCATCCGCTTGGATACCTTACTTCTTTCAAATTTTCCAAGTTAATTTCTGTATGATATAGTTCAGATTCAGCTTTTCACACATTGAAATTCAAATAAGCCAAACATGGAAGGAGATACCTCTAATACCAGAGCATGAGACAAGAGAGGGAAAGAGTATCATGCACTCCAAACCAATCAAGGCTACTATGCAGAGACCCTGTCATTAAAAAAAAAAAAGAAAAGATAAAAAGAAAAATATTCCATCCATTTTCAACACAGTGGAATTTTCTTCTATAGCTATGAGTCACTATTTGTGAATTTTAGCTGAACTAAATGCCATATCACTAGTTGTGTCTAAAGTAAGTGTCTAAAGAGTGTGGGTTGATATTCTGCCAGAAAGCCCCATGGTTTTCCTCAAGTATCTACATCCCTACACATTGTAACTCATGTTTGTAATGATCACGTATGCCAGGAGCAAAAACTCAGAATATTGAGACTAATCAATATTTGGCATCTTTTCATCTTTTCAAACCCCTTCCTCTTCCTCTTCTTATATTATTTGATCTTTTAAAATATGAAGTTTCCATATTAATCTCTCTACCTCATATTTATCTGTAAGAGAACAAATCTTAAAATATTTTCCTATGTTTATCTATTATCATTTTGGACACTGCCCTGCAACTCTGTTTATCTTTGGATTAATATTTTTAATTTTCTTTTTAAAGTGCCTTTCACCTCATGCAGTTACATAAATATTGAGCAGAAATCATGATTTTCACCTTTTTTCTTCAATAGTGATTTGCACTTATAATCATTTAAATTTTTCAAATATTTCTCCTTTCATTTTAAAATAGACTGTTGCTTTAATCCTTTATGGACCTTATATTTATCTAGTATTTGCTATTTTCTATATAAGCACAATAATTCCAATATGACAGGATTTATAGATTTCAAGGTCAAAAATTTTTACTATTTTAATTATGTAAGGTTTAACTAAGTAGTAAAAGTATATTTGTGTATATTTGGACTTCTCTGCTCATGAACCTAGTATGCATATAGAAGTTCACCAAGATAAATAGATAATGAAAATTTAGTATACATACACAATGAAATTCTATTTGGCTGTTAGGAAAAAGCAAGTGGTATGAAGTTTGAAGGGAAAATCTTGGGTGAATCAGTTGAAAGGGGAAGATGATGGGATAAGGTAGAAAAGTGATTGGAGGAAAGATGGAGGGATAACTAACACTGAGGATGTATTTTGAAGTCATGTGAAACCCATTATTTTATTGCCTCATTTTAAATATGTATTATTTAGTCATAAAAATAAAGTCTTCTTCACTCAAGATTTTCATTAGCTAATCCATGGAATGTCCATTAGTGAAAGCTGTGACTATTCCAATCAGATAATAAGGAATGAAACCAAGGTTCTGAGCCTCAGTAATAAAGAATGAGGTTTACTGTCTCTAGAGGCATTATGCATGTGGCTGCTGTGTCTCATGTGTGTTATATGGTGACAGAGGGGACAGGACTATTTCTACATTCAGTGTTCTGACCTGTGGACAGCTGAATGATTATTGCCTGACCAAACCCTGAATTCCTTATCACAGCCTGAAGGCCTCTCTTAGCATAGGCTCCATGTGCATACAATGTGGATGGCCTCTGTGGGTTGGTATTCTGTATGCTCACAAGGTAGATGGCTTCCCATGTGCTTACAAGGGGGATGGTTTCCGGTGGGCCAGATCTCTTGGTGCCCACAATGAGGATAGCCTCCTGTGGGCTAGGTCTCCATTTGTTACAATATGGACTTTGTCTTATAGAAGATGGACAATTCTGCTATTCTTCAGCTTTATCATGTGAAATTGGGAGCAAAATAACTATCTATATTCTTAATGTATTTTCTTTTATTGCTTACATATTATTTTATATTATTAAAAAAAAACTAGGAAATAATAGGAGGTGGACATGCTAGGGAAATATCCAGGGGAAGCAGGAGGGAGAAAGGGGTAGCTATGATCAAAGTGCATTGTCTACATGTATGAGATTGTAAAGGAATAAAAATAACAAAATTAAGTAAAAACAAAACAAAACAAAAACAATAAAAAACTATTACCAACCAAAAAAAAAAAAGAAAGAAAAAAATGAAGTTTATATGGTTTAAAGGCCTGGAGGTTCATGGCCATGGTTTTAGTGACATCTCATCTAAGTTAAAGGCCTCAGGATGGTGGTATTACAATGGCAGAAGTTCAAACAGGAGAGAGAGCTAGAGTAAATCACCAGACAGAAAACCAGACCAGCACTCAGGATCATACTGACCGAAGCACTTGACCCTGTAAGAACTAACAATTCTTAGAAAACTCACTTAACCTCATCCAAATGCAACCCTTTCCATGACCTATTGAATCCCACTAATTCCTATAGTTTAGAGATCCCAAAATCTCAATACCATGAGACTGAAGATTAAGCTTAAAGCAGATATGTCTTCAGAAGACAACCCTAATCAAAATCATGGCAGAAATGTTTAAAATTACTGAGTTTATATATCAAAATTCTATGGGATGTCAAACAGAGTTATAATAGATTTACTTCAGTTGTTCACATTTGCTAAACTTTGCATACTATTCTTTTGTTTCAAAGTAAAATCAAAACTAAGGATGTACCTAATAGACAGAAATGCTGTAGAATGCTGTCCATTGGGACTAATCATGGTAAAACAAGTGCCTTAGATGACTTCAATGATGTGCTTAGCATATATGCACAGTTCTCATTTTGGTATTTCTCTTGAACATTTCTTATTTGTCTTTTAGTTACTAAACAACTCTAACTCTGCATAGACAGCTTTAGGGTTCAAAGGTATCTCTGGGTGTTGCAGGGAAAAAAGCAGTAGGAATGTGACCTTGTAATAAGGAGTGAAATTGACATCAATTCATTATTTTAATGTAGAAAACTGTCAAAGAATAAGAATTTAAAAACATATCTCTGGCTAATGTGGCCATGATTTGCATACAAAGATGAGCAGGAAGTTTGCATAGATGCAGATTCATAGTAGACACACCAACCTCTGTCTATCCTGGTCTACTTCAGAACATTAGTTGTTTTCCATAAACCGTATTAATATTTGATTTAATTGCCTCTTCACCAAAGGCTATGAATGTTTTCATTCCTAGTTTTAACATCTTGTGTTAACCTTCAGAAATAATACTCACAAATGGCTGTAGAGGGAATAGAAGGAAAGAAGAATGAATTGGAAAATATTGTTAAGTCTTAAGTATCAAATTCTGAAATTAGTATGACCACTAAATCTCTCGTTCACATGGGAGAATTGTTTGCATCTCATAGCTACCTTCCATATCTGAGGTGAACTTAAAGAGTTGTGGCCAAAATCAAATCTGAAAATATATATGAGTCATGTGGAATGGAGCACGCATCTCATAGTGACATTTTAAAATTGTCTTTTGGTAAATTATTTGGATAAAATTAAGCCTAGTTAATCCACACAAGAATTTATCATTATCAATCCTAATAAGGATTGATCATTAACCAAATTAATTTCTCAAAATGTGATTTTCTAATTGTGGAATTTTCTAATTGTGGAATTTTCTAATTGTGGAAACTAATAAAAATGAGATTAAGATTTAAACCACAAACAATTTAAATTATAGAAAATTGCCTAGAGTCTAATAACTGAAATAACAGTGACTAAAAACAAATAAAATAAAGGTGCAAAGCCTAGGATCAAAGTGTAGACAACAATATCAGCATGGATAAGGACAAAGGAGTGGGGAGAGTAACTTCTTCCTTCTTTAGTGCCCATTTACTCTAAATTCAACAACAAAGGAAACAATTAAATGAATCTAGTGAGACCTCTCTAAAGGCTGAAATAAGCAATTATCAGCGGAAAAACATCTAAACAGCAGACATGCACACTTAGGTCTTTGCATAAGAGAACAGATAGGGTTTCCCTTTTATTTTCTTTAAAAAAAATTGAATGTATGTGACTACATTGACAGCATATGTGTTCAGGTAGGTATGTGCAAATGTGTGTATAGTTATGTGTCCCCTGTGTGTCAGCATGACTGTGGAGGCCAGAGGTTACCATTGGATGTCTTCCCCAACTGTGTTTTCACAGCTTGAAATAAGTTGGTCCCCACGGGATCATGAGTTTACATCCTTGGTTGGTGTTGGCATTAGGGAAGGTTGTGGTCCCTTTGGGAGGTGGAGCCTTGCTGTCATAAGGAGAGGTTGTCATGGTTTCGTAGCCCAGCCTGCTTCCTCAGTTTGTTCTTGCTCGCTCTGCTTCTTGATGGCTGTGATGACTAGAGCAAGTCTCCTGCTTCTGTCTCTGACCAGCCGTCTGCAGTAAGATTCCTGCCATGATGGACTCGATCCTTTCTAAAACCTTAAGCCAGCAACTCTCCTGTTCTTGTCTGCATGCGTATTGTCTCACAGTAATAATGGAAGATTTATTGAAATTATTCTCCACACTTATATTTGAGAGTCTCTCACTAAATCTGGAGTTCCTTCATCAGTAATGCTGACTGCCCAGTAAGATGTGGGGACCTATCTCTTAGAGTTGCCCCGGTGTAGGGGTTACATTTAAATGTCATAACTAAAGCCTGACTTTTTAGGTCCTTATTTATGAGCCTTCTCTGTTGTTTCTAAATTCTCTGTAAAAGTTGAAAAAAATTAATAATAAAAAAGAAAAATATACACATTTCATCTAAAAGATTAGGCACAAATACGTGATACACTTGAAAGAGTTAGAGTTGAACCATTCCTGGATGTAGCACCATGTGTTATGAGGTAGCTGCCATTACTGTCATTACTGTGAATTCATTAAAAAGTAAAACAGTCAAAAATTTCTCTCTTTCACAGCTGTATGTTGTGTGAATACTTTCTGGGGAGATGCCACACAACCATCTTTCCATCCCAGATAGGGATTCCACAACAAACCAGAGAAACCATTACACCAAGGTCCAACTTGACTAACACCAAGGTCCAACTTGACTAACCAATGAGTTTACAGGAGTTACTAGAACAGGGTGAGGGTTACTGACAGCAACTGGGGCAATTCAAAGGGTTACATTACCAAATAGCTTCTCCCCAGAGTGAGTGAGACTCCCAGACGATGTACCCCTGAAGCGCTCCACTGAAAAACTTGCTAGGAGCATCTCCAGCATCCCGGGCTGCTCTGGGGTCCTTCTGACTGCTGGACTTCGCTCAGTCTTTCTCTCTCTCTCAGAGCTGGCTGGTCTGCTCAGGAAACTCCCCACACTGCTGCTCCAGGGTCTCCTTCAAACGTCGCTGCTTGTGGGCCCCTGCCAGACTGCTTGGGTGCGCAGTGGTCTCTTCCAGGCTTCTCTACTGTGGGGAAGGCTTGGGAGGGCGAGGTTGGTGTCTCCTTCAGAAGCCGTGGCTGGCTAGGCTGGAATGGCAAAGGAGTCTCCTCCCCTAGCTGTTCACTCTTTTCCCACCTTCTGCAGGAAGCTCTGCCCCTGGCTTGTTATTCTCAGGAGACAATAATGAGTTGCATGCTTGCTGAGATTGGGGCAAAGGTCAAGATGGCTGTCCAGAGGAAGAAGTATTGTACAACATTGTATTTTTGTAATTCCATGTGTGTTTTCTATCTGAGTAACTAATACAAAATTAAATCTAAACCCAGAGCACTAGAACTTATCAAGGTTTCAGTTTCATGCTATCATTAAAATAACATTGAAACACGTCTTCTTAATTTTTTTTGTGATCTTCAACATTGTTTTCAGCCAAAGTTAATATGAAAGACAAATGCTAATGTAGGTAACGAAATTTTTTTTTCTTTCAGGAATCAATAAATAGACCTTCGTGGACATTATCAGGTGTGTCAATATGTTGGATTTCCAGGAAACTTTCTGGAATGTCCTCCATCTTCTTTTTTGTAATGAGCTTGTGTTCTGAGAAATTAAATATATCTAGAGTATTTTATTTCACATTTTTATCCTTTCAATCAAAACAGAAAAATAGAACTCTCTCACAATCAGTTTTGGTATTAAAATATTCTCATAAAAGTAAATGCAATGCATTTATTTATTTTAACATTAAAAATCACATGAAATTTCCTCACTGGTTATTCTTAAAGCTTTCAATATTCGTAGTACACAGCACCATTGGGTATTTTCATTCTTGTATCATTTTAAATTATCTTTTAATCATTATTTGCTTTTTATTTTCTTCATTAATTTAACAACACATTTTCTGCTCTCTTTATTCAGATATATTTCAGTTATATAAAAGTCACACCAGTCATAACCATGGATATTCATAGACAAAGATCAAAATGTCAAATCATACAATGCTATTATAAGCACACAATCCATATTTCTTACAAAACTGTTTTATTTACTATTATGGGATAATAAATGTTCTTATTTTTTCTATACAAAGGTTGATTAGAATAATTGCACTGAAACTTAAATCCTAAGAAATAAAGGAGAGAAAAGGAATTCTAATTGTTTCCAGTTTCGTACACACACACACACACACACACACACACACACACACACACACAGACACACACTGTGCCAGTTAATAGAGAAGACACTTTTGAATTAATGGATTGTTTGTGAGAATTTCTTCTAAGATTTTCATGTTGTTGAACTTGCAAAACAAAGTAACATATTCTACATTCGTGGCATTATAGAAAAAAGCAGAATGGAATGTTCCCTTCTTAATTAAAAACTACATTTAGGAGCAGCAATTAAATTAAAAGGCCATAAAAGGTCTTACTATTGCTCAGGAAAAGAATGTAGGTACAAATTTTAGAATACCTTTGATATCAAGTGTCATGCATATATTCCCTTAAAACTACTGAGTAAAATTAAAACTTCGTAACTTCTTAAACAAGCAAATAGACATAGTGACTTAATTTTCATTTAGCAGCCAATACTTATATACCAATATAACCATCCTATATGACTTTTGGTAGACTTGGTCACTCAAAGACTACTTTCTTTGAACCTTTTACTGAAATTCATATAATATGAACATTTTAACTCAGATTATCTTGGTGTATTCAATCATTATTAACAACCATGATGGCAATCTTTTATGAATAGACATTGAAACAATGGAAATAAAATATTTAGCTCACAAGCTATTACAGGTGAAAGTGATGAAGAAAAATTGCAAAACCAACTAGTATTAAAAGCATATGATAGCAATAACTCGAAGAACAAGAAAAATGTTCCATGTCAGTCCTTGTCTATGTGACTTAACTAGATTATAGGAATAGAAAACAATGTTTCATGACAGTTTTAAGCCCAAAAAACTGAAACCTTGTGATTTAAAACCACCAGTTGATTATTTCTATTGGTTGATTGTGAAATTCCTCCATTTGTTTGTGTCTTCCTCTTGAGAATGTTTTACAGTCCAGAGATTGGCATAAACAGTTCAACCCGTTCCTTATTCTATGATATTCAGGTACCTTCATGTTTCTTTCCATCCCAACAGCTTGCTCTAGCTAAGGTTTATAGTGATCTTAGGGCAGGAATGCTAGAGATCCCAATTAAAGTCGCAGAAACCTCCTAAGGTCTTAGTTCCACAATTCACAACATGTTCCTTTGCCACATTCCGAATTGGTCAAAGAAAGTCACAAGTCATGCTGCCTCCATTTGATAAATTAATTATTGTGGGGGCTGGAGAGGTGGCTCAGGGGTTAAGCCTCTGCCCTGCAGGTGGAAGGTCCTGAGTTCGGATCCTAGACCCACGTATAGACGCCGGGCAGAAGCGGGGGCGGCCTGCATTTCTGGTCCTGGTAGGGTGGAGCCTGTGAATCCCAGAGTAGAGTAAACAGGAGAGGAGGTGTCCATGGTGGTTCCCAAATTCGTCCGTGGTTCTACACACATACACATACATACACACACGTGCACACACACATATACGCACAATTGAATACATAATAAATAATAAAAAATTAAAAAAATTAATTGTTGTGATTAATACTTGATCCAGACAATATAGCAGCACACAAGGTGAATGGCCCCACAATTCCAAGGTGCTGCCCCCATAGAGAAGTCGTACTAACGGGAGCTGAGGAAGCTGGTGAGAGCAGAAAGTAAGGACCAATCCTGGATGTTTTGCAATGCTCTGGATGCCAAAGTAGCTCGTTATACATCTTCATCACCTGTGCAGGAATGGTACTACATGGGCTGGGTCTTACTGCATTATTCATAAATTTAAGATTATTTCCTATATAAACAGCTTCCTATATAATTTCTGCTCCAGAAACTTGCCTTAATGGAGTGATTCCTTATATGCATGTCCACAACTCACATACCAGGTGTTAAATTGACATCTGAAATTTGTGGACACAAGAACCAAAATTGTAAACCAGGAAAATGGGCTTTAGCTTTTCATGAAACAAATGGAAAAAAAAAATCATGATTTGTTTTATGCATCAGGCAGAGTTTTCATCTAGGGTGACACAGCATTGTAGACTATTACTTACTTCAAAAGAGAAGCTTCTTATTCAAAGTGCATGGAACATTCCACAGAGAACAAGAATGAAAAGTAGAGTTGGACTGATTGTCAGTCCTGACTGTTCTGGAGCCTGGAGGCCTGTATTCCACTTGTATACTTGTATCTCTCAGCATGTGTCTTTAGATTCATTATTGAGAGTCATGATGGATCATGAAAATGTGAAGACATTTCCTGAGAAGGACAACTAGGAAATAAGACAAATCAAGAGCAGGTATAAAAGATGACAGGCTTAACTTTGTTTTATGCTTATCAAATATATTCAGAATAGTATTTTGTTAATAGGTGCCAAATGTTTCTTTACATGTTCAAAATAAAGCATTTAAAATGGAACTCAAACATTGATATATGTTCACAGTTTGACAGAAAAGAAGCTGTTAAATATTGTAGAATCTCAAGTAGCTTTGTAATAGATGACTTTGCTTGCATGAAATACTGCTGTTAGGAGCAGTGATTAATTGGTGAAGCCTCACAGATTTACAAGGAAATGCAAGGTGAATCTTTATAGAGCAGAGCACAGTGCTTATAGGCTAAAAATAAAAATAAATGCAATATTACTTGGGAGCATGGAGTCTAATTCAGAATTTTATTGCATAGAGTAAGCTTTATAAAGACCACTTTTTGACAATTATTTGGGAAAGATGGAAGCTTTCTAGCACTGTCACATGAATAATTAAAAATAATTTGTTTTGAATAATGAGGGGAAATAAATATATAGTGTATTTTGTACATGTAATATGCTTTTTTTGAAACAATAAACAAAACTGTTGTTAACTTTGCAGAGAAAACAAATTGTCTGTAGGATAGGAAAGTGAGATAAATACTTCTCATATGTCCTTCATAAATTTTTAATTTTGTCCCACATACACATATCATGAAAATACCTGACTTTCTTAGTTCAGTAGCACTGAGGCTCCATGATGGGGAGAGAAGAACAGCCTGCTGCATAACACATAGAATTTCTTGCATTTGATCTTATATTCTCATATTAACCTGTCTAAATCACAATCTTACCACCTAGCTTCTTCAAATATTTTCCATGTGTAATGGGGGGTGGAGGAGAGAAAGTGAAAGAGAGAGAACCAATTTTCACAAAGAGCATGAACTTGAAATCCCCTCAGCCTCAGCTAATGGTAGAAGAGCCCTGCTGAGAAATTGTGCCCTCTAATTAATTCGATCGTATGAATTTTGGACCCGGTAGGAACCCAGTGGTCAGTCATAGGATAATATTTTCTTATGCATAGACTAATTGGCATGGATGCAGCTTTATTTCCTGACCTTGGCTTCATTAGAGTCAGTCTTTATCATAGTGGACTGGTTAATGCTTAGCAAGCAGAGTTTTGCTTTTTAATGCAGACAGATGAGGTATAAAGGTAAAAAGATACTTCCAGAAAGGAAAAAAAAAAAAAAAGGGAATGACTCACAGAAGACTAGGTTTTTGCAATTTGAAAATATTTTTTGATAATTAGCTTAGTCAAATATTGAAAGAAACAAAGGTCAGATCTCTAAAAAGTTTTCCTTGAAGAAAAACAGTCAGAAATCCACATTCTGTAATTAGTATCCCTCCCTAGGACTTACTGAAATTCATCTAGAGAGATTTGAACTTCAACTTTTCCTCTGATTTCTTATTAATTTAAATTTGTTGTTTTATGACCAATTATTTCAATGGTTGCTTAATGATTGAATGGACATTATACATGAACCATTCATAGCAAAAGGGATAAAATGTCCTTCATGCTAGCTGGTTAAAAATTCTACAGTGTATATTGATGTCCATGACATACTGCATTCTCTGGATATGTAATTCTTTCCTGCAGGCAGGGGTAGACCTTCTCTTCCATGTCCACCTCAAAGACCATACCATCACTATCTCAAATTTCATGCTTATAATAACAATAAAATGTCTTGTGAATTCAGACATACCTTTTGGTTCTATGTCCAATAGTAAGGACCAATACTGGATACTTGCTTTCTAACACAAGCCATCCAGATACTAACTCGCTTGTTCTCCATCTTTGTCCTCTGACCAGAGAATGGTCCTATTCTCTATGGACTAGATCCCATAACCTTCATCATTGATGACAAATAAGACACACTGTCTCCATATAGAGGATGAGAGTTGTAATGAAGGATGTTAGAGGAAGTAGAGACAGCTAAAGAAGTTTCACATACTTTGCATTTCGTTTCTATGCATGTAGGTGGCTATGGTGATATTGATAGGAGCACTTACAGTGGAGGATGTGGATATAATTTTAACCAAATGCCCTAAAATAGTACTAAGTATCATTGCTTGTCTCTTAGAAATAGTAAATATGTGGGGAAATAGAAGATTTCCTGGATATGTTGTTTATTTTGTGGATTCTACAATGTTCTATCCTGTTAGGAGTCAGGTAAAGTAGATAGGGATGATGAAGACACACAAACAAACCATTAATATAACTTAAAATGAAGTTAATTAAATAATAAAAACTCTCATTTGATGGGACTGAAAAACTGCTCAGTGATGATGAAATATGGAAATAAGCATAATAATCACCCTGGATCCTTATTTTGTGTGACGCTAATTCCTTGACAGCCCTACCTTTGAATAACTAATGAAGTCTATTACCAGTTGTATGATTTAGAAAGTTTTTTGCAAATTTTCTTAATATCATTTGAATAATACAGTGTCTACATCAAAGGATTTTTGTAGTGATCTGACAGGACAAAACATGTAAAATACTTAGATTAGCATCTGGCTCACTAAGTATTAACATCTTCTATTTTATTGCATGATAATCACAAACATCAGTTTTGAAGTTTCAGGTCATTACCTTAAGTACATGTTCTATAATTTGCTTAATTATCCTTTTATTATCATTTTCCAAAATGTTTTCAATTCTGCATAACTCCGTGATGAGCATTCATTTATTTGGTCCATCGTATTGTTCCTATTGAAAATACAGAATCTCTTTAAATGTTTTGCCCAGCTCTGTCTCAGAAGAAAATGCATCCAGAACATGTTTTCATCTCTTCTGAGTATCCTGATGCCAGTCTTCTTTTTTTTTGCTCTTTAAGTCAGTGTTATTTTGATGATGTTTTTCTCACATCCAAGCAATGGCCCCCCACCAACACTACCCCAGCTTTTTAAGTTCTTATTTGGTGATTTTTTTTAAATATCTATCTTTCTATTCTCTATGGTATCCCAGTCCTGATTGTGGATCATCATATTAATGCCTGTAGTTTTTAAGAAGTTACTCTATGCACCTGCATACCGTACAGTTTTGTGCTGTGAATCCTTGTCTTTATTTTTCACTTCATGATGGTTTTATGATTTAGGCATATTTTTGGAACTTCTATCTTGTCTATAGCTTCTGGGTGCTTTGTATTTCATTATAGAGAGGTAGTAACCATGTCGTATTGGTTAATTTCTATGGTTGGAGTGTATTACTCTCACCCTAATTACTGTAAGTTCTAACATGTACACACACATATACTCTTTATCCCTTCACAAATAGATGCAATAATTTATATTCTTACCAAGACTTCTGAAAAGCCTATATTCTTCGTAGCACTTTATCTAATTTCAAAATAAGATAAAACATGTAAAGCTGCTAATTTTAATTCCCATTTTCTAATAACAGTGAGATTGTCACCCTTTCAACTTTTTCTCCATCAATTTAGGTTTTTAGTATTTAGACTGAACTTTTTTTGGTATTATGCAACCAATATCATTTTACATCATAATCTATAGGTCAGGTCACTGGAAGATGAGCTGGAGATAGGAGTTGGACGGATAAAGAGGCTTTCATTGTATGTTGCAGAGGACCAGACTGAAATGTGAGGCGAAGTGAGAGAGAGAACAGGTCCTTGTCATCTTTACACATCTGTGAGAATCCATAGCATGTCAACTTGTCCTGGAACAAGTATCACCTGAGGTAGCTTTAGGAAGTGAACATGATGCTGTGACAGCCTCTGTGCTCAGGCTTCCCTCTTGGGACTACTTGTTTGTGGGTGGGAGGGGTGGAGGGTGTGTGTCTTGGCAGGGTGTCTGTGAGTCCTGAAGAGGCTGGAAGTATCTCAGAGCGCCGTCTGTCTGGGAAGAGGCTTTGGTGGTGTCTCCTGGTCTTCTGTCCCAGCAAGATATCTCCAGCTCTCCTATGTCATCATTGCACAGCGTCGGTACCACTTCTGTAGTCATTATTTGGGCTGGTTGTGGTGGCGCACACCTCTAGGATATGTTCTCCTACCTGCGTGCCACCAATTCTACAAAGACATTGAAGATGTTTGGCACTGGATGTGGCTGGCTGGCTTGCTACAAGTCCATTTCCTGTCCACGTAGTCTCGGGGACTACTGATGCCCTTGTTGTTCAGGTAGCACATTCTCCCTCTTCTCAGATGGAAACCTGTTATATTCAATGCCATCTGCCCACTTTCAAGCATGTTGAGATGATTGTCTGTGCAGGCCGATCCAGTGGTCAAAATCACCCTTATATCTCCTCAGGAAATTAAGAAGAACTGTGAGAATCAAGAAGCCACAGTATACTTTGGAAATAGTCACGGGAGAAACCAGTGGATACATTTTCCTTGGAACCTCTTACTTGTGTTGAGGCAGGATTAGAGCAGCTATGCTGGGATGGGTCTCTCAAAGTCTTTGAAGTTCTTTGGAATTCCCTAGACTGAACTTTTTTTAGCTGGTATCTACTATTGGGTTTTCTCCCTTCTTCATGTAATTACAGGTGCCTTTCTATATTTTAAATACTAGATTCTTGCTTTTTCAGATATCCTGTCATAATTTGGCACAGGTGTCAACTTTGCTGTTGAGATTTGAGCTCTGGGCACATTTGTGGAGAATTAGTGGTTTGGTTAAGTCTCCTTCAGGTTTGAAGCAGACTGTCTAGTTGATGGGGCAGATCCAGTTCATGGTGGGTGGGACTAGGCCCTGAAGAGGTGAAATAAAATACAGAGAGCTGGTTGAGAGAGTTGACATCCTTCCGTACACTTGGCCAGACATGCTGGTCTGGCAAGTAAGGACTGTCCATCGCTCAGCTGTTGTGTAGAGATGGTGTGACCAGTTCCCTTGGCCCTGGTGTTGGTGCCTGCTCTCCTGTTAAGCTGGACTGAGAACTGTAACCAGTAATCATAAGAGAAAATAAACCCCGTATTCCCTTAAGCTGTTTGATAGTCATTTATCAGCAATTATGCAGGTGAACTGCTGCATAT
This sequence comes from Typhlomys cinereus, assembly GCA_023101885.1. Lineage (NCBI taxonomy): Eukaryota > Metazoa > Chordata > Mammalia > Rodentia > Platacanthomyidae > Typhlomys > Typhlomys cinereus. The sequence goes on from JALPQD010000154.1 coordinate 576,077, forward strand.
CCTAAATGCTTTAGATTGGCAAGTAACTTCCAAGGTCAATTTATGATACTATTATCACCTGTATGACAAAAGTCAACTAAAGATGTGACATAAAAAGGCAATAAACTTTTATTCTGAGACAAATAAGTGTCTGAGTGTGCCTGTGGGAAAACGCAGGCTGATTTTCTTTAGGTGACAGTGGTGTTCTCATCACTATGCAGGAATTCGTCTCTGCAGCACACTGACTTTTCGCGTCTCCCTTTGCCATCATCTCTCTGCTTGGGAAAGTAACATCATACCGTTCTTATTCTTCATTTCTACAGATTTCCATCACCTCTGCAAGATGATCCTTCCAATTTGTTCTTCTCTCTGCTTACTCATAATTGCTTTCCTTTATAAAACTTTAGACTCAATTTTCCAAAATTATTTTTTTAAATGCTACAATTTGCATTAGAATAAGGAAAATTAGCTTGCTAAAGTGATTGCTCTCCATTAAAATGATACATTTATTTCTTCAGTTTATTAGCTAGATTTGAATGCTGCTTGATAATAGTGTTGAGTTTTTCCTGTTTGGTTGATTCATAGATACATATTAGAGAAGAAATCTAAATAAAAAATCATCGAATTGCATTACAATCATAATGCATATAAAAGGTATATTAAATAATCATTCTTGGAAAAAGCAAGAATGTTAGACTTGCTTCTAAATTTGATATATGAAATTAGTGCTCATAGGACTGGAGAGGTGGCTCAGGGGTTAAGCCTCCGCCTTGCAGACGGAAGGTCCTGAGTTCAGATCCCAGATCCCACGTATAGAAGCCAGGCGGAAGCGGGGGCGGCCTGCGCTTCTGGTTCTGGTAGGGCGGAGCCTGTGAATCCCCGGGCAGAAGGAGGTGGAGGCGTCCATGGTGGTTCGCGAATTCGTCCGTGGTTCTACACACACACACAGACACACACGCGCGCGCACATACACGCTCACATGCACACAGTTGAATAAATAATAATAATAAAAAAAATTAAAAAAAAAGAAATTAGTGCTCATAGTCATTAAGTTTGGCTTTATATGATTGAATATTAACATAAAAATCTGGTTCATGAAAAAGTTGGTTCTTTTTCAGTAGGTTCTAATATGGTGTTTGTGATTCAAAATTTCTGAATCATTTCCCTCTTGTAATGCTTGATTTATTGATTGTCTAAAGAGGCATGTAAATATATTTCACTCTGAATAAAGATTTGTAAAATGATCCTTATAATTATCACAATTACTAATCACTTTTTTGAAGCTGTCACTGAATCATGCTCAGTGGTATTTTTCTACCTCCTTTGATAATTAGGAATTAGCATTATTTCAGCAGTGTTCCTTGCATTATTTCATTTTTGATGAAGCCACCAGAATTTTAAGAGAAAATTTTATATTTCATGAAGATGTTTCAGTAATTTCATATCTTTCTTCTCTCTTGAGTTATTAAACCTACTGCTTCATTTCTTTCTGCCTTTCTTTTGATTGATAGAGCATCCCAGTTTATCCCTCTGACACTTTTTTTATTTCTTCCCTGCATGAATATTTTCTTCTAGATTATTGTACTGTCGGCCCATTTTCTTTTCTTTGTTTCTTCTCTCTTCCTTTTTCACAAAATAATTTTTTGATTCAGTTATTATCTCTTTTGCTCTCCCTATTTGTACTTAAGTATTTCTCATTTCTTTCCTTTCAACTTTCCATTCTATATTTTTCAGTAATTTTTATCCTTCTTTTAGTTTTTAGAAATTACATTTCACATATCTATTATGTATTGAATTTTATTTAATTTATTTTTTATTGTTATTTTTTCCTTGTTATACAAGTTCAATGAATAGGTATCCTTATAAATCTCCTTCCATCCTCCCTTCCTCTCTCACTTCCCACCCTCCCTTCCCTTCCTTCATGGGTCCAAACTACTCCCACTCACCCTCCAGTCTGTCATCTTCTATGGGTCCCAAGGTTTCCTCTGGATCATCTGCTCAAGATGGGGTTCAGGCCTCTGTGGCAGACCAAGAGTCTCTTCATGGGCAGACCACTGACAGGGCATGCCCCTTTACTTGTCTAAGTTCTTGCTCCTAAGGTCCTATTGCTTGAAACGATTTCTCCTGAGATCCTCTTTAGTCTATAGAGGGATGCTGATATTCCAGGCATTGTGCAGGTATGCTTAGGTCAAGTCTCATTGTTGTGACAGCAGCCCGGTCTTGAATGGAATGTCTGTCCAGCAGTGACCTTCCCATCTTTAGGCTCTTAATAATCTGCCTCCCCCCTCCTGCAAGGCTTCCTTGAGCCTTAGGAAGGGAAAGATTTAGCTGGCTTAGTTCCAATGTAGGGTCACTGTGTTTGGTTGACTGTGGTGTAGTTTGCTCTTCTTGCACTCCACAAGGCTGCATCCTGCCTGAGTGTTGAGATCTTCTCCTATTCAAAGATAAAAAGCTGTTAAACCAAAAAACCTTTTCTATAAGAAAAGGTTTAAAAAAGAGGGAAGAACAGGAATAGGACACAGTAGTGAGTGGAGTCACCCTCCAGGGATGTGACCTCTGTCCAGTGGTTGATCACCGGGATTGGACCTCTGTCCAGTGGTTGATCACTAGGATTGATTGGGTTGATCTGGCTGATGTCTCTTTTCTCTCTGACCCTACCAAAGCTGCATGCTGTGGAAGAGGACAAAACCTAGCCTAATAGAGGAAGACCTGTTTTCCTGTGTTCTGCTGCTAGAACCTTGAAACGAGCTCTCAAATTGAATTTTAAGCATCTCTCTCTTTGAACCTGAAACTTCAAGGATTTTTTTTACTTTTATCTGTATATGTATGTGGAGGTGTCATATATGCATGCCTATTTTTATGTGTAGATTCACTTGCTAGTACTAATGTACATGCAAGTTGTTATTGAGACTGACATCTTTTATCATTCTTTCAGGTCACTCTTTTGACATAGAGTCTCTAATCAAACTCAGAAATATCCCCTCAACAATGGGGATATTTGACCAGTGTGCTTATTCTTGGAATTTCAAATCTCCACCACTTGTCTGTGTAGTGTACTGCACATTCAACTACTAGTGTTACAAGAAATCTGGAGATGAGAAATTGGATGTACTTGATTCTGGGTCAAATGCTTTACTGCTGAGCCATCTATACATTCTTTAAAAGTTTTTTGACATGCAATTTCTTTTAAATCCTACCATTTATTATCAAATTTGCATGTTACTGCTTCCAAATATTCATTATTCTTCTTTTATTTTTTTCCTTATTTTTATTCTTTATAAATTTTTATAATAGGTAGTCTTTGCTCAATTTTTAACTTTATTGTTGGGGCTTTTGAAATACATTGCTTGCTTAATTTTTTAAATTTTATTTATGTATTTTATTCACTTTATTTATTTGGTGTGTGTGTGTGTGTGTGTGTGTGTGTGTGTGTCAGAGGGCACTATGTGTCCCTGTAGAGGACGGAGGGTGACTTCAGGATTCATCCTAGATTGTTCCTACCTTCTTTTTGTTTCACTCTGTGATTCCCCAGGCTCTGCCTATCGGGGACGGAAGTGCAGTCCAATGCCATTTTTGCCTGGCATTTTTATGTGGTACCTGGGATCTGAACTCAGGACCTTCTGCTTGTGAAGTTGAGTCCTTACCCTTAAGCCATCTCTCCAGCCCTACTAGTTTAATTTAAAGTACAATTGTTGATCATGCTTGTTAGAAAAACAGGTAAATTAATTATATTGAGGTTTTGTTTCATAATTTTTCAATATCAATAATTATAACTAATAGCTGTTGGCAAACGATGTTACTTGAAAATAGCAACTAAATTGTGATTGGATGATTTGGTTGTTACGTTTTTCATGTATTTTTCTCCCATTATCACACTGGTTAGTTATTCCATTTTAAATATTGGGTAATTATGGCACTAGTTGCAGGTTTTTTATTATATTCTTTTGGGAAACAATCATAAACAATCATATATAATAAGATGGTTGCTGCTTCATAAACACTCCTAATCAGTATACTAATATTCCCATCATTCTTCATTGACTGAATAACTTTAACACAGGTGCTAAAATGTGCTTTGCCCCATGAATTATACTGACAAGTTATTTTTCATGTTTATTTGATTATAATATAATTACTTCTGATTTTTAGTTTCATAAATCACATTTTGATATTCTGCTTATAAATTATTGGAAATTATTAATTCATTTTTTATATTTTATCAAGTTATACAAGTTCAATAAGTATTCCCTCCTTTCCCCTTTTCCCTCCCTTCCTTTTCTTGTTTCCTCCCTTCCCACTCTGTCCCCTTCCCTCTCTTTCTCACTCCCCTTTCAATCTTTCTCCTCTCTTGGTGTTTCCTACCTGATCTCTCCAACCCTCGGAATATCTGTAAAACTATTAATATTTTGAAAAAAATTCCATCTTTGCTCATGAGACATTTGTTTTCTGATTTTTTGGGGGGAGTGTCTTTTGGTTTTAGGATGAGTTACAAAATATTTGTATTTTTATTCTTAGTGTTATTTATAGAATCATTGCTCATCTTTTGAGATTTTGGTTGAATTCACCAGTAAGACTGTCTTACACTTAAATATCTTCAATGGAAGGCTTTTGGCATTTAACATTTCCTTCATAGGGATATAATTATTCAATTATTGCTCCCTCGTAAGACTTGACATTTTCTATTTTTTCTAGTATTCCAAGTTGTGGAACATATGGCTGTGCTGTAACTTGTAAGAAGTCTCTATTGTCATTTAAAAGCCAGGAAATCTGTAGTTATGAGATCACTTCATTTTAGAAGCTTATCGTCAATGTCTGATCAATTTTTCTTGATCACTGCAGATGGAAGCAAATCAATCACATTGAGCTGTGTTTTCACCACATCTCAAATAAAGTAAATTTTCTTACTATTCATGTTCATTAATAGTAAGATTTGATTGGCAGGTGGTTGTGGAAATTGTAGGTAGGATGTTTAGTCTTTAATTACAAATCTAACACTTGAAAGTGTTAATATGCTACAGTGGATAATTACATCTTGAAAGAGCCTGCTTCTCCATCTTAACGCCTGATGATTTCAGCTTGTGAAAGTGTGGAGTAATACTTGAAAACACTAATGACAGTGGAGAACCTGCATTAATTCCAATGAGATCGTTTACATTCTCTAATTATTTCTGATGAGCCAAGTGGAAATGTAAAATATCTAAATTTATTACAAACAATTTAGCTTACTGATTATTGTGATTTGCATTCTATTTACATATTTTCTTCTCAGAGCAAAAGTGATGCCAACAAAAATGTACAAGAACTTCTAGTAATTAAGTTAGAAACAATTAGTTCATTTCCTACCATCTAATGTGTTTGTATGCAATTTCTCCACTTGGCTACAGAGGAATATAAATTTGTCATGAAATAGCACCTCAGTTGCTGTCATGGACACATGACCAAAATGATTTGGGAAGAAATGGCGTTTAACTATGGACAGGCTTCTAGGCCACAGCTGGTCATCATCGGATAAAAGCTACCAGTAAAGACTGGGGGAATTGGCCATAGTATATTCACAGGGACATTTGAAAGAGTGGCATACTTTCTAAGTTACCAGTTTTCCAAATCACTAGTTAGCTCTTTCTTCATCTTGTCATCCTGTCCAATGACTGATCCTCCCCAGGTTAGAATGAGTCTTCCCACATCAATTAGATAGATAATTATATAATCCCCTAAACCCCAGAGGTTTGTGTAAACTAAGTAATTCTACACATGTATGACTAAAGACTCAGTTTTCAACTGGCAAGTTGATATTAACTGCCACAAGTAGCATACTCTCTTCAAGACTTTCCGTGATGGAAGAAACAAGAAAAAATGTCAGCCCTACTTTCTCCATCAGAAATCACACAGATCATGTCAGAGTGTGTCTTCTCACATGCTCAGAATTCCCCTTTACTGGCTTATGTACTTTACGGTTGTGCTAGTTACTCTTTCCTCTTGCTGTGAGACACGACTGAGGCTCAAACAACTTAAGGGGAGGAGAGATTTATTTAGCTTATGGTTCCAGAGGGGAGAAACTGTCCTTCATGGTGAAAAAGGCATGGTTGGTGGCAAAAGCTGGAGGCGGCATAAGTCACGCTCATCACTGGGGCAGAGAGTTGCTGCTTGCACGCTCAGGAGCTAGCACATTCACTGAAACACGGAGGAGCTAACCAAGCTCAAAGTCAATCCCTGAGATGCCTTCTTCCAGCAAGGTTCCACCTCCTAAAAGTGCCATTACCTTCACAGACAACTAAAGATTCAAACACATGAGCCTGTGGGAGACGACTCACAGTTTCAAATCATGACAACAGTCCAAGTACTTCTGATAACTTAAAAAGCAGATAGCATGCTAAACCTGTCTTTAAATTTTTAAAGATTTAAAAGCACAGCAACACCACAATCCTAGAGATATTTTTTTCAGGGAACTGGGACCACCCAGCATAGAGACTTATTTCAGCAAAATCTTCGGGTTAGTGTTGGTCACAACCTTAGATTCTCTTGCATAGTCTGTGGTTATTAAATATCTTTGAACCTAATGGAAGGACTTACCTACCTTCCAACAATATTGGAATTGAAATAAGCCCGGATATTCTCAAATTTGGTGTTCTCTATGCTGTACTTAAATTTCCATTGTGACACTCTTGACCCCAATGTGCTATTTCTGAATCCTGAAGATGACCAAAGTCATTGTAATCCCTTCCCAAATTATACACATAAGTCTATGGGAAGATAGCTTCTAAATGAATTTTATAAAGTCCTTGGTCCTTTAGATAGTTCTGTCCATGCAATTCTTTCTCTAACTCACATTATTTTGCATTCTCTTTCAATTAGAAATGGATTGTCATTATCCTTCAGGTATGGTGCTGTGTAACCTCAGCAGCATATAAAAGTAAGTTTCCGAAAAGCAGGAATCTGACATAGATAATTATACTAAAGACTGCAAAGAATATGTAAAACTTAACTGACAAAAAAAACCCTTCATCTAGCCAAAAATTTAATCGATGGATGTATATTGTAACAACCATCCAGAATCATTAATACCCAAAATCTGTGGAGGGTCTTATCTTACTGTTCCAAAGTGAAGTTCCTTTCAAAGTTAATTTTTTGACCTGAATAGTTGCTGAAGTTTAAACTCAGCTGCACATATGTATGATACTTTACAAACAGGAATTTTACAAATGCAGTCAAGGTAATATGAGATCATTGAGAAAAAGGAGATTTCATTGGACCCAAGACCTTATAAAGAAGAGAAAATTTTGTACTGATGGGGAGGTACGAGGGCCTAGGAAGAAAAGAAAAAGGCTGAAGGTGAATCTACTAGATGCTAAGGAATTATTGGGGTGACCAGAAATTTGTTTTTTTATTTATTATTTTTTTAATTAATTTTTTTTCACTCATACAAACTTGATAGTACCCCATTCCCCTCCCTCCCTCCACCCCTCCCTGGATCCCCTTGTTCCCTCCCCCCTTTTCCTCTTCCTTTCCCCCTTCCCTTTCTCCTGGTGGAGGCCCCCCCCATTCCTGGAGCATCCTTTAGTGTGCATGTTAAACTTCCCTCTAGTTCCTCCTCTCTGATGAGGTGTAAGGACTCAGTAGCATTGCCTAGAGTTCTTTTTTGTGTTCTCTTTCAGTATAGGAACACTATTGTGGCTATTAATCCCTAATCTAAGGATCTTAGAGCCTGTTATCCATGCTAGACTTTCGGGGGTCAATGATATGTTGGTCATTACGCCGGTCATGCAAAGTCCTATTATGATTACTTTGGCCCTAACTTGTGTGGAGTATCTTGCATATCGTTGTTCCTCCCCATCTTTTAGACTCATAATCTTACTGCCCCCTCTTCCCCAAAATTAAAAAATGGACCTTGGAACTTAAAAGAAACTTTACCAGGGTTGAAATTGAAATGTCTAACAAATATCTTAAAAAATTCTCCGCATCCTTAGCCATCAGGGAAATGCAAATAAAAATCTCCCTGGGATATCACCTCACCCTGGTCAGGATGACAAAAACACAATACAAACAACACCATATGCTGGAGAGGATGAGGCAAGAAGGGAACTCTCCTACATTGCTGGTGGGAATACAGGCTTATACAACCACTCTGGTGGGCCATCTGGTGATTCTTAAAAAAGTTAAATATTGAAATGCCATATGACCCTGCTATTCCACTTCTGGGAATAATCCCCTATACAACAAAAATTCACCTTGATAGCATAAGTACGACCATGTTCGTAGCAGCACTATTTACAATAGCAAAGTCATGGAATCAACTCAAATGTTCAACAGTTGACGAGTGAATAGGGAAAATGTGGTACATTTATATAATGGAATACTATTCAGCCATCAAAAATGATGAATTAATGCAATTTGCCAGGAAATAGATGGAATTAGAAACAATTATATTGAGTGAAGTATCCCAGACCCAGAAAATTAAGCACCATATATACTCCCTAATAGGTGGATCCTAGTACCAAACCCACTTAGTGACACTCTCAAAGATAAATCTCTGTAATACCTACAGTAATTGCAAAGATTATAAACAGAAGGGAAGAGGAAGGAGGGCCCCACCAGCAACAAGGAGAGAGGGGATCATGCTATAGCAGAGAAAACAGGTCACCATCAAAAACTGCAAGTAAGCAATGAGACATCTGGTTAAGCTCACAGACTTTCATTCCTGGTCACTTGCTACTGATGGGGTGTGATGTGAACAGAAAGGGAGGGCATAGAGTCTGGTAGGTAGAAGGTAACCATCCTGCAAATGGGAGACTGACCCCCCCCCTCACCACGGTCTCCTACTTTTATTACACCTACCTTTGAATTTACTCTTATAATAAGACTCTGTTTTAACAGCCTTTTATCTTTGGCTATGACGTAACATCCAATAACCATGAGGATGGAGCCAAGGGCTTGCAGGAACAGCAAACCTGGAAGAAGAAGAAAGAAAAGAACAACAAACCATAATTCAGAACATCAGAGACCCTATATTAATCACCAGGAACCAGACCAGCTTAATCTCTCCCCATTCCAAAGCTCAGTGACCAGAAATTTGTAACAAAGAAAGAGATTCTCTCAGAAGCTTCAGAGGAACTGTTCACCACTTGCTTAATATTTCTAAAATTTTGGGTCCGCGCCGCTATCCCCAGGGGGTGACATCCAATACTCATCAGGATGGAGTGAAGGGCATTGCAGGAGCAGCAAAACCGCAAAAGAAAAATCAACTAACCGTAATCCAGAACTTCAGAGATTCTATATCAACCACCTAGAACTAGGCCAGCCTAATCTCTCCCCATCCTGAAGCTCAGGGAAATTTGCAGAAGAGGGGGCGGTAAGAGTGTAAGAGCACAAGGATGGGAGGAGCAATGATATGCAAGATACTCCACACAAGTCAGGGCCGAAGCAATCATGATTGGACTTTGCATGCCCTGCACAATGTCCAACACACTATTGACCCCACAAAGTCTAGCATTTGCTAAAAGCACCAAGATCCTTGGAGGCAAGGGATTGACAGCCAAAATAGTGTTCCTATGCTTCAGGGGAACAAAGGAAAGGGTTCAGGGAAATGCCGCTGGGTCCTTGTACATCATCGGAGAGGAGGACCCAGAGGAGAGTCTGGCATGCACATTAAAGGATTCTCCGGGGATTGGGGGAGGGGAGGCACTGGGGATGGGGAGGGAAGGGGGAGGGGAGGGGGCATAGGGTGGTAGGAGGTTGGAGGGAGGGAGGGGACTGGTGTATCTGTTAAGCTTGTATGAGTGGAAATAAAAGAAAAAAAAAGAAAACCAAGATAGTGGAAGGTAGAGCTGTGACTGAGCAACCAGAAATAGAATAAAGATCAGAGATGATTTTTTGTTGGAATTAATATTTTATCAGATTTTTTTCATTAACATTGCTGATAGTTGCAAAAATCAGGGGACATTGAATAATGCCAGAACTGGAAATAACAACAAACCATAATTCAGAACATCAGAGACCCAACATTAATCATCTGGAACCAGAACAGCCAAATCTCTCCCCATTCTAAAGCTCAGGGAAATTTGCAGAAGAGGGGTAAGAGGGTAAGAGGGTAAGAAGGGGAGGAACAACTACATGCAAGATACTCCACACAAGTTAGGGCCGATGTAACATGACCTGTTCAATGACTGACATATCAGTGATCTTCCAAAGTCTAGTGTGGATCACAGACACTAGGATTCTAAGAGGCAAGGGATTAACAGTCACAATAGTGTTTCCATACCAAAGGGGAGCACAAGAAATGGTCTCTAGGCAATGCTACTGAGTTCATTCACCTCATTAGAGTGGAGGATGCAGAGGGAAGTTTGACATTCACACTAAAGGATGCTCCAGGGATTGGGGGCAGGAGAAGAGAGGGGCACTGGGAAAAAGGAAGGGAGGGGGGGGTGAAAGAAAGGGGAAAAGGGGCAAGGGGTGGAGGTACCTATTAAGTTTGTATAAGTGGGAAAAAATAAATTAATAAAATAAATAAAAATAAATTAATAAAAATTATTAATGAGGTTCACAGGCACAAAAATTCCTGAGTTTGTTCACAGAACCACATAAACTGGACTTTTGGAACATATCCATGGTCTTAGCCTTCAGGAGTGGGAGGCAGGAGGGTCAGACATTCTGGATTAACATGTGATAACTAACACATGTGAATGACGCTTGAGTTACATGTCAAAATTAATAATGAGTAATTACAGCATAACATATGGAAGTGCACTATGACATTATTAAGAGGAAAGAAATATTGACATTGGGGACACAGTCTCCTGGATTATTACAAGCCATTAATCAAACTCTAATCATACAATTAGAAAGTGAAGCCAATTGGAAACTATAGGCTACTAGAGATTTTGAAAACACAAACTTATGAACTTCCTTTAATGAATTATGAAAGCAGAGGAGAGATAGGATAAGAGAAGGAGAGAAAGAGGGAGACAGAAAAGAAGATATAGTTTTAGCATTTATAATATTTGACCATGAATCTCAGATTTATCTGATTTTGGCTAAAGTGAAATAAACTTAGTTTTCAAATGCTGAATAATGAAAAGGGAGCAAAAGTGTTTTAATGCCTATTCATTTGGTGTGAGCAAAGCACAGTGCTAGGGTGTTAGGAAAACTAACATGAGGGATTTTGATGGGGTAACTCCGGGTCATTGCCTCAGACCTGGTTCATTCTCCAGAGTGTACTTGTAGGTGCCTGATCACAGAACTCTGCTCAATCATGGTGCTCAATTACACAGCAAAAGAAACACAATCAAGGTTATTTATTCTAGATTTAGAACTGAGAATGATATTCTTTTCAGAAAACTGTGCCAGTGCTATTCTGAATTCTATAAAAGCATGTGCATGTAAGAGTTAAAATAATTTCAAAAGTGATGTACTATATTTATTGCCAAAATATGAAACTGATTTATATTCATTTTACTGAAAGTAGGACACACTTGACAGCTATTAATCCATACAGTAATTAACATTAGCTTTGCAAGCCACAGATAGCATAAAAGCTTATGCTGAGGTATAAAATGTTTCAATGGATCATAATTAACACACAACTTCAGTTTTTGATTAATCATTTTTGTTAGATTGTTTTATAGGGTATGCCTAATTAATGTAAAGGAATATAAAATTTTGGTACTATGTGCTGGAAATCTAAAAGTGAATTAAAATTTAACTTTGCTGTTATTCTTTATATGTTTATTTAAATTTGAATGAATTCATATGCAAGTCTATTACCATAAAGTCTAATTGAATTAAAAATTGAAATTGTGCTTTTATTTCTTTTGAGTACTCTGAGACCATACCAAAATATTGCCATGCAAAAATGTCAATCATATATTTCATAATTTCTTAATATATGAAGGATGATTGCATCCTGACTATTTTTTTCCAAATCTTTACCAGTATTTCAAGAATCTATAAAATATATTGATAATGAAGATCAAGTCATGATATGGAAAATCAAACTCAATAGGTCAGCAATGTCTCCTAAATCAAGTGTTGACAAAATGGTATGCCAAATCAAGGTCTGGTTTCTTTTCCTGTTGGGATGGATAACATGGTCCTATGTCATAAGTCTAGATTGAATTCTGTACTTAGTCAAATGAAATTAATTTCACATTTTTAAAGAATTCCTTCCTTATAAATCACAAAAAACTCAAAATCCTGCAAAACCTTAGCAAATGAATAAGGATTTTTAGGGGTGCATGTTTTCCTCTTTTACATGTTTGCAGTGATTTCTTAAAATACCTCATGTATCTATCTATTACTATCATTCAAATGGCATAGTGATTTATAGTTCTGTGACAATCTCAAGACAATGCTTATGGGCAATTTTAAGGCAAAATTTCATTGCTGCAGTTTAAATTGGACTCAAGACTCCTTTTAAAAGTAAATAATGGCTATTTGCCTAGAAACTGCATCTGTATTTTGCATTATAAATGATAAAAGCTCAATTATTTGAAAAATATTTTGATTGAGTATAAAAGGTATACATGAATTCATTACTGTTTTGTTATTTTTTTAAAGTCAGCTAATAATTTTCATTAGCCTTCTCAGCGTGATGTAGCAATCGAATTGCAAGAGATTTCAGCATTCTTACAGAAAGAGATAGGGCTATGTTGCTGGCAAGCACAGGTCAAGAATAGTTGAAACATAAGGATGTGCTAACTCTGACCAATAAATGCAGTGTATTCTGCATGCAATCTCTGAACTTCTAGAGAAGGCCTTCCTTCAGACCAGCAGTATTTCACTTTAAGAGAACGCAATGTTTTTCCAAAATTCATCAAATTTGCTGTTTTTTTTTTTTTTAGCTTCTTTTTGTACTTGAAAGTCACGCTTCTCTTCAAGTCCCACCCTTTCTTGATCCACTTTCTGATTTCTGTGTGCACATGAGTTAAGTGTGTTCTTTCTTCCATTGGGCTTGATTCTGGACTACATTTGGGAACTGCACAAGATTTTCCAAAGTACACTTTCATAAGGATCTCCAGATCTTCCACCTTCACACAACCTCCAACTTGTAGTTTCCTTGTTCTTTTTCCAACTCTTCTTTCTCAATTATTTTCAATTGTTTATCTTTCACTCTATAAAAGAGGTGTTTACCTTTCAACTCTCCTCTACCTGTTTAATACTGTGTTGTCCTTAGCAAAATTCTGCACCACTTGATCAGCGGATTATTAAAAATGCTTTTTGTTACAGCAAAGCTCATTACCTGTCACTTAGAATGGAAGAGCTGGAAGAGATAGACAGACACCCTAGCACTCTGTATTTATACAAATACTTAATTGAAAAAGTAATTCACTCTCTTTGTGACAGAAGGCACATTTGACTTAGTGCATGGATTGAAATAGGTGGAACTGACCACTAATTTATAGGGTAACATAAATATTATTTAAGCTAACTGATATTCCAAAGCTTTACTAATCTAGAGAATTTGATAAAACATATACCACTTACTATAAATATGGCTTTGGAAAATATTAATACATTGCATATATAAAATATGTGATTTTTTTCAAATGACATAAATTTTATTTTACAATGATACTCTTTTTTGTGAATTTTGCTTCTTTTTTTCTTCCACACTTTATTTTTTTCTAATCATACCAGCTCAAGAGGTATCCTTGTCCTCTCCCATCCCCAGTCATCCCCCATTGCACTATCCCCACTCCCCTCCTTCCTTTCATTCCCCTCCTCCTGTCCCTCCCCCTTCCTTCCTCCCATTCCCCAGAGCATCCTTTTGAGTGAAAGCCAAACCTCCCCCTGAGTCCTCCACCCTAGTGAGGGGTAAGGACTCAGTGTCATAGCCTAGAGCCCTTTCTTGGATTCCGAGTCAGTATGGGAACTCTATTATGACTGTTTAATCCCTTGCCTCTAAGGATCTTACTGCCTGGAGTCTTCTGCCCTGTGATCTGTGCTAGACTTTGAGGAATCCTTGACATATTAACCATTGTGCAGGTCAGGCAAAGTAAAATCCTGGCTGCTGCCACCCTGACTTCTGTGGAGTATCTTGCACATCCTTGGTCCTCCCCATCTTTAGGCTCTTACAATCTTGCTGCCCCCTCTTGGGCAAGGTTCCCTGAGCTTTAGGATGGGGAGAGAGTTGGCTGGTCTGGTTCCAGGTAAATAATGTAGCGTCTTTGATATTCTGAATTATGGTTTGTTGTTTTCATTTTTGCTCTTCCCACATCGCTGTTGGCTGCATTCCAATTGGTACCAAAGGTCACCTCCTAGCCAAAAATAAGATTGTTTAAATGAAGATCTTAATGTAAGAGGAGATTCGAAAGTAGATGCAAGGATAGGAGTAGGAAACAACAGTGGAGGAAGGTGTCAGAGTCCCGTTTGCGGGATGGTTACCATCTATCTGCCAGTCTCTATATCCTTCCTGATTGGTGAGATCAAACCTGTTCAGTCCCAAGTGACCAGGAAGGGAAGTGATTGAACACTTGTTGAACAGATGTCTCACTACTTGTATGCAATGCATCACCATGGCCTCTTTTCTCTACCAAAGCGTGATCCCCTATCTACTTTCTTTTGAGGTCCTCCTTTCCCTTCCCTCCTGTTTATAATCCTTAGCAATTACAGTGGGTATTACAGAGATTTACCTTTGAATATGTCATTAAGTGGGTTTGGAACTAGGATCCACTTATTAGGGTGTACATACAGTGTCTAACTTTCTGTGTCTGGAATATTTCACTCAATATGTTTTTTTCTAATTCCATTCATTTCTCAGCAAATTTCATTAATTCATCTTTTTTTGATGGCTGAGTAGTATTCCATTGTATAAATATACCACATTTTCATTATCTGTTTGTCAACTGTTGGGCATTTGGGTTGATTTCATGACTTTGCTATTATAAATAGTGCTACAATGAACATGGTTGTGCTCTTTTCACTGTAGTGAATTTCTGCATTATGGGAGTTATTTCCAGTAGTGATACAGTGGGATCATATGGCATTTCAATCTTTAACTTTTTTAGAAATTGCCATACTGATTGCCAGAGTGGTTGTATGAGGCTGCATTCCCACCAGCAATGTAGGAGAGTTCTCTTCTCTCCTCCCCACAGTTTGGTGTTGTTTCTATTGTGGATTTTTACCATCCTGATCAGGGTGAGATGATATCTCAGGGTAGTTTTGATTTGCATTTCCCTGATGTCTAGGGATGTGAAATGTCTGTTAGACATTTCAATTTCGTCCCTGGAAAAGTTTCTTTCGAGTTCTGAGGCCCATTTTTCAATTGGGCAATTTATCTCCTTGGTGATTAGTTTTTTAAGTTCTTTGTGCACTCACATAATAGAAGACTTTCTCCCATTCTGTGGGTTGCCTTTTTGCTTGGCTTACAATCTCTTTATCTGAACAGAAGCTCTTTAATTTCATAAGGTCCCATTTGTTGAATGCTGGTTCTTTTTACTATGCTATTGGATTTCTGTTTAGGAAATGTTGGCCTAGCCCAATCAGTTCGAGGGACTTCCTTACTTTCAACTAGGGTTTTTATAATCTCTGGCTTAATATTAAGGTCCTTGATCCACTTGGAATTAATTTTTGTGCATGGAGATAATTACGGGTCATTTTAATCTTCTGCATGCAGATAACCAGTTTTGCCAGCACAATTTGTTAAAGATGTTCTTTATCCATTGAATTTTTGGGCCCCTTTGTCAAAGTTCAAATGTCTGCAATTGTGTGGGCTTATATTTTGTTCTTCAACCTTATCCATTGATCTACATGTCTATTTTGTAGCCAATACTGTTTTTATTACTGTGGATTTGTAGTATAGATTAAGGTTTGGTATGGTGATACCTCTAGCAGTATTTTTGTTACTCAGGATTGTTTTTGCTATTCTAGACCTTTTGTGCTTCCATATGAATTTATGAGATTGTTTGGTCAATTTCTTTAGAGAATTGCTTGGGAATTTTGATTAGTATAGCATTGAATCTGTATATTAATTTTGGTAGAATAGACATTTTTACGATATTGATTCTGCTGATCCAGGAGCATGGGAGGTCTTTCCACTTTCTAGTGTCTTCTGTAATTTCGTTCTTTAGGTTTTTAAAGTTTTAATTATAAAGGTCTGTCATTTCTTTGGTTAGATTTACACCACTATATTTCATTTTATTAGGCACTGTAGTAAATTGGATTGTTTCTTTTAGGACATTTTCACTTTTTTCATCCTTGGTGTATAGGAAGGCCACTGATTCTTGCATGTTTATTTTGTTACATACCATTCTGTTGAACATATGTATTAGTTCCAGAAGTTTCCTGGTCAAGTTTTTTTTGGATAATTCAGGTACAATAATATTCTTGTAAGTAAAAATTCAACACGATCCAATCTCCAGAAAATAAAATAGTGAATGACCCCAATAGTTGCAAACAAATCTTTATGTATTAATTCAACAAAATGGACAAAGCAAATCAAATTTATGGATAACCAATAACCAATCATAATGATTTCCAGTTTGTACTTTCAAGTATTTCAAAACATTAAATGAAATATTGAAAAAAAAATCTTTCACTCTTTATGAATGCAAGTTTTGCCAGTACTGTCTACTAAAATTACAAATCTGGGGCTTGCAAGATAACTTAGTGTATAAAGGCTGCATGGACCAAGTCTGATAACCTCAGATTAATCCTCAGTTAGATTCATCCCCAAAACCTATGCAGTAGAAGTAAAAGGCTATTTCTACTAAGTTGTCTTCCTTTCTCTACCTATATCTATTCCATGTTTACATATTCAAAGTTTTTCTTAAGGCATGCAGATGTGCACACACATGATAAACAAATAAATGCTTAAAATGATAAATATTTTTCAAATATTTCCTGTCTTCTTGTGTGTGTTTGGAACCTTTGTAAGTGTTCTGAAGAGTTTCTAAATATCCAAATGATTTCAATGAAACCATTTTATCCAAATTTCAAAATACAAGACTTCTTTGTCCTAAAAAATAATAAAAATGAATACATATTATTTTTCTTATCTGTTTATGAATTATTTCCTTCTGTTAAGAAGCTTTTTGGTTGGGGCTGGAGAGAAGGCTCAGGGGTTAAGCCTCTGCCTTCCAGATGGAAGGTCCAGAGTTCAGATCCTCGACCCCACATATAGACACTGGGCAGAAATGGGGGCGACTTGCATTTCTGGTCTTGGAGTCTGTGAATCCCAGGGCAGAGTAAACAAGGAGGAGGTGGAGGCGTCCATGGTGGTTCCTGAGTTTGCTTGTGGTTCTATACACACATGCACATACATACACGCACACGCACACACATACACACACACGCACACATGCACAATTGAATAAAAAAAGAAGCTTTTTGGTAATTATATATTATCAAAATTTATAATGTGTTTTTTTTATTAATGTATCATCAATAACATGAAATAAAGGTCATGCCTGAATAATTTCTTTTAAAACTTGGAGGCAACTTTTTAGAAGTATAGAGATTGAATTTCAAGTGAATTAATGAATAATACAGAGAAAGAAAGCATGTTTGTTTCAGTGACGGATCAAGTGGAGAATAGTAAAAGTTTCTATTTGGAACGTGGTATAAATTCAATTTTAATATAAAAAGAGACATCACAGATTTGATGCCCTTACATGTGCTGCTAAAATGTATAATTGGGAAAATATTAAAATGAATTTTACATACGTAGGTAATTACACTTTGTATATGTAATATATTGCAATTGTATACCCTGCAAATCTCTAAATTAGGAAATAATGTTCATATTAGATTAAATTGTGAAAAGATGTACATAATCTTTGTAAATTTGTTATCAACTGAAACTGCTTGGTAACTATTATGGTCCTCTATATTTCATTCTCTTGCACTGAGATATAGAGAATGTATTTTTTTTTTCTGGACAACCTAGTCTAAAATCCTGAGTTCTCCTCCCTTCTGTTGTCCTTGCTTTACTGTTGTCATGGACCGTTGTATGAGTCAGACACTTTGATGCTTTGACAAATGTTCGAGATAACTGTCTTAGAAAGATTCATTTTCGTGTCCCGTGCCAGAGGGCTTCCATCAGTAGTTGCTGGGTCCTAATCATGTGACATGATGGTGGGGTAAGCATCAGGACAAAGAGTAGTGGAACAAAGCTGCTCAGCTCATGAGAACTGGGAAGCTGAGTCAGAGGGAAAAGGGTCAGGAGAAGAAAACTACTATACCCTACCTCAATTGACCTGCTTTCTCCAAGCAAGTACCATCAACCTCAACCTTTCATTATATTATCACATTAGAATTTTCATGGGATCCATCCATGGAATAAGTCAAAGCCTTGTAGTCTAATACAATCTCAATGTCTTTCTAAAATTTTATTTTAGAACCACCAGTTAACAAACTTGCCTTCACCACAGGAATTACAAGTTCAGGGAGATTCTTTGTTTTCCTTTGTCTCTTCTCTCCCCACACTGTTGCTTAGACTATCTTTAAATTACTGACTCAAAAGATCCTTCTGCCTCACTCATTCTCTTAAACAGCTAGTACTATAGGAATGCATTACTATACCCAAAATTTTACCATATTTTAAAGAAAAACAGTCACACATAGAATCACAGTTATTTTCCAACAACAGCTGCCACAGAACAAACATGCAGGTTTCAAGGCCATTTTAGTGCACTTTTGAACCATTTTGTGACATAGAATATGTCTTTTTGTAAACATGAGGTAGAAAGTCAGTTTTTAATTACTTCTGAGAGAAGTCATAAAATTATAAAACTGCTAATATTCTTCTTCATTCTTGGTGTCAGATCTAAAGAGCTTGTGTTCTTTCTGTTTCCTTCTATGACTTTCTCTGTTTTTGTGGTTTTCTTATTGCATAAACTGGCTTGATATAAGAATGTACATATTATGTACCTTTATATATTTACCGTTTCTTGTGAAGATTCAATGCAAGCTAGATAGTCACTTGTTTTAGTCTGTGTTTCTTTGTTGTATGAACAAAGAACAAATGTACTGTAAAATTTGTTTCCTAGGGTTCATTTTATGCTGGAAATGTGGGCTTTTTGTGTGACTTGTTGGATTAAATTTAATTACAATGCTGTATTCTGTCCCTAGGCATTTTCTAAACTCTTTAGAATAAAGTTTAATGTTAAAATAAAGACATAAAAGCAGTAATTATTTGTACTAAATGCAGATTTGTGTCCCTAACTTTGTACTTTATTAGAAGAGATTAGCTTGCCAGGGAGAAAATTTGTATGATTATGATATTTTGAACATGGCTTCCTAACCTCAGTAACTATGAGCAAAAGAAATGCTGGTAATGAAATAAGAGATAGGACCTTTAATATTTATAATTATTACTTATTATGCAAATTTTGAGCTAATTTAAGAGCCATATTAGAATAATTCATCTTAATGCAACCACTTAATAAGTAGATCTTAATTGCCCATTGGCCAGGTTTATAATTAACATTTAAGCTTTATACTCTGTAACATGATTTCTACCTTGATTTCATTGCACATTATTTGAGAAGAGGAATAATGTTTAAGCTTTTATTAAATTTTCTTAAAAATTTGCATATTCATTAAAAAGTCAAAATATTTAAAAGGAAGATTACAATTCTTTGAAAATAATTACTTTTAATACATTAAACAGACTGTCTTATATTTTGTAGGTTATTGTATTGTGATTTCATTATGTCAGCTGTTCATATTCAGTTGAAAAATAAAACATCAGACAGTAGTATAAGTTATATTATACAAATCATGCTTCAAAGGCAAGACTTTTCATTGTTGTTCTGCATAATGGTTGTTACTAGTAATACCAACAATGGCCAAGCACACAAGTCAACGTTTTACAGCCATTTTTTTCATTAGATGCACACAACACTACAATAACTGATTGATTCTTTCATTCCAAGTTTAAGCAAAGTTTTTAATGCTACATCTCTTATTAGAACAATCCAAGTTGTAAACAAATACCTTAATGCTCTAAAGAATAGCTGTCATTTTCTGCTTCCACTGTGAGAACACTTGGTAATTTGAAAGTCAGATTTAGATCATCTTTAGTTCACTAGAACAGTATTTTATTTTATATTTTTTTTATTATTTTTTTCCACTCATACAAACTTAATAGGTACCCTGGTCCCCTCCCTCCCTCCACCACTCCCTGTATCCCCTTACTTCCTCCTCCCTTTTCCTCTTCCTTTCACCCCCTTCTCTTCCTTTCCCCCAGACCCACCCTCTTCCCCCGCCCTCCAAGCCCTCCAATCCCTGGAACATCCTTTAATGTAAATGTCAAACTTCCCTCTGGGTCCTCAAGTCTAATGAGATGTAAAAACTCAGTAGGATTGCCTAGAGTCCTTTATTGTGCTCCCCTTTAGTATGGAAACACTATTGTGACTGTTAATCCCTTGCCTCTAAGAATCCTAGTGTCTGTGATCCATGTTAGACTTTGGGGGGTCATTGATATGTCAATCATTGTGAAAGTCATGCAAAGACCTATTATGGTTACTTTGGCTCTAACTTTTATGGAGTATCTTGCGGATCATTGCTCCTCCCCATCTTTAGGCTCTTAAAATCTTACTGCCCCCTCTTCTGCAAATTTCCCTGAGTTTTAAGATGGGGAGAGATTTGGCTGGTCTGCGTCCAGATGAGTAATGTAGGGTCTCTGATGTAGAACAGTATTTTAAAGATGGCTCAAATTGCTGTTTCCTCACACTGTCTTACAAAAAGTAATATTAAAATATTCAAATATTTAGTGTGTAAAACAGACATTTTTCATTTCCTTGCTGTATTAGAATATTTCCTGTTGGTGATTTAAAAAATTAAGTCAACAGCAGATGTAAAAATGTAGCAAATTTCTTAAGTTTGCTAATGCTGCCTAACTGTAACTTTGTTGCTTACAGGCCTGAGAAGGTGTGTTTTTTTGAAGGAACATTTCTTTATTGACAAATTTAGTTATTTGATTATTTCCTGCATGCATACAATAAACCAATTCATCTCCTCCTACTTATTCCCACCATGCTTCCACCTCTGTCATCTCATTTCTTCAGAGCTTTCTGAATGATATATTTCCAATGATTATTTTTGTATTTTACATGCAGAAATGGATTCCAGTGAATTCAAAAATTCAAACAATGCAATTCAATTTAAGAATAGAAATTTTTTGAAAGGAATTCATTTTTTTTTCAATTTTGAATGTTCCTCTCCAGACTAGTATTTGTTTCTCCTGTAATAACATTATAAATATTTTGGAGCTGGGTGTGTGGCTCAATAGTACTAACATATTCAACACCTTGCATTTCCTTCCTATAACACACACACGCACAAGCACACACACCAGTTAGTAAGAGAAAAGACCAACCAGAAGATTTCATGTTCCTCCACTTTTTTGTCCCTCCAATGCAGGGAGAAGTAGAACTTAATTCTCACCTATATTGTGCTCAGCCTCATGGCCTTTAGAAACCTTCCCTAAAAAGGCAGAGCTACAACTGTAACTCATCGCAGAAGGCAGTTGAAAAGTTTTTATTGTGGTCTACTGGGGTTTTCTTCTTGAGGAACTGTTAAGTTTTCTAATTCCACTTAATATCATTTCTAGTGCAGGATTTGGTCCTATGTTAAAATCCAAATATGTTTCTTTGTGATTTGAGGCCAACAAAAAACTGTAATACATTGAATAACATTCATAAACAAAAGCTAGATTATCCAAAGCATTAATTGATGTTATTAATTTTCTTCAATCCAGGCTTACAACAAATGGACCAAATCTACTTAATAACATAGTGTTAAGTGACCTTTTCATAAGAAAAATCATTTCTCTCTTGAGGAATGGTTTCATTTTCCCATTACAGAAGTTTCTTACCTTCCACATCACTGAAGTTTTGGTGAGAATTTATTACTTTATTTTCTCATTTATTTGCTACTTGGATTTTACTCCTTGGTGATTTGTAAATGGACATTTTTGCATAACTAGATGGTCTTTTGGGAATTAGTTGATGAAAATGAAAAAGAACATACTTTTGAAGACCCCAGAGATAAAACACAAGCAAGATTATATAGATTCAGAAGAGGCAAGAGAAAGTGAATTCTAACGAGAGGCAGGAGAAGTTAAAGCACATAACTGTGGGACTGATATTGGACACTGGGTTTTGCATTCTTTTTATACCTAGTAACACATACTGTAAATCAAGGATGATTTTTTAAATGATTGCTAAAAAAGACATATATCTTGAAAAGATGAACCAAGATTATTTTTGTCTAAGAATTTCACTATATTGAAAATGAAATTATAGTGAAAAATATGTCATTATTGCTAACAAAACATAGCTTATAACTCTGTGCATGATATTGTACTCATAAAGAATGCTAAATTTGTACTCTTTAATAGAATTTTTTCATATTGAAATGATTGTTACTTTTTTTAAAATGCATGTGGTTTCACATATCTGGAATGGTACAAATTTATTCAGCGTCAATCGATCCAAAAGTCTCTATCTTATCCAAAATGAAAGCAAATATTGAGAATATTGGGCTAGATTCAATAATGCCCTGATTCATATCCTTTTTATATTATGTCTTTTTCACAAAAAGTCATTATTTCACCATATATAATTGGAAAATATGTTCTGCACTAAAGGCAAAGTATAATAATATGGAGTTGAAAAAATTTAGGAACTCTTTAGCAGCAAAACTAAAGAGTGGAGAAATGGATCAGGGGGTCAATCCTTTGCCTCACCAGAAGAAGGATGAGTTTGGATCCTGTATACCACGTTAAACACATGGTGGAAATGGCAGTGGCCTGTACCGGCTGTTGAAGGCAACACCCGAGAAACCCCAGAGCAAAGCCAAAAGGAGGTAGAATAAACCAGGATGAGTCTCAACGTTATCCTTGGGCCTTTTTAGATGCAAATTGCTTTCTGATACACACAGACAAGAAGACAAACATGTACACATACAAAGAAAAAAATTAAGAAAGGTAAAACTAACCGTAGTTATTCCTATCTATATATAAAGACATGATCATTGAAATGGATTTGATCAATTGAAACTATCCTTACCTGTGCTTTTCTAGAACTTTCATTTTCAGAGTATCTTTTACTGTACTTGAATTTCACTAGTAGTGAAAGGAAGACAGAAATTGGAATGGTGACATCAATTCCCTTAGTCCATTCTTCCCTCCTACATTTTGTTTACAGATTCATTTGAATGATGCCAACAAAGTATGAACAAGTCTCTGAATGAGAGAGAAATAAGTTTCTACATTTGAGGAGTTGATTTTTCTAGTTATTTTATGATAGCAGCAAAAAGGTTTGAAGCAATTTTATTGTTTTGAACATTTAATAAAATTATTTTCCCTGCAAGTGATTTTACACATGAAATGCATAGTTAAAACATAAATAAGAGAAAGCGCACTAACCAAATTTGATAAAGCATTGTTCTCACATGTTAAATTTCAATTCTACATTTGTGAAAGGTTACATATCTAAAGGGAATTTGTATCCATAATCACAATATAAATATGAATCATTTTAAGTTAGATTTTTAGGTTTGTGGACATTATCCTTGTTTTTATTGTATGTTTTGAACCAGATCTGTAGTTTTCTAAAGACAATAATTGATAGACTTGCCAGCAAAGAATAATCATACCTGTATTTAGACTTAAACATCTCAAGGTAGTAACTGGCCTTTAGTTTTCAACCAATAAAATTGCTATCTTTCATTCAAAAGTCATTTTTGTTTTACAATGCAAATATATTTCTTCATTCCCTATCTTATATCCATCTGATATAAGAGTATTCTCAATTCTTTTTGTTTCAATTTCAAAGAATTTGGATGTTTATTTTTAGTTGTTTTTAGCAACTACTCACCTTGGTATATCTCACTTTTAATATTCCTAATGGAATGGAGAGTGTTTTGGTTTTGTTTCCTTTTCTTAGACATCACTCAGAATGAATGTTTACATGAGTTTTAAAGTCTATACCTAGTCACAGCACTTGACATTAGTCAGATTGTAGATTTTCTTCCCATTGATCTTTCTTAGAAATATTCATCAAGACCCCATCTACTGAAGTGAGTAGATGACACACAAGTTTAAAGGATTACTAAATGCATTGCCTCCAAACAGGTCATTTGTATTCAAAGAAGCTGAGTGATGATGGACCTGCAAGAATTGTAAGTTGTGTTTTAAGTGACCTTTATACTCTCATTTATATAAATAGTTATTATACAAATGGAAAGTATAATTCTGCCACTTGGACAATGGCTTTATAACACAGTCCTCTGAGCAAGCCATTCCAAAGAATTCAGTTACCACCGAGTGCTTGGCCTTTAATAATCATTACTATTGACCCAGAACAGAGTTATGTAAAGCTTGCAAAGTCCTGCGTATCAAGGAAGGAAATTACATCTCAGCTTCAGCAAACATGTAATAAATACAGAAATAATTTAGGTAATTTCTGGTATTAACGAGAGGGAAATGTAAAGGAAATCTAATGTAATGTGATTACAAGATAATGATGCAAAGAAATATATTGCATATGCCAAAATTCACAGGACAAAATTCATCTGGCTGGAGAAGATGGAAAGGTCTGAGAAGTAGTGTTCAAGAGAAGGACGAGCTCTTATATGCAGGCCAGAGAATAAACATATTTTTATTATTTATTTTTTTTCCACTCATACAAACTTGATAGGTACCCCATTCTCTTCTCTCCCTCCACCATTCCCTGTATCCCCTTGCTCCTTCCCCCTTTTCTTCTTCCTTTCCCCCCTCCCTTTCTCCCAATGGGTCCCCCCCAATTCCTGGAGCATCCTAGTGTGCATGTCAAACTTCCTTCTGGGTCCTCCTCTCTGATGAGGTGTAAGGACTCAGTAGCATTGCCTAGAGCTCTTTTTTGTGTTCCCCTCTAATATAGGAATACTATTGTGGCTATTAATCCCTTGCCTCTAAGGATATTAGAGCCTATGATCCATGCTAGACTTTAGGGGGTCAATGACATGTTGGTCATTGCGCAGGTCATTCAAAGTCCTATTATGATTACTTTGGCTCTAACATGTGTGGAGTATCTTGCATGTGGTTGCTCCTCCCCATCTTTAGGTTCTTACACTCTTACAGCCCTCTCTTCTTCAAATTTCCCTGAGCTTTAAGATAGAGAGAGATTAGGCTGGCCTAGTTCCAAGTGGCTGATATAGAGTCTCTGATATTTTGAATTATGGTTTGTTGATTATTTTTTTCAGTTTTGCTGCTCCTGCACTGCCCTTAGCTCCATCCTGATGGGTATTGGATGTCACCCCCTGGCCAGAGATAAAAGGCTGTTAAAATAGAGTCTTAATTATAAGGATAGATTCAAAGGTAGATGGAATAAGAGTAGGAGACTGTGGTGGTGGTTGGGTCAGTCTCCCATTTGCAAAATGGTTACCTTCTATCTGACAGATTGTATGCCCTCCCTTTCTGGTGAGATCATACCCCATCAGTCGCAAGTGACCAGGAAGGAAAGTCTGTGATGAGAAACATATATTTTAATGCTTAGATTCTCTTATTTTAGTTAAGAGTGGGTATCCACTTAGCTTTTGGGGTCTGGGAAATGATTGACATCATATGGCAGAAGTCATCAGAAAAACAAAGTTTAAAATATCCCAATTTGTCTTCTTTATTGTCCAGTTTAATTGTCACAAAATTTGACATTTGGAAATAGAACAAAAGGGCAAGGAAATTTTTTATGACCATTTCCCTTGGAGAATTATTTTCAAAATTTTGAAACAAAGGATTTATTCTCTATAGTCTGTGGGAGTAGACTCAGATATGGTAGCAGTTGAATTTTGTTTTTCTTTTGGTGAGGTCTCATTTGGAAAGGGCCAACTCTCCCCAATTAGAAAGATTACCACATGCTGCCTCCAGAAATAAATGCAATAATATCCACATAGTTTACAAGTATTTATTATAGCAAAAATTACAATAGATGGATTGTTAAGTTCACCTGGGGCATATTTCATCGACCCTGCCTGTACAGTTTTAGCAGAAAAACATCTGAGTTCTGAACAAAGTCAGGTTAGTAGTAGAAAATTTACAACATGTTGCTTACTAACATTAAGGTTATTAAGAATTTACTAAATCTTTGTTTCTGAACGCATAGCACATATTCCTAATGAAGAAACTAGGAAGCTGGAAATATTCTGGTACAAACATGAGCAAAAATCTGTGTAGATAAAAGTGGTCAAATATTTAACAGATTTTATGAATGAACATAACAGGGATCATAGATTATTTTGAGATCATTGAAGAAAACATTAGCAGGAAAAGCTGTGTCATTTCCTTTGTCATTGTAATAGCTTATAAACAGCTACTCATTTAAGTTTTGAATGTAGTAATCAAGGAAATATGTTTTGTTGATACAATGAGAAACATGAACAAAATACTTAGAAAGGCTGAAAACACCAATTCTTGGTCATAGCAGCTCTGCTTCCCTTTACATATAGAGGAAGTTTTTGCTGGTACGTTTTTAAGTGCTAGTCTAACAATACCAACTTGTAAATGACCACTATCACCGAAGTTCATAAAAAGAAACAGCAATAAAATGAAAGAGAGACCTAGTATTAAGTGGTGGAAATTGAAGTAAAAAATAACAAATTTAAATATATATATTTAACAAAAGAAAAAAATGGTAAGTCCAGGAACCTTAGGTAGGGTCCATATATGTCTACTGATGATTATTTTGGAGAATATGTAATTTTTCTTTGTTGACCACTTAGTTATGCTATCACAATGCTTTAGTATCTGTTGGTGGGAATTTCCTGGACAAATGGTATTTTTTTGGAGAGTGATTATGAAATGGAGGAGAAAGAGAAGGGTTTATGCAATCAGAAGAAGAATATATAAGGGCAGTGAAACATTTGGAAAATAGAAATTCCCCTATTTTCTATATAATAATTTCATGTCACCACCATTTGGCTTGTATTTGTAACGTCTTATAAAATCTATAAACAATATATGTCCATATGTTTATCAAAAAAATTCAGGCTGCATTCTGAGTAAACTAATGCTGCATATTTCTGTTACACATGTAGTGATTTGCCTTTAGTAATATAATTTTATGTTTAATTATATAACTATTTATATAAATTTATATTTATACTATTACTATAAGTAATAGATTTGCAATTTAGTAATATATTCAGCTTTTACTGTTTTTAATTATATTTTAATTTGATCAAAGTCTGTTTGACAAATAATTTTGAATCATCTTGTTCCCTTTTCTATTATTCAAACTTTGCTTCATTTTTGCAGTGCATTAAATATATTATTATCTTATTTTGTTATTATAAGTATCTTTCACTAATATAATGGTATTATTCTTCCTTAAGACCTTCCTAGGGGATCAGATGCTGGTGTGCAAAGCAGTGATATTTCAATGACCTTCATCCGATATTTTAATTATAGGCAGATATCTGTGTTTGTGTTTTGTCTTAGCAAGGATTATAATTTTTTAAAAATTAGCATGAAATTAGACATTTGGAGACTAATTATGATATAGTTCATAGCACATAGGTTTCTGTGAGTAGTAACTTCAGTCTGTTATATTTAGCATACATTTAAAGCTTGAGGACCCAATTTTCAAACCACATCCTCAAGTAGCTCATGACATTCTAAAAGCAGTCAAGAGAGCTAAAGTAGGACCCAAATTGAACTGTAATGCTACAAGGAATACAAGGTGCTGGTTCATCCATTGCACTTCAGATTCAAACCCCTCACACAGGATAGCCAGATCCATTTTAACAGGAGCTAAGCTAAAGGGAGAATTTCATCTTTCTTTATCAAATATTAAAATACTAGGCATTTGTGGATTTAAAATGAGATTTAGAATGTCTTTTCATATAAAAGATGTGCATTTAGTTCCCAGAAGAGGTGACATGGCAAGTGCTTACTCAGGAGAAAGCACCGGCATCAAAGAATGATCCTTTGGGGCTGGAGAGGTGGCTCAGGGGTTAAGCCTCTGCCTTTCAGGTGGAAGGTCCTGAGTTCGGATCCTAGACCCCACGTATAGACTCCGGGTGGAAACGGGGGTGGCCTGTGTTTCCCGTCCTGGTAGGGCGGAGCCTGTGAATCCCGGGGCAGAGTAAACAAGGAGGAGGTGGGGCGTCCATGGTGGTTTTCGAATTTGTCCGTGGTTCTACACACACACACACACACACACACACACACACACGCATACATGCACACACACACATACACGCGCACGATTCAATAAAAAAAATGATCCTTGATAGATGAAGAAATTTCCTTTCAACTAAGTGTTGCCATCACTTCAATACCTACATAAACAAAAACGATTGACTCCAATCATATTTAAAATTTACTTTTGTACAGAAAACAAATTATTTTATATATTCCAGATGCCAATGGGTTGAGGATGAATTGTTCTACAAGGTAACCTATTTCACTAAGAAAATGTACTAATATACAACTATGAAAGCCATATAATTATTAATGAGGAAATTACATTAAAATGCCTAGAATTATAAATCAATATTTATGCTATAATTTCATTCGTATGTTTTAAATATTTTATTTATTTTGTGTATATGTGCGTGTGTGTATGTGTGTATCAAAGGACACTGTGTGTCCCTGTGGAGGACTAAGTTTGATTCAGGAATTTTGGATTGCTTCTACCTTCTCCTTGTTTTGTTCTTTCCCCAGCTCTACCCACCAGTTCAGTAAGTGCAGGCTGATGTCATTACATGGGACATGGGATCCGAACTCAGGACCTTCTGCTTGCTCTGCTTGTAAGCAGAGTCTTAACCCCTAAGCCATCTCTCCAGCCCCATTTGTATGTTTTAAACAAAAATTATAGACTGAGAATAATAGTATATGAAAAAACACAAACACTTTTTCAAAAGGATATGGTATATTTCATTTCAAAGGGATGGTATATTTCTCTCAAAAAATAAAAGTTAATGTAAAAATCAAACTTATTATCTTTATTCAGGTAATATCAAGAGTGAAATATGAGTGAGGATCAAAGAAAGAGAAAAAAATATAAAGTCAAAAATTTTCTATTCAATATTTCTTTGTAATAGAATATAGATTAGTAGCTTCAAATTTCAGTTAACTTCTTAAAAATAGCTAGATTAATTTCATAAATACTTCCACCAATAATATAGGAAGTCAGAAGTAAAAGGAAGAAAGGTAGAAATGGTCATAAAGGGTTATGATTTCAGGACATAGACTAAGATAAAAAGATAGTGATTTTGAGGTCAGTTTTATACAAAAAAATGAAAACTATTGAAATGAAATATATGCCTAGCATTCCATTTACAACTATCCAAAAGGCAAATGTAGTTAAAAGCACATGATAATTTCTAAAATCTCTTTTTATTAATATTTTGTCTTCTTAATTATAAATATAACAGGTGGTTGTCCCTGATTCCCTCTTCTCTTCTCCTTTACATGTTTCTGTTGTTTTTCTTTTTAAATTAATTTTGTTTGTATTTTTTCTTTTACAATTTCATACATGTAGACCATAGTCACTCCTGTCTCCCTCCTGCTTCCCCTGGACATTTTGCTATCATGTCCACTGTAACAGTGTAACAGGGGCCCACCGAGACCCTTGGGGGAAGGGATAAGCTGGCTTGAAGTCAAAAGCACAGACTCCAGGAGTCAGACGAGTGGCAAAGCAGGCTCTCAGGCTTGCAGGCTCATATATTATAAGTATCAGGCTGCTTATATACCCCACCCAACATCCCATAAGTCTCAGCATGAGACTTTGCTGTGTTCTGTCTGGATTCGTTCTCTCAGCCAGGCAGTTTAACCGCACCAACTGTCTTTGCTCTCAAGAAGGCATAGTCTCATGAGATCTGTAGTCTTGTGAGAGTTGTATGCTTAGCAGGAGGGAGGAGTCCAAGGAGCTTCTCTGTATGGGGGATGGAAGCCACTGTGGCGCAATCATTGTCCATTCCTTTTACATATCCATCCTTTTTATTTATTTTTGATAGCCAGTTGGAGCCAGAGTTCTTTGCTCCGACCTTGTTGACCCCACCTCAGAGGGCATCCAGCATTATGGACCGTGCCTGTCTTAGGTTGTCCTGTCTCACCGGATCTTACCTGTCATTGGCTATGGGCCCTCGAAGGAGCTTACCTCTGGAAGGCATGTCAGGATATGTGAATAGTAGACTAGAACAAGGCTTCACAAATTTCTGCAATCCAAACTCGAACTATGTCCCTAGAGGCACTATGGCTTAGATATTCAAGGGCCACAAGTGCCTGTAGTGTGGTCTTATTGATGGAGCACTGCTGAGAGATGTGCTGAAGGAAATACTTAAATATAATTGATAAAAGAACATTTCCTTCTACGATAACATAAAAATTAAAACATAAGTAGCTAAGACCTTAGATGTTACCAAAAATAAGTATGCATACCAAAAAAAATCAGCATGCAACAGAAATAAAAAAAATCACCGCACAACAGAAATGAAAAAAAAAATCAGCGTGCAACAGTAATGAAAAAAAATATTGAAGTGGCCACAAATTTACTCATTTTATGAATCTGGTTCCCGGGAAGGCTTCACAATCTCTGTTGCCGGTCTTACATCTTGAGCTGGCACTCATATTGGCAAAGTGGAATCCTGAGGGAAGACACAGCATATCCTCGACCCTGGGTTAATAAGGGAGCGGGTCTCTGCCATAGTAACGTGATGGGGTCTTTCCATAAAAATCCTTATGAGCCTTGAGAGTTCACCCAGCTGCACTGAGCAGGGGTTGGGGAGGACATAAGTAATGTCTTTTTCCCCCAGGTGCTGAATGAGGATTCCATCTGTGGGGGTTATTATTTTTTTAATTAACAACCAAAAGTAAGAATTTATCACTTTATGTTATTGTCAAATTCGTATTACCTTCCAATCCACCTTCAATTTTATAATTAGCATTTTAAATGTATAAGAATATATTAAGTATTTAGGGGTCAATGACATAATTTTTCTATCTTATAGCTGTGTCTTGATTTTTAAGTTACTTTTGCTGCCATAAAATATCTTGATCAAAGTAAATGAAAAGAGACATGATTTATTTTGGCTTTCAGTCAGAGGTGAGGTCAATCATTCTAGGGATGTATTGCATGAAGATGAGGCAGCTGGTCACATTACCTCCATAGTCAAGAAGCATAGATGATGGATAGTCTGTTTAGTTGGTTTTCTTCTGCCATAATCCAAAAGTAAAACCCACAGAATGATGTTATATATATTTATGATGTCTTTCTACTTTCTTAACCTAATACAAAAATTGCTCAATGGTTGTGCAGATATTTGTTTTCATGGTCAGATTAGATCCCATCTGATTGGAATTGAGCTTAATTATCCCACACAAACTTTCAGGTCATGAATGTTAATTAATTAAAAAATTAAGTAGAAATAATCAAAGAGAAAAATCAAAGCTTGCAAATAGATAAGTACATAAAAATGTAGAGTTGTGTCTGACTTACCACTGGTTGTGCCAAATCTCAAAGGAGAACAGTGATGTAGAGTAGTTCTGTCGAACAAATGTTTGCATCTCCCCAGATGAGTATGTTGAAATGAACAGTTTGTAGAAATTGGAAGATTTGAGAAGTGATTAGACCATGTGAGGCCTCATGTACCATGGCTCTCTTAGTTCTCTTCACTACAGACAATGTAAGTATAGCTCTAAGTCTTCACTGACTGGACTAATATAAGAAAGGGACTTATTAATAATCTTGGAAGAGTTTAGGAGGCTTTACCAATTCTTCCCTTTCCATAGAGGTGTATTCAGCTATGATATTTGGTTGAGGCTGTATGCTAATCAAAGAGTAGGACTCAGATCACCAACTTGTTTAAGTAGCCATCTTGATATGTGTTATGGGCTAGAGGGTGTCAGATCCATCAGAGGATAGGAAAGTCAGATGCTTTTTCACTAGACACATGAATCACCAACTTCTCTCAAATGAAACATCAGAATTGGCATGTTTTCAGTTGCTTATTTTGTGCTAATGGAGAAGAGGATTTTTGTTATCCATCAGTGAAAACTTTCATCTCTGTTCTCACACGCTCACTGAATTATGCTGGTACTGTCAAATTTCTAAGCTGATAAGTCAAAATATAACAGTTTTGAGTAGAATCCCTTAGGATATTGGGTTAAACTCCATAAGAATGTGGAAGCTAAGGGGACTGTCTGTTTTTTACGTTGCAATGAATTATTCTGTGATTGATGGACTCATATTCTGAGGGAAAGATATCCTAAAAGTCACAATTAGATGTGGCAAATTTATTTCTGTCAGTCTGGCTTAAAGTATTCTTGTGATTTTTTAAAATATCTCGGAATGAGAATTTGGCAATGGGGTTCCCTAGCCCCTCATGGCACCCTAGTGCCATGAGTTCTGTTTCATTTCTGCTCCTCATGGAGGCGATCTAGCCCCTCATGGCTCTCCACGTCTGGAGTCCATGAGTTCCAACCTTTGTCTTCTCTAATAAACTCTACTTTAATCTTCAAAAAAAGAGAGAATTTGATAACGAATTGGTCAGAGTCTAAGTCGGAGTGAAGATGGTCCAGGTATTCTTTCTTTTATGTTCCATTTATTTCCTTTAGCTATTTCACTTGAAAAGTATTCGCCATAGTATTGCTACATATTTACTACTTTTTTTACTTGTTATACAAATATGTTTATAATATAAATTATCAGACTTTTTACTTAAAATATATAAATATACTTAAAGATACTCTGAAAAAACACAGGTAAAGAACATAGTGTAATAATTCTGCTCAGATCTCTTTCTATCAGGATTACACAAAAAGTACTCTGAGATCACAAGGTCTTCATGAAATATAAATCTTGAAATGAAAACATGAATTTAGTCTCAGTAATTAAGTTATGTGCACATTACTGAGAATTTAAGAAACATCTAGGGTTATGGAATTCTAATTGATTTTTGATATGATTATTCTTTAATGGTCTAACTTGAAAGGTCTAACTTGAAAACATTCATTATTAACAATTTGTCCTTAGACAAATTTAGCATTAACAAAATTATATGAAATCATATATTGGGGAATTAAGAGAAAAGATGATTAGGAGGATGGGTAATCTCCCTGACAAAATTTCATTGTCCTTATTTTAAATACGTTTCAATGGTATAGAACTTTACCAATTTCATAGTGACAAAGATTCTTTGACAAAGTATGACAGCTTTTAACAAGTTCTACCTGATAATGACTTTTGTAAAATCCTCTAAATTCAAATCAGAATTCACAGAAATTATAGATGTGAAGTGGAGAAATATCTTTTCAGGTTTCATGGAGCAGGCCAAAAGTGATCTAGTAAATATACTGTTATAGTGCAGTGTGTCAGTGCACAAATGATCCACTGTTGTTTCAGAGCCAGACTTGATATTTATACTATTTTATAAATAGGTGTGTTTCACACATTGGAATGTTATCTTATAAAGAAGGAACTTTATTCAATACAAGTGGAGGGATGAATGGTGCTGAGGAATGTACAACTGATCAGAGTTCATTTGCATGGTGTTCGATGGCACAGATTTAAAATCTGTATCAAGAATAAGTTTGTCTCTGAGCTACTTAGAAGTTCCTGGAATTGAGAAATATGGACAACTTGTCCCTGATACCCTCTCCCCAGAATTCAGGAAGAAATGTGCTGCTATACAATCATTTCATATTAGGTATTTCCTTTTACACAATGTCAGGAACAAACTGTCATCTCAGTTGAATATTTGCTGGAAAAAATAAAAAGTGCACAATAAATTTCTACATTCCTTAAATGTGACAGAAAACATTGACCCTGATATTTAAACTTTTTCCTTGAAATATAAATAGACAAAAATGAATGAGTAGCATGAAATGCAAACACAGCTTCCCATTGACCTCTTCTTAGGGAGAACAGCAGTTGTACCCAGGCATTCATTGATGATGTTGTATGGGGAACAATAGAGGCTCAGTGGAGAAAACTATGCATCAATGGATACTCCATATCTGAGCTACTTTAATTTGGAAAGACTATTAACCAAGTAATGAGGCTATGGAATATGAGGGCAGATGGGCTTACTTCCAGAACATATTATTTTAACATATCTTCAGTGACATAAAGATTTTAAAAAAGAAAACATCAGGAACTACAGATAAATAGAAGTTAAAGAGCTTGAATGGAGTAAGTACCCTGTATTACTCCAGCAGTTATTGTCAATCTTAAAGGGAAACATTTGTGCAGTTAGTGGTAGTCACTGCAGTTTTATGATTGATCATAATGCCAAGAGTAAGAGAGTGCTTCATAGCATAGCAGCCCAATGTTTATCTATAGATGATAGAAAATAATCAAATTCCTACAGCACATCTTTCAAAGTGCAGGAAACATTGCAGAAGGGCATGGAAGAGGTTCAAAAAGATTGAGAAAATTGTGGCGTGTTATATAGATATATCCTATGAATTAAAACATTCCCACTTAGAGAGAGTATGCATACTACCGAGACTGAGGAAACAAATGAAGCTTGCAAAGGCTTAGGAAGTTACTGAAATTTAGAGAAGGGGTTCAGAAAGTTCTTTTTCCTAGGGTCATAGAAGTAATAAAAATCACAGAGGATATGAAACATTCAGATTGGCCTAGCTGCCTGAAAATTGCGTTGGGCACTCATTGTATATTCACTTTGTGAGTTGTTACCCACAGTGAAAAGCTTTTTGGTGATGGATCCCCCTTTTATCAATCACACTACTGCAAGTCACTTTAGTGAATTCACTAATTTACTAAGTTA
This sequence comes from Typhlomys cinereus, assembly GCA_023101885.1. NCBI lineage: Eukaryota > Metazoa > Chordata > Mammalia > Rodentia > Platacanthomyidae > Typhlomys > Typhlomys cinereus. The sequence continues at coordinate 610,763 of JALPQD010000154.1, forward strand.
GATTTGGGTGAGAGCATCTCTTTCATCTGCTATTGGACTGGGAGAACAGATACATTTTCACATTACTCCAAGGAAAGTCACACAACACTTGGCATTATGTTAAATTTACATAATATCAAAAAGTCTAGCAAGGTTGCTATTTTGGTTCTATATCTCAGTATGTTTAGCAAAGCACATATGAGTGATTTTGAAATAACAGTGATGGTAATTTCACATATCTGCCAGTTAATGAGCAGTCTGATTTCTCTTGGAATTTACTTGTGGAGGTACTTTTGGTTTTATAATGAGGAGAAACACATCTCTCTGTTTCTTGTAAACAAAATGTTTTGGGTTTTTTTTTCAGATCATTTTAAATGTTTTTTACAAATACTAAGTAAGACCAGCGCTCTTGGTTTAGGAATTTTTGCTGAAGTCTGTGCACATAGAAATCATACTGCAAAAGGAATCCAAAAAATTATATTCTTGCTTTGAGATTATTTTTTGATAAAAATAAATATATGTTTTATTGTTTTTGTCAGAAACCAGGGTACTGACACATTAAAGTGTTTGTTTTGCATTTGAAATTATGGTGTAACATGGTGCTGTTCTGATACAGAAGGAAGCATGTATGACCGCTGGCTTTTTTACGGTCACATTGCTTGCCCATTAAGAAAAGAGAAAAAAAATGATTTTAACTTTGTAAGTCACTTTGAAGAAAAAGATATAGATTCTATATAGGTTATGATATTTATGATTAATCTTTCCTCGATTACTGTTAAATCAGAGCCAATGACACAAGGGACCGTATTTCTAACAGGAATAAGAAGTAGCATCTAAGGTCATGCTATGATGTATGTCTATATGATGTATGTATAGTCTTCTGTTTTAGTTGATTTTCTTTAATAGTTTTAATTTTTTTAAAATTTTTAAAAAATTTTTGTGCTCATAATAGGTTCCCTCCCTCCCTCCACCCCTCCCTGGACCTCACTGCTCCCTCTCCCCTTTTCCCCTTCCTTTCCCCCCTCCCTTCCTTTCTCCCAGTTCCCCCTCCCTCCATCCCTTAAGCACCCTTGAATGTGTATGTCAAACTTTCCTCTGGGTCCTCCTCTCTGATGAGATGTAAGGACTCAGTGGCATTTCCTAGAACTCTTTCTTGTGTTCCCCTTAAGAAGAGGAACACTATTGTGACTGTTAATCCCTTGCTTCTAAGGATACTAGTGCCTTTAGTCCATGTTGCGCAGATCATGCAGAGTCCTGTTATAATTGCTTCGGCCCTAACTTGTGTGGAGTATCTTGCATATCATGACTCCTCCCATCCTTGTGCTCTTACAATCTTACCGCCCCCTCTTCTGCAAATTTCACTGAGCTTCAGGATGGGGAGAGATTAGGCAGGTCTGATTCCAGGTGGTTGATATAGAGTCTCTGATGTTCTGAATTATGGTTTGTTGATTTTTTTTTTTCAGTTTTGCTGCTCCTGCAATGCCTTTGGCTCCACCATGATGGGTATTGGATATCACCCCCTGGCCAGAGATAAAAAGCTGTTAAAATAGAGTCTTATTATAAGGATAGATTCAAAGGTAAATGGAGTAAGAGTAGGAGACTGCAGAGAGGGATGGGTCAGTCTCCCATTGCTAAATGGTTACCTTTTATCTGCCACACTGTATGCCCTCCCTTTCTGGTAAGATCATACCTCATCAGTTGCAAGTGACCAGGAAGGACAGTCTGTGAGCTTAACCAGATGTATCATTACTTACTTGCAGTCCTTGATGGTGGCCTATTATCTCTGCCGTAGCATGATCCCCTCTCTCCTTGTTTCTGGCGGGGCCCTCCTTCCCCTTCTCTCCTGTTTATAATCTTTGCAATTACTGTAGGTATTACAGTTTTATGTTTTTTAAAAACACTGTCCTTTATAAAATTCATTTTAATCTTTCATTATATTTAATCATTGGTAATTTGTAAACTTTATTTTGAAAACATTCTAATTTTTATCAGCAGATGCGCATAAATACAACTAAGTTTTATATATCAATTAAAAATTAAACAAATCTGAACTCTGACTGATTGGATCCTTATGAGTTTTCCATGCTGACAAGCATAATAGTCACAGAGAAAAGTTTATGTTTTCCTTACAAATCTATGTGATTGACTTTTATATTCAGCTGTCAATGATTGAATACAGGAGATTCTGACTTGTACATGACTTTTGGATATTGATTTCAAGATTCATTTGTAATACATTTTACTGAATATCATTTTATTTTAAAATATGTAACTTATGAGGCTTAATTATTTATTTTTACTTAAACTATCATTCTGTTACGTTGCAGACCTGTTGAAAGTAAAAAATTCATTTGTGATACTTTTTTTTATCCATATAAACCGACAAATAGATGTTTACATGTCAGCTTCCTCTTGGGTGTTTGTGGTTAGTTATGAGAAACCTGATCCTGTCTACTGACAGTTTTCATTCTGTATACTGTTGTTTAGTTTGGTTTACGATGATAAACGTATGTTCCCTTCATGGAGAAGGGGATTAGGGGTTAGTAAGCAGGTGCTTGGATACCTGGAGGCTAACTACTCTCTACTGTGTCCTCTTGCTGTTCTTCTTATAAGATGTTTCTTATATAAAAGCCTTTTTGAAAAACTTATTGTCTTATTCCCCACTCCTGTCCCGTTTCAAACTCTCTCCTTTACTAGCAGTATACCTTCAACTTTCATTCTTACTGCATGCGTGACCTACTAATATTCCTGTTTCTATGTAGATGCTGAGATTATGATTTTGTTGTCAGTAATAATTTTTGAGACTTCTGTAACAGACCACTTCAGGAGAATTAGCAAAATTCTAATTCATTTTCCATAGCTTGAAGTCTGAAATTCAAATAGCAGGGCCTCTGTTTGAGTTCTTTGTCTCTCCAGCTTCTAACAGTCTAGGGAAGACTCTGACTGCTCAGAGCTCTAGTCTCCACCTCTTGTGTTTCAGTTGACCATCCGCTCTGTGTATTTCCATATCATTTTTCTTCCCTATATGTTGAACTCTGTGTTTAAATTTCCCCTTCTTAGATGACTTTTGAATATGGAAGTCAGAATGGATTCCTACTTAGTGTAATAACTTCTTTTTTTCTTCTATATTTTTACATTCTTGGATTTTTGAGACAGGGTCTTCTACAAAGTTTTGACTACCAAATTGGCCCATGCTTTGGGGGAAACCTGCCACTAATCTGTGCCGCGAGGTTATAAAAATTTATTTTATCTCTTGGGTTTTATTTTATTTAGTTACACAATTGGAAAGCTAGTGCAGCTTGGTGTAATTATGTCTCCTCTACTTTCCATAGGACATTTTTCTTCTGAACTTGATTCAGCATGTCTTACATCTGCAGATTTCTGTAGAGTGGCCATGGCTTTTGCTAGAGATCCTATAGAACAATATGGTTAATTTAAATGCCAGTCACCCTCAGCCAGCTCTCCACAAGTATTTATAGTCTCTGTACCACAGCCTTAAATGAGAGGCTCCCACACAGTAAATACATCCCCCACTTGCATATTCTGTAATTGAATCTTTTATCATTTAACAAGTCTCAAATGTGTCTGAACCAACTTTATAGAAGAATTTCGGACTGACTTTGCTGGTTTGTTTGCTTTTAACAATACGCTAATGTATTGATCTTGAAAGAGTTTAAAAACTCGTCATTCAGCTTTGACTTTATTTGATTCAGAAGTTAAGTAAGCCCCTATTACATTTCTCTTCTGTTTGGTATTCCTTTTGCAAATGATTTTGCTTTCTACTATAAAATATTAGTATTATAAGTTGTTTTAGCTTCATACTTTCCTTTGCAGCAATTTTGATTTATACCTCTCTAGCTTTTCCTCTTTCCCTTCAGTTTAGGTGGAATTGATGTATTTCTTCTAAGCTACCCTAGTTTTGAGTTTTACTCATGGCTTTCTGTGGATCCTGCTCCATTTGTTTTCTGGATTAGTGACTTTTCAGGTACAATAATGTAATGCTATAGATTCATTGCCTTAAGTGATAGCTGTTTCCCACTTAGTTACTACAGTTCTGACAGTCTAAGAAATCGAAGATTAAAAGGCAGACAAATTCAGCCCTGGGTGAGAGGTCCTTCGTGACATGAGAAAAATGACTTTTTCTTGGATTTTATGACATAGATAAAGGAAGCATTAGTCTTTTTCTTTTCTTAAAGGATGCTAATTTCCATCAAAACTCACATCAAAATACATTCAAGCTGCATTAGTTATCAAAGTCTCCACCTTCAAATATAGTAGCTTTCTCATCTGGAGGCTTTACCATATTATTTCCAGTTCACAGCAATTATATGGACTCTTTGTCTCCTGAATTTTAGCCATAACACTCTTCCATTTTACAAAGTAATTAATAAAATAATACAATTTTTTTGAGGGTTAAGTTTCAGACAACATATTTCTCTTCTAACTTCAAAAATGAAGTTTCTAGAAATAATGCTATATACTCATAACTTTACTGGCCCTTTTTGCATACTCAGTCTTTATTATTATTATTATTTCTGCTCATACAAACTTAATAGGTACACTGGTCCCCTCCCTCCCTCCACCTCCCACTGAACCCCCTCCTCCCGCCTACCCTCCCTCTTCTGTCCCCCTCCCCCACTTACCCCTCTACTCCCCCAATCCCCGGGGAATCCTTTAATCCTCTCCTCTGGGTCCTCCTCTCCGATGAGGTGCAAGGACCCAGGGGCATTTCCCAGAATCCTTTCCTGTGTTCCCCTTAAGCTTAGGAACACTACTGTGACCATCAATCCCTTGCCTCCAAGGATCTTGGTGCCTTTAGTCCATGCTAGACTCTGTGGGGTCAATAATGTGTTGGACATTGCGCAGGGCATGCAAATTCCTATTATGATTGCTTCAGCCCTAACTCATGTGGAGTATCTTGCATATCATTACACCTCCCATTCTTGTGCTCTTACAATCTTACCGCCCCCTCTTCCGCAAATTTCCCTGAGCTGCAGGATGGGGAGAGATTAGGCTGGCTTTGTTCCTGGTGGTTGATATAGAGTCTCTGATGTTCTGAATTATGGTTTGTTGATTTTTTTTTTTTTTTTTAGTTTTGCTGCTCCTGCAATGCCCTTGGCTCCATCATGATGGGTATTGGATGTCACCCTCTGGCCAGAGATAAAAACCTGTTAATTAGAGTCTTGTTATAAGAGTATATTCAAAGGTAGATGGAATAAAAGTAGGAGACTGCGGTGAGAGAGGGGTCATTCACCCATTTGCAAAATGGTTATTTTCTATCTGGCAGCCTATATGCCCTCCCCTTCTGGTGAGATCATACCCCATCAGTTGCAAATGATCAGGAAGGAAACTCTGTGAACCAGATGTCTCATTACTTACTTGCAGTCCTTGATGGTGGCCTGTTTTCTCTGCTGTAACATGGCCCCTCTCTCCTTGTTTCTGGTGGGGCCCTCCTTTGTCATCCCTCCTGTTTATAATCTTTGCAATTACCATAAGTATTACAGAGATTTGTCTTTGAGTATCTCTAAGTGGATTTGGTACTAGGATCCACCTATTAGGGAGTACATACGGCACTTAATTTTCCATGTCTGGGATACTTCACTCAATATAATTGTTTCTCATTCCATGCATTTCCCAGCAAATTGCATTAATTCATCATTTTGATGGCTGAGTAGTATTCCATTGTATAAATGTACCATATTTTCCTTATCCACTGGTCAACTGTTGGACATTTGGGTTGATTCCATGACTTTGCTATTGTAAACAGTGCTGCTATGAACATTGTCCGGCTTGTGCTATCGAAGTGAATTTTTGCTATATGTGGGGTTATTCCCAAAAGTGGAATTGCAGGGTCATATGGCATTTCAATCTTTAATTTCTTTAAGAATCTCCAGATGGCTCACCAGAGTGGTTGTATGAGCCTGCATTCCCACCAGCAATGTAAGAGATTTCCCCTCTCTCCATCCTCTCCAGCATTTGATATTGTTTGTATGGTGGATTTTTGCCATCCTGACCGGGGTGAGATGATATCTCAGGAAAGTTTTGATTTGCATTTCCCTGATAGCTAAGGAAGTAGACCATTTTTAAAGATATTTGTTAGACATTTTGTCCTTGGTAAAGTTTCTTTTAAGTTCCAAGGCCCATTTTTTAATTGGGCCATTTGTTTCCCTGGTGTTTAGTTTTCTAAGTTCTTTGTGCACTCTGGATAATAGAGGTCCATCAGATATATGATTAGTGAAGATTTTCTCCCATTCTGTGGGTTGCTTTTGCGCTTGAGTTACAATCACTTTATCTGAACAAAAGCTCTTTAATTTCATAAGGTCCCATCTGTTGAGTGTGGTTGTATTGACTGCACTATTGAATTTCCGATTAGGAACTGTTGGCCTAGTCCAATCAGTTCCAGAGAGTTCCCTACCCTTTTAACTAAGGTTTTTATAGTCTCTGGCCTTATATTGAGGTCCTTCATACATTTGGAATTAAGTCATGCACATGGTGACAAGTACAGGTCCAGTTTTAATCTTCTGCATGAGGAGATCCAGTTTTGCCAGCACCATTTGTTGAAAATGCTCTTCTTTTTTCATTGGATTTTTTGGTCCCCTTTGTCAAAGATCAAATAGCTGTAATTTTGTGGGCTTATATGTGGGTCTTCAATCCTTATCCATTGATCTGTGTGTCTACTTTGGAGCCAATACCAGGCTGTTTTTACAACTATGGATTTGTAATATAGATTAAGGTTTGGTATGGTGATATCTCCAGCAGTGTTTTTGTTACTCAGGATTGTTTTTGCTATCCTGGGTCTTTTTTGACTCCATATGAATTTTGAGATTGTTTGGTCAACTTCTTTAAAGAATTGCTTTGGGATTTTAATTGGTGTAGCATTGAATCTGTATATTGCCTTTGGTAAGATGGTTATTTTTACGATATTGATTCTGCCCTTTTTGCATATTCAGTCTTTGACTTCCACATTATTTAACTCAAAAGCTGCTCTTATATAGTCCAACAGGTCAGATAGTTCTTATAACATATATTGTGAGTTGGGGATATTGAGAAAACTCTAACCCACCCTTTCTTTCTTCATTTGTCACTGAGGCATGAAGATTAACTGATTCAGAAAACTTATATATAATCACTTTCTTTCCCCCATAAGATTCTGAAAAAAAATAATTTCTCAGTATGTGTATTAACATCATGTACACAATATTCATTCCATGTTGTTTTGATTATCTTAGCTGCATGTTTTGAAATCTGTTTCTTAAATAAAATTTTTATTTCTGTAAAAGACAGATATAAAGAGACCTACCACAGCACATCAGCTATTTATTTAATGCAGCAACTAGGAAACATGTCACTTTATGAAAATATTTCAGTGGCATAAATTTGAAAGTGTATGCATAAAACTATTGGAATTTCTAAATTAAATGTAATATATTAATCTGAGCATATAAAATCTGAAAAAATCAATATTGCTAATTATTTAATTTTAATTTTTTATTATTTATTATTTATTCAATTGTGCATGTGTACGTGTGTGTGTGTGTGTGTGTGTGTGTGTGTGTGTGTATGTGTGTAGAACCATGGGGGAATTCGGAAACCACCATGGATTGCCTCCACCTCCTCCTTGTCTACTCTGCCCCAGGATTCACAGACTCAGCCCTACCAGGACCAGAAACGCAGGTCGCCCCCGCTTCCGCCGAATGTCTATATGTGGGGTCTAGGATCCGAACTCAGGACCTTCCACCTGCAAGGCAGAGGCTTAACCCCTGAGCCACCTCTCCAGCCCCCAACTGTTACTTTATTTTAATGCTAAAATTATTAATTGTATTTGCTGCAATATTTTTATGTGTATATTGTGCATTTTGTATACAGACATGCATGCTTATCTCTTCTTCTACCCTTATGTGGCTTTTGTGGACCAATCGCAGGGGGTAGGGACTTGAGGGCAGGCACTTTATTTTTTGAGATCCCTTACTAGCTCTTAATTCTGCCTTCCATATAGTTGCCTATGTAATTTTAAACATTAAGACTTTCTAGAGTGAAAACTCTAGAAAGGGTCTCTCCTGCTCAGGCTCTTGGTTAAAGAAATTAACATATAAATATAAATGAATTTTACATATGACCATCTCTTCCAAGACAAACTGGAACATTGCTTACTTCATTCCACTAATGGTAGTATATGAATTACAGAGGATAATAAAAAATGTTTGTGATTCATAAATGACAGAAATGTGTAAAGTTCCAAGACTTTGATGTCCTTGCTTCTGTAATCTCATGCATTATGCTGATATGCTGTTCATGCTTTTTCGAATGGCCCATACCCATGCACATATGGGGATCACTAATGGACATAGTAGATTATGCAAAATAAGAGGGAATATGAAGTGGGAAAGGAAAAGTGCTGGGGTAGTTATATTATATACTTGTGTGAAAAATGTCAAAGAATAAGTGAAATATTAATTATAAAAGAAGCAATTTTCATAGAAGCAGAAAAATGTTTCAAAATTCATATGGATAAATAAAAGGACCTGAATAGACAAAACAAACTTGACCGAGAAAAACGTTGCTGTAGGTATCACCATAATGGATTTCAAGCTATGCTACAGAGTCATAGTAATAAACCCAACATGGTACTGCCACAAAACAGATATATAGTCAGTGGATTAGAATGATGGAATCAGTTGTAAACTTATTTACTTGCATCCACTTGGTTTTTGGTAAAGGTGACACACATATGACTAGGGAAAGGGCAGCATCCTCGGCAGTCCAGTAAAAAGCACCCAGGTAAACATGGAAAGGATATAAACTAAATGTAATCTTTCACATTACAAATAAATTAACTCCAAATGGAACAGAGACATCATGAAACCTGAAACTTGTAATCTTTTAGAAGAAAGAGTGGGAAATACACTTGAGAGGACAGGCCTAGGTAAATAGTTTTCTTAACAGACGCTCAGATGCCCACGAACCAAGATCAATAATCAAGTGGTACTTTTTGAAATTTAAAAAGACTTCAAAAGAAACTCTCAGTTGTACAGTAAGACAAAACACAGAATTGGATAAAATCTTTGCTACATATGAATCTGACAAAGGATTAATTTACAGAGTACAAAGAGACTCAAAAAATTAAACACCAAGAAAGCAAATAACCAAATGGGAAAATTAGCCCTAGAGGCAAAAAAGGCACTTTTCACAAAAAGAAATTAAAATGCCAACAATTAGCTTGGAAAATGCTCATTATCAAGAAAATACAAAATAAAACTATACTGGTATGCCATCCTACCATATGAACCCAGTCAGAATGTCTGAAATCAAGAACAAAAACAAGAGTAAATGCTAGTGAAGATGTGGAGAAAAGGGAGTAGATGTGGAGAAAGGCAATATTTATTCATTGTTGAGTATGAAAACTGAGATAGTCATATTGGACATTAGTGTGTAGGTTCCTCAGAAAACTAAAAGTGTAACTTCTCAATGATCTAACTATACTACCTCCATAAATATTCCCAAATAACACACACACACACACACACACACACACACACACACACACACATATTTTACAAAGACACTTGCTATTCCATGTTCATTGCAGTTCTACTCACATTAGCAAGAAAATAGAACAACCAACATGTCCATCAAAGGAAGAATTGGTAATGAAACTGTGCACACATACACAATGGAATACTATTGAGTTTTCAAGATGGATGAGATTACAGAATTTGCTGGTAAATGGATGTTAGTAGAAAATATAATATTAAGCGAGGTATCACAGGTGTAGAAAGAAAAATGCCACATGTTCTCTCTTATATGCAGATGCCAACATTAAGCTCTCCAGTGAAGTATTTGGCTTGGAATTCTGGTGTGATTATTGAACTTTGTTGTTCATGCTCAATTTATAACAACCACTTTTAGGCTGAACTGCTTGAGACAGCTGACAAATTCTGTGGTATAAAAATCAGAAATAAGGTTAGGCACATTGAGGTGACCAGTGTAGAGTTCTAAAGTGGCTAAAAAATTAGTAGAAGATGGTTTTATGCATCACTAATTAAAAAATACTGCTTACCCTGTTGGAAGATTTGAGTAGTAAAATGATCCTGATAACCTGGAACTATAGATTCAGGTAAGTTTTAAATGATAAAAAACCCCTTTTTATTTCTGTCTTCATATATTATAGATAATTGCTTTCTTAATTTCTCTTAATTGTTTATGAATTTTGATCGCTGTACAACTTTTCTTTTTTTAACATTTTTTATTATTATTTCCACTCATACAAACTTAATAGGTACACCGGTTCCCTCCCTGCCTCCTCCTCCCCCCAACCCCCCAGCTCCCCCTCCCCTCACCCCTCCCTTCCCATCCCCCCAGTGCCTCCCCCCCATTTCCCAGAGACTCCTTTAATGTGCATGCCAGACTCTCCTCTGGGCTCTCCTCTTTGATGACGTAAAAGGACCCAGTGGCATTTCCCAGAACCCTTTCCTGTGTTCCCCTTAAGCATAGGAACACTACTGTGGCTGTCAATCCCTTGCCTCCAAGGATCTTGATGCCTTTAGCAAATGCTAGACTTTGTGGGGTCAATAGTGTGTTAGACATTGCGCAGGGCATGCAAAGTCCAAATATGATGGCTTCGGCCCTAACTGTGTGGGGTATCTTGCAAATCATTGCTCCTCCCATCCTTTTGCTCTTACAATCTTAACGCCCCCTCTTCCGCAAATTTCCCTGAGCTTCAGGATGGGGAGAGATTAGGCTGGCCTAGTTCTAGGTGGTTGATATAGAGTCTCTGAAGTTCTGAATTATGGTTTGTTGATTTTCTTTTGCAGTTTTGCTGCTCCTGCAATGCCCTTCACTCCATCCTGATGGGTATTGTATGTCACCCCCTGGCCAGAGATAAAAAGCTGTTAAACTAAAGTCTTGTTATGAGAGTATATTCAAAGGTAGATGTAATAAAAGTAGGAAACCACAGTGAAATAGGGGTCAATCACCCGTTTGCAAAATGATTACATTTTATCTGCCAGACTATATGCCCTCCCCTTCTGGTGAGATCATACACCCTCAATTGTAAATGATCAAGAACGAACATCTGTGAACTTAACCAGATGTCTCATTACTTACTTCCAGTCCTTGATGGAGGCTAATTTCTCTGCTATAACATGGTCTCTCCTCTCCTTGTTTCTGGTGTGGCCCTCCTACCCCATCCCTCCTGTTCATAATCTTTGCAATTACTGTAGGTATTATAGAGATTTATCTTTGAGTGTCTCTAGGTGGGCTGGGTGGGTTTAGTACTAGGAGCCATCTATTAGGGAGTACATACAGCACTTAATTTTCTGGGTCTGGGATACCTCACTTAATATAATTGTTTCTAATAACATCCATTTCCCTGGAAAATTGCATTAATTCATCATTTCTGATGGCTGAGTAGTACTCCATTGTATAGATGTACCACAGTTTCCTTATCCACTCATCAACTGTTGGACATTTAGGTTGATTCCATGACTTTGCTATTGTAAACAGTGCTGCTATGAACATGGTCGTGCTTGTGCTATCAAGGTGAATTTTTGCTGTATGGGGGGTTATTCCCAAAAGTGGAATAGCAGGCTCATATGGCATTTCAATCTTTAATTTCTTTAAGAATCTCCAGACGGCTCACCAGAGTGGCTGTATGAGCCTACATTCCCCCCAGCAATGTAGGAGAGTTCCCCTCTCTCCACATCCTCTCCAGCATTTGTTGTTGTTTGTATTGTGGATGAGATGATATCTCAGGGAAGTTTTGATTTGCATTTCCCTGATGGCTAAGGATGTGGAGCATTTTTTAAGATATTTGTTAGACATTTTAATTTCATCTCTAGTAAAGTTTCTTTTAAGTTCCAGAGCCCATTTTTTAATTGGGCCATTAATTTCCTTGGTGTTTAGTTTTCTAAGTTCTTTGTGCATTCTGGATAATAGAGCTCTATCAAATATGTGGTTAGTGAAGATTTTCTCCCATTCTGTAGTTTGCCTTTGAGCTCTTGTTACAATCTCTTTATCTGAACAGAAGCTCTTTAATTTCACAAGATCCCAACTGTTGAGAGTTGGTGCTGTACAACTTTTCATAAAACATCCTATTTCAAATATTTTGAAGCATTGAAGATTTGAAAAAAATAAAAAAGAAATTAAACAAGAAAAAATGAATTACAGACATTAGGTTAGGAAATTTTATTCTGGGAATGGGCATAAGAATAAGAGGGTCTTAACAAGATTGTTTATAGCTGCTATGAATATATTTTATAGGTATTCACATGCGCAAAAAGTTATAGCAAACACAAACTTTAGTTTTTGTCCAACAATTAGAAAGCTACAAGTCCTTCTTAACTAAGCACCTAGATTTTGCTTCTCAGACTTACTGAAGCGCAGAGTGAATTTTGTAACCAATTCCCGTGACAAAGTTTATGATTATTTTGCATAAGTCTTATTATTTAATGGCCACTCACTTGGTTTTGTTCCCCTAAAACAGATAATTCTTTATATTAACTTGATCATTTTCTATCAGTTTCTCTTGTGGACATACTTTTTAACATTAAAATTATTAAGATACAAAAAGTAACCATACATATATTCCATGTTGTAATTTTGGCAATAACTTTTTATTTATTTATTTTATTTATTTAACAGTCATATGTGTCATGTAACTAAGCAAAATAAAGTCAGCTAAGGAATAGTTTCTTGAAAGCTTCACATAGAAAATATATGACACAACCTATCAGTCTTAGTTATTTAATTAGTTCTACTTGCCAGAACAAATTATTCTTGTTTTGTTAGAGAAAATAATTTCATCAATTGTAAATTTAACCAGGTGAAAAGGGTGATATTGATACAAAACTCTTACATAAATTAATGAGCATTATTATAGAAAAGTAAAATGAGTATAAACTTGAATATCACTATATATAAACAAAAAACCCAACTCTGATCTCCATTAGCTGTATTGTAATATGATGATGATTATGACATGAGAAATGAATTCAGTGAGTTTTATTATAATTTCAAAATGTATATTCCAATTATTTGTATCAGAAACTATATTGAATCATTTTTAAAAAGTTTCCTTTAAGGTATTTAATATTTCATTTATGATATTAGTAACCTCCAATTCATCTTTAAAATGTATGAATTCACATTGTTACTCACGTTAACAATCTCTTAAGCTGTTTCATGCCCTAAAATAAGGTGTCACTCTCGATTATGGGAAGTCTAAGTTAATTAATTCAGACAGTACTTGGAAATTGGATCATCAAATAGAGGACTGGAAGTGTCAAGTAATAAGCTGTAGATGCATTTGTTAGAATTGTATCTTCTTAAAAAAAAAACCCAGCAGTTTATCAGCATGAGAAATGGTTTCTGAAAAGAGTATTTTAAGTCTATGGGTGCAATGTGAGATATGATGAAAATCAGGTACAATATTGGGCAGAACAAAGAAAGCAGAATGTTTATTGGTGTTGATATAAACTAAGACAATTTCATGGGCAATGAGTCCTTTTGGCCTAGCCATGCATCTCTTATGATTTCACTTTTCCTGTTAGGAAAGATGCCCTCAGGATGAACATACACAGAAAAACTATAGGATGGAAATGCTGTAAAGTAATGTTGGCTTGACTAAAAACTTGTGTTGTACAGGGTGATATGTACAACCACTTAATGCAGTTATGATTGCTTACATATTGCATGAGAAACACACTTCTCGTGACATACCGTCGTTTCTTATTGATCTATCTTCAATTGATTTCATCTCTGATTCCTTCTGTTTTTGAAATGTCCTCCAACTTAGATGTAAAAGTATATAACCATTTGTGGGTGCTTAAAATGTGTATCTTCGACCAGCTTCCTAAACATAAGCACTTAGAATTTGCTTCTGTACTCAACATGTACTTTACAGGTTATGGTTGAAGAAATGTTTCTGCTTTCTGTTTTACAATAAATAAACACAAAGACAGAAAACATGATTGGTCAATGAATTAAGAATTGTCAGTTTAAACAGATTACAACAATATTAATCACAATAAAATATATATGCCAATTTGTTTTAATGTAGTACTACAAAAGATTGCAGGTAATGCAGTTATTTCTAGTGTAACCAATAAAATTTTTTGGTATTGCCAATTAACCTGGCTGATTTTCAAATCTAAGCTTTTTGGCAAAGACCAAGGTGCATTGACTAATGTGCTCAGTTAGAGTAGGGAGATATATCACAAACCATTTTCTTAGATAGAATGATGTCCTTAAAGATGTGTCAAATATATCTGATATACATATTTGTACATTTATATCTGTATCCATGTGCCTGTCTCTGTCTCTGGGGAGATAGTCAGACATGAAAGAAAGCCTGAAAAGAGAGAGAATAGGTAAACAAAGAGAACAGTGGAAATAAATAGAAAAACGAAGAGAATAGAGGAAGGTGAGAGAAAGAAATAGAAACTCTACAAAATGATTCCATTTCAGTAAATGAGTAATGATTACAATTCCAGATGGACATGGCAAAGGCTGGACTGTCTTGGTCATGTTTAAGAAAGTGGTAATGTGTGGGATTTACTAGAGTAAAAAAGCTTTTTAAGTTGATTTGAAAAGCTCAAGACCCCCATTGGAACTAGGATAGGGCTAGTGATCTCTGATTTGAGAAGAGCTGCAATTATTGGACAAAGCTAATCTTACTGAGAATGAGCTGTTTGATTGGACTTGACCTAGAATAAATGTCCCAAATTATTACTTCTTAGAAGCTGCTGACTGTCCCCATGTTGGTTCGTGTTACAAGAATGAGGAATAAGAGTATTTTCTTTTAAGTCCTTCTCCTGTTCTATGTGTGAGGCTATAACATGGGCGATTCTATTTGATTCTTACAGCATTCACAAAGTTGTTAAGTTTGTTGATTTTGAAAGTGACCAGAAAATGAGAAGTGGGTTATCACAAGTTAATGCAATCAATGATAATGAATATGACTAATAATGATAAAAGAAGAATAATTGCTAAATGAGTGTTTTGTGCTTTGAAACAATATGTATAATGTGGAAATCTGTCTGAGAAACATTTCATCACCTATTATTGAAAAAAAATTATCCATCTGTCACATTTGAAACTGTCTTCTGATTACAATTTTATCAATTATCTCCATTATTAAATAAAGTTTCTTAATCTAATCCCAAAACTGATATGAAAATTATAGTTCTTGAGAAGAGAAACATTCAGCTATTTAAGCATTTCTAGAGTTCACATCTGTATGGATAGAGCATCAAAGAAAAAAATTTAATTTGAGTTCAGTAGCATTTAGGTGCATTGAATCTGTTACATCTAATTTGAAATCAGCCATTTTGATTTTTTCATGTATGTGTATGCATATGTGCATCTATGTATGTGGGTGCAAGTGATTGTGCAAGGTGAAGGTTCAAATTTAATGTCAGAAGTCTTCTTCAATTTTGCTTCACTTCATTGTTTGAATCAGTGTCTTTCAATGACTCAGAGCTTACAGATTGGCTAATGCGGTAGTCAGTTTGTCTCAGGGATCCCTGAGGGATTCAACCAGCTGCCACACATACACAGCATTTGCTTGGGATTTGGGGATCTCAACCCTGAACCTCACAATTAGAGGGCAAATGCCTTATGCACCGATCCTTATTCTTAGCTTTCTGCATATAGTATTTTCATAACATAATAAAAAGGGCAAAATTGATGAATGGGCTTTAGGTAGAAAACACATTGATTAAAGAATACTTGAATATTCAGTTACTCACTCATCAAGGGAAGCATGAAAATGGAAAACCATAAACAGTATCACAAAGGTCCTTTGCATTAGCATCTGTTACAGCCACAGTCATTAATATTGTATCCATTTTTCACAGAAGGTATGGTTTAAACCTCCACTTACATTACAACAAATAATTTAGAAAATGATTAATGAGATTTTTAATTATAGATTTAGTTTTTCTTGAAACAATCTGTGCCTTTACAGCTGGAAAAAGATCGAGCTTTAATTATGTCCATGAGAAACTGCAGTGAAGCCAAATATGTCTATTTTTGGTGTCCAGCCCTGCTCCATGCCTGGTTCACCTTCACACATGGATGACTAGCTCTGCTTCTCCGTGCTGGTGCTAACAAGTCCATGGATGTGTTTTCACTCCCCATATGTGCCTGTGAGCTTCACTCCGTTGCAGTGTTACAGATTGGTTTTGGAGACTTGGGTTGCCAACTCTAAGACTTCTCCATTCATTCACCAAGGAGGTCTGGCAAAAAGAAAGGAAAAAAAGCTGCAGCAACAAAATTTATTATGAAATTTAAACAAGTGCTCATTTCCTGAGTATGAGAGTAAGAGAGTTTACCTTGAAAATCAATGTCGTTAGACTTTCCAAAATATTTAAATTATTAATTTCGCTTGATCATTTTTGATTTTAGTGTAAAAGCAACTATATAAAGAAAATATGAAAAGCAACTATATAAAGAAAATATGAAAATAAGAACACTACAGTAGTGTTCTAGTTTGATTTCCAAAGTAGGTGTATGATCTTGAACTCTTTTCTCATTGGTCTGTGCCGTTATCCTTACCCAGAAAGTTTGAGCAACACCCCCCAGGTAACTGCCCACCAGGCAAGCTTTACCAGTTTGTAATCTTGGTTCCCTAGTCACCAGGTATTGGCTGCACTGCTTGACAAAGGCTGCCAGCCGGAAATGGGGCTTGATGAGTCTTAGAAACCTGAACTGTGGCTCAGGCAGATGGTTGTTGGTTGTTAGTTGTCAGGACCTCTTGTGGAGCAAAAACTGTTCTCCTATGGACTTACAGGTGCTTCTGTTTTGTATTTCTGGTTGTACAGTTCTATTGCTTACAGGAAGAGTCCAGCATCTGCCATCAAGCTAGAGGGAGAAATGCAAGGAGCTGGTGTAGATGAATTTGCTCACTAACTGTCTTTCTCCAGCTGGTCTCTGCTGATTTCTACTTCAGGCCTGGCATGAATACATTCTTCCTTGTCAAGTCCTAAGAATTATTGCTTGTCATAGTTACAAAATCCTTTCTACTTTGGGATCACAGATTAACTATCAGAGGCAAGGAATATCTCTACTTAAATATCTCATTTATTCTATCAAACGGCTTCTTTCAGTGAGAAGTTGTAAAATCACCTAGTAAAAAATTCACTCATGTGTACATATGTGACAATAAAGGCTATTATTAATTCATTGAAGAATAAAACTACCAATAACAGGAGGCTGTCTTAGGGATTTAATGACTTAAAATATATATGCCTGAGATGACTGTAATTTATTAAAGAAACTCCTTTGAGAAATGCAAATTATTATACTTGCTAAGAACCACAATGCATGTTTTGCTTTATACTTCATAATTACAATAGATGGAATGGAGTGAAGTTTTATTTATGAGTGGTGAGATTTACATGGCATTTTTTTTGTGGAAATAGCTGTGGTGAATCATATAAAGACTGTTGATACTTTACACAGCACAAACATTTCATTTACTGAATTCTCATGAATGTACCTGTGAATTTCAACACACACACACACACACACACACACACACACACACACACACACACACATATGAAATGTCTTCTACAAAATTTTGTAATTACACTTCACTTATTTTTGCTACTGGATACATGTGAAAGTGAACCCAAGTGAGTTTGTAACATAGGACATATGATCTTAAAACATTTGAAATTCTTCATCATAGATATTTGCCAGTTCTATTTAACTTCAAATTCCATTAATTTAATTTTCTTTATGGATGAATAATATTCCATTGTGTATATGTACTATATTTTCTTTACTCATTCCTCAGCTGATGGATGCATAGACTGATTCTATTTCCTTGCTAATATCAACAGAGCTTTAATGAACATGGATGTATAGGCATCTCTGAAATAAAATATGTAGTCCTTTGGGAATATACCTAGAAGTAGTATAGCTGAGACATATAGTAGTTCCATTTTTGGCTTTCTGAATAATCTCCCAATTGATTTATAAAGTGGGTGTACTTGTTCATACTCTTACCAACAATTAATAAATGTTTTTTTCCCACATCCTTACCAGCACTTTTGAATTTTTGATCTTACTCATTCTTACTGGGGTAAGATTACATTTCAAAGTAGTTTCAATTTGCATTACCTGATGTTCAGGAATTTGAAAGACAACAGTGCAAACTTTCTCTTATATGTGGATATTAGCATTGGTTTTGTTATTGATATACTTAATTTGGATTTCCTGAAACAGCCAAAAATTTGAGATGTATCATTAATTGGAGGATGGAAGGTTCAGATAGTGTTACTAACTTAAAGGAGGAGAATTAAAAGACAAAAGGCAACAGGGTTGAAAGGGGAATAATGAAGGGAGGTGTTTGGGGAGGGATGAGGAGACAGGATACAGGAAGGACTGAGGGAATACTAAATAAAGATAAAGATGCAACCCGATAAAAACTTCCTATGTTATAATTATTATTATATCAAAAACATTTTTACTTAAAAAAAGTTGAGAACAGAAATTCCCTATACAGAACACAGAGAGAAGAATATAAGATACCACGAAAAATGACCTAAAATACACCAACTGGAACCCATTGACTTTTAAACAATATTACATGTACCAAGGATGTGATACATCCTAATAAGCTGTTGATCAGAAGTGTCAAAGCCACCTAAACAGTACAGGCTTCTGCCATTGCTCTTTCTTGCCCTCTGCAAATGGATAGTGAGAACCTATTGCTGAAGACACACTTGTTAATCACAATATATAGATTAAAAAAATGACCTTACACTGTTCTGAAAGTTTCCTCCTTGCTGGACAGATTTCACAGTACCAGAAGGTATTATGTAAGCTGCTGGGGGAGAAAAGCCATTAAGAGTTTCATCAAAAGCTGCAATAACAACCACCTTGGCAAATACAACCATTATTGCATTAGTGGCATGAATGTCAAGAAGGCAACAAACAGTTTCTTCATTGGAATTAAGTCCATTTTTAGCAACTATAAATCATAACAAGAACCTGTGAAAGAGGAGAACATGGGCTTTGAGCTGAGCAGGTACAAGGTATTAAAATTTAGCTGTAAGTTATTATATCAGGCTCCCTTTTAAACATTTTCCATTATACCATAGACTGGACAAGCATTCATCACTCAATCTAAAAGCTTTCCTCTTCCATGGGAAGTGTTTACTACTTAAAAACAAAGCTGGCCAAAGTGCAGAAAATAATTGACTTGCTGTTTCTTTGCCCTAAAGAGGACATCATCCCACCTGAAGGCTCAGGAAATTTCACAAAAGAAGGAGCAGTAAGACTGCAGAGGAGAGAGCAGTAAGATTGTAAGAGCCTGACCTAGAACCACGCCAGCCTAATCTCTCCCCATCCTAAAGCTCAGAGAAATTTGCAGAAGAGGGGGCAGTAAGATCATAAGAGCCTAAAGATGGGGAGGAGTTTTGACATGCAAGATACTTCACACATGTTAGGGCTGAAGTAATCATAATAGGACTTTGCATGACCTATGCAATGACCAACATATCATTGACCCCTGAAAGTCTAGTATGGATCATAGGCACTAGAATCCTTAGAGGCAAGGGATTAACACAATCAATAGTGTTTCCATACTAAAGGGGAACACAAAAAAGTACTCTGGGCAATGCTACTGAGTCCTTATACATCATCAGAGAGTATGACCCAGAGGGAAGTTTGAGATGTACACTAAAAGATGCTCTAGGGATGGGGGGGTGACAATGGGAAACAGGGAGGGGAGAAAGGAAGGAGAAAAGGGGGGAGGGAGAAAGGGGATGCAGGGAGGGGAATGGGTTACCTATCAAGCTTGTATGAGTGTAATAAATAAATAAATATTAAAAAAAGATTGAAAGAGCCTGAAAGGCAACAGGGGCATGGCCAGTCATTATCTTCTGAACACTGTAGGGTCACTGTATCCATGAATTCACTGCTGCTATGTATATTTCCACAAGACCTGTGGAGGAAGTGTCCTACCAGCATTTGAGAACCAAAGAGGAAAGATTTCATGAAGCACCACACTTTGCTGGGAGGCAGACGAGGGGTTATGCTGAGTGGAGGGCACTTTCCTCACTTTTATATCCACTGATACATATCTATGCTCTGGTAAATGCCTAGGCACATGCCCATAATGGCAACCTTGATGAAATTCACTGGGCTACACATGAGAAAAGACATGGAAATAAGAAAAGAAACTAGTGAGAAGAAGAAGTGTTGTAATGAAGAGGAGAGGGAATAAGATTGAAGATTAAAGTGTTTAAGTGTCATAAATTTATTATATTTAGGAATAAATACTAAAATAATTTTAAAAAATAAATAAGGCATACACAAAAATGTAACTCTTTATATTTTCCTTGACTCTGTCAGCAGAAGAAAAAATATATATTTATAATTTATAGGGATACATAACTTTTAACTTGCCCAAATTGTGAAAATTGCAAACTGATGAAAAGTTTTTCTCTCTATTTATGGAATAAGAGGGTTCTTATCCAGCCGAACAAAAATGCAGAGTACCCAATCTTTGTAGCAGTATAATCTAATGAAAAATCCACACTATAAGAGAAAACAGTTTGGGGGGAAAAAGTAAATCTGGAGATTTAACTAGAAAAGAAGGACATGGACTAGAGATATGGCTCATGTGAAAACCTTTGCCTCGCAATCAAAAGGATTTGAGTTTGTATTCCATATCTCACAGAGAAAAAAAATTCCTGTGCAGAAATGATGGTCACTTGCAATTCCAACCCTGGAAAGCTAAGCCTGCAAAAGCCCAGAACAAAGCAGTAATGACAGAACAATCCAGGATGATCCCAGATGTCACCCTTTGGGCTCCACAGACACATGTACCCAGACCCATTTTCTACACACACACACACCACCACCGCCACCACCACCACCACCACCACGTCCAACCCATTAAAAAACTGAACAATAAGTGCTCTGTGACACTGTCCATTCTTCACATTTGTTTCCCCCTCAGTGTGGCACACCCTGAACAAAAGGGTACTTAAGAGCTCTGTCTGAAGCCAAAAGCAAAATTAATATTAGAATACTGATAATAGTCTTCTAGGAGTTTCTAGAAAATACAAACTTGAAAACTAATGTTTGTATTACTATAGAGCATGTGTTAGTTTTCCCTTAAAGACTTGAATATGGAAAAAGAAGTAGATACCTAAATTACAAAGCATACTTTGAAGGGACCATATACAGATTTACAGACTATTAAAAGTAATTTAATGATAAAATTTGTAATTTGTAATTTGTCTAGGATAAGATTTTTGTATGTTTTGAGCGTTATTTTTAATAACAAACAAAATGATCAAATGTTGCAATGAAGATAATGGTATACTAACACAGCATGAAAGTGTGTGAAGTTATTCAAATTCTAGTTCAGAAGCTGTGTGACCATAGGTCAATAATCAAACATTAAATGAAGTACAGAACCAAAGTAAACAAATACAGAGAGCAATTAAAATTACATTGTTTATCTATACATTGGAAGTTTAAAATTTAGAGGAAATTATTTTTATCTCTTCTGTAAAGCAGTTTCCTTGGTGTCTTGTGTTGTTGATTGTTCTGTATAAACAGAAGTTGGTATTACTGTATAAACAGTAGTAGGTTGAAGAGGCTTCTGTACTGATTGGAATGATGGGCACATTCCTCATTCACTTTCTGAAACACAGCAAGTGAAGTGATGCTGGTGATACTGCTCGTATCTGCACTTCTGAGTTGTCACCTCAAAAAAGTCATGGGCTGTTGAGTGGGCTTAGTCCTCATTAGTTCAAATCCCAGATTCCAGGAAATAGCGAGGAGGAAATAGCAAATAGCTGGCCCTAGAAGACAGAATCCGGCAAACCAGAGCAAAGCAAAAGGATGTAGAAAAATATTGTATGATTCTCAAAATCACTTTTGATTTTCCACAGACAAACACAATATGTCTGATACACACACACACACACACACACACACACATTATCTAGTCTATAGAACGGGATAAATTACTCAAATGTGATACTAACACTTACTGAGAAGTTGCTGTGTACAAAGAAAGAAATGTGCTACCTATGATATTCTTTTAAATTAACTGTGTTGACCAGTAATTGAATAGGTCTAAAATAAAAATTAGAGAAATGGAAGAAAAAGTAGAAGTGCTGGAACAACATAGTAGGGAATCAGTGGAGTATGAACACTGGTGCAGACCAAATTCCTGTTGTAATCAGAGATGGCATTTCACTTTCCTTTAAATTCCAGTCCCTGGAAATTGTTTAGAATGGAGTGAAAGAGGGAGCACAGCTGTTTGGGAGCACAGCTGGTGGGAAGAACAGAGATCAGAGCCAATTAATGCAAACCATTGAAAAACAATGTTGCTACTTCAGTCACAGTAGCACATGACTTGAACACCAGGTTTTTAAATGTTAATTGTACTTGTTTTACTTTCACACTGCCTTGTATTCTTTTTTATCCTTGTATTCTTTTTTTAAACAAAATTGTATTCCTTTAGGACTTCCTATGTGTATACAATGAAGTCATGCTTTTTTCACTCTCTATTACCAAATACCAACCAATCCTCTGCATATTCCCACTGCAAATTTGGCTCGTTCTCACCAGTTTCCTTTCTGTGTGAACCAAATCAGTTGTTTTGAGGGAAAAAAGATAGAAGCTGATACAAAATTTACTACATGAATATAATGATTTCTCCAAGTTCCAGTATACAAAAGTAAAAAAGTCTACATCTAGAGAATGACATATTCCTTAGCATTTTTAGATATTTTACTCCACTGTATTTAAATTATAGAATGAGGAATCACTTTGCCACATAAAATTGAATGAATTATATCATGGTCTGAGCAAATGACACTTTTATATATAGAAATGCTGAAAGAAGCAAAAGGTAAATGTGCTTTGTCATTTCAAAGTCACTTCCCTTATAATTAAGGGAAAAGCAAGCAGAGCAATAAGAGAAGAGAATTAACATCACAGTTTTAGAATATTTCTTCAAAAAAAGATGTATAGTAACAAGTATGTATCCCATGCTGAGACACAGAGCTTATTGTCAATGAGAAAACCATTCACATGAGTTCCCTTGTATGTATCTTACATGCCAATATCAACCTCAGTTTCACTAGTACAGGCACAAATATGTTTTCATATACATGCAGGCACACATACACACACGTTTGCCATTGCACCGATAATTCCTCCTGCCAGAGCCACTGTTACTGTAGCTTGCTGTTTTGATAGCTGGATAAGACCATTCATTAAACATCCACTATTGCTGCCATTTCAACATTTCCCCAAGGAGGAGGGAAGATCTTGAAAGAAACTGTGCTACCCTAAGAGTATATTTGGAATTGGTGTTGGCCAAGAGAAGGGGAACTTCTTTATTTGATGGCCTCCCCCACTGAGCCATCTGTGCACTAGTGATGTCTTCTTTTCATTGCAGACATCCTGGAAAGGACACAGTGGATTACATACTCACATGATATGGGAGCAGGAGATAGACTGACCAGAAAGGGGAATGAGTGGGATGTGATGGAGGGGTGATTCAGGTGAGCAGCAGGGGATGAATACTCATGAATTTATGGTATATATGCATGACTACTTCAATGAATTTAAAAAAAAGAAAGGAAAGCATTTACTGGTCAATGGTGTGGACTATGTTTTTATTGAACACTTAGGGTTTTATCGAGCCTCTTCCCATACTGAATGGAGACCAAGGATAGAGCTTCACATACTTACCTGCTGGACTCCAATTTTTTTTTTCAAAAAAAAAATCACATAGCATTAACATCTCTCTTATACTGCTAGAAAAGTGCTATACCATTAAGGGATAAAGAAAACATAACATTTTGACCTAGGACTGATGACTGCAAGCCCAGAAACACTCGTGGCTGAACATCTTCTCTCATCTTTCTGTGTTATTAAATACTGACATCCTTATCAGAATATTCACTTGCAGCCATCAGAAAACAGCTACAACCAGTCCATTAGCTGCATGGTCACATGAGCAGATGCATCCAGTAGTTTTCCTAAAGAGGCTGCTATAATACTTGTCATAAACAAAAGATCTATGGGTATGAAACATAGACTCTAACAGACGGTTAGTAAGAATTCGTGGGCTGCTTGGCTCTACTCCTTTCTACCACTCTCTAGTGGCACCCAGTAGTGAGCCTGGTAGTGCCCGTCTCTGTCAGTATTTTCATTTTTCTAGAATTTGCTTGATTTTGTCAGAGAAGAGAGATGCAAGCAGGGGCCAAATCCCGACAGGAATCTAAGTAGCCATCCACTATTTATTTGTTTCCCCAATATGTCTTTCTCTATGACTTTATTCTTCAGCAAGTTGAGGAAGGCAAGAAAACTTTTCTTTGAAGTTCAGAAAAATGATAAACTTTATACTATGATTAACTCAGCTTGTTTTAATAATCAAGTTGGTAAATGAACACTATAGAACTAAAAGATGAAGAAAATCTAATTCCATGTTCTTTACGTATATGGGAAGCAAGTATTTTGACATAGCCATAATGTTTCAATAGTCATTCATTTGTGGGTGTTCCTCACTTCTGTCAACAAATACACCAACTTCACTTTTTTTGGAAAACATGGGAACACAAAAGGAGCTACACTCAGCTTTTGAACACACAGAAACTGAATTTAGTGTAAAAACTGTTAGGCCAGTTAACACATTGTCTTACATAATGTTGGAAAAGGGAGCTTTCAGCTTATTGTACTGGGGAACATTCTTTGCTCATGTGTCCAAACAAAATTTTAACAGAATTTTTCAAGTGAACTTCTCTGAGGTTCCAGAAATTATGTAATAATTGCTCATTATCTACTAAAAAGTTCTTCATGAAGGCTAAGAAAGTTCCTCTAGTTCTGAGAACAGGATCTGATGTACATTAAATATTAAATAAATATTTACAGAATTATAAATTATTCATTTAATCATTCATTGCTTAGCTACGTGTTGAGTATATGTTCTTGCAAAATTTACATGCGTTCTGCAAGAAAGGATTAGGATTAAGTAATGGCAATATTCAATTAACTTGCCGAAGTTTCAAGGAGAGAAATGATAAAGAAAAGAGAAACAGGAGAACAGAAACAGGCTGACATGGGGTGTAGGAAGCTGACAGAGAGAATGGTAATACAGTAAGAATGAAGACATGAACATCTCCCTCATCAATTTTTATCCACAGAAAGGTCAGGAGAACATCTGACACATGCAGAATCAGAAGCCAATTCTGCCACTTATATATCAAAGATTCAGGTGTGTTACTATTTCATTTTGCTTTTCTAAAGATCTTTTGCATTCTTGTTTATTTGTTCAAGTTAGTTTTACAGATTTAGAGTGAGTTGTTTTCAAGGTTTGAATGATGTGAATCTAAATACTGTCTTTTGATACCACAGACTTGGTTCCTGATAGTTTCACTTCTATCTAAAGAAACATGGAAAAAATAGAGCTGAAATCAACTTTACTAAATTGAATTTCTTCAGAATTGAGAAGACATCTCAGTTTCCTAGAGCCTTCAGGCAAACACTTCTAGAGAGCTGTTTTAATAATCATTTAAGCACACAAGGACAGCTGTTCAGGTGGTCTCAGAAAAGATGAAAAATTGTTTATGTCATCTGCCAGAGCAGTTGCTAAATTGCCTTGGCCAACAGAAACTTTTCATGTGTCAGGAAGGTATTTATTTTCCCGTCGAAGTGTTGGCAAAACAATAGCCTAAACTTTGTACAACAGAAAATACATCAATGTAAACTTGGCATTGCTTTAATCTTGTATGATATCCTCTGGTACTAGCAGCCTAAACTATCTGTGTCAGAACATACATCAACGAGAATGCAGGCTCACTCTGATTTTTCTGTCACTGAGTTTCACTGGTTATTATGCATGTGGATGATAAAACGGAGACTAAGTATGGTTGATTCAGAGGTGTTGAACAGGAAGTGATAGCTTTCATTTTGCCAGCCAGAGAATTATTGTCAAAAGTTATTTTCATCTTGGCTGCAGTGTTTTAAAAGTTTAATATCAGTATTAGACACAATATGACCTGGAAACATGCAGTTTCTAAAGACTATATTTTATAAGCAGGTTCACCAAAAAAATTGAGAAATACATGATTCCCATAGTCCATTGATTCTTTTTTTCTATTGCCAAGATTCCACAATCCAATGGTACAATGTTCAGACCAACATTCCATTAGGTATAGTTGAAAATTCTCCAGAGACACATCTTGATTATCCTTTGTTGCCACTATGTTTGCTGTTGGTATATTTACCTTTATGAAACATCAGTGGCTTGATAGGATGATGTAGAAACTCAGAAGAGGCTGTATTAGTCTCACAGCCTGGAGTATCCTTGTACTTGGATCCAGCTCTAATAATATGAATTATCTCATATTTAATAATATGGATTAGTGTAGACCAGAATATTGAATGAAAAATAATCTGTAATAGCAAGTGTTTATAGGAATTTTAAGTAGATGAAAGTGAATGCATTTTGAAATGATGTGTGCCTGTGTTATTTTCACAAGTATGCAATAGTAAGTACTTGGCCAAAAGCAGTTCACATCTGAAGGACAAGGATCCATTTCTTAAGCAATAAAATTAATCTGTACACAAAACTGCTTCTTTCTAATTTAATTAGTCACTGCCACTTTAGAAGATTCCAATAATCTCAAAAGCTTATTTTCTAAAACAATTTATGGATAAAACAATATTTTTTATTTTATTTGATATGGTAACCAATTTCTCTTACATTTAAATTACAAAGACAAATCTAAATTTCTATTCATTAGTTTGTGTCAGACATTCTTATGTCTCACTTATGACATTCTAAAAGCACAAAAAATTGGTATCAGCACTCTAATATCAATTGCTGTGTTTCTCACATTCACAGTAATTTCTATAAAACTGAACAAGTTTACTTAGCTAGCAATCTTGTATTCTTATAAGCAAGTAGAATAACACATAAAAGGATTTTACTTGTCTCTATGTTTCTGAAAATTTGTAAATATATTGAGCATAAGTGATTTGGAGATATAATAGAAGTGTCTCATTTTATTTTTTTAAACTATTTTATATTTATTTTGTGTACTCAGCGTGTCTTTTTTATTGTGTGTGTGTGTGTGTGCGTGCACACATGCATACTGTGTGCCCTGTGGAGGCCCAAGGGTGACTTTGGGAATCATTCTGGATTGTTTCTACCTCCTTTTTGCTTTCCTCTGGGATTTCCCAGACTCCACCCACCAAGGCTGGAAGTACAGGCCACTAGAGTTTTTATTTGGGACCTAGGATCAGGACTCAGGATCTTATAATTGTGAAGCAGGGTCTTAACTCCTGAGCCATTTCTCCAGCCCAGTATCTCATTTTAAACCAAAAAAAAAATTGTGAGGTGAATATTCTTTTCCATATTCAAATTTTATCTAGTAATTATATAATAAACATTAACACACATTCATAATACATATAATATTTGTTACAAAATTTCTAAGATATTTTTGTGTAATAAGTTCTAAATTAGATTTTATTTTCGAAGAAATTTTTTATCACTGGTATACTTTTATTAATTGTTTTCCTATTTGAGGATTCAAATTTTCCCATTATAATTTACAAGAAATGTTTTAGAAACTTTTTACTGACCTATAATTATAATGCTACAATAAATTTATAAGTTAATGCAGATTAGAACATGAACATTTTCATCACTTTTCCAATATTGGACTTGATTTTATTGAAGAATATTTACATAAGAGCTTTTTTTTAGTGGAGAGAAAATAACTTTAGAAAGCATTTGTAGAAGCTACTTAGAATTTCCTGTGAACATAAGACACATTTCATATTTAATACAATTATGTAAAGAGTTATGTTTCTTACAGATCAGTGTTTATCAGCAGTGTAAGAAAGATCTCTTCCCCCCTCTCTATAATTCCTTTATACTCTGCTATATATATAAAAGCTTATTCAAGGTTTTAGTGACTAAAGTTGGCATGTACATTGTGAGTTTAGCATGGTACAGAGATAATAAGAATTCTGAATCATGTATGCCATTCTACAGGAAAGGAAGTTTCCTTTTGTAAAATGTCAGCACATTTCATATAAAACATTGTTGCTTGTTTCACTGTTTCTAGATGAAGTTCAGAATGCTTAGCATTTATCTTAAAAGCAATAATGTGAGAGGTGGGGAGATAGATCAATATGTATAGTGATGCTTGGCAAACATAAGGACCTGGAGTTCGGATACCTGTGACCCAAATAGAAATCAGTGCGTGACAGCATACCCCTGCAATTCAGATCTGGAAAGGAGAAGGGAAGAAGATTCCTAGAGCTTTCTGACCAGACAGTTTAGGCAACCAATGAACTCCACAATTAGTGAGAGACTCAAAAATAAAGTAGGGAATGACTGAGAAGATGCTAATTCTATCTCTGTTCTCTACAATGATACATGCATATGTATTTACATACATAAAAAAAGAGAGAGGAGAGAAACACATAAAAACAATAGTATCACAATCTTTTCCCTTTAGTTAAAATTTTATGTAACCATAAATTAATTTTGTTATCCTGTCATATATTGTCTTATAAAATTATATATTTTTCTCAAAATAAAATAAATTTATTTAACTCACTTCCAATATTGCAATACAAATTAGAAGTTCTTTGTATGACGCTATGCTAAATTAATATATTTGAAACCAGTTTGGTTAAAGATTTTATTTTACAACCATTTACATTGCTAGCAATGGTTACAATTTCACTTTTTCATAATTTTTGATTGTTTTATCTGCAGTAATGCAAGTAGTACACCTCCAATATCAGTTTTGTACAATTCAGTTAACATAACTACATAGATATTACTTGTCATCCTTTAAAGAAGGGCCATGTTTCTTCTAAAACTTATCAAGAAACTCATTTCTTCAAATTATGACAAACCATCATGATAAACATTAACTTTTTCTTTATCATCTTTCTAAGGCTTTCATGTGAGTTTTGGTTGACACATACTCAACCATCTTATCCTCCAGAAGAGAAATCACTTCTGCTCCTCATACATTTCCTTCTCCTTTCCCTTTTGCTATGATTGCCTTTATGCTCTTGGTGATTTGTTTTTCTGTGTTCCCAAATCCAGACTGTGTTCTCTCTCAAACTATTTCAAGTTTGTCATCCAATTCCATCTGTTCAGTTAAATCAAGTTGATCTTTTACCATCTGCTGTATCATTTGGTGCTGTGGTTAATCTAAGCAGGGAAGGGCTTTCGTTAAGGATCTGACCTCTCTCTGCACCCTCTCCCAGGGCTGGATTCACAAGCCAAGCATAATATTCAAGCAATATTCCTACTGGCCTTAAGTGGACAGTGAAAGTCATGGTAATAATCTTTGTCTATGTTAACCTTCCATTGTTATCATTGCTATCTTAACTCAGATGGTGCCATTTCCCTCCCTGGTACCACTTCCCATACTTAGAGAGTGTCAATGCTGGTGGGAGAAGTTACACACACTTGCAAGACATGATTTAAAATACCATTAAATATAGATGTGAAAAGCCCTTTGCAAAGTACATGTCCAATAAATATCAACAATACATATCAATGAATTTTTTTCTGTTATTGTTATAAATACTAACCCTTAAATGATTCGCCTATTACTAATGACTGCTAGTTGCATTTGAAAATAATTTTATTAAATGTTGAAATTCCATTAAAACTTAATAATAATTTTTAACTTTGAGATAAAATACAGTTTAACCTCTTAAATATGAGGTTGTGAATGAAATATTTGATTTATTATATGCTAAGATCAGAGTTATGAAAATTAAAAGTGGGAAAGTATATGACATTCTCTTTGTTTATGGTATTCATTTAATAACAGCATAAATGTGGGGCTGGCAGAGTGGAACTCAATTAAAAGTTCATCTAGCCTGACTGTGACTTACTCATCTCTTTACTTTTTACATTGTCCCTTATTACACTGTTAATTATTATTCTTTGTTATCTGTTTCCTCGTGTGCTTTCATGTCTATGCACTTGTGCGTGTGTGGATGCACTTGCACTTGACCAGGCACTCGCATGTGTGGGCCAGAGGTTGCGTTCTTCCTCAGTCACCATTGACCTTGTTTTTTGAGAAACGGTCCCTCACCAAACTTGGAACTCAGCAGATGACTAGGTCAATTGACCAATGAACTCCACTGATCTGTCTATGTCTGTTCACCCCACACTAGTGCAAATGGATTGTTTTCCTTTGTTGTATCCCTTCATGGTTATCATTATGGAATTATAATTCTTTTTTAGGGGGTACTTTTGTCCTGAATTTGAACGTTGAAACCAGAACATGCTGAGATAATTATAAGATTTCACTGATTGATAATGACAGGAAAAGGGAGGGAATCACGGAGACTTGGGGAGGCCATGAGAGGCAGGGGAGCTGCCTGGCTCTGAGCAGGTTGGCTAGGCAGGCTTAAAAAATGTAACTTTTCCCCATTAGTTCATTTTAGTTTCTTTAAATCTGAGACTAAGTTCCTATAGATTATGTAGCTACTCTGATTATAATACACAAAGTCCGAGATAAGTTTCTGGAATTGGTCATCTTGTTTCTTCTATGAGGCTAGGGGATCTTCTGGGATTGTCTCAGTCTGACTACTCTGCCCAAGTACAACTATTTGACCTATTTTTGTAGAACAAGGTTGCTGATAGACTTTCCATTTTTTGTTACATATATGTGTGGGGATCTGAACTCAGGTCTTGGTATTTGCACAGCAGTACCTATTCAGCTATCTTCCCAGGAGCTCCATTATTGTTCTTGTGCAGATTTTCAAACTTTAATTTCCATTCTGAATTCATTATCAGTAGTTTATTGCTGTCAAATAGAACATTTAATTTATATTAAAAGAGTGATTTTTTGGCTTACATAATTCTAAGCATTTCACAAATAATATCTGATTTAATCTCCATATAAATCCAAAATGGAAGGTTTTGCTTTACACAGTTCCATATAAACAGATTTAATGAATCTTAGATGAATAGTGATTCCGCATTCTTATACACTAAGTTGACACATAAAGTTTTCCAATCAGATTGTGTTTCTGTCATGGAACACTGCTTCAGTTAACAACATAATCCAGACACCGTGAGAGGGAATGAAGTTCAAGATATTAGTTTCCAGGTATTTATCCTGTCATTTGTCCAAATGTACTACACAAATATGCATACAATAATGAATATCTTTTTCACATCACTTTATCACTAGGTGGCATATTTAAAAGAAGCATGTATTTGTAGTCTTTGCATAAATGTATTCAAGAATTAGTGGACATTGGTACATTAGAAAGTCTTATTGGGGCTGGAGAGGTGGCTCAGGGGTTAAGCCTCTGCCTTGCAGGTGGAAGGTCCTGAGTTCGGATCCTAGACCCCACATATAAACGTTCGGCGGAAGCGGGGGCGGCCTGCGCTTCTGGTCCTGGTAGGGCGGAGCCTGTGAATCCCGGGGCAGAGTAAACAAGGAGGAGGTGGAGGTGTCCATGGTGGTTCCCGAATTCGCCTGTGGTTCTACACACACACACACACACACACACACACACACACACACGATTGAATAAAAATAATATTTTTTTTAAAAAGTCTTATCATGATCCCTCTGCTTTCTTGATATAATATCATACACATGGTACAGAAAATGCACTCCAATCCACTCACTTTCTTGATAAATTTTCGAGTAATTAAGATGCCAAGGAGCACAGTTGGGGTACAACTCGCCATAGCTTAACTCAGGTTTTTGCTTCTTTTCCTTTGGTTTTTTTAGTTTTATTTTCTATTGATTTCCTTTACCAGAAAATGTGTGCACAGCTTTTAAAATATGCAAGAGATTAAGGTCACTGATGTACTGATTCCCATTTTATTGCAGGATTTATGAAACATGCATCTTTTGCTATGTGCACTGCAGTCGCAGCCTCTGTGGAAATCCTATCTTAGATTTGCATTTCAAAAAGCAAATTATTAATACAAACTTTTCTTAAGAGTAACATTGCCTATTTGATGTTTGCCTTGAAAATAATGTTCAAATTCCATGCAATCTGCAAGGTCAACCGTAGCTCTAACATTTTTACCATACAAAATTAGAATTCACAGTGCTTTTATTTTCAGGCTTTTACTCAGCTATTGATTTTAAGCTGGTTCATTGTATATATCTAGACTGATAATGTAGAAGCCATAGAGAGAGTTAAAAATAAACAGTGCTCAAGTTTGGAAACATGGAGAATGAAAATGTAGCCTCTGTCTAGCTACAAATATCACATTAGAGTAAGAATAGAACTAAGTCATTCTAGCTAAGCATGAAAGCAACCACAGACATTTTATATATTGAATTTAGACATTTAAACATCTCTGATTTGCCCAGCTCTTCAAACCCGTCCAATGCCAAGTGAACAGGAAAGGAAGTATGAGTGAACTGTGTCAGATTTGACCTATTTTCTCTATTGAAATATGCTCTCTTGTCTCCTTTCTCTTGAGGTTTTCTTTCCCCTTCCCTCCTAATTATGATCCTAGTTGTTTGTAATAGGTGTTTCAGAGATTTACTTTTAAGTATGTCCTTTTGGAAGGGAGATAGGGGATCGCGCTTCAGTAGAGAAAAGAGATCACTGTCAAGTATTGCATGCAAGTAGTGAGACATCTGGTGAAGCTCACTCTCACTTTCCTTCCTGGTCAATTGCAACTGAACAGGTTTGATATCACCAATCAGGGAGGGTATAGGAACTGAGACGGCAACCATCCTGCAAATGAGACACTGACCCTCCCCCCACTGCTGTGTACTTTTCCTATTCTTCCATCTACCTTCCCTTATATTAAAATCTTCATTTAAATAGTCTTTTATATTTGGTTAGGAGGTGACCTTCCATACCAATCAGGATACAGCCAAGGGTGGTGCATGAAAAGCGAAACTGAAAACAACAAACCATAATTCAGAGACCCTACATTATTCACTTGGAACCAGCCAGCCAAATTTCTCCCTATCCTAAAGCTCTGGAACCTGGAGGAAGAGAAGGTGGCTAAATTGTAAGAGCGTAAACATGGGGAGGACCAATGATATGTAAGATACTCCATACAAATTAGGGCTGCAGCAGCCAGATTTGGACCTTGCCTGACCTGCACAATAGTTGACATGTCAACAACCCCCCAAACTCTAGCATGGATCATAGGGAAGAAGGCTCCAGGCAGTATGATCTTTGGAGGCAAGGGATTAACAGTCTATAATAGAGTTTCCATTCTAACGGGGAGCCCAAGAAGGGGCTCAGGGCTATGCCACTAATTCTGGAATCCTCACTAGGGTGGAGAACTCAGAGGGAGGTTTGACATTCACACAAAAGAATGCTCCAGGGAATGGAAGAGAGGAAGGAGGAGGCACTGGGAGAAGGGGAGGGAGGGAGGGGAGTGAAAGGAAGGGGGGAAGGAGGAAGAGTGTAAGAGGGAAGGTTGGGGAGGGAAGGAGGGAGGGAAGATGGGGGTACCTATCAAATTGTATGATTAGGCAAAAAATAAAATGTGGGAGAAAAATTAAAAAGAGGCTTTGGAACTAGGATCCATTTATAAGGGGGCACATGCAGTGTCTAACTTTCTGTGCATGGGATACTTTTTTCAGTATAATTTCTTCTAATTCCATCTATATACTGGCAAATTTCATTAATTCATTTTTTATGGCTGAGTAATATTCCACTATATAAATGTATTACATTTTCATTATCCATTCGTCAACTGTTGGGCATTTGGGTTTATTCCATGACTTTGTTATTGTAAATAATATTGCAATGAACATGTCACTGTAGTGAAATGATGCACTTTTAGGGATTATTCCCAGTAGTGGTGTATATAGTAGAGTCATATTACATTTTAATCCTTAGCTTTTATAGAAGTCATCATACTGATCTACAGAGCAGTTGTACAAGTCTGCATTCCAGCAGCAATGATTGAGAGTTCCTTTCTCAAACATCCTTTCCAGCATTTGTTGTTTGTATTTTGGATTTTCGCCAATCAAAGTGCAATGACATGATAGCTAAGAGTAGTTTTGATTTGCATTTTCCTTTTTAAAATTAATTTATTAATTTATTTATTCAATTGTGCATGTATGCATGTGTGCGTGTATGTATGTGTGTGTGTATGTGTGTGTGTAGGTGTGTATGTAAAACCACAGACAAATTCTGGAACCACCATGGATGTCTCCACTTCCTCCTTGTTTACTCTGCCTGGGGATTCACAGGCTCCGCCCCACCAGGACCAGAAGCGCAGGCCACCCCCGCCTCCGCCCTGCATCTATATGTGGGGTCTAGGATTCGAACTCAGGACCCTCCACCTGCAGGGCAAAGGTTTAACCCCTGAGCCACCTGTCTAGCCCCTGATTTGCATTTTCTTGATGGCTAGGGATGTGAACATTTTTAAAGGTATTTGTTTGACATTTCAATTTTGTCCCTGGAAAAGTTTTTTTTTTTTTTTTTTTAAGTTCTGTGGTCTATTTTCTAATCGGGATTATTCAGATCTGTAACTTATTTCAGGATATTATTTGCAAATCATTAAGATTTTCCTAATTTTAATGGCATAGTAATGTTGGGTAGGTGAGATAGCTTAACAGGCAAGGTACCTGCTCATAAAACCTGGTGACCTGAGTTTGATTCCAAGAAGCATGTGTTGATCTCCTCTCTCTCTTTCTCTCTCTCTCTCTCACATAAAATTAAGATATTTTAAAAGATATAGTGATACGCCTCCTAATTAATGCTCAATTAGTGAAATTAATTCTAAACTTTAAGGCACTTTCCTCTTGGCATTGGAGTTATGCATATACATGATGTTTTCTCTTCCTATTTAGAATGATAGGAGTCTGTACACATATTTGTTATTCAATGTGAGTATCATCAAAGAAATTCCTCACATAATAGAAATGTTGCCACAGAAGAAGTGGCTTTCAAAGGAAAAACTAAGCAAGTTAAGAATAAATGCTTCACGGATCTCTGATGGGCCTGAGGCTTTCAGAGAATGCCACCTGTTGAATACATACAAAGAATCATTTTCTAGTCACATGCTGGACATTTGATTTATTCCCAGTTTTCAACAATAACAAGTAGAACTCTTGTGAAAAGACAAGTACAAATCATTGTGTGTTGTTGAGAAAAGTTTTCCAGAGGAAACAATCATTTGTTCACCCTAGAAAGCACAGCTCTGGTTGTTGAACCAAAGCATCTATTTCACGCAGGTCTAGCTAGGTAAGTCAATATGTTTAGCTAGGGTTACTTATAGGAACACTGATCAGTCTGTTTACTACAATCCTGAAGAAACTCTCTACCAGTAACCATTAGCTGCCTGCCAATCTTCAGAAGGAGGCACGGTCACATGAGCCCCTACCAGGTTCATGAGAAAATGTTAATGGCCAAATTTTGTTCAGGTCTTATGTAGGTGAATGAAAGTCTGGAATGCACACGTTAGCATGAACTCTGGCATGAATGAGGACTCCAAGGTACGGAGACACTCATCAGCTAAGATTAGTATCTACTAAAACCTGCTTAGTAGCCACTTTGGAAACTTCTGGAATGAGTAATATTTGAGCAATCTAGACAGGTTGGGTAGTGGGTATGTTTGCTTACGATTATTGCCCTGGCTTGTTGGATGCTGGAGGTAGATGAAAGAGGAACTCTGGTTTACTTCAGCTCAGTGAAACCCTTTGACCTACATCCTCAACCCTTCTTAGTGATACCTTCATAAAAGGGTAAAGCAGTGTGAACTGCTAAAAATCCTGTCAAGAAACGTTTCTCTAACACTAGTATTTTAAGCTGTATGTTTCTAAGGAGACCTAGAAGATCTTCCATTCACATCCGGTGCAAAGTGCTTTTGGTACTGTTGATATCTAATAAGTGCTGAAGGAAGTTTACTTAGGGATCTTTCAGAAAACTGGGCTCTCCTAAATGTGCTTTTACAGGCACATTGGCGCCCTCCTCAATGGTCTACATGGTATCATTTGCTCAGAGTGCATACTTTTGGAATCTGAGCAGGGATTAGTGAACCTTCTCTCACTCTTGGCACCGCTCCATTATCAATTTGGATACAACAGTGCATTGTGCTTTGCTAATTTAATGGTAAGGTTACAGCTGTGGCTGCAGATTATTACACTAGGGCTTGACAACTGCTAGTAGGCAGCACACAAGCATAACCTCTCCACTATGAGCATCTTCTTTGTTTGGGGAGAGAGCACAGAGGGGCTGTTAGGGAAGGACACATTATTCTCCACAACTAATGCTAAACTATATGGGTTTTGGCATGCTAGACAAGAAAGCTTTTCTTGGTTTCCTCCCGCCTTCTTTTCATCTACATGCAACCCCTTCCAAGTAGGCTATTGGATCCTTTTATTCCTTGTCCTGCTGACAATGTTTCTCTTCCCTGCTTGAGTTCCACATGGAATCCAACCTATAGCTACATAGTTGGGGTAATTGGAAAGAATTGTCTCATGTTAAGATCTTGCACTAGGTGAATGAGAAAGAAATGTCTCACATCTTGCCCTAACAAAATAATAATGTTCAATAACCACAAGGAAAGGCCAAATTTTTATTTAATTTTAATTCTCTTAGATAACATCAAAATTATTCTCCACAATTCCATGTTTTATTGTTACATTCCTACTATTGGGATCTAAGTTAGTTTCATAATTCTCTTTGCTGTAATAAATAGCTCATCCAAATAACTCAATAAAGCAAAAATTTTTATCCCAGACCACCATTCCAGGCTCCATTCCATCATGATAAGAGAGGGAACTGGACAAATCAACCACATGTGACGAGGACAGGGACCAATTTATACACACTCTCTTGTTTACTACCTTGCTGGTTTGCCAATGCTCAGCTACTTCTCTCTTTCTTGGTGCACCTACCTAGGGATTTGTTCTGCCCACCATGGACTGGGTATCCCCATATCAATCATTCAATCAATATGGTCTCCTACATGCTTTACGAGGCCCTGCCTTTTCTTACAGGCATGTCTTATCAAAGTAATTCCTCATAACCCAGAGGTTAACTTGACAAGTGTCAAATGGACAGTAGATACAGGTTCTAAATATACATTATGACTACATGTAACTACATGGGTAGCTGCAGTCTATTTTGCACCTAATACACATACATATAGGAAAAGTTAAGGGACAAAATATTTTACACATTATATTTCTGTTATTCATAGTTTTGAATCTTCTCCCTATAATACATAGCTTTCAGATTTAAATGTGTTGATCCTGTTGAGATTAATTTATCCCATTAGCTCTTTTTATTGCTACATCATCATGATGTATGTAGTATAGCCTTGAAGTTCTATTTATTTCTATTAAAAACATTTGCTTGCCAAGAAATTGAAATGTTAAGGTTTAGCTTACAAACACTCCTACAGAATCAAAACCTTTGATTTCTTGATGGAGGCTATTTGAGAAGTTCCTGTTTGTGAGAAGCACACTCAAGTTTAAAAACCTCTGCTAAGAATGATGAAAACTGGCAAGGAAGAGGTAGAAATTCCTTTTTTAATATAAATATTGTTTCTGCATTATATGTTTAAGGAAAAAATAATTATTCAAGTTTAAAATTTCTGCTAAGGATAATAAAATCCAAGAAGAAAAACTTAGGAATTACATTTTACAAATAAATGTCTTTCATTATATTGAGGAGAAATTTCACAGGCACAGAAATAATTGGTGTTTCTGACAGCAAGATGCCTAACAAATTCATGAATGAGAATTACAGTATATATTCTTAGTCACTCAGGCAACCACACAAATCCTTTGTCTTGCCAAATATTCTACCCCATGCTAAATAAAGCAGTCAATTTATAATTTTTTTATTATTTGGAAGGGTTGTATTTGTCTTCAGTGCATAAGTAAAATACATTTTATGAATAACTTTTCTGAGATCAAATGATAGATATATAAATGGAAAAATATATTTCAGAAGTCACAGATTATTCTACTTGGAGTGTTGAAAACTAGTCAAGTTGGAGAGGATTTTTTGGTGATATTTAATAGAATTGTTTCAGTGACAAGCAAGAACAAGCCTCATGTCCTATGGAGATTTACCTGAGAGATGGTATAGGTAACTTTCAAAGTTTCTTGGGGTAAGAAGAGTGATGTGACTGTGAGTTCAACATTTCTTCTTGTTAGGACTCAGTATCCATATATTCATTAGCATTCTGCCAGTATAGCAGTCAAGAACTGTATCACATTTGTTATGACTATGACCAAAGAGACAAAAATCCTTCCCCTGGAAGTTAATGTGTTTTCTAATTTGTGTCATACCTAATTTAGAAGAAAAATTTTTTAACGCTGGCCCCCTCATTTCTTTTTTCTTTTTTTAATTAATTAATTAATTAATTAATTATTTCTGCTCATACAAATTTAATATGTAATAGGTACTCCTGTGCCTTCCCTCCCTCCACCTCTCCCTGAACCTCCCTGCTGGCTCTCCCCCTTTCCCCTTCCTTTCCCCCTTCCTACCTTTCTCCCAGTTCCTTCCCCCCCATCCCTGGAGCATCTTTTAATGTGTATGTCAAACTTTCCTTTGGGTCCTCCTCTCTGATGAAGTGTAAGGACTCAGTGGCATTTCCTAGAACTCTTTCTTGTTTCCCCTTAAGTATAGGAACACTATTGTGGCTGTTAATCCCTTGCTTCTAAGGATCCTAGTGCCTTTAGTCCATGCTAGACTTTGAGGGGTCAATAATGTGTTGGTCATCGCACAGGTCATGCAAGGTCCTATTATGATTGCTTTGGACCTAACTTGTGTGGAGTATCTTGCATATCATGACTCCTCCCATCCTTGTGCTTTTATAATCTTACCTCCCCCCTCTCTTCTGCAAATTTCCCTGAGCTTCAGAATGGGGAGAGATTAGGCTGGCCTAGTTCCAGGTGGTTAATATAGAGTCTCTGATGTTCTGAATTATGGTTTGTTGATTTTTTTTCTGTTTTGCTGACAAGAAACAAATTTATCTAATACGCCCAAGTATACCAATATACTTTTAAAACAAACATTTATTATGTCTATTTTTCAAATCTAACATGTTTATATTCTTCTTTAATTGCCAAAATTAACAGGAATCATTATAAAAATGTGTATAAGCACAGAAGTATTTTCATTAATTATGTTTACTTCTAAAAAGTTACACATGGTATGCCTACAGTACTGCATAGTATATCTATCTATGTGTCATCAGCTATCTATGGACATATAGACAGATACAGATGATGCAGCTATGAATATGTAGATATACACATATAATGATCTATAAATACCCAGACAAAGGACTTGTATATGAGGAATGAGAAAAAAATGAATTCTGCTCTACGAAAGATAATCAGGTCTTAATTTGTTGAACTTACATATATATTTCCTGTCATGGAAAAGAAGCCAGACAATGTTTCAAATACGACTTGGTTTATTAGCATTGAGGAATGGGATTATTTTAGATTACTTATAGAATTCAATTTAACCACAAGTCAATAAGAGCAGAGAAACTTCACTGTAATTACAGAGAATCAGGACTGTTGCTCAATTCATACACATTTTCAATATTGTTGGACCATGAATTTCCTGAATTTTACTTTTCAGAGATATTATTTTTTTAATTTGCAAAAATATAAAATCCTTGCTGACTATAAGTTTATTTATGACAAAACAAGTTATGTGCTACAAGTTATGTGCTATGTATACTTGGGCGTATTAGATAAATTTGTTTCTTGTGCTTGTACAGATTTTCTTTTTCTTTAAATCAACTTTCAAAATTATAACAATTCTTTAGAACTGTATATTTATACCTTTCCTCCTAAAGGAAGCATTTTGTATTCAACTTTAGATGGTTAAAATCTAAGCTATTTTCAGAGAGTTTAGAGTTGAAGGAATAATATTACCTGTCTATTGTCAAAATAAATATGAGAACCAAAAATTCTTTTTGATGATTTGTATTCAATATCTATATTTTCCATAGAATACTATGATTCTGGGTTGAATATTACCTACACATTTCAAAAATAATTAAAAATATTCAGTTATTGTTAGCTGCATGACTTCCTTTTATGTTTGTGTATTTCTCTAACTATATATAAATAACATTAAGAAACAGGAGATCTCTGAATTTACAGATGGCAAAGGTAGATGCTATTTTCTGCAATGAGACCTGTTCATTTATTTATTATGCAAGGTGCAGTGACCAGTTGAATATGTGTTAGAAAGTTTTAGGAGATATTGAGCAATTGGCAAATCTAGCCCATTATTTTCTTTTCAATACAAGGAAAACTCTTAAATACTCCATAGAATTATTCCACTATAGTAAATCTGATGATAAGAATTGATTGAAACGAAAATCTATTGACTAAAGCTATTCTAGGAAGAAACAGCTGTTGTAGTCAGCTGTTATGATATAAATAAAATACACCAAACCTAAGAGCACAATCTTAGAAATGTGGAAACTTCATTATGCCATCTGGAAATAGACTAATCAGAGGATGGAGACTTGGAGAAATGAAAATCATAAATAATTTAGACAACAATAACACGAATGTGTTCTGTTCTCTGCATCTGACTAGCTACTGCATCAGGAAGGAGTGTGATGCTTCTCTGTGCGTCTTTGTCTGTGCGTCTCTGTGCATCTCTGTCTTCTCTGTCTCTACTGACCTTGTCCTTTCCTTAATGCATGTGCAGATTTTTACCATTTTACCACCCAGTTTTATCATCAGTAAATCAAGTCATAGACATAAGATATGAATAGATCAGAAATTATGTACTCTGAGATTTCAGTGTTGTCTTGTGTGAATTATTTCTCTAGAGCGGGGAGATGGGGCAAGAGAAGTGTGGCAACTACATCCCCTTACTCTCTATTTGAATAATCTTCTTCATTTTTTGGATCCTTAGTGCTAAGTAGGATGATGCTCAAGAGCTAAAAGACAGAGCTGAAGAGGTGGCTCAGGAGGTAAGCCTTTGCCTTGCAGGCGGAAGGTCCTGAGTTCGGATCCCAGATCCCACGTATAGATGCTGGGCGGAAGCTGGGGCTGCCTGTGTTTCTGGTCCTGGTAGGGCGGAGCCTGTGAATCCCGGGCAGAGTAAACAAGGAGGAGATGGAGGCGTCCATGGTGGTTCCTGAATTCGTCCGTGGTTCTACACACACACACACACAGACACACACACACGCGGGTGCACATACATACGCACACACGCACAATTGAATAAATAATAATATAATAAAAAATTTAAAAAAGAGCTAAAAGACAATCATCTCTACCAAACTAAACATGCTCAGACCTAATCAACTTTCTTACTGTGCAAATTCCCCCACAACGATAACACTCTATAGATAGGACAGAAATTTTCCTATGAAAGAAAGAACCATGGACTAATATTGGAGGTTATGTATTGGAGCTTTTTTTAATAAGATTAAATATAATACTATTTAGTAACCATTCTTTTTCTTTTTTTCTTGTGCATACATGTATTGTTTGTGTGTCTACATATGTCTGTATGTATCAGAGGGCGTGGTGTATGCCTGTGGAAATCCAAGGGTGAGTTGTATTACTCTAACTTGCTTTGTACTTTGCTTTAGGGTTTCCCAGGTTCGACCTTCCAGGGCCAATATAGGCTGCAGCCATTTCCTCCTAGCATTCTTTCACGATATCTGGGATCCGAACTCAAGTCCTTTTATTTACGAGGCAGAAGCTTAACCTCTGAGACATTTCCAGCCCAATAACCATTATTTTTCCATTGTGTAAGGATTCATATATCAAATTTCTTTTCTCAGGTGAATTTATTTTCATCAATCAACACTTCAAATGTTAAAAGTTACTAAATTAACACATCTTGAAGCTGTCTAGCTATAGTAAACACAGCTCAATCAATCTAAGAGCCATAAAAGGCCAGTTGAGGCTTTGGATTTTACAGAAATCTTGTTACACACATGATCAGAAACATGAATCAATTTCATCCTATGCAAAATATTTGAAATTTCATGTCATTTTTTGTACTGGGATCAAGTATATTACTTGCATGATGTGGAGAACTAAAAGATGAAGAAAGAGAAACAGCAATGAGTTTGCTAGTGTCATTGATAAAAGCAAAGGTGTCATAACATTAAAGAGGATTTCAACTTAGAACCAGTCACTGATGGCTGCCATTGCTAGTTATTTTTCTCATCTAATAAATCCTTCGCCATGAGTTCTCATAGCTTTGAGATGATGATAATAAAATGAAGAACAAACATTCTTTAAACAACATTATGACAATTTTCTTACATTATTTCAGTGCATTAGGGGAAAACACCATTATTTCTATTTGAAAATTGATAGAATTATGGTTAAAGATATTTCCTTCTAAAGATAAAGTCACATTTCCTGGTGCACTGCTTAGTATCACCAGTATATTTGAGTCTATATTTTTAAAAATATTTCACTTATTTATTGTGTGCATTTGTGTGTGCATCTGTGTGTGTGTGTGTGTGTGTGTGTGTGTGTGTGTGTGTGTGTGTGTGTGAAAGGGTACTGTGTGTACATGTGGAGGATCAAGGATAACTTCAGAAATGCTCCTGAATTGCTTCTATCTCCTTTTTTCATGATCTATCAGGACTAGAAGTACGCTGCCATTTCTGCCTGGTGTTTTTATGTGGGATCTGAGATCTGAATTCAAGACCTTATACTTGTAAGGCAGTCTTGACTTCCAAGCCATCTAGTCAACCCTTGACTCTATTTTCAATCATCTCAGAGAGCAACAAACATAAATATTCATTTTTTCCAGATATGATCTGTCTCTGAAAGTTTTATGCTTACTGAAGTACTGAAATGCTTAGTAAATCTAAGGCATGTAAATATTGCTTTATTAGACAAAAAGATGATGTACCTACAGAGATCATGTGTATTTAAGCAAGATTATCTAACATAATTTAAATAGAAAGAACCTTTGTTTAAGATTCTTCAAACATTGCTTGCATGATGTAAAATGTGAGGTATTTAGTAGGATCCAAATCTCACACACCTGCCATTTCTTTGTGTTAATTGTTATAAGATAATTTAGAGTTGGATGTTAGGTTAAAATGCTGTAAACATTTTCTCTCAAAGATTCTAGCATTATGTCACTTGCAACTTGTTCTGTAGTTTCTCCCTAATATATTGTTCAGAAAAAAAGATGACTTAACGATAGGAGACTACTGGTCTAACTATGTGAGTACTTATGTTATTCCATTTTGTAGATAAAATCTTAAATATTAAAAGAGCTTAGGAGATCCCAGGTGAGTCTGCCCAGCCCCCCCCCAGATGCCCCCGTGTCCCAGTGGCACCCAGGCAGCCTCCGGCTTTGCCTGGGCCCCACCCCGGACCCCAGCCCCTTTCTTCCTACTGCCCACTGGTCCACCCGACCAGACAGGACTTGCTCACATTCCTCCATTCCTGGAGCATGGGTGGGCCGCTAAGCCAAGTCCCATGTCCCAGGTGAAGAATTCTGCCATCAACACAACACCCTCTGCCTCTCTGGCCCACCGGGGACCCACGCAGGTGGTCCACGGAAGACACACTGCTACTCAGAATTCAATAGAGTACAAAAGAAAATCAAGCAAAATTCTAAGGGACAAAGGCCATACAACTGAAGTTCTCTACAATCATCCTATCACGTGGGAGAGATTCTTCACATCCAGCGGAAAGATAAGTAAACCTAATTTTTTTTCACCTTACTGATCCTTTCTAGTATCAATTGCTGTAGATCAACTTCTCCATACAGCCACCCCCAAAACATATACAACTCCAGGGAGTACACCACTCGCTCTCACATATCACCAAGATACTAAATCATAAAAGTGCACTACCATACTAATATTCACCCCCTGTCTACTTAACCTGACTTAACTGATGTATTAACAGCTTAATAGCCTCTCCTAGGAAATTACAATAACAAAAGACAAACATACCCAATCCAAGGCAAGCACTAGTAATAACTGGCAAGTGTAATAATACCAACTAAATCAGTTCAGTCAAAAACACACAGAAACTGAAAGGTCCTAAGAAACAAAACAACAATGCCCGAGTCAAAGTGCAGATCCATGAGAAACAAAACCCAAGAAGACCAATCTCCCACCGAAAAAATTAAGCCCATAATGATGGATTCTGACCAGAACAAATTCACAGAAAATAGCCAAGAAAGCCAGACCCAACATAAAGACTTTCAGAGTATGATCATTACAATGATTAATACTATGAAAGAGGAAATCCAAGAAGAGTTAAACAACGGCATCAATCACTTTGAACAGAAACACAATAGGCACTTGGAGGAGTTGAGAAAAACAGTTCAAGAAACAAAAATAGGCATAGAGCAGTTGAAACAGTCTCAGGCAGAGTTTAAAATTGAACTTAAAGACAAGTTATCTTCAACCCAAAACTCAACAGAGAGTCTTATCAGCAGAACAAATGAAGCAGAAAATAGAATTTCAGATTTTGAAGACAAAGTGGGAGAATTAACCAGCTCAATGGAAGAGATTGTTAAAGCCAAAAAGATACTTGAGAGGAACAGTCAAGAGATATGGGACACCCTGAAGAAGCCTAACATGCGCATTCATGGAATACCAGAACAAGAATCCCAAAATACCACAACTGAGGAAATATTTCAAATCATCATAAATGAAAACTTCCCTCAACTGAAGAATGAGAGGCCCATCCAAATACAAGAGGCATTTCACACTCGAAACAGATATGACCAAAATAGAAAATTGCCACGGCAAATAATAGTCAAAACAATCCACATTCAAGAATAGAAAAGGTGCTGAGAGTATCAAGAGAAAAAAAGCAAGTCACTTTTAAAGGTAAACCTATGAGAATAACAAACGACTACTCAGTGGAAACAGTAAAAGCAAGAAGAGACTGGAGAGACGTACTTCCAAGTATTAAATGAG
This sequence comes from Typhlomys cinereus, assembly GCA_023101885.1. Taxonomy (NCBI): domain Eukaryota; kingdom Metazoa; phylum Chordata; class Mammalia; order Rodentia; family Platacanthomyidae; genus Typhlomys; species Typhlomys cinereus. Next base: position 655,644 of record JALPQD010000154.1, read on the forward strand.
CAAAAATGCCAACCCAGACTGATATACCCGGCAAAACTATCTGTCATGACTGAGGGAGAAAGAAAAGTTTTCCAGCACAAAGACAACATGAAGGGATACATGTCTACAAACCAGGCCTTCAAAAAATGCTAGAAATGATACTCAAGCATGAAGAAAAGAACAAGTGTATCCAGGAGGACAGAAGGGAAGTATAATACCACTAAAACATAAATATCAAACAATACGCTTACAAAACCCACTAAACATAAAAAATGTCCAGAATTAAAAATAATTTCTCCATTATAACATTAAATGTCAATGATATTAACTCATCGATCAAGAGACACAGATTACAAACTTGGATTATAAACCAGAATCCAACAATCTGCTGTCTTCAGGAAACTCATCTCACCACAAAAGACAGGCACATCCTAAAAATGAAAGGCTGGTCCAAAATTCTGTAAGCTAATGGAACCTGGAAACAGGCAGGGGTAGCAATTATGCTTTCGGACAAAGTGGACTTCAAACCAAAGAAAATCATAAGAGACACAGATGGATACTACATTTTAGTCACAGGTACAATTCACCAGGAAGACTTCACAATACTGAACTTATATGCACCCAATACAGGCCCCTCCACATTCACTAAGAAAACCCTACAGCGTCTAAAGCGAGAAATCAACCCCCAAACGATAATTCTTGGGGATTTCAACACCGCCCTCTCAACATGGGATAGATCAACAGATCAAAAGCTTAACAGAGACACTTTGGAACTTAATTAAACCCTTAAAGAAATGGACTTTACAGATCTCTATCGAACTTTTTACCCACACACCAAAAAATACACATTTTTCTCAGCAGCACATGGAACTTTCTCCAAAATAGATCACATATTGGGCCACAAAACGAATCTCCACATATACAAGAAAATTGAAATTATGGCCTGTTCCCTATCAGACCAACATGGTCTAAAGCTTGACATCCACAACACAACAAACAACAGAATATACACTAACTCCTGGAAACTTAACACTATGATGCTGAATGAGAACTGGATTCAGGAAGAAATTAAAAAGGAAATTCAAGATTTCTGAAAGAGAATGATAATGAAAATACAAGTTAACAAAATCTCTGGAACACAAAGAAAGCTGTCCTGAAAGGAAAGTTCATAGCTTTTAATGCCTACATCAAAAAAATGGAAACATCAAAAATAAATAACTTAACAATGCAGCTTAAACTTTAGAGAAACTAGAGCAATCTGATCCCAAAAGCAGCAGAAGAGAGGATATTAGCAAAATAAGGGGAGAAATATCTGACATCGAGATTAGGAAAACAATACAGAAAATCAACCAGTCAAAAAGTTGTTTTTTTGAAAAAAATCAACAAGATTGATACATCCCTAGCTAAATTAACCAAAAGCAAGACAGAGAAAACCCAAATTAACAAAATTAGAAATGAAAATGGAGTTATCACTACTGATACCCAAGAAATCCAGAGAATTATAACATCATATTTCAAAAACTTATACTCTGTGAAATATGACAACACAAAAGAGATGGATGGATTCCTAATAAATACAACTTACCTGAATTGAATCAGGAAGTGATGAATTATTTAAATAGTCCTATAAACTATGAGGAAATCGAGGAAGTAATCTCAAATCTTCCCACCAAAAAATATCCTGGACCCAATGGATTCAACATAGAGTTCTACCAGACATTTAAAGAGCTAATAACACTAATACTCCTTAAACTGTTCCATCAAATAGCAAAGGAAGGAACACTACCTAATTCCTTCTATGAAGCTAATATCATTTTAATCCCAAAACCTAACAAATATACACTTAAAGAAGAAAACTATAGGCCAATCTCTCTGGTGAACACAGATGCAAAGATTCTCAACAAAGTCTTAGCAAATCAGACTCAAAAACATATCAAAAAGATCATCCATGGGGATCAAGTAGGCTTTATTCCAGGCACACAATGTTGGTTCAACATATGCAAATCAATAAATGTAATTCATCATATAAACCAGTCCAAAGTGCAAGACCACATGATACTCTCGATAGATGCAGAAAAAGCATTTGACAAGATCCAACAGCCTTTTATGATCAAAACCCTAGAGAAGGTTGGAATGGAAGGAACCTTTATCAATATAATAAAAGCTGTATACAACAAGCCTTCAGCAAGGATTATACTCAATGGGAAAAAACTTGAAGCATTCCCGCTTTGATCAGGAACTAGACAAGGCTGCTACTCTCCCCACTTCTATTCAATATTGTACTGGAAGTCTTAGCTGAAGCCATAAGACAAAAAGGGACATAAAAGGGATTCAAATTGGCAAGAAAGAAGTCAAGTAATCCCTATTTGCAGATGATATGATCTTATACCTGAGCGATCCCAAAAACTCCACTAGAAGCTCCTGGAACTAATACAGAAGTTCACCACAGTGGCGGGATGCAAAATAAATGTACAAAAATCTGTGGCCTTCCTATATGCCCAGAATGAAAGAAGTGAAAAAGCCCTAAGAAAATCAATACCATTTACTATAGCCCCTAAAAAAATGAAATACCTTGATATAAACCTAACCAAGGAAGTAAGAGACCATTACAATGAAAACTTTAAAACCCTAAAGAAAGAAATAGCAGAAGATACCAGAAGGTGGAAAGATCTCCCATGTTCCTGGATTGGCAGAGTCAACATAGTAAAAATGACCATCCTACCAAAGGCAATATACAAATTCAATGCTATACCAATTAAAATCCCAAAGCAATTCTTTAAAGAAGTTGACCAAACAATCTCAAAATTCATATGGAGGAACAAAAGACCCAGGGTAGCAAACACAATCCTGAATAACAAAAACACAGCTGGAGGTGTTACCATACCAAACCTTAGTCTATACTACAAATCCATAGTTATAAAAACAGTGTGGTACTGGTTCCAAAACAGACACACAGATCAATGGATAAGGGTTGAAGACCCAAAGATAAGCCCACACAACAAGATCCAACAGCCATTTGATCTTTGACAAAGGGTCCCAAAAATACAATGGAAAAAGAACAGTATCTTCAACAAATGGTGCTGGCAAAACTGGATATCCATATGCAGAAGATTAAAACTGGACTCCTACTTGTCACCATGTACAAGAATTTTTTTTTATTTCTACTCATACAACTTAAACAGGTACACAGGTCTCCTCCCTCCCTACAACCTCGCACTATTCTATGCCCCCCTCTCCTCCCCCTCCTTCCCTATCCCCAGTGCCTCCCCCGACATCCCTGGAACATCCTTTAATGTGCATGCCAGACTCTCTTCTGGGTCCTCCTCTCCGATGAGGTGCAAGGACCCAGTGGCATTTCCCAGAACCCTTTCCTGTGTTCCCCTTAAGCATAGGAACACTACTGTGGCTGTCAATCACTTGCTTCCAAGGATCTTAGTGCCTTTAGCAAATACTAGAATTTGAGGGATCAATAGTGTGTTGGACATTGCACAGGGCATGCAAAGTCCAATTATGATTGCTTCGTTTAATTCCAAATGGATCAAGGACCTCGATATAAGGGCAGAGACTATAAAAACCATAGTTGAAAGGGTAGGGAACTCCCTTGAGCTGATTGGGCTAGGCCAACAGTTCCTAAACAGACATCCAATAGCACAGTCACTGCTACCAACTCTCAACAGTTGGAATCTTGTGAAATTAAACAGCTTCTGTTCAGATAAAGAGTTTGTAACACGAGCACAACGGCCACCCACAGAATGGGAGAAAATCTTTACTAACCACATATCTGATAGAGCTCTATTATCCAGTGTGCACAAAGAACTTAGAAAACTAAACACCAAGGAAACAATTGGCCCAATTAAAAAATGGACCCTGGAACTTAAAAGAAACTTTACTAGAGATGAAATTCAAATGTCTATCAAATATCTTAAAAAATGCTCCATATCCTTAGCCATCAGGGAAATGCCAATTAAAACTTCCCTGAGATATCATCTCACCCCACAATACAAACAACACCAAATGCTGGAGAGGATGTGGAGAGAAGGGAACTCTTCTACATTGCTGGTGGGAATGTAGGCTCATACAGCCACTCTGGAGATTCTTAAGGAAATTAAAGGTTGAAATGCCATATGACCCTGATATTCCACTTTTGGGAATAACCCCCCATACAGCAAAAATTCACTTTGATAACACAAGCACAACCATGTTCATAGCAGCACTGTTTACATTAGCAAAGTCATGGAATCAACCCAAATGTCCAACAGTTGACAAATGGGTAAGGAAAATGTGGCACATCTATACAATGGAGTACTAGTCAGCCATCAAACATGATAAATTAATGCAATTTGCTGGGAAATGTATGTTATTATAAACAATTATATTAAATGAAATATCCCAGACCCAGAAAATTAAGTGCCGTATGTATTCCCTAATAGGTGTATTCCCTAGTACCAAACCCACCTAGAGACACTCAAGGATAAATCTCTCTAATACCTACAGTAACTGCAAGGAATATGTACAGGAGGGAGGGGGTAGGAGGGCCACACCAGAAACAAGGAGAGCAGGAACCATGTTACAGCAGAGGAAATAGGCCACCACCAAGGACTGCAAATGAGTAATGAGACATCTGGTTAAGTTCACAGACTTTCGTTCCTCATCATTTACAACTGATGGGCTATGATCTCACCCGAAGGGGAGGGCATATAGTCTGGCAGATAAAAAGTAACCATTTTGCAAATGGGTGATTGACCCTGCCCTCACTGCAGTTTCCTACCTTTATTACATATACCTTTGAATATACTCTTATAACAAGACTCTAGTTTAACAGCTTTTTATCTCTGGCCTAGGAGGTGACATCCAATATCCATCAGGATGGAGTGAAGGGCATTGCAGGAGCAGCAAAACTGGAAAAAAAAATCAACAAACCATAATCCAGAACATCAGAGACTTTTTATCAACTATCTGGAACTAGGCCAGTCTAAACTCTCCCCATCCAGAAGCTCAGGGAAATTTGAGGAAGAGGGGGCGCTAAGATTGTAAGAGCACAAGGATGGGTGGAGCAATGATATGCAAGATACTCCACACAAGTTAGGGCGAAACAATCATAATTGAACTTTGCATGCCCTGCGCAATATCCAACACATTATTGAACCCTCAAATTCTAGCATTTGCTAAAGGCACTAAGATCCTTGGAGGCAAGGGATTGACAGCCACAGTAATGTTCCTATGCTTAAGGGGAACACAGGAAAGGGTTCTGGGAAATGCCACTGGATCCTTGCAACTCATCGGAGAGGAGGACCCAGAGGAGAGTCTGGTATGCACATTAAAGGATGCTCCTGGGATAGGAGGGGGAGGCACTGTGGGATAAGGAGAGAGGGGGGAGGGGAGCAGGCATAGGGCGGTGGCAGGTTGGAGGGAGGGAGGAGACCGGTGTACCTGTTAATGTTGTATGAGTAGAAATAAATAAAAAAGAGCTTAGATATACTACTTAATTACTAATGAAATATGGTGGCTTAATTGGGCTGAGAAAACTGTCTTATGCAATACAAATACTAGTCAGTCACTGAGAAATTGCTTTTATTAGAAATATCATGCATTATATGGAATTATTTGAATGCATTTTTATTTCAGTCCTTAGAATAACCACTGCAGGGTGAATAATGTTGCAAAATATGAAACAGTTTTGCTGTAACAAGCATCTTGACAAAATTGGCTGGGCCTTGGCAAACATAGGTGTTCCTAATACCACACTTAAACAATATGAGATAAAACTCTGGAAGATGATAGGATTGTAGCTAGTTCTCCTCTTGATACTTGGCATTTGACAAGCTTTAAGCTTTTTTTAAGAAAAGTAATTAATTTGTAGATATTTAACTGTTCCTTTACACAAATTATAATACCACTGCAATATTCCTCCATATGTCCTGTGATGTAAGGTAGACTAGATATTTAACAGAGTTGTCTCAGGGATCTTGATCTGAAAACTCCCTTCCCGGTCCTTGTGAATAATCCGAATAATTCAGGTGAGAAATCAGTGCTGTTCAGTTGAGTAGCAGTGCTTGTTGTACAGTAATTTAAAACATATTCTCTGGGGGTGAGGACTGACACGAGGCAAGGTGGCTACTATGCTGATCCATATTCAAGCAAACGCTATGTTTGAAAATCTCCAGAACGAGAAACTTCCTTGACGTTATTTTCCTGCCTAGATGATTCAAAGGACTGTATGGATTAAATCTTATAATAGGAGAGTGGCCAGGCATGCATATTGTACAATGGTATATCAGTGTTCTAGGTCAGAAAGCCTCCTCTTGTCCAGTAATCATATACAGCTTAGGATTCTTGGAGCCAAGTTTAGGTAATCATCCATTAATGTCTTTCTAAGAGGCAAAGGATGTTGTCTCCTTCCAGAACCAGAGATATGACTCAAGTTCTATTCTTGGGGTCATACTTAAAATCCTGCTGCTGCAGCCCCTTGTTTTACAAGCTATTGATGCAAGGGAGGGATACAGCCCCAGTATCTTTTAATTCTGCAAATACCTAAGTATACCTAATACAGTGGCAATAAGATCGAAGAAGTGTTTCAGTCCACAGCAGTCATTCCCTCCAGAGCTGGAGGGCTGTGAGAAAATATGGAATTTCCTATGAATCACTTAACTAAATTCTGATATTGTGGGATGAATGAAGTCTGCATCCAGCACTGGGAAAATAACCAGGAAAACTAAAAAAACTCAAGGTTACATGCTGAAGAGTGACCATATAGTAAGCTTTTTTTTACTGTTTGTGATTAGTAAAATGCTTTGAAATGAAAATGTTTGAGAAGTTGATCTCTCTACCCAGGAGTCATTATTCTTGAAAAGGTAGAATTTAAAATTGAGCTTTGTTTTACCATCTTGGATCATTTAACTTACAATTTAGATAGGTAATTATTTCTGTTAGATTTCTGTTAGTTTAGAACTGAGTACTAACTTGCATGCTTATGTATATTATGCTGCATGCAATCCCACAAGAAAAAACAAGATTAAAATGCACATTGTTTGAATAATACATAATCCAAAAGAACTTCCAAAACAGTGTAGTAAGAAATTATGAAATTAAAAGTAGACTTTTGAATATGAACATAAAGTTTGAATCTGTTTTAGACTTTTTAAGCTTCTATTTTTGAAGGATTACATATATAATAGTTTTAATGGGAATTCTCCATCAATTTGCTAGCTACATTAATAATATTCTGTCAGGTGTTTGCTTTTGGTGATTTGAGTTCCATTTAATATAAATGGTTTTTATCAACCTTTATAAATTGGAATTTTTGAAAGAATTTGATTGTGTATATGTTTGTGTATTTTGGCTTGAAAGGTGAATAATAGTATTTTCTTATCTTTACATGCTTTAAATTAAGTTTCAGAATGAAAAAAATGTCATATTTTTAAGTTGTGTGCTTAAAATATTATCATTCCCATTGTACTGGTATTTTTCTAGTAGATTTAATTAATTGACTCATTAGTATAATTGTGAAGCACAACTGCATTGATTGTATAATTTAAGAAAATAAACACAAATATGTTCATTTGTATTCCCACTTCACAAAGAATGCAGGTGATATATGTTGAGTGTATATTGATTTCAGGAAACTGAATTATGGAGAAAGACATGTTGATGTAAATTTTAAATATGTAAAATAAACATTCTAAAATACATGACTGTTGCAGTCCGCCTGCATGGTTGCTGATAAATGACCATCACAGCTTAAGGGAACAAGTAGTTTACTTTCTTACGACAGTCTGGTTACAGTTCTCAGTCCAGCTTGACGGGAGAGCACGCACCAACACCCGGGCTGAGGGAACTGAGCACACCATTACTGCATAACGGCTGAGAGATGGACAATCCTTACTTGCCAGGACCAGCATGTTTGGCCAAGTGAACAGAAGGATGCCAACTCTCTCAACCAGCTCTCTGTGATTTATCTAGGGCCTAATCCCACCCACCATGGGGTTGGGTCTTCTCCATCAGCTCTGGGATTAATTCAACCATCAACTCTCTACAACTGTGCCCAGAACTCAAACCCTCAACAGTCAAGTTGACACCTGTGCTTAACTATGACAATGACAAAAGTTAATAAAGGAGAATATCTAATGGGGTTCCTGTGTAGAGTTGTTAGAGTGCACAATACAATGTGAGCTCTTCAAATTGACTTCTAAACACAGTAGCACTTCCAGATTCTGTGAATGATTTCTGATTTCACGTTTGAAACTGTCATAATGTTTCTGTATGAAACTTATAAGAAACTTGCTTTTTGTGGGGTTCTTTAATCATAAATGAATTTATCATATGGAACTTTTAAGAAAATAATGGATTCTATGAATTTCTTTCTCGAGTCATTAACTGACCAGAAAGAAAAATTGGAAAGTACTGAAATGGCTAATTTCAATCTAACAAACATTCCTTAAAATAAAAATACATTTGGAAAATACTTCAGGGAAGTAGCCGAGGCTTAACCTTCTTCAGTGTTATACAAGGAAACATCAAGATGCCAAAGTAATGATTAAATTTAGAATTCAGATTAATTAATTTCAAATGCTATAGTTTTCTCTGATTCAATATGAGACAGTTAAAATCTGAGGACAGCAGTCTTTTTGAAGTTTGGCAGCAATGAAATCAGTCTTATCCTATGTGTTCTTCAGAGCTCTCTATGGATTCCACAATTTTTATCATAGTATTTTTGTATTGATTACGTAATTCACGTGTTAAATACCTACTATGTACTTGACTAGAGAAGCTGTTATAACAAATAAGAGGATATATTAAACAAAATAAGAGTGATGAATAGATTTCAATAAATACAGAAGACATAAGCTAATTTTAAAAACTTAATATGTAAATGAAATTCAGAGTTATTTACAGTTCTTATAGAACATGTTCTTTGTAACCACATACCTCTTTCCTTGGGACAGATTGCATCAGTCATGATCTCAACTTTGATTTTCATTCAGTCAAAAATGGTTTCCATTCATTCATTTCATTCATTCTCTGTTTTTCCCATTGACTTAAAAATCCAAGTTTTCCATCCAGGTTTTGAGTGTGTTCACTTTCACTACGGGACACAGCTGTATGTTCTTGTACATGCACATATATATGTAACATTTGAATGTGTACATAGATCATTAATTCTGTCATTAAAGTTTTATAATCTTTGCTTCCAAATATAATCCAGTGAGCCAGAGAATGGATTTCATTGATGTATTAGTGAAATGAACATTGTTTTACAATGAATGGATATTTCAGTATTCTGTATTATCTATGTGAAACATCTTGTGAACTAATTGTTTAAAAACAACTTACACTAAACATCAACATTCTTATTAGTCATGAAAAGTCAGGCCTTTAAATATTTTTGGAAATTAGTTTCTTTACTTTGTTCTTATTATTTGAACATTCTTTTTTTAACTCTGGTTACCTAACTAAATATACACAAAGGCAAAGAAAAACACACAAAAAAAATAGATTAAAGCAGCGCTTACCTTAACATGCAATGCACTCAAGACTATGTTCCTACTTCAAATTTGATCAGGGTCTATTTCAAAGATCCTTTTCAAGTACAAAGGTCTCTTTAAATTGCTTACACCAAAGTCATAAAAATAACTCCTTAGTTTAATGTGAAAATGAAGAATAATTGATCGTTGCCCTTGAATATTCTTGAGTGTTTCCTGTTTTTTCCCTAGATACGCAGTTTGGAAATTAATAGCATTCTGTCTCTGTGTCTCTTCACCCCTCTCTCTCTTTGTCTTTTTCTCTTTCTCTCTCTCTCTCTCTTTCTGTCACACACACACACACAAACACACATGCATTATAGGTTTTAAATAGATTGTTTTCTAGTATATCAAGTTACTAAAATGTAATCATTTAAAATAACAGTACTTCACTGCTTTACTCTTTCCAGAGTTCCCCATTGCAGGAGCAGCTTGGTTGAGATCTTGTTCATGAGCCCTTTAGGCCACCACTCATACTAATATTAAGAGTTACAACCTCCATATCTCTCCTCATGGAAAGATCTGCTTTGATGCCAACACTCAGCCCACATTCAAGTAGAAAGTTGTTAATTTATACTTATAAAGCAAGAAATATCTATGTGTGGTCCATACATCTCTAATATTGTCATGATATGTTTGCTTGAAGAATGTAACCATCTCAATAGCCAATATATTTATAAAAAGTTAATAAAATTTGCAGCCATTGGGAAAACCTACGAAAATTTTAGAGTACCTTTCTTTCATATGTGGTAATGTAAGGAACTAAAACTACTGGAGTATAGTGATGCTGTGATTCCTGAATGGTTTTATGCTAATTTATTTGCTTGTGTTATATATCCTATGACCCTTCTGTGTAACTAGCTCAAATGTTCTGACTGCTATTTTCATATATGCAGTGAATCCAAACATGCCAGATTCACTTTTCTTCCTCCATTTCTAAGAAATTTTTTATAGTATGGATCATTCCTGCTGTTTTAGTGATACCAAAGTTTTCATTAATTATCACAGCCAGACAACTTCATAAATTCAGTTTTTACTTCATGCAACTGTGCTAGTTTTATAACTCCTTTGTTCTAATAAATACTTGACCTGAACAATTTAGGAAAAGAAGGAATTTTCTTATGCTCACAGTTTATTATGGCAAAAGAGTAAATTTATGGTAAGAGCTGAGGCAACTGGCTACATGGCATCCAAAATCAAGGACAGATTGCAGAGGAACTAGTGATAGTAACATGATTGCTTTTAACCTTTTCAGCTTGCCCAATCCCAACATGCCAAATCTCTCTCTCTTTCCTCTCTCTCTGCGTCTGCTTAGGAAATATCTTCACTCGCTATGGCTACATCTTCCCATATCTATTATGCAATTAAGAAAATGTTCTACATGCTTATCCAGAGGCCTTTCTTAATGAAATAATTCCTCATAGGTATATAAAAAGACCCATCTCACAAGTGTCAAAGTGGCAGTTGAACTCCTCTGGAAAAATTCCACAGGGGATATCTTCTCAGACCCTGGAGACATCTGAAACTCTATATACTCTCCTAGAATACTTCTTACATATATTCACTTTGATGAAATTGAGTTTGTAAAATGTGCACAGGATGAGTATAACAATCTAATAATCAAATGGCACATTTATAATAATATGGTGATTCCATTATAGTTGCATTGATAGCCAAGGTAGCTTTTCAATGACTGTAAGGTAAATAATGGTACAGGTGGATTATTTTCTTCTGGGGAAATATGGAGCAGGAATCTTTGAAGATTTCATTTGGAGCATGAGCAGTGAAACACTAAAACCCTGTGGTTTTTTAATTTTTGGAATTTTCCACTTATTATCTTTAAACTTCAGTTCATCCTTGGCAAACTGAAGTCTCAGAAATGGAAACCATAGATAAAGTATTTTTTTGTCATAGAGATGTAGAGTCTACTTTCCAGTTTCCTCTATGTTGGAGATAACGTCCATGCCTAAGAGGAAGGCTGACATCCCTGGGAGCCAAAAGCAGCTAGAAATGCCCCTTTTCTCTATAACCTATTTTGTTATTCATTATGAAGCTGGTTCATATTTTCATTTTTCTGTTGCACTTAGATATGCATGAAAAGGAGAAAGCTTCCATATTATAGAATGTATTCTATTTGCTGCACCTTACACTTTCTGTGAGTAGCTGTTCTGTGTTTGACACCAGAACCTCCTATTGCTCTTTTTAATGGTTGGGCACGGCTGAAAGTATTCACATCAATCTCCTTTTGCCACAAAATGATCTAGGTCGCAACAAACCACAAGCCAAGTTACTAGACCATTACTAAACTACCATCACCTAAGGATAAGTTAGCAAGTTTGACCTTTTAAACCAAACTGCAAAATGTTCTTTTGATTAAAGTCTACAAAAGTCCCTTGAGATCTCTAGTGCTGAATGTTAGGGATTTAATACAACACTGAGATCTTGGCAGATAAATGTGCCTTTCCTCTAAGCTTTTCAACTCACAGGCAGTTTAAATTCCCTAGCTCTATAGAATTACCATTCTGGACTTGGTTTTATTTTGAAGGCAGTTGTATTTGTTTCCAAGGTGAAGATTCATGACCAAGAAGTTAATTTAATGGAAGAAAGTAGAAGCTTTATTCTTTCTGAGAAAATTAACTGCTTAAGAATAAATGCTCCAATTTATCCTTTCAAACTTGTTTTATTGGTTATTTGCAGTAACTTTTGAATAATTTTCTGATTTTTCTGTAGAATATTCCTTTTGGATTCTCAGTACTTTAAATTACATTCCAAAGTACAATAAGCCTTTCTGCACTCTAAGTTTGGTCCCTTGACAGACCAATATTTATTCATAATCTTCATATGCAAATATATAAATATATATATATTCATATTTTTATTATTTTTGGTTTAGGAACTGAGATCTAGAAACTGCACATTGACAGTCTTCTAATTACTTAACTTCTACAACAGCAATGTAAAATTAAAATAAATTTTATTCATGATTTCCAACATTCAAAACTTAAATCTTCAAATTTCTTTTCAATTGTTAATAATTATTCAGAATTAACTATAAAGCATTGGCTAGCACTGACCAGCAAACAGGCCAAATTCAGTGTGTCTTTTACCCATGGGCTATCTTCTTTTTCTGCGTAACATATTGATATATTTAGGTTGAAGAAAATTTTAAATGTAAAATGATTTTATTAATCCTTTTCTATGACATGTATACATTTTAGTAAAATTTTGTCAAATAGTCAGTTCCCACCCAGAATCCACTTACTCTTGTCACTTGAATGAATTGTTTTTATTATTTTTAATTCAAAATGCAGCTATTTGTTTTAGCTTGTTAGTCATGTTTAATTGTGATACTGTCACTTAATAACAAAAACGAATTAAATGCTGCTATTTTTTTTTCACCATGAAAAAATTCGAAATGCTTATGCATCTTTGTGAGAACTGCCATGAGAAACCAAATTGCATCATGATTGCACAAGAAGATGCCACTAATGCTTTGGTGGCATTCCCATATGTATTGCAGAAAAACAGTGTTCATAATTATTAGACCAGTTTGTACATTCTCTTCCTCAACACAAAAATTTTGTCTCCAGATAGATAGATAGATAGATAGATAAAAAGATAGACAGATATTCTCATTTTGTAACCCAGCCTAGGCCTGCATTAAACACATTCTCCTTCTGCCTCAGTCTCCCAAGTTCTGACATTACAAGTGTGTGGTAAGACATATAGCTTCTCACTTTTCCTTTTTTTTTTTAAATACAATCTATTTCTTTATCTGTTTATTTATTTATAAGAGATAATAAAGAAAAGGAGAGTGACAACCAGATAGATAGGTCTCTGGATGCCTGAGGAAAAATTTCAGAAGAGGGTCAAGTCCATTCACCAAATAGGCTCTAGGATTATGCTACTTCACCAGGTTTGCATGTAAGCAACTTCACCTCATTAGCCACCTGACATACTCCTCATTTACTCTACAATTCACTTTAATTCTCAGCTAATGTATTTCCTGACCTCAGAGAGATTTGCCATACCAAATGCTAAATCTTTATTTATGGTTGATTTAACCAAATGTGGGGTTTCTTTATTGTTTCTAAAGTTTTATGATGTTTAATTTTTTTCTTTTTTTTGAGTGTATAGCTGTAGGTATATATATGTAGGGGCACGTGTAGAGTGTGTAGGTGTGTGCTTGTGTGGGTGTGTATAAGAGGGCACTCGAGTGTGCATTGCTGGATCCACAAACCAGCATGGACCCACTGTTTGTGGGAAACCAAAGTGGGATTGCTAGTAATTAAAAAATTAGGCTGAGTCAGAAGGAACTAAGAAACCCTTCATCTAAATCATCCAAGTTGGCTTTACTTGCAGTAAACACCAGTATTTAAAGAAGAAAAACCAGGGATCAGCAGTACAAATGTTAAACATACACATTGTAAAGCGTATCTAGGGTAGCAGGAAAAAAGCAGAATGTGACACCTAGCTGGAGCAGACATGATATCTCCAAGTAGAGTAAAAGGCAGATGTGACACCTACTTGCTGTATGGTGACAGACATGAATATCTCCAGGCAGTATTGTGTTCTGTGACTATGTACTTAATCTTGTGAGCCACACATCAATATATTCCCATGGTCTTAAATGCACAGGGAAGAAGTTTCAGGGAGAAAATTTTGACAGCACTGGTCCCAGACAACAAAAGGCAGGCCTGATATCTGGAGGCTATTCAGAGAGGAGTCTCTCTGAGCCTACTCAACCAGCAGAAAATTCTCCCTGGCCCTACCCCCTGGGTTTCTCAACCTCATGCCAGCCCCAATCACAGACATAGGAAATAAGTTGAAGCAGAGGATTTCATACAGTAGCAAACTTCAAAGAAAAAGAGAGAAAAGGCCTCATAAAATAACAGAATAGTCACCTCAGAAGGCCCATCTGAGAAGCAAGAGAACACTAGAATCATCACGCCTTCCTTCCTTCCTTCCCTCCTTCCTTCCTCCTTCCCTCCTTCCCTCCTCCCTTCCCTCCTTCCCTCCCTCCTCCCTTCCCTCCTTCCCTCCCTCCTCCCTTCCCTCCTTCCCTCCTCCCTTCCCTCCTCCCTTCCCTCCTCCCTTCCCTCCTCCCTTCCTCCTCCCTTCCCTCCTTCCTCCTCCTTCCCTCCCCCTTCCCTTCCCTCCTCCCTTCCCTCCTTCCCTCCCCCTTCCCTCCTCCCTTCCCTCCTCCCTTCCCTCCTTCCCTCCCTCCTTCCCCTCCTTCCCTCCTCCCTACTTACCCTCCTCCCTTCCCTTCCTCCTCCCTTCCCTCCTCCCTTCCTTCCTCCCTTCCCTCCTTCCCTCCCCTCCTCCCTTCCCTCCTCCCTCCTCCCTTCCCTCCTTCCCTCCTCCCTTCCTCCCCCTTCCCTCCTTCCTCCCGCCTTCCCTCTCCTTCCCTCCTCCCTTCCCTCCCTCTCCCTCCTCCCTTCCCTCCTTCCCTCCTCCCTTCCCTCCTTCCCTCCCCTCCTCCTCCCCTTCCCTCCTCCCTTTCCCTCCTTCCCTCCCTCCTTCCTTCCCTCCTTCCTTCCTCCTTCCTCCCTCCTCCCTTCCCTCCTCCCTCCCTCCTTCCCCCCTCCTTCCACCTTCCTCCTTCCTTCCTTCCTTCCTTCCTTCCTTCCTTCCTCTCTTCCTTCCTTTCTTCCTTCCTTTCTTCCTTCCTTTCTTCCCCCTTCTCTTTATTTTTCTTTTATTTTTTTGGAAAGCCCAAACAGTTATTATCTAACACAAAGAGAAACCCAGACACTATTATCATCTACGTGCTGTGAAATAGTATCCCAGAGGGACTTCAAATAAAACTACAAATAACGTCTGCTTATCCTAAAGATGTCAACATCTTGCAGGAAAAACAAACATAAGAATACAAGAAAACATCCCCCCCAATATCACTGAAAATAAGGTCTCAATACCCCACAGTAGATAGCCTATTGGAAAGTATTCAAGAGAACAATAACCAAGACAATGAATTGCAAAGATCAATTTTAAGTATGTTAAAAGAGCTCAAAGAGAACATAGATAAAAACCTAAACACATTTCAAGAAGAACACAATAAACTCAGGAAAGAATTCCAAGAATACAAAAGTGAATAAGACACAAATAGAATGAAAATAGAGAGCCTGAAAACATGATCTTGAAGCACTTGAAAAAAAGCCAGGTAACCCACGAATAAACATAGAAAGACCAAAAAAAAAAAAAAAAAAAAAAAAAAAACCCAGACTGAAGCAACATTGGTTACAAAAAAAAAAAATCTAAACAGTGTAATTAAAAATTCAATAGAGAGTCTCAAAAACAAAACTGATCCTGTAGAAGATAGAAGACAGTCTCAGAACTGGAAGATAAGACAGAAGAGGCTCATTAAGTCATAAGTCAATGAGAGAAACTGATAAGCTGATAAACACACTGGAATGGAACATACTGGAAGTCTGGGACACCATCAAAAGACGCAATGTACAGATCATGGTATCCCAGAAACAGATACACAAAAGGAAGAGCCACCATCTATAATCAGTGAGATAACAGAGAAAAATGTCTCTGGTCTAAACAAAAGACATATGTATCCTGATTCAAGAGGCATATAGAACACCGAATACTCAGGACAGAAAAAAAAAAAGAAACACTGCAACATATGATAGGCCATATACTGAATATACAAATAAAAAACAAAATCTTGAGAACTACCAAGTCAAAAAGAACAAGTCACATTAGAGAGAAACCCACCAAAATAACAACTGACTTCTCAATACAAACAGTAAAAGCCAGAAGGGCCTAGAGAGACACAATACAAGTTCTGAATGAACACAAATGCCAACCTAGATTATTATATCCAGCAAAACTGTTGGACATTATAAAAGGTGAAAGAAAAATATTCATGACAAAAACAAACTGAAAGACTGTATGGCCACAAAGCCAGGTTTGGAAGAAATGTGCAAGATGGAAGAGAAAGATATACACATCAAAGAAGCTAAAGGGAATAAACAATATCAACACAAAAGTTGAATGAGGGACTAAAAAAAGGCAGATACCATAAAATCAACAAAATGTTAGGAACTATTAAATACCTTTCAATTACAATTTTAAATGTCAATCGGTTCAACTCCCAATCAAGGGATACAGGGTTAAAACTTGGATTAAACATCAATTCTCTACCTCCACGAAACTCACTTCACTTTGAAAAATAAATACTTTCTCAGGGTAAAAGGATGGTCAAAAGTACTCCTAGCAAATGGAAAAAGGAGACAAGCAGAGATTGCCATCTCAATATCAGACAAAATAGACTTCAAACTAAAGCAAACCATATGAGATGCAAATGGATACTGCATCTTAGTAGAGGGAAAATTCCAGCAAGAAGATTTTACAATCTTAAACATATTTGCACCAAACATGAAAGCGCCCAAATTCATCAAACAAACACTACAGGAAACAAAACAATTAATCAAACCTAACACAGTAGTAGTAGGAGACTTCAATACCCACTCATACCATAGGACAGGCTAATGGGCCAAAAGCTACACAGAAACACATTGGAGTTAAAAGAAACAATAAATGAACCTTACAGATGTTGTGGCCAGATTTTAGGGTCCCAGAAATCAACAAGGAGCCAACACTGGCTGCAAAACGCATGAGGGACTTTAATAGCAGATTCGAACCTGGGCTCACAACCCCGGACAGAAGTGTCTTGCAGGGAAGCCTTTGCCCATTGTCCAGGGGAAGTTTTATAGCTTACTGGTAAGGGGAGAGGGCTTCCAACTTAGTAGTTACATGATTAGCTAACAGCCAACAGTTTCTGCACGCAGTGATGCCCCCCCCCTTGTCTGTGAGCAGTTTGATTTGCCACCTTACTACCCACAACACCTGAGATTTTCTCTTGGGCAACTCCAGTCTGCTGAAACGTTCTTTTCAGGCACTCAGCTAGGCACGTGGGGCCGCATTCCAAGCTCCCAGCCTGTCTCTAGTTAGCGCTAATGGCTGCGCTCTGACTGGGCCACATTATGAAAGGTATACATAAGAACTAAGAGAAAACCAAAATCAGGTTCTAGGTCTCCTCACAGATATCTGCAGAATATTTAATACAAACACTAAAGAATATACATTCTACTTAATAATTCATGGGACATTCCCAAAAATAGACCACATACTAGAACATAAATCAAACCTCCACACATACACAAAAATGTGAAATAATTTACTGCATACTATTTGACCATCATAGAATCAAAATAGATGTCTACAACAAAGAAAACAATAGAAACTACACAAAATGAGGAATTTGTCAAAATAAAATCAAACAGGAAATTGAAAACTTCCATGAAGTCAATGAAAATGAAGACACAACCTGGCAAAATGGGATGCATTGAAAGCAGTTCTACAGGAAAGTTTTAGTAGTAATGCTCACATTGCAAAAGAGGAAAGATGCCAAGTAAATAACTTAATGTTACATCTGAAAGCCTTAGAAAAAAAGGAACAAACCAATCCCAAAAGTAGCACAGAGGAAGAAATATCTAAGATATGAGCAGAAATCAATGAATTGGAACTGAAAAAATATACAAAAATATCAATGAAACAAAGAACATTTTTTGAAAAAGGAAACAAGATTGACAAACCCCTAGGTTCACTAACCAAAAGAAGAGGAAAGACTACTCAAATCCACAAAATCATAAATGAAAAGGGGGAAATTACAGCACATAATAGACAAGTCCAAAGAACCATAAGAACATACTTTAAAAATTTATACTGTCTAAATTGGACAATCTAGAGGAAATGGATGAATTTTAATAGGACACAGCCTTCTAAAATTAACTCAAAATGAAATAGATACACTAAACATGTCAATAACAAGAGAATAAATTGAAACAGTAATTACAAGTCTCCCACCAAAAAAAAGCCCAGGAACAGGATTCAGTGACCAATTCTACCAGGCCTTCAGAGGAGAACTAACACCACTACTCCTCAAATTATTCCACAAGATAGAGAAGAAAGGAATATCCCCCAACTTTTTCTGTGAAGTCAATATAACTCTAGTTCCAAAGCCAAACAAAAACACATCAAAGAGAGAGAATTATAGGCCAATTCACTAATGAACACAGATGCAAAAATCCTAAATAATGTACTAGTAAACCGAATCCAAAAACATATCCAAAAGAACATACACTATGATCAAGTCAGGCTCATACTAGAAATGCAAGGATGCTTTAACAGACTCAAAAACCAAAGTCATATGATCCTCTCAATCGATGCAGAAAAGGCATTTGACAAAATCCAATATTCCTTCATGGTAAAAATTTTGTAGAAAACAGGAAAGTAGGGGACTTATCTCAACTTGACAAAGGATATATATGACAAGCCTAAAGCAAACATCATCTTAAATAGGGAAAAACTTGGAGCATTCCAACTTAGATCCAGAATAAGACAAGGGTATCCACTGTCACCACTCCTGTTCAATATTGTGCTTAAAGTCCTTTCTAAAGCAATAAGACATGAGAAGGAAATAAAAGGGATACAGATAGGTAAAGAAGAAATCAAAGTATCCTTATTTCCGGATGATATGATTCTGTATTTGAGAGATCCACATGACTCTACCAAGAAACTACTCGAATTAATAAACATTTCAGTAAAGTGACAGGATATAAAATCAACATACAAAAATCAGTAACCTGCCTATATACCAGAGAAAAGCAAGCTGAGAAAGAAATGAGAGAATAAATTCCATTCACCATAGCTACAAAGAAAATAAAATTCCTTGCAATTAATTTAAGTGAGGAAATAAAAAACCTGTACAAAGGAAACTACAAAACACTGCTGAAAGAAATTGAAGAAGATACTAGAAGTGAAAGACCTTCCTTGCAATAAGATCAATATTGTGAAAATGGCTATCCTAGCCAAAGAAATATACAGATCCAATGCAAAATCAACTTAAATTCCAACACAATTCTTCACAGAACTGGAAAAAATATCAAAATTAATACGGAAGAACAAAAAAACCATGATTAGCCAAAACAATTTGGGGCAATAAGAAGACTACTGGAGGTATCACCATATCAGATTTCAAATTATATTACAGAGCTATAGTAATAAAAACAGCTTGGTACTGGCACAAGAACAGTCACATTGACCAATGGATCAGAACAGAGGACCGAGATATTAACTCCCACACATACAGCCACTTAATTTTTAACAAAGGTGCCAAACATGGATGCTGGGGAAAAGCATCTCCAATAAGTGGTGCTGGGAAAATTGGACATCTACCTGTAGAAGAATAAAAATCGACTTTTGCTTCTCTCCTTACACAAGTCAACTCCAAATGGATCAAGACCTTAATATTAGACCTGAAACTCTGAAATTATTAGAAAAAAAAGAGTAGGAGGAACACTTAAATTTATAGGACTAGGTAAAGATTTTCTAGCAGAACTACAAATGTCCAGGAACTAAGAGCAATAATTAAAATGGCACTTCATGAAATTAAAAAGCTTCTGTTCTGCAAAAGAAACTGTTAATTGTGCAAAAGAACAACCCACGGAATGGGAGAAAATCTTTGCTAGCTATGAATCTGACAAAGGATTAATCTTCAGAGTATATAAAGAACTCAGAAAATTAAACACCAAGACAGTAAGCATTCCAATTAAAAAATGGGCCCTGGACCTAAACTGGGACTCATCCAATCAAACAAATACCTTAAAAGATGCTCAACTTCCCTCATCATCATAGAAATGCAAATCAAAACAATACTGAGATACCATCTTACATTAGTCAGAATGGCTAAGAACAAGGACATAAACATCAAAAATTGCTGGTGAGGCTGTGGAGGAAAAGGGACGCTTATTCACTGCTGTTTTGAATGTAAATTAATAGAACCTCTGTGGAGATCAGTGTGGAGGTTTCTCAGAAAATTAAAAATGGATCTGCCATAATATTACCCAGCTATACCACTATTCCCCAAAGCCTCTATATCTTATTACAATGAAAATTGTTCATCATGTTCATTGCAGATTATTCATAAAAGCAAAATTGGAATAAATGAACATGCCTATCAACAGACGAATGGATAATGAAAATGTGGTACATGTACACAATGGAATATTGCTCAGCCCTCAGAAAGGATGAGGTTATGAAATTTTCTGGCAAATGGATGGAACTGGAAACTTTACTATTGAGTGAGGTTATATCAGATACAGAAAGCTAAGCACCACATTTTCTTTCTTATATGTGGATGATTTCACTGATATCCTTGTCAATGTATTTGAACTGGAAGCACTGTAAGTGCCAGAAATCACAAAAAAGATCTAAGAGTGTGAAGGTGGGAAAGAGTGGTTAGGGTGAAAACTTTCAAAGGGGAGATTTACTATAGCAGGACAAGGTTGAGGGAGAGAATAATTGAGAAAAATACATAGCAGGGAATGAGGGGATGGGAGACAGGAGGGGCATGGGAAATAAGAGAGATGAGGGACTTCTAGAAAAACCCAAAGATGGTAGGATGCAACCCCAAAGGAACATCCTATGCTAGTAATATGTCAAAAAATGTCATATTAAAGACAATTTTCAAATGTCTTTTTTAAAAGGAAGAAATAAGAATTTAAAGAAAGGAATAAGAATGAGCAGTCCCTATGCAGAGGAGCATAGAATGAGGAAAACAGGGAAAAATAATATAATAAAAGCCTTGAGCTTATCCACTTAGAACCCAGGTACAAAATTATACTAGAAGTAACAGGAATGTGGCACTTCCTAATAAAATGTTGAAAAGACAGTTCTTAAAGACTCCTAAATATTATAGGCTTTTGCTATTGCTCTTGTTTACTCTCCAAAAAACTGTCAGTAAGATCTATTTGCAATACAAATGGATCACAACACATGAGCAAAATATATCAACTGGAACTGGTCTGAGGACTTTATCCTTGCTAGACAGATTATACAATACCAAGGAATACTGTAGAAGCTGATGGGGGAGAAAAATAATTACAAGCCCCATCAACGGATGAGATCTATATATTGCAATGTAAATCACCATGGCAACAGGTAACCACTGGTGTAATAGTGGCATGAGTGCCAAGGAGACAACCAATAGTTTTCTGATTGGACTCAAGGCTCACTTGTCACAATGGTACCCATCTTTGTTATTGTAAAGTAGGACAAAAACCTAGAAAAAGGGAAGGAAATAGATTAATAAAATGACAGCCAATAAACCTATAGTTGGGAGGACAGTACATCAAACCACTCTGCAGGGAGCTCTTATTGTAGCCATACAATTGGAATTCAGAGTGAAAACATTTGGGTCTAATTGGATGAGTGAAGGGAAATGCACATACCAATGGGGTGGCCTGAAGAAAGGTAACTTGTTATGCTATGGAGTCCTGAACCCCCACAGGAAAACAAAAGCCAGAGTGAATCCTAAGGTCCACAGAAGCATACAGGTGGAAGAGTGGGATGAAATGGGATGGGAAGGAATAGGAGGGAGGGGGAAGAGAGGAGAGAGAAGCTGGAATGAGTACTCAATATGCTTGAGAAGAAGAAGGAGACAAAAGAATCTGCCTGAGACTGACTGTCAGAATATGCCAATGTAACTTGATGGAACAGGCCTTGGTGCTTCCCATAGTGTGTGAATGTGAAGAACATAGGGTAGACTGCAGGATTATCCTGGGTTGCTTTGCTTTCTTACTTGCTTTGCTCTGCCATTTCCCAGGCTCATCCGTTCAGGGCCAACAGCGCAAGCCCCCACCATTTATTTCTGGTATTTCTATATGGATCTGTTGTCTGAACTCAGGTCCTTTTGCCTGTGAAGCAAACGCTTAAATCCTGAGTCACTTCTTCAATTCTAGGAGGTTTATTTCTTATTTAACACTGAAAATACTCAAGTAAAATCATCGGAGTAGAGCTGGAGATATGTAACAGGGGTTAAACACATGTGTATGTACATGTGTGTACACACATACACATACAAATGCACAAATATCACAATAACTACATAATTTTAATAGATTTAGTCATTTCACTCATCAGGAAGAGCAATTTTTACTTACATAGTGAAGCACTTTATGGCTTCAACATTTATATTGGAAGGGTATGAATTTAAAAGATTATGTTTTCTTTCTGGAATCTGATGTAGAAGGCTATAGGCCTATGTCAAGGTATGCTTGCTGTACTCACATGGCTCAAGATATTTCAGGACAAGGCCAGTATAATGAGAAGGAGGGGCCATTTTTGAGGAAGCCCATCAAAATCATACCTACAAAGGACATTGCATGTCCTTTTTTTTTAAATACATTGTTTATTATTTCCACTCATAAAAACTTAATAGGTAGACCAGTTCCCTCCCTCCCTCTTCCTACCCCCGAACCCCCTGCTACCCCTCTCCTCCCTCCCCATCCCCCAGTGCTTCCCCCCCCAATTCCCAGAGAGTCCTTTATTGTGTATGCGTAACTCTCCTCTGGGTCCTCCTCTCCGATGACGTACAAGGACCCAATGGCATTTCCCTGAACCCTTTCCTGTGTTCCCCTTAAGCACAGGAACACTACTGTGGCTATCAATCCCTTGCCTCCAAGGATCTTGGTGCCTTTAGCTGATGCTAGACTTTGTGAAGGGAATAGTGTGTTGGACATTGCGCAGGGCATGCAAAGTCCTATTATGATTGCTTTGGCCTTAACTAGTGTGGAGAATCTTGCAAATCATTGCTCTTCCCATCCTTTTGTTCTTACAATCTTACTGCCCCCTCTTCCGAAATGTCCCTGAGCTTCAGGATGGGGAGAGATTAGTCTGGCCTAGTTCTAGGTGGTTGATATAGAGTCTCTGGAAAATCTGGATTGTGGTTTGTTGATTTTCTTTTGCAGTTTTTCTGCTCCTGCAATGCCCTTCACTCCATCCTGATGGGCACTGTATGTCACCCCCTGGTCAGAGACAAAAAGTTGTTAAACTGGAGTCTTGTTATAATAGCACACTCAAGGGTAGATGTAATAAAAGTGGAAACCTCAGTGGGGAAGGGGCTAATCACCCATTTTCAAAATGATTACTTTTTATCTGCCAGACTATATGCCCTCCCCTTCTGGTAAGATCATACCCCCCTCAGTTGTACATGGTCAGGAATGAATGTCTGTGAACTTAACCAGGTGTCACATTACTTACTTGCATTCCTTGATGGAGGCCTATTTTCTCTGCTGTAAAATGGTCCCCTCTCTCCTTGTTTCTGGTGTGGCCCTCCATCCCCATCCCTCCTGTTCATAATCCTTGCAATTACTGTATTATATAGGTTTACCTTTGAGTGTCTCAATGTGGGCTGGGTGAGTTTGGTACTAGGAGCCTCCAATTAGGGAGTACATACTGCGCTTAATTTTCTGGGTTTCGGATACTTCACTTAATATAATTTTTCTAATGACATCCATTTCCCAGCGAATTCCAGTAATTCATCATTTTTGATGGCTGAGTAGTACTCCATTGTATAGATGTACCACTTTTCCTTATCCACTGGTCAATTCTGTTGGACGTTTGGATTGATTTCATGACTTTGCTATTGTGAACAGTGCTGCTATGAACATTGTCGTGCTTGTGCTATCGAGGTGAACCTCTGCTGTATGGGGGGTTTTTCCCAAAAGTGGGATAGCAGGGTCATATGGCATTTCAATCTTTAATTTCCTTAAGAATCTCCAGACGGCTCGCCAGAGTGGCTGTATGAGCCTGCATTCCCACCAGTAATGTAGGAGAGTTCCCCTCTCTCCACATCCTCTCCAGCATTTGGTGTTGTTTGTATTGTAGATTTTTGGCATCCTGACCGGGGTGAGATGATATCTCAGGGAAGTTTTGATTTGCATTTCCCTGATGGCTAAAGAAGTGGAGCATTTTTTAAAATATTTGTTAGACATTT
The DNA here is from genome assembly GCA_023101885.1 of Typhlomys cinereus. Classification (NCBI taxonomy): domain Eukaryota; kingdom Metazoa; phylum Chordata; class Mammalia; order Rodentia; family Platacanthomyidae; genus Typhlomys; species Typhlomys cinereus. Next base: position 679,995 of record JALPQD010000154.1, read on the forward strand.
TATTGTCATCCCTAGTAAAATTTCTTTTAAGTTCCAGGGCCCATTTTTTAATTGGGCCATTGTTTTCCTTGGTGTTTAGTTTTCTAAGTTCTTTGTGCACTCTGGACAGTAGAGCTCTATCAGATATGTGGTCAGTGAAGATTTTCTCCCATTCTGTGGGTTGCCTTTGAGCTTGTGTTACAATCTCTTTATCTGAACAGAAGCTCTTTAATTTCTCAAGGTCCCAACTCTTGAGAGTTGGTAGCAGTGACTGTGCCATTGGATGTCTGTTCAGGAACTGTTGGCCTAGCCCAATCAGCTCGAGGGAGTTCCCTATCCTTTCAACTATGGTTTTTATAGTCTCTGGCCTGATATCAAGGTCCTTGATACATTTGGAATTAAGTCTTGTACATGGTGACAAGTTCGGGTCCAGATTTAATCTTCTGCATGTGGAGATCCAGTTTTGCCAGCACCATTTGTTGAAGATGCTGTTCTTTTTCCATTGGATTCTTTGGGCCCCTTTGTCAAAGATCAAATGGCTGTATTTTTGTGTGCTTATATCTGGGTCTTAAACCCTTATCCATTAATCTGTGTGTCTATTTTGGAGCCAGTACCAGGCTTTTTTTATAACTATGGATTTGTAGTATAGACTTAAGTTTGGTATTATAATACCTCCAGCAGTGTTTTTGTTACTCAGGATTGTCTTTGCTATCCTGGGTCTTTTGTGCCTCCATATGAATTTTGAGATTGTTTGGTCAACTTCTTTTTTTTTTAATATTTTTATTATTATTATTGTTTATTCAATTGTGCGTGTGTGCATGTATGTATGTGCGCGGGCGCGTGTGTGTGTGTGTGTGTGTGTGTAGAACCACGAACGAATTCGGGAACCACCATGAACCACCTCCACCTCCTTCTTGTTTACTCTGCTCCGGGATTCACAGGCTCTGCCCTACCAGGACCAGAAGCGCAGGCCGCCTCTGCGTCTATACGTGGGATCTGGGATCCGAACTCAGGACCTTCTGCCTGCAAGGCAGAGGCTTAACCCCTGAGCCACCTCTCCAGCCCTGGTCAACTTCTTTGAAGAATTGCTTTGGGATTTTAATTGGTATAGCATTTAATTGGTATATTGCCTTTGGTAGGATGGTCATTTTTATGATGTTGGTTCTGCCAATCCAGGTACAAGGGAGGTCTTTCCACCTTCTGGTGTCTTCTGCTATTTCTTTCTTTAGGGTTTTAAAGTTTTCATTGTAAAGGTCTTTTACCTCCTTGGTTAGGTTTATACCAAGGTATTTCATTTTTAGGGGCTATAGTAAATGGGATTGTTTCTCTCAAGGCTTTTTCACTTCTTTCACTCTGGGCATATTGAAAGGCCTCTGATTTTTGCACATTTATTTTGTATCCTGCCACCCTGCTGAACTTCTCAATTAGTTCCAGGAGTTTCCTGGTGGAGTTTTTGGGATCACTCAGGTATAAGATCATGTCATTTGCAAATAGGGATAGCTTGATTTCTTCCTTGCCGATTTGAATCTCTCTTATGTCCCTTTCTTGTCTTATGGCTTCAGCTAATATTTCAAGTACAATATTGAATAGAAGTGGTGAGAGAGGGGGGGCTGGAGAGGTGGCTCAGGGGTTAAGCCTCTGCTTTGCAGGCGGAAGGTCCTGAGTTCGTGATCCTAGACCCCACGTATAGACGCCAGGCAGAAGAGGGGGCAGCCTGCGTTTCTGGTCCTGGTAGGGCGGAGCCTGTGAGTCCCCGGGCAGAATAAACAAGGAGGAGATGGAGGCGTCCGTGGTGGTTCCCGAATTCGCCCGTGGTTCTACACACACACACACACACACACACACACATATACACACACGCTGGGCACACACACAATTGAATAAATAATAATAAAAAAAAATTTTAGAAGTGGTGAGAGAGGACAGCCTTGTTTAGTTCCTGATCAAAGTGGGAATGCTTCCAATTGTTCCCCATTGAGCATAATCCTTGCTGTGGGCTTGTTGTATCCAGCTTTTATTATATTGATAAAGGTTCCTTCCATTCCTACTGTCTCTAGCGTTTTGATCATAAAAGGCTGTTGGATCTTGTCAAAAGCTTTTTCTGCATCTATCGAGAGTATCATGTGGTCTTGAACTTTGGACTGGTTTACATGATGAATTACATTTATTGATTTGCGTGTGTTGAACCAAACTTGTGTGCCGGGGATGAAGCCTACTTGGTCCTCATGAATGATCTTTTTGATTAGGATGATAGAAGGAATTTGGTAGTGTTCCTTCCTTTGCTATTTGATGGAACAGTTTAAGGAGTATTGGTGTTATTAACTCCTTAAATGTCTGGTAGAATTCTGTGCTGAATCCATCTGGTCCAGGACATTTTTTGGTGGGAAGATTCGAGATTACTTCCTCAATTTCCTTATATGTTATAGGACTATTTAAATAATTCACAACTTCCTGATTCAATTTAGGTAGGTTGTGTTTACTTAGAAATTCATCCATTTCTTTTGTATTATCAAAATTCACAGAATACAAGTTTTTGAAATATGACGTTTTAATTCTCTGGATTTCTTGATGTTCATTTCTAATTTTGTTAATTTGGGGGTTCTCTCTCTTGCTTTTGGTTAATTTAGCTAGGCGTGTATCAATCTTATTGATTTTTTCAAAGAACCAGCTTTTTGACTGGTTGATTTTTTCTATCATTTTCTTAGTCTCAATTTCAGATATTTCTCCCTTTATTTTGCTAATCTCCTCTCTTAGACTACTTTTGGAATCAGATTCCTCAAGTTTCTCTAAAGCTTTAAGCTGCATCATTAAGTTATTTATTTCTGATGTTTCCATTTTTTTGATGTAGGCATTAAGAGCTATGAACTTACCTCTTAGGACAGCTTTCATTGTGTCCCAGAGATTTTGGTAAGTTGTATTTTCGTTATCATTCACTTTCAGGAAATCTTGAATTTTCTTTTTAATTTCTTCCTGAATCCAGTTCTCATTCAGCATCATATTGTTAAGTTTCCAGGAGTTAGTGTATTTTCTCTTGTTTGATGTGTTGTGGATGTCCAGCTTTAGGCCGTGGTGGTCTGATAGGGCACAGATTAGAATTTCAACTTTTTTGTATATGTGTAGATTCGTTTTGTGGCCCAATATGTGATCTATTTTGGAGAAAGTGCCATGTGCTGCTGAGAAAAATGTGTATTCTTTGGTGCGTGGGTGAAAAGTTCGATAGAGATCTGTTAGGTCCATTTCTTTCAGGCTTTGATTAAGTTCCAAAGTGTCTCTGTTAAGCTTTTGACCTGTTGATCTATCCCTTGTTGAGAGGGCGGTGTTGAAATCCCCAAGAATTATCTTTTGGGGGTTGATTTCTTGCTTTAGACGTTGTAGGGTTTTCTTATTGAATGTGGAGGGGCCCGTATTGGGTGCATATATGTTCAGTATTGTGAAGTCTTCCTGGTGAATTGTACCTGTGACTAAAATGTAGTATCCATCTGTGTCTCTTATGATTTTCTTTGGTTTGAAGTACACTTTGTCTAAAAGCATATTTGCTACCCCTGCCTGTTTCCTGGTTCCATTAGCTTGCAAGATTTTGGACTAGTCTTTCATTCTTAGGAATTTTATTTTTAGAGCGTGCCTATCTTTTTTGGTGAGATGAGTTTCCTGAAGGCAGCAGATTGTTGGATTCTGGTTTATAATCCAAGTTTGTAATCTGTGTCTCTTAATCAGTGAGTTAATACCATTGGCATTTAATGTTATAATGGAGAAATTATTTTTAATTCTGGACATTTTTTATGTTTAGTAGATTTTGTAAGCATGTTGTTTGATATTTATGTTTTGGTGGTGTTATGCTTCCCTTCTGTCCTCCTGGATATGCTTGTTCTTTTCTTCATGCTTGAATATCATTTCTAGCAGTTTTTGAAGGCCTGGTTTGGTAGACATTTATCCCTTCAAGTTGTCTTTGTGCTGGAAAACTTTTCTTTCTCCCTCAATCATGACAGATAGTTTTGCCGGGTATATAATCTGGGTTGGCATTTTTGTTCATTTAATACTTGAAGTATGTCTCTCCAAGCTCTTCTTGTTTTTACTGTTTCCATTGAGTAGTCATTTGTTTCACTTGCCAGTTATTACTAGTGCTTGCCTTGGATTGGGTATGTTTGTGTATTGTTATTGTTATATCCTTGATGAGGCTACTAGGCTGTTATTATGTCAGTTAAGTAACCAGGGGGTGAAATATTAGTATGGTAGTGCACTTTTTCAATTTAGTGTCTTGGTGAAATGTGAGGGTGAGTGGTGTACTCCCTGGAGTTGTATGTTTTTGGGGTGGCTGTATGAGGAATTTGATCTACAGCAGTGATACTAGAAAGGATCAGTAAGGTGAAAAGAAAAAAAAAAGGAAGTTTACTTATCTTTGGGCTGGATGTGAAGAATCTCACCCATATAATGGTTGTAGTGAAGTCCAGATGTATGGCCTGTGTTCCCTTTGTTCCTTAGAGTTTTGCTTGAATTTCCTTTGGACTCTATTGAATTCTGAGTAGCAGTGTGTCTTCCCTGGACCAGGAGCGTAGGTTCCCGGTGGGCCAGAGAGGCACAGGGTCTGATGTTGATGTCAGAATTCTTCATCTGCGACCTGGGGGGGGGGGGCGGAGGCGCACAGGGGCGGGAGGGTGTGAGGGGCTGGGGTCCGGGGCAGGGCCGCGTGGGTGCTGCTGGCTGGGCAGCTCCAAGGTGGGAGCTCTGCATGTCCTTTTAAAAATGTTTAATTATCATATCATATCCATACCAAAAAGTTAATTAATTTTGATACATATTTTAGCAGGTATCCTTAAAATAAAAAAAGATAGTAAAGCAGTATACATGGATTCATTTGGTGTGTGTGTGTGTGTGTGTGTGTGTGTGTATGTGTGTGTGTGTATAGAGATATGTGTGAATGCATGTATAGATATGTGTACATGTATATTTAACAAAGAGATAAGGAAGAGTTAACTATTTTTGGCTGAGTATATCTGGAGTGTCTTGGAAGTGTCTTGAGTACTTTCGCTAACTAAGAATTCTTAGATTCTTATTTTGAATCAGATTTTTAAAAAGAGAAGATTAAAACCTCTTACCTTAGGAATAACAAAATGAAAATAAAAAAATCTCCAGTGATTGCAAGTATTTTGAGCAGCAGAATATAATGACTTATAAAATTTCATATATTTGGATCAGTGATCAAGAAAGTCAAAAGGAACTCTGGATGACATATAATGGTACTTAAACTACTGCATTACATGTTGTTGCAGTCAGCCTTCATGGTTGCTGATAAATGACCATCACACAGCTTAAGGGAACAAGGAGTTTACTTTCTTACGACAGTCCAGTTACAGCTCTCAGTCCAGCTTGATGGGAGAGCATGCACCAACACCAAGACCGAGGGAACTGGCCACACACCATCACTGCATAATGACTGAGAAATGGGCAATCCTTACTTGTCAGGCCAGCATGTCTGGTCAAGTACACAGAAGGATGCCAACTCTCTCGACCAGCTCTCTGTGATTTATCCAGGGCCAAATCCCACATGGGCTGGATCTTCCCCAGCAGCTAGACAATCTCCTTCAGATTTCCTCTGGGCTTAACTCAACCATCAACTCTCTACAACTGTGACCAGAGCTCAAACCCTCAACAGTCAAGTTGACACCTAACTATGCCTAACTATGACACATGTGTTTACTAAAGAAATGTTATACTATAGAGCCTGGAAGTTATACACACTCTTACAGGTAGTCATGCTGCCTCACTGATATGTAACAGTTTACATAGACCAAAGAAAGTTATACTTCATTTAAGAGTGTGGGTTTAAAGTCACAAATAGTGGTTCAGGCCTCTAAATCCAGCACACAGGGCACACAAGACAATTGTTATGAGCTTGAGATCACTTGGGGTTATATAATAGGTATTAGGTCAGTCATGACGGCCTAGCAATATCTTTGTTTCTTTTTATAAAACAAGTAAAATTTCCTATTTCAGATGTGCTTTGCAGCATATAGACACATTTTTAACATCAGCAAAAAACAAAGAATTTTACGAAAGATTTGAAAATCATGATATTTACATATTTAAGTATACTCTTTTAGAATTGCTTATCATAATGGTAGCATGATGCATTTCAGAACCAAAGCAGAGATCACTGTATGTGTTTGGAGAAGCAAGATCTAAGATTTAACAAGTGACAGAACTGAAGGTCTGGTTTGCTTCTTTGAAAGAGGTCTGTAAAAAGTGCATTAATTACCAAATTACAGAAATTGTTTCTGAGGGGACGGAATGATGGATATAATACATGGGGATGCCAATTTGCAGTTTGCTTTGCTCTTTTTATGAGATGTGCACTTTATGCATGAGTACAAAATCAAATCTTCAAATGTGAGAAGTGCTCACAAACTAATTCCATTTTCTAATAGGTCATTTCTGTATATAGAGATAGAGTAGCATTGTTGCTTTTCTTCTGTTATCCCAAATGAAATTTCTAAAAAATAAACAATCCCTTTCCTCTCCCTTCTCACTCTCCTCCCATTTTCCCCTATACAAACATGTGTTTGTGTGCAAAGACACAATAACCACTACACACAGGCACATTTTCCCCCTTGCTCTAATACTTTGTTTTATTTCAGTATAGTAGCCATCGAAGTTGAAGCAGGACTGCTTCTCAGAGCATACTGCAGTTGAAAAAGAAACCTATTTTGGACACTAGTTAGCTATCATACACAATTTTCAAAGGCACTGAATTTTCATTTTTAAAAATTTTCTGTGAAGAGAAGAGAGGAACTGGAGAGATAGTTAAAATGGCAAGGTGCTTGATTTGCAAGCAAGAGGGCCAAAGTTCTGTCTGCAGAATCTGAGTTCTTCTGGTGGTTTTCCTTCAAAGAGCAGTGAGGAAAACTTTGCTTTACAGAGTAATAGACAGAGCTAAAGGAGAAAGAGATACTGGAGATGGTGGAACGAGAGAGGTACAAAAGGAGAGCTGAGAGCCTTGAAAAGTAAGGAGGATGCTTCAGTGAGACACAAGTATTTCAGGGTTGATGAGTGGAAAGCAATTGGTTTATGCTGAGACAAGAAAACACTGGATTATTCCTGCCTGAGGTACTTGAACTTATTAAAGTGAACCTGGGGAAACTCACTCAGTTAGATCAAAAGCAAGGAGGAATTTAAAGCTCAGGATAAAGGTCAAGAATTCATTTTGTGTGAAGCAATCTATGACATCAATAGGATAAAAGCACAAAGGTTGCAGAAGATGAATGCAGAGACAGATGACTCTGGCTGGAAGCAACTCATGTTGGGGCAGGTCAAAGAGGATGAGAAACTGTCTTCAGTCAATTCAAACAGAGCTTAAGGGCAGGTGTGCCAGATGCTGGGTGCTTCCAAGGTGGAAGAAATAGGTTAAACAATTTATATTTGTAAAGGAGGAAATTTTGGTAACTGCCGCAATGTATCTGTGCTAGTTAGATATTCATGTGTCCATGGACAATTTAAGGCTGAAATTTAGGCACATCTTTGAAGGTCTGATTGTTAGGATGAGCCCTAAGCAAGCCTGCAGAAGGGTGTGTAATTGATGAGGGAAGCGCAGCCCACTAGGAATGGGCAGGTAGAATGGAGGGAGCTTGTTCAGTGCTTTAGAACTGGTTAGCATAATTTGTAAGGCCTATAGACATACTGACAAGTCCGAAGTGCCTCTCTCAGCCATATAGACATACAGCTCCTGTGTCATACGAGCTCTCCTGCCAAGCTGGATAAAGAACTACAAGCAAGAATCCTAAGAACAAAACCCCCCTTGTTCTCCTAAGCTTTTTGGTTGTGAATATATCTGTAACACATGCACACAAGCTGCAACAATTTTATTGATTATGTTTTTACATGTTTAATAATAGGTAAGTAATATTTTTATCAATTTGGTATTTTTAGACTATATTATGAAAAAAATATTAGTGAGTTTGGACAGAGACAGGAAATTGGGGTGTAAATGCAAAAGGCTTCTGTATTGTTACTTTTATTATCTTTCACAGTGCATACTCTTCAATGATATAATTGCCCATTTTTTAGGATAACTAGTTTCATTAGTTCACCTGTTCTAAATCACAACCTTTAGTAACATTGGTTGTTTGAAACTGTGATTTCAAAAAAATAAAAATTTCAGTACTTCAGTTTTCTACAATTTCAAAGTGGAAATAACAATTGTATTTATTGTGCTCAATTTTCATAAACAGCTCTATGATAGAACAAACTATATTTTTATGGACTTCCAGATTTTTATGGAAACTGTAATTATACACTAAATACTCTAGACAGTGACTAAAGACAAAACATTAAGGTTACATTTTTTTTGATTAAAGAACATCAGTGATTTTTATGACTTTGGGTTTCATTGGAGAATTAAAACAGTATGCTAAAATCCTAAATTGTTATTTCTCTTATTTCTAGTGCTGGGAAATAAAGCCAGGGCCTTCCACTTATTAGATGAGGGCTCTATACTTAAGCTATAACTCTAACACTTATTTTAAAATATAGGACCTCGGAGAGTTGTCAAAGATTATCTGCAACTTGTTAACTGCTGTATGAGACCCTGTCTCAAAAAAAAAAAAAAGACAGTGAAGAAAGAAAAGAAGGAAGGAAGAATAAGGGAAAGAAAGGAGAAAATTAGAGAACAAATTTTATAAACCCAACATAGCCATTTTTTTATTATTTTGGTACATTTTCAGACAAAATCTATGCAACCATTCCTTGGTGTCCATCTATACAGGGCCTTTTCTTCAATTCCATTCCTGTTCTTCTGTGATGGCCTGTGCAGAATGGAGCATAAAGCCTTCAGGATGCATTGCTATGCTGTAACACACCAGCATTCATGTTCCATTGTTTTAAGAGTTATGTGACTTGAATTGCAATTTACAAGCCCTGAAAACCAATGAAAAACAAACTACATTCCATTTTTTTTTTTTTTGCCTTACATAAGTATCAGTTGCTTCTTTCTTGTCTCCTAAGAAGAGAGCTGCCCTAGAATAAAGGGGAGGTCGTTAATCACAGTCGCATAGCAAAAACGTAGGCCTCTTAAAGAACTATTTAGGTCATTGCAACTGATCTCTTCAGATCATTAGAAATACTGATTTCGCTATGATAACTAATGGAATATTTTTCCTGCACTGTCTTCTAAGCACTGTCCCAGTTTTGCACTATTCTTAGCCATCCAAGCTTTCCAAAAGGCTTATAGCCAGCTTGAATGCAGAAGCTCTTGCTGATAAACTGCATCTGCAAAATCTCTAATTCCATCTTCCACATGCTCAGATAAGTAGCATTTTTGTCATTAGGAGTTAATGCTTTTTTCACTCTAAATGCACCTATAATTTTCTTCCTCAAATGCCTAATGGTATTAAAACAAAAACAAGAAAGGTAAAACAAATATGTTTATAAAGGATTTTCTTCCACTGAGCGATTAGTTTTCTCTGTAGATGTACTGGCAAACTCTGTCCTCTGTAATAATCATTGAATCATCACCAAATAGGAAAGGATTATCTTTAAAATGAAATACATCTGACCTCTAATACCGGAGCACGTCTCCCTCTGCAGCAATGTGTCAAAGCTTAGTAAACTTTCTCAAGTAAAAAAGCAAATATCAAAAGTTAGCTCATGCCCCTGTAGGACTTCTGGAAGACATGCATATGCTGAATGTATGCAGAATGCATGCAATATTGTCAGAATAAAATTTAGCATGACTTCAAAATATTAATTTAAATTTCAACCCACTAACCATGCATTTAACTATATCATTCCTGCCTTTGATTTCTTGGCTATGTCACAAATCACTCAATATGATTATTGGTAATACAGCACTTTATATCTCAGAGTTTTGTCTTAAAAGTGAGCTTTTGGCCCAAGGTCTCTCCTATGGAATCAAAATGTTCCCTGGGCTGCTGTGCCTGTTTGAGTCCTCAGTAGAGACAGATTTGTTCTAAGCTCCTAATGTTGAGGTTCATAATAACACTGTGGATATGGATCTTGTGGCATCTGGCTTATTTAATATCCAGACATGCAGTCAGCAGGCTGTGTGAGCTGAGTAACTACAGATAAAGAAAGGACTCCTTCGTGGACTGAACCCATGATTTAAGTCAGGCCCACCCTGGGAAATCTTCCTGATAATTAAAGTGAACTTTAACTGTCTCTGAAAATCTCTTCTTTTTTTCTTATGTTAGCAACCATGATGGAGTCTGTTTATACTCAAGGAGGAGTTATATAAAAATATATTTTTCTTATGTTAGAAACCATGATGGAGTCTGTTTATACTCAAGGAGGAGTTATATAAAGATATGACTTATTGGTGATCATCTTAAATCACAATACTTTTATATAATAAACCTACTTCGGCATGCATATCTATATCTATGTATATTTCTTTCTCTGTGTATCTATCTCAATATATATCTATCATTTATCTATCTATCTATCTATCATCTATCTATCTATCTATCTATCATCTATCATCTATCTATCTATCTATCTGTCTATCCACTTTTCATCCATCTCTCAGCTATATGCCACCTGCCTATATACAGAGAAAAGACCAGACCAGTAAAGGTAAGACTAAGAACAACGAATAGTAATCTATATTACTTTATAATTCATTTTTATTCCCTTAAGATTCAGTGTTTTCCTTTTCATCCCTGTACATCAAAAAAGTGGGAGTGGCTGAAGGACTGAGGGGACCACAGAGAAAATGACAGAAGCTTAACAAATACTCTCTCGAGTCAGGGCTTTCTCTTAATAGAATTTAGCATTTGGTGGGAGTTACATTGCTATTTATGTCAAGTGATTTTGAAGAATTTGGAGGCTGGCTCAGTATGCAATAATCTTAGTAAAACACTTGCAGGGAAAAATTTCTGCAAAATTAGTATCTGAAACCAGGCAAAGATTGAAGATATCTAAAAAATTTATCGTTCCCATCTTTGTACCTGATTAAGCTTTTTATCAATTCCAAAATTATATTGCAAGTTTAACTATGGTGCTGTTTAAATCTCTCTCTGTACATAATAGTGATTTGTCTGTACTTCATGTTTTCATGGGCAAACCTTCTTATGGTAGTTAGATTTATAGGTGTTAGCAATTAAAGGGTGAGTTCTGGACAAATTTGTGAAAAATTATTAGTTAAGGCAAGCCCTTGAATAAATCTGTGTTAGATTATTTGATTGCTGTGAGATGACCCACCTTATAGTAGGTGGGACCATTACCTCTGTAGGTGAATAAGATGAGGGAAGTTGGCTGAATAGGTTGTCATTCATCAGCATATTTTGAGATTCTAGGCAAAAGAAGGTAACCTTTCTCTCAGCAATCCAAGATGACATGGTTTTGCCAATTCTCTGGGTTTATCATGTTAATATAGATTCTCCTGCCAAATTAGACTAAGAGCTGTTACCTGAGAAACATAAACCAGAATAAAATCCCTTAATCTCCCAATCCATTTGATTTTGAATTTTTTTGGCAGCCTACAGAGTATCTGCAACAATTGTGCTCATGAAAAACCCTATGGAAAATAATATAAATGACAAAGAATAATCATAGTACAACCCACTTCCACTGTCCACTGGTAAGCCACTGTGCTGACATTTGTTCTTCATATTTATATATATTTTATAGTTAATGTCTTTACAGGTTTTACATATGCAAGTTCATTAGATACATGGGTAAATTTTCTAAGTATTGAAATCATCAGAATAGATAATTATGACATCAAAGCAATTTGGAAGACTAGAGAGATGGCTCAAGAATTAAAATTGCTTCCTGCATAATCCTGAAAGTCTGAGCTTGAAACTTGGAATCCATTTAATGGTGAAATGAAAGATACAACTTCACGAAGTTGAATTCCACCCTTGGCAATTTTGCAGCTCCAGCACTGTATGTACAACAAGAGCAATTTAAAATTATTTGAAATAAAAATATTTTAAGTATAATATTTCAATAAGCCATTAGAAGTTGGTCAAAGGAAAATTATCAGAGAGTTTTATTGAAACTCTAACTCATCATGAACTTACAGAACATTGATCACATAATTGATATTTTCTCATGTTTAACATTACATTAGTCACTCGGCTATTTACTAGAATTAAATACTCTGACAATACAACTTAGGAAGAAAGGTCGATTTGAGCTCATAATTTGAGGGTCTAGTCCATGACTTTGCTATTGTGAATAGTGTTGCAATGAACATGGATGCACATGTGTCACCATAGTACAATGAAACATTTTTGGGAGTATTCCCAACAGTGGTATAGCAGGGTCATATAGCACTTCAATTTTTAACTTCTGTAGAAAATGCCATACTGATTGTCGTAGTTCTTCAAGACTGCATTTCCACCAGCAATGTATGAAGGTTTCCTTCTCCCCACATCCTCTCCAACACATGTTTTTGCTTGTCTTTTGGATTTTTGCCATTCTGACCATTTTGAGATGGTATCATAGGGCAGTTTTGATTTGCTAGATGGTTAGAGAGGTGGGACATTTTTCAACATATGTTGGACATTTAAATTTCTTCCTGGGAAAAAATTTCAAGTTCTATGGGGCACTTTCTTTTTTTTTAATTTTTTAAATATTCAATTTTTTAAATATTCAATTTTTTAAATATTTAACTTTTTAAATATTCAATTGTGCGTGTGTGTGTATGTATGTGTGCGCACGCGTGTCTATGTGTGTAGAACCACGGACGAATTCGGGAACCACCATGGACGCCTCCACCTCTTCCTTGTTTACTCTGCCCCGGGATTCACAGGCTCCGCCCTATCAGGACCAGAAGCGCAGGCCGCCCCCGCTTCCGCCTGGCATCTATAAGTGGGATCTGGGATCCGAACTCAGGACCTTCCGCCTGCAAGGCAGAGGCTTAACCCCTGAGTCACCTCTCCAGCCCTCTATGAAGCACTTTCTAATTGGGCTGTTTATCTCCTTAGGGTTCAATTTTTTTGAGTTTCTTGTACATTTTGGATATTAGTCCTCTCTCAGATGTGTGGTTAATGAAGATTTTCTTCCATTCTGTAGGCTGTGTTTTTGCTCAGTTGACAATATCTTTAAGCTGAACAAAAGCTCTTTAATTTCATGAGATCCCATTTATTGAGAGTTTGTTCTATTTCCTGAGCTATTGGGGTTCTGTTTAGAAAGTTTTGGCCTAATCCAATCAGTTCAAAGGAATTACCTACTCTTTCTTCTAGAATTTTATAGTCTCTGGACTGTTGTTTAAGTCTTTGATTCATTTTGAGTTGATTTCCATGCATGGTGACAAGTAGGGATCCAATTTCAATCTTCTGCATGTGGATATCCAATTTTGCCAGCCCATTTGTTGAAGATACTATTATTTTGCTATAATAAAACTTTTTAAAAAATCTTTTCTATTTGAGTCTCTCCTCACAGAGAAATCATTCAGTATCTATCAGAACTGGCATAGATGTAGGTTCTGAGATTTGACCCAGGGTTAATCTTTTATGAACCATCCATCTGTACTCTTTACAGTCTTTTTAGTCTCTTCCATTTATGTCAATCTTACTGTTAGCATATTAAAAATCAATGTTAGCAAAACAATTTTTATGAATTTCTTCAACTTGAATTATGAATTAAGATTAAGGAATATACTTTATATATTTAGACTTAAATTGTTTCCTTCTTGGCCTCAATATTTTTTTTCTTTTTTTATTTATTATTTATTCAATTGTGCGTGTATGCATGTGTGTGTGTGTGTGTATATGTATGGTTGTGTAGAATCACGGACGAATTCGGGAACCACCATGGACGCCTCCACCTCCTCCTTGTTTACTCTGCCCCGGGATTCACAGGCTTCGCCCTACCAGGACCAGAAGCGCAGGCCGCCCCCGCTTCCGCCTGGCGTCTATACGTGGGGTCTAGGATCCGAACTCAGGACCTTCCGCCTGCAAGGCAGAGGCTTAACCCCTGAGCCATCTCTCCAGCCCCTCTTCCACCATTTTCTACAGCCGGTGAACAGACCGGGGCCTCAAAGGGAGCAGAAAAGGGGCATGCAGCAGCACTGAGCAGCTGGGCCATCCGCCGCTCCTCCGCCTCATGCCGAGCATTCTGGAAAGTTCCAAAATGCTTGTTCTTAACTTTTTTTTTTTTTTTTTCACTTACGTTTGTGTATTTTACATATGTGTGTTTTCTTGTTTGTTTGTGTGTGTGTATATGTTTATGTGTACACTTAAATGTGTGGTGTGTGTGTGTGTGTGTGTGTGTGTGTGTGTGTGTGTGTGGCTGTGGAGGAGGCCCATGGGTGACATTGGGAATCAATTTGAATTGCTTTCGCTTTCATTCTTTGTTCCTTTGCTTTGGGGATTCCCAGATTCAACCTTCAAGGATCAGAATTACAACCCAATACTTCTTGATATTTTTCTATGGGATCTTCACTCATCCATCTCCCTACCATCTAAATGTTTGATTTAATTATTTGACATTTTTCTGATATGAATTACTTCTTTGACTTCAAGCACTGATACTTTCAATAATTTTAAATGGAGACATGCATTTCTTTTCGTAACCTCAGATCTTCAAGGTCTCAAGGGACTTAAGATCTTAGACAAAAAAAGCGTTTTTTCTCTCTTTTTCCTGATGGAAACTAGAGATTACTATAGAAAATGAATGAGGGAGGGGTGGATCTGACAGAATGAAGCTATAATAAAAAGTAATAATAAATAAACGTAAAGCATGCAGGACTAGTCTCTACAATAACAACCATGGAAAAGAGAGAAGTGATGAGAACAATGAACTTAACTCTGGCCATTTTAACTGGATGCATAAGGAAAAGAACCCTTTGAAAAGCCCATTTGGAACACAGTAGAGGCCACTTGAAATCTTGTGAGTAGAATAACCTTCCAGCACATAACTGATAAGATTTCAAGTGTACGTCTGAGTGCTTGTTAGTTACAGACAAGAGATCATGGAATGAAAATTTCTACCATTTGAAGAAGTTCTGTTGAAGAGTAATGGCCCTGAGAACTCTTAAATTATCAAGATTAAAGAACACCATGCTTTGATCAAAGCAGTTAGGACAGAAATTCAAGGAAAAGCGATAACTTCTTGGGCCAGCAACTCAGGTTAATAGGGAAAGGTAACTGTATTTACACTTGGTGACTTGAGTTCAATGACTTTGTCCACATGGTTGAAGGAGAGAACTGAATTCTGAAAAAAATTGTGCTCTGATATCTATACAGATGCACCATACTATGTGCTTACCTGTTCTCTCTCTCTGTCTCTCTCTCTCTCTCTCTGTCTCTTTCTTTCTGTGATAGTTAATGTATCACAGATTAGACCACACCTGGCATTAACTAAGATCAGTTGTGAGATCAATTAGAGAGATTATCTGGATCAATACATTTACAATACAAAGACCAGTCCTAGATCTGATTGTAATCTCTCTAGATCTGATTGAAACTTCTCATGAGTGGATCAGATAAAAGGAACTACAGAACGGAAGACTGGGAAGAAGAGAGACTCCAGGAATCCTTCAGCCTTCAGCCGTCACCCACTATCCTACTGGATATTTGCAGTGACAGCCTGCCTCCAGCTTCAGCCACCAGCCTTGTTGTCTCATCCATGAAAGACTGTTCTGGAACCGCAAGCTGAATAAATCTCCCTTTCTCTCTTAAGTTGATTGACTTTGAATGTTCTCTCACAGCAACAGTTAAGAGTAACCATTACACTCCCTTATAAAACCAAATTAAAAGTCGTTTTGAGAAACATATTCTTGAAATGATGTTAATACACACACCTCAAAAAAGTTGAAGTTTTATCTGAGTATTTGTGAATTCCCAACAACCTTTTTTAGCAGAGTCTAATAGGATTATGAACAATTTATAATTTCTGCAATGTTTGGAAGTATAACACATAAAGGAATATTTTGAAGGCTATAAAATATGAATAAGACTGTAACTTACCAGTTTATTTAAACTCAATATAGGAGAATTATCCAAGCACATGATATCTCATTGGTTAGGAAACACAGATTCTTAATGACTCATGACATTCTCTTATTGCTCCCATCCTTTAAAGCAAATATATCATCCTTCCATCTCTTTGCAACTTCAGTTGGAATTACTCCCTTCTACAGTTTTGTGCATATTTTTTGACATTGCTGAATACACAAGATGCCACAATCTCACTTTAAGTTTAAATCCACTGCAGTTTAATTTTTTTTCACATTAAGCTTTGTAAAATTGTGAAAAGACCTGTCAGTCATGGTAATTTTATTTTCTAAGAGAGATATCATATTGTTTAACATCTCTGGTACTATAAGCTATTGTTCATCTATGCATTTTAGCATCTGACACGCAGACTTCTATATGTCTACAGTCCTTCCTTGATGTCCCTTTTACTTCATCAGTTGCTCTCTGTTTGCTGTACCTCTTCCTTTCATATCTCAGATCCAGCTGCTTTAGTATTGAAACCCTACACTCTCATTCTTTCATAAATCTCTAACTGCAAATATGCATTTACAGTCCTTGAAGCTTTCACATACTGTTCTGTCTTGAATGTTAAATGTCTCCCATAGGTTCATTTATGTAACCATTTGGTTCATGTGGAACCCTTAGTCTATGGTGCCTCCCCGGAGAAAGTGGGTCACCAGATGGAGAGGCTCAATATTCTACAGCCAGACTTCTTGTCTGTTCTCTGCTCCCTGACTGTGGAATTCACAGGACCAACTTCTCCATTCTTCCCTTGCCTCAACTTCCTGCCATCGTGATCTATATTCCTCAAGCTATAAAGCCATAATTAGCCCTTCCTCCCTCAAATCACTTCATGTCTGGTGTTTGGTCACACAAAGAAGGTTGCTACCTCGCATGCATGTTATACATTCCAAGAGAAACATGTTTGGAATTATCTTACTGTAATTCTTTCTCTACTGTCAAACTCTAAATACCTGCTCTGCCAGCAGTATTACATAGTTTCTCACATCTCAAAATATTCCAGAAAGAACATCTTTCGGGTTACTAGAAGGAACAGAATCTGTTAGGTTACTGCAGTGAATAACCATCTTGGAGTCTTCAGCTTGTGTTCTCACATAGTTTCAAGGAATTTATTCAGTTATAGCTAAGTACATCATTTTTGGACTTGTTGAGAAACAGTTCTTTATGACAGGAAGATGTGACAGGGTAGTGCTTACCTCATTGTGGTGTGGAGACAGAGAGGGGCTAGGATATGATATATATCATCTCTCAAAGAGTCTACCAGTTGTCTACATCCTCCAAATTGGCATCACCTCCTAATATATCCAATACCTCCTAAGACTGCATCACCCCTGCAGAGCTCGACTTGTATTTTAGCACTGAAACATCAGTTGGGAACCAAGTCATTAGCAATGAATCTGTGGGGTAACATTTAATATTCAGACCATAGCATGTACAAAGGTAGTTTTAATTTGCTCTTGTATCAACCACGTTATATTTTTCTGATATTCAGCTGTCTACTTTCTGTTTCATGAGAGGAATTTATGACCAAAAGCTGGCCAAAAATATATCAGCCTTTCAAAGGCACTGGAGAACATTCCACAAATAGCAATGACTGCTGCTTGTATATTTAGTAAATCCTAGTAGCTTTGTAGAAAAAAAAATGAAGTATTTTCATTTTTTGGAAGAACATAAAGACAGAGATGCTAATATCCCAGATACAGGTAGCATAAAGTAAAACTTATGTTTCCCTTTAAAGGACTTCATATTTATGTTTAGTACTCAAGTTTCTAAATAAATCTAAGACTTTTTCAAGTTCTGTTTTGGAACTTCTAAACTATGTGCATAAATGGTATTTTTCCATTATAAATTGATTTAATTTAGTTTTCTAAGTTTTCAAATCAACAAGATCTCTAAATGTCTTAGGAATAGGCACAGTTATTACTGGGCACACTAATCTTTAGAAGGCAACCTGGAAGAATGTGTTGCATTTAATGCTACTGAGGCAATCAAATGAAGCCTTAGAGATGAACTCCCAGTGGGAACTGCATGCACAAAGTCTGTGGATGAAAAACTAGACTGTGTTCTTGAAATCACAGGTGCAGACTGAGCTTTTGGAGAGGCTGAGTGGCTTCATTTCAATGGAAGATTACTTATAACTGAAATACACACGCATACAAGTTTGTACTTTAATATCCTGTGATCTTTCACAAAATTGAGCTTTCATCTCCATTTGCCTTCCATACAGATTTTAAAATATTTTTACATTTTAATTTTTGCATGCATGTGTGTGCACGTGTGTGTGTGTATGTGTATGTGTGTGCGTGTGTGTTGCATGTGAGTAGATGTAAAAAGGACATTTGAGTATGTCTGCTGTACAGGATCAAAGTTCACATCAGGAATCATCCTGGATGTTTCTACTTCCTTATTGCTTTGCTGTTTATTTTACAAGGTTCTGCTTCCAGAGCCAGAGATGCAGGCCACTGCAATAGTGCCCCAGCATTTTTATGTAGGTAGAGGAATCCAATCTTGGGGCTTTCTGCTTGCAAGGCAAAACTTTTAGCCACTGAAACACCCACTGAGCCATCTCCTTGGCCTGACACAGGTCTTTTTCTAAATGACATGTCTTATATATTTTGATTTCTGTAAGACATTTAAAGTAATGTTTTTAGACTTGTGGGTGTACAATTTTGTTCACATTTTAATCATGTAAAGCAAATACTTGGCGAAGTACAAATCAAATGAAAATGAAATTTAAGGTGGAAGTGATTAATAACTGAAAGACTATAAAATTATATTGCTAAGCTTTGTTAAGGAATTAATAAAAATAAGGATCTGATTTAATAGCTTTGTAGAGTGAAGTTCACTAATTTTAGGTTACTTAATTGCCTTACTTATCTGTTTGATCTTCTAATCTTCTATAGTGCATGCTCTGTAGTCAACTTCTTGTTCATTTTACTAAGGTGTCTAACAGGAAACTCGATTGATCTGATTTATTAACTGAAATAAAATGTTATTATTAAATTTATTATCTTTTGACTTTAGCATTTTATACATAGCTGGCATTTTATTACTATCCTTGTTTTATTAGCTAAGTCCGTGGAATTTCATTTTAACTTGAGTAATCACTTTGAATTCATGTGAACAAAATTGTTATATTGTAAGAAAGCCCTAATAATTACAAGAAATATGTGTTACCTACTTTATTTTTTCTGTGACCAAGCACACAATAAAAGTCAATAATGGGAGCAAAAAATTATTGTGGATCATAGTTTGAGAAGATAATTTTCCTCATGGAGGGAAAGACATGGAGGTGAAATTCATGGTGAAGAATGTGTCTGAGACTCCTCTGATGTTAGGAAAACAGCAGCAAGACAGAATAAAGGCACTTTCACAGCTGACCATAAACGATGCCACTCACATTCAAAGCCCCTCTTCCCTCTTCACTTGTTAAACTCTGGAAAGGCTCTCACAGACATATCCAGAGGTGTATCTCCAATGGGAATCTAAGCCAGTCTAGTTGACAATGAAAATTAAAAATACCAGATCAATCGTTTTAAACCTCTTTGAGAATAATCTATGCATCTAAACAATAGGCTATGGAGAAAATTATTCCATGAATTATTTGTTTTGATTTATCTTCATGTAGATGGTGCTTAAGAATGACACCTGCTGTCCCTGGGTTATATCCCAGCACCATCAGTATTTGTCATCTTTATTTTTATCTTGTTTATTCATTTATCCACTTACCTGCCATTTTTGTCGGAACATAGTCTTGCTGTGAAATACAGATCAGTCCTGATAACTAATCCTTATATTAATTTCCTCGACCCTGTGATTACCACCACAATCATTACACCTAGTTATAAGAACAGGACTTTTTTATTGTTTCTTGCCAATTTTGCAATGAACTTATAGATTAAAAGTTATCTCTACACTGAATGAAAAAGTAGATATTATATATTTGCTGTTATCATTCAAAAAGGAAATCTTATTTTCTATATATTTTTATTCTAATAAACTAAGTTATCCATGTATTAAGCATGCATAAGGTAGAAGTTGACACAGTTTGATCACATACGCCAAGACTGTAATAATGTAGACTTTCTAGGCCTAGTGGCATAATGTAAAATGGTTATGTATGTACTTATTTTACACTTTAAAAGTGAGCACAACAAATTGAAAATACTTTTAACTTAAAGAGGATGGAGCAGACTTAGTCCACAGATACTAATTTGTCACCTCTGGGGTGGGACAGAATATTCTGCATTTTAAAATTTACTTCTGTGAAGCCTTAGTAAACTGTCCCATTAAATCCTTTTACTTTCAAAATGATTTGCCTGCATTTGTTTATAGGGAAAATACAGGAAATTTTATGTAATGAATACATGTGAAGATGAGGGAGATTTTATTTTTTGTTCAATTTTCAAGCCAAGATTTTAATAAGGAAACAAAAGCCCTATCAAAGACCCTGAATCTCTCTTTATAGTGATATCCAAATTAAGATTTTAATTGTGTAGTTTTATACAGGGAAAATTTTCATCTCTATAAATTCTTCAACAGTTATTAAATTAAAAAGGTAACGCACATTTAATTCAATATAAAAGTAAACCTTATTCTGATAAGATATGTCTCACGAACAGTAAATTTTTCATCTTCTTTAGTATGAAAACAATTCTGCTGTATTTTTAGTTATGAAGCATTTTCATTACCTCTAAATTCAGAGTTGTGTCTTGTGCATCTATAGTAATTAAATCCAGAAGAACTGATGATTGTTGCTGACATTTTAAAAAATTAAACTTACAAAGCAGTTTTTATGAACCTAAATGTCAGTCACAGGATTTTAACGGAAATTAGTGGCTTCTTTGACTTGAAATTTTGATTTTTCTCTCCATGAGTAGCTTTAAAAATGAGCAATAAATACCATTTGCATTAAAATATCTCACATGAATTTATAGTGAAATCTAAGCATTTCTTCTTATCATGCTGATGGAATGCACACAATAGTGACATTGAGCCCCTGCAGAGCTCAACTTGTATTTTAGCACTGAAATATCATCAGTGTGGGGGGAACATCGAGAGCCCCCTTCATTGGAATAACTATCAGTGATGAGAATCTGCGCCTTGAGTATTATTAGTTAGACAATGATGTGGCCCATGGACAAAGCTTAAGACCAAGATAACGTCGATCAGGGAACTATTGATTTTTTTTGTAGAAACCTGTTTCATGAGGACATTTTCATGTAAGCGTATAATATGAAATTCTTCCACTACTCCCATCTTACCTTTCTTCTCTTCTTTCTCTTTTTCCTTTGTTCTCTTTGTTACTCAAATGTAGACAAATTAACTTCTATTTCATGCCACAGATATTTTATGTATTCATATCAACTGTAAGATTCACAAATGGTTGAAAAACATGTGGTCTTTATGTTCCTGAATCTTCCTGAATTCCCTTATTATGATAATCTCTCACTACATTCCTTTTTCTTCTGATAGATAAATATGATCGTTTCATTATGTATCTATTGTTTAAAATGCTTATGTGACAGTATCTCTGTACTATAGGGACTTAGTGATTTTTCAGGTTAAAAACCCAGCAGTGAAATAGTGTCACATGGTCATTGTGCTTCAAGTTTTTTGGGTGGGACATTTTCAAACTGGATTTTAGTGATTGAACTAATTTATATCCCCACCAGCAGTGTATAAATACTTTTCTTTCCCCTCATCCTTCTAAGCATTTGTCATTATTTCTTTTCCTAATGATTGCCATTCTTACTGAGATGTGATGACATTCTTTGCAGAAATTAAAAAAAAAAAAAACCTTTGACTCTTTAAATCAAACTCAGGCCTCATTTGCAGTGTAAGGCAGAGGCCTTTGAATGCACTGTCAGTTTGTCTGCATGTTGCTGATAAAATTATGACAAAACAACTAAGGGAACAAGAGTTTATTTTCTTTCAATAGTCTGGTTATAGTTGCTTGTCCAGATTGTCAGGAGAGCTCACACCAACACCAGGTTTGAGGGAACTAGCCACACCATTTCCACATAATGGCTGAGAGAAGGATGATTCTTACTTTCCAGACAAGAATGTCTGGCCAAGTATACACAAGGATGCCAACTTCCTCAGCACTGTATTTTAGTCACCTGTGCAGGGCCTTCCCCATTAAATAGACAATCCCCTGCAACTTAGCTCTGGGCTTAACTAAACTACTAATTATCTACAAATATGCCCAGAGCTTGTAACTTCAGCCATCAAGTTGATAACACATTGTAATTCTGAAGAATAATAATAGCATGTGCATTGTGAATGTTTAGAATCTGGGATAGCTCTGTGAGTTTATCCCCAGTGCCCTGAGGAAGTACAGACCACCAGATGGAAACCTCCAAGCAGAAAGCTTCGTCAGAACTGAGTTTCCATCAGGTGCTAACATTATTTGGTATTAAAAAAAAAAATCGTGAAGTCAGGAACAGACCAGGAGGAAAATGAAAACAAAAGAAATCAAGATGAAAAGACATCCCAAGTATATGGCAAACTAGAAAAGGAAAAATCTATGAAAACAGGAGAAATATGACTGGTAGACAAGGGTTAAGGAAAATGAAGAGAAAATCAAAGTAAATGACACATTTAAGGAAGAAAAAATACTGTATTCCATGATGCAGTGACACTACATGTTGGTATCCATTGGTACAAATGTAGAGTTTGCAGTCTCAACAGTGAGCTGTGACACCAACAATTGAATTTAAGGATGTATCAGTTCTGTTTCATCAGCATAAACAAGGCACCCACTCTAGAAAAAATGCTAATAATGGGATTGGTGGAGGCTGTGCAAGTGTGGCAACTGGTGGATTTCAGTGCGCTTTCTGTCCAGTTTACTATAGATCTAATTGATCCAAAAATATATCTTTAAATATCACTGCTATTAATCTGAACTGCTGAGATTGACAGTGGTTTTTCCAAGGTAATACATGATGGAACTAAGATTCCCCATGTATGCTGCAACTTCCATTCTTCCTGAATTCATCATTTACTTGATAAACAGAAGTAAGTGCATGATGTATCCTTAAGTGGTGTTTGTGAAAACATATGTGTTCTTATGTGCATGCATGTTTGTGTGATTTTTGTGTATGTATGTACGTTTGTGTGATGTGTGTCTATATTCATGTGTGCATGTGCATATTTTTATGTGTATATATATATGCATTTATAAACATCTATATTCATGTGTGTGTTTTTATATGTGTTTATCTATGCATAGGTTTATATTGTGTATGTATGTTTATGTTTAAGTGTGTGAGTGTATGATTGTGTTCACACTAATGTGTGCATGTGTTTATATATATGTTTATATATATGTGTTTTTGTGTATGTATATATGTGTCTGCCCATGTATTTATGGGGTATATGTATACATGTAAATGTGTGTGCTTATGTGTATGAGTATGCAAATGAATGTGTGCATTTCTGTTTGTGTGTTTGTGTATATGGATGCATATTTTGTGGGTTTATGTGTATATGTAATGTTTATATGTGTATATGTATGTTTATGTATATGAGTAAATGTATATGTGTTTACACTAACGTGTTTGTGTGTGTTTTTATGTGGGTGTGCATGTAGGTGTTTATGTGTGTGCAGATGTGTGAGAGTATTTGTGCATGCCTGAGCATGTGTACTTATTTTTGTGTGTTTGTGTATGTGTATACATGTGTTCATATCTGTGTTTGTGTGTGTGTATTCCATGCTGATTTACAGATCACATTAAGAAACAGAACATGTGCTTCTAGCATGGCATGTAATAGGTGGAGATTATTGCGACATGTCACATACAATTTCCCAGACATAATTTTATTTCATGCTCTTTACTGTCTTTTCTTAGCTTAGTTTTTAGGAGAAAATAATATCTTGCAAATTACAGCTTTTAATATTTCCCAACATATTTTGGACAAATCTCCTGCTCTACATTATTAACTGGTAGTGTAAGACATTATAACTTGCAAATATTCAGGATTTCAATATTTATTGTAAAAAAACATACTTTTTAAATATTTGTCTTTTGTTCAATTTTGCAACTATAAGGTTCATAAATGATCAAAGACATCTTTTGGATGAGTATGAAAGAATGAACAACAACATATATTAGGTCTCTATTCTTCATTTGAAAGAAAGAAGATTGTTTGCAAATGGTTCCATTATAAGCAGTCCTGCGAAGATTATTGTTATTCATTTTTCTATCATTCATATGGGAAAATTTCCATAGCTTATGCATAGAACTAAATTTGCTATTGGATTTATGCACATCCTTTATGAATTGATAAGTCCACATTTTCTCTAAAAAGGTTGCTCTCATTTTCACTCCCCAAAGCAGTGAGGATTACTCTTTGTGCATTGCATTACTGACTATGAATGTGACTCAGTTACTTAGTTTACCATCTGGTGTCTATGAAATGTATCTTACTAGGATCTTTATGGAATGTACCCTTTTACATTTCAATGCATACAACAGGGACTCTTGCTATGTGTTTGTGTGTACAGTTCATACACTGGAAACAAAGACAAATGAGTGGAAATAAGAAGCACCAAATATAGTTGAATATGTATCTCTGATAGGAGTCAGAGAAATAAATCTAATGAAAGAGGACACTTGGAATCTAGGAATATATATATATGTGTGTGTGTGTGTATGTGTGTGTATGTGTGTATGTGTACATATGTATTATCTGAAGATTTTTTAACATTATAATATTAGTACAATGTGGAACATTTTGTGCAGTGCTGGGGACTGAACTCAAGGTTTCATACATAGTGTGATGCAAGTGTCTGATGCTGAATTATGTGTCTAGAACACTTGTAATATTTTATTTTGAGAAAGGTTATCACTTAATTCCTCAAGGAAGGCTTGAATTTATGGCCATCCTGTTTCACCCGTCCAACATAACTTTTACAAACTTGCTCTGAATTATTTTAAATATTACATTTAGAAAAACTATCCCATGGTTTGGGAAGGTAACTTGACAATGCAATGCTTTCCCCATAACCCATGTGAAAAAGCTGGATATGGTTGTGGACACTTGCAATCCCCATCTAGAGAGGTGGTGATACAATCTAATCCTTGGGGCTCACTGACCAATTAACGTGAACTACTTGGGTAATCAACCACTGAGAGGACCTTTCTCAAAAAAAATGTCTGTTGCTCCTTGTGTTGTGAATAATCCTGAAATGAATAAGGGGTGCAGGAAAAGCACTTGGCCACAGTAACAATTATGTATAATTCAAAATTTCTAAATGAGTATGCATAAATGTTTTTATCAAAAAGAATAAGTAAACTGGGAAGTTAGCAAGTATTTTAATTCATTGATATTTTAGTTGAATCGTTCTATAATTTATAAATATAGAAATTAAAGCCCATTTTCCTCCATATCTTCCATAACTTCTTGTCAATTTTTTCAAGAAATTATTGGATGAATGAAAGAATGCATTGGAACAAGAGAGAAAAAAAAAGAGATATATGTGGGATTTGGGGATATAACTTCCCAGGACACTGATATAGGGACAGTGCCATTCTGATTTTAAGGAGAGGGCTGCAGTGTTAACAGCTGCCACAGTCGCCTTGCAACAGAGCAAAAAGTCAATATTGTGAGAAAAGTATCGAAGAGGAGTGCTAGGAGTTTTTAAAGGCAGTGAACTGAGCCTTGGAGGTGGCTTGGCTATTTAAATGTTTTCTGTGCCCTGAGTTCATATATCTAGCATCCCTGATAACTCTAACTTGGAAGGGGGAGGGGTTCCCTAGAGCTGGCTGACCAGTTTTTCTAGCTCAATCAATGAGCCTCAGGGTCTGTGAAACCTAAGTTTGAAGGTGATTGAGGAAAGACATTACAAGCCATCCTCTGCGTTTCACACTCACTCAACTGCACATACACCTGCAAAAACCACATGTATGTGCACAGACCCACATATATATACATATAAACCCTCACACCCCCTCACAATCATTCCTCCACAACACTTCAGACACACACCACACATTCATATACCACACACACACTGATACACACAGACACACACACACACACAGAAACACACACACACAGAAACACACACACACAGAAACACACACAGAAGCACACAGAGATAAAACAAACAAAGAAAAACAAAACAAAACAAAACAAGAAAACAGGTGAAGTATCTTTGGAAAACAACATCCTGAGACTGCCTTGTGGCATCCTTTGCTTCCTGATTTCAGTCATGATAGGCTTAAACTTCTAGAGATTGACAACTTTTAATTTAAACTCATCTTTTTCAAATTTTGAAACACCTAGACTTATACACAAAATAGTAGAGATATTTTTACGCCATATGGCTTGTAAATTTAGGTCATTTTTAAGGTAACTTAGGTAAAACAGTTGCTGTGACCATTCTCCCACATTCCTTACTCTCTGAGAGTCAGCTGACTATTACCAGAAGCAATGCATGTATTTTGATGTTTATGAGAACTTGGATGTCCATGTGTTCCTTGAGAGCAGGCACAGTCAACCTGGGATGGATTTTATCTGAGAGAAGATTTACTTCACATGCCTGCTGTTACTTTGGAGATAGTCAATTCTCTCAGTAAGTGGCATATTTTTTCCCATGCAACAACTGTCTTTTTTTGGTGCAGACACTTGCACCTAATAGTCTTCCAATACTTCTTAATTGGTACCTACCATAACAGGATTCCAATTGTATCTTGTAAACTGAACAAGAAGCTATCCCTAAATGACTTTCCTTAATTATTTATTTTGGTTATCAATCAGAGTATTAGCAGCTAAACAAAAGGGATCTCATCCTATGATTCTAATTGTGCTGTTCTAATTGGTATAGTGTTCTTTATCACTTTTCATTTAATGATGGTGATATCAGAATCCTTGTGAACTATAATATATGTAATTCTAAAGTGCTGTTGTCTAGCACCTGAAGATTAACATAGCTATTGGTTGACAAGCAATGACTTGCTGGAATATCTCAACATGTCACTCTGAAGTATTTACTGCCTAAATATATCCAATTTTCTTTATACTTTTGTCTGCTGATGAACAACAGCTGCTTCCAAAGTTGCTTAAAGAAAGCTGATCAGATGAAAAAAAAAAAAAACAGTTTTCTTTCAAAGTAATGACAGTCAAATTTCCAGTGGACCTCTGTCTATTATTGTTGATCTCACCATCATTGAACTTGGATGACTTTTTAAAATGTTTTCCTTGGGAGTGTTTATGTGTATATTATGGGTATGTTTGTATGTATACTTGCATATGTGTGAGTATGTGTCAGTATGTAGAGGTGTGGGTGTGTATATTCATGTAGATCCCAAGTTGATATTAGGTGTCTTCTTCAATCTCTTTCCCTTACCCATTGAGACAGAGTATCTCAATTGAGTACATAGTTTTCAAATGTGGCTGTAGCATCCACACCCCTCTTCTTGAGATCTTGGGCTAGAGTAGCACAAGTGTCTGCATGTCTACCTGCCATTCATGGGGTGTTGGGGTTACAGGCTTTTGTTCTCATATTAGAGTGGGAAGCATTTTGACCACTGGACCATTATACTTTATCCTCAATGACAAAATGCTAGAATACTTGCATAATATCTATCTGATGGGAACAGGATACTGATGTATAACACATGGTGAGGATGCTCCCTGTTGTCATTCTCTTGATCCCAACTCTTCACCTTAGAAGGAAAATTTTAGATAGAAACTTTGAATGGGAAATAGATGATCATTCCGAGAGTGTTGTTTCTTCTGTTGAGTGTGTGTGTGTGTGTGTGTGTGTGTGTGTGTGTGTGTGTTTATATGTGTGGAGGTATGTACAAGACTGCATCTAAGTGTGTCTGTGAAGAAACAAGAGTGACATTGGAAACCTTTGGGATTTGCTCCTCCACCTGTTATTCTGCTCCGGAGTTTCTCAGGCTCTGCCTTTCAGAGCTTGAATCAAAGGTCACTACCATATTGACTTCGAGTTTTTTTATGTGGAATTTGGGAATCTCTAAGGTCTTCTTGTTTACCAGTCAAATCACCGAAACATCTCCCAAGTCCCAAGTTTCCAAATTCTGAATTTTCCTTGATAGAATAAAATATTTATGTACATTTATAGTTTGATAACTTCCACCTGTGTTTTTAAATATACATGGATTAATAAGCTTTGTCTACAGTAATTTGATTTGGTATAATTGTGATTGCCTCATGATATTGTGCACAAGAAGAAGCTAGAAGAAACTCAACTCTTCAATAATTCCAGTTACAGAGGAAAGTAGGTGATCCCCTGTTCCTACCTTCCGATAGCTTAAGGCTCCATTTAAAATGCATGTTTTACTGCTAGAAGAAACTCAACTCTTCAATAATTCCAGTTACAGAGGAAAGTAGGTGATCCCCTGTTCCTACCTTCCGATAGCTTAAGGCTCCATTTAAAATGCATGTTTTACTGCATTTGGAAATATGCTTAGTAACCACTGAGGTTAAATGTATAGTAGGATGTCACTGGAGGAACCCAAGACCTAGTACCTACTACTGATAAAAATGTTCTTAATATCTTTACAATTATAGATAATAAACACCAACTTAAACACCATCATTTCCAATGCCATGCATACTATTTTTGACTATTACTGATAATAAATTTCCTGAAATTATAATGAATGAAATGCACTGACTCCCAGGTCACCCATAACCTTAAAATGTTTATAGATTATGAGTTAGTACCAACTATGCATGTAGGTGGGATGCATGTAAATAATTCCCAGGGATGACAGCAGATTAACTTATTTTCCAAAATGTTCATCTCACATAGGACAATCAACTTGAAGTTTAAAAGGTCATTGATTTGCAAGTTTGATTTGGAGTTGAGAAAATAGCTCAGAGGTTAAGAGACTTGGCATGCAGGCAGGGCATATTGTAATTGAAACATCTATGTTATTAGTCTGGTATGGTATGACATGCCTTTTTCTCTAGTAATTAGGAGACCTGAGAAATGGGTATAATTAGAGACAGCTGGTTACCAGACTAGCCAGACAATACAGCACCAATACAGTGAGAAACTATGTATCATAGAAATGAGTTCAGGATGAAGAGATAGAAATACCCTACATTCTATGGAGGCCATTCATACACATGTGCATATATCACAAAAGAAGACTAGAATAACTTGTTTGTGATGGACTTATATACTTTCAAATTTAATACTTGCCAGGGAGTTTTTAAGTCATTGAGCAAAATGACTGATTGGCATGTTAATCATTGAGAAGTCATAGCTACAGGCAAATGATCTAAAGTATTTCTAAACATATTTTATTCATTTTGATCAAAATGTTTTATTGCTTTAAATATTAGTCCTGTCTGTTATTCATAAAACAAACAAATTGTCTAATTTAGATTTAATTACATATTGCTTTCATACATATTACTTCATTTCCTTTCCCACTATGAGTGATACATTTGTACTTTGTTACAATTATAACTAATGCATAAAATTAGACAATGAAAAGAAAAAGATGCTAGTAACTACAGATTTGCACAAGTGATTGAGGATTTAATGATTCATAATGACTTGGCAAATTCATGAGGACTAATTTAATCAAAAAGTTATTGCTGACATAATTGTGTGCCTCAATTAGCTTTCATAATGTGCCGAAAATCTGTTGCTTTGTACATTCCTGATTTGTTATATCAACTAATACATGATTCTGACTGAGCTTCTTTAGTAACAAGGAAAAATATTCTCCCAAGTAGTCAATTTAAATAAGTTCAAGCTTTTTTATATTGTTTAATACCATACATCTATTTCCTAAAACTTAAATACAATTAGTTTTCTTTTTTCAGGTTAATTTCTAACACTATTGTCATTTCTAACATTATTGTTCATTTTAACCTATCGGTAGTGAGAAGCTTCTTTTTCATAGCGAACAAATTTTTTCTAGGAGAAATTCTTAATAAATAAATCAGTGAAATGAGAATAATCTACACAAATTTACTTTCAATTTTCATTTATTTTGTATTTGTCTGTGTATGGGTGCAGCATATGTGTATAAATGGTATATATGAGTGTGATATATGCACATGTGTATGAATGGCCTCCATAGAATGTAGGGTATTTCTATCTCTTCATCCTGAACTCATTTCTATGATACATAGTTTCTCACTGTATTGGTGCTGTATTGTCTGGCTAGTCTGGTAACCAGTGTCTCTAATTATACCCATTTCTCAGGTCTCCTAATTACTAGAGAAAAAGGCATGTCATACCATACCAGACTAATAACATAGATGTTTCAATTACAATATGCCCTGCCTGCATGCCAAGTCTCTTAACCTCTGAGCTATTTTCTCAACTCCAAATCAAACTTGCAAATCAATGACTTTTTAAACTTCATGTTGATTGTCCTATGTGAGATGAACAATTTGGAAAATAAGTTAATCTGCTGTCATCCCTGGGAATTATTTACATGCATCCCACCTACATGCATAGTTGGTACTAACTCATAATCTATAAACATTTTAAGGTTATAGGTGACCTGGGAGTCAGTGCATTTCATTCATTATAATTTCAGGAAATTTATTATCAGTAATAGTCAAAAATAGTATGCATGGCATTGGAAATGATGGTGTTTAAGTTGGTTAAGCTTCAGAAATCAGAATTGCATTTCATTCAGTATGTGAGAACTGAAAAAAGTGTGATGCATATGGTTTAAAAATGAAGAATAAGAATTTCAACTATTTAAACAAAGAACAAAGTTGGGAAATGCATTTTGTAAAGTATAAACAAGCAGCAATAAACTGCTCAGTAGCAGACTGCAGTGACCAATCTCTTATATTTGCTTCCTAAGGAAGGGAATTGATCCAGCAGAGGTACAAATTTGAGATGAGGGTTTAAACTGCCCAATCAAAAATAAACTATTTAGATAATTAAAATCTATAGGACATTATAAAATAAAAGTTGAAAAATGAGAAATACTGCCATAAAAAATTTTAAAATAAAATATTGGTGAAATAAAAGAACAGTACAATCATCAATTAGTAGTAATCAAAAACATGACTAAAGTATTCAAGGAAGATGGTGAAGAAAAATTGATATGGCCTAAGACAGACATATTACAAAATAGACTGTGATTTAAATATGCACTGTGATGATAAAGAAATTAAAGAAATGAGCATAATCAAGAAATAAAACATTTACTAGACATCAGAGTATACGTATTCCTGCAGAAAGAACATTAGAGATGTCCTTAGATAATAAATTGTCAAAGATCTAAATTATAATACATGAATATTAGAGATAAATAAAACATGAGAAAACACACTTATATATTCAATATGTAGCATAATAAAATTATGATAGAAAATGACATAGAAAATTGCTGGGGAAAATCTGTTAGTCCTTCATCTGTTTACCATACATACATATATGGAGACCTTAGTTTGATCTTCATAACCCATATAAAAAATCAGGGTTGATGTAATCCAGGTACTTGGGAAAATTAGAGATGGAATTCCTACAGATGATGACCAGCCCAATCAGCAAGGCCTAGGTTCTAGTGAGACATCCTGAGATCCAAAACAAGGTGGGTAAATACTGAATACAATCACTTAAGGCTAAACTCTTCGCTCCATATGCACATAAATGCACATTTACACAGCTCTACATATATACATATACGCCTGCACACACATGACAAACATGAACATATACTTAAATATCAAAAGTACATAATTTTAACTAAAAAGTAAAAAAAAGCAACTATTGCCGGTTGGGACTAAAAATCAGGCAACTCTAACCTTCATAGGGCCACTAAATTGATGAAACTGCATATAGAATTTGCCAATTCATCAAACGATTGATCAGTGAATTGAACTATACTGACATATTTATGTTATTTTTAATGAAAATTCTGCTACATACTTTCCAGTTTTTAAATAGTTTTTGTAGTCCAAATTTCTAGAGATGCCGTGTGTAGATCTAATAAAAACTAAACATTTCATTGTTGATGATGTAAGATGAACAAAGAAACACAAATTAGTTGCTAATATAGCATGCTAGATGAGTAGCTAACTTTATTTGAAAAAAATTTGAAGAGAGGTGAGAGATTTAAAGAAGTAAGAAGACAGACAGAGAAAGAGAGAGAGAGAGAGAGAGAGAGAGAGAGAGAGAATGAGAAATGAAAATCTCAGGGCTTCCAGTAAGAGGAAAACTCGTAAGACAGGCCTGTTTTTTGAGGCAATATGTAAGGTCAATATGAAAACAATGTTGAAAGCAGAGAAAGTCACAGCTGTAAAAAATGTAGTCATAAATAAAATGAGATGCAAAATTGTGAATGGTGTAAGTTGTTCCAGGTACCTTTCTATCTACCCAGAAATATTTTATCTTAACTCTTTTTTTTATTTTTTTCACTCATACAAACTAGATAGGTGCACCTTTCCCCTCTCTCCCTGCACCCTTCCTTGGATCCCCTTGCTCCCTCCTGACTTTTCCCCTTCCTTTCCCCCTTCCCTCCCTTTCTCCCAGTGCTCCCCCCCCCCACCATTTTCTGGAGCATCCCTTAATGTGCATGTCAAACTTCCCTCTGTGTCCTCTCTGATGAGATGTAAGAACTCAGTGGCATTTCCTAGAGCTCTTTTTTGTGTTTCCCTTTAGTATAGGAGCACTATTGTGGCTGTTAATCCCTTGCTTGTAAGGATCTTAGTGCCTGTGATCCATGCTAGACTTTGGGGGGAGGTCAATGATATGTTGGTCATTGCACAGTTCATGCAAAGTCTTATTATGATTACTTTGGCCCTAACTTGTTTGGAGTATCATGCATATCGTTGCTCCTTCCCATGTTTAGGTTCTTATAATATTACCGCCCCCTCTTCCGCCAATTTCCCTGAGCTTTGGGATGGGGAGATATTAGGCTGGCCTGGTTCCTGGTGATTAATGTAGGGTCTCTGATATTTTTCTAGTTTTGCTCTTCCTGCACCGCTCTTGGCTCCATCCTGATGGGTATTGGATGTAACCTCCTCGCCAGAGATAAAAGGCTGTTAAAATAGTCTTATTATGAGAGTAGATTCAAAGATAGATGGAATAAAAATAGGAGAGGGGATGTTAGTCTCCCATTCACAGGATAGTTACCTTCTATCTGCCAAAATCTATGCCCTCCCTGTCTGGTGAGATCAAACCTCATCAATTGCAAATGACCTGGAAGGAAAGTCTGTGAGCTTAACCAGATGTATCATTACTTATTTGCAGTCCTTGATGGTGGTGGCCTATTTTCTCTGCTGTAGCATGATCCCCTCTCTCCTTGTTTCTGGCAGTGCCCTCCTTCCCTTCCCTCCTGTTTATAATCTTTGCAATTACTGTAGGATTACAGAGATTTATCTTCGAATGTGTCATTAAGTGGGTTTCGTACTAGGATCCACCTATTAGGGAGTACATAAAAGGCACTTAATTTTCTGTGTCTGGGATACTTCGCTCAATATATTTTTTTTCTAATTCCATCCATTTCTTCGCAAATTTCATTAATTCATCATTTTTCATGGCTGAGTGGTATTCCATCGTACAAATGTACCATATTTTCCTTATCCACTCAACTGTTGGACATTTGGGTTGATTCCATGACTTGCTATTGTAAACAGTGCTGCTATGAACATAGTCGTGGTTGTCCTATTGAAGTGACTTTTTGCTTTAAGGGGGATTATTCCCAAAAGTGGAATAGCAGGGTTATATGGCCATTTCAATTTTTAACTTTTTTAAGAATCACCAGGCGGCTCACCAGAGTGGTTGTATGAGCCTGCATTCCCACCAGCAATGTAAGAGAGTTCCCCTCTCTCCACACCCTCTCCAGCATTTGATGTTGTTTGTATTGTGGATTTTTGCTATCCTGACCCAGGTGAGATGATATCTCAGGGAGGTTTTAATTTGCATTTCCCTGATAGCTAAGGATGTGGAGCTTTTTTAAAGATATTTGTTAGACATTTCAATTTCTTCCTTGATAAAATTTCTTTTAAGTTCCAAGGCTCATTATTTAATTGGGCCATTTGTTTCTTTGGTGTTCAGTTTTCTCAGTTCTTTGTGCACTATGGATAATAGAGCTCTATCAGATATATGGTTAGTGAAGATTTTCTCCCATTCTGTGGGTTGCCTTTGTGCTCCTGCTACAATCTCTTTATCTGAACAGAAGTTCTTTAATTTCATAAGATCCCATCTGTTGAGTGTTGGTTGTAGTGACTGTGCTATTGGATGTCTGTTTAGGAAATGTTGGCCTAGTCCAATTAGCTCAAAGGAGTTCCCTACCCTTTCAACTAAGGTTTTTATAGCCTCTGGCCTTATATTGAGGTCCTTGATCCATTTGGAATTAAGTCATGTACATGGTAACAAGTACAGGTCCAGTTTAATCTTCTGCATGTGGACATCCAGTTTTGCCAGCACCATTTGTTGAAGATGCTGTTCTTTCTCTGTTGGATTTTTTGGGCCCCTTTTATCAAAAATCAAATGGCTGTAATTGTGTGGGCTTATACCTGGGTCTTAAACCCTTATTCATTGGTCTGTGTGTCTATTTTGGAGCCAGTACCAGGCTGTTTTTATTACTATAGATTTGTAGTATAGATTAAGGTTTGGTATGGTGACACCTCCAGCAGTGTTTTTGTTACTCAGGATTGGTTTTGCTATCCTGGGTCTTTTGTGCCTGCATATGAATTTTGAGATTGTTTGGTCAACTTTCTTTA
Organism: Typhlomys cinereus; assembly: GCA_023101885.1. NCBI lineage: Eukaryota > Metazoa > Chordata > Mammalia > Rodentia > Platacanthomyidae > Typhlomys > Typhlomys cinereus. The sequence goes on from JALPQD010000154.1 coordinate 714,620, forward strand.
AAGAATTGGTTTGGGATTTTGAATCTGTATATTGCCTTTGGTGGGATGGTCATTTTTATGATATTGATTCTGCCAATCTAGGAACATGGGAGGTCTTTCCACCTTCTGATGTCCTCTGCAATTTCTTTCTTTAGGGTTTTAAAGCTTTCATTGTAAAGGTCTCTTACTTCCTTGGTTAGGTTTATTTTTTTAGGGGCTCTAGTAAATGGGATTGTTTCTCTCAGGGGTTTTTCACTTCTTTCATTCTGGGTTTATAAGGCCACTGATTTTTGTACATTTATTTTGTATCCTGCCACCCTGCTGAACTTTGTTAGTTCCAGGAGTTTCCTGGTGGAGTTTTTGGGATCACTCAGGTATAAGACCATGTCATCTGCAAATAGAGATAAATTGACTTCTTCGTTGCTGATTCAAATCCCTTTTATCTCCCTTTCTTGTCATATGGACTCAGCTAGGACTTCAAGTACAATATTGAATAGAAGTGATGAGAGTGGACAGCCTTGTTTAGTTTCTGATTGAAGCGGAAATGCTTCAAGTTTTTCCCCATTGAGAATAATCCTTTCCGTTGGCTTGTTGTATACAGCTTTTATTACATTGATAAAGATTCCTATCATCCGAACTGTCTCTAGGGTTTTGATCATAAAAGGCGGTTAGATCTTGTCAAAAGCTTTTTCTGCATCTATCAATGTGATCTTGGATTTTGGACTGGTTTATGTGGTGAATTACATTTACTGCTTTATGTATGTTGAACCATCCTTGTGTGCCTGGGATAAAGCTTACTTGATCACCGTGAAAGATCTTTGTGATATGTTTTTGAATCTGATTTGCTAAGACTTTTTTAAGAATCTTTGCATCTGTTCATCAAAGAGATGGGCCTATAGTTTTCTTTTTTAAGTGTATCTTTATTAGATTTTGGTATTAAGATTATATTAGCTTCATAGAAAGAATTTGGTAGTGTTTCTTCATTTGCTATTTGATAGAACGGTTTAAGGAGTATTGGTATTATTTGTTCCTTAAATGTCTGGTAGAACTCTGTGCGGAATCCATCTGGTCCAGGACATTTTTGGTAGAAAGATTTGAGATTACTTCATCGATTTCCTCATATGTTATAGGACTATTTAAATAATTCAAAACTTCCTGATTCAATTTAGATAACTTGTGCTTACTTGGGAATTCATCCATTTCTTTTGTGTTGTCAAATTTCACAGAGTAAGTTTTTGAAATATGACATTATAATTCTTTTGATTTCTTGGGTATCATTAGTGATAACTCCATTTTCATCTAATGTTGTTAATTTGGGTTTTATCACTCCTGCTTTTGGTTAATTTAGCTAGGGGTGTATCAATCATATTGATTTTTCCAAGAACCAGCTTTTTGTTTGATTCTCTGCATCGTTTTCCTTATCTCAATTTCGGATATTTCTCCCCTGATTTTGCTAATCTCCTCTTTTCTACTGCACTTGGGAATGGATTGGTCTAGTGTCTCTAAAGCTTTAAGCTGCATTGTTAAGTTATTTATTTGTGATGTTTCTATTTTTTGATGTAGGCATTAAGAGCTATGAACTTACTTCTTAGGACAGCTTTCTTTGTGTCCCAAAGATTTTGATAAGTTTTATGTTCATTACATTCACTTCCAGGAAATCTTGAATTTCCTTTGTAATTTCTTCCTGAATCCAATTCTCATCATAGTGTTTCTGGGAATTAATGTATTTTCTGTGTTTGTCGTGTTGCGGATGACAAGCTTTAGACCATGATGGTCTGATAGGGTACAGGCTAGAATTTCAACTTTCCTGTATACATGTAGATTCATTTTGTGGCCCAATATGTGGTCTATTTTGGAGAAAATTCCATGTGTTGCTGAGAAAAAATGTGTATTCTTCGGTGCGTGGATGAAAAGTTCGATAGAGATCTGTAAATCCATTTCAGTAAGAGTTTATTTTATCTTAACTTTTGATGGACAAATGACTACCAAAAAATTATTGGTCCATTTCATAGTTCTCTTGCTAGAATAAATGTCTCCGGAAGGATTTTGAGTAACAAGGGTCTTATATCAGTTTATAATTAAGATTACAGTCCATAATGATAAGAATAGCCTATCAGGAGATGAAAGTGGACACATCACATTTCCATGCCATCTCACTCTCTCTCCTTCTCCCCCTTCCTCTCCCTCTCTCCTTTTCCCTTTCCCATTCTTCCTTTAATCTCCTGTCCTGGAAATTTCTCCACCACTATAGCCAGGTCTTCCCACAGTATTAAAGCAATTAAGATAACCTCCTACAGACTTGCACAGAGTCTTTTTTTAATAAAATGTTTTTCATCTGTGAGCTTGGAGGCTAACTTCCAAGTTGTCCAGTCGAGAGCTGAGAGTCACTGGCAAACCTGAGTTAGTGACAAGCAGGAAAATGGCTGCTGCTACTTCTCACCCTGACAGGACATGAAACATGCTTCTTTTGTTCAGCATTCTGATGAGACAATAGGTACAGAGCAGTTAGTGTGTGAACAGGGAAAAAGCCTGTCCAGAAGTGAGACTGACAGTGATAGGAAACACAGAGTAACAGGTCAAGAAGTGATTTCATGGAAATAGGGGCCAGTGGGAAGGAATACCTGTTTTTCTCCCATGCTTCTTAAGAGGTCAGGGAACCTTGCATAAGAGGTAAGAATGTAAGAGCCTAAAAGTGAGGAGGTACACTGCCTATGAAGACAGTCTGTCCTGGTATGACAGGGCTGTTACACTAGAATCTCACTGTGAGGAGATCAATTACCACTAGATCCACGCAGTGGTGGACATATCACCTTTCTCCCAGAAACCAGTGTGGATCTCAGAGAAAACAACCACACTCAGAAAGAATCTCTGGTACAGGAGATGGACAAAAGAAGGAGCATTTCTGCAGTTGTGAGTTTGTCTATTAAAAGGCCAATGATGGTACCACAGAGACCTTGATCATTGCTAGTACAGGTGCCCAGAAGAGAGCCTTGTTGATCTACACATGTGAAGGGCAGGAAGGACATGACTGGATTGGGGAAGGGAAGGGAGAGTGGGAAGGAAGGAGATAGGATGGGGTGGGAATGGGACTGACAAGGACATAAACTCATTTTGTATATTAAAAATTATCCTTAGTATAAAAAGAACGCACAAGTTACACTACTTATACAGAAAATGGACTAAACTGACATCTTTTCCATTGGATCATTTTCTGTGGTATTTTTAATTATTCCTTGTTGTCTGACTTTCAGTGAGACCATCTGTCAATCTGTTTATTTTCTTTTGCGGGTTATGCTGAGAATGTACCCTGAGATTCGTAAGCCTCACAGATATGAAGATATTGCATTCTATTGTCACTTGTAAAATTCAATGGCTAAAAAAGAAATCAAAAAGTATTTACTGGAAGAATTTGGGAATTGAAGTTTGTCTATATTGTAAATATTTCATACATTTTAACCCAGATCTACAATTTAGATTCCTCAAACATCTCCATGTGTCCATCACTCCTGCCACTGTGGATGTTACTTTTTCAATAGATATGTGATTTGCAGTAAGATGCTACATTTACACACAGTCTAGTTTCTTTCAATGATTGGTCTTCATTTTTATTTTCTTAGTTTGATGTATGATATTTTTAATGTTTGGGAACTTTTCCCATTTTAGTCTTCCATTATTGCAACAAAATATCTGAGGTACATAACTCAAGAGGGGAAAGATATATGTGTGTTCACTGATTCAGAGATTTCAGTCCAGGGTCCCTATTACTTTCTGCATGGTACAAGCCCACACAATACAGCAGTGAACTTGCAGAACTGAAAGCTGATCATCTCTGGGTGGTAGACAGTGAAAAGGAGAGATGAAAACTACTGTTCCACATGTGCTCTCCAAACACATCTCCTAGAGTAGAAAACTCTTAAAGTCCCTTCCACTTTCCATTACAACCAGATAAACACCAAGCCTTGAACACATGGACTGTAGAGGACTTTCCAAATGGTGGAGTATTCTCACATAAATTATTCCACACTAAATAGAGTGAAAACCTCAATAAATCCTTGAACAATGAAGTTTTGAGTGTTTCTCTTTTCTTTTTCTTTAGTAACAAGGACAGACCTCTACATTTTCTTTTAACCTCAATTTTAGACAATGTTCTTAAAGCTAGGAAGGTAATTTTGTAACCACAGAGCTACTATCAAATACTAAGAAATGCTTGTATTCTTGAAATGGCAGGAAGAAATGACAAAGAGAGTTTTCGTTTCTGAAAGCTTTTGTGACATTCTAAATTAGCCCTTAATATTAACTGAAGTTCTTGTGAAATGACACAAATGCCAAGACATGTTTTGTGCCACACATTTTTGATTTAGTGTCGTTTGCAACTAAACAATTCCTTTTTGATTCACTTCCTCTCTTGCATAATATCATGAAATGTCAAATTCTCTGAGGGATGGAAAAGAAAAATATGTTGGTAATTGTGCTCTAAATTTTAGTTGTCTCATTTTTTTGATAATTATTCTTTCCTTCCTTCATTTCTATTTTTTTAATCCCCATAAAATATGCTTTACATGTCTAGTGTATTCTAAATTCTTATCTAAAATCACAGTCAAATGATCTTGGTGGATTTTCATACATACATATAAAACGTGTACACATATATAAACATGTAACATTTGGGTGTGGAGAAAGATAGCGATAAACATAATAACAAAATGGCTCATGTCTTTATGGAAACTGTTAGGTATTAAAAATGTATTTCAGGCTGAAGCATCTTAAAATGCTAAGTCTAAAATTACAGTCATGAGTCTGAAGGTCTCCGGGAGCCATGATTCTTTCCTCTTTCCTAGGCCTTGAAACTTTCTCTTAAATTGTTCACTTAATGTGGTAATTATCTCTATATTATGACAAGTAGTCAGTTTTACCCAAACTTTTTTTCATTTAAACATTACATCTCAAAAAATACCCTCACAGTAATATTGATATTATGACTAACCACTTGCAATATAGCCTAACGAAGTTTGCAAACTACGTAGACTTGAATGTAATATATGTTAATACATATATGGAGTGTATGCATACATATAGTGCATGTGTGTATGTGTGGGTGTAGTGTGTTTAGTGTGTGTGTTTCTGACTACACAAATCTATTATAAGTTCAAAAACTATTATAAGACAGGCTATATTTTATCTTCATATAATATGCTTTTTATTTAGTAGAAAAACTATAATGTATTTTATATATATAAAAGAAAGATTTTTACAATTATTATCAGCTTTGAATGAAAATGATATACAAATATGTGGTTAACTATTATTGTGAATATTTCTGTGAAGGTATTTTGAGGACATTCATATTTCTGTTGATGGTGATGTCTTCTACAGCAGAGTGGCCCACATCCAGATAGAACATTGAGTAATCCCAAAGGCTGAATTGTCTTGTTTAACAAAGAATTACGTGAATGTTAAACCTTAGATTCAACAACAGCATCAAGACTTTCCTACCATCTCTTATATCACTTTCATGCTTGCTAACCTATGAATTTTCAAGACCAACCAAAATCATATGCGTAAACATTTTTATGTTTCCAGTTGAAGGTGATAGTTATTCATTGTGATGGTTATTTTCGGATTCCAATTGCACAGAAAACTGAGTCTTTAAGAAAATTTATGAGAAATTATCTATGTAAGACAGCCCTGAGGGAGAATGTCTTGACAGTATGATTGATGTGGAAAGACCAGTGCAGAGTGATTAGGTTCAGTCTCTGGGCAGATGAATGAAGATGAATAGAACAGGATCAGTAATTGGTTAGGTGGAAAGCTAGTAAACAGCATTGGACCCTGGCCTTCTGCTATTGCTTGGGTGATAATGTGACCGGGTTCCATTGTTAGGATGAACAATAACCTAGAATGAGGAGCAGAATGAACTTCTTGTTCACCTGAATTGTTCGGCTCATTGTGAAAACAATGAATATGAGATTAAGACAATTAGTGCTATAATCTTTCTTGTTTTTTTCATTTGTGGACCCACTAATATCTGATTTTGAGAAATAGAACCACAGAGCATGTTGTTCCTATGGATTAAAATTCAAGCCATTTATTATTGTTCCTATCAATTTAGATCATGAGAAATCATCACTGAATTTCAGATGAACAGCTTATCATTACTGTGGAAAAATTTTGTGCAGTCAGTTCTATTAATGTACCATCATTGACAAGACGCATTATATCATAGCTTGTTTTGGCTTAGTCTCAGAGATATTGGATAACTATGGCTAAGGGTAGATAAAAGAGTGAAACTGTTGAACTTATGGTATAGAGGGAGCACAGAAGAGTCAGTCTTGTAAGTCCACTATAAATGATTCATAGTCACATGTGTGTAAAATTAATGGTATTTTTTACAATTACCTAGATCAGTAGCTTTGGGCTAATATTTCTACTTTCCATATTTCAATGTCTTTAAACCTAATATAGATAAGTAATTAATTTACAGGATATCTGAGAGTAAAAATTAATTCATAAAAGGATAACATCTAGAATGATATTTATTTATTCAATGAAACTCTCAATAAATGATAACACATTTATTGTTGCCACATTTCTAGTCATTGGAGATTCACCAAAAATTTGTGGGAAGAAACTCTTCTTTCAGTAGCTATAATTCTGCTGAACATTATATTATAAGGAAAGAAGGATGTAAGGAGATTTTTCGGAAGGACATTGCATTAGTCTATGTGAAAGAAGTTGAAAACCTGTAAAGAATACATATGACAGTTGAAAAGAAGACAGAATAAATGGACTGATGAAATACATGTGACTGGATATAAGTAACTATAGGGTAGGTAATGACAAACTGAAATTATTTTTAGAATTGTCAGCATGCATGGAAGAATTATTAATTATGTTTTATATAATATCACTTTTAATTCATTTTCAATTGCTACTGTGATATCTATGAAATTGTGTGTCACAAAAATATACTTATACTTTTTTATTCCTAGCTGCCAGGAGCACTGAATAGAACTGACTACAATAAAAATCAAGGTTTTTTTTTGTTGTTGTTTTTTGTTTTTTTTTGAAACCCAGGGAGAAAATCTGTTTATTTCCTTTACTCTGTGGCCCTAGACTGTGCAGTCTTGGCTTATGAACATTTTGTGCTGAAAGTCAAAGTTCTTCATGAAGTACCTGTGGATACTGGCTCTCTTATCCTCTCCCTCTTTATGTTTAAAGCTCATGAGATAATATTAAACCCTGTCCTCCTGCATTATCAAGAGTAATATCATTGGTTGAAGGTTAGCTGATTAGAACTCTTCAGGTCTCCATTTTGTAGTTCTTCTTCCATGTAATGTGACAGGATTACATAGTTCAGGATCAAGAAATGAATATCTAGGAGGGGAAGAAATGGAGCAATGGCTACAGCCTTTACCCTCACAAGCAAAAGGACCTAAGTTCTTTATGTGCAAAAGCTGGGCAATTATGGTGGCCCATCCTGCAAGATGGAGTCTGAAATTCCACAGAGAAGGCTGGCTAAATAGACTGGCCCTAATAGTGTGGTTTGAACTTAATTTAAAAATCCAGACTGATAATAATAAGGTGGAAGATCAATGGACGATGATTCCTGTTATCACTCTTGGGCTTCTGCACATATACATACTCAAATGCACTCATGTACATTTACCTACACACACACGTACTTCCACCCACCTGCAAACTCATGTATCTCACACATACATACATGAAAAGAAAAAAATTGAACATCTTTGGGGGAATACTACAGTATTCTGTCTGAGAAGGTATGCTGTGTGAGCATCATTAAAAAGCTTGTTTATATAAAATTGAGAGCAGTGAGGAAAATGCAAGTTTTACAGGGAATGAGGGATGCGAATGAAAGGTGCGAGAGGAACTAGCCAAGTATATTTTTTTCACTCCTTGGTGAAAAAAATGGGACTTAGGGATCTCTCAGGGCAGAAAATTAATGATTTCCATGTAATTAGAATATGACCATTTTTGAAGAGCTCCGAAAGAAAGCTAAATCCAAAAACATCACTTACAATATTTGTCAAAATACCTAAAAGAGGGCAATAACAAGAAATTTTAATAAAATGACCTATTATAAATTTTTTGGTTTAATAAAATTATGCTACTTTATGAACAATTAGAAAATTAGCATGCATAATTTTATTTATTTATATATGTGTATTTGTGTGTGTGTGTGTGTGTGTGTATAGGGGTGTGTAAGGCTGCACTTGAGTGTGTGTACCTGTGACATCTGAAATTATCCTAGATAGCTCTCTTACCTTATAGCTTTGTTCTGGGGATGTCCAATCTCTGACTTCCAGAGATAAAATTACAGTTTTCTACCATATTCATCTGCTATTTTTTTTACATGGGATTTGGGGATATGAACTATGATCATTTTGCTTACCAGACAAAGACTGTAACCACTGAGCCATTTCCCCATCCCAATCTTTTGGTTTTTAAAGTTAAAAATTTTAAGATATTTCATGAAACCACAATTGATATGTGAAAAATCTATTTCTGCATTCGTTGATCACTATTTATTTCAATTTCTAGCCCGTATAGAGCAATTCCAAAGCTGAGAAGTCTGGAATGGGAAGTGTCTGTGTTTACTTTTTTGTACTATGTATCTTAATAGCATCATTTAAACTCTAATTATGCATGGAATTATATTGGATATGTTTTGAAAAATGCAAAGGAAGAAATGTTTTCATGATTCATTCTTCTTTAGTAAACATTCTTGAAGCTTTATTGCTGATGCAGCTCATCAAAAGCCATTCTGAAATGAAATGTATGGAAGGAAAACACTAATTAGGAAAATTTCCATTCCCAAATGCACATGTGAAACTACTGTTAATGTCAATCACAAGGAGATCACTTTCTGCAGAATGCCTTTAGGTAAAAATGAATCTGTCTTTTTTCTTCCCAATTAGAACCACAATATTTTTATCTAAGTCATTCATAAGTAGCTCTGGAGTCTTTGAAACTTTGATACCCATTGAATATGCTCTTATAATAAGAGCAGATCTTATAATAAGAGTTCTATTTTAACAGCTTTTTATCTCTGGCCAGGGGGTGACATCCAATACCCATCAGGATGGAGTGAATGGCATTGTAGGAGCAGCAAAACTGAAAAAAAAATCAACAAACTGTAATTCAGAACATCAGAGACTCTATATCAACCATCTGGAACCAGGCCAGCCTAATCTCTCCTCATCCTGAAGCTCAGAGAAATTTGTGGAAGAGGGGGCAGTAAGATTGTAAGAGCACAAGGATGGGAGGAGTAATGATGTGTAAGATACTCCACACAAGTTAGGGCCGAAGTGATCACAATAGGACTTTGCATGATCTGCGCAATGTCCAACACATTATTGACTTCTCACAGTCTAGCATGGACTAAAGGCACTAGGATCCTTAGAAGCAAGGGATTAACAGCCACAATAATGTTCCTATACTTAAGGGGAACACAAGAAAGAGTTTTAGGAAATGCCACTGAGTCCTTATACCTCATCAGAGAGGAGGACCCAGAGGAAAGTTTGACATACACATTAAAGGATGGGGGGGGCAGTGGGAGAAAGGAAGGGAGGGGGGAAAGGAAGGGAAAAAAAGGGGGAAGTAGCAAGAGGGTTTAGTGAGGGGTGGAGGGAGGGAGGGGACCACTATACCTATTAAATTTGTATGAGGGGAAATAAATAAATTATAAAAAAATTTAAAAAAGCATATTGGTTGTTCTGCTGTGTGAAACCAGTGGTGTTTTAGTTCCTTATAATTTTCACTGTACTAAATAAATGACCAAAACAAGTTGGGAGAAACAAAGGTTTATTCATACTCATGATTCTAGACTATAGATAACCATGATTGGAGAGTTAAACTAATCCTGATAACTAAACTGACCACATAATATCTACAATCAGAGTAGAGGGGCAATGACCAATGTTTACTCTTGAGTTGTTAGTCTGTGGGAATATTAGCCAGCTTTCCACTTTTATTCACTTGCCAGAGAATAGTCCCTCACACTCTAGGCTGGATCTTCCCCAGCCATCACACAGTTCAAACAATTTCCTTTAATCTTACTACCTTAACTACATAGGCCTTCCTTAATTTAATATTTCCCTGTGTGAACCCACAGATTCAGCTCTGAAGAGTCAAATGGACAGTAGGAGTCAACTTTCATAAAGGGGTACAGTAAAATGCATTCTTTTTGTTCACCCAACTGCATTTTCCTTATAACTGAATATTCCATCAACTTTTAGCTAATATTGTTACTATTTATTTAATGTAAATGTAGCTTACTTGATTCCTTTTAGGATACATTTAAATCACATGTTAGAACTTATTGCTACAATATAGCCTCAGTGATCTGTCAGCCCTGCAGCACACTAATTTAATTTATTAAACATGACTTTTTAAACATTTAGAGAGTCCACCAGTTTAAAATATGAAATCATTTTAAATACTACAAATATATCAATGAGTGTTATTATTCCTAATCTCCTGATTAAAAAAGAAAGAACAAAAATAAGCAATGTGGTATATATCTAAATTTAAATAAGGTTAGCTGCTAACCCTTAAAGTCTGCTTAAAAAGAAAGCATAAAATTCTTATCATAGAGGAATAAATCCTTTGGGAAATAAACAATAAAAATTACTTCCTGTAAATTCCTTGACCTCTTTGGTGTTATGAATAACACTCTTAAAATACTGCAGGCTCAAAATTATCAAAACACATGCAGTAGCTATAGTATTGCTCATGTCTTGCATTAACTATGTTATGGATGGCATAATATATTGAGGAGATGGAATGATCACATTGTAAGGGATAGATTTAGAGTTGAACTTGCTGTGTTACTTATTCATTGTCAATATGTTCCAAATATACAAAACATACCATTTTACTTGGCTTTATTATAGATGATTATCAGTAAGGTTAGAGGAAATTCTTTTCAAAATTTTTCCAAAACAAAGAGTGAAGTATAATGATGATCATAGAAAAAATTAAAATTTCATACTAAGTGACGTTGGCTTCTAAACTTATTAAGTTCTAGGGCCTTACAGAGGATGTGTAACTTCATTAATCAACAGGGACATAAAACTTACAACCACAATGACACAGCACTTCACTAACATTGGCACATCTGTAAGCAAAATTCAAAAGAACTGGATGTAATGGACTGGCAAGAATTTAGAACATCACATACTTGTGATGACAGAAATGTAAATAGGTGGAAACAAATAGGTCAAATAGGCTGAAAGGAGGAAACAAAAAGTCATCATATAATTTAGCAACTCATCCAGTACATAGAGTTATATGCATAAAATAAATTTCATTAACACAAATAGATACATAAATGTTCACATCAACATCCTTAATGGTGCACATATGATGGAGTATTATTTCATAATAAAAAATAAATGAAACAATACTATGGTGTGACTGAAACTTGAAAAACCTGAGCAAAGTGAAAAATATGCTAAAATCTTTATACGGTTCAATCTGAATGAAATGTCTGAGGGAGATGAATGTAAGAAGAGAGAAAATAGATCATAAGGAAAGAACATACTTACTTCAGTGTTTTTAAAATGATTCAAAAAAGCAGAGTACATTTGAGCAGACCTAAATCACATTCAGGCTTACCTCTGAACAAAGCATGCATTGTTTCAAGAAGCATGTCTATTAATCATAAAATGTAAGTACAACAGTGAATAATGAATTGACTTTCAGAAAGAAATTCTCTGAGAATAAAGATTGCTTAAGAAACATCCTGAGAAGAATTCAGAAGATATTCCAGATTTTCAGTGTAACAGTTTGAATGTTACAGTTTACTGTATCATTTGAATATATTAGCAAAGGCATTACTGTCAACCCATTATTGTAAGAACTCTATTAGAGAGATAATTGAGATAGATGAAAGCACATCTTAGGTTATTTTCTTTAATTTGTAGTTTGTACCTAGCTAGGGGAAGACTATGTATATGTAGAAAAATGTGGGATTGATTCACGTTTGTGCTACAGAAAAGATTTTGACAAGAATGATATTAACCTCAGCAGCGGGGAAGATAAAGAAAGACACAAACTATGGCCTGTACTTTGTAATCAGTTAGAAAAAACATAATCCAGATGGTGAACTTAAGCAATCTGTATTCCTGTTCTTTGAAAGGAATTATTTTCTTAAATTATGCTACCAGAGGAGAACCTGGGCATGTAAACTATGTTATACTTTGGACATAGTGAAATTGGTATAGTGGGAAATTCAAAATATTCTTATCCTGTGACAAAGTGCTCATTAGCTGAGATAATAGCTGATTTTAAAGATCATTTTTTTCTATGAAATGCATATGCACGTTCATACTTGGAATCATCCTGTTGTTCAATTCGCCAATAATTACCACCAATAATTCACAGTTGTGAAGGGAAATTGGTCATTTGCAAACTGTAATGAAATCTTAATCTGTGATAACTGCAGCATATGCCATTGCTTGTGTAATTGGTAGCAGTCTGCAAAGATCCAGCTCAGAGGCAACAATTGAAGGACAAAATTCTCATTTCCTAGATATATAGCATTCCTTGAAATAAATAGCCAGATAATTCTAGCTATTGAGTAATACATTATTTTGTAACAACCTTAATATACATCTTGCAACAAGGCCCATATTTGTATTTAACTACCTGAAATGACAAGACATTGGCTTAATGAAATTCTGGCTATTTATATCAAGGTTAAAGATATGCAGTGTTTTGTAACTCAAGCAGGTAAGAAGTTCAATGGCCTGTTTTTTTATTGTACATGTCATACATTTAAGTCAATGCATTGTAGGAAGGCTTTGTGAATATTAAACCATACAACCCCTAAAAAATGTCCTAATAAGAAGCAAGCTACTACAGGTCAGCACTTGGTGGACACTCTGTGGCTACCACTTTAGTAAGAATTAGTGAGATCTCTTTCTCTTTGAAGTGGGTTTAATATTTCATACATGATCACAGTGAGAATAACTTTTCTTATGAAAGGTCGTTTTATGAATTCACTTTATACAGGGTAGAAGGCAGATTTGTTAGTGTTTATAAGCTACCTGCACACATGTTGGATTCTTTTAGGCTGTAAATATATTCAAACTAAGGCTGAAATGTTCTGATCACTGTCTTGAATGATATCTCCTGCTTACTGTCCTTGAGACAATCACTATCTCCATTATAATGGTGATTTTTCTGAACTCTCTAAAGACCATGCACACCTTATAAATGCTTCCATACATTTTAAAATATGTAGATACACCTCATATGATCTATAGCATAAGAAATATTTTTGAAGGGGCATTCATTGTCTGGTAAGTTCTTTATGGTTCTCTTCCTGGAAATACAAAGACCTTTGAATACATGATTATATGCAAATGTTATCACTGTAGACCTTACAGTGTATATCAGTAAAAATCTATAAATAGTTCACATTCCTTTTGCTATAAGGATGACCATGTAGGCAGTTATATTTTATTATATATATTTATATTACATATAATATCTTTTCCCCAATTTTGAAGCCGTATATAAAAATTAATGGCACTCTAGAATTATACAGTGAAATAATGCTTTAAATATGCTCATATGAAAAAGTTCATCATATTGGAATGCATTGATCAACTGTTATTTATGTTTCATCATTTTATTTTTAACATTTTATTAATTGACAGTTTTGCATATTAATTCAATGGAGTTTAATCATTTTCATACTTACTTCCTTTTCATCTTGTTTTTTCTCTTGCTGAAACTCTTCTTCCCAGAACATCCACTTCTACTTTCATGTCTTCTTTTTGTGAAACACTGAGTTTAATTAGAGCTTCATTATTTCTTCATATATGCAAATATTACTAAGAAGTTCTCATGAGAGGCTGATTAAAGAGTTTGTATGGAAGCAACAAACATATGAAGATATATAAAATCAGACATTAATGACATGCTTAATAATTCTAGAAGAATTTTTGCACTGTTCTTTATATAAGATATCCACAAAAGTTCCAGTCATAGCAAGGATATGGCATGCCATGTTTCCAGTTTAAATTTATCATCAATATTATAAGTGAATCATGGAATGAGAAAGGTACAGATATGAAATCAGTCTAGAAATATTTTTGGAGGAATACATGTGACAAAGATGAAGTCCTGGTGTCTAATAACTTAAGAAACACTGGAAAAAGTATAGTATGCCAACAGATATCCAAATATTTTCTATTTACCTATATTAAACAATTACAATAGAAATCAATTCAGGGCTGCAAGGTACATGTGATTTTACACAGCATGTTCAAATACTTTAAACCTATGAATAGAATTACTTAGGTCCACTATGAATTGATATGAAATTGATAAATTGCTTATATGTTTATTTCTATTAGCCTCAAGTTTAATGTGTACCTATTGATTAAATTTAAATAGTTATTTCAAATATAACCATAATATCTCCCCAATTACAAAATACTTACAAGTTTGAGCCTATTAATTCCTTATGAACCTAGTGTTCTGACTGATATTGAAATAAGCAGTTTATTGACATAATATGATAATATTGTAATTAAATAATAATATTCTTAAATGTACAGCAATAAATATTTTGTATAACTATAAACAATATTGAGGGCTATACAAATATGCATTCCCACTTACCATCTAACCACACACCAGGTAGAAAATAATATTTAATGTTTGAAACTTCAAATAAATTGCTACATTTCATATTGCTACTTTTTATCTGATTATTAATAATTTACAAAATAAAATATATTTATTTTCATTTCCTTTTGCTGTTACATGGTAACTTTAAGATATATAAAAGAATATATTTAACTTATATAAGATAATATAAAATTACTCTATACATTCAACAAATTTGTTATGGTTTGAAATGTGGCTCCCATAGTCTCATGTGTTTGGCAAGGTCATGGCACCTTGAGAGGTGGAGCCTTGATGGAGGAAGGCAGTCACAAGGGGTGGGACTTTAGGTGGATTAGTCCCACCCTACCTTCAGGAGAAGTCTGCCTTTGCAGCAAGCAGTCTACAGCTCTCTGCTTCCAAGATGTCTGCAGTGACTTAGCCTCCTCCAGCTTTCGCCAGCCAGCCATGCTGCCTCTACTTTGAGAGACTGTACCTTTCCTCTGGAACCATAAGCTGAATAAACCTCCTTTTCTCCCTTAAGTTGATCGACTTTGGGTGTTCTCTCACAGCAATAGTTAGAAGTAACTGTTACAGAAATTGGTACCGGGTAGTGGGGTATTGTTGTGAGGTTAAAAACAGCTGATACCACAACGTGAAGTTGTTTGTAAAGTTGAGAGAAGTTGGTACCCAGAAGTATGGCCAATGCTATGATGTGGCTAGTGTGCCTTTGGAACTGTTTGTTGGGAGAAATATGGAGAACTTTGGGACTTTGTGCTGGGAAAGTCTGCGTCTTAGCGGTTGGACCAAATGGGCTTTCTCATGAGAGCTCAGAGGAAAGCAATGCTGTGAGAGACACAGGCAGTGGAAGCCCAGCTTGTGATGATCCAGAGGGGAACACAGACCATGTTTGCAACTGGACGAGTGACACATGGAGCCATGTATTGGCCCAGAGTTTAGTGAAGTTTTGCCCTCGTCCTGAAAGTTTGCCTGAAGTTAAGCTGGAGTGCTTGGCGGAGGAAAGTTCAGAGTAATGTAGTCTTGACAATGTGATATGACTACTTTTTAGTTGTCTTCAGAGTTATGAAAAAGAGCAAAGAATCAGGCTGGAAGAAGCAAAAAACTGTAAGATCTAATGATGAAAAATACAATACCAAACTTAAAGAGTTGAACCAGGAAGAAGCAGAGAACAAAATGGCTGCCAAAGAGATTAGCCCCATTTGTAAAGCAAAGCCTGGTCCAATTTGAATAATAGGAAGCCCTAGCCTGAGGGCAAGCTCCTCAGGGAAGGTTCTCACTTCTGAGAATGCAAATCCTTTCAGAAGACAGGAGCTAAAGGGTGGAGTTCCAAAGAGAGGATCCACTTCTATAAAACAACTGTCCAGGTGTTAAAGAGTTTCTCCCCGCCATGGTCAGCATAGAGAAATGGAATCAGCTGTGATTCAAGGGGGCCAGTCTTGGCAAAGTCGTTCACGTGGTTCTGGTTTTAGAAGCATCAAGGATGCAACAGGTCAGAGATGGTGGAGTCCTCCTCCAAGATTTAGAAAAATGATGGAAGCCAGGCATCATGTGGCAAAAAGTCTGCAGTTTAGAGGCCCAAGAAGAGCAGTTTGTGCTGTGGAGTTAAAGTCTGGTTTGCTATTGAGAAGTAAAGATGTTAGAGATTCCAGAGACAACCTGGGACACCTGCCAAGGAGAGCTGTATATCCTGAGAGGAGTCAGCTCAAGATAGCAACTTATTCTATGGGCAGCTGCACTGGAGGCACGGAACCAAAGCCCGTTGGAACTGAGATGATTTCAACAAAAGGTTCACCTGTTGGACTTGGAGCTACAAGATTTGGAGTTTGTCCTCCTGATTTTTCAGACCTCCTGGACCTATCTTTCCTGGATATGCCCCCATTCCTTCCTTTTGGAATGGGAATGTTTTTTTGTGCCATTGTATGTTGGAAGTATGTAACTTGTGTTTTGATTTTACTGGAAGTTTTGGACTTTG
Source organism: Typhlomys cinereus (assembly GCA_023101885.1). Lineage (NCBI taxonomy): Eukaryota > Metazoa > Chordata > Mammalia > Rodentia > Platacanthomyidae > Typhlomys > Typhlomys cinereus. The sequence continues at coordinate 731,235 of JALPQD010000154.1, forward strand.
GACTTTTGGACTGTGTTGGGACTATGACGACTTTTAAAGTTGGACTGAGTATGGTTTGCATAATGAGATGGCAATAAGCCTGTGGGGACCAGGGGTGGATTGGCATGGTTGGAAATGTGACCCCCACAGTCTCATGTGTTTGGCAACAACCTTGAGAGGTGGAGCCTTGCTGGAGGGAGGCAGTCACAAGGGGTGGGCCCTGTGGTGTGTTGGTCCCACCCTACCTTCAGGAGAAGTCTGCCTTTGCAGTAAGCAGTCTTGCAGTTCTCCGCTTCCAAGATGTCTGCGGTGACTTAGCCTCCTCCAGCTTTGGCCAGCCAGCCATGCCACCTCTGCTTTGAGAGACTGTACCTTCCTTCTGGAACTGTAAGCTGAATAAACCTTTTCTCCCTAAGTTGATTGACCTTGGGTGTTCTCTCACAGCAATAGTTAGGAGTAACTGTTACAACATTTTCTATAAAATTCTTGTTGAATTTCATGTAAGTTTTCAAGCGCATCTTCGTATATACATGATAGCACATAGAATTATATAAAATATTTTCAAATAACAAAATTGAAGTTCTTTGGAGTCCTTTTGCATTTATTTGAAAGGGGGGAGGAAGGGAGGGAGAGAAAGAAAGGAGAAAGAAGGAAGAGAGAGAGAAAGAGAGAGAGAACTGGTGACATACATGTGGAGGTCACAGCACAAATTTCTAAAATCTGTTCTCTCACTCCAACCTGTGGTACAGGAATTGAATTCAAGTCATCAGTTTGTGTGAGATGTTTTTGACTACTAAGTAATCCCTCTAGTCCCAAAATTTGAGTATTTATCAATTCACTTAGAGGTATAGTTTTGCTACAGAACAGGTAGCATTCAATGGATAAGATTAGAGGCTCAGATAGTTGTTACCCTTCCACACAACTTGACTTTTGACAGTGTTGCTAAGACAGTCTCATAGATAAGGATACAAGCATTGTTAAGAAAATTTCTCAGTTGGGGCTATGGTTACATGGTAGACACCTTGCTTAGAATAATCATGGATGCACAAATACTTGCCCAGCTATTAATGCTAAGAAAACAGCAATGATTGTGGATATTCATATGCAAAAAATTAAAAACTTAGATCTCTAATTCCCATCACTAGTGACATCAATCAAAAGAATAATTGACATAAAAAGAAAATTCAAACTATAAAATTGATACAAAAACATAGAATAAAACCTTTGATACAATATTTTTTATTTTAAATACCATGTAAAAGTTCAAACCAAAATACCAATAAGATAATTTTACTTAATATTAATATATTTTGAACTTAAAAAAAACATTAATAAAATCAACACATAATTCAAAATGTGGGAGAAAATATTAAGAAACTATCTGTTTAATAAAAACCTTGCATGCATGAAGAATTATTACAACTTGATAATAGTACAGTAAACAATTACTGGCACAAAAGTGTAGACAATCACGGGAGCTGGAGAGGTGGCTCAGGGGTTAAGCCTCTGCCTTGCAGGCGGAAGGTCCTGAGTTGGGATACTAGACCCCACGTATAGACGCCAGGCAGAAGCAGGGTCGGCCTGCATTTCTGGTCCTGGTAGGGTGGAGCCTGTGAATCCTGGGGCAGGGTAAACAAGGAGGAGGTAGAGGTGGTCCATGGTGGTTCCCGAAATGGTCTGTCGTTCTACACACACACACACACACACACACACACACACACACACAATTGAATAAATAATTAAAAAATTTAAAAAAAAAGTGTAGACAATCACTAAGGAAAATACTCAAATGATTAGTAAGTATATGAAAAGAGATTAAATTCCCTTATACAAATGATAATTAAATCCATACTATATTTGGATAATTATAATTAAAGGATAGGCAATGACAAATACTGACAATTATGTACCTAAATTATTATATGCTTAGATTGGTAAGAAAGCAAAATTGTGCAGAAATTTGAACAAGAGTTTACAAATTTCCTAAAATATAAATTAAATCTAACATGGGGTCTGATGACTTCACTTTCTGAGATGTTTCCAAAAGCAGAAATAAACATATGTGAACAAATATGTACACAGCAGTCCAAACCTGGAAAGTATGTTGCTATCATTAATGATTGCAAATATGTACATCAATAAACGGACCACCATTCATCCACAGAAAGAAGCCTATAGATGTGTGACTTAGTATGTTATGCTTTGGGAGGGAGATGACATTTAAATAAAACACATGTACACAGAAGATCTGATATTGACAATTTTGGCAAGAATATTTGTGTTTCTTAAATGTTTTCTGTGTTCACAGTAGTCCAATGGGTAAAATTAGTTAATGAGTAGGGCAGTAAAAAAACAGTAAGAAGATATATATTTCCCACTGCTTAGTGTCATGCTAAAGAACTTATTGTGAGAGGGATGAGTTCACTTTAAAGAAACTGCTATGTGGAACTGACCTGACATTTTAATCACTGACCTGAGGTTTTATCAACACTTAATTGCTATCAGGAGACTAATGATCAAAGTCACTGAGAGTTTCTTGACTCCATTATAGACTGAAATATGTTCCATCAAAATTCACTGTTTAAGTCTGGGTCTCCAATTAACTGTATTTAAATCTCAGGCCTTTAAGTCAATGATAAAGTTCAAACGAATGCATAAAGTTGGGGTCTAGTCTGATAGGTTCTCTTTCCAAGAAGAGGAAGAAACTTTAGAGGAATTAACATGAAACTAACCCATAAGAGAAGAAATGGAAACAAGAAATGTCTGCAGCCCAGCAAGATGTACTTCATGAAGAGCAAACCTTTTTGTGTCTTGATCTTTATGTCCCTAGACATATGAATTTCTGTATTTAGAGACTTCAGTTTCTGATAGCTTGTTGTAGCCTGTGCAACATAATTCACTTATTAATGGTGACCAGAAATTCTGAAACATTCTTTGCTTCATCTGCAAGGTAAGGATAAAGTAACTACAAAGACTAAATGAAAAATTGGGAACTCATACCTGAAAGGGTTGTATTTGTTAAATACAAATTATAATCTTTAACTTAATTTAATTAATCTAAGCATCTAATTGCAATTGTGATGATAATACTAAGGGGAATGTTTTCTCAAAATATTAAACTAGAGCTGAAGAGATGATAAAAGTACCTGAGTTTGGGTTCTAGATCCCAGGTAAAAATGCAAGGTGCGAATGGCAGTTGTTTGAAATTCTTGCCAGGGAAGGAAGAACCAGAGCAAAGGAATAGGAAGTAGAGCAATCCAGGATGATTTCTAAAGTCACCCTTAGACATCGTCACACACACTCATGTGTCCTCTTGTATGCACACCTGCATACATATTGCACAGAAGCATGTTGGGCCTCATCAAGACCCTGGACAAGGCCAGTTGGAACTGCCTGAGCCTGGCTAGAGTTTCATGACCTGTTTAAGCTGCCTCACCAGCATAATTCTGCATAGTCTTGTGGCTGATGCAATATAGCCTTAGGTTGCAACAGCAATTGGCCCATAGTAATGCCCCAATAGCGCATAATAATCTCATGAGACTACAAATCTCACGAGACTACGTCTTCTACAGTTGTTGCTGTTAAACTGCTTAGCTGAGAGGGCCAATCAGCAAAGACTCACACTAAGACTTATGGGATGTCGGGTGGGGTATAAAAGGGCCTGACTGATGGAATAAAGAGCCTTTTCCTGCTTTGACAGAGCTCCCGGCCTGGTGTGTTTTTCCCCGGTAGTGAGAGGGGTCAGGGCCAGAGACACTCATCTTCCTGCTCAGCCCCGGGTTATGCCTGGCTAGACCAGCACTCCCTTCTGGACTAGCTGCCGAGAGCCCAGCAGAAGCATACCTACACAAACATACACAAAAATAATAAAATGAACGTTTTTCATTATTTGCCCATTTTGCAATTTTTCTATTCTTAGGGGATCACTTCTCCATTAGCTTCAAATCTTATGCAATTTACATTTACGTTTCTGAAGGAAATTTATTTTAAACTATTTAGAGGATTTTCCATTTATTTAAGTTTAGGTAATTTTAAGTTGAATATTGTAAAAGTTTGTTGTTAACAATAATCTTAAATTTTCTTTGCCATGCTTGAATTCCCTTTCATTGGCTCATAAATGCCATTTTTTAAAATTTTTATTATTTATTCAATTGTGTGTGTATGCGTGTGTGTGTATGCATGTGTAGAACCACAGACGAATTCGGGAACCACCATGTATGCCTCCACCTCCTCCTTGTTTACTCTGCCCCGGGATTCACAGGCTCTGCCCTACCAGGACCAGAAATGCAGGCCACCCCCGCTTCTGCCCAGCATCTATACGTGGGGTCTAGGATCCAACCTCAGGACCTTCCACCTGCAAGGCAGAGATTTAACCCCTGAGCCACCTCTCCAGTCCCAAATGCCATTAATTCTATCAGGCATTTGTGTTACGATTTTTATTTGTGTGTGTATACATGTATTAAATAAATATGCATTTTATATATTTTTATATAATATTAATATGTTTAATTGTAAAAATATATAATATTTATATATGTATAAATATGTGTGTATATATATAATTTTGTATGAAGACCTCTATAGTTTTATTTTGTTTTAATTCACCAAATATTACAGACATTGTTTCACATTAGTGTCTAAAACTTTTATGCATATGTTTATTTTTTACCTTAATTAATTATATTTTTCTTGTTAAATGATGAATTTTATAATCTCTTGAGTACAGAAAGCATCTTTCCTTGCTTTCTCTGAAATGATGATTATTCAGGTTGGAGTTTCAACTCCTATCAATAGATTATTCACAGTCATCCAAGTTGCCTCTTTGTTGATTCTCCTGAGTGTGGGGAAGAGTTTTCTTTTTTAAAATATCTCTTAATTCAATAAATCTTCTAGAAGCTGTTTGATAAAATATGTATATTTTTCAATTTCTATTCCTTTTATTCATCTCTGACTTACTACTATGCAATGCTCATACTCCAGTTACTCCTTGCACTTGCCCTTTACATATCACATTTTCAATATCATTGTTTCCCATGCAAGTCAATGTTTTCTCTTCTAATTCTTATTGAATGTTCATATTTTGTTATTATTGCTTGAATCTTAAAGTTGCCATTATTTAAAAAGTTTGGTAATGTTTTAATTATCATTTCTTTTGCTCTGAAACCAAATATTGTGCAAAGTTTGCATTCCTTTCTTTGCTTTGCCTGGGCTTTGAGTACCCTGTTTTCTGCCTAGGCGCCTCCCTTTCCATCAAAGTTACAGAGATACACTTCATCAATTGCTGTCCAAATGTTCCCCAAAATAATTTGTATTATACTTTAAACATAAAATCTTAAAGAACTTTCCCTTAGGCATTACAATAGCATCTTCTTGTTTTACTTGTCAGTCAATAGTAACTGTGAACACGAAATTATTCATAACTATGCATGTTAGTTTGCAATTGCTATGGAAAAATATCTGAAAAAAGTCAGATTTGCATAGGAAGGATCTAGTTTGTTTTTTGTTTCAAAATTGTAAGATTATAATTAACTGTTCTACTTTTAATCATGTGGAAAGTCAAGACATCATAGCTCATAAGTGTGAGGTAAAAAAGTTCACCTTACAACAGGCCTACAGTGTACAAGTGGAAGAAGCTTATGATGATAATTTAAATTTTAGTGTTTTATTTTAAACCTTTGAAGGAAAGATCTACCTTTGTTGCTATGTTCTTCAACTGTGCTCCATTACTTAGTAACGTCTGGGATGTGATCTCTTCACTTCTCAATAAGGCCACTGATTAGATCAAATCCTTAAATGTGAGTCTCCTCAATAATTTTTATTGCTAAATTAAATTTCTTTCTTTTACTTTTTTGATAATTCACCTTTGTACATAATGAATTTAATTAATTTCTTACCCCCACATTCTTACCCCTGATTCCATCCTCCCATTTCAAACTTCTTGGTCCCAAGAAGTTTCCCGACTAAAATTTCATGCCATTTGTTTCTGTATGACCGAATGAGTTTAATAAGTGTTACCTGCTTTAACATGTACTATCTTTAAAGCCCATTAACTTTGTTTTCCATTTATGAAAACATTTCTGAACAAGTAATTTAAAATGTCTGCTTACCACTTTGAAGCATTGTACTAATAACGTTTTGTATTTCATGTTGATACTTAGAACATTTTGTCCAATGTTTCAGCCTCTCAGCTGAGCATCTATTTTATTTTTTCTTTCACCCATGATTTCATGATTTTGTGCAATCATTATAGGAACAAGTATTTTACAAGCCTGTGTCTAGAGGAAACACTAACCACAGAAAATAGCATTTAGCAGATTTTTATTTGGATCTGAAAACTATCCAATTATTTTTTAGCTAAATTTTCTAAAGTTCTTATTTTTTTCTTTGCTCCTCATTCCCATAAAATGCTCACTCAGAATACATAAAAGCATAGATTTTATAAATAATTCTGAAAGCCTTTGGTGTATATTTCTTTTTTTTTTTGAACTGTATCATGTTGTTGTATTTATTCAGTTAAAAAGGAAATTTATCTTAGGAATACCTTTTTTTTGGTGTATATTTCATTACAGGTGTCACTTAGACAATTGATAACTGAGCCTTTTGCAGTAACTGCAAAATTATTTAGTTAAGGTAAACTTCTGAATAAGTCCATAGGAGACAATAAAATCCATAATTTGTTAGACCATAATAGACCTCAACCTGATCTATTGATATATATATGTATATAGGATAATATATTATCAAAGATAGTAAAAATATCCTGCTTCCTTATATTGTCTGTGTCAAGGTATTGCAACAATATAAAAGAGAAATCAAGAGGATTTCAAGACTGAACCACATACACCACGCCTTTTAGAATTTTTAAATACTGTTCATTCATAATCTCCAAATTTACTTTACTGTCCTACAGTCTAATATAAGCTTCTCTGCTCATTTACATAATATTTTGAAGAAATTGGGAGGGTGGGTAAACATCTTCTTTAAACTGTTTCAAAACTTTGCTTTCATTCATTTGCACATATTAAAATATTGAACTCTTTGCATACCTAGACAGGGTGCATTACAATGAAGATAACTGAGTGTTCCTTGAATCCATCTTCAGAGTTGAAGCACTCATTCACCAATTTCTATTAATCTCAATAGCTTGCATTTTTTACAAGATTTAATGTGAATTTCTTCTTAACACATATAAGATAAAGTTTTCATATTGAATAAATGATATTCATTATGCCAAAAAGGAGGAATTTGCATTGTTTTGAGCTACATTGTTGAAATACAAATATACAGATTTTATCACTGAAAAAAGTCTCAATTGCATTTCTTCATCAGGAACTTCAACTTAACTCAAACTTTTTCACACCTCGATTAGAAAGAAAACAAAACAAAATCCCAGAAAGAAATAAACTGTAAGTTGATTGGCTGCTGAGACAGCAAGGACTTATACAGAGACCTGTATATCACATAGCATCAAGAAGGGGATGACTGGCAAGGTATTAAACAGATGTGTCTCACTTGGTGAAGGTCACTCACTTATTAACTTGTCATACTATAAATGGGTCATCAGTAGGGGGACCAAGGGTGTGTGCAATGTACAGCGTCATATATATACACATGTGGCAGCGCAGCTGCTGCAACTAAAGATTAAAACCAGTACTAAGAGATAATCTCAGGGTTATTCATAAAATCAAGTCAGAGAGAAAGAGGTCAGGGTGCTGTAGGTTCGCACATGATAGCTTGTATTCTTTATCTGTGTTTTTGTACTACAATAAAAGAACTGTCTTGTGCAACTTTGAGATCCCTTCCAGGGCAGCTAGATCCTGATTATTAATTATGGACAGTATGAAGAAATGGCTAGCTAGGTTACGGCTTTTCAAGAAAACAGTTACCATAAATACGGAGTCATTGTTGGATTGTTTTTGGCTCAGACATGAATCTTTCTTATAGATAGGATAATTATAAATCTCAATAGAAACCAAAAAGTGGATGACCCATTATATAAATATAGAAAAGGTTTCAATGGTTTTGTGTTGTCACAGTTAGCTTCTATGTTGCAGATAAATTCATAAGCCCACAGTAAAGGGAGGGCAAAAGGTTTTATTCTCACTTACAATTGTTTGACTGGGCCTTTCCATCACATACCCCATCACTTACAGGTTTGCTCAGGGCCTAAACGCAACTACTGGTTCTTTTCAACTGTGTCCAGAGCTCTAGCCTTCAAGTGTCAAGTTGACACCTGTATGTAGCTATCACCCTTTATCAAATCCCACCCTTTGCCAACTTGGAATGAAAGACATTATTTTTGTACTGTAACCCTTCAATCTTGTCCCCACAGATGTTAACATTTATCTTAAGATAGGAAATACATTTAAATTTATTAGTTCTCAAAGTCCAATAGTTCAATGGCCTTATGTTGTACATTATCTAGTCAGGTCCACTGAGAATCACTGCAAAATCTGTCACTTCTGTTTTCCTTGCCTCTGGATGAATTGCTTTCCTGTAAGTCATCTCCAATGTGCCCTTACAGCTCTCCTCAGGGTATGTACTAGGGTTATGATAATTCCAGTATTCTGGGGTCACCACTGGGCTCCATCTCATTTGATCTCCATGATTTCCTCAAATTTGCATCAAAACAAAGTCTATCTGGACAATGCTATCATTCTCTGCAGTGAGGTGGTAACATACCCTGACCCATTTCAATCTCAGCTGTACCAACTTCTGTATTCTGGCTATGAAAATATGCTTTTCAGAGCAGCCAAAACCATTGAAGGGCAAGTGAACTACTTCATTAGGCTTTCTTCCATTAAACACAATGTGTGTTTTCAAATCACACATTAATTTTATTATTAATTTTTTCCAGTGACCCAGAGTAAAATATTCATATTTTTTCAATAATGTCCATTTCTCCAATTGTCATAGCTGCTTTGCTTTCTGGCTATTCCTCATCCAAAATATGAAGGCTGCCAGCACAACTTACCAAGAAAAACATTCCTTTATATTTAAATTGAACTTCATGAATTTCTTATTCCCTTTAACATAATCTCGGGCCAAACAATTCACAACTCTCTCAGCATTGCTATTTTCCAAATGGCCCCCTAAACTCTGCTCAATGTTGTTTGTAATCCACAGGCTCAGAATCTTCAAACATTTCTGTATTCCCCCAAAACAAATTTAAATCCATGAAAGCAATATATCCAGATTTATTGGCAACATTCCACTTCTCTGGTACCAAGTTCTGTCATTTTCACAAAAGCACTTCAGTTTATGGTACCAGAATCTCTTACTCTCATGGCAATACTCCATTTTTCAGTACCAATTTCTGTTGTATTTAGCCTGAATGTTGCCAATAAATTACAACAAATGACTTAATGGAGAAGAAGGGAATTTATTCTTTCTTGTCATTGACTGGGCACATCTCTGAGTACAGCTTGGCATGAGAGCTCATAGCAAAACCAGGAGCCAACTAACTATCCACACCATATTCATTGCTGAGAGAGTAACGATCCCACGTAACAAACCAGCATCTGGTCAAGTCTACCTCCTTCCATCTTACCCCCTTTCATGGGGAAAAGACTCATTGGTCATGAGATCAGGAATTGTGTTTTCCCTATTTTTTAAATAATCTCCTGCAGGTTTGCTCAGGGCTTAATTCAACTACCAAATCTTTACAACTGAACTGCGAGCTCGCCTGAATCTAACTTTAACACATGTAAAACTACACAGATAAGTAGCTTGCCCTTCTAGAGATCTTTCTCCTGACAGTATCACAAAAATACTTTCTGTATTAATATCTATAAAACAATGACTATTTCTCAAACACACAAGCAAACATAAAAATACATACACAAAGACAAAAATCAGATATTTCTTTTTACTATCATCCACATTTTAAATATTTCTCTTCATCTTTAATATTTACATTACATATTTTTTCTTAATGGTGCAACTGAATAACCTACAAAAACTCTTAAGAGGGGGAATAAGAATTTGTGTTGACCGTGGTTTGAGATGTTATCGTTCATTCTGGCAGAGAAGGCATGTTTTCATGAGCACAGTGCACGGCACAGTTATTACATGGGGTCTAAGGTTAGGGAGCAGAGAGTGGACAGGAAGAACATCCGGGTTATAAGAAGACTCATTCACAGTGATCCAGTTCTTTCAACAAGGCTCTGCTAAAAGTTCCACAACCGTCCAGAACCACACTAACAGCTGGGAAACGAGTGTATAGCCATAGGAGTCTATGTGTTGCTACACATTTAAACAGCGATTATGAGCTGTGCTAGCCAGAAAAAAAAGTAAGCAGCTAAAAACAGGACCATGTCAGCATACTATATTATGCTCACATCTGAAATTGTCCCATTGTTCATAGATACATAAATGATGCTTTTTTTTCTACCACTATAGACAGAATAGATATTTACAAATTCACAAATCTTATCACCAGGGGCAATTCAGGCATTCAACAATTCTTCATTTCTTTGTTTGAACACTGGTTGATATGCTCAATCACTCTCGTCTTGAAATGCTATTCTTATTTCTAGTACAATATTCAAGTGGTTCTCTTGAATCTCTGAGTCATTGTTTTAAAAGATTCTTTTCATGGTTCTTTATAATTTTCTCCTAGAAATGTTTGAGTGCCTTAGGCTCCATCTTAGATTTCTTTTATATATACTTCTTTCCCTCAGTGAACATCCAATTTCATGAATGAGGTAACTTTGATAATAAAAGAGTTACTAACTTAAATCTTCAGCCAGGACTTCTCTTTTGAATTTTTATTGTCATCATTAATTAGTTTATATGAATCTGCAGTTTTTCCAGTTGATTTCATTGTTTTTTATTTTCTTTTAAAATTTTAGTTATTGTTATCAAGATAACAGTTGCTATTGCTTTCTTTCACAGCTTTAAGCAGCAGCACAAATAAATATTAAAATTTTAGTTAATATTCTTAAAATTTATTTTCAATGGAGTATCTTTAGATTTTTCTGCTTTAAATATATTTAGGGTACGATTTTATGCACTTAATAAAAAATGAAAATTAATGAATACTTAAAAGTGTGCTAAGCTTCAGCTGTAACAAATAAATTTAGAAGTGATTTGTTGAATACAGTTCCAATGTACAGATGGTTCCATAATAAAGCACAAAATACATAATTATTGATAAAAAATTGCATATTGCAAGAGAGTGAAGACAGACAAGAAAATGTCCCAGAGTTTTTTTTTCCCCTTTTTTCCACATTTTTTTTGTTTCAGTGAATGTTGGCAAGGATGTACAGAAAAGGGAACATTCATTCATTGCTGGTGGGAATGTAAACTAGTACATCACCTTAGACATCAGTGTGGGGGTTCTTCAGAAATTTGTATGTGGAATTATCACATGACCCAATTATACCACCTCTGGCAATATTCCCCAAAGACTCTGCCTTGTTACAAAGACACTTGTTCATCCATGTTTCTTGCATCTCTATTCACAACAATAAGAAAATGAAATCAGTCAACACACCCAACAGAGGAATGGGTAATGAAAATGTGATGCACATATATTAGCCATCAGGATGGATGGGATTATGGAATTTGCTGGTAAATAGATGGCAGTGGAAAATACAATACTGAGTGAGGTATCTCAGACACAGAAAGAAAAACACTGATCTCCTAACTAAAGAAGTTGGCTTAGAATTCCTGAAGAGTCAGAATATTTGAAAGGGACTAATGAGTGGGAGAGTGGGAAGGAAATGTTAGTGTGCAAATGTCGGGAGAGGTGACATAGGTTGCCACTGGCATCAGGTGGAAGGAGTGAACAATGGGAGAAAATACTTAGGGGAAATGAGGCAATGGAGTGTAGGACAGGCTGAGTAAGAAACCTAAGAAAGTGGGACGCAAGCACATAGAAAGCAACAATGATATTAATATGTCAAATCATTTGAAAAAGAAGCTAGAATATACAGTCCCTTAACAGAGAAACACAAAGGGCGGAAGACAGTATAAGACAAAACAAAATATTCCCTGGCAAGTAAACAGAGGCAAGTAAACAGTGATACAAGGTATCAAGCAGGTATGTGATGCTTGATAAGTTATTGTGCAAAAAGTCTCAAAGACCCCCAAAACAGCACAGGTTTTTTTCATTGTTCTTGGTTTCTCTACAAAAACTGACAGCAAGATTGTATGACTGAAGTTAAAACACATGTGGATCACAGAACATGAAAAATACCAGGTGAAGCTGACTGGGATGTTTATTCATTGTTGAATAGCTTCCATAGTGCCAGAGAGTACTATGGAGGCTACCAGGGGAGAAAAACTATCAAATGTATCATCAATCTGTGAAATCTGCAAGTTTCAACAACCATCAACATGGCAACAGTTGACCATCAGTGTAATGAGGCATGAATATCAACGAGACAATCAACAACAATTCTAACCAGTTTAAGAACCGCTTGTTAGAATGGAACACATTCCTGTCACTGTAAACTAGAACAAGAATCTGTGAAAGGGAAAGACATGGGTCTCAGAGCAAGCTAAGAAGTGCGTATACCAAATTGCTTTATAAATATCTGTTATTATAACCATAGATTGGAAAAACATTCAGCACTCAACCTAGAAATCTCCTTCTTCATCAGAAGGAGTTTATTGCTGAAAAGCACAACTCTCTAAAATGCAGAAATTAACTGACTGTGGACTACTTGTCCCTAAACAGGAAATATATACATCAATCACTCCCAGTCCAAGATTCAGAGAACATCATAGAAGAGGGAAGACATTATCTCCTGAATATTACAGAGTTGTGATATGCAAGATTTGTAAAGCAGATATGCATGCTTACATAAGAATTGCAAGGGATCTGTCAACATCTCATCATGAAAGCAGAAGGATATCAAGATCTACAGCTCTCTGAGAGACTGATGAGGATTAACATTGATGGGATGAAAAGCAGAATGCTTTCTTTGATGGCATACCAACTGACCTCTGACACTTATTGGAGCATGAAGCATGTCAGACGTATGTTATTAAAGTCCAACTAGATGAAACACAGTTAGTCACAAAAGTAAAAATATTTATAAATAGGAGGGAGTTTAGTAGGGGAAATGAAGGATTGTAAAGGGTAAGGGGAATGGAACTTGGGATTAATGGGTAAAAATTAAAAATATTATGAATTCACTCAATTAAAATAAAGGAATGGAAAAATAAAATAAAAATGTAAAAACAGTATTTTTGTTTTACTAAATCTAGAACTTTGGTTCTAGATACAAAACAGTATAGGTATTGCAGGTAATCTAGAAGTGATTTAAAGCATTCAGAAAGATTTATTCTGGTTATATCCAAATGCAAGTTTAATTTATATTAGATTTTAGCAAATGAATATGCTGATCTCCACAGGGAGTCCTGAAAATAAGCAGATACTGAAGGATGACTGATGTAATTTTTTCCTTTTCCGAAGGAGACTGTCAGGTAGTAATAATGAAAAAAAGAAAACAGGAGCAAAAAGGTGGGCAAGATACTTCTTGGCAGAGTGGTAAAGGGAAACAGCTCTCAATGTCTCCTGATGAACCTGTGTTCCTACTCATAGGCCATTTACCAAGCTGAACTGCACCTTGACTTACTCTTGAGCATCACACCCTTTGGATTTTCCAAACAGTGCTGACAAAACCTTTTATCATTCATGATTCTTCCATGCAGAAGACATATCCTGTCTTGCAGGAGACCCAGTAAATTACTTGTTATGATGAGATAATAGGATGCTCTTCCTTGGAGGTTCCCTTTAGATGAGCCTGCAATCTGTCAGATATATAAACTATAGAATTAGAGTGAGCCACTCCTTATGTTACCTATCACCTAACCTCTTCTCTGTGATGTAGCTGGATTATAAGCAAAGAGCACACCAGGGATATGCTATACTTACTTTTAAAATAATGCTAGTATATTCCTTTCCCATTGAAAAATCTCAAACAAAAGAGCAGATTGATTAAACTACTGCATTTGTTTCCTATTTAAGGTATAATTTGAGTTCTTAAGAAATAGTAGCTGCTCAAATATGAGGATTATAACCAATGATGCATTATGTAGCAAAATCAGTCTTCAAAAAAATATGTACAATGGGGGTTGGAGAGGTGGCTCAGGGATTAAGCCTCTAACTTGCAGGAGGAAGGTCCTGAGTTCGGATCCTAGACCCCATGTATAGACGCTGAGCAGAAGCGGGGGCAGCCTGTGTTTCTGGTCCTGGTAGGGCGGAGCCTGTGAATCTCGGGGCGGAGTAAACAAGGAGGAGGTGGAGGCGTCCATGGTGGTTCCCGAATTCGCCTGTGGTTCTACACACACACACACACACACACACACACACACACACACACACACGCACACACACACGCGGACACACATGCACAATTGAATAAAAAATATGTACAAAACAACACAGACTGATTTTAATACATATAATTTAGGGTAAAATTAAGCAAATAATAGAAAAATGACAAAATTATATCAATACAGAATGAATAAATAAATACACACCCCTTATAAATGAGAGGGAAATAATAAAGACACATGATAGTAATTTAAGGAAATGGAAAGGTAGGCCAAAAAAATAATAGCATGAATAGATTTTGAATTTAATTAACACTTTAAAGACTTTAAAAAATAAACAAATGAAAAGCAAGACACAAAGAACAATGATGGCAATGAGAAAACAAACCTAGAGAGTGGGAAAATTCTACTTCTACACTGATTTTATTTTTAGTGCTTTGATTAAGAGAAACAAAATCAATTCATGATATTGTACTGAGTAACCAGTTCTTCATGTACAATTTATCTATAAGCCAATGGGTTAAAGTTCTTAGAAATTAGATATTTATACTTACAAGTTCAATTACCCCTAGGTTAATAGACAAGTATTGTACAATTCAGAGTCTTTGATGACCAACTGCACTTTAAATGAGAGGTCCTGTCACTTTTGGAAACCATGAAATGCAATACCATGTGCTATTTCCAGTTTTTTTTCACAGCCCAGACAAAACCTAAAAGCCTAACAAGCCCAACAAAAGAGAGTGCATGCAGAAATTCCAAAGAGGTTAACTACTTTGAAAGAAAACATTTTTAGTTAAATCCACGCTAAATTTCTTAGTCTATTTGGTAAATTTTCTGGTGTATATAATTGCCAAATGATGCTTAAAGAAGACAAATTCAATACTGGTAAGCACATCTTGGTAGCACCAGCAAATTTCATTTATTCATGTTTCATTTAGGTAAAGATTGATCTAGAAAGAGTCTAAAGGAAGGACTAGAGAGATAACTCAGCAATTATGAGTGCTTGCTTTACATGCATGAGAAATGGGATTTTCAAGGCAAGTCCAGAGTTCACCCCTTATTGGTAGCCCCAACTAAGAGGGCAGAAACAACAACATCATAGCGAGTGTTGGCTTCCAGCCTAGCCAAGAAAAAAAAGGCCACAAGTTCTGGAGATACAGGGAGTATAAAAACAAGCTAAGAGTTATGTTGGTTAGATCAGTTTGATCAGATGAGTATATTTAACCTCTCAGAGCTTAAGTTTTCTCAATTTGTAAGGTGGGGCATTAAAGCATGGATCACTTTGAATTACAAGTGAGAAAATACTTGTTGAAAATGACTGTTTTTTCTGTGGATAGGATTTCTACACAAATAACCAGATGTATGTAAAACTATATAAAAATATCTATAATATATGCATGAGTTTGTCTACAGTCTTATAAAAAATAAAAGTGTGTAAGAGTGTGTCTGTAATTCTTACAAAAAAATCCTGAACACTTGGAAAGATACTAGATATTTTTTATACCACAGATTTGATATATGGTCAATAATAATGGGACATGTGCTATTTTTGCTTCAATGTAGCAGGTAAGAATGGATAAAAGGCAAGAATTATAGGTCACACCGACTTCATGTGCTTTAAGGTATGCTTTTCAATAACATTTTAATTATTTTCCTGTAATATTTCAAATACGATATAAAAGTAATCAAGTACAGTTTAATAAGATGCAATAACCAACAACTGAACTAACTCTCCTAAAGAATATAAAATCTATCTGGAGTGGCCACCAAAACATATACTTCTTTAATGTGTCTATAGTGGACTCACAAACTGTCCTAATGCTTGTGTAGAGATAAAAAAAATTCACTGAATCTATTTGCTCTTCATTTCACTTCCATCTGTGCATTTTCTCTCACACAGATTCATAAATCAAAAGTATGTTCCTTCCTCCATGTCATTTCAATATATCAGTGAAAAGATCTATGTTATATAAGCTATTTAGGATAGCAATGAGCAAGATCTTCAGGGATAGCATTAACTTACATGTCTATGAGTATCTGCGTGGGCTAAGCATTTCTAATATATCTTGTTCTTTCTGAAAATAATATGAGCCACTAGAGAAATCCCCAGGCTATTTCTAAGGTTAGAAATGTTAAATATGTGTGTGGACACAAGCTTCTGCAAAGAAAAGCAATTTATTGGGAGAAGAAATAAGATCCCAAATGAGAAAGAACAAGTTACTTAGCAGAGACTACAGGGAGCCTTGGGGAGAGAAAGGGTTTTAAACTACAAGAAATGTGGGAGAATGGCTTTTTACCTTAAGGACTCTTGGCTAGAAATTTCAATTCAGACTACCTAAAATGAAAGCATTTACAACCAAAGTTTGAACTACGATTTTTTGGGGGGATTGTTTGCTTAGAGCTTTTTTTCTTTATTCCCATTTTTTCTCCTTTGAGCAACACATAAATCCACCATTTATTTAGGCTGGCTTAAATTAACATAACCATTCCAGTTCCAGGGAATTAGGCTTCTGAAGATAAAGAGGCAGGTGACTTCTATTTACTTTGGCCTATGGAGTATTTTCATTACCGTTGGACTGAGAAGGTTAACAGGCAGACTCAGAAGGAACCTTTCCCTAGACACTTTCAATGACTCTACCAAAATCAGCTTCCTTAGGGGAAGCCATAGCTATAAGAAAGACACAGACACTCTCTCTGTGCCACCTGCATGGTATATATTCAGATATATACCCCACACCTGGTCCCTCTTGTAGCACTAAACACTGTCTATACCAATAATTTAATCAGCTAAAGCAATCACAAGGAGTTTGAGACATGGTGAAGTGATGACAGAAGTTCTCTCTCTCTCTCTCTCTCTCTCTCTCTCTCTCTCCTCTCTCCTCTTTCCTCTCTCTCTCTCCTCTCTCCTCTCTCTTCTTTCTCTTTAGCACTTGCTCTCACTTTCTTTCTCTGGTATACAGGCAGGGTCTTGAAGTCTTGCAATGTGGAAAACACATCCTCTTTGATATTTATGGTACAAAGAACAATGTTCTCTCCATCTTCTGTGTTTTCATCTAAATCGATCCCTAATATTTGAGAGCTTCCAGCTGTTACTGTGAAAATTCACTACTAACTTCTTTGCATGTGACCACCTAGCAAACCTCCAAACATGTAGCTCCCAGGATGCTTGAGAGTCCGGTCTTATTTTCTGTTTTAAATCCCATTTCTTTTCCTGATTAATTGGTCTTTATTTTGCTTAGAAATGATCCTATATCCCTAGAAACTGTGTCTAGGGGATTGAAGTTGACATTTGGGGGATTGGTGCAGAGACGAGTTACCTGTGATTCACAGGGCTCAGTTGAAAAAAGCTCCTTATTCCTAACTTTATGTGCTTATATTGCTGTACTGTTACATTTATTGTAGTGAATCCAATTTTATTCTGTCTCCAAAATATAATTTGTTTGTTTGTTTTGCATGAGTGTGCAATAAGAATGAAATAATTTATAACTCCATGAAAGGCATATAATTGCAATTCATGACCCATTCACTAAAGTACCATTTTTAGGGTTTTTTTTCTTGCTTGGCTACATGGAAAACTTTCTTTTTATTTTCTATATGTGAGTTCCTGCTTCTATAAAAATTTTTGGCAAGATGACAGCATCATTGGGCAATGACATAAGGACCAGCTTGTAACCCACAGATCATACTCCCACTCCATGACAAAGACCAGTGTTCTGCTCATAAATTCTCCATTTCAACATTGGAAGTCTCTTCCTTAACTTGACAACCTTTCCAATGCCAATGTTGATTTCATTAATTTCTAAATGAATGCTATTGATTCACCTCACCTAGTTATTTATTAGAACTTTGTCCTTTACTCTCTTCTCTATTACATGACTTCCGTGTTAAATGCAATTTACTAGTATGCCACCTATATTCCTCAGAAAACTAGAACAAAGGGAGTTTCCGCTTCCTGCTTCACAACTGACAAGTATTTTTCCCACCTAAGCTTGTGTGGCATGCTATATTCTCAGAGACCTGTGAGCACAGCAATGCTGGATCATGACTTTTCTCTCTTGCTCCGTATTCCATAGTTTTTCAAGATGTTTCAACACTTTATTGCCTAAATTATTAGGGAATAAATGAGTTTACTTGGAATACTATACAGTACAATTTTCTAATAATAAATTGAATCACAACATTTTCTGAATATATAGTGAAAGATTCTTTCTTTGCAATAGATTAACAGGATGTTGTTGTGTTGACTAATTTTGTCAAATGGATGGGATTTAATATAATGTAAGAGCTATTCTTCTAGGTGTGTCTATGAGGCAAGAAAGAATTTTAGGAGGAAAGATGACATACTCTAAATATTGGAGTCCATGGGCTTGGGGTTCCAGACTAAATGAAAAGGACAAATGACTTCATTTGCCCATCTCTAGTCTCCATCTCTCTGCGTCCTTAATGCAGAAAGCACAGGAACAGCCGGTTAATTCTAACACTTTCATACCTTCAGTGCCTCTGACTGTGAGTCAAAACAAACCATGACTTTCTTAAATTGCTTTTGTCAAGCATTTTGTCACAGTAATAAACAAAGTAACCAATATACATACAGAAGTCTCTGGAGTTCAAAGGAACATTTTCTACTGGAACCATCTTCTGTGTGTACTATTTCCTATGTAGCATGTGACTATCAGTAAGTAAGAATATGGACTTGTTTGCAATGATTTATAAGACATATTTATTTATAATTTGAACATTAGAAAAATCATACTGGACTGACCCTCAAAAAATGGGAAGAATTTAAAAATAATGATTGAATGAGAAAAATCACAAGACTATGCTAGTCGCAAAAGTAATTTTGTCAATATCTTCAAACTGTGGAATATGCCCAATCTATTTCTAACAGTAATGCATAACTTTCTCTACTGGTGCTTATCATAACTATATATTTTATCATTAAGAAGTTACTAAAATGAAAAATACTTAAAATGATGAAACAGTATATGTTCTTAAATGCAGCTTACTGCGGCTGAAGAGGTGGCTCAGGGATTAAGCTCTGCCTTGCAGGAGGAAGGTCCTGAGTTCAGATCCTAGACCCCATGTATAGACGCGGAGCAGAAGCCAGGGCAGCCTGTGTTTCTGGTCCTGGTAGGGCAGAGCCTGTGAGTCCCGGGGCAGAGTAAACAAGGAGGAGGTGGAGGCGTCCATGGTGGTTCCCGAGTTCGTCTATGGTTCTACACACACCATACATGCACACTTGAATAAAAAAAAAATTGTTAAATGCAGCTTACTGCATTTAAGAACATAGAAAATTAAGAAAACTTTCCACATTAAATTGGATGATTAGAGAACATCATACATGTTGTCAAGAACACTTTTTTAAGGAGGACGATCTGCATTACAATAAAAAGTCTTCTTACTGTATCTGAGAATAGCAAGCTGCTAGCAAACAGTAATGACCAAGGACCTACTAGTCTTTGAAATAGTTCCTGAAGTTATGACAACGGGGACTCCATACCCATTCCACAGCTTGCAGAATCCTCTTAGCATTTCACTATAAATTTACTTTTCAAAACTAAAAAAAAAACCTATATTTTTGGTAAATCTTGTTTTCATTAGAAAACCCTTTAAAATGTTTTACTTATTTTCATTATTTCCATGGAAAGAATATGAGAAAAAAATTGTATATAAAATGATTGCTAGTTTCTTATAAAACTGGTGAGCTTGAATAGCTTTAATGCAGTTATGTGGATCACTGAAAGTAAAATGAGAAGATGCAACAGAGTCTGAAGATTCAGAGATTGGGCAATTCCAAACTTGAGAACTCAATTTGAATTGCTGAAATATAGTACTTGGCATATAAAAATGAAAGTTAGTTTCTTACCTTAGAGTTAATCCCGTGGAGTTTAGGTAAGAAAGGACATGAATGAACAAAGGTTGTAAAAGATGAAAAGTGTAAACAGTCCTCAAGGGTTGCCTTTTAAAAGCATTTTTGCAAGGACCTGGAAGTTTAGATATTAATCAACAGAATTCCCATAGGCATGTGCTGACAATGACTCTTTAGAGTATTGGCATTGTGTTCTGAGGACTTGGTGCCCTTGTTTAGCTTTCTATAGACTTGAGACAGTAAAATAGAGTTACTCTGGGTAGAGTGCTTAGACTAGAAAGTGAGACATCATGCCCAGAAGCCCACATGACAGCCTTACTGAAATTACAGCGACTTGAAAGATTGTGACAGAGGTCAGAAAAGGTGCCTAATAGAAATCTAAATGTCGCTCACTGCTACAGAAATCCAGGGTGAATAAAAAGTCAAACCAGCCACAGGAAGCTGTCTTGGCAGTTAGTTACACTCACCTGACTGTGTGCTGGGAAACCTGAGGACAAAGGTGGGAAAAGCAACAAAAACTAGGTTAATGGACTTTTTCTAGAAGCTCTTCAATGACATGGAAAGTTAGTGTAGAAGGAAGGGACCAGACCAAACCACATTTTGCTCCTGAAATGGGGCTGAGGTCAAACACAAAGCAAGAATTCAATGCTCCCCTGGGGCTCAGCCACTTCCTCAAAGAGAGAAAGAAGCATTCAGTAGAGTACATAACTGAACAGAAATCAAGTTTCCTTTCAACCTAACTACTGCCCCAACAAATGACACAATGAAATGGTGTGGGAAATAGAAAGTTTTAAGGCATGAAACATTTTAGATTTTTTTCAAATCATTCTGTATTGCTTCATATTTATGTTCAGGAACACATGTTGAAAACAAACTGGCAAATGAACAATTCCAAGAGTACCTGACTATTTAAATTTAGTTACAAATTATAAACAACAGATGAATTTGAAGGAGCCATTAAAAATAAACCTACTATGATGATTAATATCTTTATTTCCAAATAGTTTAAGCAAATGAATATTTGTAAAGGAGATAACAGAGCTAAAATGGAGTTCAAGGCAGGTTAAGGAGAATGATGAAATAGAAGAGCATCCATTCATGAAAGTGAACATGCAAGTGTCAAAACTCTGAGACTTGAAACTGAAAAAGTGATTTGATAAAGATTGTGACATGTCAACATTGCAAACAATGTGAATTTGGCAAGATTTGTAGATCCAGTTAAAAGCAAAGAGCTGAAATAGAATGTGAGTTGCCATGAACTTTCTTTGTTAATATGGTAAATTTCAAGAGGAAAATTTAATAATCTGACACTTTCTGATCCAAGAATTTAACATTGAAGCATGCAAATACTAATTTTCAGAAATGAAGGAGAAAATGAAAGATACAAAGCAATAATCACAGGCTTCACTATGTCAGTATAAGACTGCAACATGTCAAGTAGTCAAAAATTAATGATGTAATATAAATGGGATTATTCACATCTGTTATTAAATAATATTAGGCAACTATTTTGAGGTGTTCGATGTATTCAGATTTTGAAACAGAAAGAAAATTAGCCATCTGAGTACAGATTATATTATATCCTTTTATTATAATTTTTATCAAATAGGGAACTCCTATCTTCCTTTTGAGGATTGTGTGACAAGGTTTTCTTTGTTATGCAGCGTACATGGACTTAAAAAGTACACACAAGAATACATAAAGAATGTATAACTATAAAAAATAGAGTTCAAGTTTTCTACTGAGATTATGGAAAACAATGGAGAAATTATTTCTTAAAAAGTATCAACATTTTACTCCAAGACTATTTATGGAGCTAAAAAAATAGTCCATTTTAAAAGTAAATAATAAAGAAGCTAAAGTGGCAGATTAAAAGCTGGCTCAAACGTTATGGCTACTCCATGGCTCAGAATCAAAGCAACCAACACAATCACCCAGAGGAGTGGATGACAGAGGCAGTGCACAAAAGTTCAATATCAACAGAGAAAAGATTAATAGATTCTGTGTCTTACAAATGATCTACAAGGACTGTATCATTTCTGAGTCACTGGTGCTGAGAGAGTTAGTTGACAGCAAATATAGTGCCCCAAATCAGCATACAGGTAGACATACAGAGAAGAGGAACATAGTCTAAAATAAACATGTTGATCTGGTGGCTGAAAATCTGACAGAGTTTTGAAGTTCTCTGCTTTTTTTAATCTTAAAAGCAGGATATACCAATAGGAACTGGTGGGAAAAAATAGTTTCTTTTTTTATTTCTTCCACTCATATAAAGTTGGTAAGGACACCATTCCCCTCCCTCCGTCTACCCCTCCCTAGACCCCCTTGCTGCCTCCCCCCTTTTCCTCTTCCTTTCCCCCCTCCCTTTGCCCCAGTGCCCTCTCTCCCCCCATTCCTGGAGCATCCTTTAGTGTGAATGTCAAACTTCCGTCTGGGTCCTCCTCTCTAATAAGGTATAAGGACTCAGTAGCATTGCCTAGAGCTCTTTTTTGTGTTCCCTTTTAGTATAGGGACACTATTGTGGTTGTTAATCCTTTGCCTCTAAGGATCCTAGTTCCTGTGATCCATGCTAGACTTTGTGAGTTCAATGATCTGTTGGTCATTGCATAGGTCATGCAAAGTCCTATTATGATCGCTTCGGCCCTAACTTGTATGGAGTATCTTGCATATCGATACTCCTCCCCATCTTTAGGCTCTTACAATCTTACCACACCCTCTTCCACAAATTTCCCTGAGCTTTAGGATGGAGAGCGATTAGGCTGGCCTGGTTTCAGGTGGTTGAGGTAGAGTCTCTGATTTTCTGGATTATGGCTTGTTGATTTTTTTTTTTTCAGTTTTGCTGCTCCTGCACTGTTCTTGGCTCCATCCTGATGGGTATTGGATGTCACACCCTCGCCCAAGATAAAAGGCTGTTTAAATAGAGTCTTATTATAAGTGTAGGTTCAAAGGTAGATGGAATAAGAGCAGGAGACCATGGTGAGGGCAGTCAGTCTCCCATTTGCAGGATGGTTACCTCTTATCTGCCAGACTCTATGCTCTCCCTTTCTGGTGAGATCATACCCCATCAGATGCAAGTGACCAGGAAGGAAAGTCTGTGAGCTTAACTAGATGTCTCATTTCTTATTTGCAGTCCTTGATGGTGGCCTATTTTCTCTGCTGTAACATGATCCCCTCTCTCACTCATATAAACTTAACAGGTACACCGGTCCCCTCCCTCCCTCCAACCTCCCAATACCCTATGCCCCCCTCCCTCCCCATCCCCCAATGCCTCCCCCTCCCATCCCCGGGGCATCCTTTAATGTGCATGCCAGATTCTCCTCTGGGCCTTCCTCTCCGATGAGGTGCAAGGACCCAGTGGCATTTCCCTGAACCCTTTCTTGTGTTCCCCTTAAGCATAGGCACACTACTGTGGCTGTCAATCCCTTGGCACCAAGGATCCTAGTTCCTTTAGCAAATGGTAGACTTTATTGGGTCAATAGTGTGTTGGACATTGGGCAGGGCATGCAAAGTCCAATTATAATTGCTTCGGCCCTGAAGTTCTGGATTATGGTTTGTTGATTTTTTTTTCCAGTTTTGCTGCTCCTGAATGCCCTTCACTCCATCCTGATGGGTATTGTATGTCATCCCCTCGCCAGAGACAAAAAGCTGTTAAACTAGAGTCTTGTTATAGGAGCCCATTCAAAGGTAGATGTAATAAAAGTAGGAAACCACAGTGAGGGAGGGGTCAATCACCCATTTGAAAAATGGTTACTTTTTATCTGCTAGACTATATGCCCTCCCCTTCTGGTGAGATCATACCCCATCAACTGTAAATGATCAGGAACGAAAGTCTGTGAACGTAACCAAATGTCTCATTACTCACTTGTAGTCCTTCATGGTGGCCTATTTTCTCTGCTGTAACATGGTCCCTTCTCTCCTTGTTTCGGGTGTGGCCCTCCTACCCCATCCCTACTGTTCATTATCCTTGCAATTACTGTAGGTATTACAGAGATTATCCATGAGTATCTCCATGTGGGTTTGGTACAAGGGACCACCTATTAGGGAGTACATACAGCACTCAATTTTCTGGGTCTGGGATACTTCACTTAATATTATTGCTTCTAATGACATCCATTTCCTGGCAAATTCCGTTAATTCATCATTTTTGATGGCTGAGTAGTACTCCATTGTATAGATGTACCACCTTTTCCTTATCCACTTGTCAACTATTGTACATTTGGGTTGATTCCATGACTTTGCTATTGTAAACAGTGCTGCTATGAACAAGGTCATGCTTGTGTTATCAAGGTGAATTTTGGTTGTATGGGGGATTATTCAAAAAAGTGGAATAGCTTTTGCAAATGGGTGATTGATCCCTCCTTCACTGAGGTTTCCTACTTTTATTGCATCTACCCTTGAATGTGCTATTAGAACAAGACTCCAGTTTAAAGGCTTTTTGTCTCTGACCAGGGGGTGACAAACAGTGCCCATCAGGATGGAGTGAAGGGCATTGCAGGAGCAGCAAAACTGCAAAAGAAAAACAACAAATCACAATCCAGAACTTCAGAGACTTTATATCAACCACCTAGAACTAGGCCAGCCTAATCTCTCCCCATCCTGGAGCTCAGAGACATTTGTGGAAGAGGGGCGGTAAGAGTGTAAGAGCAAAAGGATGGGAGGAGCAATGATTTGCAATATTCTCCACATTAGTTAGGGCCGAAGCAATCATAATAGGACTTTGCATGCCCTGCGCAATGTCCAACACACTACTGACCTCACAAAGTCTAGCATCTGCTAAAGGCACCAAGATCCTTGGAGACAAGGGATTGACAGCCACAGTAGTGTTCCTATCGGAGAGGAGGACCCAGAGGAGAGTCAGGCATACACAATAAAGGACTCTCTGGGAATTGGGTTGGAGGCACTGGGGGATGGGGAGGGAGGGGAGCCGGAACAGAGGGTTCGGGGGGAGGAGGAGGGAGGGAGGGAACTGGTCTACCTATTAAGTTTGTATGAGCAGAAATAATAAAAAATGTATAAAAAATTACCATAAAAAAGTAGAATAGCAGAGACATATGGCATTTCAATATTGAAAAGAAGTGGTGACAGTGGACAGCCTTGTCTAGTTCCTGATCAAAGTGGGAATGCTTCCAGTTTTTCCCCATTGATTATTCCTTGCTGTGGTCTTGTATACAGCTTTTATTATATTGATAAAGGTTCCTTCCATTCCTACAGTCTCTAGCGTTTTGATCATAAAAGGCTGTTGGATCTTGTCAAAAGCTTTTTCTACATCTATCAAAAGTATCATGTGGTCTTGGATTTAGGACTGGTTTATATGATGAATTACATTTATTGATTTCTGTATGTTGAACCAACCTTGTGTGCCGGGGATAAAGCCTACTTGGTCCCCGTGAATGATCTTTTTGATAGGTTTTTGAATCCGATTTGCTAAGACTTTGTTGAGAATCTTTGCATCTGTGTTCATCAGAGAGATTGGCCTATAGTTTTCTTTTGTAAGTATATCTTTGTTAGGTTTTGGGATTAAGACGATATTAGCTTCATAGAAGAAATTTGGTAGTGTTCCTTCCTTTGCTATTTGATGGAACAGTTTAAGGAGTATTGGTGTTATTAGCTCCTTAAATGTCTGGTAGAACTCTGTGCTGAATCCATTGGGTCCAGGACATTTTTTGGTGGGAAGTTTCAAGATTACTTCCTCAATTTCCTCATATGTTGTAGGACTATAATTCACAACTTCCTGATTCAATTTAGGTAACTTGTGTTTACTTAGGAATTCATCCATCTCTTTTGTTTTGTCGTATTTCACAGTGTATAAGTTTTTGAAGTATGACGTTATAATTCTCTAAATTTCTTGGGTATCAGTAGTGATAACTCCATGTTCATTTCTAATTTTGTTAATTTTGGTTTTCTCTCTCTTGCTTTTGGTTAATTTAGATAGGGGTGTATCAATCTTATTGATTTTTTCAAAGAACCAGCTTTTTGACTGGTTGATTTTTTCTATCGTTTTCTTACTCTCGATGTCAGATATTTCTCCCCTTATTTTGCTAATCTCCTCTCTTGTACTACTTTTGGGATCAGATTGCTCTAGTTTCTCTAAAGCTTTAAGCTGTGTTGTTAAGTTATTTATTTCTGATGTTTCCATTTTTTTGATGTAGGCATTAAGAGCTATGAACTTACCTCTTAGGACAGCTTTCATTGTGTCCCAGAGATTTTGGTAAGTTGTATTTTTATTATCATTCACTTTCAGGACATCTTGAATTTCCTTTTTAATTTCTTCCTGAATCCAGTTCTCATTCAACATCATAGTGTTATGTTTCCAGGAGTTAGTGTATTTTCTGTCGTTTGTTGTGTTGTGGATGTCCAGCTCTAGGCCGTGGTGGTGTGATAAGGCACCGATTAGAATTTCAATTTTCCTGTATATGTGGAGATTCATTTTGTGGTCCAGTATGAGATCTATTTTGGAGAAAGTTCCATGTGCTGCTGAGAAAAATGTGTATTCTTTGGTGCATGGGTGAAAATTTCGATAGAGATCTGTAAGGTCCATTTCTTTCAGGGTTTGATTAAATTCCAAATTGTCTTGTTAAGCTTTTGACCTATTGATATATCCCATGTTGAGAGGGCAGTGTTGAAATCCCTAAGAATTATTGTTTGGGGGTTGATTTCTCACTTTAGACACTTCAGGGTTTTCTTAATGAATGTGGAGGGGCCCGTATTAGGTGCATATATGTTCAGTATTGTGAAGTCTTCCTGTTGAATTGTACCTGTGACTAAAATGTAGTATCCATCTGTGTCTCTTATGATTTTCTTTGGTTTGAAGTCCACTTTTTCCGAAAGCATAATGGCTACGTCTGCCTCTTTCCTGGTTCCATTAGCTTGCAAAATTTTGGACCAGCCTTTCATTTTTAGGATATGCCTATCTTTTGTGGTGAGATGAGTTTCCTGTAGGCAGCAGATTGATGGATTGTGGTTTTTTTAATCCAAATTTGTAATCCGTGTCTCTTGATCGGTGAGTTAAGCCCATTGTCATTTAATGTTTTTGCTCATTTAATACTTGAAGTATGTCTCTCCAAGCTCTTCTTGCTTTTACTGTTTCCATTGAGTAATCATTTGTTATTTTAATAGGTTTACTTTTTTTTTTTTTTTTTTAAATTTTAATGATCTTTTTTTTTTTTTTTTTATTAAAAATTTAATTATACATTTTAAAATTTTTTACCAGTTCCCTCCCTCCCCCCTCCCCTTCCCCCAGTGTCTCCCCCCCAATTCCCAGAGAGTCCTTTATTGTGTGCGCCTAACTCTCCACTGGGTCCTCCTCTCTGATGACATATAAGGACCCAGTGGCATTTCCATAAGCCCTTTCTCTTGTTCCCCTTAATCATAAGATTACTACTATGGCTGTCAATCCCTTGCCTCCAGGGGTCTCGGTGCCCTTAACAGATGCTAGACTTTATGAGGGCAACAGTGCGCTGGACATTGCGCAGGGCATGCAAAGTTCCATTATGATTGCTTTGGCCCCAACTATTGTTGAGAATCTTGCAAATCGTTGCTCCTCCCATCCTTTTGCTCTTACAATCTTACCGCCCCCTCTTCCGCAAATGTCCCTGAGCTCCAGGATGGGGAGAGATTAGGCTGTCCTAGTTCTATGTGATTGATATAGAGTCTCTGAAGTTCTGGATTGTGGTTTGTTGATTTTCTTTTGCAGTTTTTCTGCTCCTGCAATTCCCTTCACTCCATTCTGCTGGGCACTGTATGTCACCCCCTGGCCAGAGACAAAAAGCTGTTAAACTGGAGTCTTGTTGTAATAGCACATTCAAGGGTAGATGTAATAAGAGTAGGAAACCTCACTGAGGGCGGGGTCCATTACCCATTTGCAAAATGATTACTTTTTATCTGCTAGACTATATGCCCTCCCCTTCTGGTGAGATCAGGAAAGAACGTCTGTGAACTTAACCAGGTTTCTCATTACTTACTTGCAGACCTTGATGGAGGCCTATTTTCTCTGCTGTAACATGGTCTCCTCTCTCCTTGTTTCTGGTGTGGCCCTCCTAACCCATCTCTCTTGTTCATAATCCTTGCAATTACTGTGTTACATAGGTTTACTTTTGAGTGTCCCAATGTGGGCTGGGCGAGTTTGGTACTAGGAGCCACCTATTAGGGAGTACATACGGCGCTTAATTTTCTGGGTTTGGGATACTTCACTTAATATAATTCTTTCTAATGACATCCATTTCCCAGCAAATTCCAGTAATTCATCATTTTTGATGGCTGAGTAGTACTCCATTGTATAGATGTACCACAGTTTCCTTATCCACTCGTCAACTGTTGGACATTTAGGTTGATTCCATGACTTTGCTATTGTAAACAGTGCTGCTATGAACATGGTCGAGCTTGTGCTATCGAGGCGAACCTCTGCTGCTTGGGGGGTTATTCCCAAAAGTGGGATAGCAGGGTCATATGGCATTTCAATCTTTAATTTCTTCAAGAATCTCCAGACGGCTCGCCAGAGTGGCTGTATGAGCCTGCATTCCCACCAACAATGTAGGAGAGTTCCCCTCTCCCCACATCCTCTCCAGCATTTGTCGTTGTTTGTACTGTGGATTTTTGCCATCCTGACCGGGGTGAGATGATATCTCAGGGAAGTTTTGATTTGCATTTCCCTGATGGCTAAAGAAGTGGAGCATGTTTTAAGATAATTGTTAGACATTTTAATTTCATCCCTGGTAAAGTTTCTTTGAAGTTCCAGGGCCCATTTTTTAATTGGGCCAGTGTTTTCCTTGGAGTTTAATTTTCTAAGTTCTTTGTGCACTCTGGACAGTAGAGCTCTGTCAGATATGTGGTTAGTGAAGATTTTCTCCCATTCTGTGGGTTGCCTTTGAGCTCGTGCGACAATCTCTTTATCTGAACAGAAGCTCTTTAATTTCACAAGATCCCAACTGTTGAGAGTTGGTAGCAGTGACTGTGCCATTGGATGTCTGTTTAGGAAGTGTTGGCCTAGCCCAATCAGCTCGAGGGAGTTCCCTATCCTTTCAACTATGGCTTTTAAAGTCTCTGGCCTGATATCAAGGTCCTTGATCCATTTGGAATTAAGTCTTGTACATGGTGACAAGTACGGGTCCAGCTTTAATCTTCTGCATGTGGAGATCCAGTTTTGCCAGCACCATTTGTTGAAGATGCTGTTCTTTTTCCATTGGATTCTTTGGGCCCCTTTGTCAAAGACCAAATGGCTGTAACTTTGTGGGCTTATATCTGGGTCTTCAATCCTTATCCATTGATCTGTGTGTCTATTTTGGAGCCAGTACCAGGCTGTCTTTATAACTATGGATTTAATAGGTTTACTTTTAAAAGTGACTTGCTTTTTTTCTCTTGAAGCTCTCAGCACCTTTTCTTTGTCTTGAATGTGGATTGTTTTTACTATTATTTGCCATGGCGAATTTCTATTTTGTTCATATCTGTTTGGAGTGCAAAATGCCTCTTGTATTTGGATGGGCCTCTCATTATTTAGTTGAGAGAAGTTTTCATTTATGATCATTTGAAAAATTTCCTCGGGTGTGGTATTTTGGAATTCTTGCTCTGGTATTCCATGAATGCGAATGTTAGGCTTCTTCAGGGTGTCCCATATCTCTTGAATGTTCCTCTCAAACATCTTTTTGGTTTTAACAATCGCTCCCACTGAGCTGGTTAATTCTCCCACTTTGTCTTCAAGATCCGAAATTCTATTTTCTGCTTCATTAGTTCTGCTAATAAGACTCTCTGTTGAGTTTTGGGTTGAAGATAACTTGTCTTTTAGTTCAATTTTAAACTCTGCCTGAGACTGTTTCAACTGCTCTATGCCTATTTTTGTTTCTTGAACTGTTTTACTTGACTCCTCCAAGTACTTGTTGTGTTCCTGTTCGAAGTGGTTGATGCGGTTGTTTAACTCTACTTGGATTTCATCTTTCAAGTATTAATTATGGTAATGATCATACTCTGAAAGTCTTTATGTTGGGTCTGGCTTTCTTGGCTATTTTCTGTGAATTTGTTCTGGTTGTAATCCATCATTGTGGAGTTAATTTTTTCGGTGAGAGATTGGTCTTCTTGGGTATTGTTTCTCGTGGATCTTCCTTTTGACTTGGGCATTGTTGTTTTGTTTCTTAGGACCTTTCAGTTACTGTGTGTTTTTGACTGAACTGATTTAGTTGGTGTTATTACACTTGGGCAGTTATTTCCAGTTGCTTGCCTTGGATTGGGTATGTTTGTCTTTTGTTATTGTTATTTTCTAGTTGAGGCTATTAGGCTGTTAGTACATCAGTTAAGTCAGGTTAAGTAGACAGGGGTTGAATATTAGTATGGTAGTGCACTTTCACGATTTAGTATCTTCGTGATATGTGAGAGTGAGTGTTGTATTCCCTGGAGTTGTATGTTTTTGGGGTGGCTCTGTGGAAAAGCTGATCTACAGCGATTAATACTAGAAAGGAACAATAAGGTGAAAAAAGTAGGTTTACTTAATCTTTGGGCTGGATGTGAAGAATCTCTCCCATGTGATAGGATGATTGTAGAGGGTTGTATGGCCTTTGTCCCTTAGAGTTTTGCTTGAGTTTCCTTTGGACTCTATTGAATTCTGAGTAGCAGTGTATCTTCTGTGGACCACGTGCTTGGGTCCCCAGTGGGCGGGAGAGGCAGAGGGGCTGATGTTGATGGCAGATTCTTCACCTGGGACCTGGGACTTGGCTTAGTGGCCTACCCAAGCTGCAGGGATGGAGGAATATGAGCAAGTCTTGTCTGGTTGGGTGGACAGGCGGGCAGGAGGAAGCAAGGGTCTGGGGCTTGGGGCAGGGCCCAGGCAAAAACTGGAGACAGCCTAGGGTGCCGCTGAGACCTGGGGCCACTGAGGGGGAAAGCGGGGAGCTGGGTGAACTCACCTGGAGATGGAGGACTGGGAGCAGCAGCTCTCTCTTTGTTTCCACTTCCCTCCCTGCTTATAATCTTTGCAATTACTGGTGGGAGAAGATAGTTTGTAAACTTGTAAATTCGGGAAAAAGAATTCCCCTCATTTTCCTTTGTCCTTGATTTAACAGCAGACCTTGGTTATAATAAGAAAGTTATTGGTTATATCCCTATTGAATTCATGCCAACATTGCCAGGCTAGTTGGTTACCATCCTCCCAATAACATTCATTTTAATGTAGTGCAGTTGGTCCAGGTTGGTTGTTTTTGTAGTGAGGAATATTCACCACTGGTGTAAGAATGTTGAAGACTTTTCTTACATAGTGCTTGCATAGTGCTGGCTGGTCAACAGGGAAAAACTGACTTACAAGTCAGTTTCACCTTGTTTTCTCCATGACCCTTGATCAAAGTGTTTGGTGTCCTCAGCAATAGGTCTTTACCATTGCTTTCTGAAAAGCAAACAATAGCAATTGCAATAGTCTTTATAATTTTGTGGACGTTTGTGATATCTTGCTAAACAACAACTCAATTGAATATATCATAAGCCCAGTATCAGCAGATTTGTTTAATTGCATTCACTCTTTCTAAATGAAATTTTGAAATAAGTTCGTAGTATAGAAGGTTTCTGACTTATTATACATCCTTTGTATTCATTCTCAACATAAAACTCTTTAGGATCAGCAATAACTATCTATATCATAAATTTTAAGACGATTAAATATTACCACTTTCATTTATTGGAAAAAGTTGTTAAAAATAGAAAAATCCCAATTCTTTAAAGTTAATTGATTGAGTTTTCATTCTGAAGATTAAGAGTTGTCAAGGAATCACTAGGCATTAAAATAATCATAGCAGAAAGAAAACACAAGTGAACACAGGAACAAATTGTGTAACATCAATCACAGAAAATGAGGAAAGGTAAAATAGCAGAGGTATTGTATGCAATATTTTTATTTGTTATTTAAAAATGCCACTTCCTTTTCTACATAGGATAACAAACAGTAACTGATATTTAAATCAGTAGAGTTATTATGGCAAGTAGTATATATGCAAAGGAAGCATAGTTACTTAGCTCTAAGAAATAACTGTATAGTTATGTTTACAGCAACACTAGTCTCAATTGCCAGGATATGAAACCAATCTACTTGTCCATTGAATGAGTAGAAAAATACAGCTTTAAACAACACATGCACAAGCACACACACGTACACACACACACACACACACACACACACACACACACACACACAGATGGACTTGGCATAATAAAGAAGGAAATTGTACAATTTGCATCAACATAGATGAACCTGAAAGACATTACTCTAGAAAAAAATAAGCAAAGCACATAAAATGTCAATTGCTGCTTAAGTAAAATTGTTTAAAGAATGCAATAACGTCAGCCTCATGAAACAGTTAATAGGCATGGGAGAAATGAAGTAACAAGGGTTAAATACTATCAGCTTTTAAGCATAATATGTCCTTGGGGTCTGCATAGTGAGGTGATACTAGTAAAAAGGATTATATTTTCTGCATATTTGTAAATTTGTTAAGACAGGGAATCTTGTTTTACTGAGCACATGTTCCACCTTAATATGGTATGTACATATGTGGATTGGCAACTGATTGGTTTGATTGCATAATAATTTAACAACACTATCTCTCTATATGAAAACATATATGATAAATATATGCAGTTCTTTTTCTGATATCATTGAATATTTTTTGCTTGCAAAAAAATCTTACGTGCATAAAGATCAAAGAAAATAAAATTATTTTGAATTAAAGTGTATTAAATGCCAAGACCAATTTCAAGTGATACATGCAGACATATATTTCTAAGTAACTACTTGTTATTATCTAAGTCAATGGCTCTTTGTATTTCTTCAAAGAAAGATGGTATAATTAAACCATTCAGAAAATTTCCTTTCTACTTTGCTTGATTTGCAAGTTTGAAATTCTCAATGAAGGAAAAGATGCGTAGAAGATACATATATTTGCAAATTTACATAATTTCTAAGGGTATCTGTTGACTTAACTGGTTATATTCCACTTTAGAGCATTTAAACCACAAATGCCAGTTCCAATTAGAGAACAATGCACACTGATAGAAATATCATAGCACCAGGAAGAAGCTTGGAAGCGCATTGACTTGCTAATGAAGCAGTCAGCCTCCAACTGTCTGCATCACTAATGCAGTATCATTTAAGAAGGAAGAAACCCTAAGAATCTTGCCATTTGGGTCACTGTGTTTCATATAATGATGAAACTCAGTTCATAACAAAATACACATACATATTTGTGGATTGTGGAAGCTGCATCATTAACTGTCAGGAATTATGTAAACAGGTGCTTCCACAATTACTCAGACAGGATGTGTGGGTACAAGGAAAGAGACATCTTGTAGTACAGCGGAAGCCAAGGCTGTCATTAAGAATTGCTTACTCTAAGACAGATTTTGTCTGCTACAGGATAATGTGGTTCTTCCTTTGCTGATTGCCCTAAACCAACTTATCACCATTCTCTATGAGGACATCAACACGTGTTTTAAGCACATTACTTAAAGAGATTCCCATATTTAAAGAAATCAATTTTGTTCTCCATGGACACAAGGGCCCTCCAGGAAGTGCAGCATTCAAGAAGAACTCGGGAAAATAAGCAATTGTCAATGTGAAAATTGCATGCTGAAGCTGTCTAGACAAGGAACACTTCATCAAAGGGTATTGCAATAGTTGAAAATGAAAATGGACTCCTTGAAACAGAGATTGGGGAGATTTTGATGGAGTCCATGTTGACGGTGACAATCATACGCTTCCTGCCTTTGATTGTCTGTCTTCTGCATGAAAGTCAGTTTTATCTTGTCTTCAGGTTGGAAGAAAGTTTCCAATCAGGAATAAATCATTCAGTGCATCTTGCTGCCTCTTCTCCTCCAGAAACTGACAAATAGGACTATTATCTCTTTCTGTGACTAATTTCTACCATGTTTCTGAGAAAGATACTCGATGGGTCTTAAATGTGGAAGAGTATTTACATAGATGCATATGCATTTGAAAAGGGAAGGAAACAAAAAGCTTTCTACAATACTTACTGGAGAAAATTTCTAAGGCTTAGTCAGTCTGATAACCTCAACTGATGTTATCTTTTTTTTTTTTGAAAATAATATGACATCTTTTCTCTACCCTTGTATTTCTACCACATGAATCAGAAACAACTCTGATGGCCTCTACTTAAAATCTTATGTGACTCTCTTAGAACTTCTCTTTGCACTTTTATGATAATTGCATGATGTCAGTATGATTACACCAAAAATTCCCTTCAATTTTAACCAGCCTATGATTCTAATCTCACTAATGTAACCTAAAAAAAAAAAAACCCTTCAGTTCACAAATGAGCCAGGAAAAAGCACTGGGAAGCCCTGTTTAACTTGGAAAGTACCATACCATGAAATGGACAAACAGAAAGACACTTAGAAGTTGCTGTAATGTAACAGATTTGGCCTGTTTAAATCTGTTTAGGAAGGACTCGAATGTAGACAATTGGACATATAACTCTAAAAACATCACAGGAAGCATACTGGACTCAAAACAAGAAGCTGTTCAAGTTTGTGATGGATCTTATATATTACTATCTAAGCCTTTTACTTTACATATTATAGCCTAATGACTTTACTTTTGATTTGATACTGATTTGCTCTCATATCAATTTGATAAACCAAGAGAGAAGTTATATATTTTATAATTTTCCTGTCTCAAATAATGGATGTAAACAAGTGAATATTTATTTAATATTTCATGCTGTACATAATGTGTTGAGTGTTTTAGTATATACCCCCTTTTCTCTGATATTGAATTGTAGCTCATATACAGAGATTTATGTCAAGCTTTGCATTACACCAATTCAACATGCTACACGTCAAAAACATTTTAAAATTATATCTCAGCATGTGCATATTTTAGATGACAATATTTTAAAAACAAAACCACTATTTCTAAATCATTTCCTTGATGATTTATGTGATAAGTAACCTCAGCATAATATGAAGTTTCTGGATTAACTTCTGGAAACTGGAAGTGACCCAGTAGTTTAAGTCCTTGCCATGTGGTTTCTTTTTGCATTTCCTAATAACTTGTGATACTGAGAATTTTTTAGGATTTGTTTGAATGTTTCTTCTGTCTTATTTGATGTTTTTTAACTGATGGCTACTTCTTGTAGTATAAAATCATGAAAATGTGTCTATACAACTAGCTTATCTTCCAAAAGCTTCATGTATTTATACTTAATATTGAGGTCTCATAACAATATAGACACTTACCTTTCAGTATTGTGTTGTGTAAGTTTAAAGATTTTTCTCTGTATCAATAAGATTTTCCTAAATCTTGATTAGATAAATAGAATACTTCCTAGATCAAGGCAGCGTGAGGTCAGTATGTAGTCAGAAGTATGGATCAAGCAATTAGAGTTCAAACCCAGAAACAGAACTCCTTGTACACAATCAGTTGCATCACTCAGCAGTCATGTTAATGCTATTGATTAGAAAAATGATAGGTTTTACTGAAACATTGATAGAGTAATTGAACATGTGTTGAAAATAAAAAAAAGGAAGGAAATAAGGAAAAAGGAAGTTCAAACTTTATGTTGTATGAAATACAAAAGGACCATTGACTTTGATCATAAAGAATCATGTAGATTTCATATAAAACTTCAAGGGATGAATGTCAGAAGAATAAAAATAAAATTCTGTGATCGCAGTTTCGTCAAAGGTGCTTCAGAGAGGAATGAAGAACCATAGATCTTAAAAGTAAAGTTAATAAATCTGGTTTCATCAAACTTCAAAACTGCTTTTTAATATGCCACTAATAGAATGAAAAGATAAGATTGGGAGAAACTAGTTACATTGTATGCAATTCATAAAGGGCTTACATTTAGAGTACATCAGTCAATTTACATTAAAATTCAGTTTAGAAGTTTCTTTTTACTTTTTTCTTTTAGATTATTTTTGATATATAATTTATTTAGCAGTAGGATTATTAGCTTCTAAGTATTTGAATTTTGTAGGTTTTTGTTTAGTCATTTTATTACATTTATTTTATTTTATTGTGTTGTGTGTGTGTGCGTGTTTGTGTGTGTGAAGACCTTTGTTAGGCATGTTTGTTAAAACAGACAATGCCACAAGATGCGCTCCCTCATCTGCTTCCAGGGTGTTCATATCCAAAGTAAAGGACTCACAGTCCTCAGCCTGCAACTTGAGATAAAATAATCCACTTTCCCCAAGACTTCTCCACAGCCCCCAATCTGTCTATAGATAAACTAGCACATTCTCCCAAATTCTTTCTCATCCATCCCAAGGTGAGTCCCCGTTACCATTGCAGTACTTTTCCAGCCACATGCCCCTGACCTATAAGAGACCCCCAGAGTAACATCTTGGGACCATTTCTGTATGATTCAGAAAGAACAATCCTACT
Organism: Typhlomys cinereus; assembly: GCA_023101885.1. Taxonomy (NCBI): domain Eukaryota; kingdom Metazoa; phylum Chordata; class Mammalia; order Rodentia; family Platacanthomyidae; genus Typhlomys; species Typhlomys cinereus. The sequence goes on from JALPQD010000154.1 coordinate 767,744, forward strand.
TGCTTGCTAGTAAAATCTCCTGTGTGCATTAAATGCTGGTTTTTGGGTGTGTCTTTGAGTCCTGATCACTCAGAGGTATGGGGGTTTTCCGGGAGACTTCCACAACATTGTGTGGAAAGATTGTAAAAGGAAAATTTTGTTAGTTGTTCTTCTTACATCTAGTGAGTTACAGAGATTAAACTCAAGTCCTCAGACTTAAAGACAAACACCTTAACATGTTGACCATGTTGAGTCTTCTCACTGTCCCTTAATTGTTTTTTGACATTTATTCAAGTCAGCTTTCAATGATCCAATTTCTAAATGATGTTGAGACCCATTGATTCATGCTTGGTGTAGGTAAGTTTGCTCTGAATATGTAAATATAACACCTTGCAAACATCAACTATTTCTGAGTTTTACTATTTTCAGCCAAGATGGCTTTTCTCATTTTTTACTTTCTTTTTTTTTGCCAAACATTAGTCATTATTAACATATTTAAGATTGTCAGTTCATCCAATTGTTCTTCAATTATTTTAACTATTCTTAAATGGTCATTAAATAGTATGGATAACCATCACCACGAATGACTATTTTTAAGTCAATATGAAATGCCCAATTTAGAATTTATTTGTTTATTTACCAACATTATTCTGTTTCGTATTTTCTAGTACTGACAAAGGTGCTCCACTTTTGTTACTTTAAGCAAAACCATTTTGTGTGCATTGTGAATATGTGCAATAAATGCACATGTATATTTTTAAGTGTCTATTTATAACATATATATACCCACATGCCCAACTTTCTTTCCAGTGGGACAATTCCTACCTTTGGATTTACATAGTCACTCTATTTACATTAATTATTTTTTATTCCTATTTTGGCAGTTTGAATTAGGGTTTTGCTAGGCAAACCAGCTCTTCTGAATTTAAGGATATCCCATATCAGTTTCTCATAGTTGCCAAACTTGTTTCAATCACTGGGGCACTATTGATTCAGGGAGGCCTTAGCCTGGGCTCCAGGCTATGGACAAGCACTGGACATATCCCAATAGAGAATCATGCAGGCAGAGGGATGAACAACCAATGGGAAGTGGCAATGGACACCTAGTAAGCACTTAAATGATTGGTGGATGTCTCCTGGAGCGGAGGGATGGCAACACCTTATTGGACCCCTGACCCTATATAAGACCAAACACCTCCTTAATAAATTGAATCTGCAGTAAACTCATCCACTGCTTGCTTCTCATCTGATTCCGGCTCTGGGTAGTGATCCCACTTGGTCCCCTATGCCGGGAGCCCCCGCAGGGCCTGCGGGATTCGGCAAGTGACAATAGCTTACTATTTAGAAACATCATTCTATAATTATAACTGTATCTATTTTTTGTTTAAAATTAGTATCATTGCTTCATTCTTTTATTATCTAATTCCCTGACTTTTGGTAAAAATAATCAGATGAATTTTCATGAATCTGTTTTATTGTCTTTATTTGACTTTTAGAAATATATTCATTTTTTCAGTTACTAGCATTTTTTTAGTCAGTGCTGTGTAGATGAATAGAACTGATCGATTAAATGAGTATATATTATGAGAGGAATTTTGAAGTTGACTTTTATGATGTGAGTTGAGCTATACAAAAAGTCTGGGAAAGGTAAGGATCTGGTAGCTTCTCAGTCCTCAAAGCAAAATGACTCAATGTCCCAAAGGGCTGAAACATTTCTGGAGAACAAACAATCTTCAGTCTACATTAGGCCAAAGTGACTGGTTTCTTATGACAGTATAAGATAGAAGTACCAGAAGTAACAGAGTGATTGCACTTGTTAGCAATGGTGGCAGCAAGCGGGAGGAAGCCTTCCTCCTCCAGTTCTGCAGGAAAGCATCCTAATCCTTCTGGGAAATGCTCTCATAGATATGCCCAAAGTTTTCTCCCTTAAGAGATTTCAATCAAACAAGTAGTCTCCTAAGAACTCAGCATGCTGTATTGACTATTTTCTACAAATTACCTTCAAGCACTCTTTTGATTGATTTATGATGTGCCTGTGATAGTTATTTTTTATTGGTGCTGATGAAAATTTCCCCTTCTCTTTCAGAGGTCAGTTCACCAAGTTCATCTTTGTGATCTTTTTCTGTTTCATTGACAGTCTATTCTTGTATCCCTAAAGTATCTTTGTAATAAGGCTTGGGAATTTGATTCCCTTTCATTGGTGTGTGTATGGTTGTGTGTATGTGTATGTGTTTGTGTTTGGTGAAAATTATTCCCTAGTTTCATTTTCTATTGTTGCCTTTAATTCGTGAGTACATTTATAACTATTGCTAAAAGTCCTAGACCATAATTTATGTAATTCTTGGACTGTTTCTCATAAGTGTACTTAGTGTTTTCTTTCTTAAAGGAGTATTTAATTTTGCTTCAATACGTAGTTAATTCATTAGCTAACAACCATGAGATACTGAGATCTGATTTCAGCCTTATCATTGTATGTCTTTTGTAGCTGTTATCATGAGGATAAACAAACATTTGATTTACTTGGATTCTCTTATAAATAACCAAATGTTACTACTCAAGCTAGTTCTCTCCAGTGAGATGGCTGGAATTAAAATTTCTTCATTACTGAGTGTTTTACATTATCTCTGTTTAAACTAAGATTTGTGGTTCTTTAATCCCAGTCTTTCAATGTGTATGTATATCTAGCCGTTCAATCTCCCAGAACACACATATACAGGGTATTCCTCCTTAAGAAATCAGTTTCAATTCTACTCACATTTGTAGGCAACCATTCAAATCCTGTTTCCTTTATCCAATGAAGACACAGTTCAATTTAAATCCAACTTCCACTGCCCAGTTTTAATGTTGGAACAATTATATAGTTAACTCATTTGTTCTTCTTAGATAAAACGTCATCTCCAATGTTTCAGTGCCTTAAGTCATAAGTTCATTTATATTTTTGTATTCAATAATCATGTATCATGGGAGAATAAGTTGAGTACATGTAGCTCATCACTCCCCAAATCGGCGTGTTATCTTTTTATACAGAATCTTCAGTGCATTTGCTTTTTATAATTACCTGAGGCAGTGATCATGAAAGAAAAGTTATGAAAAAGGCTAATGAATGAAAACTATCAGCATCAGTTTAATTCTAAACCTGACCAAAATGTTTCTTTTGGGGAATGTTTTTATTGCAGTAATGACTTGGGAACTCTTTCTCATTTTTTCAAAGATTCTGCTACAAATGAATGTGTATTATGTTCACATTCAGTATAAAAGCAACTACTTAAAGTCTTATCTCATATTATGGTAATGATTTTCATAACTTTGTAAAAATATTTCTCTTTACCAAGACCTAAATAAAGGTTCCCCATCAACACTGACTTGTGTCATGTTTACTTGCTTATATGCCCGGTCTTGCTGTGGGATTATCCCTTAATTACAAGTTTAGCCTTGGCAGCCAAGATGAATATGAAATCATGTTAAATCTCCAGTTTGCCATGTCTCTTGTTCTTCTGCCAGTTGGGGTGGCTCTAATTGGAAAATAAATTTAAAATGCCTTCATGCGGATACCTTGCTGGCATAATTGCTGTAAATGCAAAATTTACACAAAAGACAAGTGATGCCAAACAGCTAAAGGAAAATTAAGCAATTCATGTTATGGGATTTCAGAATTAAAATGAGATGACTTTAAAAAAATTCATTATGCTTTGGTCAAAACAGCATACAGATGGCAGCAGGAAATTTGACAAACAGTCATATTTTGAGTAGGGATGAAAGGATAGATACATTGTGAACTAATTTGTGAACTTACATAACATTAATTTTAATTTTAATAACTTTCAATACCACAATCTAAGTGGTGTATCTTATAAATATTCAGGGCAAGTGTAGACTTTCTGATAATTCCATTCCATGAAAAATGAAATATGCCTTAACATGACACCAAAGATGTTGATCCTATCTGTACTAGTCATTAATGGTTCACTTGATTAGTTGAAATTTAATTTGTTTATAATGAGACTGAAAGCACGAAAAAGATGTGATACATAATTCTGTTAATAAAATCATGAAGAGACTTTACACATTACCTTGTAATCAAAATATTTACCCTTGCAGTAATCTTTGTTGTGGCTGTTCCTTCCAAGTGGTCATATTTTAAATTATGACACTTCCGTTTATGAGTAGAGATATTTTATAAGTTTAGAATTGTGCTGTGAAGAGAAATCAAGAAGCTGACCAAAAGCCCATGAAGCATGAACACACTACATTCCACCATGGAAAACTCAAAGTTGGCAGAGAGGTAGATACCATGTAATGGTGTCATATCAGGCATTATTCATATAAATATATTATCATGAAATCTTAAAGAACATACTTTCTAGTTTAACACATGTAGCTAGTGTTCATAAGAATAATTAAGACAAAAATCTTTAATTGATTTTTAGTTTAGAACCATCTTGCTTTTAAATTTTATTTAAAAAATAATTGATATTTTTCTTATTAAGACTAAACGTAACGTGAAGCTGACCATCTAAATTAAATGATGCCATGATGTTTATACATTTGCCTACCAAACTTCTTGCTCTGTACATGTGACATTTGAATTTGCATCATGGAATGGGTCACAATATGTATTTGACTACAGCTAAGTTAAAGGTCATCCATTATAGTCTTTAGTCTTCCTCTTAGAATTCTATTTATTAATTTACCTTTTTTAAAAAATATTTTGCGTGTGTGTGTGTGTGTGTGTGTGTGTGTGTGTGTGTGTATCAGAGGGCACTGTATGTCCTTGTGGAGGACCAAGTGAGACTTCAGGAATCATCCTGGATTGCTTCTCCCTCCTTTTTGCTTTGCTCTGAGATTTCCCAGGCTCTGCCCACCAAGGTTGGATGCACAGACAATGCCATTTCCTCCTGGCAATTTTACCTGTGACCTACGATCTGAACTCAGGACCTTCTGTTTGCCAGGCAGAGTTTTAACTTCTGAGCCATTTCTTCAGCTCTTAGAATCCTTTTAAACTATAAGCATCCATAGTGCTTTGCCCTGGGAAAACAAATACAAACTTCCTAGTCAACTTTAAGACTATTGTTCTCTTCCTTTTCCATTATGATTTATATTTTAAAAAATCATAGAAAAGGATCCATAGAAGAATTTTGTTTAAATGGGAAATTTTCTTTGGAGAGCCCAAAAGGTCAAAAAAACACATTCCATCTCTTTTTAATGATCATTTCCTTCACTCAGTTGCTAAGCCTTATATTACTTCAGAGAGCTGAACTACCTTTGAAAAATGACCTCTCAAGCTGGATCACACTTACCTCTTTTGAAGTCACTTGAAAATACTTATTATATTTTGGAGGACTTATTGTGGTTTTTATATCATGTTACTTTCAATCAATGAGTTTTTTATTTTAAGACACATGCTATTTTCTTCAAAACAGACATCTTTAGAAATGTATAATTATATTTGTATGTGGAAATTAATTATGAAATATCAATTCTATACACTGAAATATGAAACTAATGAATCGAAATATTTTGATTTGCATCTTTTTGCTAGTCTGAACCAATGGGTTTTATTTGCATAACTCACCGAGGAGGAGAATTTATGGGGTATAAGAGGATGAATGTGATCTATTATTAAGGGGTGAAAATGGCAAAAACTCATCGTGTTCATATATGAAAATGTCAAAAATATAAATAAATTATATTAATTAAAATATTTTGCCTATAATTTATTACTTATTAAAATCTAATTTTATTACCTGACCATAGTAAAATATTTGAATATTCAGTAGATGTCTTTGAATTTAATGTTTGATATCATTTATTTGCAATTCATGTTTTAGCACAATATTGCCTTACTTTAATATATATCACATATCATATTGGACTATTTTCACTTTTGCTCCTCATATTATAAATGTTAGTGCATATGAATGATAAACATGCCAAAAAGCATTATCTAGCATAGAAGATTATGAATTTATTTTAATTTTCTTGTTGAATTTACATATATTTTTCTTGATCACATTTGAGCATGGTAGTATAAAATTATGGATTTGATTGAGGGCAACTGAATTTTACTTAGATATTATATGCTTAAAAATACTAGCAAACAAAACTACACCCATCATCATATGATCCAGAAATTCCACTTCTGGGTATAAATTAAAAGGAAATAAAATGTATATATCAAGTGAGCAGCTATATAAACTGCTTATTCTACTACTGTTTGCTATAGCCAAAACAACAGTAGCAACAAAAAAAGAAAAAGAGCTCACAATCTGATTAATGAATAAATGCAGCATGTAGTAGAGTACTACTTAACTATAAATAAATGAAATACTTATTTGAAACAACATTGATTATGTTAATCAAGATATACCAGCCCCAGATAGACAAGTCATGCATATTATCAATCAGTCATATGTGGAAGCGGAAAGATTTTATCTCATAAAGGTTGACAATAGAATGGTTATATTTTGAGCAGTAGGGAGATGGGGAAGGGAATTTTCTTCAGTGAGCACAAAGCAATAGGTAGATAGGAGTCAAGAGTTAGGAACAAATTTCTATGTATGTTAGTTTTCTACCATTGCCATTAAACAATTACCACATGATAAAACACCTGCATAATCATTACCTCTGAGAAGATAAGTCAGAAGAAGGACATTGATTGATCGTACTAGCTTCAAATCAGTGTCTTTTAAAAAAACTTTCACAAAAACTTTCACTTGTGAATATGATAGTGTTGCATTTATCCTCCTTTTTCTGGCTTGCTGCAAGCAGAACAATGTGCTTTGTGTCCATGTGTGCAGCAGAAAATAGAGTTTTAATTTCTGATAATGAATAATATCACACACGCACACACACACGCACACTGCTTCATTTTTTCACTCTTGTGAATCACACTGCAATAAATCTGGGAGTACAGCAGACCATTTCACATAGTGAATTTAATTCCTCTATGTAAGCAATCAGAAATCAGATTGCTGAAATCAAAGAAAATTAAATTCAAACAAGTAGAGAGAAGGATAAAAAGAAACAATGACAATCAGAAGCTACGGAACAGCAATTAGGAAAAGTTTTGGAGATCTGATGTGCAGAATGCTCATAGCTACAGTAATAAAGCATTGCTAGATACACATTCCTTAAATGCAGGTTTCAATTATCCCACAAGTCACACAAAGATAGTTAGGTGAATAGTAACTATTTGTTTATTGATTACAGTTGTTTTCCAGTGTAAATTTATATAAAATATTTCATTAAACTCCATTAATGCATGTGATTTTCATTTAAAATAAATGAAGTATCAGCTAGCATGCCTGTCTAGGGTCTGCAGCAGAGAATCCCACTGGACAGCTCTTGAAAGATGTTGCAGTATGTTGCTCCTTGTGGCTTTATGACTGAGTTCTAAGTCTCCTTGCTGCCTACCAGATGAGCAGCTGTTTCTCTATTCAGTAGCCACTGTATTCCTGCATTCATCCTTCCCTTCCTTCTGCCTTAGAAGTAAACAAGAATGACTTACTTCATAGTAATTGCATCCCTCTGACCTTTCTCCTCGTTTCTTTTCCTTTACAGACCCTGTAAGTTTATGTTTGACCCTCTGAGTTAGTTAAAATAAGCTTGCTGCTTCTTTATGGACTATAATCTTAATTCCACCTGACGACTTCATTTTTTTGTGACTTGATGCATATGCGTATGGGCTCTAGGAATTATGATCTTTGGTGAACTATTATTCAGCTAGCTACAAAATACAATTGTATCTGCAGATGTAGGCAATTGAAATTCTTGTTGTCCCCCTAAAGGCCAAAAAGAATTTCCTTAAAATAATTGCTTTTTCATTCCATGCAACGTTAGTCTTTCATTGTTTACTTTTCCCATTTATTAATGTGTGAATATATATATGTATAGTGTTTTTATATCACATGTTCAAACATTATAACTTCTTTTGCTGCTTATTAACTATATAGCCCTGGTAATCAGCAATTCAAAAAAGCTTTCATGCCAACCTTCCCTTTCCAACTGTTGCCATTATAGAGATGCACAACCATGCAGCTATGAACTGTCTTATTTTCTTTCACAAATCCTATTTATTTCTCTTTTTGTAGGGGAATCTAATGAGTATTTTAGGCTTACATATACACCATTCCAAATCCTTTTCTCTTAAATCAATTTGTAAATAAATTTCCTGTGTGTATACAATGCATAGACATATTTTTGCAATGTCTTCTTTTGTGTTTTTCAGTGTTTCTGAGGCAGGAAGCCATTTGTTCTTTTTGCCTTTGTTGTATGTATGTAGAGCCAATTCACACCCATCACAGGACTGTAGTCTATAGTCTCAATCATGAATGTTTTTGCTTTATTTACGAATAATCAATCAAGTTAATACAGGCCTCAAAATTTTTCTAGTTTTTTTTTAATAATGTGTGCGTGTGTGTGTGTGTATCAGAGGGTAACGTGTCCCTATGGAGGACCAAGGGTGACTCTGGAATCATCCTGGATTGCTTCTATCTCCTTTTCGCTTTTCTCTGCCATTTCCCAGGTTCTGCCTATCAGGACTGTAAGTGCAGGCCTCCACTGTTTCTGCCTGGCATTTTCACATGGGACCTGGGATCCAAACTCAGGCCCTTCTGTTTGAGAGGCAGAGTCTTAACCCCTGAGCCCATCCCTCCAGCTCCCTAGTATTTTTGATAATTAAATTTGTTGACAATTTTCATACATGTTTATTATAAATTCTGACTATATTTTTTAAATTTTTATTAAAAGTTTTGGATATACAAATGAGTTCAAGTTTCCCTTCTCTTATGCTTCCCACCCACCTGCCTAGGTGGCCTTGTCCAGAAGTGGACCTACACATTCTTAGGTTCTTACAGACTTAAATTGCTCCCTCTTTCACAAGGCTCCTTGAGCCTGTGGATAGGGGAAGGTTTGGCGGCCTGTTTCTAGGTGATTATTGTAGGGTCAATGGTATTACGCATTCTGTTTAGTTGTCTATTTTGCTGTTCTTGCACTTCACAAGGCTGCATCCTGTCCAGGTGTTGAGGTCCTTTCCTATTCAACTATAAAAAAAACTGCTTAAAAAAGACTTTCATGTAAGAAAAGGCTTGAAGGAGAGGGAAGATCAGTAATAAGGCACAGTAGTGAGTGAGCTCAACCTCCAGACAACCATCTGGCTATTGGCAACCACCAACCGTGACAGGAAACACACAGCCAGAACTTCAATTCAGTCCAAGCACAGCGAACAGGAAGAAAACTACAATGGAGTGGATCAGATGTCTCCCTACTTATTGACCTTTTTGACAGTTGCCTTATTTCTCTATTGAACTGTGTGTTTTTGTTTTTGTTTTTTTTTTTTTTGTCTCCATTCTCTTGGGGCCTTCTTTCCGCTCCCCTCCTAGTTACAATCCTTTGTGGTTATGATAGGTATTTTCTGTTTTCTCTTGAGAATATCATTATGAGGACTTGAAACTCTGTTCCACTTATAAGGGGGAACATGCTATGATTAACTTTCTGGGCTTGGATACTTTCTTCGCTCAGTATGACTTATTCGACTGGATGGCCATTTACCAATAAATTTCATTAATTTTTTTTTCAAGGCTGAGAAGTATTCCATCCTGTACATGTGCAACATTTTCATTATCTATTCACCAACTCTCAAGCCAAGTACATTTCATGACTGCTATTGTGAATAGTGCTGCAATGAAAACGGATGTACTTGAGTCACTATAATAAAATGAAGCATTTTGGGGGAATATTCCCTGAAGAGATATAACAGAGATATGACATTTCAATGTTTAACTTTTTTAAAAGCTGCCATACTACAGAGTGGTTGTACCAGTCTGAATTCCAAAAGTAATCTATCCCTTCTCCCTGCATCCTCTCCAGCATTGATTCTTGTATGCATTTTGGATTTTTGCCATTCTGGCCAGAGACAGATGATATTTCAGGGTGGTTTTCATCTGCATTTCTCTGATGGCCAAGGGGGTAGACTATTTTTATTTGTTGGACATTTCAATTTTGTCCAGGAAAATTTCCTTTTAAGTTCCACAGCCCATTTTCTAATTGGCCTGTTAGTCTCCTTGTTGTTCAATTTTTTGAGTTCTTTTTGCACTCTGGATATTAATCCTCTATCAGATGAGTGGTTAGTGAAGATTTTCTACCACAATTTTGTGCACTCTGGATATTAGTCCTCTATTGGACATATAGTCAGTATTTTCTCCCAATCTGTATGTTGTATTTTTGCTCGATTAACAATACCTTTAGCTGAACAGAATTTTTTTTTGTAATTTCATGACATCCTCTTTGTGGAAGGTTGTGATAAACCCTTTTCTGATATAACGTTATAATAAGGAATGCTTCGATGGTACTACTATCAAGTATTCATAATTAACACTAAGCCATATTTTCCTTCATAATGTCTATTTTTCCCCTTCCATTGTTATTTGGACATGATTACCGTACCTGGCATGTGCTTGCTGACAATGGGGAGGGGTGGTTATCACCCATTCAAATCATAAATGGTAATCCAAGGCCATTGCATACTACTACTGGATCCTTGCCAGAGTTGTTCTTAGTCCCTTCATTCCAACCAACACAGTCAACCTACCCTGCTCCCTACAAATTCATGTTGACCTTCATGATTTTTTTCTCCTGTGACTCTCTGAATTAGCTGAATTCCTGTCTTGAATCATTGATTTGGAAATATTGACTGGAGTTTAGTAGGTTCAACAAAAATTTATTTCTGATGCATCTACATCACATATTATGCTATTATTAACATTTACTTTAGGCCTTGAAGTGTCACTTAATCCATATGTTTCAGGTAATATCAACCTACTACCTTTCTTGACCACATTGAGAAAATTATTAACCTTTATTGACATATGACACCTTCTACAATATCCAGTGACTACTTGAAACCACAATATATGGCATATAGCAATATGCCACAATAGGACTGTCAGTATGCCTACTGCCTGGATTGGAGTATTAAATAAAACAAGGAACCTTGAGTACAATTGATATAACAGCTGGGCAGTCATCTTGATAATCCATATTGATGCTATTTACATTCTATACCTTTCTGTAAAACCACACTCATACACACTCACAAATACACTTCAAAACCAGGCACTGGGTTGATCAATAATAATTTTTCTAGGTGTTCATTTAAAACACTTTGGTAGATGGACTCAAACATTGTGACCATATTAAAGTTAAAAAAATACACAGATGAAAGGAATAATTTCGGGGAAATTGCCTGGAAAAAATTGGCTGGGAATAAAGAAATTAAATCTCACCTGAGTAAAGTGACAAATGTCTGCAACTCTCAAAGCTGAGGGAAGATGGAAGTGAGAAGATTATGAGCCCGAGTCCCACCTAAACATCTTAATAAGGATCTATTACAAATCAAACCAAATAAATAAACAATAAACACAAACCTAAACAACTCCCAAACATAAACAGCAAAACAATAGCAAACACAGAGAACCTCACAGAAGTTTCATTACCATCCCCCCACTTCTGAATTCAAAATATATTTTAGGACATTATCCAAATTTTCTCTCTCCAAGGCTTAATAAATATGTCACAGACTATCATAGCATGCTCTATGAAACACAGGAGCTTCTGAACAGTACTCCATAGTCCATGGGAATCTTAAAAAGTAATTCTTAAAGATATAAAGTGAAATAAACATATTAGTATCAGGGATAGAGAGATGGCTCAGGTACTAAGACTTTGCCTCACAAGCAGAAGGACCTGGATCCCATATTAAAAAAATAACCCAGGCATAAATGGTAAAGGCCTGCTCTTCTGGCTCTGGAAGGGAGATACTAGGAAATTCCAACAAGAAGCAAAAAGGAGGCAGAGCAATTCAAGATGATTTCTGAAAGTCACATTTGGTGCCTCTGCATGGACATACAGTGCCCTCTTAGACACACACGTGCACACACACACACACACACACACAAATACATATACTCTCCCCCACACAATAAAAACAAAATATACATTGAAAAGAAAAAGAATATCAGTGTCCCAGGTGTAACATCTCATTTTTGCTTGGAGCACGGGGTTTCTTCAAAATTTATCTTGAACAGTGGAATGCAGTGCTAGAGTGTAGTGTTAGGAATAGTAAAGGAATAGAAACTATTACATTATATGTTTGTCTTTACTAGAAAATGCATAAAAATAAGCACAAAGAAATTAACTTCCTTATTTTAGTCCTTCGTCTGTCCAGACAGGCAAGTTTCCTGACTGCTAATCTGGCATGCCTCTCACGAAAAGTTCTGCTTCATTTTCAACCACGATTCTCTAGGGTATTGCTTTTCTTTTCACAAGTGATTCCGATAATCCCCAATGATTGACTGTATATTCTTCAGGTTTTCCAGATTGACTTTCTACCTTTGAAGCTTCAGAGAAGCAGCATGCCTGATTGATTTTTTTTCCTTCTAAATTTAGTGGATGATTCCTTCAGTTGCTGATATTGATTTTTTGCTTAAAAAGCAGGAGGTAAAATGATATTGTTCATAGTCAAATTAATCTATATGTTAATTTTTCTTGGATATGATGTGTATATCTCTGTCTGTGTACATGATTACATACTGTATGCTTATATACATGGTCTTGTGTGCATGTGTTTATGCAAGTATGTATGCTGTGGCTGGAGGTCGATATCCAAGTTCTTCCTCTATTTGTCTCCACTTAATTTTGTTTTTCTTTTGCAGGAGCACAGGGTTTCTTACTGAACCCTTAGTTCACTGATTGGAAGAAGCTCTCTGGTCAGAAAGCTCTAGGCTTCCTGCTTGATTCGACCCACACACTATAATTGCACACATGTATCATTATGCATGGTTTCTTTTTTTATAACATTTTTATTATTATTTCAGATCATACAAACTTAATAGGTACACCTGTTCCCTCCCTCCCTTCTCCTCCCCCAGAACCCCCTGCTCCCCCTCCCCTCACCCCTCCCTTCCCATCCCCCAGTGCCTCCCCCCCCAATCCCCAGAGAGCCCTTTCTTGTGCATGCCTGACTCTCCTCTGGGCCCTCCTCTCCGATGACGTACAAGGACCCAGTGGCATTTCCCTGAACCCTTTCCTGTGTTCCCCTTAAGCATAGGAACACTGCTGTGGCTGTCAATCCCTTGCCTCCAAGGATCTTGGTGCCTTTAGCAGATGCTAGACTTTGCGAGGTCAATAGTGTGTTGGACATTGCACAGGGCATGCAATGTCCAATTATGATTGCTTCGGCTCTAACTTGTGTGGAGTATCTTGCAAATCATTGCTCCTCCCATCCTTTTGCTCTTACACTCTTACCGCCCCCTCTTCCGCAAATGTCCCTGAGCTTCAGTATGGGGAGAGATTAGTCTGGCCTAGTTCTAGGTGGTTGATATAAAGTCTCTGAAGTTCTGGATAGTGGTTTGTTGATTTTCTTTTGCAGTTTTGCTGCTCCTGCAATGCCCTTCACTCCATCCTGATGGGCACTGTATGTCACCCCCTGGCCAGAGACAAAAAGCTGTTAAACTGGAGTCTTATTATAAGAGCACATTCAAGGATAGATGTAATAAAAGTAGGAAACCACAGTGAGGGAGGGGTCAATCACCCATTTGCAAAATGGTTACTTTTTATCTGCCAGATTATATGCCCTCCCCTTCTGGTGAGATCATACCCCCTTAGTTGTAAATGATCAGGAATGAAAGTCTGTGAACTTAAGCAGGTGTCTCATTACTTACTTCCAGTCCTTGATGGAGGCCTATTTTCTCTGCTGTAACATGGTCCCCTCTCTCCTTGTTTCTGGTGTGGCCCTCCAACCCCATCCCTCCTGTTCATAATCCTTATGCATGGTTTCTTATATGTCCTAATTCAGGTCTTCATGCTTGCACAGCAAGGACTTTACTGACCACTATTTTTTTTTTGAAAATACTGCAATTGTCTTTTTTACACTAGAGTTAATTGAACCATTTACTTATTCTCAATTTGATGTTTTTATAATTTATATGTAGTATAAATATTCATAAAAATGTTGCCCGTATTTAATCAGGATAACTTTGTAAAGCATCATACTTGTTTAGATAGCTAACTATAGAAGTTATATGGATGCATTTATACAGTGTATTGATGTTGTGTTAACTCTGCTAAATCTGTGGCTCATGGCATATGTCACACTATTAATAGTTTTAGAAAATGCTAAAGCAGAGAATTCTGATTGGTAAATATTCATATCTTTAGAAATGTGGACTTAAAGTAAGTAGAGTTGACTTTAAGCGCTCTGGAGACAATAATACGAAGTCCAGCATCTCCTTTGGGTATCTTCCTCTCAGATACAGGACTCATTTCTGTAATCATGTGATTGATGAATTCTGTTGTCCTTTTCAGCATCCCTGGATAACAGAGTTTTTTTTTTTTTTTTTAATTGATGTTGTTTTTCTTTTTTCATCAGACTTATTTATTTTTAGAATGGCATACAAACTAATGGGCTTCATTATGACATTTTTAGTTTAATTTCATTTTATTCTCTTAGAGTTTCTTACACAAATGCAGTAAGTTTATACATTTTCAAATCTTAGACCCCAATCTCAACTACCTCCTTTTCCTATTACAAACTTTCTTCTTCCCTACCAATCTTTCCCTCCTGTTTTCATGTCTTTTCACCTGTGTGGGCCACTGAGTTTCTTCCGTATTGTCACTGATGTCATGTGCCTGAGCACTTGCTGGAGCATGAATCATGTAACAGTGAGCATACCACTAAGGAAACAGCTTCCCATCCCTAGCCAACAGCAATAACACTCAACAGTCTTTTTGGAAGGAGTGAGCTTATTGAGGTCTGTACCTTTCCATGGTGAAATCTGAATTTTTGATATTATTTTTTGAGTTGCCAATCTGTGTTTTGGGAATGATGACAGGTTCCATATCTCATATGACACAGATGTTATTTATGCTGTTATAGAATGTTCTATAGTTATAAAACAAGTCAATATCCTTCTTCATCTCTGTTATCTCTTTCATTTCAACACCTGTAAATACTCTATAACTGAGAAAAGGACAAAAACTTTCCACCACAGCATGTATTTTCCTTTCCAGAGACACATACCTCTTCTAATGCAAATATGGGGGTTAGGCTGAGGGACTAAGTCCCCTTAGGCCTTATTTCAATGATAGTTCTCTTAACTACAGCAAGATGGCTTCCCTCCGCATACTGTATATCTCTGAACATAGATTATGGGAAATGAACAGTTTCTCTTTAGTTGTGGTCCTTGATTATCTATTATTAGGTAAATTAGAAAAAGCAAATAAGCAAGTATAGAATTAAACAACTATTAGACACTTAATGTTCTGTTTCTTCTCTCTGTATTTTTAATCTATCTTTTCTTGACTGCTTTATCTTCATGACAGATCTGCTGTATTCATGCATCCTATATATAGAACACATTTTGCGAATGTATGCATGTGTGCATGTTTATGTGTGTATGTGTGTACATGCACTGTGATCAGTCCATGATTTTGATCACAATCTTAAAATGTCACAACTTTTAGAACTAGAAATGCCACTCTATACATGAAACCAACTTTCTTCACATTTAAAATCTGGCTTATTCAAGAATCATAGACCATGAAAAAAAGGAAAACTCTGTTATTCTTAAATATATGATTAACATATTTTTGCTGTTAGCTATTTTATCTTCCTTGCTCACCAAAAGTTCTCTTCTTCACGATTATGTAGAAATTGCTGAAACAAATGAATGTGAATTCTCAGTGATTTCAACATTATGACAGGTGCTGAATAGTATTTTGTTATTATATTATTGTTATAAAATATACATAGAATTTGCGGCAATATTTTAGCAAATATTAAATAATATCTTACATTTATAATGATATTGCAGCTTTTAAAATTTCATTTAAAGGTTCTTATTTGTGACTGATTTGGGAAAAAACACTACACTCTGAGAAGATGACTGTGTGGAAAAAGTGATTGGCCTACTAGTGTGAAAGCCTGAGTTCAAAGGCCCATGTAAGGACAAATGCTGAAAGCTGCAAACACAGTGATCTTGAAGTGACATGGGAAGCAGAGATAGAAGAATCCTCAAAGGTTAGCCTTACATTAAAAATCAAACAATTGAAAGTCTTTTTCTAAAACAAGATAGAAGTTGAAGATCTGCACACAAGATTGTTTTATGACCTGTTCACTTGTGATACATGCTTTTACTCAAAAAACATGAATATGCACACAAAAACATACATCATACATTATATGTATAGTTATAACATGGAGATTTTATATATGACACTATGCTCTAATGCTTAGACAGACTAAGCTCTACACATACCAATCATACATCTTAACATAGGTAATTTAAATAATTATTAACTATAAAGTACATTCACAAAAATACCATGAGGCCTCCTAATCATTCCACTTTAGAATAAACTATGTACCCTTATGCACTTGTTTTAAAATCTTCCCAGATTGCCATCATAAAACAAAATAGAACTTCACTTCTGTAGTTTAGAAATCCCATTATGGCAATTTTTTGATTACTGTGATAACATATCAGAAACTCAAAACGTTTGTCTAATCAGAAAAAAATCCATTTTCTTTTTGCATTAATATATTTGTTAACTTCAGTTTTCCATTCTTTAAGACAATGATTTAAGTTTTAACACATTATTGAGCTGAGTAAATTCATGTATGAAATTTTGTGCTATTGGTTTCCTAGATATGTAGTTGACTCTAATTCACTAAACTATAAAGAGAAATGAGGTGCTAAGCATTGCTTTGTTACAGATAATATTAAAGACCCAACTTTGGAATTTTTTTTGTGTTTAAATGTGTATTAAAATGTAGATTTCTATGACCTTGCACTTTCATGCCAAATAAAATATCAAGTATCAAACTGTGCACAAAAAACCTGCTAGGAAGTTTGTTGAAGTATATCCAGTTTCCTAAAATGTTCCTAACTTGTCTCCTTCCAGAGTTAGTGTCATAGAGAAAACAAATCATTTTCCTCATTGTAATGAAAAAGTTTCTCATTTTATTATATTCCCTAGAGGTAGTTTAAAGGATAAAGCAGAGGAAGTAAATAGAGCAAATCCAGGAGCCAAGATATATTAACTACTCTTGGTGAGCACAATGGAAATAAATAACTTCGAGTTTTCAGTAGAACTGCATTGTTCTACCAGAAAGTAGGCCACATATTCAATTTCCCTAAATGTCCAAAATCCAAATAGAAAGCTACCCACATATTTCAGTTGTAGTTTAATAGAAAAACAACAGAAAATGAATGGTAGAAATTGAGAGGATGGTGTACAGTGGGTTAAAAGCCTAATAGGAGACAATTTGACAATATAAATTATGTAGAGTGAAGAGATGATGAGATGTGTTATATATCATATTGGTTTTCTTAAGACAGTTGGCTTCAATCCCAAGTCTGTTTGCTGCATCTATAAAAGTCTACCAGCAGGGCTCTCCCTTGCATTATTATTTAGAAACAATCTAATTTATTTTTCATTTCCTCAGAATAAATTATTAACTCTGAAATTCCTACCAACCCTTAAGTATATTGAATTTTAAAGCAAATGACTAGCTAATATCTATGATCACATTATGACTTTGACCATTTATTAATGACAAATTCACTTTGGATATATTGTATTCCATAAAAATTTATATTATTTACAGCCCTTAATGCCCTGGTATGAGACCTAGTGCCAGGTAATCTGTATATGAAGCACATGGAGCAGCCAGCCCAGCCCAGCCCTCAAGCCTAGGTCACAAACTACAAGGAGCATCCAGGCCAGTCCCCAATGCCCCTGGACTCAACCCCTGCACCAGCAGGTGTGCAGACCTTACTAAGTAGCCAATGCAGACCCCCAAAACCCTAGAACATGACCACTGTGTCAGAAACCAAAGTTAGGGAGCAGCAGACCAACAATATACGTCCAAGGACCTAAAAAAGCTTACCATCCAACAGAAGAGAATCTTTGTATCTAACCCTAAGATAAGTAACCCGTTTTATTTTCCCAGTAACCTAAACTGACAAGCACCACAGTTTAAAATTTCTATATAGTGTATCCAAACCCATATATTCATCTCTTTGGGTCTTAGCCATTGACTTCTCACACTTGTGATGATCTAAAATATGATCTATCGCATTTATTACTAACCCCTGACTATTAAACCCAACTTAATTTATAATATTAAAGCTGTTCTGATACTTAACCCAAATCTCACCTAACAAATCTTGATACTCAATCTTAAAGCTCTCAGTAAAGACTAGACAAAGACTACATTACTCCCTTAGCCAAAGCTTATATCTCCTTCAGCACTACAACACCTTATTCACAAAACAACAACAAACTACTCTAAACTGGCCCCTTTAAAATGGAGACAAATAATTACAACAGCTTTCCAAGTGTGATTAGTCTGTCTGACTTAAAGAGTAAAAAATTCACACCTGAGAAAGATACTACAGATCAAACACAAAATGCCCAAATCATACCATAAATACAGGAAAAGCAACAAATACAAATACAAAAAAAACTCATACAAAAATGTTGACTCCATAATGATTGATTTCAACCAGAATAGTTTCTTAGACATTAGCCAGAATATACAACCAAGTAATGATTTTCAAAGCTTGCTTATTAGTATGTTCAAAGCAATGAAAGTGGAAATACTAGAAGATTTAATCAATTACATAAGGAAATATAAACAGGAAAATAACAGGCACCTGGATGAACTGAAAAAGGCATTTTATGAACCAAAACTAAGCATAGAGCCATTGAAAAAAAATCAAAAGGAGATTAAACTTGAAATTAAGAATGAGCTAATCACAATCCAAAACTCAACAGATAGTCATACAAAAAGAACCAATGAGACGAATATGTAATATCAAAACTAGAAGATGACAAATAAATTTGCTCAATTATAGATATTGAAAAAGTTCAAAAAATAATTGAGAGGAATATTTAAGAACTATGGGACACCTTGAAGAAACCAAACTTGTGTATTCATGGAAGTCACATCAGAACAGATTTTTCATACTATCATTCAAGAAGATTTTCCACATCTTAGGACAATATAAGATGTATATCATATCAGTAATATATGACCAAAATAGAAGCTCTTCACAAATAATAGCTAAACACCGTAGATACAAGACAGCGAGAATGTGATGAGAGCTTCAAGGGGAAAAAACAAACCATTTTTAAAGATAAAACTAATAGAATAACACCTGATTTTTCAATGGAAACAGTAAGATCCAAAGAGCTTGGAGAGATTTGTACTTCAAGTCATGAACAAACACAAAAGCCAACCCAGACTGACATACCAATATAAATTATCAGTCATAATTGAAAGTGAAATGTTCACCATTAGGACATGCTGAAGGACTGCATGTTTACCAAACCAGGCCTACGGACAGTGCTTAGAAAAGAACATGAGCTTGAAGAAAAGTACAAACATACCCAAGAAGACAGAAGGAAAAAGCAATACCAACAAAACCACTAAGTAATGAAATACTCATATAAAAACAACAAAACAGATAAATATTTTCGTTATAATCCTAAACATCAGTCGAATTAACTTTCTAATCAAGAGACATAGACTACAAGCATGGATTAAAAATTACAATCCATCAATCTGTTGCCTTCAGGCATACCTCACCATGAAAGATAGGCTCATTGTCAGAGCAAAAGGTTGTTCAAAGGTACTCCAAACTAACAGTACAAGAAAACAAATAGGAGTACCAATTGTAGCATCTGGCAAATAGAGTTCAAATCAAAATAAATCATAAGAAAGACAGAAAGATACTGTATTTTTTTCAAAGTAATAATTGATCAGGAAGACTTCACAACTACTAAACATATATGCACCAAATATAGGTTCACTCACATTCACTAAACAAACACCACAACATCTAAACCAAGAAATCAATCCAAAAACACGACTCACCTTTGGATAGGTCAGTAGTACAAAAACTTAACAGAGACATACTGGAGCGCAATAAAACCATAACCCAAATGGTTTGACTTGTCCTGAGCTTTTCATCCTAAGACCAAGGGATACACATTCTTTTCAGCAGCTTATGAAACTTTTTCCAAAACAGACTACGTGTTGGACCACAAAACAAGCCTCCCCATACACAGGAAAACTGAAATTACAGCCTGTATTTTATCAGACCACCATGGAATAAAGCTAGACATTCACAACAAGGAAATGACAAAAAATATACAATTTATTGGAAATTAAATACCATGATACTGAATGAGGATATGATACTGAAAACACAGCAATTAAAATCTCTGGGACATGCTGAAGGCTGTCCTGAGAAGTATGTTTACAGCACTGCTATATCAAAAAATGGAAAATTCACAAGTAAATAATTAAGCATACAATTTAAAGTTTTAGAGAAACAAGAATGATCAAATTCCAAAAGCAGTAGATAGACAGAGATTAGTAAAATCAGGGGAGAAATAATGAATGTGAGATAAGGAAAGCAATACAAATAATCCCAAACAATGAACTGGTTCTTTGAAAAAATTAACAAGATTGATAAAATCCTAGCCAAATTAACTGAAGCCAAAAAAGAAAAAGAAACCAAGAAAATTCAAATGCATATACTCCAAAAGTTTCAAAATCAGAAAGCAATGGATGAATTTCCAGGTACATACACCACAATTGAATCAGGTTGAATTGAATTATTTAAATGGTCCTATTGCAAGTGACAAAGTTAAAGAACTAATTACAATTATTCGTACCAAAAAAAAAAAAAAGGACCAGATGGATTTAGTGCCGAATTCTACCAAACATTTAAAGAAAAGCTAACGCTATTACTCCTTAAATTATTTCATAAAATAGCAAAGTAAAGAACACTTCGAAATTGTTTATACAAAGTTCATATTACACTGATCCCAAACCAACTCCAGATACAATAAAAAAAAAGAAAACTATAGGCCAATCTTATTAATGATCCTCAAAAAATTTTGGCAAACCAGTTCAGAAACCTATTAAAAAGATCATTCAGCAAGATGAAGCAGTATTTTATTCCAGGCACACAAAGTTGGTTCACATACACAAATAATTAAAGGGTAATCTATCATACACACAAATCTAAGTACCAAAACCACATGATTCTTTACAAAGATGCAGAAAAAGATTTTGACAGGATCCATCATCTCTGTATGATCAAAGCCCTGGAGACAATAGGAATGGAAGGGGCTTATATCAATATAATAGAAGCCAAACACAGCAAACTTGTAGCAAGAATCATCCTAAATGGTGAAAAACTTGAAGTGTTACCACTTTGATCAGGAACTCAACAAGGCTATCAACTCTCACCACTTCTACTCAATATTGTACTTGAAATCCTAGTTAGAGAGATAAAACAAGAGAGGTAGATAAATAAAAGGGATACAAGTAGGAAAATAAGTCAAGATATCCCTATTTGCAGATGACATGATCTTACACCTGAAAGACCCCAAAACTTCACCAGGAAACTCCTGGAACTAATATGTAAGTTCAGCACAGTGGCAGGTTACAAATTAATGTTCAAAAATTAGTGGCTTTCTTCTATACCAAGGGTGAAAAAAACTGAGAAATTCCTAAGAGAAACATTTCCATTTATCAAACTCCTAAAAAATTAAATACCTTCATACATATCTAAACAGGGATATGAAAATTTTGTACAATGAAAACTTTAAAACCCTAAAGAAACAAATTTCAGAAAACATCAGAAGGCGGGAAGACCTCCCATGCTCCTGAATCAGTAGAAGTCACATAAAACGACCATCCTACCAAAAGCAATGACATTGTTAACCAAACAAGCACACAATCCACAGAATAGGAGAAAATCTTCACTAACCAAACACCTGATAGGACTAATGTTCACAGTGTATGAAGAACTCAAAAAATTAAACACTAAGGAGGTAAACAGTCCAAGTAGAAAATGGGCCTTTTAACTTAAAAGAAATTTTTCCTAGGACAAAATTAAAATGTCCAAGAAATTCCCTAAAAAGTAGCTATTATGGAAATGCAAATCAAAACCATCCTGTGATATCATCTCAACCTGATCAGAATGACTATGACCTTGGTCAGAATGGCTAAAATCCAAAACACAACAACAAATGTTGTACAGGATGCAGGATAAAGGAACCCTCATATATAGCTGGTAGGAATGCAGACTTGTACAACTGCTCTCGAAATTGGTATGGTGGCTCCTAAAAATGTTAAAAATTGAAATGCCATATGACCCAGCTATACCACTACTAGGATATTCCCAAATATTACCAAAGAACGCCTCATTAAATAATTTATAGTTATTAAAGAATCAAGACCACTGTTGAGGAAAGCTTGTCAGTATAGATTCTTTTTACTGCCAATTTCCTCCCTGTACACTGTGGTTTAGACTGGCTTAAAATGCTATGCATGTGTTCCCTTATATGAAGTCCTTTCTGTTAACAATTTTTATGTCTTCGGGTAGGAGAAGATCTTAGCACCCAGAGAGAATTCAGGCGAGTGTAGTAGAAAAACAGTGAAATAGATAACAGCCTATCAGAATACCTGTGATACTGCAATGTTCACCTGGAATAAGGCCAGCCAAATCTTTCCCCAATATAAGGTTCAGGGATCCTTGCAGAAGAGGAGGGGAAAGTTTGTAAGAGCTTAAAGAAGGGAAGGTCCACTGCTGGAAAAGACATTCCATTCCAAACAGGGCTGTTGTGTGCAGGAACTCACCGCAGTGAGACTTATCCTTTCCAGACCTACACAATGGCTCTATATGCCTCATAGACTACCAAAGATCTCAGTGACTTGAAGCAGTAGGAATCTTAGGGGCTAGGGCTAGACAGGTAAAAGGGAGTGCCCCTATCAGTGATCTGCCCAAGGAAAAGCTACTTGTTCTGCCTGAGAGGCTTGAACCTCCCCCAGAGAGGATGATCGTGAGATAAGCACACACACTGATGCACCCTCTTGTACACATACCCACATATATAAATAAATACCCACCCACACAAACTACAGTCACACAGAGATATGCAATGCAAAAAATACTCATACTTTAAATTTTTTAAATTTTTTAAACTAACCAGAAACAATATACTTCATACTTTTATGATATAAATATATTTATTAATTTTTCACTAGTTTTACAAGCATAGTGACTAATAATATCCATATCCCCTTCGTTTCCCCTTTCATCCTTCCCCAACTCCTTTCCTTCCAATTTCCCAACCTCCTTCCCCTCACTTCATACATCCAACCACTCCATTCCACCCTCCTGTACATCAGCTTCTATGGGGACAGGGATTACCTTGCAAAGTCGTCCACGTGATTCTGGTTTTAGAGGCATCAGTAATGCAAGAGGGAGGAGATCATGGAGTCCTCCTCCAAGATTTCAAAATTTGGCAGAATCCAGGCATCATGAGGCAAGAAACTTGCAGTTTAGAGGCCCAAGAAGGGCAGTTTGTGCTGTGGAGTTAAAGCCTGGTGTGCCATTGAGAAGTAAAGATGTTAGAGATTCCAGACACAATGTGGGACATCTGCCAAGGAGAGTTGTATACCCTGGGAGGAGTCAGCTCAAGAGACCAACGTATTCTATGGGCAGATGCATTGGAGGGGTGGAACCAAAGCCCTTTGGAACTGAGATGATTTCAACAAGAGGCTCACCTGTTGGACTTGGAGCTACAAAATTTGGAGTTTGTCCTGCTGGTTTTTGGTCTTGTTATGGACCAGTCTTTCCTGGATATGCCCCTATTTCTTCCTTTTGGAATGTCAATGTTTATTCTTGCCATTATATGTTGGAAGTATGTAACTTGTATTTTTATTTTACAGGAGGCTTTGGACTTTGGATTTTTGGACTGTTTTGGGACTACTGATGTAGTCTATGAAGAATTTTAAAGTTGGACTGAGTACGGTTTACATAATGAGATGGCACTGAGCCTGTGGGGGCCAGGGATGGAATGTCATGGTTTGAAATGTGTCCCCCACAGTCTCATGTATTTGGCAAGGTCATGGCAACTTGAGAGGTGGAGCCTTGCTGGAGGAAGGCAGTCACAAGGGGTGGGCCTTGAGGTGGATTAGTCCCACTCTACCTTCAGGAGAAGTCAGCCTTCACAGCAAGCAGTCTACAGCTCTCAGCTTCCAAGATGTCTGCAGTGACTTAGCCTCCTTCAGCTTTGGCCAGCCAGCCATGCTACCTTTGCTTTGAGAGACTGTACCTTCCCTCTAGAACTGTAAGCTGAATAAATCTCCCTTTCTCCTTTAAGTTGATTGACTTTGGGTGCTCTCTCACAGCAATAATTAAGAGTAACCGTTACAAAGATGAATAGTTATATAGGAGTAAGTAAACATTAAATAAGGAAAGAATGATCACTATAGTGATAATCATAAGCAAATATTTAAATTAGGGTTTAATGAAATTTGTTCTTTTTACCATTTGATGTATGGTAGCTTATGGTCAATTATTTATTGGGTAGTGGTTACAAAGACTGGGAAAATAAAAGACATAACTCTTTAAGCATTAGTGTGATATGTGCATCTCCATTAGAGTCTCTGGTTTGGAGAGTTAAAGGACCTCTGTGTCAGGAAGGTGATTGGGTGCAACACAGCACAATAGATCATGTGGGAAAAAACTTGGAGTTTGACCACAAGTACTTTATTTAAAGTTTACTACAGTACAAGACCATGTATAAAAATAGTGTTATAGCCTGCATGAGTGAACAAAGAAGAAAAAACAGGTGGTGGTCAAAGTTATAGTTTAAAAGATCTAAGGAAAATATTGTGGGTAACATTAAAAATTAAAATTAAGTAAAATTAAGTTAAAATTAAATTTAAAAATGAAACCTTTTTTTGATAGTGATGCCATGTGTCTCAAATAAAGTCTAATGAGTATCCGTCCATACTTAGAAGCTATTATCTCCACAGTGTAACTAAGAAGTTATGACTGATTTGTGTAGATCATCCCATCTTCTATCATTAGTAACTAGTAACCTGCTGTAACTTCTACTCTTAAGTTGGACTAGTTGGTCTGGTTTCTACAGAGCTTCAAGAAGTAGACGGTATTACATTAAAATCAAAGCATCTGGGGGCTTAATACTTTGATTATGAAAACATGTATGGACATTCTTTTACAAATTTGTAAATCTACTCTGTGGCTTGTACTTTCATGTATATCAATTGGTGAGTGAGTGAGTTTACATTTACACAACTATCAAGTTATCAGCTAGTGAACTCTACCTCAAGGAAGCTTGCTGAGGCTGCCCTTAGAGTAAGAATTGTTTTATGAATGTTTTATGTAATCTCTTTTATTTATGAAACAAGGCTAGAGAGAGGCACAAGAGGAGGTCTGAAGACAACTCTAAAAGTTGGTTCTCTCCTTTATGATCTCCTTTGTGATTTCTGGAGATTGAACTAAGGTTTCCAGGACTACATTTGAGAACATTTATAAGTGATTCATCTCACTGTCCTGAAAAAGAATTTTTTTGTGTGTGCATGAGAGTGTGCATGTGTGTGTGTGTGTGTGTGTGTGTGTGTGTGTGTCCAGAGGGCACTTGAATATTTATGCCTCTGGAGACCCCAGCGTGACTCCAGAAACATCCTGGATTGCTTCAGTTCCCTCTTTCTTTGTTTTGGGATCTCTCATGCTTCAATGTCCAAGGCTGAAAGTGCAGGCAGCATTCATTTCTGGTGATCCAAACTCACATCCTTTGGCTTTTGAAGCAAAAGTTTTAATGTAAGCCATCTACAAGGCCATGAAAAAGGAACTTTGAGCAATAACATATCATGTTCTCAAAAGGTTATCATACGATAAAATAAAAAGAAAATAAAATTTGCAGAAAGAAGCATGGACTAAAATTCACATATAATTTATATGTATTGACATAATTCTCTCTATATAGAAGCATCTGGCTACATTCCTTGAATGAAAGAAAAAAATCAATAATAAGTGAAAAAGTAAATTACATTGTTTAGCATGTTTTTTTTGAATTACTATACAGTAATGAGTTATCACATATTTCAATTAAAGATCAAACATAAATGAAATGAGCAGAACAATCATAAAAATACAAGTCAAATTAGAAATTAAAAGGAATAATCTACAAGGACCTGTAAATGAGGAAATATCATGTGATAGGTTTCCAGATCTTCAACATGATTCTGCAAAAGTTACATTTTGTACTTCATTTAGATTACTATTGGCAAAAGAAAAGCAAACAAAAAGTAGACATATTAAACATACACAATTGAGCATATGTGTAATAGTTTGAATGTGTGTTGTCCCTCACAGTGTTCTAGATCTATATCCTTAGTTGGTATTGATGTTTGAGAAGGCTGTGGTACCTTAAGGAGTTAGAGTCTTGTTAGAGAGCTATATGTTTCAGGGGCTAGTCCTTGATTTGCAAGCCCTTGTCTGCTTCTTTTAGTTTCCTAATGATCTTTTGTCCATAATGATGACTGCTATGACCTCACTTCCTGTTTGTGCCTGTAGCCATGCCTTCTGTGATTCATTTCCTGTCATGATGCATTATATACCTTATGGAGCAGTAAGCCAAATAGATCTCCCTTTCTCCTCTATGTTGCATGTAAATGTGGTCTTCCAGCAAAAAGAAGAGAAGCTGCAATAATGTAATCGGAAATAGTTGTAAATATACAAATTAACATGTAGTGAAGAATTTTTACATAAAAAGACTATTTTATAGAAATATTATTGATATCATAGGTTATACACTCAGAGTTTGATATTTTAATAAAATGGAGCCATCTTACTTGAAATTGTTTTATTTTTAGCACTTGGCAAGTTATATATTGCTACAGAATTGATTGTATGCTATATTTTCTTTTAATATTTCAAATCTTGATAGGATTCAGAAAAGCTTTTCTGGGAGAGAAAAATTCATGGTGCCAAAAACTTACTTCTTTAAGTATTCTGTAGACAGTTTCTTCAAAGAAGGTATAAGTAAGTTTTTAAGTACTAGTGCTTTTTTGTGTTTTTGCAAGTTATTTATTCTCAAAGGTACTTCTATGTGAGAAATCAATAAACATTACAATGATCAATGTGACTTTTTAAAAACTTATGCTACTGAAAATAATGATCAGAGAGATCTAATACCTACCTGATTGTCAGACCAAAACTTTATTTGTCATCTCCTTCTATTTACTTAATATTTGCAAGAAAATGGTTTAACTGATTCTTTACAGGTTCAGCTATGATGGTAGGTTCAAAATTTCATAGAGGTAGAATATCTGATGTTCAAAATTCAATTGCTAGTTGTTGGACGATTAAATATATATGATGAGATATATAAGAGATACAAGAGAATGTTTGTTTATCCTGTTTAAAGGAGCAATATAGTATATTTGTTTTTCCAATGTGAAATTCTAACAATTACACTTATAGGTTTTGGCGCACAGCATGCTATAATAATACCTTTATATTATCTTCTGTATTCAGGCATTAATATTTTCTATAGACCATTTTCATACATGTCACATATTGTTATCTCACAATATTTATTTTAAAGTGTTTATATTCATTCCTATTAAATCGATAAAGTTAATGGATATGTTTATATATTGTGATATCTGAATTATTATAAATCAGCACAAATTACCTTTTACATGAGAGTCGGAATGAATCTCTTTTGTCATTAGACTTTAGAAACCTCTAAAATAACAAAAATGTCTTATGCATCTTTAATGATTCTTAGTTTATATTTTATGAAATTGTTAATGCATATTTATATAAAATATTTTCATAAAAGTTATTAATTTCCTTTAAATTACAAATGGATTCATAGTTAAGACTTTTTTACCTTAATTTATCATTAATTTACATTACCATAATTTACATTAATTTACTACTATGTATTTTTCCTTTTCTTGTGTGTTTTTCCTTTCCAACTGTGTGCTTATTTTAATCTTAACATTTCATGCATATATCTGCCAATGATTTTTTTAAATCAAATCAACTATATTCTTACTTATTATTATACTGTCTCCTATTTTGTTACTTTACAAATGATCATCTCCACCATCTATTTTCTTTTGGATTTTTTTTAAACTTAAAAGATGCTGTTGCTTTATGAAGTGTTTTTCTAAATTTTTTCATTGTTGACATTTTCAACCTTACTGAGCTGTAACTGAGAAATTAAAATGTTTGTATTCAATGAATATGATATGATGAATAATACATATAAACATGCAAGATGATAACCAGCATTAAGGTAAGGAATACATCCATTGCATCCAACAGTTTCCTTGTAAAGGATTGTGAGGCTAGGGATATTTAAGATGTATTCTTGTAGTACAGCCATTTCTGTTGAGAGAAGGTTGTCCAACAGTCAGAATGTTCTCGAAATCTCAGTCTATTGTAAAAGTCATAGAAGATGGCATAGAGCCCCTGGTCTTTTGTACACATCAGCTGATCAAAAGGCTGGGTTCTAGCGTCAGCAAAGAATGGCAGAAGAGGTGCTACCGAGCAGGGAAGATGAATTTGCCATCAAGATGTGAGGGTAGGCAAACAAAAGTGAAACTATCTATGACTTCCTTTCATCTGGCCTGTACTGGCCAATAACCTCTATATTTGACAAACCTCTTCTGTAAAATCCCACAGATGGGTGTCATGGAATGTTCTGTTCAGGCTGGTATATGCTTATTGTTTCCCTATCATTGCTG
This sequence comes from Typhlomys cinereus, assembly GCA_023101885.1. NCBI lineage: Eukaryota > Metazoa > Chordata > Mammalia > Rodentia > Platacanthomyidae > Typhlomys > Typhlomys cinereus. The sequence continues at coordinate 796,380 of JALPQD010000154.1, forward strand.
ATTAAAGATTCAAGTTGTTTTACTTATTATAGTCATCTAATTTTGGTAGGTTATAAGTGTTTACACATTTCCATTTTGTTTAGGAATTCTGGAATCTTGGAATATAGATTTTCAAATTTTTAATCATGATCTTTAAAATTTCACTGGTATTTATTATAATTTCTCCCTCTCTATCTTCAATTTTGTCAATTTTATCTCCATCTTTAATTTTATTGGCTTTGGGTTTATGGACTTTGTTAACCTTGTCAAAGAAACAACTCTTTCTTTTTGAGATTCTTTGTGTTATTAATTTCCTTTCTATTTATTTAATGTCTGCCATGATGACTACTATTATTTTATAATCATTAATTTTAGTGTTTTCCTTCTTATGTTTTTGAGAAATTGAAGTTCATTATTAAGACATACATTTCAGATCACTCTGATTTTGAAATGCAAATTATCATATTTTCTTAAAACTGCTTTTTCCATCTTCCAGTGTTCTGAGAAGTTGTAGTGTCACTTCTGTATGAATCTAGGAAATTTTACTTTTATCTGTGATTTATTCAGTGATATTTCTTACTGCACTAGAGTGCTTTGCTCACTCTGAATGAATTTGTGTAGTTTCTTCTGTATCAGTCACTCTTTTTCATTGCTGTGAGAGAATACCCAAAGTCAAACAACTTAAGGGCAGAAAAGCAGATTTATTGAGCTTACAGTTCTAGATGGGAGAAGCAGTCCTTCATGGTGGAAAAGGCATGGCTAGCAGCAAAGCCGAAAGAGGCCTATATCATATTCTTTCATGAGAGCTGCTAGAGTGCTAACTGCCAAAGCAGACTTCTGGAAGTAGGGTGAGATTAATCCATCTCAAAGCCCATACCCTGTGACTGTCTAGTAAGACTCCACCTCCTAAATATATGAGCCTGCAGGGGATACATTTCAAACCACGGCCTCCATCCCTGGCTCCCAGAAGCTCATTATGTAAACCATATACTGCCTTTTAGACTTCATTAGTTATCCCAACATAATCTGAAAGTATAAAGTCCCAGATCTCCTGTAAAAAAAAAAATAAAACACCGAGTTACATATTTCCAACCTAAATGCCACAAAATAGACATTCCCATCCCAAAAGGGAGAAATGGGAATATATCCAGGAAAGATCAGTCCATAACAAGACCAAAAAGTCCAAATCCTGCAGGTCTATGTCCAACAGGTAAGCCTTTTGTTGAAATCATCTGGGTTCCAAAGGCATGGGCTCCATCATACATACAGTATGAATGCATACAGTAGAATACATCACTCTCTTAGGCGGCCTCCTCCAGGGTTATTCAGCTCTCCTTGGCAAATGCCCCACATTGGGTCAGGCAACTTTAACATCTTCATTTCTCAATGGCAAACTAGGCTTTAACTCCAGAGCACAAACTTCCCTTCTTGGGCCTCTAAACAGTGGATTCTCTGCCACATGTTGCCTGGTTCTGCCATTCTCTGAAACCCTGGAAGAGGGATCAGCCTCCTCACACGTGCATCTTTGATGCCTCTGATACCATCACCACATGAGCTGTTTTGCCAAATTCTGGTACAGCCTTGGGTTGGAGACTGGTCCTTTTGACAGACACTGCTTCAATTTCTCCAGGCTGGTAAGAATCTCTATTTCTCTTGGCCAGTTGCTTCAGAGTAAAATCAAACCTGTCATTTGGAACTCTGCCCTTTAGTTTAAGCCTTACAAAAGGATTCGCATTCTTATGGGTGGGAATCTTCTCTGAGGATTTTCCCTCAGAATGTGGCCTCTCCCATTATCCAGACAAGGAGCAGGTTTTTGTTCACTAATGAAGCTAATCTGTTTAGCAATAGCCACCATTTTGGTCTCTGCCTCATCTATAGCCTTGCCCTCAATTTTTTTTTTTTTTTTGAACTTCACAGTTTTTACTTCGGGCAGAAGTTTGATTCCTTACTCTGAAAAAAAAGCACTAAAAAGTAGTAATGTCACACACTGTCAAGGCTGACTTTAAAGTTTTCCTGACATTCAAATTTTACTTCAGGGAAGCTTTCAGGACAAGGATAAAACTTCAGTAAATTCTCTGTCAATACATGGCTAAAAGGGATCCATTTTCAACTTTTCAAGTTTCTATCATAGTCTCTGATCCCTTCTGGATCATCACCAGCTGGGCTTTGACTATCTGTATCTTCATACTATATCAGCCTCTTCCAAGCTCTCACAAGATTGTCTCCATCTCCAAGACACAAAGGCTTTCCCAGCACAAAGTCTCAAAGTTCTCCTTATTTCTCTCTATAAACAGTTCTAAAGGCACACCAGCCACATTATAGCAATTGCCATAGTGCTGGGTACCAAGTTCTCTCAGCTTCGCAAACAACTTAACTTTTTGTACCAGATTCTCAGTCTCACACAGCAAGGCTCCACTACTCTGGTACCCATTTCTGTATCAGTCACTCTTTCCTGTTGCTGAGAGAGAATGCTTGAAGTCAAGCAACTTGAAGGCACAATGGGAGATTTATTTGCTTAAGGTTCCAGAGAAAAGACAAAGTGCTTCAGGGTAGAAGAATCATGGCTGGTGGCAGAATCTGGAGGAGGCCTAGGTCACACGCATCCAGGAGGCTAAGACTTGCTTGACAACCAACTGCCAGAGCATACTCTCTGGAAATGGGGTGGGACTAATTCACCCCAAGACCTGTTCCCTGTGAATGCCTTCCTCTGGAAAGACTTCAAATCCTAAAGGCACCATGACCTTCCCAAACGTAGAGCTTGTGGAGGACACATTTCAAACCATGGCACCTTCATTTTTTTCCTAAATATTAATTTCTTCTTTTGTTCTAATGTGACATAGTAAAATATGACATCTTGTATTTGAGATGGGTTCTGTGGTCTCAAATTGCAATTTATTTTAGAGAATTTTGGTGGGGTTTATAACTATTGCTGTGAATATTCTCTGTATCTGTTAAGTTCATTTGATTTATGATAGAGTTTCATTCTATAGGTTTGCACTAGTCTCTTGTTGTATATGATTCATCTGTTAGTGATGTGTATTTATATTTTCTACACCCTTAAATTCAGCATGACTTAATATCTATTTTTAAAGGTATGTGAATATTTCATTGCTTTGGGACTAAATATTTCTATTATGTAATACAAATTTATTTGTATAAACTCTGTAAAAATATATTATATAAAGACAGAAATACCAGAAAATTCAAAATGATTACATATTTTCTAGAAAATAAAAATTATTACAAATTACATTTAAAGTTTCATATTTGCTATCAAATATTTTCAATTGATCATGAATTTAATTTAGGACTATAACTATTAGCCTTGAATTTTATATTAGGTCATTGTGAGATTCAATAGGTGATTAATATTTGCTCATGTAATGACTTCCTGAGGTTAGTTACAACTTCATGAGGTAATATTCTTTGATAATTTCTTCTCTATTTATTTTATTTGGAAGTGTATATCTTTGTCTGTTTAAAGGTGAAGGGTTCATATGCACCATATTGTCTATGCATGTAGAGGTCAGAGGTAAGTGTCATAAGTTTTAAGTCACTCAGTACCTGATATTTTGACACAAGATATCTCACTGAACATGGAACTTACCAGTTTGGCAAAACTAGGTGACTAATAAGCCCCAGGGATTTACTTATTGGTCTCTTTCCTGGTGCCATGGTTACAGATGGGTGTCACCTGCACTTACATGTGAGGTTTTGGTTAAATTCTGGTCCTTGTACTCTAATCACTTTATAGGCTAAGCCATTTTCTCAAACCCTAAAATTTAATATTTTTAAAAATTCCAAAATTGCTTCTAGAAGAAATGTTGGACTTAATAAGGAATTATGAAAATATGTGCATCTTTTTGAAATAATCACATTCCTACTTGGAGTCAAGTCTTCGTGTTCAAACCATAATAGAAGTTGATGTTTAGACTTGAAAGTAGGACTAAATTCATGCTCATAAAGTGTACTTATGCCAAGCGTACCAAATCATAGTAAAGTCATTTTAAAAAGTGTCCAATAAAAACAAAGCTGGGTTCTTTTATAGGCTTTGTGGGCCTTAAATCTTCAATTTGTGGGCCTTAAATTTGGAAGTAAGCTAGGTATTTCTTGACCTTAGCTATTCTTGATAAGTAGTTTACATTTGAACATTCTCTCTTTCCAGTTAAAATGTCAACTATTTGAATGTGTAAATCATGCTACATACTACCTTGTTGGGAAATGCAAGGTGAAAATGTTCTACTTAGCATATAATGCAGGTTTATAAGTGTTAAACCAGTTGGTGATAGTAAATTTCTCATATTAGTGACTTCCATATTTATAATAAATTTCAAATTTCTGAAAGTTGTTTTATAAATCAAAACTTCCAATTTTGAAAATCCATTCTGACCTGAACTGTCATCTTTTCATTAGATTATAGTAAGTGGGGAAAAGGATTTTCTTATGGAAACCTTTGAATGCTGTCTTTGTTCTTATAGAGAATTTTGTTTGCTTTGCTACATAGCTTACATTCATCTTAAATCCTTTGCAATAATAATTTTTATTTAGTTCTGTTATTTAGTTAGTTCTATATAAAGTGTTGCCCTCAAAAGCAAAATATGAAGTCATGATTCCCCGCTGATGCTCTGTTCAGAAGTGACTGGATTATGAACTCGCTAACCACCAGTGGAAGAACAGATTGAGGATTTAATAGTTGAAAAGGTTATTGCAGTGTGTATCATTGGGGATAGTAACTCCCAGAGATGGGTCAGGGAGGGATTTCAATTATGCATGTGAGTCTTTGAAGTGTTTACTCTGTTCCCTAAATTTTTTCTCTCTCTCGGTCTCTCTGTCTCTGTTTCTCTCTCTCTCTTTCTTTCTTTCTCTCTCTAATGGAGCCTTCCTTTTAGTTGTTTTTCTTAGATATTTAGTTTTAGCATTTCAAAAGATATAATACCTTCAATTTATGCATTCCTCCCAGCTTAAATCTGATATTGAATAATTGATTCTTTTATCATTCTTTCTAATAGTTGAACCAATTATAAGAAATAAAACGTTGAAAAGTATAAGAAGTAGAGAAAGGATAATCAGGTTCCCAAGTAGAAAGAAAGGCATCTGGATTTGGAGATCAAACACTCTGATATCTTGCTTTATAAAATAAAAAATGCCCAAAATTTCCTTTTATAAGAAGAATTTATTCTACATAAGGAAAAATGGTGGATAATATTTTTACAATATACAGAGTTCTCAGTTTAGAGACATGCTCTCCAAGTGCTGTCCCTGAGCTACCATCATCCTAATCATTCAGAGATTATTGAAAACACAGAATCCCATTTACACAGCCACACCCACATATACTTACAATCCCAAGCACAAGCATCAAGTGAATGTCGTTGGAATCATTATTTAAAAGCCTTCTTTGGCTTTAGAAACATTTGATCATTATGATTGGCTTGATGAATAAAGATATTCCCTTGTGTGTGTGTGTGTGTGTGTGTGTGTGTGTGTGTGTGTGTGTGTGTTGCATATGGTGGGTATGTGTGAGTTTGTGGGAATGTGAGCAAGAGTGAACTTGAATTGCATTCTTTTGTGGCTCAAGGGTAACTTCAGGAATCATCCTTGATTGATGTTCTATGTTTTTATTCATCTCTGGGGTTTCCCACTCCTCACCTACCAGGATCATATGTTTGTCATATCTATTTCATGTTTTTTTTTTTTTAATATGGAATCTTGGGGATCTGAGCTTAGATCCTTTTGTTTATAAAGAAAAGACTTTAACCGCTAAGTCACCACTTAGCTCCAAGCTCATTTATTTTGCACTGTGTGTTTCCAACATATTTTTCTTCCATTCCTCTTTAACATGCTTCATCATTGTTGCCTCATATGATTTTATATTCCAGGTAACCTGCTGTGCCCTAATCCCACCATTCTGGTGGATAAGGTCCCAGAATGTCAGAATATTGTTCTATAGAAACAATTTCTGGGAAAAGGACATAGCATTTAAATATGGGAATTGTCAGGCCTTGATGTATCTCTGCCCAGTTGGGGACCTAAAGCCTGCTCCCTGGGGAATATTGCAGTAAAGGCCATGGGCAGGTGCTAGGATTTCCTCCCTAGATAATTTAAGTTTTTTTTCTCTGGCAGGAGGAATTCTTCTGGGAATTGCATGTGCCCAATCCCAAATTATAAATAGAGATTTGACTCACAATAAGTAGACTTGCAAGCCAGAATGTGTACACTGATTTTTAAAGAAATCAGAGAGCAACTTCAAGAGTCTTAAAACATAGGTGGATAAAATTTCCACATATGAACTCACTCAGAAATTCCAGAAACATGAGACTGCTATCTGTTCAGTAGAACTTTAAAAGGAACCATGATACCGCTCTTACCCTGGCTGAAGGCCAAGGAAGAGACTATCATGCCAGAAAGTCTAGAGGCCAAGACCATCCCGGGAGATAGTATTTGCAATCCAAACTGGGACAATCCATGTCGGTAGCAAAGGGGCCTGTGTCTTTCCCTCCCCAAACAGCTCTCTTATGGGAAATCATAGAGATGGACCACCTGAGTGCACCCCCACTAGTGTTTACCTCCACCCCGAAAGAGACAACTTTGGCGATATGGGGCCTGACAGTATGGACCCCAGGTTTGGAGAATGCATGGTTCACGGATGGCTCATCAACAACTGATGGTGTACTTCTGGAATTCCTCAAAGGAAGACATAAACAACCTTACTATTAAAGGAGCTCAATCATCCTCTGTGTATTTAAAAAAAGCAGTCTCTGTTACCATGTAGGCTCAACCCCATGGCTATCTGGGTGAAGCATTATAGATTAGATAGAATTGAAAAAACTGGGAGAATAGCATCTGTTTGTGTCTTTTCCCTCTAAGTAGCTAACAATGAGTTAGCTACTTAGAAAAAAAAAATTGTTTATTCTTACTGAGCATAGGAGACTGGGAGGGTCTTTGTTTGTTTTCCTCTGTTTGCAGGTGCAGGCACACATTCTTTTCCCTAAAATTTTCTAGTATAAAGCTGTCACTAAGTTTTAATAAAGTGGTTTCAGATTCACTCAACCTAGAGAGTTGTGTGTTCTCTTCCCCATTTCCGCCTCAGCCTTGCCTCAGCTGGTATGGGGAAGCCCTGGTCTCCAGGCCATGACTCTGGTCTGCAGCAGTAACCAAACAACCACTTTAAAGATTCCTAGCTTTACTTTTAAGCTTGATGTGAGGAATCAAATGAAAACTAAAATTTAACACTGGAAAAAAATTTTGGAATATAAAAATAAATTCAAATTTACATTTAAATCTTTTCTTACAACCAGAAAACTATTATATCAAGAAATATTGGACTATTTCTCAAATGAAAACCATTTTAATACATTTAAAAATTCCGTAAAAATAAAATATACTCTTATAACAAGACCTAGTTTAACAGGTTTTTATCTCTGGCCAGGGGGTGACATCCAATACCCATCAGGATGGAGTGAAGGGCATTGCAGGAGCAGCAAAACTGAAAAAAAAATAAACAAACCATGATTCAGAACATCAGAGACTCTATATCAACCAACTGGAACTAGGCCAGCAATTTCTCCCCATCCTGAGGCTCAGAGAAATTTGCGGAAGGCGGGGTGGTAAGTTTGTAAGAGCACAAGGATGGGAGGAGTAATGATATGCAAGATACTCCACACAAGTTAGGGCTTAAGCAAGCATAATTGGACTTTGCATGACCTGCGCAATGTCCAATACACTATTGATCCCACAAAGTCTAGCATTTGCTAAGGGCACTAGGATCCTTGGAGGCAAGGGATTGACAGACACAGTAGTGTTCCTATGCTTAAATGGGAACACGGGAAAGGGTTTTGGAAAATGCCACTGGGTCCTTGCACCTCATCAGAGAGGAGGACCCAGAGGAGAGTGTTATGCACATTAATGGATGCTCCAGGGATGGGAGGGGCAGGCACTGAGGGATGGGGACGGAGGGAGGAGCAGAGGGGGTCACAGAGGGGTAGGGGGTAGAGGAAGGTAGGCGACCAGTGTACCTGTTAAGTTTGTATGAGTGGAAATAAAAAAAAAAAAACACTTGGAAGAAGATAGTCAAAGGGAAAAATTACCTATTTAGCTGGAGTCAAATATGTATAAACTGCAGTATGATTGTATAAAAATTCTATCCATAGTGATGACAAAGGTGACATTTCAGAGTAAAATATTAATTCACGAAAGTTTCTAAGCAATAAACATGCATGACAAATCTAGAGAACATCAGAAATGTCTTTCAAATTGTTGATCTGTTTCCTATGTGACAAATTGTGTTCTTGCATCTGGTAAAAGAGTTTAACATTTATTTTCTTTCTTAACAGGTGTGAATATATTTTTGTATTTCTTCAAGTGACAAGATGATCCTGTCTAGTACAATAACCTTCAATTTCTTTCTCTGAACACTCACATAACTCCAATGCATTGCACATTGGCAGCCTTTCTCTCCCTATTCATGCCAGATTCAGATTATCATGCCATGACTGGTGTAAGAACATTTTGAGCTGTTCCATGAAGCTACTACCTGCTGGTTGGCAATTAAATTTGGGCAAAGTCACCAGTTTTTTCCCACAGTATCTGTTAATTTTTGAGGTGATTTATTTCATTAATGTCATCTAATTTTGTAAGTTGATGATAAAGGAAAACAAATGTGAATTTATTTATTAGTCAAAATGTGTGATAATTTTTGTTGAAATTGAAGATAAATTTAAACTTTGTTAGGCATGTATAAAATTGTTAGCCTCACATAAGACAATTTTTATTTTGCTTTATTTATTTATTTATTTTTTATTTATTTAATTGTGCATGTATGGTGTGTGCGGGTGTGTGTATGTGTGTGTAGAACCACGGACGAATTCGGGAACCACCATGGACACCTCCACCTCCTTCTTGTTTTCTCTGCCCCAGGATTCACAGGCTCCACCCTACCAGGACCAGAAGTGCAGGCCACCCCCGCTTACCACTGGCGTCTATACGTGGGGTCTAGGATCTGAACTCAGGACCTTCTGCCTGCACAGAGGCTTAACCCCTGAGCCACCTCTCCAGCCCCAAGACAATTTTTTCAGACCTAAAATCCTCACATAGTGATCCAGTTGGGAAGAAATTATGGGAATTAAGTGTTCTTCACATTGCTATAAATTGTTACTACATTTTATTTTAAGGAGGCATGCTAGAACATGTATCAAGGTTATTTAATCTTGGAATCATAAAATTACAGTAAATAACTAAAAGAAGAAAGTGTTAATTCTAAAATTGTGATGGTGAAATTTCGTCTGGCAGAGTTGTAAATTCTTTGGAAACACAGCGGTGTCCAAATCTGCAACACTGAGATTCATACCGCTTTTCTGGGATTCATGATGAAATCTAGCCTTAGCATTGAAGGTCCTTTCACCGTGGAGTCATCAAATGTGGGAAAAAATAAACAACCCTGGTTTTTACACAGATCTTTTCATAACTGGGCTATGGTCTAAAGGTACTGCAGTCCTTGGCAAAGTTCTAAGGAAATGCTGAAACTCAGAGCCAATCAAAATGGCAGCCTAGAGTAGCCATCACAAACTACCTCACAAGCATGAGAGTTGAAATTACTCTTCCTAAAAGACGAGGTCATCAATGAGGAAAAATAACTTCTCAGTTGAAAATGTAAGTTTAAATATTTGCTGGGTATAATGGTGCTAAATTTCCAATAGGTACCTATTTCTTGGAAGAAAATCTAAGAGTATGTGAATGGTTAAATTAATGAAAATACTATTATTTATTTTATTATCATAAAATTATTAAAAATTATCGAGGAGACTTCAGTAGGTGTTCCTAAGATTTACTACTCATTGAATTTTACAAAAGTAATGGCCACAACCAGCAGTAAACATCTCTATGTAAAAATATGTGAAGGTTCATCATTTTATTCCATGAGACTTGAATGCTAACTAATAAATATTTGCTAAGTGGCATGCTAATTGATTATATAACAATGACAAATTTCCATGAATTTTGGTCATTCCTTTCCATGTGTCATAAGCTGAGTCTTAAAAGAGGAGAAACTAGCTTGGAATATAGTGGATGGATTTGAAGTCATCAGACTACAAACTGTATGCAAGTTGCCTCTATTCCAGTCTGCATTGGCAACAAATACAAACACAAATTATTATGGAGTAAATTTCTCTTTCTACTTCTGGCAATTTTAAGCATAGACAATGCCATTCCATTGTTTTGCAGTTTTGAATTCAAACATTAATAACATGGGACGAACTTTTCACACTCTTTCCATGTACTTCTCACACCTTATTACATTATGCTCAGTTGCAATTTTAAATGCCATTTCCATTGTCAAAGCGAAAACATATCTGCCCTTTGAGCTGGTTTGTGGAAAAGATACCTTTGTCATTTAGTTTTTAAAAACAAATATATTAACCTGAGGTAATTTTTTTGTCTTCATTTGCCTTTGCCTTTTTAAAAAAGCTATTTTAGTGTTTCTTGTACACTCACTTGAACTGTGATGATTTCAATAGTATTGTGATTTGTAGCAAAAGGGAAACATTTTGAATTGTGTTAAGTCTAGATTTGTGGCAATACCATTAGTATCTGAAAGTTTAAGAGAAAAGAACACATGACTAACAAATATGGTAATATTCATAAATTCCAACTTGCATTCCCATGTTCCCACTGATGGTAATATCTCCAATGATATTTGATTCTCCTTTTTTATTTGAAATAAGGCATAAATTCACTTTAAATCCCAAAGAGCTGAAGAGCTGGAGGGGTTTTGGATGTATGACAGGATGTTTGCATGTTTGTATATAGCTATCTGCATATTCATTTAAACAAAAGGAAAACAGAAGTTAATCATACAAATTAATATATTAGTATAGTTAGAAGACCAAATGATTACACCGAGAAAGAGAAAAAAATGAAGCTCTGATTGTTAATAATGAGTTTGTCTCTTTATGCTTACTCTTCACCAATTTTATGTAATTAAGCTAAAAAGTTAGATAATTGTGCCTTGTATAGTAAGGATTATGTCCAATTCTCATCTTGTCTTTCCTGGAATGATTTTTTTAAATGCAAATAATAGGATAACAGCGTTTTTTAAATGAAATGCCATTTCTGTAAGAGTTTATAAATGTGTGTCTTTCTAAAACTATTGGTTATTTTTCACACATTCTCCATTGGAATAAATTAACTTTCTTGATACATTTCCTTGATGTTTATTAAAAAGGAAACATAAAATACATCTTGTAGTCTCTAATTTTCTCGACTTGATGACATCTCATGCATAATTTTTACAATGAATATTGTAATCATTGATGCTTAAGATTCATGTGAAAAATACAGAAACCTGCTCTATGTGTTTGGAACGTCATTAAGATTTCATATTTTTTCTCTTCGGGACTATCAGGTACACCTATCTCTTAACTTTTATGTGCTAAATTAAAGCACATTTCTTAATCTTCTATCTTTATTTTGGGTTCTGATATACAACTTTATTATTTTAAGAAATTATAAATATCATGCAATGGTGATAATTTCATGGAAATGTGAGCATGGATTTAAGAAAATTCATCAGAAACTGTATATACTTGAAGTTTACTCTAATATCTGTCCCATTAGCATGACTTCCTGAGGGTTCATCGTGTGCCTATATGATTAATGTGCCTGAAAAATGAGTGGATAATTACATCACATAATGTAGGTTCGTTTATTTTATTATTTTTTATTTACAAGCGAAATTAATTTATGTGTCTGCACTGACCCCATTGTTACAGGGCCACTCTGTGCTCTGTGTGTGTCTAGGTTCTTGTGTTTGGGAATCAAAGATTGTAATCAGAACATGCTTAGAGGATTAGGACAGAATTTATTAGAGAACAGAAAGAATAAACTCACAGACTCCAGACATGGAGTACCATAAGGGGCAAGGGTGCTATCCAATGATTGGCAGATATATTTATTCATTTAGGTAAACCCTGGAAAAAATGGCTTTTACTTATTGGATTAACACCAGTTTCAGTAAACCTCATTGGAACTTTTGGTCCCCTATATTCTTCTTGGTCTGTTCATATTGGGATCGAGCTCAATTGATTTTGTGGTTGGGCTCATGGTCAAGCTGTTTCTTTTGAGGGTCTTAGCTTTTCTGCTATGGACAACTCATCGCCATATCCTTTCACTAAACAAAAGGCTGCTGGTAGTTGACCACCTTGTTTCTGTGTAGGATTAGAGTCAGTTTCTCAGAATCAATAGGGTGTATTCCTTCAGGGTAATCCCAGCATTGGGACATGACTTTCATGACCTTCAAAGACCTTCGCGGCATGCCTGCTCTAAAACTGCCTATCACCACCCACCTTCCTGCTCTCCCACCTTCCCCATCCACACAACCTTCTCCCACCCTCCTCTCTTTTTGTCAATCCTGCTTTTTCCCCCCTTCCTCTCCCCTTCTCTCACCCCTTCCCCTATCCCTCTGCTGGTGTGTATCACAGGACTTCCTTTGGAGTCCTGTATTGGTAAGTGAATAAGATTTGTGTTGAACTGTATGTGGCTCTTCAGTGGGCAATAGCGTAAGTGAGGTGATTCCTCTTCTCTTGTTCAGCATCAGCCCTTGAGACATTCTCTGAAAGCTGTCGTTTCTTTTAGGATCCTGTTAGTCCTTGGGGGAGTATTGATATGGCTGCCATTGTGCATATCTGTTGATAGAAGTTCTCAATGGAGTGAGAGTATGCTGGGGAGAAGTACCTCATCCCACCATTAGGCTTTTACAATCTTGCTGCCCCCTCTTCTGCAAGGTTGCCTCAGTTTTGGTGTTGGGGTAAAATTTTGATATTCTGATTAGGACTTAATATTCCTGGTTCATGGATGTTAGAACAGAGATACTTATAAAGTAAAACATGAATATCAAGCATTGGTTTGGCTCTCAACAGCCGTTATACTGGGCAATCCACAATGACCCTCTGAGAAATATTATTCAGAATATTATGTGCATAAGCTTTAGTGGTTATTTCTATTTAGTAATTGATCACAACATTTCATTTTCTGAAACTTTCCTGATCCTATTCCATTCCAAGTTATGATAGCAAGAAAGGAAAAGGGGAAATGATCTCTCCCTTGGTCCTGAAACACTGTAGCTCTGAGAATTGAATTTTAATCATAAGGAGGAAAGTAGTTATGGCATACGCCGTGGCAGAAATAAAGAAAAACAAAAGTGAAAGTTCACTAATACTCAGCCATAAACTGATTGTTTTATCTCAAGGCAGCACCAATAGCATCTTCCTTTTAAATGTCATCGTGGGGAGACGCTTAAAGGTTTCTACTTTTCTACACAGCTGGAGGTTGTGGAGGCAAGATTTATTTGGAAAAAGTTAATTTGACACATGTGATACCACCTGCAGTCTGCACTGTATATTTCCTTTCTCCTCCTGAAATGGCCCTGATGCAGGTATAGAAGGAGATGAAGCACCTCCCTCCCTATCGTAGTTGGACTTTGTTCTCTTCTTTGAAAAGCACAGAGGGTAAAATAGTGATTTGCAGCACCACAGTGGAAATCAGAATGTTATTTTTACGATGTTGCTAACTACTTGTCTGCAAGGGACATACCGCCTGCTGCTGTTATTCCATATAGTGTAGAGCCCAGCACTGAAATGAGGACACTCAGGCCTCCCAGCACTGTAAGCAAAGCTTCTGACATCTTCAAACCTGGGCAGATCACAAACCAGGAGATTAAGCAGCTCGCATAAATCGAATCTCCTACTTGATAGTAGTGTGTTCAAAGTGACAGTCATGGTCTGTTCCTTGGGAGAATACTTTTGAATTGTGACCATGAATGTTACAGTGCTCATTGTAACATCTTTATTCAAAGGTCAGAGCTGATCGAAAAGTTTGCTTTGTGTTAAGTCTCAGGACTGACATTTATTCTTTGTGAATAATATCTTTCTCCATTTTTACATTCATTTCAACATTAAAGGGCTCATACCCGAGGAGACAAAAGAAGGTACCCGGTGAGCAAACCAGGGGTTACTCTGAGTGGTCTGTGCTTCATTAAGAGGGGTTGATTGGGAAGACAATTCTCTCCTATGAGGTCTCCAGGCACTGCGGACTCACACGCTATGAACTGAATGTTGAGGGTTTCTCTCAAGTACTGCTTGGTCTCTAGGTAAGTGCTACTAAGAAATGCTGGAGCTTTCAGAATAGATAGTCCCATAGAAAGCCTCTGGCTGCTGAAGATTGCAGTTGATAGCGGCAACAGTGTTTTATACTAGCCTGCAGAATTGTGTTCAGCACATCTAGCATGCTTCCTCTTATGTCAGTCCAGGATGCCCAGAGCTTTCTCTCCTAACTTATTCTAAGTCTTACCAAGATCACTCATCTAAATGCATAGAATGCATTTAGATGAGAGATTGTAAAATGTAAGGTAACGTTGAAATTTTATGAAAATATATACTTTGAAGCATGGTCTCATGCAGACTGAACAGGAACTTTCTATGTTCTTTATTTAGATAAGGATGACCTTGAACTACTGATCAGTAGACTTTCCTGTTTCAAGTGCTGAAGCTACAGGCAAGCGCCACCTTACCTGGGCTTATGTGTTGCTGAGGATTGAGCTTAGGGCTTCACCCATATTTGGCAAGCATCCTAAAATCTGAGCTGTATTCTAAGTACATGTATTCATTTTAGTACATTATTCTGTCCTCTTGTCAGTGGAAATTCTTAAATTGTTTTCCTACATTTTTGTCATTTCTGGGTACATTCCAAACATCCATTAACATTTCCCTTCTTAGTTTACAATGGCATAACTATACTTGGTTAATTATCAATTTATAAATTATACCAGTTCTGTATATACAGATGTGTGTGACTTTGTGCCTGTATTTCTTAAATGTAAAATGACACACATTATATGAATGAAGAAACATCTTATTTTTAATTTACTGTGCTCAGACACATTTTTGTTCTTTTCAGGGAAGTGTTTTCTTCATTACTTCTGTAATGTTTTTACTGTTTAAATACATGAGCTGTTTAAGGACCTACAGTTGCATTTTGTAATATATCTGTTATATGAGTCTTATATTAACATGCAATTAATGTAAATTCATAATTATAATTAACTATTTCTGCTATTTTCATTCTTCCAAAATTTGTAATTGCTCCAGACACAAGTGTTTCTAATCTATTTTTGGACTTCTTAGATGATAATTCTCCAAATAATTTATTTAGCATTAAGCATCAAAAAAATCACCTTTCTTTTCAGGATTAGCTATTATCCTCTGTGTTCTCACAGGACACAGGAATTCACTTACTCTTAATATTTCTGTGACAAGGTGGCTATTTCCTAAGTCTGTGACTTTGCTGACTGTTATATTAACAAGTCTCACTTTTGGCTATTCACATAATTTTTGTTTTCTGACCAATTATGACAGAACTTCTGTTTAGATTTGACTCTGTAGGCATATTGTGTATCACAGTAATCTTATCTCTTTATTAAAAAAATTCTAATTCCTAGAAAGTATAGAGTGTTCCTAACTTCATGGTTTCACATATTTTCTCACTTGTGCTTCTTAACTATTGCTTGCAGGCCCAGTTTTGTCTTTAATTTCTCTGTCGTCAAAAGGTAACTCTGAGCTTATTTTTGTTGCCATAGTACTGAATGTGAGTGTTTGTGTGACGCTGGTCATCCCAGCAGGAGAGAGGTAAGCTAAATCTGAGGCATTGATTTTCATTTTTCTTCAGATATGTAGCACATTATGGATTTAGAGATGGAGAACATATGTCTGGTTCCATATCTGAGTTGTTCCATATTTTATTCTTCACTTAATGAACTAACTTAAGACAGGGAAAGAAGAAAATACATACCAGTACAGTTTAGAATTACTTTTTTCCTTACCAGTAACAAAAATCCCATTTACTACTTAACGCCGCTTCCACACTTTCAGAGATGTGGCTTTCAGACATTTGTGGATGCTTTCCTTGCAAATGAGGGAGACTTTCCACCTGATTGAGAGCATTTTATTTGTTTATACCTTGTTAAGCCTAGGAGTTCTTGAAATCTATTTCCCTGTGCAGATGAGATTATCTGTCATTGCCATTGCTACTTCTTCCTCCTGTTAGCTTAATCAAACTAATTCATCATCACACTTTCCTTTGATATTCCAGACATTCATATCTCTCTGAATAAGCATTATATCCTTTTCTGATTGATTTTTCTTATGCTCAGTATATGCATTATAACCTCTGTTGGTTTTGATCTAGCTAAATTCCATATCTTAAATTGAATTTTCAGTTATTTCTAGGAGAATTGAGATTTCACACTGATGAATGATGCTGAGAAAGAAATCAAAGTTAGGAGACTGCTTAAAAATATTTGATATGATACTTCAAAGGGACATACAGCACTTCAAAGAACATAGAGCACTTATAATTTTTATTATTTGTATTTAAAGAGTAAATTTTTCCTCTAAGAAGGTACAGTGATAATACTGAATGTAACACACACACACACACACACACACACACACACACACACACACACACAACGTGGATCAGTGTTTAAAGCTTGCCCATGAAGGAATGCAGTAAAACATTCTAGAGCAGCTATTTTTTCTTCTAGTACAAAGACAGGACATGTTCCAGGAGCAGAGTTTAAAGGCTCAAGCTGTTGAAACCATCATTCATGAAAATATTCAGCACCTAGAAATGTGAAGAAAATTGAGAATTTATTAATATTATCTAATCAATACAGAAGTATAAATTTAGAAAACATCTCTTTTAGTTTGTTGCAGTTGTTATTGTTATTTTTCTGCTGGTGACTAGCAAAGGACTTTCAATAATAAGGGAACAAAGTTAGAAGAAGTAAGATCTAAATAGATTAGAATCTTGAACAAGCTACTGAAGTCAAAACATTGCTGTGTATTGGATTTTATTTAAAAGAAATTACCATTTACATAGCTAAAATTCAATATTCATTATTATCTTATTTATCTCTATTTTGATACATTATGCTGATGAAGGCAAGTCTTTCAAATTTAATATTGAAGAAGAAAAATTCATAAACACTTAGAACAGAACAGAGATTTATTCAATTTCAAGAAGAGCATATTAAAAATATTTCCAAATAGCCTTGGACAGAACACTAAGAAGAGAATAAAGTATATAAATGAGATGCACAATATGAGGGACATTTTGTAAAAGTGCTTGAAAAAAATATAAATGGTTCTCTTATTCAGAAATGAAGACATTCATAGTATACAATGATTATTTCTGTATGAGTAATGGATTATACCTTTTCAGGTATTACTTGAGTTGCTTCATGTATTATGTATGCAACTTGTGATCAGAATTTTATAAGAATCTGTTCTAAGAATCTGCTTATAAGAATCTTAATTTTTTTACATAACTTGATGTATCTGAAAAACATGAACTCACAGAAATGAAGGAAAAAAATGTATCCAAAACTGCTAGCTTTCTATTTCCTTGTATTCTGAATAATCATTCAGTCCTCAAAATTATAATAGTGAAGGGTCATTGAAAGTAAAATTGCATCAGTCTTATGCACATAATTCTCATTGTGCATAGTAAAATATTGCCAGACTAAAATGTGGTCAAATTAAATTGCATCCTTTTATGCATGTTGAAGAGCTTGGCAGTATTTTTCCATATGTGGAGAGTGAGCTAGGAAATAGTTGCTAAAATTGCCTACACATCTGTCATGGTAGCAGATTTAAGAATGGCTAAAAACACTGCCATGTTATAAATTACCTGGAAAGATTTTAAAAGTCATTGAAAGCTTTTATATTAATGGCTTCAGTCTGTAAGCAAAAAAAAAAAAAATGACACAAAGCTTAAAATCATTCTAGAGAAGAAACAGAAAGCAGCATGTGAGAGAATTCTAACTTTGGAACATTTGATTTTTATATTGTCTCTTATTTCACAAGGAGCATTTACTTACCCACCCCTGCTGACAACATGAAACAATATGAACGGTTCATGTCCCCGAGGAAGCTCTCTCAAATCTGGGTGTCCAGAATCTCTGATGGGTTCATTCGTGCTGCCACCGGCAACAGTTCACATGACCAAGGTCAATTACCAATCCCTTTGAAGGTTTTGGGTTGAATCCTGCTCATTCATAACCACCTACGAGAAAGCAGACTGATGTGGTTCAAAGAAAAACAAAGACAGGATAGTCCAAAGACTTAAGGATTACTTCCCAGGAGCCAAGAACAAAGGTCAGATCTTTCTTTAGGCAAGATTAAATTCTTTATTACACGCTGAGACATATCATGTTACTTCTCTATGAAAAATCACTCATAGAATTATTTATAAATAAGTGGAAATAAGTTTGAAAATAGTGGATTTAATTATGTTATCAGGGTTAATTATGTAGGCTACCTAAATGAATTTTATGACTAAGTCAACTTACGATGCACATTTTTTTTAATCATCATATAAGATTAAGCAGACTGTGCTATTGGGTTTCTGATTTGGAACTGTTGGCCTAGTCCAATCAGCTCTAGGGACTTCCCTAGTATTGGATGTCAACTAAGGTTTTTATAGTCTCTGGCCTTATATTGAGGTCCTTGATCCATTTGGAATTAAGTCTTGTACATGGTGACAAGTACAGGTCCAGTTTTAATCTTCTGCATGTGGAGATCCAGTTTTGCCAGCACCATTTGTTGACGATGCTGCTCTTTTTCCATTGGATTCTTTGGGCCCCTTTGTCAAAGATCAAATGGCTGTAGTTGTGTGGGCTTATATCTGGGTCTTCAACTCTTATCCATTGATCTGTATGTCTATTTTGGAGCCAGTACCAGGCTGTGTTTACAATTATGGATTTGTAATATAGACTAAGGTTTGGTATGGTAATACCTCCAGCTGTGTTTTTGTTACTCAGGATTGTTTTTGCTATCCTGGGTCTTTTGTGCCTCCATATGAATGTTGAGATTGTTGGTCAACTTCTTTAAAGAATTGCTTTGGGATTTTAATTGGTATAGGATTGAATCTCTATATTGTCTTTGGTAGGATTGTCATTTTTATGATATTGATTCTGCCAATCCAGGAACATGGAAGGTTTTTCCACCTTCTGATGTCCTCTGTAATTTCTTTCTTTAGGGTTTTAAAGTTTTCATTGTAAAGGTCTCTTACTTCCTTGGTTAGGTTTATACCAAGGTATTTCAAGTTTTAGGGGCTATAGTAAATGAGATTGTTTCTCTCAGGGCTTTTTCACTTCTTTCATTCTGTGCACATAGGTTAAACTCACAGACTATCCTTCCTGGTCACTTGCAACTGATGGGGTATGATCTTACTAGAAAGGGAGGGCATACAGTTTGGCAGAGAGAAGGTAACCATTTTGCAATGGGAGACTGACCCAACCTTCACCGCAGTCTTCTACTCTTATTCCATCTACCTTTGAATCTATCCTTATAATAAGACTCTATTTTAACAGCTTTTTATCTCTGGACAGGGGGTGACATCCAATACCTATCAGGAGGGAGCCAAGGGCATTGCAGGAGCAGCGAAACTGAAAAAAAAAAACAACAAACCATAATTTAGAGCATCAGAGACTCTATATTAACCACCTGGAATCAGGCCTGCCTAATTTATCCCCATCCTGAAGTTCAGGAAAATTTGCAGAAGAGGGGCGGTAAGATTGTAAGAGCACAAGGATGGGAGGAGTCATGATATGCAAGATACTCCACACAAGTTAGGGCCGAAACAATTATAATAGGACTCTGCATGTTCTACTCAATGACTAGCATGTCATTGACCCCTCAAAGTTTAGCATGGACTAAAGGCACTAAGATCCTTAGAAGCAAGGGATTAACAGTCACAATAGTGTTCCTCTACTTAAGAGTTTTAGGAAATGCCACTGAGTCCTTACACCTCATCAGAGAGGAGGACCCAGAGGAAAGTTTGACATACACATTAAAGGATGCTTCAGAGATGGGGGAAGGGGCCACTGGGAGAAAGGGAGGAAGGAGGGAAAGGAAAGGGAAAAAGGGGGAGGCAGCAGGGAGTTTCAGGGAGGGGTGGAGGGAGGGAGGGCATACGAGTACCTATTACGTTCATATGAGCACAAAAATAAAAAAAATAGCAAACACCAAAAAGAAAATAAGATTAAGCAGAAAGTCAAAGACATCAAAAGAAGACAGAAACAAATAGTAACAACCAAAACATCAAAATTATGAAAATCAAAACAAACTCTTGTTTGATCTACAGCTAGGTTGGTAAAAGTACATGCTGTGCAGGCATGGGATCCTGAGTTTGAATCTCCAGAGCCCACGTAAAGAATTTAACTTCCTGCAATCCAGTGTTCTTATGGGGAAATGGGAAGGAAGTCTGGAATAAGAGCAAAGAGGAATGTCTAGGAGCTCCCAGCATTGGCCTGGTCTACACAGCAGAAAGGTATGCACAGAAGGAGATCCTGTTTCAAGCAAGGTGAAGTGCAAGACCACAATAGGTTGTCTCTGACCTCCACATGGATCACCTGTATGCCATGACACTATGTGGACAATTCTCACCATACATGTAGATATATGTATGTGCATATACAAACACACACACACACACACACACACACACACACACACACACACACAAATACTCTAACCTCTGGGAGCAAGTTGTAGAAGAGTTGGAGTGGCTGCATTTGACTGGCAAAAAACAATCTAATTTTAGTCTAAAGTGTGAAAAGTTGTGACATTAAATTATTCCTCCCCCAAGCAAGAATGTGATGCTACAAGATGTTAATAAAATAGATGCCCATAAGGGTACAATAATTTAAATACATAGGAAAGCAGAATACTGGGGCTGATTGTGTAAAGCAAACCTCTTCGAATCTAATATCGCCTGATTATCATATCTAACTCTGGGTTACTTTTCTCATTTCTAGGCAGTATTTTTACATGGGTATGTCTTTAAACTGAAAATAGAATTCTTTTGAAACCATCCTGCAAGAAATTGAAATATATCATGTATTTTGATGCATCATGCTCTCAAATGCAAATAGACATGCACACACCTTTCTTACATCTATTTATCATCTATCTATCTATCTCTATCTATCTATCTATCTATCTATCTATCTATCTGTCTCTAACTATTATCTACATGTTGAGCTAGCCATTTTTCTATCATCTATCTATTAATCTGTCTCATACCTATATCAATATTTAAAAAGTTATGGGATAGATATTTATTATATGCTACACTATGTTTCATATTATATACTATATTTCAATATGTCTATGTGTATGTATAATGTATGGAATCATGCACATAGAAATATTTTTTAGAAATACAGACATTTACATCTGTTCTATGTCCCTTATAATTCACTGTGCTTTGACATTTTGTTTTATATTGCAAATAGCAGGTGGATGATTAATGGCATATTATAATTATTTTTTCATATAAATCCTGCATGGGAAGAGCTATATCAACCATGGTTACACAACAATATGAACTGTATTATTTTAGTCTACAAAGTTTGTATTTTTAATGTTAATATATGCTGAAAAAATAAATATGATTAGGCAATAAACATTGAAAATGGGTAAAAAAAGAACCCCAAAAAGAAAATGTCCTTGTGAATTAGGAAAATCAAGTTTCTGCTCTCATATGAAATGATAATGGGCTACTTCAAGATCACTAGTCACTATAAGAAAAGATGCAGGTATAACACAATAGCATACATTCATTGTAAGTTTATGAACTATCCCAATCAAATACTGAGAGTACTTTTATTGGTTTGTTAGAGAACGTAGGCACCACTGCCTGATATGATCGCACTATTACAATCTCTGATCATGAACTCAGGCTTGTTATTGGGTTCACGTGTGTAGACCTGGTTCTTGAACACCCTGACAGAATTTGGTCACAAAAGGCTCTGAAAAGAAGTTGGTTAGGTGAAAAGCAGCTGTTTCTTCCTGGACATGGGTGGAAGACTTGTCCTTTTTAGAAGCTCTGTGAAGGTCACTGAATTTCTAGCTGCTTCACTCTTGCAACAGGTGCTCCTTTTGCAGAAGCAGCTGCCCAGGTACCAGCGTTTCCAAGGGATGCCATTCAAGTCTCATGGCAACTGCACCTCAGGAGCAATTTCTGTAGTGCTGCCTTCCACAGGCTCACTCCTCAAACTCAGACAAGTAGCACCCCAGGAATAGCATGACCCTCTTCAAGGCTCTTCCCTTCCTCTCTGCTGAAATGTGAGTCAGGTTTCCAACTCCATGCGGTGTGATATTTCCACCACTTTCCCTAGCCCTAGCAATTATAGTGGATTCCTAGAACTTTTCTTTCTGAACCATATTATCTTTTTGCTGATATTTTAACAACACGCATAATCTGCAAAGGAAGTTGTTTGAATCAAATTTCTCTTCCAATAAATGGATGGAGATTGACTGTCTTAATCGACTCTAATAATATTGAGGGAAATAATAATGAACAAACAACTGGAGAGTAAATATAATGCGATTGATCTGATGACAGTGAAGGGAGATAGGCAGATGACTAAATACAGTGATAAGGAAGGTCCCAGGAAGGTTGGGGGAAGAAAAGGAAAGATGATGGAATGAGAAGGCTGGGGATGTGGTGAGAGGTGGAATGAAAGCGATGAATGGTCCTGAGATAATTACTCCATGGTTAGGGGAGACATGAATAGTTTGAAAACACCATTTACTGCACAAGTAGAATCTTCCCTAGAACAGTTAAAAAAACAATAGGCTTAGGTCTGTTTAGTGTCAGCGAATATTTTTTCCAAAAGAGAGAGAGAGACATAGGCAGAGACAGAGACAGAGATAGAGACAGACAGAGAGAGAGAGAGAGAGAATATGTCAGCCATATAAAAGAGAAAAAATAGAGAAATTCTTATTGTAAAAGTTTTGAACATCTTTCAAGATTAACACTAACCATTTGAAAGAGCAATATTTTCATTGCTCTTTCAGTTTTGGGTCTTTATTATTCATGGGAAAAGTTGAAATATTGTTTGGATTATGTTAGCCAGGACACAATGGGCTTCAAATAATGGAGTCGCAATTTTGTAAAACATGAAATTCACTGACATATATAATAGTTTATAAAATAATAGGCATAGTTTATGAAATTAAAATGAAGTGGATGGAACGCTGAGAATGCAAGGTGCTGAGACACTCACGGGCCAATAATGGTTACAACACTGACAGCCACCATACCTCAAGCATAGTGTGGATGCTTATTTATATTCCTTGTAGACTCTTGGCTCCATTTACTGTTTCTCTGTGACTTTTTTGTTCTGCTAGCAGAAAACATGACCGTAGGAAGCTCCAAGGTTATATGGCTCACTTCCAGAGAGGAGAGACATCTGTTTCATTGCAACCAACCTAAGAAATCCAAGTAAAGCTGGCCAGGTAGCCTGGTTGTACGGTTGACCTTCCACAGTCACTACAACTCCAAGTAAGCTCAAGTGAAGTCCTATGTGAGCCAATGGTCCATCAGTGTAAATTTTAAAAATATGTATTTTACACTGAAAACATTTGTGTGTGGAATGTCTGCTTTTAATTGCTGTGTAAAATTGTCAGCAAATATTGCTTAAAACAACAAAAATTTTTACATAGTCTGTGTAGGTCAGAAATGATGACAAAGTAAAGTGTGTTCTTATTGGACTTCCAAGACTAATAAACCTATAAGAAGCACTTTTATTTACCTTTTGTCAGTGTTTCAAAGCATTACACACTATTTTGCTATTAAAGTATAGCCTTCCTTCATGTGACTCAGTGTTCTGTATGTCAGTCATGAAGCTAAGCTACTACACTCAGTTCTCCTCCATCTGTTCTCAGTATTCTAAACCTGTACTAACAGGAACATTCATATACTTTGCACAGTGAAGGACAAAATGTAAGAATGAATGATTGGTCCATATACACTTGAAATACAGCCTGGTACACAGGTGTAGAATTTCAGGATGAGTATCCAAGGCCTGAAAGTTGAAACTCACTGCATTGAAAGTAGATCTGTAGTTATTTGGCACCCATACTGCCATCTCTTTTTAAGGAAACAGCACTTTCTGTGTAGTTTTACAAACTTTTGTGTTATAAGAATAATGGTGTATAACAGCTTTAGTTTCATCTTCCAATGGACGATCAATGTGCTTTAACCTTAGGAGACCTCTGGTTTACTTGACCCAGTCGTGATAACCTCTGTCTCTTGCAACAGTCTTTTCTTCTATCAAATACGTTGACTTTTGATCTGTCCAATGTTTTAACAGAGGTTATATAAGGAAACATTAGCTTTCCTCCATGCCAAGTTTTCTGCAGTCACATATTAATTTTAGAATCTTTTTCAACTCAGAGTGAAAAATTTGAAAATCATCCTTTCCTTGTTACTCTGTATTTATCAGTTCTTACTTCAATTCTTTTTTTGCCATGATATCAAATAATACTCTATACAACTAATAGTATCTTTTACTTTTCCTTTGGCTCCATTAAAATTCACTCTGTATATTATAGAAATATACTAAAATTTAAAGTATGTCCTAAAATTACAACACATAAGGTAAATAAAATTAATTGAATATTAATCAGATGATTATTTTTAATTTTTGTTGCATACATGAATATAGCAAACTTCTGTCAGTTTCATACTTTAATCCCCAGCCCCATTTCCTTTCCTTTCCCACTACAACGCTTCTTCTTCCCTACCATTCTCCCTACTATTTTCATATATTTTATTATTTTTATTTTTTATGAGTGGCCCATTGCATTTCATTTGGGTTGCTCTTGATTACACATCCCAGAGTGCTTGGTGGATTATGGAACTTGCATCAGTGGGTATACCACTAAGGATGTATCTTTCCCTCCCACATAAGGTTGACCTTCATCAGTCTGTT
This sequence comes from Typhlomys cinereus, assembly GCA_023101885.1. Classification (NCBI taxonomy): domain Eukaryota; kingdom Metazoa; phylum Chordata; class Mammalia; order Rodentia; family Platacanthomyidae; genus Typhlomys; species Typhlomys cinereus. Next base: position 821,197 of record JALPQD010000154.1, read on the forward strand.
GGGAAGATGTAATGTGTTGAAAGGACAAACACCATGCAAGGCTTATGGAAATATACATGGCTACTGTGTGTTCATGGATGTGATAGCTCTTTTTAAAAGCAGCACTTAAACTGGATATGATGGTATATGTCTCTAATTCCAGCACTTGGGAAGTAGATTTGGGAGCATCAGGAGTTCAAGGACATCTTCAGTATGCACAAATGCACACATGCACACGCATGCATGCATGCGTGCACACACACATACCACACACCACACACGACCACCACCACTACCACCACCATTACCACCACCACCACCAATAAAGACTTTTGAATATGTATATAGTAAATCAGAATTAAATCCATGCTATTTATGAACTGTCAATCCTATGTAGTCTTGGTTCTCCAAACATCATCTTTTATTCCTCTTTGTAAAAATATTTACCTTCACTAATTGCTAGGGCTGCTAGGGTTGTTTTCATGTGACCATTGTACCATGAATCTTGGTATGGGTATTTGATTATCATCTAGTGAATTCTCCATTGATTCTACCTAAAGCATAGTCTCTCATTCATAGTCTGCCTCATCCTTTCATTGTCTGATTAACATTGATTTTTTAATTATCACTGTTTTTTCATTAATTAAAAATGTGTCCTCACTTTTGAAAGTCTCTATTCCTATAGAAAAATTCAATCCCCTCTGAATCTCACCGTATCAATCAACCACTTGTTTACACTCTGTTCTTCAAGGCATATATGGACACTTAGTACTTCTCTACTAAATGCGTCACAGTGTATAGTTTCTCTGGAGAGAAAGGGGAAATGAGTGATAATATGTAATCCTCAGGGAAATTCCATAATAGGTCTTCTTTAAACATCCAAAAGATGAGTAATTATCTGAGTTGAGAGAATATCTCATTTCCTAAGGTGCTGTTGAAGCATAAGGTGTTGTGTTGTGTGCATCGACTCATGCTTGTGATGCTCATCTCGTAAAATAGAAACAGGGGGAGACACTGGCCAGGCAGCCTTGCCTACCGGGAAAGTACCAGGCCAATGAAAGACACTGTGGAAATAATGAAATGGAGAGCACCTGATTTGAAATGGCACACATATATACACACACACTAACACACACACACTTGCACTGTATGGACCCTACACACAAACATGCGTTCACACAGAAAATGTACGGTTAGCCTTAGAAATATGCTTTCAAACATTGCCAAATTTTTTCCACTTTCTTATATAATTTGACCCAAAATTAGCTCTATTTATAGCTTATTGCTGGGCAACAAACTGGATTTAGTTTTGAGTGTATCTTATATTCCGTGTCCATATTTTATTTACATTCATATTTCAATCAGAGTCACTTTTAAAATTAATCTAATAATACTTAACTACAAAATTATAAATGTATTTACTAAGTATTTGAGAACATCAAAAGAATTATGCAGGATTATTTGCATGTATTTAAATATGTAACACTCAAATCTACATAAGACTTTACTCAAAAGGACAATAAAATAGTGGACTAATTTTCTCTAAACCCTCTGTTGTCTACTTAAAACTTCTATAGCTCCTTAGAATTATAGAAAATATTATTGTAAGGGATTATAAGAGAATGTGCATAAAATATGCAATATTGATTATAGTGGTTTAAAACCAGTCTTAGCCTTTACTTTTAATCACAAAATTCACAAATCTGTTTCTTTTATAGAATTACTTTCATTTTTAGATTTTAGCTTCCTCATTTGAAAAAATGACAATCGTAGCATCTAAAACAAGCTTTTGAGGATCACATTTCTATAGAAGCCCATGCACTCCTCACACCATACTGTGATCTCTTAGGAAACATGTAGTCACATAATTAGTACATATTCATGATGTGAAAACCATTATCATATAATCACGTGCTTGCATTTACAGCAACATAGATCTGTTTTTGCTAAAAATTACACAATTTTTATTATTAAATCAGAAAATCTCATTTATTACATCATCACATTGCTAGTCAAAGAAATGCTTCAGTAATGAAGAAAGTCAATGTTGGATCAAGCAAAGTCCTCATTTCTACAACACTTATTTACTAAGAAATAATATTCAACACCGTCCAACATAACATTCTTGGTTTTCTTTTTATGGAAGTTGCTCCCCCCAAAAATATCATATTCTAATGGGGCATTTCACTACATAAATTATAATTCTTTTACAATTTTACAGTTTCACTCAAACTGCATGAGAGAAGTGTCCCTAAATTTCAAAAGCTGTCAGCAATCTTCACCCATCAGTGGTGTGGCTATTTGTTTAGAGCAACAAATTTCTTAGTTACTCATTCAGAAATCTAACCCTGGTTTCACTGGGCTAGTGTATGAGTACTGCGTACTGTGCAAAATAAAGTGTCTTTCTGTGTTCCTAAAGATAATTCATTTCTGAAGTTGTATAACTTTCTGGCAGTTCTTGCAGGGGTGGGGGTGGGGTGGGGGATGCTCAAGTCTCTGTTTCATTTCAGCTGCCAGTCAGGCCTGGCTTCCAGCTTCCAGAAGCTGCCCACGGGCCTTAGTTCATGGCCGGTCCTCTATCTCCATGACCATCCACAGCGGTAAGAGTGTGTCTCACGTTTTGAAATCCCCTCTGCTTCATTTCTATCACACCACTTTCCATCACACTTTTCTGGATTCTTCTTCATTCTTGTGAAAAATCATATTGAGCCCACTGGGTTAATGCAGAGCATTTCACCTTTCATGTAGCCCCTTTTACTTTATACTATGATGTCCACATTTCCTTTTACAATGCAAAGTAACATATATTCTCAGTTCTCAGAACTGGACCACAGATATATTTAAGGGGTATTGCACTGTCAAGCTCAGATGCCATGTTGAAAGACATGTCCTATTTTAAAAAATATACAGAGGTCCCTTTTCCCACCCCGCTCCGCAGGTGGGGACGCGCACGCGGTCCAGCCAGGCCTCACCCGCGATCTAGGTAAGCTCCGCCCGCATCTGCCCACAGAAGCCCAGGTCAGCCCAAAGGTACCCAGCTCCGACCCCACCATCCAGCCGGAGAACCCCAGGCCAAATAATTCAGTTTAGTGAAATTGAAAGATCTTAAGAGTTAAAACGACAATGCCAAAGTCAAAGTGCAAATCCATGAGAAGCAACACTCAAGTAAACAAATCTCCCACTGAAGAAATTAACCCCATAATGTTAGCCTCCAACCAAAACAAACCCATGGAAAAAGGCCAAGAAAGCCTGAACCAGGATAACGACATTCAAAATATGATCATTACCATGTTCAATACTATGAAAGAGGAAATCCGGGAGGAATTACATAATCGAATCAATCGCTTTGAAGAGGAACACAACAGACATTTGGAGGAGTTGAGAAAAACAGTGCAAGAAGCAAAAACTGGCATAGAGCAGTTAAAACAGACTCAAGCAGAGTTTGAAACTGAGCTACAAGACAAGTTATCTTCAACCCAGAACTCCACAGAGAGTCTTATCAACAGAACAAATGAAGCAGAAAACAGAATCAGACCTTGAAGATAAAGTGGGAGTACTAACCAGCTCAATGGAAGAGGTTGTTAAAGCCAAAAAGATACTTGAGAGAAATATCCAAGAGATATGGGACACCCTGAAGAAGCCTAACATGCATATTCATGGAATACCAGAGCAAGAATCTCAAAATACCACCCCTGAGGAAATTTTTCAAATGATCATCAAGGAAAACTTTCCTCATCTAAAAAAAGAGAGGCCCATCCATATACAAGAGGCATTCCGCACCCCAAACAGATATGACCAAAACAGAAGCTGGCCACGGCAAATAATAGTTAAAACACTCCACATTCAAGATAAAGAACTGGTGCTGAGAGCTTCAAGGGAGAAAAAACAAGTCACTTTTAAAGGTAAACCTATTAAAATAACAAATGACTTCTCAGTCGAAACAGTAAAAGCAAGAAGAGCTTGGAGAGACATACTTCAAGTATTGAATGAGTAAAAATGTCAGCCCAGGATGATTTACCTGCAAAACTATCAGTCATGATGCAGGGAGAAAGAAAAATCTTCCAGCACAAAGACAACTTGAAGAGATACATGTCCACCAAACCAGGCCTTCAAAAAATGCTAGAAATGATACTCAAGCGTGAAGAAAAAAACAGGCATATCCAGGAGAACAGAAGGCAAGTATAACACCATTAAAAGCGAAGCAATATACTTATAAAAGCTACTAAACATAATAAATGTCTGGAATTAACAATAGTTTCTCCATTATAACACTAAATGTTAATGGAATTAATTCACCGATGAAGAGACACAGATTAAAAACTTGGATTAAAAATCACAATCCATCAATCTGCTGCCTGCAGGAAACCCATCTCACCACAAAAAATAGGCACGCTTTAAAAATAAAAGGATGGTCAACAATTCTACAAGCAAATGGAAGCAAAAAACAGGCAGGGGTAGCCATTATGCTATCAGACAAAGTGGATGTCAAACCAAAGGAAATTATAAGAGACACGGATAGATACTATATTTTAGTCACAGGTACAATTCACTAGAAAGACTTCACAATACTGAACATATATGCACCCAATATGGGCCCCTCCACATTCATTAAGAAAACCCTACAGCGTCTGAAGCAAGAAATCAACCCCCAAACGATAATTCTTAGGGACTTCAACACCGCCCTCTCAACATGGGATAGATCAACAGGTCAAAAGCTTAACAGAGACACTTTGGAACTTAATCAAACCCTGAAAGAAATGGACCTTACAGATCTCTATCGAACTTTTCACCCAAGTACCAAAGAATACACATTTTTCTCAGCAGCACACGGAACTTTCTCCAAAATAGATCACATATTGGGCCACACAACGAATCTACACATATACAAAAAAGTTGAAATTCTAACCTGTGCCCTATCAGACCACCACGGCCTAAAGCTGGACATCCACAACACATCAAACAAGAGAAAATACACTAACTCCTGGAAACTTAACAATATGATGCTGAATGAGAACTGGATTCAGGAAGAAATTATAAAGGAAATTCGAGATTTCCTGAAAGTGAATGATAATGAAAATACAACTTACGAAAATCTCTGGGACACAATGAAAGCTGTTCTAAGAGGTAAGTTCATAGCTCTTAATGCCTACATCAAAAAAAATGGAAACATCAGAAATAAACAACTTAACAATGCAGCTTAAAGCTTTAGAGAAACTAGAGCAATCTGATCCCAAAAGTAGTACAAGAGAGGAGATTAGCAAAATAAGGCGAGAAATATCTGAAATCGAGATTAAGAAAACGATACAAAAAATCAACTAGTCAAAAAGCTGGTTCTTTGAAAAAATCAATAAGATTGATACATCCCTAGCTAAATTAACCAAAAGCAAGAGAGAGAAAACCCAAATTAACAAAATCAGAAATGAACATGCAGTTATCACTACAGATACACAAGAAATGCAGAGAATTATAACATCATCTTTCAAAAACTTATACTCTGTGAAGTTTGACAACACAAAAGAGATGGATGAATTTCTAAGTAAACACAACGTACCTAAATTGAATCAGGAAGTTGTGAATTATTTAAATAGTCCTATAACATATAAGGAAATTGAGGAAGTAATCTCGAGTCTTCCCACCAAAAAATGTCTTGGACCAGATGGATTCAGCATAGAGTTCTACCAGACATTTAAGGAGTTAATAATACCAATACTCCTTAAACTATTCTATCAAATAGCAAAGGAAGGAACACTACCAAATTCCTTCTATGAAGCAAATATCGTTTTAATCCCAAAACCTAATAAAGACTCACTTAAAAAAGAAAAATATAGGCCGATCTCTCTGATGAACACAGATGCAAAGATTCTAAACAAAGTTTTAGTAAATCGGATTCAAAAACATATTAAAAAGATTACTCACCGGGACCAGGTAGGCTTCATCCCCGGCACACAAGGTTGGTTCAACATACGCAAACCAATAAATGTAATTCATCATGTAAACCAGTCCAAAGTCCAAGACCACACGATAATCTCGATAGATGCAGAAAAAGCGTTTGGCAAGATCCAACAGCCTTTTATGATCAAAACGCTAGAGACAGTAGGAATGGAAGGAACCTTTATCAATATAATAAAAGCTGTATACAACAAGCCCACAGGCAAGGATTATGCTCAATGGGGAACAACTGGAAGCATTCCCACTTCGATCAGGAACTAGACAAGGCTGTCCACTCTCACCCCTTCTATTCAATATTGTACTTGAAGTCTTAGCTGAAGCCATAAGACAAGAAAGGGACATAAGAGGGATTCAAATCAGCAAGGAAGAAGTCAAGCTATCCCTATTTGCAGATGACATGATCTTATATCTGAGTGATCCCAAAAACTCCACCAGGAAGCTCCTGGAACTAATTGAGAAGTTCAGCAGGGTGGCAGGATACAAAATAAATGTGCAAAAATCAGAGGCCTTCTTATATGCCCAGAATGAAAGAAGTGAAAAAGCCTTGAGAGAAACAATCCCATTTACTATAGTCCCTAAAAAAATGAAATACCTTGGTATAAACCTAACCAAGGAGGTAAAAGACCTTCACAATGAAAACATTAAAACCCTAAAGAAAGAAATTGCAGAAGATACCACAAGTTGGAAAGACCTCCCATGTTCCTGGATTGGCAGAATCAACATCGTAAAAATGACCATCCTACCAAAGGCAATATACAAATTCAGTGCTATACCAATTAAAATCCCAAAGCAATTCTTTAAAGAAGTTGACCAAACAATCTCAAAATTCATATGGAGGCACAAAAGACCCAGGATAGCAAAGACAATCCTGAGTAACAAAAACACTGCTGGGGGTATCACCATCCAAACCTTAGTCTATACTACAAATCCATAGTCATAAAGACAGCCTGGTACTGGCTCCAGAATAGACACACAGATCAATGGATAAGGATTGAAGACCCAGATATAAGCCCACAAAATTACAGCCATTTGGTCTTTGACAAAGTGGCCCAAGAATCCAATGGAAAAAGAACAGCATCTTCAACAAATGGTGCTGGCAAAACTGGATCTCCACATGCAGAAGATTAAAACTGGACCCATACTTGTCACCATGTACGAGACTTAATTCCAAATGGATCAAGGTCCTTGATATCAGGCCAGAGACTATAAAAAAAAAACCATAGTTGAAAGGATAGGGAACTCCCTGGAGCTGATTGGGCTAGGCCAACATTTCCTAAACACACATCCAATGGCACAGTCACTACTACCAACTCTCAACAGCTGGGATCTTGTGAAATTAAAGAGCTTCTGTTCAGATAAAGAGATTGTAACATGAGCTCAAAGGTAACCCACAGAATGGGAGAAAATCTTCACTAACCACATATCTGATAGAGCTCTACTATCCACAGTGCACAAAGAACTTAGGAAACTAAACATCAAGGAAACCAATGCCCCAATTAAAAAAGAGCCCTGGAACTTAAAAGAAATTTTATCAGGATGAAATTAAAATGTCTAATAAATATCTTCAAAAATGCTCCACTTCCTTAGCCATCAAGGAAATGCAAATCAAAACTTCCCTGAGATATCATCTCACCCCGGTCAGGATGGCAAAAATCCACAATACAAACAACACCAACTGCTGGAGAGGATGTGGAGAGAGGGGAACTCTCCTACATTGCTGGTGGGAATGCAGGCTCATACAGCCACTCTGGCAAGCCGTATGGAGATTCTTAAAGAAATTAAAGATTGAAATGCCATATAACCATGCTATTCTACTTTTGGGAATAACCCCCCATACAGCAGAGGTTCACCTTGATAGCACAAGCACGACCATGTTCATAGCAGCACTGTTTACAATAGCAAAGTCATGGAATCAACCCAAATGTCCAACAGTTGACGAGAGGATAAGGAAACTGTGGTGTATCTATACAATGGAGTACTACTCAGCCATCAAAAATGATGAATTATTGGAATGTGCCGGGAAATGGATGTCATTAGAAACAATTATATTAAGTGAAGTATCCCAGACCCAGAAAATTAAGCGCCATATGTACTCCCTAATAGGTGGCTCCTAATACCAAACCCACCCAGCCCATCTTGAGACACTCATAGGTAACTCAATGTAGTACCTACAATAATTGCAAGGATTATGAACAGGAGGGATGGGGTTGGAGGGCCACACCAGAAACAAGGAGAGAAGTGACCATGTTACAGTAGAGAAAATAGACCTCCATCAAGGACTGCAAGAAAGTAATGTGACACCTAGTTAAGTTCACAGACATTCGTTCCTGATCATTTACAACTAAGGAGGTATGAACTCACCAGAAGGGGAGGGCATATAGTCCGGCTGATTAAAAAGTAAGCATTATGCAAATGGGTGATTGACCCCTCCCATTGCCAAATGCCATATGACCCTGTGTTTCCACTTTTGGGTATAAGTATTACATCTACCCTTGAATGTGCTCTTATAATAAGACTCCAGTTTAACAGCTTTTTGTCTCTGGCCAGGGGGTGACATACAGTGCCCATCACGATGGAGTGAAGGGCATTACAGGAGCAACAAAACTGCAAAAGAAAATCAACAAACCACTATCCAGAACTTCAGAGATTCTATATCAACCACCTAGAACTAGGCCAGACTAATCTCTCCCCATCCTGAAGCTCAGGGACATTTGCGGAAGAGGGGGCAGTAAGATTGTAAGAGCAAAAGGATGGGAGGAGCAATGATTTGCAAGATATTCCACACAAGTTAGGGCGGAAGCAATCATAATGTGACACTGCATGCCCTGCGCAATGTCCAACACACTATTGACCTCACAAAGTCTAGCATCTGCTAAAGGCACCAAGATCCTTGGAGGCAAGGGATTGACAGCCACAGTAGTGTTCCTATGCTTAAGGGGAACACAGGAAAGGGTTCAGGGAAAGGCCACTGGGTCCTTGTACATCATCGGAGAGGAGGGCCCAGAGGAGAGTCAGGCATGCACAAGAAAGGACTCTGGGAATTGGGGCGGGAGGCACGGGGAGATGGGGAGGAAGGGGTGAGGGGAGGGGGAGCAGGGGATTCGGGGGGAGTAAGAGGGAAGGAGGGACCTGGTGTACCTATTAAGTTTATATGAGCTGAAATAATAATAAAAATGTACTATAAAATGTATTATAAAAATATATAGAGGTGTCTTAGGGGTTAAGCCTCTGCCTTGCAGGCGGAAGGTCTTGAGTTCGGATCCTAGACCCCACGTATAGAAGCTGGGCAGAAGTGGGGGTGGCCTGCATTTCTGGTCCTGTTAGGGCGGAGCCTGTGAATCCCTGGGCAGAGTAAGCAAGGAGGAGGCAATCCATGGTGGTTCCCGAATTCGTCCGTGGTTCTACACACACATATATGCAAGGTACAGGAGACATTTATTCTATGTCTAATCATTTTGTCCCAGAATCAAATATCGGGTTGATTATAACTACTTAGGTATAAACATTTAACTGTCTCTTTTGCAGTTCTCTGATCTATTGACTATGCTTCTGTTCACAAGTACAACCCTGGCATGCAGTTTTGCCTGTATCTGTGTAGTAGTTGTCACTAGCCAAAGATTTGTAAGACATGTACATAATAGGAGATAAAGGTTTTGTTTGTTTTAAATGGATACTCACTACTTAAAAATAAATTTTATCGCTTATAGAAAGAATGCATGCATTCAGTTATTAATTTACTCCATTTTCTGTTCTGGAGATTAAACATATTCTAGACAAATGTTCTGCCAATAAAATATACTATTAGCCCTTTTTAAAACCTTTGTTCTTAAACAAGCTTTGAGCTTGGTGTATAACCCAGGTAGGTCTTGAACCTGCCTCAATTTTTGTAATAATTGTGAGTATAGATTATAGCTCATGACAGTTATTCTCCCAATTTCTTATTAAATGTTAACTTTTATGCATTTTTGATTAAACCTCTATTTATTTTCCTTTTCATTTGAAAATGTCAAGACTTAAAACAAAGAAGCAGTACAGAAAAACCTCTTCAAATTTCCTGTGCTATTCTATAGGAAAAGTCAAAAAAAATTTTCTTAGTTTCCTTTGAGTGTTCACTACTACAATGTAGGCCATATCTTGATTGTTTTCTTTTCCAACAAATACCACAATTTATACTCTCTGTTGGAAGAAATAAGATAGATATTTGACTTAGGCAATTGTTCACTTCTCATTTTCTCATTCAAATTTGTCTAATTTGTCTAATTTGTTTACTTTTATTTTGTTTCACATTTCTATCACTCTTACACAGTACTGTTGGCAGATGAGATGCTCATATAGAGTCAACCTTAAGGACTTCACTGAGTGGACAATGTCAGAACCATTGAGGATTTCCAGTAATTGTATGGTAATTCTTCATGACAGAAAAATGAAAAGGAACTTTGTTTTAGTTGACCTTGGCACAGCATGTTGAGACTAAGAAACTGATTTCATTCATATTAATTGCAAAATTATTAGAAATACCTAGGAATCAAATATCTGTACAATGTAAATAACAGTTGAGTAATAAATCAAATAATTTCAAAAGGAAGACACCTTGTTCTCATGGTATAAAAAAAAGAGTCCACACTGGTAAAATGTTCTTGATATATTTATGTATACTTTGATCTGGCATGTTTCCAAAGGAACATGCATCCAAGACCTGCTCTCTTCCCTGGGTTCTATTGTGGGTTAGAACTTTTAGCAAAAGCAACATGATAGGAGGATTCTAGGTCACAGGACTTTGTCATTCCTCCTGAGTGTTACAAATTAAGTAACTTCTAAGACCACATACTTTTGGTAAGATATCCTCTGTCACCTCAAGCTCACAGTCATTTAATCAAGTGACCAGAGACCTAAACTTCTAAAACCAGAAACTAAAATGAATCTTCTTTCTTGCAAACTATTATACCAGGTATTTAATCACAGTGAAAGTAGAGCTAACTCCCCAAGCATTGTACAGATTTAATACAAACTATATCAAAATACCAGCAATGTTTTCACAGAAATAGGAAAACAGGTTGAAAATTATTTTAGAACTATAGTAAAATGAAAAGGCTACATCAATTAGCCAAAACAATCTGAAGCATTGATAAAGCAGAAGGGTTATACTACTTGGCTTCAAAAATATATTACAGACACAGTAATCATAACACCATGTCACTGGATAGAAGCATACAAAGAGATCATTAGAACTGAATATAGAGGAAAAGGTGTTTTTTCAACAAGAATAGTGGAAAAGAAATGATATTTTAAAAATAGTGCTGAAAAAATTGGATATCCATATGCAAAGAAATGATCATAGAAATCTGTATTACTACCTTTAATAACAACTGAGGAAGGGAAAATCCTTAAGTAAAAGATCTGAAACTGTGAAAACAGTGTACACTCATAAATGAAATAAAACACTTGAAACCATTGTTTCAAAGGTCCCCGAAGCTTAAGGAAGAAAGACAAACTTAATAGTCAAAACAAATTATATTGAACTAAAATATTTGGAACCAAACAAAAAGAAAATAAGAGTGAAGAGACTTACAAATCCTCTACCATATTCCTTGAAAATGACTGCATTTTGTCCACCACTTATCAGACTTCCTTAGCCCTTGATTGGTTTCTCATAGGATGGAATGCCTACACCTGTTCCCAAAGTGCTGGGAATAGGATATAGTTACCTTCCTCTTGCCCGCCTTTCTAAAAACTCTGATGTTCCTTAACTTGGAGAAAGTCCAGCTGCCCACTGGACTACCTAATTAAAACAGTCCCTGAGGACCATAAAGGCATTCATCAGGGCAAGTGTCTGAAGTCCCCTGGTTCTATGGAGAGGTCTTGGTCTCAATTTCAGATTCTTGGCAATGGTCAGTCTGCCATGGGCTCCCACACATTGCTCCCATGAACAAGGACACACTCAAGAGAAGAGGGAAAATGCGGGGGTCGTCTCCTGGTGGCCACAGTTCCGGGGAGACAATCAGGCATGGCAGGGAGTTACATCTCCAAGCATGAACTCACTTTATCGTATGCAGCACAGCAGCTTATAAAGGCAAAAACCAGGAGGCACGAAATGGGCAGCCAATCATGTTAAAGATCAATGCAGCACGCAGGCTTCAGGGGCTAGGGTCAGCATTACAGAACTCTTTTTTTTATATGTATACATTTTTATTATTATTTCAGCTCATACAAACTTAATAGGTACACCAGTTCCCTCCCTCCCTCCTCTTTCCCCCGAACCTCCTGATCACCCTCCCCTCACCCCTCCTTTCCATCCCCCAGTGCCTCCTGCCCGGATTACCAGAGAGTCCTTTCTTGTGTGTCCAACACACTATTGACCTCACAAAGTCTAGCATCTGCTAAAGGCACCAAGATCCTTGGAGGCAAGGGATTGGCAGCCACAGTAGTGTTCCTATGCTTAAGGGGAACACAAGAAAGGGTTCAGGGAAATGCCACTGGGTCCTTGTACATCATCAGAGAGGAGGGCCCAGAGGAGAATCAGGCATGCACAAGCCTTACAGAACTCTTAAGAACCAATCAGGGTTCCCTGTGATGCAAACAGGGTTACGCCGGGCACACTAGCTCCCAGCTCCATCTTAGGCCCCATGTGCTCGGCTATGCCTTGTTCCTCGCAGCTAGCCACCTTGCCTGGGCTGGCTCAACAGGAAACTACTAAAGATAGCTGGATAGATACAAGACTCCAGTTAAGCGTGTAGATAATCTAGTCATAAGGGACAAACCCATACTTATTAATGCACATAATTAGTTGCACTTGCTACAGGATGTCTAAGACATCAGGACCAGAGATCAAATGAAACACTTTTATGAGTTTTTAAAAATAAATAGATAAACTTTGCCATTGATAACTCCACCCCAGCTCCCCTGGGCACAGGGTGCACATACAGCAATGGAAAGATAAACTAAAATCTTTTAAGAAAACACACAGATGGGGCAAAATCTTCTCTTAAATGTCTGGTCACTATGTAATCTCATTACTTCAGTTATTCAAGCTTTGTGGATGCCTGCTTTTTCAGAGGCAAATGATTAAAAAAGCACAGGTGCAATATGTCCTGGAGCATTCTTTCAAAGAGGATGCTTATCCCTCAGCTCTACCTTGCTCTCTACCTTAGGGTACCTCCTCCCTGTTCCTTAAACTTAATCTCTCAGTTTTTCTCTAACAAGGAGCTAAAGAGAAAAAATCAGTCCACTTTCACTTTTACATTAGATTTCTGGAGAGACACCATGTCCTGCTCCTTTTAAATTGTAGACAAAACTTGAGTGTATTAAATCTGTAGCTATGACAAGGAATTGCCCCACAGAAACATCTCAGATGAGTTATAGGATCTTACCAGCGAGAAGCACAAATGTTTCTTTAAGATGTGACTTTTTTTTTTCTCAACAGAGAACAAACCTCACCCAATCCCATTTGTTTTCGACTTAATCCAGCATTCAGGACAAAAGTTGCTTCTTGCAGCAGAGCCTTGACAACACTCACATGTTATTTTCCTTTTCTCTCCAATACTTGTTGATTTAATTTTTAAAAATGTATCTGCACTATATCTATATCATTTTTGGTCTGTACTGAATATTAAATATAATAATGATATTTATCCCATTTCTAAGTTATCAAGTACTGTATCAAGATACAATGTCTGCATAAGTATGAATGTGTATGAATCAATATAAAAGTTTTAAATTTAACTGGTATTGATTTATCTTTAACAATTTTTCTTGCATTTTAAAACCAACATCCTGAGATTTTCATTTAAATGTAAGGGTTTTGCAAAAGGTTGAAGACTCTTGAAACTATTTTGTAGCATTATTTTATGAATAATAATGGAAAAAATGCATAGTATTATCCAGTGTGCAAATATAAATTATAATAGTGTAAATTTATATCCTTGAAACATTATTTATTTATTCAAATATATTTTTAAATGTTTATTTATTTAGGATGTGCATTTTTGCGTGTGTGTCTCTGTGTGTGTGTATCAGAGGGCTTCTGTGTGTCCCTGTGGAGGACCAAGGGGGACTTCAGGAACCATGCTGGATTGCTTCTACCTCCTTTTTTGCTTTGTTCTGGGATTTCCTAGTCTCTGCTCACCATGACTGGAAGTACAGGCTGCTGCCATTTCTGTTGGTGTTTTTTCATGGGACCTGGGATTCAAACTCGGGACTTCAAACACTTGGAAACCTGGAATTCAAATGCTTCTACTTGGGAGGCAGAGTTTTAACCCCAGAGTCATCTCTCTAGATTCTTAATACATAATTTATAATGGATATTAATCAGCAATTGGCTTAAATGCTGTTTTTGTTATTACTATAATTGACATTTTTTAATGGGAGAAGGGGAAATTTATTTAGCTCATGGTTCCAAGGGGGACATATAGTCATTCATGGTGGATGTGGTATGGTGGACTGGCAGAAGCTGGAGGAGGCCTAGGTCACTGCAAATGACTTTGAGGCTGAGAGCTGCCAAGACTGTTTGCTACCAAAAGACTTACCCAGAAGGCAGAGTGAGATTAATTCACGTCAGTTCCACCCCTGGTGATCACTTCCTACAGCAAGGGCCCACCTTCCCAAACACAATGACTGTGGGGGACACATTTCAAAATATGACATCCCTGGCCCCACCGTTCTGACATTATTACTTTCATAAATAATTGTTTTAAGGCCTTCTGCCCCTTACCAACTTCCAAGTATTTTAATATCTCTTGCTGGAACACACATTAACTCTTAAACATTCTTACAGGGAATATGTGAATATAAAGAGCTCTTTGAAAACTCTAAGATCCAAAGGAATTTTTGCTCAAAACTGCACAGGGACAGTCTTAAATTCACAGAAAATATTCATATGGATAAAAGCTTAAAAATTTCAATTTTCTTTTTAGTGTTTTTTTTCTTACACATTTTTGTCTAATCCTACAAGCTCAGTAGGTACCCCCATCTTCTCCCTCCCTCCATCCCTCCCCAGTCTCCCATTGCATTCTACCTCCCCCTTTTCCTATTCTTTTCACCACCTCCTTCTCTCCCCTTCTCCCAGTGCATCCCCCTTCCTCCCTCACATCTCCTGGAGCATCTGTGATGCCAAACCTCCCTTTGAGTACTCCACCATAGTGAGAGGTAAGGATTCAGTGGCACAGCCCAGAGCACTTTCTTGGGTTCCCTGTCAGTATGGGAACTCTATTATGACAGTTAATCCCTTTTCTCTAAGGATCCTACTGCCTGTGATCCATGCTAGACTTTGGGGGATCATTGATATGACAGTCACTGTGCAGGTCATGCAAAGTCCTGTTATGGCTACTGCAGCCCTAACTTGTGGAGAGTATCTTGCATGTTGTTGCTCTTCCTGATCTTTAGGCTCTAACAATTTTGCCACCCCCTCTTCTGCAAGGTTCCGTGAGCTTTAAGATGGGAAGAAATTTGGGTGATTTGATTCCAGGTGATTAATGTAGGGTCTTTGGTGTTCTGAATTATGGTTTGCTGTTGTTTTCAGTTTTGCTTTTCCTGCACCACCCTTGCCTGAATCTTAAAATTGGTATTGACGGTCACCTCCTAACCAAAGATAAAAGACTGTTTAAATGAAGAGGAGACTGAATATAAAAGGAGACTCAGAGGTAGATGCAATAGAAGTAAGACACTGTAGTGTGTGTGTGGGGGGGTCAGTATCTCATTTGCAGGGTGGTTACCATCTATCTGTGAGTCCCTATAACATCCCTGATTCGTGAGATCAAACCTCTTCAGTCCCAGGTGACCAGGAAGGGAAGTGAGAGAGAGCTTCAGCAGAGGTCTCGCTACTTACATGCGATACTTAACAATGACTTATTTTATTGAAGCATGATCCCCTCTCTCCTTTTTTCTGGGGGGCCCTCCTTCCTCTTTCTTCCTGTTTCTAATCTTTGTGATTACAGTAGGTATGGCCAAATTTAAAAAATGGGTCTTGGAACTCAAAAGAAAATGTTTCAGGGACAAAATTGAAATGTCTAACAAATATCTTAAAAATATTCCACATCCTTAGCCATCAGGGAGATGCAAATCAAAACATCCCTGAGATTTCATTTCACCCTCGTCAGGATGGCAAAAATTCACAATACAAATAATACCAAATGCTGGAAGGGATGTGGAAAGAAGGGAACTCTTATGCATTGCTGTTGAGAATACATAAGATCTGTTTGGTGAATTTTAAAAAGTTAAAGACTGAAATGGCATATGACTTTGCTATACCACTTCTGGGAATAATACTCCATAATGCAAAAATTCACTACAGTGACATAAGTACAACCATGTTCTTAGCAGCACTATTTACAATAGGAAAGTCATGGAATCCATACAAATGTCCAACAGTTGACAAATGGACAAGGAAAATGTGGTACATTTATACAATGGAATACTACTCAGCCATCAAAAGGATGAATTAATGAAATTTGCTGGGAAATGGATGGGATTAAAAAATTATATTGAGTGACATATCTCAGACACAGAAAATTAGACACCTTATGTACTCCTTAATAGGTGTATCCTAGCGCCAAACCCACTTAAGGACATATTCAAAGATGTATTCTATTTTTTGATAATGCTTACAAATATATTTCTCTTGTATTAAGTCTCATTTTGCCTTGGTTTGTAGCTCCCTATTAATTTTATAGCATACTATTAAATTATGTCTTTTCTCACAGTACATCCTAATAAAATAAAGGCAATCAAAAATTCATTAATTGGGAGAAAGCTGTATATATAGTTATGGATTTAACTTTCTTATAAGGTTTTTTAATAAAAAATATTTCTATGTAAAAATTGTCCTAAAAACAAAGTAATTAAATTTTATCAGAATAAAAACATTAAACTATAGATCTTAAACATGTGATAAACTTTCTCAAACTAATGAAACATATGAAAGGTAAATAAATAGTAATAGTAATTGATATTAATGTCTAATTAATGTCTAAATAAGATGCATGATTGTATATGTAGAAAGATAATAGCTTATAGTTAATATCTCTGTCATCTAGTAAACTAAATATTTAATAGGATTTATTTAAGGAGGTTCATTTTCATTTTTACTTTACCTTCATAGATATGTTAGATTAAAAAAACCTAAAACTAAATTTTGGGCTAGATAGATGACTCACTGGTTCAGACTTGGCCTCCCAAGCAAAAGGTCCTGGGTTCAGATCCCAAGACCCATGTCAAAATCCAGCCTGCACATTTACCCTTGGTAGGTGGAGCCTGGGAAATCCCTGAGTGAAACAAAGAGGAGGTAGAAATAATCCAGAATTATTCCTGAAGTCCTCTTTGGTGCTCCAAAGGGACACATGACTCTCTCTGATACACACACACATACTCACAAAATAAATAAAAATTATAAAACTAAATTTAAAAAGTTAAACAAAAATCTTAAATGGCTCTTTAGTTAACTAAGAAACGCATTTAAAAGCTTTTTTGACACTGTAACAAATTTAATAGCTACTGTCCATAGGTGATGGCCACAGTCATGGCCTGATAGATCTTTTCTAATTGGAAATATTCATATATCTTCAAAGAGTTTTGCTACTGTTTTCACAGATACTAAAGTCATTCTAAAATATTACTCCTTATGTATTGAAGAACCTGTCCATTTATTTAAAAGAAAGAAGCATTTTTTCTCAAGGAGGAACATTACTTTGTAGTCCAAACTCTATTGTGTCTCATCAGATGCTTATAATCAATTTTTTTTGTTCAAAAGAAGGGCTATAAAATCATTAATAATAAATCCTCTAATGCATGATTTAAAATAAAAACAGTAAGAATTTCTTTGTCACCTTTTTAATGACCACCCTGATCGATAAATGTAAACAACCTCTTCAAAAGACTGCTTCTAAGATAATTTTGCTTTCAAATTTTTCACTATGTAAGTGAACCTATGGCTACAAATGAAAAAAAAAATGATCACAGTTCTATTATAAAAACAGTTTACCTTAAGTTACATGGAAAGTTTTCCAAGATTGCAGAAAACTTGATAATTTGATTCAAACTATGGGATCTCTACAGCCAGGGTTTCCCTCATGTTCAATAGCTCCATTATCACATAAATAAATAATTATTTTGCAAATGGGTGATTGACCCCTCCCTCACTGAGGTTTCCTACTTTTATTACATCTACCCTTGAATGTGCTCTTATAATAAGACTCCAGTTTAACAGCTTTTTGTCTCTGGCCAGGGGATGACATACAGTGCCCATCAGGATGGAGTGAAGGGCATTGCAGGAGCAGCAAAACTGCAAAAGAAAATCAACAAACCACAATCCAGAACTTCAGAGACTCTATATCAACCACCTAGAACTAGGCCAGACTAATCTCTCCCCATCCTGAAGCTCAGGGACATTTGCGAAAGAGGGGGCAGTAAGATTGTAAGAGCAAAAGGATGGGAGGAGCAATGATATGCAAGATATTCCACACAAGTTAGGGCCTAAGCAATCATAATTGGACTTTGTATGCCCTGCGCAATGTCCAACACACTATTGACCTCACAAAGTCTAGCATCTGCTAAAGGCACCAAGATCCTTGGAGGCAAGGGATTGACAGCCACAGTAGTGTTCCTATGTTAAGGGGAACACGGGAAAGGGTTCAGGGAAATGCCACTGGGTCCTTGTACGTCACCGTCACCGGAGAGGAGGGCCCAGAGGAGAGTCAGGCATGCACAATAAAGGACTCTTTGGGAATTGGGGCAGGAGGCACTGGGAGATGGGAAGGTAGGGGTGAGGGGAGGGGGAGCAAGGGGTTCGGGGAGGGAGGGAACTGGTGTACCTATTAAGTTTGTATGAGCAGAAATAATAATAAAAATGTATAAAAAATTAGAAAGCAAAAAAAAAGAATTTGCCATTTACCATTGCTTTTCATGCAACAGAAAAATACTATTGAGTTTTCCTCAATTACAATAAATAAAATTAATATCAACTACAAATAATTTGCCTCCTTTATTTAAAATATTAAAAGAAGATGCTAATCCTACTTCCATCAAAATACCTCAAAAACTAAAAATATCCTTCAGTTAGAAAAAAAGGTCCCTATCATTAGGAGATATTACTCAAAAATCCCATAGCACCCTCAAGGGCAAGCTTGAAAATCATTCTCTTGAATTCCATCTATCTTAACAACAGGGGGATCTTATGCTGGCCCTTTAAGTCAGTTGGCTGTGGCTCTTTATGTCCATAATTACAAAGTTATGGATGAGAAGGGGCACTCCACCACCCAGAAATATTGGGCTGAATTTCAGTCCTAGTATTTAAAGTATTTTCTTGAGTCTGTAAACGCAGCTCATTATTTGTTGGTGATGGTAAACATTTTTTTTTTTTTTGGGCCTTTCATGTGCTGGATGCTCTTATTAAGAATTAGGCACATCTTTTCAATGGACTAGAGTAAGCATTAAACAACTGAATATTAGGCATCATTATATATTCTAGAATAGTTTCTTGAATAAAATACCTAAATATCTAGTGGAAGGTAGTAATGGAGTAATAGACTAGGCAACCTAGGAAGATTTTTTTTTATTTAAAAATTATTATTTATTTTCTTGTTTTAAAAAACTTAACGAATGTTTGTCCTGGACCTGTCCTCCTTTCTTCCTTCCCTCACCACTTCCTTTCTCACCCTTCACCAATCCATCCCTGTCCCTCCCACCCTCCAGCTTGTCTGCTTGTGTGGGTCCCGGGGTTCCCTTTGGATTGTCTGCTCTAGTAAGGGCTCATGCCTCTGTGGAAAATTAAATGGCTCTTCCTTAGGTAGATCCACCGATAGGGGTACGCTCCTTCACCTGTCCAGCCCTAGCCCTTAAGTTTCCCTGAGCGTAATTATTCCTCTTGAGTTCCTCACTAGTTTGCGGGAAAATGTTGATGTGTTAGTCGAAATGCAGATCTGGTGATGTAAGTTTCATTTCAATGAGTTCCTGGATGCCACCGCCCTGTCTTGAGTGGAATGTTCTACCCTGCAGCGGACCCACATTTTTTAGGCTCTTAAAACCTTCTCTACAAGATTCTCTGAGATTTAGGATTGGGAGAGATTTGGTTGAACTGATTCTGTTTGAGCGTTTTAGAGTCTACTGTACTCTATATTTTGGTTGGTTGTTGCCGATTTCACTACTCTCCCATTGCACTAGTCTGTATCTTGTTTGGCTGTTGAGTTCTTTTCTTTTCTAAAGACAAAATGAGAGGGGTTTAGATGGAAGTTTTCCCTTAGGTTTTGTGGTTAGTATTGAGGATAGAGGAAGTTTTAAAACATGATTAAATTTTATTTCCTAATTAGCATGGAAACAGAACCAATTTCCTGGTATGAAAAATCTTTCTAGATAGAGAATAGGAAAAGCTGAAAAGGCCGGAATTATTAGTGAATACTTAAAATTAAACCCAGCCATTTCTGAATGTAACTCTGAAAAGTTTCAGATTATACTGCCCACGTCAATCTGACAGACTTTCTGAGAATTAGCTTTTCAATGATAAGCATTTTCCTTCCAGGAAAATGTTCCTGCATTTTGATTGGGGTTTCGTTGAATCAAAGATTGTTTTGTGTAGTGCGATAATCAGCTTTCCATCACTGAACCTGGAAATAATAACTTTTAATAGTGGATCATAGATATGTTGCTGAAAATTTGAGAGCAACTTGTTAACAGTTTCTGGCTACAACCTTTGTCCCTATTATTAAATGTCTTAATTTTACAAATGTATTGGATTAATATTAAGATGTAGCAAATATGTCTAAATTCTATGGTTTAGTTTACAAATGAAACCTTCATAGTCTTAAAACTTTGCACATAATTCTCTGTGACTCTATTAGCAAAATACTTTCAAGAAAGGACTGTTCCACACATTGATATTTTTATTTCAATTAGCACTAATAGTGTACCCAAAGCCGGAGTCTATTACTGAAGATTTGCTGAAAACTAGATTTAATGCAGTTTCAACTGAATTCATGTGTGCAAGATGAATTACAACAATACTGTAGCAGTGATACTTCTTGATTTTTGAACCATATATTTATATTTTATTAATTATTTTCAGGGTTCTTATATATGAACACATTAAATTATGGTTAAAGAATTATACATTCTTATTAGTTTTCTATATTAATAGGTTATGCAATATTTACACTAGAATAGATTGTATAAGTATCTTGTGAAGTAAACAATTGCATTCGACAGTATTTAGACTGCATTAATATCGAGGCTGAGGGGCTCTTATTAGTTCTATTGCATTAAGCACAATAAATAGAAAAAGAATCACAATAATTTTTAACAATTTTTGTTTTTTTAATATAATGGTGAAAACATAAAAAAAATGCCTAACATTGAATCAAGCCATGGATTTAGCCTCAGGAGAGATAAACCTAACAATACATATTTAATTTAATTGCAAAGGTCAATAGAAAATAAATCATAAAACAGTCATTTTTATATATTAATACTTATTAAGGAAGAAGAAAATTCTTCTTGACTTAGGGTGAAATAAGATTCCTAGGCTGAATCCCTAGGTAATTAATCATGGAAGTTTATGGTGTTTGAAATAATAAAACCAAGTTTTCTTGAGATAAGAATAAATTGAATAGAATCATGCTAAACCTACCATCTGTATCCTTCTCTTTACAACCAGAGAATTCCAGACTGCAATTAGTCACTTCACATCTTGCACCTACAGATATTCTACACTCCACTAAATTTTATTAGTTCTCCAAAACAAACCAAGTGACAATCACTTTGTTATTTGCACCTTTTTCAATTCAGGAGCTTTGGAATCAAAATAAGATTTCTGTTCAGTTAGATTATTGGAATGTATATGAATGTTCTTATCATATTTAATATGACCATTTCTTTCAGTTTCATGGATAAAAATACAATTTAAAGGTTAGTTTTTCTTAAGGTAAACGATCAGTATTTTTTCAAGCAGGTTATGAAACTGAAGGTGGATTGTTTTCATTCTATGATTAATACATACATTTGTTTTAAGTATCAAAACTTAATTTATATGTGATAATTTATGAAGTATAAAGTTCAGTAGCTATTTGTAAGTCAGACTTGTTTTTTATAACAGGATGAATCATTAAGTTGAACATTCATAGTGTATAAGAAGGTGTCTAAGAATTGAATGATACCACTTTTCAGTTTCTGATGCAGATTAATCATTTGAACTTTATTTCTAAGAAAATAAAAAAACTTCTTAAAGCAAAAGGGTGTATTAAACTGAGAAATTTCAGATACAGCATATTCTAATATATCTACATATGACAACTCTCATAGCTCTGCTGAAACACAATACAAAATTAAAATGTCAAAATGTATTTATTATGCTTCTTTCCTTTATAACCAGTGATATAGCCATATTTTAAAAAGAAGGCTTTTAATATATATTATATTTAACCAGTGATATAACTGTTTCTGAAAACTAAAGTTTTAAAACATATTACAGCTATACTTAATACCATTTCAAATTTGTACTCTATAATGTGAGCTTAGTACATATTTTGAGAGTTTTTAAAGTAACATTTTTAATATCTTAAAAGAACACAGAGTAAATGAAATGAATACCGTTACTTTAAAAAAATTATTACCTCATCCTCTAAAGAATTTCCCAGGATATATCTAACTGAATGATCAATATGATCAAGCAGATGCAAGTGAAAGCCAGGATGAAATATCACTCTATGCCAATAAAAATGACTGTTATAAAAGTGACTAATGATAACAAGCACTGACAAAAATGTGGAGAAAATGGAATGGATATACACGGTTATTGCTTAATAAATAAATGGCTGAGTCTCCTCCTTTATTAAACATTACATTAAAATATTTACCAATAAGCTTAATTGTACCCATTTGCTTATAGCCATTTAGAATTAAATTTTACCCAATAATTTATCCCAATGTTGATAAACAAAGAATGAAAAATAGTTTCTTATAAACTATGTGTTAATTACCTATATGAATTGTACAGAATTGTTCTTTTGCCCAAGAAGATTATTTTGATCTTTACTTTCCTCCACTTTTAAAATCATTTTAATGAGTTTTAATTGTAATTTCTTAGAAGACTAGTATACTGAGCATATTTTTTGCTGAAACATATTCTATTGTTCTACGTAACTATGTGATAAAAGTCCTGTTACACAATCATGTGAATCTCTGTGAAATAATTGGATTCTAATAAATCTATGCAAAAAGGAACTTTAATAAGTCAATATTAATAATTTTCAGTTCTTATATTATGCATATATATACAAGTTCCTATATTAAGACAATTCTCACTTTAATTAGAAATATTTCACACAATTTTTTGAGGATCAGAGTAGTGTTTATTAGTGGAGAGAAAGGCTGGAACTCATGGACCCTAGACATAGAGTGCCATGAGGGGCAGGTGCCCAGGAGAACTCATTGAAAACATGTCAGAAGTTAGCATTAAGCTATAAATTCCCTTTGTTACTTACCTAAAATTTTTCCAATTTCTGAACTTCTTCTTTAATACTTCTATACCTAATATGTAACATTTAAACTCTGACATACTTGAATTTTGCAATTCATTTCAATATTTCAAAATTGTCATCTGGTGTAATAAATTTAGAATGAGCGAAAGATTGATTATTATAAAGAAGAAAGAAATATGGACACATTAGTGAATAGTATGTGTGTCATTAAAATTTAAGAATTTCTCCTTATATAAAGATGTTTTATATCTGGAATGAAGGAAATAAAAGTGAAATCAAATATAGTTAATTAATAGTGTTTCTACTAGTATTTAAATTTATTACAACTTTTGATAATATACTTTTACCATATCTTGATAACTAGTTCATCAATAATAGATTCAAGATAGTCATAAATAACTGCAACCTAAGCGGTAAAGTTAATAATTTTATTTTGGTACAGAGAATACCATTATTCTACCATTAGATGTAACTGAATGATTATGGGACACATTTCTGTGTTCTGCACTTCAATGAATATTCATTTTACTTAAAAGGCATATTTGCTATCTCATATATCATGGAACACTGAAACTTCAATTCTGAGCAATTTTAGAAGAGTTGTTAATTTATATTAATTAAAGAGAACATATGAATAATTAAAATTAGTTTCATGAGTTACAAAATTCCAAAAGTTTGGATGACATTTTAGAAATATTACTAGGAATTATATTATCTCTGTATGTTCATATTATATATTCTATCACTGTGTTTTAGTGTTTTGTGGTAACAATGATTAAATTTATGAAAACTTTTCACATTTTAAACTATGAGGTTACCGTTAGCATATTCGGTAGTCTAGCAATCATATTTCACTATATCCTATGACTTTAGCTACATGGGAGTCTACAAAGAAGTCATAAGGAAGTAAGGGATTAATTCACTTCTGTGAAGAAAGGACTTTCATAGCTTTGAGTGCTATCTGAAGACACATGTTGGAGCTACAATTCAGCAATCATTCTTGGCCCAGTCAGTTTAAAAAGAAGATCTATTTTTGTTTCTAAGGCAGATGAAACCAACAAGTTAGATTTTAATGAGGTGGTCACTGATTTTCAGAGTTCATGTTATTTCAGGAGTTCATTTCTCTGTCCCAAAACCTATTCTTAATATATTACTTACTGACACAACAATGGTTATTCTAAAGTCATAATTTCTGCCGAAAGAATTATTAAAATTTATGAAATTTTAATTATGAGAGGTTAAACTGATGGCTCAGGAGTTAAACTCTGCTCATAAACAAAAATACCTGATTTCAAGTACTAGGTCACACATAAAGATGTTAGTACTAGATGGCAAAGCAAAGACTGGGAAGTTCAAAACCAAAGAAATAAGGAGGCAAAGCAAATATTATTAATATCAACCTCAACCTTGGGCCTCCACAGTCATTCACACTCAAATGCCCTCTTTTACACACACACACACACACACACATACAGCAAACAAACGAGTTATGTCATATTTCATTGCCTGTATGTGTTTTGCATGTGGATGGAAATATATGTGCATATGAACTTGTGTTCAGGAGAATACTTGAAAGTGTGCTCCTGTGGAGACCCAAGGTGATATCAGAAAGCATCTTGGATTGCTACTCTAACTATTTTTCTGCTTTTGGGTTTCCAAGGCTCAGACTTTCAGGGTCAGAACTGTAGCCCCCTGCTGCTTCCATCTGGTATTTTTATGGGGTCTTCTGCTTGGGAGACAAATGTTTTAGCCACTAAGTTATCTCCCTATCCTGAGTTACTGATATATTTTTATGAAAAGTTTCAAAATTAGTGCTGGAGAGATGGCTCAGGGGTTAAGACTGTCTCACAGCAGAAGGTCCTAAGTTCAGATCCCAGATCCCAAGCAAAAAGTACCAGTAGAAAAAGGCAGCGGCCTACACACTTCCGGCCCTGGCCCTGGTGGGCAGAGCCTGGAAAATTCCATAGTGAAGCAAGAAGGAATTAGAAGCAATCCAGGATGATTCCCGAAGTTACCTTTGGTCCTCCACAAGAACACACAGTGCCATCTGACACACACACACACACACACACACACACACACACACACACACACACACTATAAATAAAATACATAACAAAAGTAGTGATCTTCATGCAAAATGCCTCTCTAGCTTTCTTTTTCTTTTTCTACTTATTGAATTTGCAGATGTAAATACTTCTAATGGTTTAAAACTTTGTCTTCTCATGATAGTTCTTTTTGAATTAAAATGTTTTCACTGAAAAGCTAAACTATATTTTTCTTCTCATTCCCATCAAATATTGACATTTCTTAGGACTTTATATTTGTCTGTTTGACTTAGTATTGATGGTTTTAAAATGAAATCTACTTTACCCAGTTCTCCTTATGACCAGTTGCATTTATTGAACCAGCTCTCTCCATATAAAAGTGATAAGCTCTAAAGAAGCCATACTATTTTTCTGGAAGAGTTGTCTATAGAAACACCACATACATTAAAGAAGTCAAAGAAATTCTGCTCTGGAATTTAGTGTTGTCCATGTGACATCACTGAACTGGTCTTATAAAATGGCATGATAGCAGAAAATACAAAGGACCACAAATGCAATGAGAAAATATACTTTCTTAAGGTGCACTTGCAAAACTTTTCTTGTTTGAAACTCTTTATTTGAAATAAAAGCTTCAGCAATTAAAAAGACATTGTAACGGTTACTCTTAACTGTCACTGTGAGAGAGCATTCAAAGTCAATCAACTTAAGGGAAAAAGGGAAATTTATTTACTTTTCTGTTCCAGAGGGGAGATAGTTTTTCATGATGGAGGTGGCATGTCTGGCTGGCCAAAGCTTGACTGAGGCTAGGTTACTCCCATCTGGGGGCCTGACATCTGAAGAGTGAAGGGTGGAAGATTCCTGGAGAGTCTCTTCTCTTCCTAGTCTCCTGTTCTATGATTTCTTTTATCTGGTCCAATACTGGCCAGTTGCAGGAGATCTAGAGAGGTTCCGATTGGATCTAGGGCTGGTCTTTGTATTGTCCAGATAATCTGTTCAGGAAATCTCAGCTGATCTTAGTTAATGCCAAGGGCATCAAGTTGACAACCAGGATTAACTATCACAGACATAATGTGTGAAAACAGGTAAAGCAGAGCAGAGTCCCAGAGCACAGCTTGGCTCATGCCTCTGTGCAGGGATCAAGACAAATTACATGAAAGACTCCAGCAGTGACAGTAACGTGGAACAACTTACATAAAGCCAAGAATATCACTTTTCCTTCCTCGGCAAGGGAACTCTTGAAAGAAGGCTTTAAAAATGGATCACTACACTTAGTGAATAAAGTTGCATGGTACACAAATCTCGCCAGAGGCATCAAACTAAAAACTTGACCTTAAACTCCTAGAGTGATAAAATCATCTTGTTGCAATTAATAATGAAAGGGTTAGATCCTGCCAGTAAATAAACTCAGATTTTGCTAAGAATTTCTCCTTGTTTTTACCCCTCCCCCAGGAAACAATAGAAATGTTGGATAAACATTATGGTATGACAAGAATCATAGCATTATAAAGTCAATTTTATTGAAGAAACATCTATGTGAAAAGTTTTATGGATTAAAATCAAATAGGGCACATTAGCTGGTATGATTCTTCATGCAGTACCAAATAGAATGTGGCTTTTTCCCTGTCAGGTACAAATGGACTACACTTTCTATACTATTAGAGAATTATATATGAAACTGCTTTTATCCTAATTGCAAAGGGTCATATGTTCATTGCATATGAATGTCTGTGAGTGGTATGTATCAGCAAAGCTTGGCATAACTGACAAATTAAACATTATTTTAGTAGTATATGTTTTTTCATACATAACAAAGAAAAATTACCTTCTTTTGAGTTCCTTAAAAAACGACTTTAGATTTTGTATAGAGATTTTATACATAGATTACGGCTTATATTCATTTTTGGAAAAGGTTTTAGAACTAATGGCTCCATTGTTTAATATGGTAAAAGTCCTGGTGGACATATTCAGACAGAAACTTCCTACATGTGCCAGGCACCTATTTATGAGTGGTAACAAGTTTCAGAAATATTTCTCCATCTTTGTGGTGATGAACCTTCAATTTATCTTTGCTCCTTTTACTTCATGATTTCCCTAACAGCGACCAGCTTGTCAACAAAATCACTGTGTAGAAAGATTATTAACTGAAGGATTCACAAGTTATAACAGAATTTCTCACTGTGGAGAGAGCTACAAGAAACAGCTGTGGTTATACTGGCAGCTCTGAAGTTCTCCATCAACATCCTGGCTTTTGGGTTTCCGTCAGGTTTCAACTGGTACCAGATCTGAAACTTGATGGAGTTCTCTATTGCATTTTTTAAATGAAATTCTTCCAGGTAACAGAGAAAGGTAAATTTCTCTAATAGCAGCTTCTAATAACCCAGGAATGTGTTTGCCTACCTTCTGTGTGCAAAAACAAGAAGGTTCCTGCTCTGCCTCAATGAATATTTTGTTCTCTCTTAAATTCTCCTATACCTTCCACTGTGGACATCTATTTCTACTGAGGTAACTCTGGCTATAATGTATATCAAATGATGTTTAATGCTTCTGACACTTCTAATGATATATCTGTATGCAATATAAGTATATGAAAAGAATAGTCATTTATTTATTTTTTTTTGACTTAATTTTTTTTATTTCTTCCACTCATACAAAGTTGATAAGTAGCCCATTCCCCTCCCTCCCTAACACCCCTCCTTGAATCCCCTTGCTCCCTCTCCCCTTTTTCTTTTCCTTTCCCCCCTCCCACCCTTTCTCCCAGTGCCCCCCCCCATTCCTGGAGCATCCTTTAGTGTGGATGTCAAACTTCCCTCTGGGTCCTCCTCTCTCATGAGGTGTAAGGACTCAGTGGCATTGCCTAGAGCTGTTTTTTGTGTTCCCCTTTAGTATAGGAACACTATTGTGGCTGTTAATCCCTTGCCTCTAAGAATCCTAATGCCTGTGATCTATGCTAGACTTTGTGGGTTCAATGATATGTTGGTCATTGTGCAGGTCATGCAAAGTCCTATTATAATTATTTCTTGTATGCAGTATCTTGCATATCGTTGCTCCTCCCCTCTTTAAGCTCTTTCAATTTTACCGCCCTCCTCTTCCTCAAATTTTCCTGAGCTTTAGGATGTGGAGAGATAGTCTGGCCTGGTTCCAGGTGGTTGATATAGAGTCTCTGATTTTCTGAATTATGGTTTGTTGATTTGTTGAATTTTTTTTCAGTTTTGCTGCTCCTGCACTGCCCTTAGCTCCATCCTGATGGGTATTGGATGGTACCTCTTGGCCTGAGATAAAATGCTGTTAAAATTATTATAAGAGTAGATTCAAAGGTAGATGGAATAAGAGTAGGAGACTGCTGGGAGGGGTCAGTCTCCCATTTGCAGGGTGGTTACCTTCTGTCTGGCAGATTCTATGCCCTCCTCTTCTGGGGAGATCATACCCCATCAGACACAAGTGACCAGTAAGGAAAGTCTGTGAGCCCAACCAGATGTCTCATTACTTAGTCCTTGATGGTGGCCTATTTTCTTTGCTGTAGCATGCTCCCCTCTCTCCTTGCTTTTGGTGGGGTCCTTTTCCCCTTCCCTCCTGCTTATAATCTTTTCAATTACTGTAGATATTACAGATATTTATCATTGAGTGTGTTACTAAGTGGGTTTGGTGCTAGGATCCACCTATTAGGGAGTACATACGGTGCTTAATTTTATGTGTCTGGGAAACTTCACTCAATATAATTGTTTCTAATTCCACCCATTTCCCAGCAAATTTCATTAATTCATCATTTTTGACGCCTAAGTAGTATTCCATTGTATAAATGTACCACATTTTCCTTATCCACTCATCAACTGTTGGGCATTTGGGTTGGTTCCATGACTTTGCTATTGTAAAGAGTGCTTGTTTATTGAGGAATTTTTGTTGTATGGGGGATTATTCCCAATAGTGGAATAGCAGGGTCATACAGCATTTTAATCTTTAAATTTTTTAAGAATCACCAGATGGTTCGCCAGAGTGGTTGTATAATCCTGCATTCCCACCAGCAATGTAGGAGAGTTCCCTTCTCTCCACATCCCCTCCAGCATTTATTGTTGTTTGTATTGTGGATTTTTGCCATCCTGACTGGGGTGAGATGATATCTCAGGGAAGTTTTGATTTGCATTTCCCTGATGGCAAAGGATGTGGAGCATTTTTTAAGATATTTGTTAGACATTTCAATAAGAATACTCATTTAAATGAAGAAACTATAAAAGCTGTTTCATTGACAATACAAAAGATACATAGAACATGCATAATTGGGCACATTACTAAATGTCATTGTCAATATTTCCACAAATCTATACCCTTGATAGCATTGCTCCACATGATGACATCATAAAATTATTGTGGGCTTGCAGCATTGAAGGTGCCCTCTGTAATGCTGGATGAGCTCCAGGTAGTTTATATGCTGTTGTTGGCACAAAGCTCAAATTTATATATCATTCCTTATTTTGACAGTGTGCTAACATGGAATGGAGCCAACACATAGACCTTGTGCTGTGCATAAAGCTCTGTGCTATGAGGTGCTGGGACTTTCTATGCTATTGTGCTCCTGCCTCACAGAAGATTTCTAAAAAGAGAACTAGAAAAGATTGCACAAATTCTGTGCTTTATTCAGGAATTTCTCACAGTAGACTGGAGTTTCTATTATCTTGATGTTTCCTGTTTGAATGGCTTGAGGTCAAGTCTGACTTCAGTGAAATTCCTGCTGAGACTGAACTCACGAATAGTATATCTTTTCTCTTCTCTCCCTCTCCCGCTTCAGTGAAGACTGAATGCTATTTCTAGCAGATACTTCCCTTATAACTGCAGTTATTAAGTTGGGTATATGATTGATATAAAATTATTCAACAAGATCTCACTCTTCACTGTCCTAACCATTACAACAGATAATAAAACAAAAAAAAAAAGGGAAAGGAAAAAAAAGTAAAATTTGTAAGTCATCTGTAAAGCACATTATGTAGTGTTGCTTGTAGCAGACATGTTTTTGTCACAAACCACTCTTTTTAGGCTATAAAATGCCAACTTCAAAATGGATGAAATGATAGTAAAACAAAAGGACTTCTGGGAACAATATTAACTTGCCTAAAATAAGATGATAAAATTTATACTATTTTTAGATGGACATATATAATTAATATGATATTATTTTAAGTAGTCTACAATTTATTCTGTGATAAACATATGAATAACAAATACCAATTTAAAAATGCATAATATTTTCATCACCATATTTTTAAAATAGCTTTCTTGACAATGTTTAATCTTATCTAAGTGACATATTCAACTATCCTTAAAAATAGACTTTCAGAGTATGATAAAAAGAATCACCAGACTAGCTGTAATCATTGGGATCAAGGATTTCCGAATATAATTTATCTTCTTGTTGTAAGAGTATCACTTCTAGGTTGCAATGACCTGAATTTAGAAATATTCTATTAAAAAAAGCTACAGGACACAGCTGAAGAATAAGAAGTCTGAGTTCCTGTCTAGAAATAAGTTTACAGATAGCCAAGATTTGCTTAGTGACCTTGAGCAGTGACCATTGTCAAGCCAAATATGAGTTATAACTGTGTAAATAATTTCTTGCAAATGAATGTTGACAATGACTTTCTATTTTCTGTCAATTCTACTGAGACTCCTTTAAATATCAGGGAAACTTGACGAGAAATCATTCAGTCTATACAAATGACTATAGAAGAAATGTCACTATCCTGATTGTACTGTCGTGTCCACTATGTGCTAGTTTCAGTCTTGTGTCCATGGCAGGTTATGTGCAGTGACTCTCTTTTTGATGCAAGCTGAAGTATTAATCAAAGTGCATCATTCAAAAATGCATCCAGATATTTTCAGATGTCCTTGGAGAAAGAATCTCTGTAATCTTTGAGGCACTTTTGTTCAAATAAAGAGATTCTACTAATATTATGGGGACACAGTCTCCGTTAATGTTCCTGTCCCTGAAAATTGAAGGCTACTACTACAAGACACTTAGTATTTCTTTCCACCAACACTTACTGATAAGGTCCTTGCCTATGGTATATGAGGAAGGTTAGGGGTCTAACTTTGCAAAGCAGTCATTCAAACAAGTTCTATGTGAGCCTGCAACAGCACCTTGGTTCCGAAAAGTTTTCATTTCTTTGACCTCTAACCTATAATGTATCCCACTCTAATCCATCCTGTTCTCCCATTACAATTCATAGTCACTTTGTAAATTGAATTCAGTTAACTCTGTACTCTAAAAGATTGCAATAATTCATGACTGACTAAAATCTATCTCTCCCCATTTAATTAAAGTCAAACTTTCCTTAATATTGAAACAAACCATGCCAAAGATATGATATTGACAACAATATAAACCACAGATTTTATTCAGAGTTCTTCAGCTTTTTTTCCATGAATGAGTCCAGTGGGGATGGCTAGTACTTTTCCCTATTTTGTAGATCCATGCAATCACCACTAAATCACACAGCTTTTCCACTACCCTTTGTGACTTTTCCTTCTCTCACTCTTCTTCCAATGCCTTCTTTAATTTTCTGACACTGAAACTATCTCACGTGTCATGGTTTGAAGTGAGTTGTCACCCACAGGCTCCTGTGTTTGAATCCTTAGTTGATGTATGGGGAGGTCATGGTACTTTGGGAGGTGAAGCATCGCTAGAGGAAGGGAAGTCAAAGGTGGTTTGCTGTGAGGCTTTCCTGCTTCTGCTAGTCATCTTAGCTGGCTGAAGCTTGCCTCTCAGCCTCCATGATGACTGAAGCAACTTCAGATTCTTCAGCTTCTGTCAGCTAGCCATGTCTTTTCAGTCATGGTGGACTGTATCTACTCTTTGGAACCATAAGCCAATAGATTTTCCTTATTTCCCCTTAGACTAGTTACATGACTTGCTTCACAGCAGCAGAAAACACTAATTATGTAACACTATAGATGAGATTAGCATAATTTTCAAATTTTAAAGTTTTTGCATGGAAAAACAGTTGCCTGTGTTTATTGTTGAGTAAAACTCTACCAAACACTCTACGATATGATTATCATTAACTCATTGAATGGAATTCAATTTCTATTATTTGGGGACTACAGAAAAGTGTCTAAAACCACCAATCACATATTTACTTGTTGATATATCTGATATAGGTATAGATAGATAGATCGGATCTATCTAAATATCCATCTATCTATCTATCTATCAATCTCTTTATACATACTTTCAGGATCTATGACCAGGAATAGTCTTTTTACTTTCATAGCCTCATTGCATAACTTCTGCTCTTGTCTTTACAAAGAATTGAAGCAATACTCCCGTTGCCAAAGTAGGAGAAATCCAGTTTACTTGTAACCATTTAACATATTATGATGTATCATGCTTTATCTTGAATCACATCCAGGCAATCTGAGAGAAATAACTTTAACAATACATTGGTTAGATATTTTGGATATACATCAATATTACAATATAATTAGCTTTGTTTAAACAAAATGTATTATTAATATTGTAATATATAACTATACATGCTTTAGATATATACTAATACTCTGGACAAATTGCATAGTTCAATGGAAAATAAAATTAATGTTATATGGAAACATGTAAAAGATGGCTTCAGTTAGTAAACTTCTTCCTTGCAAGCAGAAGGGCCTGAGTTTGGATACCAGATCCCACATAAAAATGCTAGGTAGAAATGGCAGCAGCCTGTACTTCTGGCCATGAAAGGCAGAGACTATAAAAACCTCAAAGTGAAGCAATAAGAGACAGAGCAATCAAGGATGATTTCCAAAAAAATCTTTGGCCTTCCACAAGGGACACACAACACCCTCTTTTATGCATGAACAGACAGTTACACAGGTATATACTGGCATCTACACTCATGATAAAAAAAAAAGAAAAAAAAGAAAATTCCAGAATCTTGAAAGTTTAAGAACATTAAGTAATTCCTAAATTTGTTTGAAGAACTGCTTAAATGAAAGAGTGACACTATCCACCTTTCATCATTTTAGAGCTCTTAAATAGCAGTAAATGTGGACTATGCAGCCCACCAAGTGGCCCCTCTGGTGGTTATTTTCCACACTGACTTTGAGCTGTCAGTTTATACTATTGATAAATGATGAATTCATTCCAGTGTTTCATGTGCTCAGTAACGCTAAAATGCTAAACATAAGTGACATTTGAACTGTATTTTTATTAACTTTTTATGTTATATCTATATATGTTTTATCATATTGTGCACGAAACACTAATGAATATGCTTATATGCTACAGTATCCTAAATGTCCACATAGTCATATATGTATGAATAATATGTGTTTTCAGCATTTAAATTAATTTTCTTTTTTGAAATTCTATCAGAATTCTAATCTCACAAATTTATAAAGTACAATTAAATATCTCAATTATCTGACACTTTCTTGATTACTGGCATGTACAAATTCTCAAACACACTTAATTATATCTTTGTGTAGATAATATTCAAAATTTTTTCTAGCTACTCCCTTTCATATATTTTTTTCAATGACAACAGTCAAAATGTATTGGGAGATATTTGGTGCTTGGTTTTACTGTATTATTACTTTAATTGTTGAAGTGAAAACATTTTAATATATTTACAGCAGTTAAATTTCTTTTGCTTTAAATTTTTCAAATATATTAATTTATTCTATCTCTCTTTCCAATGAATGAGAGTCAATTCCTACTTCTGCCACCCTGATTTCCATCCTGATTAATGCATATTCTTGTCAACAATGTACTCTATTCTCTCCAGAACTGTGAACTAAAATGAAAATCTTTTCTCCCTTAAGTTACTTGAGTCAGAATATTTTATCCAACTCAAGTTTTAATATTTACGCCAATCTATTTGGCATATTATATCTACAGAGTAGTTTAGAGTAGTTTTTGAGTAAATTTATCTGAAATATGTATATAAATATATATATCATGTATATAAATATATATATATAACTAAGTTGGCATCATTAATTTGATTGAGATGATAGAAAATGGTTGGGAAAAATGCTTAAATTAGCAAGATATAATTATTATTAGTTTAGTTCATTGTATTCATTTTGGGAAGAAATTAGTGGACTCACCCTTAACTTCAATGCTGAAAAATGCAAATTCAGAAACCTGTGCTCTAGGTATTGACTATGAGGCGATTTCTTTGTTATCTTGGTTTCATTTCCTTGCTGTGATAAAATATGCCAACGAAAGAAAATTAAAAGGAGAAAGTTTATTCTGGATCACAGTTCGAATGCACGGCCCCTCACGATGCGGACAGGACAGCATGAGGATGAAGCAGCTGGTCATATCATGTCTACAATCAGAAAGCAGAGAAAGATGAACACTCGCTGCTTGATCCTTTTTCTGCATTTATAATCCAGAATCCCATCAGAGAGTGTTCTCACGATGGAAAGTACTCCAACCTCAAATAAGCCAATTGAGGTAATCCCCCAAAGGTGTGTCCAGAGGCCTATCTATTCCTGAGCCAATTCTAGACTCTGTGGACAGCTGACAGTAACCACCTCATGGATAATCATTCTTTGTGCCACCCTATCCTTTGGTCAACCTTGTTGTGAGAATCTTTTTTTTTTTTAATTTTTTTTTTTTTGTGTGTTGTGAGAATCTTATCCACAAGATAATGCTAAGTAAAACATAGCCTCATCTGGGAAGTACTTTGTTACCTAAGACTCAGTATTGCTAGTGAATGCCTTTAGAAAATCCACGTTAGCTTCAAGAAATACGTGAATATGGAATGAAAATGTCTGTGGCCAACAAATTGCAAGTGACTTTTAGCAGGTAGAGACTGGACGACCATTACTCCTACTTCAAAGAAATTAATTCTTTCAGCAACCTTGGTGACAAGAACTTTTGCGGGAAAAACCCTTGAGTGAAATTTTATGAACCCTAAGCAGTAGACGGAAACAAGATACACTCAAAGTACCAATGTGCAGAAATTGTCGGCTAACCACTATTTTGAAAGCACTAAGATTTTCAAAAAAATTCATATGATAATAGAAATTAAGTATGTATGAAACTGGACAAAATATGCAAATAACCTTTGAAATAATATGCAGCATAGGTCCTTCATACAATGCTTCAGTGAAAGAAATAATTGTTAAAACAAGCTAATTCATTTTTGAATTATATTGCTCTCAAATAAGAGGAATCATGGAAAATAAGCCTGCAGAAAATGACATCTTTCACACTCAAGAGAACAAGATGAAGAGAATTTGTCCACTAATCCACATGCTATTTATCATCACCAAAAAGAGTAAGTTAAGAAGCAAGAGACATTTCTGAATTTCTCTTCACAAGGGAAAATTTAAAAAGCTATTAGTTAACTTGTTAAATTTTATCAGTAGCTAAAAATTTCAGTGCTCGTTGTGACTAGTAAGAGACTATAAATGAAACAGGGCAAAAATATGCTCTTGTTTTATCACTGTTCAAACGGAAGGAGTTGATAACAGGAAGCAGTGAGCCCACTGAGCAAATCAGCTATTTTTCAGCCATTCTTTTAAGTTGCTATGTGGAGTAATACTTGATGTTACCATGACTTCTTACTTAGGAGAATTTGGCAATCTATATTCATGATTATTAGAAACATATGTAATTTAAGAATGAATTTCTAAAAAGCAATAATGAAAGTCTAGTTGAGTTTTCATTTGCTGAGCAAAATGATGGACCCAAGAAAGCCACAGGGAAAGTCTTCAAGTAGATAAAGAAAATAAGACATTAAAATGCTGAGCATAGTAGACATTGGGCATAACCCTCAAAATGATTGTGTATGTAATGACCTAATGGTCAAACATGGACGGATGACACTGGATCAATAATTTTGCAGCTGAATTCAGTAAGTTAGTGGGTACTTTAGGCATCCTTGGAGAAGAAAGTTTCAGTAAAACACAACTGTAAATAGACATTGATACTTCTAAAAAGGCATTTAATTATGCATCAATCTTTTTAGTATTTCTTCTTGCTTTGTCATGTGATATTGTTGTTAAACATGAATGGGATAAATTAAGCATATTTAGAATCAATCATGGCCTCTGGCTGTTTTTAACTCAGGCATTGATAAGGCAGGTCTTCAGGTAAAAATTGTCCACAAATTTGAAACAAACTCTACCGACTTGAAAAAGTGAAATGATTGGCAATAGACAGAGATTTAAAAATAAAATCATGGCAGGTAGAAATTATCATCCTTTAATGTGTATGGAGTTGCCAATGTTACTATTTTAATACATTCATCAATATATAGCTACAAATTTTTGATAACAATAACCTTCCAAGTTATACTCCAGTATCCCTGGAAATATATTTTATGCTTTGCTATTCTTATTTATTATGATAACAATGTAATGTTTGAACACACCATAATGTACTGCAGATATAGGACTTCTGAATTTGATCAAAATGCTGATTTATTTGGAACTATTTTTGTTTTTTTCTTAACATTTTTTATTATTATTTCCGCTCATACAAACTTAGTAGGTACACCGGTTCCCTCTCTCCCTTCTCCTCCCGCCAAACTCCCCTCCTCCCCCTCCCCTCACCCCTCCCTCCCCAGTCCCCAGTGCCCCCCCCAATCCCCGGAGAATCCTTTAATGTGCATGCCAGACTCTCTCTGGGCCCTCCTCTCCGAAGACATACAAGGACCCAGTGGCATTTCCCTGAACCCTTTCCTGCGTTCCCTTTAAGCATAGGAAAACTACTGTGGCTGTAAATCCCTTGCCTCCAAGGATCTTGGAGCCTTTAGCAAATGCTAGACTTTGTGGGGTCAATAGTGTGTTGGACATTGGGTGGGCATGCAAAGTCCAATTATGATTGCTTAGGCCCTAACTAGGGTGGAGTATCTTGCATATCATTACTCCTCCCATCCTTGTGCTCTTACAATCTTACCGCCCCCTCTTCCTCAAATTTCTCTGAGCTTCAGGATGGGGACAGATTAGGCTGGCCCAGTTCTAGGTGGTTGATATAGAGTCTCTGAAGTTCTGGATTGTGGTTTGTTGATTTTGTTTTGCAGTTTTGCTGCTCCTGCAATGCCCTTCACTCCATCCTGATGGGCATTGTATGTCACCCCCTGGCCAGAGACAAAAAGTTGTTAAACTTGAGTCTTGTTATAAGAGCACATTCAAAGGTACATGTAATAAAAGTAGGAAACCACAGTGAGGGAGGGGTCAATCACCCATTTGCAAAATGGTTACAATTATCTGCCGGACTATATGCCCTTCTCTTCTGGTGAGATCATACCCCCTCAGTTGTAAATGATCAGGAACGAAAGTATGTGAACTTAACCAGGTGCCCCATTACTTACTTAAAGTCCTTGATGGAGGCCTATTTTCTCTGCTGAAACATGGTCCTCTCTCTCCTTGTTTCTGGTGTGGCCCTCCTACCCCATGCCTCCTGTTCATAATCCTTGCAAATACTGTAGGTATTACAGAGATTTATCTTTGAGTGTCTCAAGGTGGGCTAGGTAGGTTTGGTACTAGGAGCCACCTATTAGGGAGTGCATAGGGCATTTAATTTTCTGGGTCTGGGATACTTCACTTAACTTCCCACCAAAAAATGTCCTGGACCAGATGGATTCAGCACAGAGTTCTACCAGACATTTAAGGAGTTAATAACACCAATACTACTTGAACTGTTCCATCAAATAGCAAAGGAAGGAAAACTAACAAATTCCTTCTATGAAACTAACATCATTTTAATCCCAAAACCTAATAAAGATTCACTTAAAAAAGAAAACTACAGGCCAATCTCTCTGATGAACACAGATGCAAAGATTCCCAACAAATTCTTAGCAAATCGGATTCAAAAACATATCAAAAAGATCATTCATGGGGACCAAGTAGGCTTTATACCCAGCACACAAGGTTGGTTCAACATACGCAAATCAATAAATGTAATTCATCATATAAAACAGTCCAAAGTCCAAGGCCACGTGATACTCTCAATAGATGCAGAAAAGCTTTTGACAGGATCCAACAGCCTTCTGTGAACAAAACGCTAGAGACAGTAGGAATGGAAGGAACCTTTATCAATATAATAAAAGCTGTATACAACAAGCCCACAGCAAGGATTATAC
This sequence comes from Typhlomys cinereus, assembly GCA_023101885.1. Taxonomy (NCBI): domain Eukaryota; kingdom Metazoa; phylum Chordata; class Mammalia; order Rodentia; family Platacanthomyidae; genus Typhlomys; species Typhlomys cinereus. The sequence continues at coordinate 859,714 of JALPQD010000154.1, forward strand.
TCAATGGGAAAAAACTTGAAGCATTCCCACTTCGATCAGGAACTAGACAAGGCTGTTCACTCTCACCACTTCTATTCAATATTGTACTTGAAGTCTAATTGAAGCCATAGGACAAGAATGGGGCATAAAATGGATTCAAATCAGCAAGGAAGAAGTCAAGCTATCCCTATTTGCAGATGACATGATCTTATACCTGAGTGATCCCAAAAACTCCACCAGGAAGCTCCTGGAACTAATTGAGAAGTTCAGCAGGGTGGCAGGTACAAAATAAATGTACAAAAATCAGTGGCCTTCCTATATGCCCAGAATGAAAGAAGTGAAGAAGCCTTGAGAGAAACAATCCCATTTACTATAGCCCCTAAAAAAATGAAATACCTTGGTATAAACCTAACCAAGGAGGTAAAAGACCTTCACAATGAAAACTTTCAAACCCTAAAGAAAGAAATTGCAGAAGACACCAGAAGGTGGAAAGACCTCCCATGTTCCTGGATTGGCAGAATCAACATCGTAAAAATGACCATCCTATCAAAGGCAATATACAGATTCAATCCTATACCAATTAAAATCCCAAAGCAATTCTTTAAAGAAGTTGACCAAACAATCTCAAAATTCATATGGAGGCACAAAAGACCCAGGATAGCAAAGACAATCCTGAGTAAAAAAAACACTTGCTGGAGGTATCACCATCCAAACCTTAGTCTATACTACAAATCCATACTTATAAAGACAGCCTGGTACTGGCTCCAGAATAGACCTACAGATCAATGGATAAGGGTTGAAGACCCAGATATAAGCCCACAAAAATTATAGCCATTTGGTGTTTGACAAAGGGGCCCAAAAAATCCAATGGAAAAAGAACAGCATCTTCAACAAATGGTGCTGGCAAAACTGGATCTCCACATGCAGAAGATTAAATATCGACCCTGTACTTGTCACCATGTACAAGACTTAATTCCAAATGGATCAAGGACCTTCTTATCAGGTCAGAGACTATAAAAACCATAGTTGAAAGGATAGGGAACTCCCTCGAGCTGATTGGGCTAGGCCAACAGTTCCTAAATAGACATCCAATGGCAGTCACTGCTACCAACTAAACAGTTGGGATCTTGTGAAATTAAAGAGCTTCTGTTCAGATAAAGAGATTGATTGTAACACGAGCTCAAAGGCAACACACAGAATGGGAGAAAATCTTCACTAACCACATATCTGATAGAGCTCTACTGTCCAGAGTGCACAAAGAACTTAGAAAACTAAACACCAAGGAAACCAATGGCCCAATTAAAAAATGGGCCCTGGAACTTCAAAGAAACTTTACCAGGGATGAAATTAAAATGTCTAACAAATATCTTAAAAACGCTCCACATCCTTAGCCATCAGGGAAATGCAAATCAAAACTTCCCTGAGATATCATCTCACCAGTTGTCAGGATGGCAAAAATCTACAATACTAACAACGAAAAATGCTGGAGAGGATGTGGAGATAAGGGAACTCTCCTACATTGCTGGTGGGAATGCAGGCTCATACAGCCACTCTGGCGAGCCGTCTGGAGATTCTTAAAGAAATTAAAGATTGAAATGCCATATGAGCCTGCTATTCCACTTTTGGGAATAACCCCAAATACAGCAGAGGTTCACCTCGATAGCACAAGCACGACCATGTTCATAGCAGCACTGTTTACAATAGTAAAGTCATGGAATCAGCCCAAATGTCCAACAGTTGACGAGTGGATAAGGAAACTGTGGTGTATCTATACAATGGAGTACTACTCAGCCATCAAAAATGATGAATTATTGGAATTTGCCGGGAAATGGATGTCATTAGAAACAATTATATTAAGTGAAGTATCCCAGACCCAGAAAATTAAGCGCCGGTATGTACTCACTAATAGGTGGCTCCTAGTACCAAACCCACCCAGCCCACCTAGAGACAGTAATTCCAAGGATTATGAACAGGAGGGATGGGGTAGGAAGGCCACACCAGAAAAAAGGAGAGAAGGGACCATGTTACAGCAGGGAAAATAGGCCTCCACCAAGGACCCTAAATAAGTAATGAGACATCTGATTAAGTTCACAGACTTTTGTACCTGATCATTTACTACTGAGGGGGAGTGATCTCACCAGAAGAGGAGGGCATATAGTCTGGCAGATAAAAAGTAACAATTTTGCAAATGGGTGATAGACCCCCTCCCTCACTGTGGTTTCCCACTTTTATTACATCTACCTTGGAATGTGCTTTTATCACAAGACTCTAACACCTTTTTGTCTCTGGCCAGGGGGTAACATACAATGCCCACCAGGATGGAGAGAAGGGCATTGCAGGAGCAGCAAAACTGCAAAAGAAAATCAACAAACCACAATCCAGAACTTCAGAGACTCTATATCAACCACCTAGAACTAGGCCAGCTTAGTCTCTCCCCATCTTGAAGCTCAGGGAAATTTGCGGAAGAGGGGGCGGTAAGAGTGTAAGAGCATAAGGATGGGAGGAGCAATGATATGTAAGATACTCTATACTAGTTAGGGCTGAAGCAATCATAATTGGACTTTGCATGCCCTGTGCATTGTCCAACACACTGTTGACCTCACAAAGTCTAGCATCTGCTAAAGGCACCAAGATCCTTGGAGACAAAGGATTGGCAGCCACAGCAGTGTTCCTATACCTAAGGGGAGCACGGGAAAGGGTTCGGGAAAGGCCACTGGGTCCTTGTACGTCATCGGAGAGGAGGGCCCAGAGGAAAATCAGACATGCACAAGAAAGGACTCTCTGGGAATTGGAGTGGGAGGCACTGGGGGATGGGGAGGGAGAGGGGTGGAGAGGGCGAGCAGGGGGTACGGGGGGAGGAGGAGGGAGGGAGGGAACTGGTGTACCTAATAAGTTTGTATGAGCTGAAATAAAAAAAAAAGAAATTAAAGATTGAAATGCCATATGACCCTGCTATTCCACTTCTGGGAATAACCCCACATACAGCAAAAATTCACCTCCATAGCACAAGCACGACCATGTTCATAGCAGCATTGTTTACAATAGCAAATTCATGGAATCAACCCAAGTGTCCAACAGTTGATGAGTGGATAAGGAAACTGTGGTACATCTATACAATGGAGTACTACTCAGCCATCAAAAATGATGAATTACTGGAATTTGCTGGGAAATGGATGCCATTAGAAACAATTATATTAAGTGGAACTATTTTTGTACAAAGCATTGTAATCCTAGAAACAAATTTGAGTAGGAAATATACAGATTTTGTTGCACATGATATATAGAGTTAGCCTGCATTTGTAGTTTCTCTTTATTAATTGCTATTTTAATACTTTTTATGTGTGAGCTTATAAACATCACTCTCATAAAATATATTTATATTCCAGCCATCTGTATCCTACTCAGGAGCAACTCCTAGTTAGGGAAATAAACAGATAGTAAAGAACTTCTTCCTTTGAGGAATCAGAAAAATTGTAAAATTTGGACAGCAAATTTGATTAAAAAAATTCAAAAGTTTAAAAACTAAATCAGCAGAGCACTAAATTGTATCCTTCCCATTTCAGTAGGATTTGGAATGCTTGCTAAATATTCCTTACAAGTTATCAGCATTTAGTAGGATTTGGAATCCTTGCTAAATATTCCTTACAAGTTATCACAAAACTTTCTGATTTCTTTCATGGTTTGAAATGTGCTCCCCTCCCCCCACCACAATCTCATGTGTTTGGGAAGATCATACACCTTTGAGAGATGGAGCCTTGTTAGAGCAAGGCAGTCACAAAGGATGGGCCTTGAGGTGGATTATTCATACCCTATCTCCAGGAGGAGTCTCCCTTTGCAACAAGCAGTCTGGTAGCTCTCAGCCTCTCAGAAGTGTGTGATGTAGCCTGGAACCATAAGCTGAGTAAATCTCCCTTAAGTTGCTTGACTTTGAATGTTCTCTTACAGCAATACACAAGAGTAATTATTACAATCAGTGCAAATCTTTGGCAATTAGCAATGCAGTCTCTTTTATGAATTACATAAATCAGTTTTGATCACTTCCTGAAATAGTTAAACACCGTTAATTGTAACTATCAACCTGACTGCATTAAGGAGTATCTGGAAGTTGATAAGCATTGCTTATGATTCTGACTACACAGGTGTTAACTGAGATGGATAGGATACAAATTAGAGTCAGCAATAGAAAAATGACTTAAGTGAAGGCAGGGATCATCCAATTAGCTAGGGGATGTTGGACAAAAGAGAAAACCAAAGAAATGTATTTCTCTTTTTTCTCTTTCTTTAGCTATTTTATATACATAATGCAATACTAAATACTGTATATTCATGCATGGATATACTATATATACATACATATATATATATGTATACCTATATAGTTACAGGTGTCATATTACTTAATAGTGAAAATAGTCTTACTTTTACTAGGCAAAGTTTTTGGATAATGTTCTCCCACAGTTACCGTATAAGATCTCCTTTCTCAGCTAGCGCAGACCTAACTTATTCCAGGATTACCGCTTCTACATAACATTTTGTTTGCTCATTTGTTCATCTGTAACACTAGAAAAAAATGTGGAAGACCATCTTCTTTAACTCGACTAGCAGTGTCTTGTCCTTCTTGAGAGCAGATGTGTGGTATGTGACACCTGCAAAAAGAGACCTTGCAACTCTATGAAATTTCCGCTCATTAATCATATGTCAAATGCTTACATGACTAAAATAATTATTGTATGCTTTCCAGTCCATGACATTTCTATTCAGTGACTTGTGGATTTATTTGATCTGATTTTACATTTTTCAGAAAATAAAGCACAGTTAGAAACATTAGGCCATCTATTGAAGTGGAATTTGCCACTCAAATCTTGGAAACACAGCGACCTGACAAGCTCCACTTAAAGTGATTTCAAGGTGCCAATGTTTCTTGTAAATCACATTTTTGAGGGGCTAATGACTATGGACTGCAGGAACACACAAACTTGCCCACTCTTGTCTTGATCTTCACTGCTCAGAGAACTGGTTTTGTTTCATCTAACTACACTGAATTAACCAGCAATTATGAATCTCCATCACTTAAGATTCCTTTTTCTAGTTATATTTCCTGCTCAGTCATGTTTCCTTCACTTTAATTTTCCACAATATCATCTCAGCCTCCTACCATTTTACATGCTCAGTGAATGACACATATTTCAGAAATTCAGTCTGTGAAACAGCAATTTCACGTGGTGTTCTGCAGAGAAGAGACTGGAGCAGAGTCATACATAATAACAATAACGTACTATCTCAATCATTTGTTTCCTCAGAATTGATAGGTGAAAGTTAAAGAGTTTCCAGATGTAATAAGAAGACCTCCAGGTATACCATGATTACTCAAAATTAAACCTTTATGGATCGTAAGTGTGGGGGGGATAAAGAGGCAGTGTGAAAATGAGAAACTCCTTGTGTGCAAGGCAGCCAATTACTGACATGTCAGTTGATATCGTCTGCTCTTGGGAACAGTAAGAATCTTTCCTTGGATGCATGTTAGCTATAAAGATGGGAATGGATGACACGTCAGGTTGTATCTTGTGTCCTTAGTAAGCCCAGCCGTGGGCTGAATCACAAAATTTATAGAAACTTCTGAAAAAACACTCCATCATCTCAATGCCTTGGTTATTTTATCAACAAGTATTTGTACCATCTCAGTGAATTATTTATCAGCAGGCACTCATATCACCTTAATACTTTATTTTATCAGCATCTATATAGGCACCTCAGACTAACCAATTGTGCCAATGGAGATAAATGAGCATCTTTTTTATTAATATTTTATTTATTTTATGAGAGAGAGAGAGAGCAGAGAGAGAGAGAGAGAGAGAGAGAGAGAGAGAGAGAGAGAATACTGTGTGGCCCAGTGGATGACCACGAGTGACTTTAGGAATCATCTTGGATTTCTTCTACCTTCTTTTTGCTTCTCTCTGGGATTTTCCAGGCTCCACCCACCAAGCCTGAAGTTCAGGCTGCCACTGTTGGCCTGATCATTTTTATGTGGGAACTCAGGACCTTCTGCTTGGAAGACAAGAGTCTTAACCCCTGAGCCATCTCTCCAGTCCATCATCTGTTTTAAAAATACCTGATGATCTGCTTTTACCTTTCCCAATCCATAGAGATGATTTCACAAAATTGAAAAATTCTAATGATGGACAGTTTGCTAAAAACCTGGGTTCAGTATCAAAGTGACAAAGACAAAGACAAAGGCTGGAAGCTTTCCTTTGAACTTTCTTTCTCTCTTAAATGCACTATCATTCTAATTTTCTCAAATCAAGGTTAAGGGGATAGAAGGTAGAAAGTAATTTAATGACCAAATCACTTCAGTTGCTTATGAGTCAAAAGCATTTATATGTTATTGAAAAGGTCAGAAGAAATAAGCTAGAGATCTTAGTTTCTCTTAGAGGGACTCACTGTTAGAAGAAATGGTGTCCGGTAAAAAGTCCAGCATTTTCCTGTTTTCTGTCCAGGTCCACAGTATCTGGCAACTGAAATAGGGTTTAATCATGGGTCTGACTGGCTGGATACTCATTTAAATATTGTAGTTTCCAAACTACTTGCAGATAATGGAGTTCAAAAATAATTCTCCTAAGCATTTTAAATTATTAGGAAATTTAAAGTAATAGTCAAAATAAATCAGCTTTTGTTTATATTATTTTCATTTTTAATAATCTCAGAACAGGAATTTGATAGCTGAATATCCACACTAAATACCACATAATCCATATTCAACTCATCTAATGAATTAAAACCATTTCAGAAAGTCAATTGCTACATTTACACTTTATTTTTCTTAGTTGTAGGCTTGAAAAATATGCAAATCACACATGTATTGACAAGATTAAGGTAGGAGTGAATTTACCTGAAAAAAACAAGATTAGTAAGGGATAGAAGCTTGAGGGTAAGGGAAGTGGGAATCATTCAATGCTTATATAAGCCCATGTAATATGAAGAAACAAAACTAACTAAAAAACTCAATCCTACAACTAGAATATGCTTCCAATCATCTTTGTAATAATATTATGTGATACAATTGAAATATATGCAGCATTTTATTTTTCTCTTAGGTTTTATTCTTAGTAGAAATTTAGAAAATATTAAAATACTTTCATGCCCACATGGAAATTGCTAATTTTGTTAGGTACTTAAGGCTGTAATTGCAAAAGAGCTCTTTAGCAGCAACAGTTCACATTCAGTTTCCTCCCTGAGTCCGTTTGGGCTTGAACCAATCTTGACTGCTGCTCTATATGGCATAGAATGTCATTTTGCCTTTCCCATTTTCTCCCTGACTTCCTGGACCTACAAAGAACTGTCTGCCCTCATTCCACATTCTGCTGCATTGCCGTCTGTCTATCAGCTGATTCCAGAGATCTTTATTTACTATCCCTTTGCCCTCACAGTCAAGGAAACCATAGCTTTGAACTGTGTGGAGAGACAACAGAAAACCACAGTGCAATGGCTAAAACCTTAAGCCAGGAAGTATAATTATATGCACATGTCTCATTGGTATCTTCACGTAATATAACAACAACCCAGAATCAGACAAGATTGCCTGAGGCAAGAGAAGATGTACTAAATTTACAGATGAACTCTGACATAAGTAAAATAAAAATCCGTTCCAGTTGACAGCATAAAGATTAAATTAAATTGCAGTAATTTACAAACACTATTTTATAGAAACTTATGTTCAAATCAGATGTTTGTATCTTCTACATTCACATACATACAATTTTATTATATACAATACATATTATCTGCTTATTCACTTTTCTTCTCCAACAAATCTTTTTATCCTCAAGTTATGGATTTTCTTCACCATTTTAAAATATTTGTAAGTATTTTATGGCACAGGTATAGTGTAATTTATCTAACATTCTCCCTAGTGTGGGCTACAATGAACATGCTCTGTTTATTAACACAGACAATAATGTCTGATGCTAAGGAACAGCTCCTGCTATCTCTTGTGGAAGAAATATGATTTTAAGCTGAAAGAAATACATTTTTATTATTGCAAGATATAATAATAGACTCAAGGGAAAGCTGAATCTTATATGCCAACACTTTATACAAAGACATTCACTTTGTATTACTTACCATGGACAAAATTTTCTCAGTTATTCTTCTCTTAAAGTGTAAACCAAAGTATATGTAAGAATATTTCAAATTAACCTTAGTAAAGAAAAAACCTTATAATTTTATATTCATTTTTACTTTCTAAAATTAGTTTTTGTTTTCTTAATTCTTGAGTTTTATTATTCAAATTACTAATAAGCAAATATTTGGAGTTCTGTCATGAAAGATTTCCATGTCAGATTTTCCTATATAAAAATTGCTAATTATGCCTTCATTTACCTTTCAAATCTTTGCCAGAGAAATAATACTTTCCCATAAAATTAAGGATGAGCAAATGAAAATTAATCTGAATCACAATCATCTAATTTGACCTTTGTCAAACTTTGGTTAGTAATATACATATCAGCTTCATTTGGATATTTACTGTTTGTATGAAATTTTACCAGTGCTTTGATTTAACTAAAATTGTCATCTTTTCAAATATTACTCTTTTATTTTGAGTTGGTCATTCATAACATTGTAACAATGTGGGATTGCTATGCTTAGGACCTGTGTGTAACATGAGGGAAAACATTTCCAAAGATATTAAAATGTGCAGCTTTGTTGCTTTATTTTTCATTTAAAGAGGCTTACAGTAGCTACAGGTAAAACAGCAAAGAAAGAAGTATTTTGATAAGACCGAGATATGTCCTTTGATCATAATGAATATATTGCACTACATTTTATAAGAAACAGTTCTGCTATCAAGTAATAAAATAAAATAATGATATCACAGGAATGATGAATCATGAATAAAGGAAGAAAGCTGTAACTTTCATTCTTATTTGAGTCAAAGCTTTGCTCAATGGGTCACAAATCAATTTCCATAACAGCGGTTGGTACTCTTTGTGCTGTTCAATGGTGTCAGGGTATTTTCTTCTCATTCCTTACTGTAAATAAATGTTGTGAACTATATTTAAATATTTGGAATCCTAACTAGAGGTTACAGGGGAGGTTGAGGTAGGAGGATCAGAGTATAATTTGATCCAGAACTTCATAGTGAGTTTGAGGTCTTCCTGCATTATAAGGGCATATATCTCAAAAAGGAGAAGATGAAAGTTCTTACATTATTTATTATTGTTATCTCAGAATTCTTAATTCAAACCTCAGACAATAAATCAGTTAAAGCTGAAAGATAGGAAATGAAGCAAGAAAGAATCACAACGTGTACCTAAGAATTGACATGTTAAATGTATATGTCATAAATTTGAAGGTAATGATTTTTTTCTTCTACATCATCAACAGGAACTAGGCATTGAAATCAGTAAAGTATTTTAACTAGAAAAAGAAACATCATGGGAAACTAATTTCTGTGGTAATAGCCATACTAGAGTCAGTGGTTTATAGATGTGACATTCTGAAAACACACAAAGACACTTCAGTAAAAATATTGAAGCTATATTCTGTTTTCACTTTTGTCTGATTATCCCCACCTTTCAAAACAATTATTTTCTCTCCTCAGTTATGGAAGTATGTGTGTGCGTGTGTGTGTGTGTGTACCAGTAAAAAAGAAAGCCAGAAAATGAGAGAAAGAGACAGAGAGTTTGAGAATTTGTTCAAAGCTTGATATTCACAAAATAAATGTATGGAATTTAAGAATTTTTATTTTTCTCATTTTGATACATATACTTTTGTAATTCAAGAAGTTCTCAAACACACTATGTAATGGCCTTAAACCTCTTATCTTTCAGCCTCTATTCCTTATCTCTCAGAATAAGAGCGGAAAGGATGGGTCTTCTGAGGTGAATTCCCACTGAAACACAAACATACCTTGGGTAGAGAGCATTTTCAGCCATTACTGTTCTTAGAGAGGATAGGACTCTTGTTAAATTCAATATTCAGCACTTTATGTGAAAGTTAATGCTTTGTTTGAATGAAAAGTATTTTATCTGAATTCTTTACTGCTCTGTTCCATATCTGTTGAATAAGGACTTAAGTGACAAATTCTTGTTTAAATGCATTTCTAAGAATAATAGTACATTGCTGGTGGGAATGCAGGCTCATACAACCACTCTGGCGAGCCATCTGGAGATTCTTAAAGAAATTAAAGATTGAAATACCATATAATCCTGCAATTCCACTTTTGGGAATAACCCCACATACAGCAAAAACTCACCTCGATAGCACAAGCATGACCATGTTCATAGCAGCACTGTTTACAATAGCAAAGTCATGGAATCAACCCAAATGTCCAATAGTTGACAAGTGGATAAGGAAAAGTGGTACATCTATACAATGGAGTACTACTCGGCCATCAAAAATGATGAATTACTGGAATTTGCTGGGAAATGGATGTTATTAGAAACAATTATATTAAGTGAAGTATCTCAAACCCAGAAAATTAAGTGCCGTATGTACTTCTTAATAGGTGGCTCCTAGTACCAAACCTACCCAAACTACCTTGAGACACTCAAAGATAAATCTCTGTAATACTTACAGTAATTGCAAGGATTATGAACAGGAGGGATGGGGTAGGAGGGCCGCACCAGAAAAAAGGAGAGAGGAGACGATGTTACAGCAGAGAAAATAGGCCTCCATCAAGGACTGCAAATAAGTAATGAGACATCTGATTAAGTTCACATACTTTCGTTTACAACTGAGGGGGTATGATCTCACCAGAAGGGGAGGGCATATAGTCCGGCAGATAAAAAGTAACCATTTTGCAGGGGCTGGAGAGGTGGCTCAGGGGTTAAGCCTCCGCCTTGCAAGCGGAAGGTCCCGAGTTCGGATCCCAGATCCCACGTATAGACGCCAGACGGAAGCGGGGGCGGCCTGCGCTTCTGGCCCTGGTAGGGCGGAGCCTGTGAATCCCAGGAGAGAAGGAGGTGGAGGCGTCCATGGTGGTTCGCGAATTCGTCCGTGGTTCTACACACACATACACACACACACACAGACACACGCGCGTGCGCACATACACACAGTTGAATAAATAATAATAAAAAAATTAAAAAAAAAGTAACCATTTTGCAAATGGGTGATTGACCCCTCCCTCACTGCAGTTTCCTACTTTTATTACATCTACCTTTGAATATACTCTTATAACAAGACAGTAGTTTAACAGCTTTTTATCTCTGGCCAGGGGGTGACATACAATACCCATCAAGATAGAGTGAAGTTGGGGCTGGAGAGGTAGCTCAGGGGTAAAGCGTCTGCCTTGCAGGCGGAAGGTCCTGAGTTCGGATCCTAGACCCCACATATAGACGCCGGGCGGAAGCGGGGCGGCCTGCGTTTCTAGTCCCGGTAGGGCGGAGCCTGTGAATCCCGGGGCAGAGTAAACAAGGAGGAGGTGGAGGCGTCCATGGTGGTTCTCGAATTCGTCCGTGGTTCTACACACACATACATACATTCACACACACACATACATACACACACAATTGAATAAATAATAAAAAAAAAAATTAAAAAAAAAGATAGAGTGAAGGGCATTGCAGGAGCAGCAAAACTGCAAAAGAAAATCAACAAACCATAATCCAGAACTTCAGAGACTCTATATTAACCACCAGCCTAATCTTTCCCCATCCTGAAGCTCAGGGAAATTCACGGAAGACGGGGCGGTAAGATTGTAAGAGTACGAGAATGGGAGGAGCAATGATATGCAAGATATTCCACACAAGTTAGGGCTGAAGCAATCATAATTGGACTTTGAATGCCCTGCGCAATGTCCAACACACTATTGACCCCACAAAGTCTAGCATTTGCTAAAGGGACCAAGATCCTTGGAGGAAAAGGACTGACAGCCACAGTAGTGTTCCTATGCTTAAAGGGAACACAGGAAATGATTCAGGGGAATGCCACTGGGTCCTTGTACGTCAGAGAGGAGAGCCCAGAGGAGAGTCTGGCATGCACATAAAAGGATTCTCCGGGGGATTGGGGGAGGGGCTCTGGGGGATGTGGAGGGAGGGGTGAGGGGAGGGGGAACAGGGGGGTCAGGGGGAAGAGGAGGGAGGGAAGGAACCGGTGTACCTATTAATTTTGTATGAGCGGAAATAATAAAAAATGTTAAAAAAAGAATAATAGTAATATGCCATAGGAATTGATTTTCTTTTATTAAAGAATGAAAATGCTGTGAAACTATGGTAGGAGAACAAATAATTATGCAGATATTGATGAAAATGAGTACATAGGACCTCTCAGAGGAAGTGAGCATTGATGAAGGAATCACGAAATAAGCAGGTCATTGCAGTGTCAGGAAGCTTATGTCAAAGATATACCGAGTCAGCACTTGTAACGAAATTTCAAAGCATTGGTGGTTTTCCTTGGTAGTGTTATTGTATTAATTCAGGCACTCACCCCTTAATTGAGACAGAGAATGATAGAATGCCAAGAGGAAAAGAACCTGAAAAGCTCTCGAAAATCACATATTCCAGCAAATTGTGTGTGTATGGAATTTAAGATTTTTTATTTTCTCATTTTGACACATATACTCTTGTAGCTCAGAATGTGTGTATGCATTCCTAAGTGTATTATGTGTAAATGTGTTCATATGTACGTCTGTATGTATATAATATGTATATATGTGTGTGTGTGTGTGTGTGTGTGTTCGTGCGCATATGTGTAGGCATGTGTGTAGGTGTGTAATGCATATATGGGTGCAAATATGTCTGCTGTGTATGGATGTATGCATGCAGATGTCTATGAGGTGAATGTGTGTGTGTGTGTTTGTATATACATGCATGTGTGTGTTCGTGAAGTGCTAGAGAACATTATTTGGTTATTGTTCTCACCTTTCCACCTTGTTTAGGTCTCTTTACCCTACTTGCCTGAGAAATGTTAGGCTGTAAGTTTCTAGAAATTCTCAGGTTTCTGTTGCTCATTTCCCATAGTTGTGCAAGAATTATAAATGCATTATGATGCCACGGCATCTGTCATCAACCTGATATCTTAGGGTCTGATATCTAGTCCCATTAGTCCTTGTAAGTGCTTTACCTGCTGAGCTATTTCCATAGAAGTTATTAATAGAATTCACTTCCTCAGTTAACATCAGCAAGCAAATATTTATCCAGTGGAATAAGGAAATTGGTACTGCATAACCTCTCGCATAAGAGCAAAATCATGCACATTGTTAACCCATTAAAATAGGATAGTTGTGGCTTGTACTATTCATGGTATTGATGCTGAAACTGAGGTTATTTGGAAAACTCCTTGAAAATAAAAATTATCAGAGCCCATCCCATATTTTAAAACTCAGAGTCTCTAGAATCTGGTAACTTGATTTGCCAAATACATAGAAGCTGAAAACAAAAATTCGCATCATTGCTCTAATCAGGAAAGAAGATAGAAGTTTTAAGCAACAGTCCTAATTCTACACAGATAGTGAGTTTCAGAGTAGCAATGGCTGCTGCAATGAGTAATATATCTCTTTTTTATCACAAACTTTTATAACTATTTTTACTCAACACATATCTGTTACTAGCCAGCCTGCCACATACAGCATGTTGTGATTCTCCATTCTTCTTAATGAACAGTTATCGACAATGATTTCTGTCCACTTGTTTGTGATGTTCTGTCTTGAGTGGGCTGTATACCCAAGCTGCCCTTTAACTCATCATCCTCTTCCCAGAGCTTCCCAAGTATTGGGATTGCCAATGTTTATACTTTCAATTGTACATTCTTCTCTCTGTAGTGAGTATTCTTAAAGAATCATTATTGTTTTCTCTCTACTCACTTGAGTCACTTTGATAGTGTTGTATTTTACAGAAAGGACAAATCAGTCACATACAACTCAATCTGTCCATATGTGTGTGGTTTTAACCTTGTGTGTGGATGCATGTGAACATGGGTAAGTATACATGTGGAAGCCCAAGTTTGATGCTATGTATCATCCTTGGTGACACTTTTAGTTTATTCATGAGGCAGGGTCTCTTAATCAATCCAGACCTCAGGGAGCAAGAGAGTCTTGATATCCATCTGCTTTGGAGATTCCTTCTTTGTTGTTTGGGATGCAATTACAGATAAACACCCATTCCCACATGATATTTGTACAGTTTCTGGGGAGCCAGGCTCTAGTCCTATTGCTTACATAGCAAGTACTTTAGCCACGAGCCAACTCATCTTCATGATTTCCAGTTGTAAATTTTCTCTGACATTTTTCACATCTGTTTAATTTACTTGTCTCAAATTGATGAATCTGCTACTTTGACACCATTCTTGATATGAACTTATCATGGTTTTCTCACTAAATTTGAGCAATTCTTCAGTCACTCCTTCAAGCAACCTCCTGTAAATATACTAACCTAAAAAAATTGCCTCACCCTGGCTAACTCTCTTTCTCTCCCTCCCTCTCTCTCTCTCTCTCTCTCTCTCTCTGTCTCTCTCTTTCTCTTAAATGGTGCATTCTTCTCATCATGGACTCTATATTCTTTTCTTAACTGTGCAAATGGATTGATCTCATTTCAACATCTCTGTTTATTTAAGGATCTTTTGTATGTAAGGATCTAATTCTATGTATAAGACTGTATAACTCTAACAATCATTTCGTTTTTCTTGTTCCTTACAAATTTATTCACTAGCGTTTGATCATGAAAAGCTGTTGGATCTTGTCAAAAGCTTTTTCTGCATCTATTGAGAGTATCATGTGGTCTTGGACTTTGGACTGGTTTACATGATGAATTACATTTATTGATTTGCATATGTTGAACCAATGTTGTGTGCCGGGGATGAAGCCTACTTCGTCCCCGTGAATAATCTTTTTAACGTGTTTTTGAATCCGATTTGCTAAAACTTTGTTGAGAATCTTTGCATCTGTGTTCATCAGAGAGATTGGCCTATGGTTTTCTTTTTTAAGTGAATCTTTATTAGGTTTTGGGATTAAAACGATATTAGCTTCATAGAAGGAATTTGGTAGTGTTCCTTCCTTTGCTATTTGATGGAACAGTTTAAGGAGTATGGTGTTATTAACTCCTTAAATGTCTGGTAGAACTCTGTACTGAATCCATCTGGTCCAGGACATTTTTTGGTGGGAAGATTCAAGATTACTTCTTCAATTTCCTTATGTGTTATAGGACTATTTAGGTAAGTTGTGTTTACTTAGAAAGTCATCCATCTCTTTTGTGTTGTCAAACTTCACAGAGTATAAGTTTTTGAAATATGATGTTATAATTCTCTGGATTTCTTGGGTATCAGTTGTGATAACTCCATGTTCATTTCTAATTTTGTTAATTTGGGTTTTCTCTTTCTTGCTTTTGGTTAATTTAGCTAGGGGTGTATAGGAATGGAAGGAACCTTTATCAATATAATAAAAGCTGTATACAACAAGCCCACAGCAAGGATTATACTCAATGGGAAAAAACTTGAAGCATTCCCACTTCGATCAGGAACTAGACAAGGCTGTCCACTCTCATCACTTCTATTCAATATTGTACTTGAAGTCTTAGCTGAAGCCATAAGACAAGAAAGGGACATAAGAGGGATTCAAATCAGCAAGGAAGAAGTCAAGCTATCCCTATTTGCAGATGACATGATCTTATACCTGAGGGATCCCAAAAACTCCACCAGGAAGCTCCTGGAACTAATTGAGAAGTTCAGCAGGGTGGCAGGATACAACATAAATGTGCAAAAATCAGAGGTCTTCCTATATGCCCAGAATGAAAGAAGTGAAAAAGCCTTGCATGAAACAATCCCATTCACTATAGCCCCTAAAAAAATGAAATACCTTGGTATAAACCTAACCAAGGAGGTAAAAGACCTTCACAATGAAAACTTTCAAACCCTAAAGAAAGAAATTGCAGAAGACACCAGAAGGTGGAAAGACCTCCCATGTTCCTGGATTGGCAGAATCAACATGATAAAGACGACCATCCTACTAAAGGCAATATACAGATTCAATGCCATACCAATTAAAATCCCAAAGCAATTCTTCAAAGAAGTTGACCAAACAATTTCAAACTTCATATGGAGGCACAAAAGACCCAGGATAGCAAAGACAATCCTGAGTAACAAAAACACGGCTGGAGATATCACCATACCAAACCTTAGTCTATATTACAAATCCATAGTTATAAAAACAGCCTTGTACTGGCTCCAAAATAGAACACAGATCAATGAATAAGGATTGAAGACCCAGATATAAGCCCACAAAATTACAGCCATTTGGTCTTTGACAAAGGGGCCCAAAGAATCCAATGGAAAAAGAACAGCATCTTCAACAAATGGTGCTGGCAAAACTGGATCTCCACATGCAGAAGATTAAAGCTGGACCCATACTTGTCACTATGTACAAGACTTAATTCCAAATGGATCAAGAACTTTGATATCAGGCCAGAGACTATAAAAACCATAGTTGAAAGGATAGGGAACTCCCTGGAGCTGATTGGGCTAGGCCAACAGTTCCTGAACAGACATCCAATGGCACAGTCAACTCTCAACTGCTACCAACTCTCAACAGTTGGGACCTTGTGAAATTAAAGAGCTTCTGTTCAGATAAAGAGATTGTAACACGAGCTCAAAGGCAACCCACAGAATGGGAGAAAATCTTCATTAACCACACATCTGGTAGAGCTCTGCTGTCCAGAGTGCACAAAGAACTTAGAAAACTAAACACCAAGGAAACCAATGGCCCAATTAAAAAATGGGCCCTGGAACTTAAAAGAAACTTTACCAGGGATGAAATTAAAATGTCTAACAAATATCTTCAAAAATGGTCCACATCCTTAGCCATCAGGGAAATGCAAATCAAAACTTCCCTGAGATATCATCTCACCCTGGTCAGGATGGCAAAAATCTACAAAACAAACAACAACAAATGCTGGAGAGGATGTGGAGAGAGGGGAACTCTCCTACATTGCTGGTGGGAATGCAGGCTCATACAGCCACTCTGGTGAGCCGTCTGGAGATTCTTAAAGAAATTAGAAGTTGAAATGCCATATGACCCTGCTATTCCACTTTTGGGAATAACCCCCCATACAGCAGAGGTTCACCTCGATAGCACAAGCACGACCATGTTTATAGCAGCACTGTTTACAATAGCAAAGTCATGGAATCAACCCAAATGTCTAACAGTTGAGGAGTGGATAAGGAAAAGTGGTACATCTATACAATGGAGTACTATTCAGCTGTCAAAAAGGATGAAGTATTGGAATTTGCCGGGAAATGGATGTCATTAGAAACAATTATATTAAGTGAAGTATCCCAAACCCAGAAAATTAAACGCTGTATGTCCGCCCTAATAGGTGGCTCCTAGTACCAAACCCACCCAGCCCACCTTGAGACACTCATAGGTAAATCTATGTATTACCTGCAGTAATTGCAAGGATTATAAACAGGAGGGATGGGGTTGGAGGGCCACACCAGAAACAAGGAGAGAAGTGACCACGTTACAGTAGAGAAAATAGGCCTCTATCAAGGACTGCAAGTAAGTAATGTGACACCTGGTTAAATTCACAGACGTTCGTTCCTGATCATTTATAACTAAGGGGGTATGATCTCAACAGAAGGGGAGGGCATATAGTCTGGCAGATAAAAAATAACCATTTTGCAAATGGGTGATTGACCCCTCCCTCACTGTGGTTTCCTACTTTTATTACATCTACCCTTAAATGTGCTCTTATAATAAGACTCCAGTTTAACAGCTTTTTGTCTCTGGCCAGGGGGTGACATACAGCAGGATGGAGTGAAGGGTATTGCAGGAGCAGCAAAACTGCAAAAGAAAATCAACAAACCACAATCCAGAACTTCAGAGACTCTTTATCAACCACCTAGAACTGGGCCAGACTAATCTCTCCCCATCCTGAAGCTCAGGGACATTTGCGGAAGAGGGGGCGGAAAGAGTGTAAGAGCAAAAGGATGGGAGGAGCAATGATTTGCAAGATACTCCACACAAGTTAAGGCCGAAGCAATCATAATTGGACTCTGCATGCCCTGAGCAATGTCCAACACACTATTGACCTCACAAAGTCTAGCATCTGCTAAAAGGCACCAAGATCCTTGGAGGCAAGGGTTTGGCAGCCACAGTAGTGTTCCTATGCTTAAGGGGAACACGGGAAAGGTTTCAGGGAAATGCCACTGTGTCCTTGTAAGTCATAGGAGAGGAGGGCCCAGAGGAGTGTCAGGCATGCACAAGAAAGGACTCTCTGGGAATTGGGGTGGGAGGCACTGGGGGATGGGGGAATGGGGAGGGGGAGCAGGGAGTTCGGGGGGAGGAGGAGGGAGGGAGGGAACTGGTGTACCTAATAAGTTTGTATGAGCTGAAATAATAACAAAAATGTACTAATAAAAAAACAAATTTATTCACTAAATATTTTTTGAGCTTTGTGCCTTAGACGTTCTTTCCACAAATATCTTTAAAACATTTATTCTTCATTTATTTCTAGTCAGTCTTCACACATCTGGCATAAAGAAGTAGGAATGCTGGAAAGATCTTCCTTGTCAGTGTCTAAATAACTTTTCTTCTTTGGGAATCTTTTCATTTTTTTCTTTCTATCCAACGATGAAATACTCCATTTTTTAAACGCAGTATTTGTACACTTGCCTCTAGATGCTTAACTTCCTGCCACTTCTTCCTCAACCCTTAGATTATCTACCTGGTTAATCCTTAGCAAACCCAGGCTTCATCTTTGATTGTGTAAGAATTAAGCTCAGTGTTCCCCATGAGCATTACCAATACTTCAAAGCATGTATAATGATATATTCACATATTAAAAATCTACTTTTCCATGTTAAAGGATAGTCTTCCTAAAAGCATAAAAAGAACTTCTCATAAAAATCTTTTTTTTTAAGATGACAGTTTAACAGCTTGATGGACAATCTAAAATACAGATGTTTACATTCTTGAACATTATTGTGCAGAAGGGGGCAATTAAAGATTTTTGCCAAAAGTTGAGCAAGTCATCTGAAAGTACAATGGAAAAACTTGGCATGGCTGGTTAGATTGTGCATTGTTCACATATACCCATAATTTGAGAGAGCTGACAAATATCTCAAATGAAAGGTGAGTAGAATTTGATAACCTGGAAGTACATATTGTATCATCCATAGAGAAGCAAATTTTATTGATTTCCCTAATGTACCAACACCAAGGACAAAAGGGAGACACTATCCTTTGTTCACAAATTGTTGCTCTAGCAGCAATCACAGTGTTTGCTTTAAAATAAACTAAAATTTGTCTTTATAAAGTAGATAATCTCAGGAGAAATGGCTGAATTCATCCAGACCTCTGGGAGTAGGGTAGATTCCCCAGACTCCACATTAAAAAACACCAGTCAGAAATGGCAGCAGTTTATATTTCTATTTCTATTTTAAGCCTGGGAAACTCTGGAACAAAGGAATAAGGAATAATAAACCAGTATAATTCTGGAAGTCGACTTTGGGACTTCACAGCAACACACAGTACCGTCTTCTACACACACACATACACACACACACACACACACACACACAGAGCTATTCATACGGATAAAAAGAAAGTAATCTCTTCTAAGTTTTAAATTTGAGTCACCCTTTCTGTTGTTATAACAGTAGATCTAATTTCTCTGTTATAGAGCATATCCATTTTTGAATGGATATTAAACCTGGAAGCATTCTTGAACAAAAAAAAAACCCAGTTATTTCTGTAGTCTTTCAGATCAGCTAACATGCTACACTTCAGGTGAGAGAATGACTCATAACTACCTCAATCCCTGGATGTATCACACACAGATCAGATACATGGATCAGTTAATTCATGGATCAGTCACAAGTTACACATTTGCATGTCAGAGCTGCAAGTGGATGTATAAAATGTGTTGTGCATGATGGACTTTCTGCCTTTATTTCATGCTACATCAGACTTCCCAGATTTCCTAGTTTTTATGTGTTTTATTCTTTTATATTTTTTACCTACTTATAGAAATTCAATAGGTATTCTTCTCCTTTTCCCTCCCCCCTTTCTTCCTCCCTTTTGTCTCCCCTTCCATTCTCCCCCCTCCCTCTCTGTCACCACCTTTTCCTCCCTCCTCCTCTCTTGGTGTTTCCTGACTGCTCCTTCCCATTCTCCAGAGCATCTATTTATGTGGGTGCTGAATTTCCTTCTGAGTTGTCTACACTAGTTGAGGCCCCTTCTTGGGCTGCTCCTAATATGGGAACTATTATGAGAGCTCTGTTATATCTGTTTAACCCCTTCCCTCTGTGAAGCTTTTTTTTTTCATGCAAGCTCCAGTCCATTCAAGCTTAGGCCAATTACCCTGAAGAGAACAGAATTTAAACCCTTGTATTGCTTTCCATAAGCAACTTTTCAAACTTCAGTGGACTTAGTTTGATTAAAATCTTTCCTCTGCTATTCTGCACACATTCAGAAGAGAGAAAATGCATCTTATCTTGGAAACTCAGTTGTCCCACCCAAAATGAAATATGAAGGAGTGAGAAATATAAGAGCAGAAATAAGTCACTTCCATTATTTTTTGTTTTGTTTTGCAAGAAAGCTGTCTACTTTTCAGCTTCTGTGGAAAGTAACAGTTAACTTTAATATGACATACCAGTCAGAAAATGAAAGTTCAAATAAATTTCTAGAGGTTTCAAAAGCATTTTCAATCTCAGGAAAAACAGCGATGGAGGTAATATATCTATGACATTCAAACTTGTAATTGGTACCAAACAATGCCCAACAGTGTTTTGCTTAAAATGGATATTGCAAGCACCTCCATCACTCTGGAAAAGAAGAAGATCAAAGGAGATTATACCTGGAAATGCTCTTGCTAAAAAGCACAGTTATATAATCTTTTTTTTTTCTTTTCAATCAAACAGTGTCAAATTGCAGTGCGATTTCACAGCATAGAGATGCCTGTGAAGGGGAGCTTTACTGAGGTCATCAAGTTAGTTACAAGCACTATTGGAAAACTCAAGTTATCTTCATCCCTGATGATCGTGGAGGGAGAGTGCAGACCTGGTGCATGGCATCAACACACATTACAGAAAAACTAGCAGTTTCCACAGCAGAGTGCATTTCTCTTCCTGTCTTATTTGTTTACACACGTTTTCCAACAAGTTGCTTTTTTATTCCATAGATACTCACTGATTGTAATTAAAACAGTTAAAAAGAAAAACACAATCTTTCTGTCTTTCCTTTATTATCTTTAACAATATTCTCCACTCTTACATTCCTCACCCAAATTTTCAACATGGAGATAGACATTACATATTTAGAAATTTGTCAAGGATATATTAAGAAATGATGCTTCAACCTACTCCATTGTTTTATGTAAGTATGTAGTTGTATAGTTAGTATGATGAGATAAAAAACTTTTAGAGGAAATATTGAATGAAATTAAGCATGTTCTATATATGGAGCTCTTTTCAAAGTTGTTTTACTATATATTTCTCACATCTGTAAGAATGCACAGTACAATTTGCTTCATTTACTCTTGGTGATACAGCCCTTTCAATGCCAGTTATTCATATTTGTATAAAAAGAAAAAAAAAGAGTTCTTAGCATGAATCATTGTTTGAATTAAAATGTAAACAAAAATCCTTCCATCTTTAGCACATACAATTGCTCACATTGTCAAGCTATCACTCTTGAAGTTTTCTCTCTAGAATTGTATCTAGCCAAAAGACAGGTAGACTTGTAATCTTTTACATGGCCAGATACATTCAAATATCCTTTGGTTTTGATCTTTGGGTTATTAGTAACCATAACAAGGCTTGCTTTTGTAGATTATATTGAGACTTGATTTTTGACACAAATTGAGGGACAAACTATTATTTTAATAGAAATATGCCAGAGTTTTCTTTCTAGATTGTGGGCTTCAGGGTTCGAGCTCATGGCTCAAGGAGCATGCCAGCACTTTTCCCAACAAGCCATCTTGAAGCCCTACACTTCTCAGAGATCAGTGTTCTGAACATCAGGAAAATGCAAATGGCCTCCTTTTCAAAATACATAAAAAGTAAAACAAAAAGAGAATAGTCAATATTGACTTTTAATTTGTTGGATGTTTTTCCTGTGGCATTTTCTGAATATAGTTCATACCTTTTTTTTGTAAGAACACTAGAGTGAAGATTTCATCATCTATGAGAATTCATGTGAGTTGGTAAAACAGCTGACCATAACCCTCTAGCAAACAGTATAGAAGACTCTAACCCAGCTGTGACTGACCATGAGTGTATTTTGCCTGGTTTTGCCAAATACTTGCTCACATTGAACAAGGCTATGATATTGGATAGCAAATTAATTTTTACAATGATAAAAGTCTGAGGAAATGACAGAAAGGATAAGAAATTTCTGTCTGAGTCATTGCCAGCAGTTTCATTTTTTTCTTATTTCTCATTTATGTATGTGGATGTGTTTATATGTGTGTGCACATATACATGCATATGCTCTTGTTAATGTATGTTTATTATCACTCATATTTAGGTGCCACACACCTTGCAAGAGTCGATTTTCTCCTTCTACCATATTGGTTCAAGCAATCAAGTGGAGATAGCAAGAGCTTTTAATCACTGAAATATTGCACCATCGATCATAGTTATCGATTTTTAAATTAGTAAAGCAATAGTCCTGAACTTTGATTATTCATGCCCTGCCCACAGAGAATCTGTAAAGTGTGTGTATTGGGCTTAGGGATGAGGGGACAGAGTTCTCCTTTGTGTAAATACTCTACATTGCTGACTAAATATATAATTTAAAAGAGGACAATGGATAGTATCTTTTTTATAATTTTATAGTCGCTCATGTCCAGTTGGCAAGAGAGCTCATACTAATACCAGGAATTGAGAGAACTGACCTTACCTTATGTCCTCAGAACCTCTAAGAGAGGAACGGTCCTCACTTGCCAGATCAGCATATCTTGTCAAGTATGTAGAAAATGACAAATCCCTTAACTATTTAGCACTATATTATTCTCCTGCCCAAGACCTAGTTCCACCAATCATGGGATGAGCCCATTAATCAAACAAACTTCCACAGGCATGTCCAGGGTTCAACTCACTACGAATTTTTCACATCTGTGCCCAGAGCTTGAGACTTCCATTGCCAAATTGACATCTGCATGTAACTATGACACCATAATGGGAGATGCAGAGTGGACTTTAACCACCTTTTGGATTGCAATTGTAAAGCAAGCTATCTTTACTACCCATAATTCTGTCAGAGCAAAAGGTGTGCTGCCTCCATGTACAAGAAGCAATGATAGAGGTGCAGCAGACTTTCTCAGGAGTCCTCAGAGTTTAATTGCAGTTTGAGCACTTAAGCAAATTCTTCCAAAAATAAGACCAACATAAAATATTTTTCACATATTCTTTTACAAAGATAAAGAAATTATCTAACCAAGATGACTCACTCTAGACACAAATTGCTATTTGTATTTATTTTCTACAAGTTTATTTTCTAATCTAAAATTATAAGTGCTCCTTAGTTATGCATACTAAGTATTCTCAAAATGGGTATCTTGAAATATCATCTTTTCTAACCAGTTTTCTTCTAAACTCTATTTTTACTCTATTTGTTCACTGGCAAAATTCTCAAAATAGGATTTTGTCTCCTCTGGCTTTTCTTTTGGTCTCAACTTACTCTTTGTTATTTTTCCTCCTACCAATTTTCTGGAACTCCAGTTTTTGAGAGCACAATTCACCAAAGACCCACTAATTAACAAATTCAATGGGCTCTTCTAAGTCCTTGTTCGACTGTCCTCTCTTCAGCAATCAAAATCACAGACCACTTGTTCCTCCTTGAGAAGCTCTTCTAGCTGGAGAAGAAAATGAATGTCTCTTCCCCATAGAGAGATTGGCCAGCCGAATGGCCCTTGGCTAAGAATTTAATCAAGTACTTATGAGAAGTAATTTCAAAGCTTTCACCTGGCCTTAGTGTAACTAAGGTAGCAGGTTGTAAGAGATATATGCTTCAGCATTAACCCAGTTAGTATTCCAAGTAGACTTGAAATAGCACAGCTGACAAGATGGGCTGTGACAGTAGTGCCACAGTACTGCATAGTAATGAGACCAGCAAATTCTATTACAATTACGTGAACTTATGAGCTATGAGGCAGTTGTATTTGAATTTCCTGTTTAACTGAATGCACTATTCTGGAAGATTTATACATATTTGAGAGAGTAGCAGAGACCAAGACAGACAAAATGAGAAACACCAAGGTATAGCATAAAGTAATTTGAAAAATGAAAGAAACAGATTTCTAGAACCCTCATTTGTAGGAAACAAAAAAAGGTACAAATTTAAAGTATTCTGGCCTGGTCCAGGCTGATAAAAATGAATATTGTAATGAATAGGAAATTCTTTCGTGTTCCATAGGCCACATGCTATTTTTGCATGAAATGTATTGATTAGGATAATTTCAGAGGAATTCAATTTCTTAGGTTGGTTACATTAGAAAGTTGTTTAAAGCCCGAGTCTAACTAACTTTTTTCTTTATATATCTTTATTACTCTCAAATCTATAATTTTTCATACTCAGACCATAAGTGCTTTGCCTGAGTCTTCCTTTAATATCATTGTATTTCCCAATGATATTTTTGTATAATGAATAGGAACCTACTGAAACTATTATGCATTGGAATTGGAAATAAATATCATGAAAAATTAATACCTATGATAAAACAAGTGCATAATAAAGAAAGGATTGCATTATTAAATTTACAAACAATTAGTTCATAATTGGGTTAAGATAGTACGAGTACCTCTTCTTTGATATGATTCATAGTAGAACAAGAAGTAGGGTGTAAGCTAACATTTATTAAATGTATAAAATGTTAAACACTATCTTGACAGTCTTTTAAGTTTTTTTCAATTTCATTTGTCTATGTGTGGATGTATTTTCAAATTGTTAAAAAATGTCAGGCTAAAGTCTAGAAGGAACCTCAAATCAGTCCTCCAAATTATTGTTTGGAAACAGTCTCTAATAAACTCAGAGCTTGTAATAAGGTTGGCATTTGTTAACTAGCATGCTCTGGATATTCCCAGTTCTAATATAGAGAAATACCTAGATCATAGGTCTTCTGACTCTAACTAGTATTTGAAGATTCAGTCTGAATGCTATGACTAAACATTCTCAGGAAAGAATGGGTAATTTCAATTTCTTGCAATACCATTAGTTCATTCTAATTATAGAATACACTGAAAACCACTTGCTGAAACTCTTATGAAAATGGAAAATAACCCCATGAGAGAATCTGAGAATCTGTCCACAAAGTAAATAATTTCAAGTACTGCATATGTCCTAATTTTGAAGGCAAGGAATATGTGAATATATTAGAATAGTTAGGCATGCATATTTACAACTGAGCTTATATTTCCATCATAAACTATTATATCACTGATTTAATTTTCAAAGAAGAAAACAAAAAAATTTTGATAACCACTTTATTATATCAAGCATTTCAAAGAAAAATACCATGTGAAAAATTATTAACCCTGTTGCAGAAGTTTGAAGTTTGGTAAAAATCTTCTCTGTGGTTCCTTTATCCTTGGTTTGTCAAGACAGGACTTTATCACTTTATCAGCAGTGGTTATTGTGATATCAACAATGTGCATGCATTCACATGCATCACACCATATTTTGTAAAGAGTAAGTATATAATCAGTAGAACAAATAATAAACTATTAAGTAGGGAAACGTTTTTCTGCTCCCAATGACTGACTGAGTCATTGTGTACAAAGCTGAAATTATATTTAAAATTCCTGAAGAGAGTAAAATTATTTCCTTTAAAATTTGCCTCTAAGAGCCAAGGATTTATTAAATTAACTTTGTTCTCTCATTGAAACTAATTAGGGCATTAAAATGAAGATTACTAAATGAAGTAACAAGCAAAGATAAAGAAAATAAGTCCATGAGCAGGTTGCCATGTGGCTCAGTGGGTACACATATAACTACATGAAAAACTACTGTCCTACATTCACCCGCTAAAGTCCAGAAGGTAGCAAGAGAGAACCATCTCTTAAATGTATTCTCTGATTTCACAGAACGTTTCTTCTACCCTGTCCTTTCTTCTTGTTTATATACCCCTGCTCTGACCTCTCAAATAAACAGAACACTTTCATTTAAGAAGAAAAATTCTCCATATGACAACACTTTTGAGCATGTTGAATCTTGAAAGTGTACTTGTGGTTGAATTACATGATGGATGTTTTCTACACATTTCTGTTCTTCTTGTGATCTACCTATGCTTGTCTCAAACACAGATCCTGAGGATAGTTTCCAAAGCACACTTATGCAAGCTATTTAATAATTTATCTTTACAAGTGGTAGGCACCTGCACGTGATTAAAGGGGGCAGAGTGGAAGGCTCTAAGTTCACTGTGTCAGTGATACAATTGTGTCTTCATTTTCTTGTGTCATATGTGAATTTAGAACATATCTGGTCTCTTTCCCATCTGACTTTCCAGTAGTAAAGGCTCTGTGACATTCTTCATGTCTGGCTGCCTCACTACCTCCTTTTAGGTCCATCAAGCCTGCCTGCAACTCTTGAGTCATCTGTCCAATTGAGGTAAACGTTAATTTTCTTCTGGGATGGCAACAGCTCAAATTATGTCTTCCTTTGGGTTGTGTAAGCTGTTTTTTTCTACTTAATGCTTATGAACTTGTTTTTGTGTTCTGTGTTTAGCATCTCTGGTCACATTCATTCTCTGGTTATCAAGGACACTTTATCCCTCATTTTTTCCTTCCCTTACTTTCACAGAAGTTTTCTTTGGAACTGACTGAAAGCTTATCTGTTATATTAATGCACCATCGGGTTCAAATGGGAGAAAATAGCTGATAATAAATCTAAGAGTTCCTTCTCAGGTCGTATCCCAATATTTCCATTGGGCAGTGATGGTGCATTGAGAAAATTCCTGCAGTTTTAGAAGAGTGATCAGCACCTAAGCTGAGCTTCAAAATCGACCATTTAAAGATGCAGGGACCTGTTAAAAATTATTTTGTGGAAGACAGTTCTTTAGAATTGAGAAAAAAAATCAGCTTAATGTAAACTATGTCTTTAACACCTAAAATAGCTAAAAAAAGATAGCTGTTTATTAAAATCAAGCAGTTTCCAACCCAAATAAATAAGTGAGCATGATTTATTTTTCTCTTCTGCATTAGGCTAGATGTTCTTCATGTTGCCTTTTATTTCTATGAGATAGTTTTGTTTCTTTTGTTGTTAAATACTAAAGAGAGGGTAACAAGCACAGCTTAAAAACAATGTCTAGTATGTTTCCTGTAATTTAATACCAGTACCAGATCCACTTACATTTTTTTCATTTTAGTATAAAAGGGTGAGGGGCTTACATCTTATATTCCTAATATGTAATATTCTCAGAGATACTTATCTGTAGCCCTGGATACATTTATGGCTAGATTGACATCATATGTGTGAATATTGTTTCCATTAAAAGAAACAGTGTACTTAATTGACATGGAAATTTAAAGAATCTTAGAATATTCATTAATTTCATATTTATCATTAGCAAATCAGATTTCCAAAATCTATATAAAGATTTAGAGTATACATTGTCAATCTACCTGATCCTTTTGGAGAAAGTTGGAAACTTGGAAAATAAAACATATAACTTAAGCTCTTTCTGCATTACCCTTCTGCAAGACAATTCAAATTTTAAGTTGACATATCCTAATTTGTATGATGATTTCACAATCTGAATGAACATATTGAGCTTTCTAGTATTTCAAAATTAGTGATATGAGAAGAAAATAAATTTATGGGAAGAAAATAAATTTATTCAAAGTATGATTCACATGAAAAGTATTTCTCTTACTCAAATTATAGATTTAATATGCTCTTTCAAAAATAACGAAAGTGTCATAGCATCTGAAAAAATTATGTTACTTTAGTTATTAATGCTATGTAAATATTAATAAGCAACTTTGCTGTGTTTGATAGTATTTCATCATAGTATGAAATTCAACTGCATTTTAATTATTGGCCTCTTTTTAAAATGAACAATAAAGTTAATCATATGTGTACTTATTGTCATTATCTTTAGTTTCTCTCATTGGTAAGGGTTGATGACAGGGAAGCAGTTAAATAAATACAAAGTTTCTAGTAAGAAGCACTGGACTTTGTGTGATCTAACATAATGTGCTTCACAGAAACCAGAAATTGGATTAATATTGCTTGTTCATGCTTGAAGCAGAGAAAATTGCTCAAAGGCAGATGGATGGAGAGTGAAAAATCTAAAAATAAAAATCCCAGTAGATATGAGGATTTCAAAACTCAGATTGGTTTTTTCTAGGATATAAGCCTCAGAACATGGAATAAAATCTTAGCAAGATATTTGAGCATAACACAAATCATACATATATCACTATATTAGTGGCTATCAATCCAGAACATATATTTATAGTGTATGTGCATTTGATGTACATACATTATAATATGTGATTTGATCTTATAGAAATCTGAATAACATCTCTGCAGTAAAAGTGTCTAAATGAAAATTCTTCTTCTTTTGCACAAAGGTCCTTATTTAACCATCTTACCTAAAAATTCTGTAGATTTTTACCCTAACAGGAAACACTCAAAATATTAGCTACTACTATGATTGAAAAGCAGCAAACTTTACATAAATTTTTCTGTTCTATATTATATATTCTATAAAGAAGCTATTTTCATTACGTTTTATACTTGGCATCTTCTGAGAAAATTGGGTGACTAACATATCCACTCACAATACCTGCAGAGAAATGAGAAGCTATACATAATTACAAGAAGGGTCACAATAATATCAAAAATTGATACATTTTAAATGAAAATGGATTTAGCATTACTCTGTACCTAGGACTGAATTGAATTACTAATCAGGAAATGTGTTTAATTGATTTAATGCCTACATTTCATCTTCAGGACTCATGTCAAATTAATGTTTTCTTGTTAGTCATAAACTGCATATTGTATGAGCATAGGGGAATATTCCTAGTTATTAAGAAAACATTGTTTCATTTCACTTTATTTTTGAAACCACCTAAATGAGAGCAGCTAATACTTTAGTGATGTTACTGAAAGAGAAAATTTTCCACTTATTTATTTGAAGAAAACAAAACCCTTCTTAAAGATAACTCACTTCAAATTATTTCTTCTGATATCCTTGTTAGTCTATGGTGAAAGGCAGTGCCCTTATCAGTGTTCTATCCAAGGAAGGATGACTTGGTCTGCCACAGAGGCCTGAATTATCTCTATAGCAGATGATCCAGTGGGAAACTCTGGACACCTAGAATAAGATAGAGGAGAAGATGGAGGGAACTGTTTGGATTCACGAAGGAAGAAGAGGGAGGAAGGAAAGGAGGAAAGAAATAAAAGGTAAGAAGGTGGTAAGAAGGGAGATTGGTACACCTACTCACTATGCTTCATAATTTTATTTAATAAAAATAAAATTTAAATTTAAAAAGTAGGTATAAAAGTATAAAAAATTTGAATTACATCAAAAAGATAAATAACTCTTCAAACTTAGTCTACTCCTTTGGAGATCAGTATGGAGAATCCTAAAAAAAGCTAAAAATTGAACTACCATATGACCCATTAATACCACCGGTGAGAATATTCCCATAGAATGCTGTATCTTACTGCAGAGACTCATATACATCCATGTTAACTGCAACTCTCCTCACAACAGCAAAGAAATGGAATCAGCCTAGATGTCCAACAGAAGATGAATAAAAAAGGAAAATTGTATATATATATATATATATATATATATATATATCACTATACATAGCGATATAGTGATATAGCTAATATAAATATTAGCTCTCAGATATAAATGAACCATTGAAATCTGCTGGCATAGCAATGGAGTTAGAAGAAATTACAAAGTATCCCCGATGCAAAAAGACAGTTTCCATATAGTTTTCCTTATAAGTTGACACTAGCACTGAACCTTCAGAATGATATATTTCTATTGGAAACTTCTATAACACCTACATTCTATAAGAAACTTAAGTCAGGGAAGGAGGAAGATACCAAAAGTTGGGGGAAAAAAAACACAGGGAAATAGATGAATGAGGCAATAAAGGAAGAAATATCTTAAAGGACATAGAAGAAAAGGGATAAAACTTAGTAATAAGTAGAGGAGCAAGGGGATGGAGAGATGGCTCAGGGGTTAAGCCTCTGCCTTGCAGGCAGAAGGTCCTGAGTTCAGATCATAGACCCTATGTATAGAGGCCAGCAGAAGCGGGGGCGGCCTGCGTTTCAGGTCCTGGTAGGGCGGAGCCTGGGAATCCCAGGGCAGAGTAAACAAGGAGGAGGTGGAGGCGTCCATGGTGGTTCCCGAATTTGTCCGTGGTTCTACACACACACACGCATACACACACAATTGAATAAATAATTAATAAATAAAAAAAATTAAAAAAATGTAGGGAAGCAAGGGAAAAAAGAAAAGAGAGAAGGGAAAGGAAATGAAAAAGGAAAGGAAAAGAAAGGAAACAAGTAATTCAGGGTTGGGGAGTTACTGATAATCAACCTTACCTAGCTATAAATGCTGCAAGTTACAACAATTCTGATAAGATTCCAGTAGAGCAAAAGGGATGGGTGAGGCTCATGGGGGAACCAAGTACTTTTTGAATGGGTTCTAAATCTCCCTCCTCTATTGTCAGGGAACACAAATCTGGCTCTGTGAACCTGTCCACATAACAGTGGAAGGGAAGAAAAGAGACACTAAAGAGAAATGGAAGTCTTAGTGCTAGCATTAAATACCTGACAATAAACCACCATCCAAGCACTATTAATCCTTAGATAAGAACAGTGATCAGCATTCAACCAAGAAGCATCCTATTGCACTGGAACATTAATGAAGGCAGAAAATCACAACTGGCTAGAAGGTAGATTATTGGCGACCTTGGAATGTTCAGTCCTAATCAGACCATCAAAATATCTCCCCATCCTAAAGCTCAGGGACCCTTAAAGAAGAAAGGACAGTAAGATTGCTAGAGGGTAAAGACAAGGAGATATACTGTTGGCCAATGTACTCTAGTACCAACTGGACGCTGCAGCCAGGAACTCACTGCCAGATCTACTACCATCAGACTAAACAATGACTGACATGCCACCATTCTCCCATGTACCAACATGAATCTCAGGAGAAATAACTACACTCTCTGGGCCAGGTGCTGAACAAAAGAAAGGAGTTTTTCCACTTGTGAGTTTGTCCATTGAAGGGCCATTTATCTAACCACAGAGACCTGGTTCCTTACTAGCACAAGTGCCCTAAAGGGAGCTCTGTGATCTACACATGCAGACAGGCAGGATAACTGGATTGGTGCAGGGAGGGGAGAGTGGGAGGGTAGGAGGGGATGGTAATAGGATCAACAAGGGCACATACTCATTTTGCCTGTACATGACAAATTCTCGATTAATAAATACCTTTATCTTTTGGTACTTAATACTTAATTCAATCGACACCAAGATTGATATAGAAAGATAATTAGTTTTCTGATTATTCAGAATGATTTTTGTTGAGCATGTTTTACTTATGTTGACAACCTCAATATGTCAAAATATCAAAATATGACAATGTCAAAAATGTCAATAAAGGAAGGGCTGGTGAAATAGTCAGCAGGTAGAACCTTTGAGGCCAACATGACCATGAGAGCTTGAGTACAATCCCTTAAACACAGAAGGCAGAAGAAGAGAACCAACTCCATAAACTGGCTCTATGATATGCATAGCCATCAGCATAAACGAATGTTAAAAAAATTAAATGTTAGCAGGAATTTTCATCCAGTGGGCAATTCTTTTACAAAATGAACTGATAATCCCCTGTTCATTTAAATGAAGAAAGTAGTCAATGAATAGGGAAATAATCTCTTTCAGCATAAGAAGAAATACATTTCCCTAGTTTTCGCTTACCTGTCTACAGTATAACTTGTGAATTCTCTAGTTATAGAATCATCATAGAAACATGAAGAGAAAATGTAATCGCTCAGTGATTATTTTGAGTTGTCCTTCAGCATCTTCAGTAACCTTATTCATAAAGGAAGACTGTTAGAAAGCCAGGCTGTTAGACATATTATTTTGAAGAAAATCATATATATCATAAATTAATTGAATTTATACATAAAACCCTAAAGAATAAAAAAAGAAATTGTTCATCATTTACAAAACAACATGAAGATTTATTATATTTATTTGCATAGCTATATGTGTGTTTTATCAGAGAACACTATGTGTCAATGTAGAGGACCAAGGGTGGTTTCAGAAATCAACTTGGATTGTTTCTACCTCCTTTTTGCTTGGTTCTGATATTTTTCAGGCTCTGCCCAAGGCTTGAAGTGCAAGCTGCTGCCATGTCTGCCTAGTGTTTTTATATAGAACCTGGTATCTGGTCAGGATCTTCCGTTTGAAAGGCAGAATTTAACCCCTTAACCATCTCTCCAGCCCAACAAGAATATTTTTAAACAACATTAAAATTGTAAGAGGAAAGCTACATGACTGTTTAGTATAAGATAAATTAAGATGTGAATAATCCTAGAGTTCAATAATGATGATAAACATAAGAGTACTTTCGGGCCAAATAGAATTCTCATAAATTGTTACATATTACTGTGTAAATGAAATCTTAGAGTAAAACAGATCCATAAAAACTTGATGAACATACCTTCATTTGGCAAATTGGAAATGAATGTGATCTTTTATGAATTTTTTAGAGGATTTCAAGTGCCACTCCAATTTATTCTCAAGTATTTACATCATCTTAAATGCACAGATAGATAAGTGTTTTACTTCTTGTAAAGAAAACAGACCATATTCAACATGCTTCCCTAGTTACAGTTAAAATATTCACCTAATTTTCCTCTGAATTGTGGTATTATCAAAGACACCTACTACTTCTAAATGTAAAATTTACAATAAAATGTGTTATAAAACAAAACCGGATTACTTGACAAGCATTCAACGTAGAGGATTAAAAATATTTTGTTCTTTTCATCAAAAAGTTCCCCTTCAAAATTATTTTTTTGAGGGATTAAGACTCTGTCTCACAAGAAGAAGGTCCTCAGTTAGGATTCCAGGTCCCACATAAAAACGCCAGGTTGAAACAGCGGTGACGTGAACTTCTGGTCCTGTTGGACAGAACCTGGGAAATCCTAGTATGAAGCAAGAAGGAGGTAGAAACAATCCAGGATGATTCTGGAAGTCATTCTTAGTCCTCTACAGAGACACACAGTGCCCTCTGATACACACACACACACACACACACACACACACACACACACACTCAAACACACACACACACATTCACAACAAATAAAAACAAAATACTAAAAAAAACAACATATTTAAAAGCAGGTATAGTTTTACCTGAGCAAAAATAATTTTCTCACGAAATACAATTATCTATTAATGTGAAAGCAGATAATCAGAGTAATCATTATGTCCACCAAAAACCATTTTAGTCAAGTGTTATAATTTACCACAACTTCAGAGAAAGGAACAGTAAGGGATCACTCTTCATAAGAGTCTTAATAGAGATGGGGCCTGGAAGTGGGACATCTGGTGTTCAAGTTCAAAGGAAACTACATAAGATACAGCATAGCTGGAGCTTTGAAGGGAAAGACACAGTGATATAACCTTCAGTTCCTGGATATCAGGAATGGTACAGTAGCAGGGCCACAAGAAGTCATAGGAGGATAGGGAGACAGCATTGGAGGTGAGGGAGGAAAGAGGAGAAAGAACACATTTCTTTCCAATTCAGAGAACCTAGCTTTCTCATGAATTTATAGAAGAAAGAGAAAGCTCTATACAACATGATGTCTTCCCTAGCTCATGTGAAATCAAAGTTCTAATTCAAGGACGTTGTGGGTCTAAAGACCTGGTGCACTATGCTCGCTCTCATTTGCAGTTGGCTGGGAGAAAACACTATTCCAGAGAAACAGAGATGCAAGAAGCATGTCCGGACTTCTGAATGACATTTCCAAAAGGTATTTAAAGAATCTTTAATGGAGAGAGAGAGAGAGAGAAAGAGAGAGAGAGAGAGAGAGAGAGAGAGAACAAGAACAAAGAGGAAGAGGAGGAAAAGGAGGAGGAGGAAGAGGAGGAGGAAGAGGAGGAGGAGGAAGAGGAGGAGAAAGAGGAGGAGGACAAAGAAAACATTGTACTAAGAGGATGTAGCAGTTTGCTTCTATGGCTGCCGATGAAATCATTGACAAAACATCTTAAGCAAACAGAGGGTTTATTTTTTCTTATGATTGTTTGGTTGCAGTTCTTAGTCCAGCTCATCACCAAGGGGCTGAGGAAAATGGCTGTTTTATCCACATAACAACTGAGAGAAGGACAATTCTCACATGCCAGACCAACATGTCTGACCAAGTATACAGGAGAATCGGTTCTCTCAGTCAGCTTTCTGTATTTTATTCACCTGCCCAGGGCCTAGTAAGACCCTTCATAGACCCATCAACTAGACAGTCTCCTGAAAGTTCATTTTTAACTACTTAACTACTTATTATCTGTACGACTATTAACTCAACTACTAATTATCTACAAATGTGCCAGAACTTGAACCCTCAATAGTCAAGTTGACATCTGTATTTAACTATGACAGAGCGAAAAGACTTCTGTCTTTGGAAATCCATGCTGTTCTGAATGCTTTTAATTTTCACAAATGCATTAACATTGTTTTATTGTGGCATCATTCATATCATAAAATACACATTTGAAAAATATGTAGTTAGGTAATTTAAGTATTTTTCTAAACTTTTGTTATAATTTTTATACCTATTTTTAATTGGTCAATTCATTAGCTTTTTACTCCTGTGGATAGATAATAGAGAGAATATTTATTTTGGTTGGTGGCCTAAAAGATTTTTGGCTCATGATTCCTTGAACTCATCTTTGATGATGCTGGGATGTGAAGAACCTAAATTATTTACCTCCTGTCCATCCTGCTTGAGCAGAAAATCCTGAAGTTCTGTCCACAAAAACTTCTCTTTCAGAGAAGTCTTTAGTCTTCTGCTCTTGATTCTAAGATGAATATGATTGTTCTCAATCCTGAAATGCTCTCAGACATCTGTTTCTTTCTTCTATTACAGATGACTTGGTTTCTTTTAAATTTCTTTGTGAGTCTACCTTCCTTGGCCATAACTTTAGATGCATTTATCTCCTGGGGAAGGAAATGTTCGATGAAAAAAATCTTTCAAAAGTCTCTTATACCTAATTTACACTATAAATCTGTCTAAAAGCAGCCAACTAATACTCTAACTACAGACAGCATACGCAGTTGCCTTGAAACTTCCATCTTTAAGTCATTTAGTTTGTCATAATTAACTTCAATCTCCTTAAAAGATTCAGGGCATAGAAACACGTGGGCTCATTATTTGGAGAATGCCAAAGAAGTGCCTCTTGTCTGATTACCAACAGAATCTTCATTTCCATCTCAAACCTCATGAGACCAGATTTTACTGTAAACACTTCTGTTAGTATTCTGATTTTCTAAGGTCCTAACAACATTGTTAAATAAAATAGTTACATTTATTACATTTTAGTCTTCTTTTAGTTTTTTTCCTAAACTTTCTGAGTTATTAACCTCTATGAAAGCTCAAATATTCTTGAAGAGAGGTAACTTTTTGTTGCTTATCATTTTGAGCTAGTGTCTAAGCAGGCTCAGCAATGACAATAAACTGTCTCTTAGGTGAGTCTAAAGCAATTGAGAAAGCACAGTATTAGAACAGTATCCGAAGATGAGATAGAGAGAGGCAGAAAGGAAATATACCATTTGAAATAAACTCAGAAATGCATACAAGATCAACAATGAAGATGTCTATGCAGCTAGTTCGTGAGTACTATCATTACACAGCATCTTGCTCTATAGCTCAGGGAATTGCAGCAATGCTCCTGTTTTGACCTGCCAAGGGTGGAATTAAAAACATTCACACAATCATTCCTGCAAACTTTATGTGAATTAGGTCTGCACGTAGGTTTTTATTTTGGGTCATAGGATAAGTCCATGTTTAACTTTTATGAGAATCTACCAAAACTCTTTTTTCAAAGGAGATAATATTACTATTACCTTATATCTATATTTTCACCAATACTTTTTATTTTTGGTGTTTTATTTTAGGCATCCTAATGCATTTTATTGACTACCAATTGACCATGAATAAGAATTTGTTTCACAGACTCCAACTTCTTCTTATTTTCAACTTCTTAGTGTGCTATCAGTTTCACCTTACTTAGATTACAGTGGTGTGTAATATATAAAATTCCCATCCTTCCAAATTTATGAAAGCTGATTTTATGACTTTTAAGACACATGGTAGAAAATGTTCATGTGTTAGATCTAGATCTTGCCTTGCCTTGTGGGTCTCCCATGTAGTTGCTTCATTCATGATTAAAAGTAACTCCCTAAAACCTCCATTTGTTTCTTTTGAATGGTTTATTGTCATAGTGTCTTACAGTTGAGCAGAGTTCTGTGAGAATAAACAAACAAATACAACTTTCCCACACCAAGAATAGAAATTTTCCTAGGAAGCTGTAAGTTCAGAGAAAATATTGACTGGGCTCTGGGTGAAATATTTTCAAAGGAGCCTTACAATGTCAAATTGCGGGTATCTCTCCATTTTCTCCAGTGCTCCTGTTGAGGAGCTCCTTGAGGAGATAAGGAAGTATTCCTTACGCATTGCCCACTCTGCTCTCTGGTCTGATGTTCAGCAATTTTTCTGCCATAGTTCTTCCTACAGTACTAATTGTACTAAATTTAGGAAATCATGTGGACTTCTGTGCTAGTATTTTTAATATTTTATAGTGAGTGTCTTTCAAACTCTTCCTTTCTGATTGTTCAAATCATGCATATCATTAGCAATATGATAACAAGAATAATAACTGTAAATTCATTAGCAATGCAATTTTCTGTGTATATGTAATGAGATGATTCCATGTTGTCTGGATTCTAAAAGGGTTACTGGTGACATCACAGTAGTATCTGTTAAATTATCTGCTATACCATTTATTATTTTATTTCATAGAAACAAAGATAATATCATGGTGTGCTTTTATAATCCATCGCTCTCAAATTTATATTTCACGACAACAAATGAATTACATCATGTAAAAAATCAACTCACAGAATTGATTCAAATTAAGAACTATACAGAACTGGGTAAACTTAAATATAAAATTTATTATAATTTAAATTAATTACTGCGTTGAAGATTGCAAGCATGAAAATTACCAACTACGATTTCCTTAAACTCTGATCTCAAAATTGTAACCATAATATTGTTTTATTAAGAATAGAAATAAATCACATCTATACTGAAAGCAATTACTGCAGGACATTTCTGTGTAAATCATCATATTAATTTTTTTCTAAGTATGACCACTTAAGTACCCCAATATTGTGTATGGCTATAATAATATAACTTTATCTTATACAGGTATAAATTGGAAAGTCAGATAGCTTTAAAATAATTTATACCTTCATTTGATAGTATGCTTATAGTGAAAGTTCTTGTTTATCTTTGGCTTATAGAGTCTTAGTTAGTTGGTTTTGAAGGAATGTACCTGGCAATGTGCATATCTTTCTGTGTAGTGAAACTTGTTTAGGAATAATTTAATCAGCACTTCAATTACAGGCTTTCATTCTTAAAATGTCCATTTTTCTGTATTTCTAAGTTCCAGAAATACCCCTGACATCAAGTAAGACAGAAAAATGGAAATATTGGACCTCTCCCTGAAGCCTTTGCTCACCCTCATATTCTATCACAACAAATCATCATGAGCTAAAACTTTCAATTACAGGTAGTATCACATGTGATTGTTCTACCAGTCTTTATTATTAGCACACAACCTTGCAACAGCAGTTTTTCTCAATGGTATCTCCTTATCAGCCACTAATTGTTTTATTTCTCAAGAATCCTTGATCCATTGTGTGTCATTCTTCAGTCATAATCTTCTTCCTGACACGTGAGTCTGACAATTAAATTCATCTTGTGTTTTAGTGCCCCCATCCATCCTCCACCTCATTACAAACATGGATAATTAGAAAGACAAGGTCATCTGGGAAAAACACATAATCTAAAGAGATTTATAAGGGACTCCCTTAGTGATGCAAACCTATCATATTTATGAATGCATAACAGAAATCTAAAGAGTGTTCTTCAATAAGCTGATGGAGGAATGAATGAAATTCTACGCAAGTTGATGAGCTACCGAGAAAGAGAATTAAGTGTCTACTTTACCCGGAACTGTTTCGTGATCACGAGGTGAAGAGGAGATGATAGCAAACACAATGACAGAAATTAGAATTATTTTATTATGTTCTCCTTTATTCAACATTTTTTAAGAATATTCAAATATAACAAAGCAAAAGACTTTAAGTGTACATGGAATCAAAATTGGAATACTCAGGGTTTCACTACTGCATAAATCAATTAAAATTGAAAAAAATTTAAATAAATGAAATACATTGTTTTTAAGACCAGTTCAGGAAATAAGGTGAGCCTTTCTCTTTTGAGTTAGTTCTTCAGCGTACATACTGGAGAGTT
This sequence comes from Typhlomys cinereus, assembly GCA_023101885.1. Lineage (NCBI taxonomy): Eukaryota > Metazoa > Chordata > Mammalia > Rodentia > Platacanthomyidae > Typhlomys > Typhlomys cinereus. The sequence goes on from JALPQD010000154.1 coordinate 898,207, forward strand.
TCCAGAGACGTCATGAATGCAGGCAAAGTTGGGGGTACAGAAGGTCTGAATCAAAGCCAAACACTCACTCTGAGCAATAGAAACTGTGTTAGAAAAGTTCAGAAAGCACATGGTGAGAAGAGAGTTGTAAAGATGGAACTTCAATCCTGCAGAAGTAAGTACTAAACTGTACTAGATAGAATATCAAGTAAAGAAACTGAGTGCGTAGGTCTGCAGAAGTCTCAGCTTTGCTATCAAGCTCACTATTACATTCAAAGAGGAGATTTGAGATAAAAGACTAGAAATGTTTGCTTTTCTTTCCACAACTATAAGTTATGAACCTGTAATTTCTTTCTAATCTAAAAGCAATGAAAGATTTTGGTATTTGTTTAATAATATCTGATATAATACAACTTAATATTTTCATATTTTACTGCCTTAATTTTTTGCATGAGTTCTGTATCATAAATAATTTTCTTTGATGGGATATATCCTATGGCCCTGTTTGACAATAATTCTCTTTTATCTCTCAGGCTGGCTTCTATTTCAATGTTATCCTCTTGCTCCAATATCCCTGTATAAATTTGAACTTAAATTTGAAATATTTACTTGTTTTTACATTAATATTTCCCATTGTTTTCTATTTAATCAGAGATAGAACTACTATGTCATGTCTGTAGTCTGTATAATTATAAACAAATTTAAAATATATGAAAGAAACATACTGAAATTTGAAGCCATATGTATATTTCAAAATCATAATTCAATGTGAATCATAATGATAATGTGTTGAATATTTTCTTTTATGCTGATATAGTCTCTCAAAACCATATTCTCTCCAAATATATTTTAGTTCTACTGGAAAATTCAACATTGCAAACTGGGTGCTCATTAGATATGATAACTTTCAAATTCACAAATATTTTATAGAAACTTACAGTAGTTAAAAACAGTATGAATTGATAAATTTACACCTTCTTGTAAGAATTGTTGATGATTATTTTCATCTACATTTCCTATGATGAACCAAAAAATCCAGCTCCTAAGATTCATCTGCCATTCCATTCATCTTTTACTATACTTGTGCAAGAGTTTATCTGAGACCTCACAGTTGTCCATTTCAACATATTCACTTGGGCAAAATTCTCATTTTGAAAGAAGAAAAAAAAAGTTATTTTAAGTTCTTACTTAACATTTTGCAAGTGTTAGATCTCAACTTGTAAAATTAATATTTGAAAACTCTTTTTACATATAATATATATATAATGCATTATATGTATATATAATAATACAGATAAGGTAGAGGAAACTTCCAGAACAGTCAGAGAATAAAGGAGGAATGGGGCACTTTTATATTAAATATGGCAGAAAGAAACCTGCATGGAAATGCCATTATTAGTTAATTATATACACTGTTCATGGCTTATTGTTCTGGGTTAATTCTCTAGTTTAGGTGATACTTAGAGTACTACACAGAAGATTCCAATGGATGCTAGTCAGACTTAGCCTCCAAAAGGTGCTGGATGTCTAGAGAGATGATAATGAGGAAGAAGTGCTCCAGGTGATGGCACAAACAGCATAACCTCAAAAATGTCACTGGTCACTTAACCAGAAGACTGAGCCTCAGCTACAGGATTATCTACTGCTTTGGTTCCCATGTCTATAAAACCTGCAGGCTTGATTTGAGTTTTTAAGGTTATTTATATAGGGTGCTAACAATGGCACTCAGAATAGTACAACTCTAGAAAAATTTCTATCTCTTCCTAGTAACATTAGTGATACCAGGCAGCATGAACTCTGTCATTTCACATACTTTAAGACAACAGCAGCCAAAAGCAAATGAAATAAAAAGAAAAAAATGAAAGGAAATTTAGGAAAAGGGACCTCAAATTAAAACATGAAACTTTTGATATGATTTCTGTGCATGGATTAAAAATGAGGCATGTAAGCAAGAGGATGGGAGGGAAGTAGGAGGGATTGATGGTGGGAAGAGTAAGGGATTTTGGAGGGATGGAAGGAGGCAGGGATGAATGGTCAGTATGCTTGTAAAAGTAGAAAAATAAAAAAATAATAATAATGAGGAGATGGAAAGCATTTATGAAAACAGTGATGTAAAATTTGAGAAAACAACAACAATAAATAGCAAGATCTCCAGTGAGTGTTTTTGAGGAAAAGTGACATATAGTTTGTTTTCATAAATGGCAAAATAGAATGTTTCTTTGTTTTGTTGAAGTTGCATAGATTCTAGTATTTTAATTCTGTAGCAAAGAGCTTGTAAGAACTTGTAGGAATTAATGTGGAATAGTTATTTCCAATAATTAAGGTTATCACTTCAGTGAATGGCTCAGGAGAGATGGAAAAAATGATTACTTTTAGTAAGTTAAGGAAAGATCATGGGTAAACAGATTTAAGAAAGGCTTTTATATCTTAAAGGAGAGGGAAGAATAAGAATAGGACACTGGCAGAGAGTACAGTTTGCCTTCAGGTGACCATTTACAGCCCTTAATGCCCTCCCCTCACATGACAGAGATCTCATACCCAGCCCTGTTTGTAAACTAGTCTAAATGACAGTGTGTAATGGTTACTCTTTACTATTGCAGTGACAGAGCACCCAAAGTCAAACAACTTATGGGAGAAAGGGAGATTTATTCAACTTATAGTTCTAGAGGGGAACTTTCACAGCAGAGATGGCATGCTGGCAGAGGCTGGCAGGCAGGCTAAGTCACAGCAGACCTCTACATGGCTTGAGCATTCCTGGAACATCTCCTCCTATATTCTGTGGTCCCTTTTATATGGTCCATTACTGGGAGATTACTACTGAGATCTATGAAGGTTCCTATAGGATCTAGGGAGAGTATAATCACTTCAGGTGCTCTCAGTTGATCCTTCCATGTGTGGTCTCAGCTATCTTAGTTAATAGCAGATATTTCAAGTTAACACCTAGGCTTAACTATCACACAATGGATGGGGTAAAAACTGACAGTAGACAGGATCAGATCTCTCAACACTATCCACTAACATCTAATACATCTCATTTTATCTTTAGATAGGAAAAGATCTCAAAACCCAAATAAGAGGCAGTCTAGTGCATCAGAATAGCAGTGAAATAGACAACTGCAACCAACCAGAATGCAGGGTAGTAGTGAACCTGAAACATGCAGCTAGAATCAGGCCAACCAAATCTCTTCTCGTCCTAAGGCTTTAGGATGAGATTTTACTCATGAGAAATTACTACAATGAGACATATCCTCATCAGACCTGCACATGGTTGACATATTACCATTCTCCCATAGACTAGCAAGGATTTCAGGAAAAACAATTAAATGCAGTGGTACCCTTAGGGGCTAAGGCTAGACAGGTAAAAGGATGTGTTTGTATCAGTGAGTCTATCCAAAGAAAGGCCATTTAGTTGGTCATAAAGGTCTGGGCTCCCACTAGAGCGATAATCCAGAGAAGCAGACAGAAGGATGGAAAGGAGTGAGAGGGATTAGTGAAGGGAGGGGCGGGTGGAAGAGGGAGGGTGTTGAACAGCGACCCATTATGTTTGTAAGCCTAGAAAAAATTTAAAAAGTAGATTAAGGAACTCTAAAGCTTTTCATATTAGCTTTTTGAAACAAAGCTTTTCATGTGATTTAAAATGCAAAAAAATTAGTAATAGAAGGAAAATATGATGAGTGAAATAATATCAAATGGACTTTCTGTCTATTAAAGATATCATACTGAAGTCTGGTATTTTTCACCTTTGGTAACTACAAAATTAAACAGGGAAATACTATACAGCACAGAAATTTTTCCTCAATATCAAATGATGATATACAGAAGATTGAACAGAAATTTGGAGGTGATAATGGTGATTATTGAGAATTTTAACACTCACCACTAAGAAAGCCAAATCAACTAGGAGAAAAAAGAGCAATGTACTTGAAGGAATTACTGAAGTGATTTTCTGAGTGTAAACACTCAGAAAACTGGCCCAGGCTCACTTACAATACTCCATCTACATGACGACTGCATAATGTCAACATTATGGGCAACAGTTCTGCTTGATAAATGGAACTAGAAAGTTGAATATGTGGTGCAAACATAGAGAAGTGAGCCCTGGAGAGACAGCAGTGGGTGAAGTGCCTGTTCGCAAAGAGAAGCAGCATTAGGAATAATGGAGATGCCTGTTGTTATTCCAAGTACTTTATCCACCCATTGTCTTCTGAGAAACATGTCACAGGCAAACTGTTCCATTTGCCATGATTAGGAAAAAAACACCGGTTTGCTCAATAAATTTCCTTATTTCTTTTGACACCTCTCTCTCTCTCTCTCTCTCTTTCTCTGTCTATCTACCTACTTACCTACCTATCTACTTACCTATTTCATCTATATGTATATTTGTCTGTCTATTTGTATCACTTGATGTTGTTTAGTGTCCAAACCCAGCTAAGCATGTCCGTTTCCTCAACAGTTATCAGTTCTTTAATCCACCTTGAGTTGACTTTTTTTATTGATAAGAGATAGAATTCTTTTTTCATTTTGCAGGTGGAGTCCAAGTTTCCCAGCATACTTTCTGCAATGAATCATCTCAGGAACACTGTTGAGAAATCAGCAAATTGTACTGTATGTTCTTTCTTCCCAGTTTTTTATTTTGTTGTAGTCGTCAGTGTATTGGTTTGCATGCTGATGCCATGATTTTCATGTTACTGGACCTTTGGAGATACTTTAAAGCCAGGTAATGAGTTACTACCAGATTTGCTTTTAGTGCTCAATATTGCCTTGGCTGCCTAGGGTGTTCTGTGGTTTCATAAAAAATTTAGGATGGTTGTACTGTCCAATAAATTTAGATCTGAATGAAAAAATAAAGCCATATTTGAGAAGTGAAGAAATACATAACTGTCTGAAAATGTTATTTTAACCATCATCATGGGAACTTAAATTGTTATACTGAATTTTTCATGGAGACACTAAACAAAATGATACATTTATCAAAAAAAGGGAGAAAAGAAATCATGCTAGACATGTTGATATTTGTGGACCTGTCATGAGCCCCTGTGGTGGCAGAGGAAGGAGGATTGAGGAGGACCACCACTAAGTGTCCTCAGAGGATTCATGGTCAACCTTGCCTACATATTAGGATCCTTTTTGCAATGCTAAATAAACAACCCATACTTTGAAGAGAGAAAATAAATAGAAAGGAACTCCCTGAGAACACAAAATGATGTTTCGTGTGATGTCTTTTTTAAGGTTCTATTTCTGGAAATGAACCTCTAGCGTGAGATAGTCATAGTCTTCTTTTGTGTGCCCACAGGGAAGCCAGGTGATACCAATGGGTAGCTCCACTTTGTGACCACACATGTGCTCATGTTTATACTCAGTGGTTCACAAAAATAAACAGAAAAACATTAATGCATGAAAGTGACATGTAGAGACAAGGGGAGATGACAGGAGCAGGGGAAGATAAGGAGCACATGAAATCAGAGTAGCCAGAATATTATTTGCACATGTGAGATTGCCAAATACAAGTTCGATGAATTTACAAAAAACACACCAAATTCAAGAGAAAGCAATTAGTGTAGCATTTAATGGGAAGTCTGTAAAATATGATGGTGTTCATATTATTTCTCTGCTTTTCTCAATAGATACTGAATGTTTATTCCTCTCAGTATAGTATAATTGAGCATATAAAGAGAGAGGAAGAGAGGGAGATAGAGAAACAGAGAGATCAGAAAACTGGTAGCACTGTTGGCAGTCTGTAACGAAGATGCGCCTGGATTATCTTTAAGGGTGACTTCTGTGGTTACCCAGTGTTCATTTTCCTTTGATTCTACTATGCAGGATGCCAAGCCTCATCAACCACTGACTAAGCAACAGGAGACCCAATAACAAACTGAAATCCAACGCACAAGCAGAATGACTTTTAACAGCTGCCCAAAATGCCTAGAACAAAGTCTTGGTAGAAGCCACATAAATCTCTTCAATGACTTGCTGTGCACTTTCTATTCCTTGGCTTACAAGGAGAAAAACCTTGTTGAGATCTCTGGAGGTAAGGACTGGGAACTAAATTCATTATTTATTGATGTGTCTTCTTGACTTGTTAAAAAAGTCTGCAACTAAAAAAAAAAAAAGTCTGCAACTACTTTTACCTTATGTACTGATAATAATATCAGAAGATAATTTCAGATTTTTCATTTATCTATTGATGAACGTCAACATTAAGGAAATCAGTGCCTAAGGTGTGGAAATATTGTAAATTCACTATATCCATGTACAATATTATGAAAGAATTAAATAAATATTTTTCTAAAAGAATAAAATAAATTAATTAATAAGAGTACCTACAAATTAAACATTAAAAAGTAAATAAATCATGGGGGCTGGAGAGGTGGCTCAGGGGTTAAGCCTCTGCCTTGCAGGCATAAGTCCTGAGTTCAGATCCTAGACCCCACGAATAGACGCCAGGCAGAAGCAGGGGCGGCCTGCGTTTCTGGTCCTGGTCGGGCGGAGCCTGTGAATCCTGGGGCAGAGTAAACAAGGAGAAGGTAGAGGCGGTCCATGGTGGTTCCTGAATTCGCCTATGGTTCTACACACACATGCACATACATGCACACATACACACACACATACATGCACACACACATATACATGCACACTTGAATAAATAAAAAATAAATAAATAAAAAAGTAAATAAATCAGAAGACTTACAATTTAAAAAATCTGGGAAAAATAGACATGCTATAACTAAAGATACAACTGTTACATTATAGACAAGTCAAAAGCTAATGTAATGGTCATAATTCTTTTTTTTCCTTTTTATTACACATTTTTTTTGCCTAATCATACAAGCTCAAAAGTAACCCCCTCCTTTCCCTCCTCCTTCTCTCCCTCCTCATCCCCCATTGCACTCTTCCCTCTTCCTCTTCGCTTTTCCCCCTCCCATCCCCCGATCATCCATTTATGTGGGCGCCAATAATCTCTCTGAGTCATCTTCAATAGTGAGGGTTCAGGACCCAGTGGCATAAACCAGAGCCCCTTCTTGGTCTGCCCACTAACATGGGAAATTTATTATGACTGCTTAACACCTTGCTTTAAGGATCTTACTGCTTGAAGCCTTCTCCCCTGTGATCTGTACTAGACTTTGGGGGCAGTTGTTGACATGTCAGGCAAAGCCCAATTACATTGTGACTATGTCTTGGCTGCTCAGTCCTGACTTGCCTGGAGTATCTTGTATATCATTGATCCTCCCCATCTTTAGGTTCTTTACAATCTTGCTGCCCCCTTTTCCTCAAGGTTCCCTGAGCTTTAGGATGAGAAGAGGTTTGACTGGTCTAATTCCAGGTGAATAATGTAAGGTGTTCTGTGTTCTGAATTATGGTTTGTTATTGTTTTCAGTTTGGCTGTTCCTGCACTGCCCTTAGGTGCATCTTAATTGGTATGGAAGGTCATCTCCAAAGACAAAATAGTGTTTAAACGAATACTTTAATATAAGAAGAGAGTCAAAGGTAGATGGAATAGGAGTAGGACACAGCAGTGAGAGGGGTCAGTCTCTCATTTGGTGGTTGGTTAACATCTAACTGTTAGTCCCTATATCCTTCACTGACTGTCAAGTCCCAAGTGAACAAGAACTGATGTGAGAGTGAGCTGTACCAGATATCTTGATACTTACATGCAATACATGATCATGGCCTAATTTCTCTACTGAAGCGTGGTCCCTTATCTCCTTTCTTTTCAGATCCTCTTTCCCCTTTCCTCCTGTTCATAATCCTTTGTAATTACAGTGGGTATTACTGAGATTTACCTTGAACATGTCATTAAGTGTTTGGAACTAGGATCCACTTATTAGGGAGTACATATGGCATCTAACATTCTGTGTCTGGGATACTTCACTCAATATAACTTCTTCTAGTTCCATACATTTCCCATTAAATTTCATTAATTCATCTTTTCGATGACTGAGTCGTATTTCACTGTGTATATGTACCACATTTTCATTTTCCATTCATCAACTGTTGGGCATTTGGGTTTATTCAATTATTTTGCTATTGTAAATAGTGCTTCAATGAACACAGTTGGGCTCATGTCACTGTAGTGAATGGCTGCATTTTGGGGGATTATTTCCAGTAGTGGTGTGACAAGGTCATATGGCATTTCAATCCTTAACTTTTTTAGAAATCACCATTCTGATCACCAGAGTGGTTGTATAAGCCTGCATTTCCACCAGAAATGTAAGAGAGTTCCCTTTACTCTACATCCTTTTTAGCATTAGGTATTGTTGTATTGTGGATTTTTGCCATCCTGACTGGGGTGAGATGATATCTCATGGTAGTTTTGATTTGCAATCCTCTGATGGCAAGGTATGGGGACCATTTTTTAAGATACTTGTTAGATAGTTTGATTTCATCATTGGAAAAGTTTGTTTTGAGTTCCCAGGCCCATTTTCTGATTGGGATATTTATTTTCTTGGTGTTTAATTTCTTAAGTTCTTTGCACATTCTTATTAATAGAGCTCTATCACATATGTGGTTATTGAAGATTTTTTCCCTATTCTGTGCATTGCTTTTTTGCTCACTTTAAAATCTCTTTAGTTCTCTAATTTCATAAGATCCATTTGTTAAGTGTTTATTCTAGTTCCTGTGCTATTGGGTTTAGGAAATGGTGGCTTAGCCCAATCTGCTCAAGGGAGTTCCCTACCCTTTCACCTAGGCTTTTTATAATCTCTGGCCTAATATTAATGTCCTTGATCTATTTGGAGCTGATGTTTGTGCATGGTGACAAGTACAGATCCTGTTTTAAACTTCTCCATGTTTATATCCAATTTTGCCAACACCATTTGTTGAAGATGCTGTTCTTTTCTCCTTTGAGATTTTGGGTCCCTTTATCAAAGTTCAAATGGCTGTAATTGTGTGCAGTTATATCTGGATCTTCAACCTTATCCATTGATCTATGTGTCTATTTTGGGGCCAAAAGGCTATTCACTCTTACCACTTCTAGTCAATATTGTACTTGAAGTCTTAGCTAGAGCCATAAGACAAGAGAGGGAAATAAAAGAATTTCAATTTAGAAAAGAAGTCACTCTATTTTCAGACAACATGATCCTATACCTGAGAGATCCTAAGAACTCCACCAGGAAATTTCTGGAACTAATACATAAGTTCAGCAAAGTGTCAGGTTACAAAACAAATGTGCAAAAATCAGTATCCTTCTTATACACCAAGGATGAGAAGAGTGAAAAAGCCCTAAGAAAAACATTCCCATTTACTTTAGCCCCTAAAAAATGAAATAAATTGGTATAAATTTAACCAAAGAAGTGAGAGACCTTTATAATGACAATTTTAAAACCCGAAAGAAAAGAACTACATAAAATGCCAGAAGGTAGAAAGACCTCCCATGCTCCTGTACTGGCAGATTTAGCATCATAAAAATGACCATCCTACCAAAAGCAATATACAGATTCAATGCTATACCAATTAAAATCCTCAAGCAATTCTTTAAAGAAATTGACCAAACAATCTCAACATTCATGTGGAGGCACAGAAGGCCCAGGATAACAAAAATAATCCTGAGTAACAAAAACAGTGCTGGGGGTATCACCATACCAAACCTTCACTTATACTTCCAATCCATGTAATATAATTCTTATAACAGAAAAATATAAATACAGTTGTTGCTTTTACATTAAATCCAGTCAAATGGAGTTTCTTTCTTTGAAGCAACTACATCAGTGCATGTTTTATTTTAAAAAAATTCTATATACTACTAGTATATATACTTTTATATATACTACTAGTAAAGAATATTGGTCTGAGGAAAGCCATTGTGAATGTATGAATGGGAATGCTACCTGACTCTTTAGGTATTTTCAAAACTAAATAAAATTAGGACTATAATCATCCTTACTAATTAACTGCTTACACAGGACTGTGATTCCAGGTTAGAGTGATGGGGACTGAATATTTGCCCCTGTTCCAGGAAGAATAGGTGGGATCCTGATCTGTTTGGAAGATCTCTGCTTGCTAGCATTCTAAACCTGCTCCATGATCCCTAAGCATGATGGCATTAAATAGCAGAAGGTTTTCTCACAAACAACAAGGACATACCATTGTTCTCTCTGGCAAGTATTGATGAACCCGGAAGTCTCAAAGACAGGGCAAAATCTCAAGAAATATGCTTCTTAGGTAGATTTTAGAAAGAGTCTTAAACCCAGACTGAAAATGGAGATCAAGGCAAAAGTCTTTTCAGCTAGTGCTTACTCTCAGATATGGCCCACCAGCTCTACTACATTTTACAAGATTCATCTGAGCCATCCCCTCCCCCAGACCATCATCCCCAAGAATTGAGAGGAGTCTAGAACAAGATCAGAGTGACAGTGATATGTTTTATTTTCCTGATTTGTGGGTTTTAATTTTTAGTTTTTTGGTTTTTAATATTGAAACTAGAAAAGCTTTCATGACAAGAACATTTCATGCCACTAAATCAATGTCCCTAATATCTTGTTTCACCCATTTGACATTTAAGCACAATGTAATTAAGTTTAAAGGTTAAAAAAAAGTTTTTTAAACTGTGTATCCTCAATATTCCTAGAACTGAGAGGAAATGCCTAGACACTCAATTTATTAAAATTGTTTTCAAGAGCCTTTGCTGCAAGCTGTCTGCAGCTCTCAGCTTCCAAGATGTCTGTGGTGGCTTAGCCTCCTCCAGCTTTGGCCAGCCAGTCATGCCGCCTCTGCTTTGAGAGACTGTACTTTCCCTCTGGAACCGTAAGCTGAATAAACCTCCTTTTCTCCCTTAAGTTGATTGACTTTGGGTGCTCTTTCACAGCAATAGTTAAGAGTAACTGTTACAGAAATTGGTACCGGGTAGTGGGGTATTGCTGTGACATTAAGAACAGCTGGTACCACAACGTGAAGTTGTTTGTGAAGCTGAGAGAAGTTGGTACCCAACGGTATGGCCAATGCAGTGATTTGGCTAATGTGCCTTTGGAACTGTTTGTTGGGAGAAATATGGAGAACTTTGAGACTTTGTGCTGGGAAAGTCTTTGGGTCTTGGCGATTGGGCCAAAGAGGCCATTCTCCTGAGAGCTCCGAGGAAAGCAATGCTGTAAGAGATGAATGCAGTGGAACCCAGCTTGGGATGGTCCAGAGGGGAACAGAGACCGTGTTTGCAACTGGATGAGTGACACATGGAGCCACGTGTTGGCCGAGAGTTTAGCGAAGTTTTACCCTCATCTTGAAAGCTTGCTTGAAGTTAAGCTGGAGTGCTTGGAAGAGGAAATTTCAAAGCAATGTAGTCTTGACAATGTGATATGGCTACATTTTAGTTGTCTTCAGAGTTATGAAAAAGAGCAAAGAATCAGGCAGGAAGAAGCAAAAACTGTAAAATCCAATGATGACAAATACAATGGCACACTTAAAGAATTGAACCAGGAAGAAGCAGAGAATGAAATGGCTTTTGAAGAGATTAGCTCCATTTGTAAATCAAAGCCTGCTCTTAATTTGAATAATAGGAGTGGCCCTAGTTTGAGGACAAGATCCTCAAGGAAGGCTCCCACTCATAAGAATGCAAATCCTTTTAGAAGAGGAGCTAAAGGGTGGAGTTCCAAAGCAAGAATTGGTTTCTCTTACCAAGCAACTGCCCAGGAGTGAAAGAGATGTTCAGCATACAGAAGCAGAATCAGCTGTGATTCAAGGGGGCCAGTCTTGGCAAAGTCCTCCACATGGTTCTGGCTTTAGAGGCATCAGTGATGCAAGAGGCAGGAGATCATGGAGTCCTCCTCCAAGATTTCAAAAATTGGCAGAATCCAGGCAGCCCAAGAAGGGCAGTTTGTGCTGTGGAGTTAAAGCCTGGTGTGCCATTGAGAAGTAAAGATGTTAGAGATTCCAGAGACAACATGGAACACCTGCCAAGGAGAGCTGTATACCTTGGGAGGAGTCAGCTCAAGAGACCAACATATTCTATGGGCAGCTGCATTGGAGGGGGTGGAACCAAACCCTTTGGAACTGAGATGATTTCAACAAGAGGCTCACCTGTTGGACTTGGAGCTACAAGATTTGGAGTTTGATCTGCTTGTTTTCATTCTTGTTATAGACCGATTTTTCCTGGATATGCCCCCATTCCTTCCTTTTGGAATGGGAATGTTTATTCTGTGCCATTGTATGTTAGAAGTATGTAACTTGTATTTTGATTTTACAGGAGGCTTTGGACTTTGGACTTTTGGACTGTTGGGACTATCATTGTAGTCTATGAAGACTTTTAAAGTTGGACTGAGTATGGTTCGCATAATGAGATGGCGATGAGCCTGTGGGGTCAGGGGTGGAGTATTATGGTTTGAAATGTGTCCCCCACAGTCTCATGTGTTTGGCAAGGTCATGGCACCTTGAGAGGTGGAGCCTTGCTGGAGGAAGGCAGTCACAAGGGGGTGGGCCTTGAGGTGAGTAGTCCTACCCTACCTCCAGGAGAAGTCAGCCTTTGCTGCAAGCAGTCTGCAGCTCTCAGCTTCCAAGATGTCTGCGGTGACTTAGCCTCCTCCAACTTTGGCCAACCAGCCATGCCGCCTCTGCTTTGAGAGACTGTACTTTCCCTCTGGAACCGTAAGCTAAGTAAACCTCCCTTTCTCCCTTAAAAAAATAAATAAATAAAATTGTTTTCACTTCTAACTCTCAAGCATGTCTATTTCTATATTTAAAAAAAATAAATAGTGATCACACAGTTAAATGTGAAGGAAGAAAAGAAAAAAATTTTCAATAGAAGCATCTTCCTTTTGTCCTACCAAGTTATTATGAACAGTGTACTGCTGCGTTTCTCCTTATAAGAGATAAATTACCTGCATACTTGAGTTAATATTAAAAGTCCATAATAAATTGCCATGATGCTTTGTCCTGATAATTTGCTCAAGATGTCAGTCATGAAAAATAACACATTATGTCAATTTTAATGTATTTGAAGAAATACTATTGAATTACCAAGCATTTGTTTCATTTTTTCATACTATAAACTTGAAGGCAAATGGAAACCTTATAGTCATTCAAAGTCACTTCTTTTTAAATAATTTTAAATTTAATATAGATAGGCCTGATTTTATTTCATAAAATTGTTTTCTTTTCTTTGTCTGTTTTAGTCTTTTACACAGAAGCTGCTGATTTTCTAATTACTGTTTGTAGGGAATATAGCTGAATAAACATACTATTTATTAGTACTCTCTTCTTTAGTGACTAGTTGTGAACACAAGGTCTGGGAAAACTTATAGGAAATCTCTGCAGAGAAACACAAAGATTCCTTTCATGTTGTCCAATTTTTATAGGTTGCTACCTGCTTCAATCACTTCCTAGACAACCTAAGAAATGAGAAGAAGACTGAATAGGAAAGTTTTTAACTGGTTAGAATTGTGTTACCTTTGATGAGCAATACTCTCTTGAGAGGTCTGAAAAGCTGATGCTGTTTGGTGACTGAAGTTCTAGAACTTAGTGATGTTTCATTTTATTTACCTGTGGATATATATTTCATGAAATCTCTCAGAAATACAATTACCCTAGCTGAGATTTTTCACATTTATCTCTGCTAAAGCCAAGTTCCCATTATCACCTGTCTTTATGAGAAGAAAACTGTAGTAAGCACTTTTCAAATATCAAAATCAATAGCAGTAAAACCTATTTTTATACAACAGGATGTTTTGACTAGAAACTCAAGTAATGTAAAACCTAATGCATTTCAAGTAAAGTTGTTATTGGAAGAAAAGTTTACCATTTGATCTAATTGTTGCTTTATTATAATTAATAATAAATGTGGTCATGTTTAATCAGTTTCTAAAGTTTAATAGAGATATTTGAACATATGAGTGAAAATAACACATAATTGAAGAAGGAGTCAACTTAACAACCACCTAAAACTATTGTGAATTTCAGATCTCAGAGTGTGAAGAAGGGAGCTAGAAAAGCAATTTCTAATAAAGTGACCTGTGTGTGAAATCTCCAACTTAAAGAGAAAATTCTTGGTAGGCATTTCTTGAGCAAGTATCACTGTCATCACTCAAATAGCACAATGAAGGCTTGTTTCAAGAGCAATAAAAAAGAAATAAAGGGAATTTATTACATGTAAGGGCCTTCATACAATACTTTTTTTTTAATTAAAAATTTAATTATACATTTTAAAATTTTTTACCAGTTCCCTCCCTCCCCCCTCCTCCCCCTCCCCTTCCCCCAGTGCCTCCCCCCCAATTCCCAGAGAGTCCTTTATTGTATACGCCTAACTCTCCACTGGGTCCTCCTCTCCGATGACATATAAGGACCCAGTGGCATTTTCATAAGCCCTTTCTCTTGTTCCCCTTAAGCATAAGATCACTACTATGGCTGTCAATCCCTTGCCTCCAGGGGTCTCGGTGCCCTTAACAGATGCTAGACTTTATGAGGGCAACAGTGCACTGGACATTGTGCAGGGCATGCAAAGTCCCATTATGATTGCTTTGGCCCCAACTATTGTTGAGAATCTTGCAAATCGTTGCTCCTCCCATCCTTTTGCTCTTACAATCTTACCGCCCACTCTTCCGCAAATGTCCCTGAGCTCCAGGATGGGGAGAGATTAGGCTGTCCTAGTTCTATGTGATTGATATAGAGTCTCTGAAGTTCTGGATTGTGGTTTGTTGATTTTCTTTTGCAGTTTTGCTGCTCCTGCAATTCCCTTCACTCCATTCTGCTGGGCACTGTATGTCACCCCCTGGCCAGAGACAAAAAGCTGTTAAACTGGAGTCTTGTTGTAATAGCACATTCAAGGGTAGATGTAATAAGAGTAGGAAACCTCACTGAGGAGGGGTCCATCACCCATTTGCAAAATGATTACTTTTTATCTTCTAGACTATATGCCCTCCCCTTCTGGTGAGATCAGGAAAGAACGTCTGTGAACTTAACCAGGTTTCTCATTACTTACTTGCAGACCTTGATGGAGGTCTATTTTCTCTGCTGTAACATGGTCTCCTCTCTCCTTGTTTCTGGTGTGGCCCTCCTAACCCATCTCTCTTGTTCATAATCCTTGCAATTACTGTGTTACATAGGTTTACTTTTGAGTGTCTCAATGTGGGCTAGGTGAGTTTGGTACTAGGAGCCACCTATTAGGAGTACATACGGCGCTTAATTTTCTAGGTTTGGGGGGCTGGAGAGGTGGCTCAGGGGTTAAGCCTCCGCCTTGCAGGCGGAAGGTCCTGGGTTCGGATCCCAGATCCCACGTATAGACGCCAGGCGGAAGCGGGGGTGGCCTGCGTTTCCGGTCCTGGTAGGGCGGAGCCTGTGAATCCCGGGGCAGGAGGAGGAGGAGGCGTCCATGGTGGTTCGCGAATTCGTCCGTGGTTGTACACACACACAGACACACAGACACACACACACACACAGACGCGCGCGCACATACACACGCATATGCATAGTTGAATAAATAATAATAAAAAAATATTTAAAAAAAAAAATTTCTGGGTTTGGGATACTTCACTTAATATAATTCTTTCTAATGACATCCATTTCCCAGCAAATTCCAGTAATTCATCATTTTTGATGGCTGGGTAGTACTCCATTGTATAGATGTACCACAGTTTCCTTATCCACTCGTCAACTGTTGGACATTTAGGTTGATTCCATGACTTTGCTATTGTAAACAGTGCTGCTATGAACATGGTCGAGCTTGTGCTATCAAGGCAAACCTCTGCTGCATGGGGGTTTATTCCCAAAAGTGGGATAGCAGGGTCATATGGCATTTCAATCTTTAATTTCTTTAAGAATCTCCAGACGGCTCGCCAGAGTGGCTGTATGAGCCTGCATTCCCACCAGCAATGTAGCAGAGTTCCCCTCTCTCCACATCCTCTCCAGCATTTGTCGTTGTTTGTATTGTGGATTTTTGCCATCCTGACCGGGGTGAGATGATATCTCAGGGAAGTTTTGATTTGCATTTCCCTGATGGCGAAGGAAGTGGAGCATTTTTTAAGATATTTGTTAGACATTTTAATTTCATCCCTGGTAAAGTTTCTTTTAAGTTCCAGGGCCCATTTTTTAATTGGGCCAGTGTTTTCCTTGGAGTTTAATTTTGTAAGTTCTTTGTGCACTCTGGACAGTAGAGCTCTGTCAGATATGTGGTTAGTGAAGATTTTCTCCCATTCTGTGGGTTGCCTTTGAGCTCGTGTGACAATCTCTTTATCTGAACAGAAGCTCTTTAATTTCACAAGATCCCAACTGTTGAGAGTTGGTAGCAGTGACTGTGCCATTGGATGTCTGTTTAGGAAGTGTTGGCCTAGCCCAATCAGCTCGAGGGAGTTCCCTATCCTTTCAACTATGGTTTTTAAAGTCTCAGGCCTGATATCAAGGTCCTTGATCCATTTGGAATTAAGTCTTGTACATGGTGACAAGTACGGGTCCAGCTTTAATCTTCTGCATGTGGAGATCCAGTTTTGCCAGCACCATTTGTTGAAGATGCTGTTCTTTTTCCATTGGATTCTTTGGGCCCCTTTGTCAAAGACCAAATGGCTGTAACTTTGTGGGCTTATATCTGGGTCTTCAATCCTTATCCATTGATCTGTGTGTCTATTTTGGAGCCAGTACCAGGCTGTCTTTATAACTATGGATTTGTAATATAGACTTAGGTTTGGTATGGTAATACCTCCAGCTGTGTTTTTGTTACTCAGGATTGTCTTTGCTATCCTGGGTCTTTTGTGCCTTCATATGAACTTCGAGATTGTTTGGTCAACTTCTTTGAAGAATTGCTTCAGATTTTGATTGGTATAGCATTGAATCTGTATATTGCCTTTGGTAGGATGGTCATTTTTACAATGTTGATTCTGCCAATCCAGGAACAAGGGAGGTCTTTCCACCTTCTGGTGTCTTCTGCAATTTCTTTCTTTAGGGTTTGAAAGTTTTCATTGTAAAGGTCTTTTACCTCCTTAGTTAGGTTTATACCAAGGTATTTCATTTTTTTAGGGGTTATAGTAAATGGCATGGTTTCTCTCAAGGCTTTTTCACTTCTTTCATTCTGGGCATATAGGAAGGCCTCTGATTTTTGCACATTTATTTTGTATCCTGCCACCCTGCTGAACTTCTCAATTAGTTCCACGAGCTTCCTGGTGGAGTTTTTGGGATCCCTCAGGAATAAGATCATGTCATCTGCAAATAGGGATAGCTTGACTTCTTCCTTGCCGATTTGGATCCCTCTTATGTCCCTTTCTTGTCTTATGGCTTCAGCTAAGACTTCAAGTACAATATTGAATAGAAGTGGTGAGAGTGGACAGCCTTGTCTAGTTCCTGATTGAAGTGGGAATGCTTCCAATTGTTCCCCATTGAGCATAATCCTTGCTGTGGGCTTGTTGTATACAGCTTTTATTATATTGATAAAGGTTCCTTCCATTCCTACTGTCTCTAGTGTTTTGATCATAAAAGGGTGTTGGATCTTGTCAAAAGCTTTTTCTGCATCTATCGAGAGTATCATGTGGTCTTGGACTTTGGACTGGTTTACATGATGAATTACATTTATTGATTTGCGTATGTTGAACCAACCTTGTGCGCCGGGGATGAAGCCCACTTGGTCCCCATGAATGATCTTTTTAATATGTTTTTGAATCCGATTTGCTAGGACTTTGTTGAGAATCTTTGCGTCTGTGTTCATCATGGAGATCAGCCTATAGTTTTCTTTTTTGAGTGAATCTTTATTAGGTTTTGGGATTAAAATGATATTAGCTTCATAGAAGGAATTTGGTAGTGTTCTTTCCTTTGCTATTTGATGGAACAATTTAAGGAGTATTGGTGTTATTAACTCCTTAAATGTCTGGTAGAACTCTGTGCTGAATCCATCTGGTCCAGGACATTTTTTGGTGGGAAGATTCGAGATTACTTCCTCAATTTCCTTATATGTTATAGGACTATTTAAATAATTCACAACTTCCTGATTCAATTTAGGTAAGTTGTGTTTACTTAGAAATTCATCCATCTCTTTTGTGTTGTCAAACTTCACAGAGTATAAGTTTTTGAAATATGATGTTATAATTCTCTGGATTTCTTGGGTATCAGTAGTGATAACTCCATGTTCATTTCTAATTTTGTTAATTTGGGTTTTCTCTGTCTTGCTTTTGGTTAGTTTAGCTAGGGGTGTATCAATCTTATTGATTTTTTCAAAGAACCAGCTTTTTGACTGGTTGATTTTCTCTATCGTTTTCTTAGTCTCGATTTCAGATATTTCTCCCCTTATTTTGCTAATCTCTTCTCTTCTACTGCTTTTGGGATCAGATTGCTCTAGTTTCTCTAAAGCTTTCAGCTGCATTGTTAAGTTGTTTATTTCTGATGTTTCCATTTTTTTGACGTGGGCATTAAGAGCTATGAACTTACCTCTTAGAACAGCTTTCATTGTGTCCCAGAGATTTGTTAGTTGTATTTTCGTTATCATTCACTTTCAGGAAATCTTGAATTTCCTTTTTAATTTCTTCCTGAATCCAGTTCTCATTCAGCATCATAGTGTTAAGTTTCCAGGAGTTAGTGTATTTTCTCTTGTTTGATGTGTTGTGGATGTCCAGCTATAGTCCGTGGTGGTCTAATAGGGCACAGGTTAGAATTTCAACTTTCTTGTATATGTGTAGAATCATTTTGTGGCCCAATATGTGATCTATTTTGGAGAAAGTTCCGTGTGCTGCTGAGAAAAATGTGTATTCTTTGGTGCGTGGGTGAAAAGTTCGATAGAGATCTGTGAGGTCCATTTCTTTCAGGGTTTGATTAAGTTCCAAAGTGTCTCTGTTAAGCTTTTGACCTGTTGATCTATCCCATGTAGAGAGGGCGGTGTTGAAGTCCCCAAGAATTATCGTTTGGGGGTTGATTTCTTGCTTTAGACGCTGTAAGGTTTTCTTAATGAATGTGGAGGGGCCCGTTTTGGGTGCATATATGTTCAGTATTGTGAAATCTTCCTGGTGAATTGTACCTGTGACTAAAATGTAGTATCCATCCGTGTCTCTTATAATTTTTTTTGGTTTGAAATCCACTTTGTCTGATAGCATAATGGCTACCCCTGCCTGTTTTCTGCTTCCATTTGCTTGTAGAATTGTTGACCAGCCTTTTATTTTTGGAGCGTGCCTATCTTTTGTGGTGAGATGGGTTTCCTGCAGGCAACAGATTGATGGATTGTGATTTTTAATCCAAGTTTGTAATCTGTGTCTCTTGATCGGTGAATTAAGTCCATTAACATTTAGTTTTATAATGGAGAAACTATTGTTAATTCCAGACATTTATTATGTTTAGTAGCTTTTATAAGTATATTGCTTCGCTTTTAATGGTGTTATATTTGCCTTCTGTTCTCCTGGATATGCCTGTTTTTTTCTTCACGCTTGAGTATCATTTCTAGCATTTTTTGAAGGCCTGGTTTGGTGGCCATGTATCCCTTAAAGTTGTCTTTGTGCTGGAAAATTTTTCTTTCTCCCCCGATCATGACTGATAGTTTTGCAGGGTAAATCAGCCTGGGTTGACATTTTTGCTCATTCAATACTTGAAGTATGTCTCTCCAAGCTCTTCTTGCTTTTACTGTTTCGACTGAGAAGTCATTTGTTATTTTAGTAGGCTTGCCTTTAAAAGTGACTTGTTTTTTCTCCCTTCAAGCTCTCAGCACCAGTTCTTTATCTTGAATGTGGAGTGTTTTAACTATTATTTGCAGCGTTAACTATTATTTTGGTCATATCTGTTTGGGGTGCGGAATGCCTCTTGTATATGAATGGGCCTCTCTTTTTTTAGATGAGGAAAGTTTTCCTTGATGATCGTTTGAAAAATTTCCTCAGGGGTGGTATTTTGAGATTCTTGCTCCGGTATTCCATGAATACGCATGTTAGGCTTCTTCAGGGTGTCCCATATCTCTTGGATATTTCTCTCAAGTATCTTTTTGGCTTTAACAACCTCTTCCATTGAGCTGGTTAGTACTCCCACTTTATCTTCAAGGTCTGAATTCTGTTTTCTGCTTCATTAGTTCTGTTGATAAGACTCTCTGTGGCGTTCTGGTTGAAGATAACTTGTCTTTTAGCTCAGTTTTAAACTCTGCTTGAGTTTGTTTTAACTGCTCTATGCCACTTTTGTTTCTTGCACTGTTTTTCTCAACTCCTCCAGATGTCTGATGTGTTCCTCTTCAAAGCGATTGATTCGATTATGTAATTCCTCCCAGATTTCCTCTTTCATAGTATTGAACATGGTGATGATCATATTTTGAAAGTCGTTATCCTGGGTCAGGCTTTCTTGGCCTTTTTCCACGGGTTTGTTCTTGTTGGAGTCTAACATTATGGGATTAATTTCTTCAGTGGGAAATTTGTTTACTTGAGTGTTGCTTCTCATGGATTTGCACTTTGACTTTGGCATTGTCATTTTAACTCTTAAGATCTCTCAATTTCACTAAACTGAATTATTTGGCCTGGGGTACTGGTGGGCAGGGCCTGAACGGGGACTTACCTAGGGCGCGGGGTGAGGCGTGTCCCTACTGGCGGAGCGGGGTGGGGTGAAAAGGGAGGATGGGCGCGTCAGCGTGGAGCTATTTAACCCGATGGCAGCTGGGGCGGGGCCCGGGCGCAGGGGGAGGTCCTCCTCCTCGTCCCTAGGCCCCGCGTGGCTCCGGCTGGATGGTGGGAGTCGGAGCCGGGTCCCTGTGGGCTGACCTGGGGTCCTAGGGCTAGCGGTGAGGCCCGGCTGGACCTCGCATGTGCATCCCAACTGGTGGAGCGGGGTGGGGTGAAAAGGGAGGATGGGCGCGTCAGCGTGGAGCTATTTAACCCGAGGGCAGCTGGGGCGGGGCCAGGCGCAGGGGGAGGTCCTCCTCGTCCCTCGGCCCCCGCGCGGCTCCGGCTGGATGGCGGGAGTCGGAGCCAGGTCCCTGTGGGCTGACCTGGGGTCCTAGGGCGCGCGGTGAGGCCCAGCTGGATCTCGCGTACGCGTCCACGACCGGCGGAGCGGGGTGGGGTGAAAAGGGCCATACAATACTTTTTAAATGTATTTAATTACAAAACATATATTAGGTAATGACATGTCTTGGTTATGGAAAGAAAAGCACAGACTCCAGATAAAAGATAATAAATTTATACTAGAATACACTTGGTATTACCTAGATCTTGTGTTAAAAATAATATATTGATTCGTTTAAACTAATTCCACTATCTTATTAGTATAGTGTTTAGAAAAAAATGTGTAGAGGAATAGAGCATGGTGTTTGAATTTTAATTCTTTGAAAATATGTGGTGATTAAGCTATAAAACCCACTCAAAGTTAAATTGTTAAAGATTGATGTTGTTTTGTCAATTTCACTTCAAAGTATGTAATTATGCATTTACTCCCTTGAGTCTACTTCCTAGTCCACACATTTAATCTAATTTCAATCTTTTTCAAAACCAAATACATATATCTAACATGCCCTACATTGTCAGAAATGGGCATCTTTGGGAACAAGTATGCATCCTGAAATTTGTTTCTACTTACAGATGATTTTTGTGTCACTTCATAACCTGTGTTGAACATATTCCTGACCAGGAATAAAATTCAGTGCTTAGATGAAAGAATGCATATTATATAAAATGTAGCAATTCTACAAATATTTTGTTAAAATAAATTAATCTTCATGCCTTTATTTATTGAAAAGTAATATAATTTGCATACAACTATTAATTTTAATGTCTTTAAGTAAAATGGGCTATAAGACTTTATATATACACATATTCAATATATGCAATATAAATTCATATTATATACACATAGTTACATATTCAACTTCAAACTTTTCTTAATGTGAGAACAGCATGTACACAACGTTTTTGAATACCAGTTCATGTTTTAAAAAATGTCACTGTGTTCATGTTCTTTCTAGAGAATCATTCACTCCAAAGAGATTGTAAATTTAAATGTAAATTCATGGTTATCTTAGAACATTTTAATTTTAAGCATAGGTTATTAAATCTATGTAATTTCTTGAATAAAATATTACATTTTCCCCATATATGTGTACAATTTTTATGGCAATAAAAAATGAAGGGAAAACATTGCAAATTTGTGCTTGCTGAAAGGAATAACTAGGTCACTGCTAATGAAGTTTGCTTCTGGAGTATTCATCTCCATATTTTATCTTATGATTTAAGATTTTCTTTTCCAATTTAATTGACATGTCATCAACACTTATTGTAATGAGCTGGCAGTGTGTGTGTGTGTGTGTGTGTGTGTGTGTGTGTGTGTGCATGCATGCACCATGGCTCATGTATGATATCAGGACAAGGTGGAGTTGGTCTTCTCCACTTTTTGGAGTTCTCATTTCTGTATGATTGAAGCATAGATGTCACACTAGCTCTAAACCCTCTAACAACCTGAGACATGTCACAGCCCCTTTGCAACCTCTATTCATTTCCATATTTGTGTCACATCCTTCACACGTTTTTCCTGGCTTCAGATTTTTCAAAAGAATTCATCTATTTCATGATACCTTCTCATCCATGGTAGCATTACCCTGTCTTAACTCCCATTTCTTAATATATTATAAAATTTTGTGTTTGCATTCTGTTTGTTCAGTCTTTTCAAATTTTTATTTACTTTTAATTTTTCTACTTTTATGAGCATATTGTGTATTCATCCCAGATTCCTGCCCTCTACCTCCCTTCCATCCCCTCCCTTTCCTTCACCATTTTCTCCCACTCCCTCTCACTTTTCCTCCTATGTGTGTCTATGGACCCAAGTTTAGTCTTGATTCAAATTATCAATAGTTTGATATTGTGTCACCTGGGCTACATTGTTTAATTGTCAGAACTCTGTGTAACTATTTGTTCTGTTTTCTATTTTCATCAACTGTTTATGCATTTTATCTATTTTGTACCTTTTAAAAAAGTGTTGGCTCATTTATTTTGTATGATTTGACCTTTTAAATGTTTTATTCAAGTGGTAAATAGAGATAAATATAGAGAAAGCCAGTGAACGTGGCCCATGATATGTATGTAGGAGTCAGGGTGTTTTTCAAAAATCTTTTCTCTGGGGTTCCCTATTCTTTCATCTAGGGGTTTTCTAGTCTCTGGTCTAATTTTAAGGTCTTGATTCATTTGTAGTTGATTTTTTTTGTGCATGGTGTTAAGTAAGGTTCAGTTTCAATCTTCTGCATGTAAATATTCAGTTTTGGCATTAGTTGAAGAGGCAAACTTTTTCCAATGGTATTTCTGAGCACTTATGTGAAAAAGCAAATGAATGTAGGTGTATGAGCTTATGTCTAGATCTTTAATCCTTATCCAATAATCTATTAATCTATTTTGGAGCCAGTACCATAATGGATTTGTAGTATAAATTAAGGTCAGATATGGTGATACCCAGCAGAGATTTTAACACTCAGAATTGTTTTTGCTATCCTGCGCCTTTCATAATTACATGTGAATTTTGATATTGATTTGCCAATTTATGTAAAGAATTGCCTTGAAATTTTGATTGGCATTGCTTTGAAATTAAATATTGCTTTTGGCAGGATTGGCGCTTTTATGATATTAATTCTACCCATCCAGTAGCATGGGAGGTCTTTCCAATTTAGAGAGTTTGCTGAAATTTCTTTCTTTAGGGTTTATTGCACAAGTCTTCATTGCACAAGTCTCTCACATCCTTGGTTAGATTTTATACCAAGGTATTTCATTTTTTTAAGGGCTATGGTAAATGGAATTGTTTTTTAAGGACTTTCTCAGTTTTTTCTCTTTGATGTATGAGAAAGTCGTTGATTTTTGCATATTAATTTTGCTACCTGCCACTCTGCTCAACTTATGTATTTGCTCCAGGAATGTTCTGGGGGAATTTCGGAGGGCGTCTCAGGTTTAGAATTATGGCATCTACAAATAGGGGTATCTTGACTTCTTTTCCTATTTGTTTCCCTTTTATGTCCTCACATTACTGGGTTATACCTTAAATAGCATATATTAAATACTAAATATTACATATAACATAAATTTTTAGTAAATTGTATTAATTAAATATGTTAATTTTTATATATCAGCATACTTATAGGAATAAATATATGTTCATTCCTGTAAGTAAGTACACTAGGGTGGAGGACTCAGAGGGAGGTTTGTCATTCACACCAAAGGATGCTGCAGGGGAGGGAGGAAGGGGGAGGCACTGGGAGAAGAAGAGGGAGGGAGAGGGGTGAAAGGAAGGGGAAAAGAGATGGAGAGTGGAAGGGGGACTGGGGAAGGGAGGAGGGAGGGAGAGGACTGGGCTACCTATTGAGCCTGTATAACTGGGAAAAAAAAAGAAAAAATACAATGTGGGAGGAAAAAATGAATTAGAGAATACAACAATGGATTACAAGTCCTCTATTCCCTATGATCATTCTGTAATACTATTCATGATACCTTTGTGGCACTACCAATTCAGGGAAGCCCTAGCCCAGCTCTCAAATTCAAGACAAGCCTGGACATGCCTCAATAGAGGACCATGCAGGCAGGGGGATGAACAACCAATGGGAAACGGCCTCTAACTTGCCCCTACAATGGACACCTAGTAAGTAGTTAAATATTGGTGGCTGCACCCCCCAGGAGGGATGGCAACACCTGATTGGACCCTGACTCTATGTAAGCCTAAATGCCCTTAATAACTCAGAATCTGTGGCATCTCCTCCACTGCTGCTTCTCACCTGATTCCCAGGGTCTGGTGATGACCCTGTCGCCAGCTCACCCATTTGCCTCAAGCCTGGAGGCCCCTCTGTCCCCCGTCCCTTCCCTTTACATAATTTCTCTGTTAAGCTTGAATAATTTTATTAGTATTTCTAACATCATAGGTTAGAAGTAATAAATGCTCTGAGTTGTTATCTGAAAAGTTCTTTATTTTTGCTTGTATTTGGAGAATGTGTCATGTGGTGCAGCATTCTGAGATGTCTGTGTTCTTCCCTTTTGGATGTCAAAACCTTCTGCTGTTTTGTCTCTTGGCCTCTGACCTCGAGGAAAAGTCAGCCACTGATTCTGTCCTAGTTTCCCTCTGTGTGCAAAGTGGATTAAAACTTCATGTTTACTTTTGGAGTGATGTCACTGAGATTAAACGCATGATGAAATACGGAGAGTTTGGTGTATTTTCCTCCTGCAGAGGCTGATTTAGCTTTTTGGGTCTGTAGACTGAGGTTTTTCACAATTTTAGAATTTAGGTCAATTTTTTACAAATGGTGATTTATGTTTTAAAGCTTTCTGTCATTTGAATATTTCTGACAGCATCATAACATTTCTTCTCTTCCATATAGAAAATGGAAGCAGTTGAGTATTGTTCTACATAATGTATATAATGATTTGAGGCTACAGGTGAAGAACATATAATGCAGTATTTTCTATTTCTAGAGGCAAATATAATTCCTTTATATTCCTTTCTGCCTGTTTTCAAATAATAATCACTATCACAGGTGAATACAATGAATTTATATTTTCACACCTTAATTCTCTCTCACATCCCTTTCCCTTTTCCCATTAAATTCTGTCATTTTCTCTAACAATATCCCTCCTGTTTTCATGTCTTTTAGCATTTGTGGCCCACTGTGATAAATGTGAATTAGCTTTGATGTGCCTAAGCATTAGATGGAACATGATTCATTTAGAGGAGGTATAAGATTAAGGAAAACACCTTCCCTCTCCCCAACAGTATTAATCCTCAGCAGTGTCTCAGGGATGTGTGTAGCCTCTTGAGGTCTTTCCCCTTCCATGGTGAAATGTTGATAGTAAAATCCTGTGGGTCTTGTGTAATCACAGAGACCTACAGTGAGTTCACTGATTTTTCTAAATTCTGCTTGCATCACATCCTCTTTGTATTTTAGTAAATTTTAATGGATACAGAGAATGAAATACAGATGAGTTTTTTAGACATTTGGTAAGTTCTAAAAGAGCAATGTGGTTCTTTAGCTTCATCCAAACTTTAATGTATTATAATTGTAAAGAAAGACTTGGAACTCAAACCTATTTCAGCATATTTAATATGAAAATGCCAACAAAAGACTGAATACTTTGTCTTGCACTCCCTTAATGGGTGGGATGTGACTATCCTATGGACTTGGTGCCTACAAATTATTTTTTCCTGTAGGTTCATAACAGGTAAAATCTGATTTATTATTTTAGATCATATTTTGCCAGGATATAGGGAAATATAAAAATCATATTTTTCTTAAGCTCTTCAAATATATTGTATTGCTATTATTGTTCCAGTTGTAATATGCCTTTCAGATTATTTGCTCTGTGAATAAATTAATAAATTTAGGCAACATGGTAATGGGTCATTTTCCAGTTAGACTCTATATTCCTAATCACAGTAGGTGATTATATGCTGTGATATAAATATATATCTGCATATTTGGTCCAAGTTTCTTTATACATAGAGGATATATTTAAAATGAGATGTGCTAAAAGATCTTTAAAGGTCATATGAATACTATATATAGATTCAATAATAATAAAATAAAGAGATATTTCTGAGAAAATGTGATGATCTGTCATTATCAAAATGAAATATATTTTCCTACTGTGAAACAGTCTTGTGAATTTCCCAATTGTAACTCTGGATCATGAAGCAAAATATTGTTGTCATCTTAAAATTTTGTTAGTATCAAGCAATTGAAACAGAAAGAATTAATATGTAAAAATGTTCTCCAGCACACCAGAAGTCTGCTGTCATTGTGTTTCACATATAATTCCACATTCTTAGTTTCTCTTAAAGACGAATTGTTGAATGATGAATTTGCTTCAGATATCTGCGGGTATTTTCCTTTCTCCTAGATACAATCAAGTAAGACACATTGTTCTAAAGAAGAAATAAGCTTAAGCCATTCTCTTACCAAAGCCACAGATTGACTGTTCTGATCTATTTCCACTCTTTACCCACTTAGAGCAATTCACTTTCGTTCCCCACAAGAGAAGACTTGGAAGTGCATCAAAGACAAACTTGAAATTGGGTTAACCCCTTGATTCTCAGTTTCTTCCAAATGGAATCAAAAGTGTGGAGAGCAAGTTAAAACCTAATTTTAGATTCTGCAATTGGAAATCTTGGGGAAATATATTCTCATTTTCCTTCATTTGTTTTATTCAGTTTCTCTTCTTCTAATTAATTAATGGATACTGTTTTGCTGCTGTGCACTTGTTAAGCTCTTATACTAATTCGTGGAAATCATATTTTAAATAGCATGCTTTTTAACTTCAAAGACACAGCCATTTTCACTTCACCTCAATAGCTTCAATAGCTTCATTGTCTACTTCTTTAATTTCTGATTCAGATTTGCTTTTGTGAAATTTACCTTTCAAAACAGGAAAATTTATTTGTGAAGGATATTTTTCTCTCCTTTTAAAAACAGAATAGGCCATCTCATGATTTGAATATACAACGATGGAAATAAATAAAATGAAATGCAGTAAGATAGTTGCTTTTCCTTAAAGAACACCTATATTTACACTAACCTCACTCATTTAATCATTGCTACTTTTTCATGTACATACATGTGTATACTCGTTTTACACATAGGTACATATACATGTACAGGTGCACTTGCGTATGCATGCCCTTGGCTACATGACAGAAGAGTGTTTCTCAGTTGTCTTTTATTCCTTCTTATTTTCAGAGAGATGGTTAATCAATGACTTGATGTTCATCAAAAGGTCTATCCTGATAAACTGACAAGCTCCAAGGAAATCACTTGTCTCTTATTTCTCAGCGCTGGGATTACCAGCATGTACCACATGTCCAGATTTTTTTTTCCTCATTAAACTTTGTTTTAATGGGTCTCAAAATTCTCTGACAGATTTTTTTGGTCAAGTTGTTTCCATTTAAAAAGTACTGATTTTAAAAACTAATAACTTAAAACTGCCACACACAGAAAAATGGTCCACAAAAACATTCTCCTTTCCTTCTGAAGGTTTTACGATGCATTGTTATCATTAACCAGTCTTTTACTATTAAACTTAAATGGCCAATTGAGACAAACAGTTCTGAGACCGTTCTCCCACCACTGATTAAGACTGGGGTGGCAGGTGTTAGGGGTAATATTCATTTAGCCTTCTGAGCTTTCTGAGCAGACTTGGTGACCTTGCCAGCTCCAGCAGCCTTCTTGTCCACGGCCTTGATGACACCAACAGCAACGGTCTGCCTCATGTCACAAACAGCAAAACGACCAAGAGGAGGATAGTCAGAGAAGCTTTCCACACACATGGGCTTGCCGGGAACCATGTCAACAATGGCGGCATCTCCAGACTTCAGGCACTTAGGGACATTTTCCAACTTCTTACCAGAACGGCAGTCAATCTTTTCTTTCAGCTCAGCAAACTTGCAAGCTATGTGAGCAGTGTGACAAGCCAATACAGGGGCAGAGCCAGCACTAATCTGGCCCGGATGGTTCAGGATAATCACTTGAGCAGTGACGCCAGCTGCTTCCATTGGTGGGTCATTTTTGCTGTCACCAGCCACGCCTCGACGTACATCTTTGACTGACACATTTTTCACGTTGAATCCCACATTGTCCCCAGGAAGAGCTTTACTCAAAGCCTCATAGTGCATTTCAACAGACTTTACTTCAGTTGTGATATTGACTGGTGCAAAGGTGACCACCATGCCGGGTCTGAGAACACCAATTTCCACTCCGCCCACAGGGACAGTACAAATACTGCCAATTTTGTAGACATCCTGGAGGGGCAGGCGCAAAGGCTTGTCGATGGGGTGAGTTGGTGGGAGGATGCAATCCAAAGCCTCCAGTAGCATGATTCCACTTGCACTGCCATCTTTCCTGGTGACTTTCCATCCCTTGAACCAAGGCATATTAGCACTTGGCTCCAGCATGTTGTCACCGTTCCAACCAGAAATTGGCACAAATGCTACTGTGTCAGGGTTGTAGCCAATTTTCTTAATGTAGGTGCTGACTTCCTTAACAATCTCCTCATATCTCTTCTGGCTGTAAGGAGGCTCAGTAGAATGCATCAGCTGTTTCATACCCAAAGTGTAAGCCAGAAGGGTCTGCCCATTTTTGGAGATACCAGCCTCAAATTCACCAACTCCAGCAGTAACCATCAGGACTGCACGATCAGCCTGAGATGTGCCTGTAATCATGTTCTTGATAAAGTCTCTGTGTTCTGGGGCGTCAATAATGGTTACATAGTATTTGCTGGTCTCAAATTTCCACAGGGAGATATCAATGGTGATACCACGCTCACGTTCAGCTTTCAATTTGTCCAAAACCCAGGCATACTTGAAGGAGCCCTTTCCCATCTCAGCTGCCTCTTTCTCGAATTTCTCAATGATTCGCTTGTCAATCCCGCCACATTTGTAGATCAAATGACCGATCGTGGTGGACTTGCCAGAGTCTATGTGTCTAATGACGATGATGTTGATGTTAGTTTTTTCCTTGCCCATTTTGGCTTCGGTTTAGCGGTGATTTTCACAACACATGCGTCCTGATGGCAAACCCGTTGTGAAAAAGCCAAATGTTTTATATTGACACTAAAGTTTGAACACAGATCCTTATGTTAAGATGGACAGCACTTTGTTAACTAATCCTTACCGAATTTTCCCTGCACTTTTATCTTTTTAGAAACATTATATTTGAATAATTATATTCTGTTTATACTTTGAAGATTGTGCAGTCCTGGAATTTTATTTTTTATTTTTTGGTTATAAGTTTTTATTTTTTGGTTATAAGTAAGAGTAATAGCACAAAGGCAGCATACTTTTTTGGATATGAAAAGACACGTAGAGCAGGAACCATGCCAATGGTGGAAATATTTGCACCAGTAGCTCCTTTAATGAGCCCTTAGAATTCCTTCACTGGAACTATGCTACCCATTCGCCAAAATCCTAGATGTCAAGAGACTCTGACAGATATAAGGAAAAGTTTTCTCATTTATTTTTTATGACAAAACCCATATTAAGACAAATGCATACCAACATTTTATGTGACATGGAAGCTTTTGAAATTAAAAAAAGTTCTAGTGAATACAGTATTTTTTAATTAACCAAATTTGTTTTTGACAGGTTTGTGCACATATTTAATATATAATGATTACTCTTACTCTGGCTTCTAGTGCCTTCTTTTTGCCCCTGTCTAGACAACACCTTACTGCTACAGATATATCACATTCATGTCTGGTTTTGGATGACAAAGTGAATTTAACTAGCGAAAAATCATCATTTATGGTTATTAAAGCAAACCTGGATAGACTCAGAAATGGACATACAACTTGAATGTAATGGTTCCTCTTCTGTAAGAATTTATCAATAACCTATAGTTGAGCAATAAGGGACCCATTGATCCCTGCCCCATCCATGATTGATTATTGACATAGTCAGTCTTGTGTAGGGCCAGAGTGCCAGAAGTTGCTATATAAGTTGTCTGGGAAAAGAAAGAATCAATTGTCTTACCTATGTAGGAACCTTAAAAACTATAAACAACCTAATAGAAAAGATGAGCCTAACTGTGCAACAGTGTTATAGCTGTTACGGGGTTATCAATCCCCTCAAATTGTATTTGAGGCCTACTCCACAGGAGCAAGCTTGCATCCGAATTAAACAACCTTTTGGTGTTAGCTTATAGCTCAAATAGGAAAACATAGTTTTTTAATACAGGATCTAACTGCATTGACAAATGCTACTCTAAGCCTTAATAAGAGAACTCTCTTTTCACAGTGAATGCCAATCAAAGTAGAGATTCATGGGTGTCCAAGAGGCTGACAATAATTGGAGACTGATAATCTAATGAATAGTCTTAAACTGGAAATTTCTGTCACCCCTTTAAGACTCAAGGAACATTGTGGAAGAGGGGCCGGAAAGTATGTAAGAGTTAGAAGATAGCAAGAAGGGCAGCCAAGTAACAGCCTTTGAGCAAAACAGAGCAGCTATGGCTAACTGTGTATTTTAAAGGACTATATTCAATGATGAATGGGCAGCCCTGAAGTAGCGTGACTATGTACCATTTTGTGATATTATGATAATAAAATGGAAAACTTAGCAAAGCCTGTTTTTTCAGATTGCATTGAATTCTTGGTATGAATCATATGTCAACTAGAACAGGATACTTATGACTTTCTTTGTTTAAGATAGATAAGTCTTTCTTATGAGCACATTTAAGAGAGCAAGGTGGAGATAGTCTATGAACTCTGGCTTCTTCAAAGTTTAACGCCATAAGACGTTGGACTAATGCATTGAATGTATTCTGAACATTGAGACAGAATTTTGTGTGGTGTTAACTTAATTTCCATACATAAAATTTCAGAGTGTGATCTGAGAATTACTTTTGAAGCTTAATACTCAGCTCTGGTCTTCAAATTTTCCATATCTTTTATAAGCACTAAAATACCTTATGTTGTTGAAATCACGTGTTTTGTGAAATCAATCACGCCTACATGTGCTTATAAAAAATTAAAATTCACGGGGCTGGAGAGGTGGCTCAGGGGTTAAGCCTCCACCTTGCAGGCGAAAGGTCCTTAGTTCAGATCCCGGATCCCACGTATAGACGCCAGGCGGAAGCGGGGGCGGCCTGCGCTTCTGGTCCTGGTAGGGCGGAGCCTGTGAATCCCGGGGCAGGAGGAGGTGGAGGCGTCCATGGTGGTTCGTGGGTTCGTCCCTGGTTCTACACACACACACACACACACACAGACACACGTGCGCACATACACATGCATATGTACACAGTTGAATAAATAATAAAAAAATTAAAATTCACATTCTTACATTCACATATGTATTTCACTACAAATTGGTAATTTTTTGTAAAATTATTTGAGGACTATTTTAATTCTTTTTGTGGAACTGTTTGCATCTAACAAATTCTGATGCATATCAAGTTCTTCTGGTTGTTGGAATATTTTTCTCTTTTCCCTTGTGTTATTTACTGCACAGAAATATTTATAAAAATTAATGTGACCACAAAGAACTTAGAAAACTAAACACCAAGGAAACCAATGGCCCAATTAAAAAATGGGCCCTGGAATTTAAAAGAAACTTTACCAGGGATGAAATTAAAATGTCTAACAAATATCTTAAAAAATGCTCCACTTCTTTAGCCATCAGGGAAATGTAAATCAAAACTTCCCTGAGATATCATCTCACCCTGGTCAGGATGGCAAAAATCCACAATTCAAACAACAACAAATGCTGGAGAGGATGTGGAGAGGGGAACTCTCCTACGTTGCTGGTGGGAATACAGGCTCATACAACCACTCTGGCGAGCAGTCTGGAGATTCTTAAAGAAATTAAAGATTGAAATGCCATATGACCCTGCTATTCCACTTCTGGGAATAACCCCACATACAGCAAAAAATCACCTTGATAGCACAAGCACGACCATGTTCATAGCAGCACTGTTTACAATACCAAAGTCATGGAATCAACCCAAATGTCCAACAGTTGACGAGTGGATAAGGAAACTGTGGTACCTCTATACAATGGAGTACTACTCAGCCATCAGAAATGAATTAATGCAATTTTCCGGGGAAATGGATGTTATTAGAAACAATTATATTAAGTGAAGTATCCCAGGCTCAGAAAATTAAGCACCGTATGTACTCCCTAATAGGCGGCTCCTAGTACCAAACACACCCAGCCCACCTAGAGACACTCAAAGATAAATCTCTGTAATACCCACAGTAATTGCAAGGATTATGAACAGGAGGGATGGGGTAGGAGGGCCACACCAGAAACAAGGAGAAAGGGGACCATGTTACAGCAGAGAAAATAGGCCTCCATCAAGGACTGCAATTAAGTAATGAGACATCTGGTTAAGTTCACAGACTTTCGTTCCTGATCATTTACAACTGAGGGGGTATGATCTCACCAGAAGGGGAGGGCATATAGTCTGGCAGATAAAAAGTAACCATTTTGCAAATGGGTGATTGACCCCTCCCTCACTGTGGTTTCCTACTTTTATTACATCTACCTTTGAATATACTCTTATAACAAGACTCTAGTTTAACAACTTTTTGTCTCTGGCCAGGGGGTGACATAAAATACCATCAGGATGGAGTGAAGGGCATTGCAGGAGCAGCAAAACTGCAAAGAAAATCAACAAACCATAATCCAGAACTTCAGAGACTCTCTATCAACCACCTAGAACTAGGCCAGACTAATCTTTCCCCATCCCGAAGCTCAGGGAAATTCACAGAAGAGGAGGACAGTAAGATTGTAAGAGCACGAGGATGGGAGGAGCAATGATATGCAAGATACTCCACACAAGTTAGGGCCGAAGCAATCATATTGGACTTTGCATACCTTGTGCAATGTCCAACACACTATTGACCCCACAAAATCTAGCATTTGCTAAAGGCACCAAGATCCTTGGAGGCAAGAGATTGACAGCCACAGTAGTGTTCCTATGCTTAAGGGGAACACAGGAAAGGGTTCAGGGAAATGCCACTGGGTCCTTGTACGTCATCGGAGAGGAGGGCCCAGAGGAGAGTCTGGCATGTACATTAAAGGATTCTCCAGGGATTGGGGGGGAGGCACTGGGAGATGTGGAGAGAGGGGTTAGGGGAGGGGGAGCAGGGGAGTGGGGGGAAGTTTGTATGAGCGGAAATAATAATAAAAATGTTTAAAAATTAATATGACTAGATAATGTGGATTAAGCTGAAAAAAGGATATTCCTTGTACACAAAACATTGCATCTTAATAAGAAAATCTTCAATCTTTCTCTTCCTTCCTTCCTTAATTCCTTTCTGCCTTCCTTAATTCCTTTCTTCTTTCTTTGTTTCTTTCTTTGTTTCTTTCTTTCTTTCTTTCTTTCCTTTGTTTCTTCGTCGTTCTTCTTTTCTTTGCTTCTTTCTCCTTCCTTCCTTGCCTTTCTTTCTTTCTTTCTGTTCTTCTGTCTTCCTTTCTTTCTCGTTCTTTCTTTCTTTCTCGTCTGTCTTCTTCGTCTTTACTTTTCTTTCTTACCTTTCTTTCTTTCTTTCTTTCTTCTTTCTTTCTTCCTTACTTCCTTCCTCCCTCCCTCCTTCCCTCCCTCTCTCCCTCCCTTCTTTCCTCTTTCCTTCCTTCCTTCCTTCCTTCCTTCCTCCCTCCCTCCCTCCTTCCCTCCCTCTCCCTCTGTTCTTCCTTCTTCCTTCCTTCCTTCCTTCCTTCCTTCCTTCCTTCCTTCCTTCCTTCCTTCCTTCCACATAGCAAATATCTATCAGCTATGACATTCTGTCATTTATCATCTATTATCCTATTTATCTATCATCTATAGACCTATATATCCTCTTCTATTCCTATTTCAGTAAATACGCATTAGTATATGCTCCAGTTGAATGTGTAATCATTTCTCATGATTTGTGATATAGTCAAGAACTTTACATTCATTTTTTAAAATTCTCTGAAATATAGGTCTGCAGAGAAGACTAAGAGTGTTCATTTACCACTCACAGAAGGGTCATTGTGAACTTAAAGGCTCCCTTGCCTTCTGGCTATAAACTAAAGGTGCATATGTCTCAGGAAACTGGTTGATCATAAGTAGAAGGAACAAGGCAACAAGAATGTGATGGTTCAGGAACAGAGCTCTGTAAAGAAAATGGCCTCAGGGTGAGAGAGCTGTGGAAGCACATTCCGGATTCATGTGTTCATTGGACACTGACCATTTAGGCAAGTGTTACCTTCAGCACGTGCAGTGTCAGGCCAGGAGCTTAGTGATATAGGAGTTAAATAAAAAGTTTTAATGTTCATATTATGAAATAACTTTGTCAAAGTATTCTGAGAAAAATGACTTAAATTTCTTCTTGCATTCATCTGTGAAAATGTTGAAGAATAAAAATAAAAGAGTAAAGCTAAGAAGCTGTTTGGTATATAGCAAAATATTGCTCTTGTTCAACATTGACATTCAATTATGCCTAATTTGGAAAAAAACTACATACAATTGTCAAAATAAGACAATATATAGTTAAGATCTATGCATTCAATTCTACATAAATATAAAATTAAATGAGAAGCTTTAATTGATGTTATGCACTATCTGAGATAATGTGGAGTATGATTATAATGCACTGACTGTAACATCATGTTACATAGAAAGCTGATCACATGGATGAGAAATGTAAAGTTTTTAACAATGCAACATATACTCTACAAATTATTTTGAAAAAAATCATTTAATGCATACTCATTAAGAACTCTAAGAGTATAAGCTTAAAATATAGCAGAATAAAGAATTACATTTTCTTAAGAAGGAGCATAAATGAGCATAACTTAGGAATGATATATCAAAAAACGTCTCTCAACAACTCGTGCCCTACATATAAGTACTAAATCTATTTACTGGTATCCTTCAAATTACCTTGATAAAATGAAATAAAAGATATGAAAATAATATTTTTCATTACTTCACATAAGTATATTGTGAAAAGTAATATTCAAATAATTATGCAAATATTAACTTGTAATACTTAAATTAAAGGCTGTGCTTAATAGCATTCCAGAAATTCAAATTTCTGATCTCAGAAAGTCAGAAGTATAATTCTGTTCTCTGTTCTCTGGAAGATGCATCGCATCCCAACCTATTTTAAGCTAGTGTCAATTACTGATAAATGGTATCATAATTAGATGCAAACAGTTTTATATCTAAACAGCAGAGTAGAGTGCAGCATGATTGAGCAAAACTACTATAATTTTTGGAGACTAGAACAGAGGAGCAAACTGACAGTATAGAAGTTAGGATACAATAGCAAAAAGAGGAGACAAACATCTCCATTACTGTTATCCCTTTTAATTAATAAATGTGGAATTTAGAAACTCTACTATCGATGTCTAATAAGATAACTAACATATGTGAAGACTTAAACATCTGTTTTTCACTGTGCTATAGTAAGATTTTCATATCCTTGCCATCATGCAAACAGACAATTTATTATGTAACTGTTTCCCAAGTGAACATTTGATGAGGCTTCCATCCTGGATTTTACCAGTTGAATTAGTTCTCAGAGATTATATTATAGCATACTTTCCTGAAGTTCAGGGTCCATTTTTAATAGCACATAGTTTCTGGTAGAATTTAATTTCCCTGGACTATAGAACTAAGACTCTGTTTCCGTGGAGACTGTTGGTCTGTGGTTGTCCATTTCATATCTGTTTTGCAGCAGGAAAATTTCACTCTATAAAGCCACCATTTGGATCGCCTGGTGCCCATTACAATGCATATGGTAAAATAAAGTAACACCATCACAGCAGTAAGTAGCTCATCATATTTTTCCCTACACTCAAACTTATATTTGTGTGTAAGTAAGAATAGCAGGTGGGGCTGGAGAGGTGGCTCAAAGATTAAGCCTTACAGGCAGAAGGTCCTGAGTTCAGATCCGATGCCCCGCAGAAGTGGGGGCAGCCTGCTTTTCTGATCCTGGTAGAGAGGAGCCTCTGAATCCCTTGCAAACAAGGAGGAGGTGCATGGTGGTTCCCAAATTCACTGGTGGTTCTACACACACACACACACCATACACACACACACACACACCATACACACACACACACACACACACACACACATACATACATACACACGTGCACACACACATACATGTACAATTGAATAAGTAATAAAAAAAAAGAATAGCATGTAACAAATATCTTAGGGAGTAGAATTTCCAGAAAAGTGGAAATTACTCTAATTAAAAAAAAAAAACTCAAAACATGTTCATTCAGCATTTCAGTGAAGTTGAGTAGTTCATGAATAGAATGAAAAATAACACTAAATTAATGGGCTGACAATGGTTACAATGAGATAGGAGCTTTTAGAATAAATGATAGTAGAGAAACAGTAAGCCAATGAATTTGGAATTATAAAGGAGCTGTGCTCTGATATACCCAAGACAAAATTATGCTGTAGCCATGTTGCTGTCTCTAGCTCACAAAGGATCTGTGGAAGAACATATATGGTCCAAATATTGAAATCTAGTAATCATTTTATTTACTCACTTAGTAAGTAATTTCTATTTTTATGTATAGATTTTATTATCTTACTTATTATGTCAGTAAGCCTTAGCTGTTAACTTTATAATTCTGAGTCTTCAGACCAACCTGTGAGGATTTTTCTAATTAAGGAATGCCTGCAGGAGATTATCTAATTGCATAAATCATGTAACAAAACACAGTCCACAGCAGATGGAACCATTCTCTGGACATGAGGATAAGATGGACATGCACTGGTATGCACTCTGGAAGATAGCTAAGCTGGACAGTCGCATCTGTCTTGCCCTTCTTTCAGTTCTTTTTTTATAATATTTTTATTATTATTTCTGCTCATACAAACTTAACAGGTACACCACTTCCCTCCCTCCCTTCTCCTCCCCCCCCAACCCCTGCTCCCCCTGCCCTCACCCCTCCCTCCCCATCCCCCAGTGCCTCCTCCCCCCAATCCCCAGAGACTCTTTTAATGTGCATGCCAGACTCTCCTCTGGGCCCTCCTCTCCAATGACATACAAGGACCCATTTGTATTTCCCTGAACCGTTATTCTGTGCTCTCCTTAAGCATAGGAACACTACTCTGGCTGTCAATCCCTTGTCTCCAAGGTTCTTGGTGCCTTTAGCAGATGCTAGACTTTGTGAGGTCTTATGGTGTGGCTGTTGCAGTCCAAGCACTGCAACCTCAAATCCAGGGCTCCCCTCGACAAGGTGGGCAAGGCTTTGGTGAATGAGAAGCAGATACACACACAACTTTCTGGGCTGGGTGAATCTGAATCCATTTATTGGAATATATTTTTTTTTTATTTATTCAATTGTGCGTGTGTGCATATGTATGTGTGCGCACGCGTGTGTGTTTGTGTGTGTGTAGAACTACGGACGAATTCGGGAACCACCATGGACGCCTTTACTTCCTCCACCCCGGGATCCCTGCCCTACCAGGGCCAGAAACGCAGGCCGCTCCCGCTTCCACCTGGCGTCTATACGTGGAATCTGGGATCCGAACTAAGGACCTTCTGCCTGCAAGGCAGAGGCTTAACCCCTGAGCCACCTCTCCAGGCCCCATTTATTGGAATATTGTAACAGCTTTTATGTTAGAAAATTTTGGGGCAGAGAATGCTGCACCTGCAGACAGACACATATTTTTCTAATCAGCAGGAATCACCTTTAGGATAAACATTGTTTAAGAATTTAACCCATTGTTTAAGGGTGACACACAAACACCCTTATCACATTTTAACAGGTTTTTTCCCACCCCTCCAACAGTTATTTTCCCAGCCCCTCAGTCTCTCTAAATTTATCTATCTTACAATTACTCATCAAACAGCCACAGGGTCTAAGTCTATATTGTTGTATTTAATAAAGATTTCTTTTGAGATTTAGTTAAAATACACTGAGATTGAGCTCCTTATTAATTTGTGTTATATTTATTATATATTTTTGTAAATGGTAAAAGTGAATCTGTTGGAGGGGGCGAATATTATACATTTTTTTTTCTTTTTGTGGATATTAGATTCTGGCTGTTTTCGTATAAGCTGGCCAATATTAGGTTATAATGGTTAGAACTATATTAATATTTATTTTATTTATTTATTCTTTTTTTAACTCATGTGCTCTATAAGAAATAGTTTGTATTAATTTTAGGAATCATATAATTATTTTCTATTAACTATGTGTTTTATAAGAAATAGTTGTGTACTAATTTGAATGAACAGATGGCATAGTCTCATATATGTAGAATTTCTGAATTAATTTCACAAGAGTCATATTTTTATTTTTATTTTTATTTATTTTTTTTAACATTTTTTAGGGTTCAGGGAAGAGTCATATTTTTAGAGAATTCTATCTATGTTTTAGGACTCTTGAAATTATTCTCTAATTTCTCTACAATCAGTGTATACATTCTGGCTAACAAGCCTGTTTACTGTGTAAGATTGGACATAAAATTTTTAGTTAGAGTTTTAATTTAAAGTTAAAAGCAGGCTTGGGATGTATTTAGGAAACAAAAGACTTAAGACAAATTACTGACATCTGTATTTCCGGAAGCAGGTACCTAGAGGGAGGATAATATCCCAGGAAATTTTTTGGGAAAAAACAAAGGAGGCCTGGGAAAAGATGGAGAGCTCCCAATCCACAAAAAAGGGAAGAACTCCTTTGGCAGAGATATGAGGCACATGCAATCACAAAAAGAGAGGAACTTGTTTGTCAAAGATAAGACACCCGACTCTACGTGGTCCTTAGTAACCACTCAGGCCCTTAGCAACTGCCCATTCCACAGAGCAGGTTGTAAGCCTGACAACTCCCATATGTATCATATCTTTATTATTTATTTCAAAATAAGCCATGTTCCATTTCCAGAAGATCATTTCTTGAAGTTCTTCCCCAGGTTGGAACCTTGTCTACCAGCCTGGTTGGCACAGAATGTGACATGTGGCCAATTTTTTTGTTTCTGCTGATAACTCTGATGTTGTGATTAATAAAGCCTGTAATTGTGGTTATGATGTAAAATCCCCTTTTTCTACTAAATTTGTGGGTTATGCATTCATTCTGTCAAGAGGAATATGAAACTAAGAGACAAATACTCCAAAAGCAATAAGCACTCACTTTCCAAAAAACCCATCATTGTCACAACAATAATCAAGAAAAGAAAGAAATGATGAAAGTAAAGGATAATATATTTATTCTTTGCTTTCATATAAATGTTAGATTCCTAGGGGTATAAAAGAGGTGCATAAGAAAAG
Organism: Typhlomys cinereus; assembly: GCA_023101885.1. Lineage (NCBI taxonomy): Eukaryota > Metazoa > Chordata > Mammalia > Rodentia > Platacanthomyidae > Typhlomys > Typhlomys cinereus. The sequence continues at coordinate 937,749 of JALPQD010000154.1, forward strand.
GCACTGGTGTCAATGAAGATTTCTTAGTGATGACGACAGCATTACTATCCAAATTACAAATATCATAAGTTCCTGGAAAGTACCCATTATTGCTCTTGAAGAACAAGGAGACAGATTCAAAGATTTGTATTTATAGAAGGGTTAAAAGTAAATAATCAAGGGCTGGAGAGGTGGCTCAGGGGTTAAGCATCTGCCTTGCAGGCGGAAGGTCCTGAGTTTGGATCCTAGACCCCACATATAGACACCAGGCTGAAGCAAGGGCAGCCTGCATTTCTGGTCCTGGTAGGGCGGAGCCTGTGAATCCAGGGGCAGAGTAAACAAGGAGGAGGTGGAAGCAGTCCGTGGTGGTTCCTGAATTTGCCTGTGGTTCTACACACACACACGCGCACACACACACAATTGAATAAATAATTATAAAAAATAAAAAATAATCGAACAAATAAATAAAAATACAGTACTTGTTTTAGACTGGAGTGCAAGTGGCAAACCAGACATGGAAAAGGGCATTAAAGAAGATTTATATAAGAGGTTTACAGAAATGGGTAAAGGATTGAGTTACAAGGAGATTAGAGCGAAGAGAACTGATGAGGAAATTACTAATGTGTATTTATCTTCAGAGATGTCATCTTAAATAGAGTGAAGTGTATAATCAGAACATTGGACATAAAAGGATAGAAACCACATATACAACAACAGATGAACTTATCATTGTATAGCAACTATCTTTACCAAACTCTCCAATGCAATTCCAGGTGTAGGAAATGGAAAAATATCCAATATGTGGCTATAAAAGGATGAGGTTGAAATAGTTGGTATCAAGATGAAATTTGCATTTTAGAAGCAGTCTTCTCTCTAAATGTTCAGAAATAGGGACCCAAGGTTGGAGGAAGGAAAATAGGTTGTGCAAGACAAAGTTGTTTTCTAAAGCAATGGAAGTAGTAGCATTGAGTGAACAAAGGGTTTCAGAAACATCTAGAGAGAAGACCATTAAGAATTAGAAGGGAAGACTTTAAAAAATTAAATTAGCAGCACTATTTGCTCTGTACATACAATGGTGAGTAACAAAGAAAAACAATCAATTTTATTTTATTACTCTGACCCTAAAAAGCAATGACAGGTTGCTCTTTCACAGCCATCTGGAACAATGGATTAACAGGATGAGCTGACAAGAGTAGAGGGAAATGCCTCTCAAACCCAAATTGGAAGAGGATTGAGATCTGGGTTATGGAGGATTAAACTTTCTACAAATATTTCTTTGAAAAAAATTGTATGAAACAGTTAGAACCCTGGAGGTCAGTGATGGAAAACTTTCCCAGGATCGTTGCCTAAAAATGATGTCTTGCCAAATCCTCCAAAGCTCTTGAATTTACCCATCCAACCAAAACAGCAGAGGCAGCTACTTTCAGAGAACCTTGAGAGATCAGACAACTAGCAAGTTTGCAAATTAGAATGAGGTGAGACCATAGAACTAAGAAAGAGCGTTCTGAAAATTTTGCTTGCTTTGAACTTTCTTCAGCTCTCCCCAAGAAAGGGAGAGCCATTTCACTGGCTGGAGATTGGGAGATTTTTAATTTTTTCTTGTTTTGGCTTCTTTTAATGCTGTGAAAAGTAGAGATTAATTTAGAAGAATCAAAGAAATATGTGTTTTTTATGTACATAATTTATTAGTTTTTGAAAGAGGAGGTTGAGGTGAAAATGTGAAAGTGATTTGATTTAATGACATGAGAATTCCTAATAGAAATGCATTGAGACTAAAGATGTGAAATTGAGGATCATTCACCTGTAGGTAAGAAACAAAGCATCAGGTATAACTTAACCTTCTACATTCAAATAATTAAAAAACAAGGACAAAAGTTGGCTTAAGGGGTTAAAGCCTTTATCTTGAAGAAAAAGGACTTGAATTCAGATCCCCAGATCCCATGCTAAAAAAATTGCTGTACAGATATGGCAGTGGCCTGCAATTCTGACCCTGGAAGGCAGAACCTAGTAAACCTGAGAGCAAAGCAGCAAGGATTTAAAGGAATTCAGGATGGAATATACCCAATGTCACTGTTACAATCTGCCTGCGTGGTTGCTGATAAATGACCATCAAGCGGCTTAAGGGAACAAGGATTTATTCTCTCTTATGATTCCTGGTTACAATTCTCAGTCCAGCTTGATGGTAGAGCACACACCAACACCAGGGCAAAAGGAACTGGCCACAACATCACCACATAACAACTGAGAGATCGACAATCCTTACTTGGCAGATCAGCATGTCTGGCCAATAAATTTGTTGAATTTGAACATAGAACTGATAAATTAAAAAAAATCTCTCAATTGAAATTAGTCATGTAACACAGAAAGTTAATCCAATTGAAAACTGAAAAAAACATAATATATAGGTATGAAATCTAAGGTACCTTTTCAGAATGAGGATAAAAATCTGAATCAGAAATTACAAATAAACAGAAGTTTCCACAATTTATTACACATTGAAATTTATACATTAAAGTTATAAAAACTTTGTAAGCAAAGCAAAAAGCACATGAGACATGAAAACGGAGTCATGATGCTGTAACTCACTTAAACTTTCTTTTTCATCACAGCACATTGAAATATGGGGCGGCCATCACTGCACAAGGTACTTCACTCAAGAGTGGGCTGCACCAGCCAGGAACTCCCTGTAAGGAAATTTGACCTCACCTGACCTGCACAATGGCTGGAATGCTGTAACATTTACTCTTAACTATTGCTGTGAGAGAGCACCAAAGTCAAGCAACTCAAGGGAGAAAGGGAGATTTATTTAGCTTATGGTTCGAAAGGGGAGATACAATTTCTTGAAGCGGAGGCAGTATGGCTAGTTAACCAAACTGGAGAAGGCTATGTCACCACAGATATGTTGGAGGCTGAGAGATGCAAGACTGCTTTCTGCAAAGGCAGACTTCTCCTGGAAGTAGGGTGGGACTAATCCACCTCAAGGCCTACCCCTTGTGACTGCCTACCTCCAGCAATGCTCCACCTCTTAAGGTGCCATGACTTTGCCAAACACAATAGACTATGGGGGACACATTTCAAACCATGACACATAGCACTCATTTCTGGAAGCTCTCATTTCTGGAAGACTAAAAATGTTGCTCCCATAGACTAGCTAGGATCTCAGGAGAGATGGTATCAGCAGCAGAACCCTTAAAACCAATGAGTTGAAAAGATAGAGCAGAATTCCCATATTGATGAGCAGCCCAAGAAGGAGCCTCAGAGTCCTGAACTCCCACTAGAGTAGATGATGCAGAGGGAGCTTTAGAGCCCATATAAACTGATGGATAAGAGGGTGATAGCGAACAAGTGGAAAACACCAAGAAAGAAGAAGAGGAGAGAGGGTGGGATAGGGGAAGAGAAGGGGAGAAGGGTGGTAGGGAAGGGGAAGGAGTGGAGTGTGGATACCTGCTTATTGAGCTTGTATAACTAGGTAAAATAATAATGATAATAATAAAAAGGTAAAATCAATAAATCTGGACAAAATACATAATGAAAGTGATGAGATGGCCCAGAATAAAAGTGCTGCATGCAAACTAAGAATTGAGTTTTTAAAATTTTTTTTTATTTATTCAACTGTGTGCATGTGCGTGTGTATGTGTGTGCAGAACCATGGACAAATTCGTGAACCACCATGGACGCCTCCATCTCCTTCTGCCCCGGGATTCACAGGCTCCGCCCTACCAGGACCAGAAGCGCAGGCCGCCCCCACTTCCGCCTGGTGTCTATACGTGGGATCTGGGATCTGAACTCAGGACCTTCCGCCTAGCAAGACGGAGGCTTAACCTCTGAGCCACCTCTCCAGCCCGAGAATTGAGTTTTATTCCCACAGCCCATTTTGTGATAAACTATCATAGTTTTGACTTTCATAAACTTGTTGTGAGGTGTCTCTCTGCCTCTCTTAAATGAATAATGTAAAATGTTGGGAAATATTTCACTAATTGTTTTCAGCCACTGAACCACATTAAAGAAGAAACAAGAACAAACTCACAAATATCCACTCATTCCACACACCCACAATCACACACCCCCATACACAAAAACACATACAAGCAGAAAATATGCATTAAAGAACTGGTGTGTTATAATGAAATCTTGCTGAGTTGAGAAAGTCTGTGGCTAGTTCTAATAGAATTCAAAGGCACGATATAGAAAGGATAGCCCTAAACAAAGTTTTGTTGCTTACAAAGGTGTCTCCTCATTATAATAAGCTCTCATTTCTGGAAGACTAAAAATGTTGCTCTAGACACCATAATGTCCAGTTATCTTCTGAGGATGTAAAACTACAGTGCAAGTGCAGTCATGTGAAATGCTAAAAATATTATTTAGTAAGAATCCAATTATACAATTTGGTATTAAATTATTAGGTAAATATTTCTTATATGTGACAAAAATTCAGTAATATACAATCCAGCCAGCAAAAGACAGCAGATTTTTAAAGGCATTCCCTCATACACACTGTTTTTAATAATAAAGAAATGGAAAGTTGTTCTGGAAGAGAGAGGAAAAGAGCTTTTCAATAGGAAGGCCTAGTTGTGCTATTTCTCCTCATTATACAGTATTTTTGTCAAATAATCAGTTTCACAAAGATGTCTTACAAATTTAGTTCATTAAGCAAACTACAGCTTGATCTCATGTTAAATAAAAAAACTGATAACCAGCTGGTGAGAATGAACATTTCAATATGCTGAATAAGCAAATGTGTGTATGACAAATAAGTTCAATCAATGGGCATCTGTGGTAGGAATGTCAAATACTGTGGAAAAGGCATTGTACTTTGACTCAGACCTCTTTTAACCATGTAGACCTACCTACATTGCAGAAATGAGCATATGAAAGTATAAGTGTGCAAAGTAGCTAAAGTTATTAGAACTGAATCAGCACACCATGGCTTTGTTTCCTGCTTCTCAGACTTTTTGATATAAGCATACCTATACCAGTAAGAAGATATTATCGACCCTATAAAAATTAATTAGCCAAAAGAAAATCTCATTATTTTGGGAATTGAGAAGGCATTAATACTAATTAGATAATACAAGTACTAGTCACAAATGAAAGTATTTGTTCCTTTTCTATGCTAAGTGGATTAATCAAGGTTTATAGACCAGATTATAAATACAAAAGTCAGTATCAAATTTCCTGTCTATGAGGTCAAGGTGATCATTGCATTAAGTCTGACCCTTGATCTCTGGATGAAGGGGTCACAGAAGTTCTCTCTTGAGAAACCTTTGTTACACAAACTGAGATTAATCTCTTCTTACTTGTTAGTGCAAATTAAAGTCTTAGAAAGATTATGAGTCTTCTCAATGGAGGAAGGTATGTTTCCTTGCTGACGTAGCAATGGGGTTGAAAGAATGCTTCTGGGTCATCATAGGAAAAAATAAAGTGGGATCACTCTCACTGAAAATCTTATGTGATCCAAAGTCTTAGAACCCTGTGCTTAGGGCCAGAGAAAGAGATAATGGACATGCTGGCACACCTTTCAGGTATCTTCTTATATTTTCAGAGAAGTAAGAAGGAAAAACAGACCCAGGTCCATCCATATTTGTTTGATCAACAAAACCATGCGAGGACAAGTTTCAAAATGGCTACCAAAATCTATGATCACAAAGGAAATATTTGCCTAGTTTACCTGAATTTTAAAGATGAATGAATTCAGTCTTAGACAAATCAACTTCAAAAATCATGAACCAAGTATGATCTTACTTTTTTACCTCTGCATGGCAATTTTACCGACTTTCCCAATTTCAGTCCAGTGATTAATTGTGATATTAGACTAAAAACAAAAAGCAGAAATACCTATAAAATAAAAAGTATTTGAAATGTTAAAAAAGGAAAAAGCTTTTTAAAATCCTGCCCAGCAATAAGACCTAGTTTTTTAAAAATGGCTTATGTCTGTAGTTACAGATTTCATAAAGAACTAAGTATCCTTATTATGTGTAGGAAGATTCCCCTTCTCTTTGGTGCATTTCTTTGTATTATTCATTAAGTGACTAACCTTTTGCAGTTATTTTTTATGAATATGTGGGACAAGAGACATAATCAAGATTAGAGAATTTAAAGAATTAGAGTGCACAGAGTGAACGGAAGGAGAAGGCTTCTGCAGAGGATTAGCTGCTTGTGCTGACGAGGAGCAGCTGTAAAACAGCTGGGAAGAGGAACATGCTGAGACTCATTCAGATAGTGTCTGACTACTGCCAACAAAGTCCAATATAAAAACAGTGGACTAGGGCAGACAGAGCAGCCGGGCACAGATGCTCCCAAAGGGGAACAGTTATAAAACCCAAAGTCAACAGGAAAATGATAAACGGAACAGCAAAGCAATGTGAAGACACTGCCTCTGAAAGGTGCGAACAAATGAACCACACAGATAAAATGCTCTTAGGATAATACAACTCCCATTAGGCTTTGTGTAAGAATGGCTAAATACCAGCTTTTAGCAACAGCGAGGAAAACAATGGCAAATCATGCTGAAGAGAAGATGAAGCATAATCTAAAGGCCACAGTGGCAGGGAGGATTTCCAACGAATTGAAATTGCCAAAAACAATCCAGAATTACCATAATTAAAATGTTTAAGGACCTAATTGGAAAAAAAGGTAGTTGCAGATATAAGTGATAAAAAATAGAAAGATGGGCATTATTTTAATTCATTGTAAATCATAACAAGGACCTTGAACTTGCTAGGTAGGTATTACTACTGAACTTTAACTCTACCCCTGAAAGATATATTCTAAACAACAAACAAGCAAATAGATAAAACAAGAGGAGATTCCTGGAGAAGTTCCAAAGCACAGCAACGCTGATGAAGTTTTCCTTTGATTAGTTTGCCTATAGACATTCTATGACTAGGGAAAGGCACAGAGACTCAAAAGATGCCTTAGTACAAATATCCCAATCTGAAATGCAGAAAGAAAATAATGATACTAACAAACAGAATTTCAGAAAAGCATGGTCATATATATCAAAAGAATTCATAAATTGGAACAGAAGAAAAGAACTGAACATAAAAATTTATTTGAAGTAATAATGAATGAGATATTTTTTAAAATTAATGTGAGACATCAAATCGCAAATTCTAAAAGTTCAAAGAACAGCAAATTTAGTAAACACCAATAGGAACTCAACAAATAATAACCTATTCAGACTTTGGGAAGTCAAAGGCAGAGAAATGTTAATATTGGCTGTGCTTCGGATAGGGAAGAATGTTACACAGACGAATACAGCCAAGAATTGTAGCAAGAATATTCTAGTCAACTAAAACATGACAAGCAGTGTTAGAAAGAGACAAGTCAAAATTACCAATTTGGAATTCTGTATATACCGAAATAGTCTTTTAAATTTCAGACTTAATGGACTAGACTCCCTTAATAAAGCCATAACAACCCTTTCTTTCCTTAATTGTTTTGTCCAAGTGTTTTGTCTCAGTAACAAGAAAAGTAACTAATACAGATACCATGCATGTGTATATGAACTTGCTGCAAACTTACCTGAAAGAGAAATCAAAGTTAATAATAAATGTTATCGAATAATTATTGGTCACAGAGAAATACAATGCCACAGGAAACAGAAGGAATTAGATAATGTACTAGGAGGCAGTTGTGGGTTTTACCTGATATCTTTTTCTTGATTCAGGTCCTTATCTGAGAGATCATGCTACTTTGATTTTCAGGTGGGACTGGTGGTGGACTGGTTCAAGCTTTTCTTCTTTTTTGATGACATTGAGAGTTGAGAATATGACTGCCTGAAGAACATTGCTGAATGTTTCTCATTGAAGTATTGTCTGAAGTCTTCCTTATAAAATTAGGCATTTTTATTCCATTTTATCAAAAGAAAGAACGTTCTGGCCACTTCAGAATCAATACAGAACCAGATAGTTGAAAGAAGGGAATATTTTCTCAAATTCCAGCCTGCTAATGCCAAAAAATTCTCTTTCCAACTTCTCTACTTGCCTACAAGATGGACTGCTAAGCAATGAGAGGAGCCCCCACATTAATTATATAATCTTCTATATGTTTTCACCATTATTGTCTTAATCAAACAATTTTTTCCCAGTACCTAAAGACTCAGCTTCAGTTGTCAAATTAATATTTGTATGTAACTGGCAGATTATCTCCTCTAAGTCTATATTTGTCATTTTTTCTGTTATAAAGCCATTTTCTTTCTCCCACTTTCTATGATATACTATGTTTTTTATTTAGTTCACAATGACTATGAATAACATACATGGTATATACAAGACTATTAACACATATCTGCATTAGAATAATATGCCATTCTAATTTAATAATAAATTAAATTGCATCAGATTATATAGGGACTCAAAACCTTGTCACTGAAACTTTATGCAAACCTATAATACTTGTTGAAAAAAAGTTAAAAGTTCATTAAAACTATTTTATTTCACTTAAGTCAGGGAGAAGACTTAGAAAAAGTTGAGCAATAGAATCTAGAACTTTTGAATCTATGCAAATGAAAATAGAAAACATTCCAGGAAGGTTGGTACTCATGAAGATGTCTCTTGTCACTCCATCAAATGCATTGAGTTCTCTGGACATTCATTTTGTCTTAAAATGTACGTAGCTGAAACCTGGATTCAGCAGGTTTTCATGAAATATTCATCCAATGAAAAAAGTTTCTTATCATGGTGAGAATTTTGGGAAGATGTGCAGAGCCACACATGAATTATGCTCATTATCCAAATAGAATTTAATTTTTAGAATCATCTCCTTGCTTTTGGTAACATTATGGTGATAAATATGCATGTTGATTAGTTGATAGAACTGTTTAAGAAAAATGAAGAAAGTTACTTGTATAAGTTTAGGATATAAATGAATTTCTGATTGTGTTACCTTTGAATTAGTCAATAGCAGAAGTTAATAACCTACAGTATCATTGTGCTGAGGTTACCGATAAAATTGGAAAGAAAACTAACTACAACCCTAATGTCAAAATTACTTGGAGATATATTTGCTTTATCTGTAAATACTACTGACAATATACACTTTAAAATACTATTTGTAAGAATGAAAAACATGAGTGAGATGAACTAGAAGTTAAGACCCCTGTGCTCAATCTGAGTTCAAGTCCTAGATGTCACATAATAGAAAGAAAATTTGAGTTCCAAAAGCTGCACTGACTTCCACATGTGTGTTATGACATGTACAACTATTTCCTCTTTTTCTCTTTTTCTTTTTGTCTCTATCATAAATAAATAAATAGGTAAATCTTATTTCTTTCATCAGAAATGTCTACTTTGCAAAATTATTTATGAATAGTAACATCAAAATAAGCATTAGATATAACTAAAATTGTGAGCAAAGTGGCTGTAGGTAAATCAAATACTGAAGATATCAAGAATGATATTGAAGACTGATTTAAAATGGAAAATTTTACCAGGAATTGGAAGTTATTCACCTGTTAACTTTAATATCAATGCTGAAAAATATAATAACCTTGCTAAGAATTCACTAGGTATTTAGAACATGGGAATTAACATATAGACAAGAAGATTCTAGAGCTGTAGAGCAAAGGAATTATATGGTTTGTGGAAATAATGATTGAGAATTCCCAGGATTTCTGAATGTTATCAACTCAGTGTTACATATCTGTATGAATCATAGGTATGGATAATGAAAAGGAATCCATATCTAAGAGAAAATAAACTAAATTGATAAAAAATTCAATGATGGAGACAAATTATAAAGAAAGAAAAAATGTATCTTAAAAGGTAGAACTAGGGGAGGTTTAGGATATCATGACAAGTAGGGTGAAGAAGGGAATAATTGAAAAAACTACAAAGCAGGGAAAAGGGATGAGAGATAGGAGGGACAGAGGGACATAAAAAAAAACCCTAAGATTGTGAGAAGTAACACAAAGGCACTTCCTATACTAGTAATAAGTCAAAAAATGTTTTTAAAGAAATGAATAAAAATGTGCAGTGCCTATGCACAGAGTGAAGAAAACACAATGAGAAACAAAAAGCCCTGAGCTGTTCTACTTAGAACCCAAATTTTGACAAGAATTTGACAAAATTATATTACAAGTAAAAGGTATGTGACGCTTCCTGATAAAAATGTTGGTCAAAGAGGTTTTAAAGGCCCCTGAACATTATGGACTTTTCTCATTGTTCTTGTCAGTAAGACATTATTACTTAAGATGCAACACATGTGGATCACAGAACATGGGAAAAATATATCAACTGGAAGTGGTCTGAGAGCTTCCTCCTTACTGGATAGCTTACACAGAGCCAAGGAATACTGTAGAAGTTTCGTGGAGAAAAAAATAATCACAGGCTTCATCAATAAATGAGATCTGTAAGTTGTAACAAAAATCACCATGACAACAGTGTAATAGTGACATGAGTATCAATCAACAGCTTTCTGATTGAATTGAAGATCTGCATGTCAGAATAGAATGGTACACATTCTAGTTACAGCAAACTAGAACAAGAACTGTAAAGAAGGGAAGGAATTGGATCAAATGAAACTACAGGTAGGAACACAGTACAGCAAACTACTCTATAAATAGCTGTAATTATATGCATAGATTGCAAGAACACTTAAAACTCAGCCTGGAAGTCTTGTTCTACAAAGAAGTAGAGGATTTCAACATCTTGATAGGATGTAGCCTAGGGCAATAGAAAAGTAGTGAAGTGGACAGCAATAGCCAAACATAATGCAGAGTACTAGCAACTCAGCACAGCTCAACCAGAATTACACCAACCTAATCTCTCCCCATCCTAAGGCTTTGGGGACTGCACAGAAGAGGGAGGGTGAGATTGTAAGAACTTAAAGATGGGATAGTTCACCATTGGACAAAACATTCCCGTCAAGACAGTTCTGCGACATCTAGGAACTCATTACAGTGAGACTTGTCCTTACCAAACCTGCATAATAACTGATATACCAACACGCTCCCATAGATTATGGAGAACTCAAGAAAGATAAGAGAATACAGTGGAAACCTTGGGGACTAAGCTGGATGAGAGAAGGGAAATACCCCTATCAGTGAGTGGCATGAGGAACAGCAACTCCGTATGCTGCAGAAGTCTGAACCCCCACAAGTGTAGACAAGCCATAGGGAACCCTGGAGAGCATAGAATCACACAGGCAAGATGGTGTTAGAGTGGGAGGAATTGAGGAAGCAAAGAGAGGAGATGGGAGACAGGAAGGATGGAGGGAAGTAGGGATGAGTACTCGATACGTCTGTAAAAGTAGAAAAATAAGAAAGTACCTACTTAGCACATGATTTATAAATAAAACAAGAAAGTAGTGAAATTGTACTTCAAAAGGGGTAAACAATATCTTCTGATGCAGAGTTATAAATTTCATAAAAGCATCTCTTATAAATGTCATTTCAGTACAATATTTTGAGACAAAAAATTTCTATGTATGCTTTCAATAAAAGTGTTATGGAAATGAAAGCAACTGCCATGAAATAAATGTTTTTCTAAAAGAGAGTATAGCCATCTGTCTAGATGTATGTTATGTTCATGGTTTTAGCTAATGCAGGGATAGTTATTGAAACTTCATTTCTGCCATTAGTTTGTAAATGGAGTAATGTCCAAAATTAATAAATAGGAATATTTATTAAATATAAAATAAATATAAAAATATAAAAAATAAATAAAATCAATAAAAATATCTATATGAGATGTCCTTCAGTCTCTACTTCCTGTTCTTTCTTATAGGGTGACACTCAGAGGATGCCACTTTGATAAAGGGATTTCACATTACCTGAGGAATTCTGCACAAAACCGATTTCTTCTGATGTCACAGACTGGTTGTCTAAGCATGTGCGGGGATGTTAACTAGGACTTTCACTTCCCTGTCCCTATTTCTGCTAATCACAAATGCTTTCACCAGCTTGCAACTAGATCCCTACATCCTATTTGCATTTCCATATAAAATAAAGTTTCTGGCAGGAAGTGGGAGAAACCTATCCCATCTGCCCAACCAGCTCATCACGTCTATCTTGTCTCCCGTGAGTTGTTTCTTCCTTGTGTTTCCAACAGCCCTGCGATTTATTTGTGAGCATATTACCTAAGATTAATTTGATATTCATAAGACAATTTGAGCATTTTTTAAAAATAAATACTTTCTGTCTTCCAGTTGATTTCTCCCTTTCAATCTCTAATTCTATAAGCTTGGAGGTCTTAGTCTTAAGTGAAGAGTGTTTATAACATACAATGCAGCCATATAATTATCATTCACTGTTTTTATTCACCTTATACCATTGACCTAATGGCAAAGTAGTTTGCTACTCTTGCTGAGGTGATTAAAACCGATTATTTTGAAGAGGACTTTATTTTCCTTCTATGTAGTCAATGTGCAATAATCTGTTTGCAGGACATCTGTAGTAGTTCCATATGAATTAAGAAAATTATATGTACTGTAGTATGAGAAAGATTTCTGGTTTTTACTTTTCTCACACATTTTCTCTTTTTTTCTTAATCATACAAGCTCAATAGGTTACCCCCACCCTCTCCATCTCTCTTCCGCTCCCCAGTCATCCCCCATTGCATTCTCCCCCTCTCTTTCCTCCCCCTCCCTTTCTTCCCCTTTTCCAGTGCCTCTCTCTTCCTCCCCCCCATCACCTGGACCATCCTTTTATGTGAATGCCAAACCTCCCTCTGAGGCCTCCACCCTAGTGGCATAGCCTAGATCCCCTTCTCGAGCTCTCCTTTAAGGATCCTATTGCCTAGAGTCTTCTCCCCTGTAATCCATGCTAGACTTTAGGGGGTCGTTGACATGTCAGCCATTGTGCAGGTCAAGCAAAGTCCAATTTTGGCTACTGCAGCCCTTACTTGTGTAGAGCATCTTGCATATCATTGATCCTCTCTGTCTTTAGGCCCTTATAATCTTGCCGCACTCTCTTCCACAAGGTTCTCTAAGCTTTAGGATGGGAAGAGATTTGGCTGCTCTGGTTCCAAGTGAATTATGTAGGGTCTTTGGTGTTCTGAATTATGGCTTGTTGCTTTTTTCAGTTTTGCTTTTCCTGAACCACCCTTGGCTGCATCCTGATTGGTACTGGAGGTCACTTCTTAATGAAAGATAAAAGGCTGTTTAAATATAGATCTTAATATGAGAGGAGATTCAAAGGAAGATGGAATAGGAGCAGAAGACTGCAGTGAGGAAGAGTGAGTGTCCCATTTGCAGGATGGTTACCCTCTATCTAACTTTCCCTATACCCTCTCTGATTGATGAGATCAAACCTCTTCAGTAATAAGTGATCAGTATTGGAAATGAGAGTGAGTTTCACTAGATGTCTCGCTACTTACATGCAATACTTGATGGTGACCTATTTTCTCTTTTGAAGCATGATCCGCTCTCTCCTTGTTGGGGGGGGCTTCCTTCCTCTTCCCTCCTGTTTATAATCTTTGTGATTGCAGTAGGTATTACAGAGATTTACTTTTGAATATGTCCTTAAATGGTTTTGGAACTAGGATCCAATTATTAGGGAGTCTACACAGTGTCTCACTTCCTGTGTCTGGGATACTTCACTCAATATAATTTTTTTTCTAATTCCAGCCATTTCCTGGCAAATTTCATTAACTCATCTCTTTTGATGGCTGAGTAGTATTCCATTTTATAAATGTATCACATTTTCTTTATCTACTTGTCAACTGTTGGGCATTTGAATTGATTCTGTAACTTTGCTATTGTAAATAGTGCTGTAATGAACATGGCTGTGCTTGTGTCATTGTAGTGATTTTCTACATTATGGGGGATTATTCCCAGAAGTGGTGTAAAAGGATCATATGGCATTTCAATCTTTAACATTTTTAGACATAGCCAAATTGATTACCACAGTGGACACATAAGCCTGCATTCCCACCAGCAATGCATGAGAGTTCCCATCTCTCCATGTCCTCTCCAGCATTTGGTGTTGTTTGTATTGTGGATTTTTGCTATTCTGACTGGGTGAGATTATATCTCAAGGAAGTTTTGATTTGCATTTTCCTGATGGCTAAGGATGTGGAGCATTTTTAAGATACTTGTTAGACATTTCAATTTCATCCCTGGAAAAAATTTCTTTTGAGTTCTGAGGTCCATTTTTTAATTAGGCCATTTATCTCCTTGGTGTCTAGTTTTTAGGTTTTTTGTGCACTCTGGAAATTGAGCTGTATCAGTACGTGGTTAGTGAAGATTTCTCCCATTCTGTGGGTTGCCTTTTTGCTTGGTTTACAATCTCTATCTGAACAGAAGCTCTTCAATTTCATGAGATCCCATTTGTTGAGCATTGGTTCTAGTGACTGTGCTATTGGGTTTCTGTTTAGGAACTTTTAGTCTAGCCCAGTCAACTCGAGGGAGTTCCCTACCCTTTCAACTAGGGTGCATATAAGAGGCAAGGAAAAAAGAGAGAGAAGGAAAGAGAAAATGGAAGTTCATGAAAAAAAAGCTCAGAATTTTCAATGAAACTGACTTTTCAATGCAAATAAACATATCATGTAGATATGTGGGCTTATTCTTTATTTAATGGTCCAGAAGAAAATTTATAGTCTTGGAAAAAGTCCATGGATATTTGGATCAAATATGAGTCTTGAAACATCTTCAGTTGCAAAGGGATCATACAGAAATATCATTACATGAAGCCCAGATGAAGCAATGTAGTCTTTTGCCCACATTGAACCAAGATACTATGGAGACAATTTATGTTGTGTAAGATAGAATAGTGATTTTAAGAAGAAGTTGGTAATATAAAGGCTACACCACCAACAACAATCAAAAAACATCCAGGTTTATAAGAACCTAAACTCTTGGGAGAGAGAATCATACAATTTCGGACTCTAAATTGCAACTCTTTGTCAATAAGCCTTACAGAGCCTCAAGGTGTGATTAAGATAAACAGAGGGATAAGTACCAACTTCTGGGAACAACAAATACACTGTGTGCAACAGAAGCTATCTTGTTCTTGTCATTTAAGGCTTGATGTAAAATAACAAAACTTTCTATCAAAAGAGAAAAGAAAGTAGTATGAATTCTGGGACAAACTAAAGATTCATATTTAAACCAGTAATCTTTCATAAATGGTGCTGGCAAAACTGGATATCCATATGTAGAAGATTAAAGCTGGACCTTTACTTGTCATCATGCACAAAAATTAATTCCAGATGGATAAAAGACCTTAATATTAGGCCAGACACTACAAAATCATAGTTGAAGGGTAGGGAATTCCCTGGAGCTGACTGGGCTAGACCAACAGTTCCGAAACAGTAACCCAATAGCACATTACTAGAACCAAAGATATTTTTAGTAAGGGGACCTTCAATGAAATACCTTGTGCATGATGTACTTACACTTTCATTACGTTTATGAAACAAACCTAGAAAATATGGATTAATGAAGTGCCTATCTTTAGAGTCAAATAATCTGCATAAAAAACTATGAACTTCTTGGTTCATAGTTTTAATAGCCATCCATAAAACTATTCTTATCTTGTGCATCTTTAATTTGAGAAGCAAGGAAGCATGGTGCAGTGAGGCACACATAGCACCTGTCACTCACCTCAGGGAGGTAGGCTGCTTCCGCAGAACACTTCTTTACACGAATCTTCATCTCTAATAAGCAAATTCATGGAGCTTATAATTGGCACTGTATATACAATTGAAATATAAGATACAGTAGCGCCCTCAACATTGATTTCATTTAATCTTTAACCTAACATATTGTGGGCTTCACAGTAGCAGTTCTCACGTTGAGACTCCATCTGCTAATGGCAGGAAACAACAATTCTGTACTCCAGGAAGCTGCCAGAAAGTGCAAATGACTTGATATGCAGCTAACTGGAGTTCAACGAAACTCAGCGATGCTCTTTTTATATTTCTCATGCTAAAAATAAGTATCAAGTGTAAGAACTAATAGAAATCCTCTAAGATCAGTTATTCTTGAACTCATGGTGGAAATGATAATAAATTGCTTCTGTTACTAGTGATTGTATAAAGTCCTGTTTCCTCTCTCAGAGAAGTATGCAGAAATTCTGACACAGCTATTAAATGCATTAGCTTATGTCAGTGAGCTAAGTCATGGCTGCCAAATGCTTTCTCAAGCCCTACAAGTCACCAAATTCTGTAAGTCACACTATTGATTATATTAGTTGCAGTGTTGCACATAATCCCTCTAGGCAGCCCAGATGGAATGATGTTGGGTCTGCACTGAATTTTTTTTCTTGGAAAGCTTTAAAAAAAGCAAATTATATGTATCAACAGATTAAATAGGGCACTAACTTTTGACAAATAGAGTCATTTCATGGGACAAATTAATAGCATTTACTTGATACCATCTGTGTGCCAGCAAACACTATAGGTTTTGTTCCCATAAATATTGTATTAGTAAGATATTATGAATAGCTTAGGTATAGGTATACAATAGATATAGAACTAGAGTATTACGAAGCATATAAGAGAAAAGAAAAAAGGAAGGAACAAAGAGAGAGAAGGAAAGGGAGAAATGAAAGTTCATGAAAAGAAAAAGTTCAGAATTTTCAATGAAACTGATATTTCAAGGCAAATAAACATATCATGTACATATGTGTGCTTATTCTTTATTGAATGGTCCAGAAGAAAATTTATCGTCTCTACAATTTTGCTTTCTTACTTATAATTTTATTACAAGGAGTTGAAGGAGTTACACAACCATAAGTTAAGCATGATGACCACATGCCAGTAATTCAGATACTTTGGAAGGTTTGGAGGCCAAGTTATCAGCATTTCCCAGGAACAAACAAATGCAGGCTAGCTTGGTGTACATGAGAAACTATATTTAGAAAATTAGTAAAATATCAGAGTGATAAAGGAACACAGTTTAACTAATCATATAGGGGAAACATTAATATTTTCCTAGTCAATACCATTCCCCCGTTTTAATACAACTATTTCATTCAATGAAACAAAAACACATATTAAAAACTGTTAAGTATAAGCACCAATTTCCACTTGGAAAGTTTGAGTTACACTTTAAAGTCCCTAGTCCTAGCAAAGAGCTTCCAGAGTAGCTGAAGTGTATGGGAATCTTGGGGAATTTTATAGATATATATTGTTCCTTCTTATCATAAGTTAAGTCAAACATATGACTTAAGAGTTTAAAATTTATGACAAACGGTAACTTTGCTTTTACTGATAAAAATTAAAACCACAAAACTTTGGAATCATTCAATAAATTTATATGTCAATGAAAACTCTATAATGAACATAATATTTCAAATGATGGATTTTATAGAACGTAGCTTGTAAGGATGAGTGAAGTCTATGAAAACTGAGATACTTTTATACCTAAACTAATTTGAACATTATGACATGTGGTATATGTTGAGGTAAACAACATTTTTCAGAACATCTACAAAATATTTGCTACATTGTAGAAGTTTCAGTACACAGCAGAATCTTTTTTTTTAGATTTTTTTCTTTTACTTAATACTCTATTATTTATAACTAATTTAATATTTAGAAATAGTAGCTACAGGTAAATATAAATGTGAACTATTTGATCAGTTTTAATAATGTTTATTTTATTTTGAGTTTCATTCTTTTTGGAACATATAATTCATTCTGCTGTACACAAATGCTGTTCTATTGGACTGGGAATGAGCCTTAAGGTACTTTTACTACAACAGTAGATAAGTATGATTCTCTAGATTTATCAAGTTGAGACTTTTCTCTTTCCTTCCAATGATTACAGCACAATTATTGGCATCATAATTGCATCAATGCATAAAAGGAGGATGACTTTAAAGTCCTGACCACTAAGTATTTGGTTATAATACACACTTTTCAAAATTTCAGTAGCAGGAATTTGACCTGTTTACCTATGGATAATAGTATAATTGATAATAGTATAATCTATAAAATCGTAAGTAATACTAGTATTATTAATAGTATTAGTAATAGATTTCTGTTATGTTTTAATCATATTTTAATAATTTATCATAATTATTTTATTATTGTTTTAATAATTTATACTTATTAACCAGTATAAAACCAATTATTTCTCATGAAAAATTGAGATTAGTTTATTTTCACAATGAAGATCTTCATTCTCACACACGAACTGACAAAAATTAGAGATATAGTTATTAGAGTACACATTCACTCTACATAGAGATACAATTGATTATTGTTCTGTGGATTTGTGTATAGTGTCTTATGCACTGAAATCATTTGCAAATACTCTGTGACCAAAAATCTAATGACTATAACATAAAATTATACTTGGTAGCAGTTAAGCTTTCTTCCTTAAAAAAATTAAAAAGAAAACAACCAGAAAATTAAAACATTTTGCTAATGAAGAACTGTACACATTGAAAAACACTAAAATGTGGTAAAATATGATAATACAGTTAAGACATGTTATCCAAAATTTCACTAGTATAAACAATACACACTTCATGAGAATATACATTATTTTAGAATGTATTTGTTATACATGTTTCAATTACATGCCTACCAAAGTATATATTTCTTGCTTTAACTCAATCTTTGTATGACTTTTCTACATTTGTCTAACTGCAAAGGGTGAAATGAGGCATTTTATGTATGTTTACAACTTAGAAATCATGAACTTTAGTAAGTTAGTTTCAGACACTACATGCTACTAACCAGTCTCAGAAACAAATACGGACATTTTAAAATCATCTATGCATTTGATATATTCTATTAAGCATTATTAGTCTTCATAGATTAAGATTCCTACCTCTCCATTACTTGACTGAGCAAACACTCCAAGAGCAAGGGAGGTCTTGATTTCTAAAGGGATAAGGAAACGATGTGTTTCAAGTCACCTGAAAATCTTACCAAATAATCTGTATATTCTGTATTCTATTTCCTTCAGTTACCTTAGTACCATGGCAACTGGCAAGCCAAACTGTTTCTATGGAAACTCTGGTGCCTTTGTCTGCTTCCCATTAATTCTAGAACATACTTCATATGTTCTCTTCAAAACTATATTTATTTTACTATGATGTATGTAATTAAAAAATTCATTGGCTGTCAACAATAATGGAAACTTGGAGAACATTTTCACACCTATGGGATAGTAGTCAACTGATAGATGAATATATATGCACTAAATGTTGGTACATATATTGGTACATAGCCCGATAGTATCAGCTAAGTTTATACATTTTTTGTAGTCATCTTTCTGAACTGAAATAATTTAGGAGAAAGTGATTGTATTTTTCTTAGTGTTGTGAAAACAAAATGAACAAAATATATATTTACTGGCAACCATTGATCTATTCTAAACATAATTAACTAATTAATTAATTAATTAATTAATTAATTAATTAATTTAGCTTGCTTGCTTGTTTCTTTCCAGAGCAGGGATATGAGAAGGTCTGTGCGTGTGTGTGTGTGTGTGTGTGTGTGTGTGTGTGTGTGTGTGTATCAGAGAGCACTGTGTGTTCCTGTGTAGGGCCAGGGATGACTGAGAATCATCCTGAATTTCATCTACCTCCTTTTTGCTTCGCTCTAACATTTCCTCAGCTCTGCCCATCAAGGCTGAAAGAGCAGGCCAATGCCGTTTCCTCCTGGTATTTTTACATAGAACTTGGGATCTGAACGCAGGATCTTCTGCTTGTAAGTTAGTCTTAACCCCTGAGCGATTTCTACACCCAGATATCTACTCTTTTATCTTCTTAACTACTTAAGAATTTAAACAAAACTTTGAATTTAAAATTGAGCAATTATTGAAAAAGATCTGACAAAGAATAAATAACTGAATAAACTGCACACAAATAGTGAATAAAATAATATTTTAACGTCCAGAAAACTTTCAGGCAGTAATTTAGTAATGTTTAAAAAATAATGAAAAAAAATGAAGTTTTCAAAGAAGGGGCATATATGACAAGCTGGGTGTGGTGTCATTACTTCATTTCTAAGACTGAAGGGAAAGATATGGGTATATCATGGAGCTTCCTGGCCACTCAGCCTATTCTAATAGATGAGTCCTGGGTCCCTATGAATGATCTCATCTCAAAATATAAGGTAAACATCTCCTTGTCTTGGTTTGTAAAGATCGCTCAGTGGTTAAAAGCCTTTGCTTCACAAGCAAAAGAACCTGAACTTGGATCCCAGATCCCACGTTAAAAAAAAAAAAACATGTAGAAGGAGAAAATGGTGGCAATCTTTAATTCTTACCCAGCATGGCTGAGGCTGGGATAACCTAGAGCAAAAGCAATAAGCAGGTATAGCAATCCAGGATGATTTCTAACGTCACCTTGAACCTCCACAGCCGCTTGAGCTCATGCTCCCTGCTATACTTGCATGCATGTAAGACATAAAGATGGACATCTCCTGAGGAATGAGACCGAATGTTGATCTCTTGACTATCAATACCCACGCACACATGCTTCCTCATACAAACAGCATTTTAGCATGGAAGTGGAAAGATTCTAGAGACACTGCTCCTCCCTGGGAGACCACTGAGGGTTGGTGTCTGACAGGAGAAAGGAAATTCCTTCTTCTTCATTCAATGATTTTTTCACTTCTACATCATCCATGTTTCAGAGGGTACTCAGACACTTGCCAGTTCACATGTCTCAGAGGAAGCCAAGTGGAACATACACTCAGGAAGATGTGAAAGCAGGAGGGATAAAGAGGAAAATAAGAAGTAGAACAAGAAGTACAGGAGGGATCGAATAGCTAGCGTTGAAAATGACATGAACTTATTGTGCTCATGAATGAAAGTGCAAAAAAAGTAGAAAATCGAAGAAAAAAATATATGGCTCCGTTGATTTTGAACACATTAGATTTAGTAACAGTTAATCCTGAATAATTTTTATGCATTACATTAAATTTCTTATTAAATTATGATTTATTCCTATCTCCTAAGAATTTCTGAACAGAAGAGAGGCAAGCATGGATATCAGACACTAGATACAAAATGAAATCTGTGTAAAGTTGATCCCAGGGAGGTGTATGTGCAGTCACTGTGATCAGAACCTTGTGAAAACCCTACCCTCATAGAATTTTAGAATTTGTGACTGCTTTACTTGCTCCCAATTAACTTTCTCCTTCTTATTTTTTTTCCGATCTACTCAGTGCTCCCCATAAGAGTCCTCACACTGGTCAATGGCTTTGCTGTAAGGATAAGCATTTCTTCAGTTGTATTAGGAAAGACTGCTTCCTCTCATGCTCTCTGTGGTTGCTACATGTTATTTATTATCCCAAGAATGACCTTTCTCACTCTGGCTCCTCAGCCTTCTCTCTGATCTCTTCCTATCATATTTGAGTGCTCTTAATTCTGCCCAGCTGCCTCTGTATGCCCTGGGATCACCAAAGCCTGTTCATACCGTCTGTGGTGGAGACCTTTGTCTTCCTCATGACTGCTGTAAAGAGTAAATTCCACATTAAAGTGTGAGAATAGGATGAATCATAGATTCAGTGAGAGTAACCACTAAATCATACCCCTGGTGGCCAAGATTGTCTGTCTTCATTGTGGACCAAGATGACTGTTTCCTTTTGAGCAACTGTTTCTGAAGGGAAGATATGGAGGAGTGATCAAGGAAACAACCTTTAGAAAAGCAGTGACACATTCAAAGTTCTTGCAATTTTTTTTCCTTGAATAAGAATAAATAAATATGCATGAACACCCTTATTTCCCTTCACTGACTGGTGCAAATTGCACAGTGATGCAATGTTATTTCTATCACCTTCTATTTCTGCAATTCTTCCTGAGCCCAACCTTCATTGTCATTCTGTCAAGAAAAATCTATATGCTTGCTCAATCTCAACCCCTAGCTCAGTCTTTCCCTTATATCACTGTTAATCATGGAATATTATTTCTAGAAGATTAGCCAATACTTAATGGATATTGAGCCACTGGACATTTGTGTGAATCAGGATTGACAATCTAGATCCCAGTGGTGAAATGTGCCTTAATAGCTGTTATTTAAAATAAAGTTTTGTTGAAGCACAGATTCAGCTATGAGGTTATATGGTTTGTAGTTATACTTCTATTATGATAACAGTATCAATTGACCCCAAGAGCCAAAACTCCAAAAAAAAAGCTCATACTATATGCAAATCTTACGCTCATATCTTAGGAGATGTATAGATGATAGTGTTTCATGGTTTTCAAATATCTCCATAACTCTCATAACATCTGGAAAATTGAGAAGAAAGGGTTCTTATGAAAGACTGGAGAAACATCTCAGTCCTCGGGAAGTAACCTTCAGGTCAAAGGCCTTTTGAGCTCAAGAAAGGTAGACATCAGAAGAAAGGAATAGAGTGCTTTAAGGAGTGGAATACAGTGAAAAAAAGTGTACATGTTTAAAAGTGACATGGCAGTAAAATGAGGAAAAAATTAAAGAAACATTACTTGGGTGTGTTTTTTATTGTGATTTAAAATGGAGTTAGGCAATGTATGTTGGTGGATGATGTGGAATTCTGGATTCAAAAACCAAAACATAGTCTTTGTAGAAAGTATATGGGAGTCTTCTTTCCTTCCTATTTTATGAATAGTTTTAGAAGTAATGGTGTTAGTCGTTCAAATGTTTGGTAGAATTCTGCACTGAATCCATTTAGTCCTAGCCTTTTTGGGGGAGGGGGGATTTATAATTACTTCTTTAATTTCATCACTTTTTATAGGACTGTTCAAGTAACTCAGTTCATACTGATTCAATTTTGGTTAGTTGTACCTGTTAAGAAATTTATCTGTTTCTTTATGATTGTCAAACTTTGTAGGATATAAATTTTGAAGTACAACCTTAAGATTCTCTGAATTCCTTGATGACAATAGTAATGGTTACATTTTCATCTCTAATTTTATTACTTTGGTTTTTTTTTTCTCTTTTGCCTGTGGTTATTTGCCTAAGAGTTTGTCAATCTTGTTGATTTTTTTTTTCAAAGAATCAGTTCCTGGTTTGGATGATTCTTTGTATCATTTTCCATATCTCAATTTTGTAAATTTCTCCACTGATTTTACTAATAAAACTTAGATTCCACAATTTGGATCAACCAAGGATTAATTAAGAACATTCTTTTACTGTTAGTTTTCAGCTCTACAGACCTTAAAACCTGTTTTGTGTGGCCCAAAGCTCAGGTGTGTCGAGTTAGGGGCGAGCTAACTGCATTTATTGCTGTTGAGACTGCTTTTTGTGTTTGGATCAGCTAAAACCTACCCTGCAGCTGATTCATTGCCAACCTTATAATTCAAGCCCGAGGTGTTCTACTGTTGTGTTTTGTAGCTAAGTCATGACAAACAGTTTGAGCATTGCTTAATGAAGGAACAGAACTGAAAGTTTTAAGCTCCCTCCTTTAGAAATTCCTGCTCCCCAGTTCCTTAAATCCTTGCCTACACAAACATTTCCTCTTCCTTAGGAGTAGAGATGTGTGTGTAAGAGAGCACATGATCATTTCTTATTCTTGTGTAGATACTCCTGTATTGACCACTTATAAACCACATAGTCATCTCCCTAGTCCCTAGGATGACTATTATAATCAAAGGAAAAATATCTGCAACTCTGAGAGAGTTACTGGAGAAAATAATAGAAAGGAATTTGTTAGAAATGAAGTGGTAAAACAACTCAAACATGTCAAAATGTTAAAATTTATAAACTAGAAGCCTGGGCAGCATTTATAAAGAATATGGACACAGCAACATCCTCTTGAGAAGTGGAAAGTATATCAAAGTACCATGCAGTGGGGAACAGAGGACTTTTTCTTATAGAAAGCCACATGAGTCTGAAGTGATTGTGATTGTGATTGTAGGAGGATTTCAAATATTTCCAAGGCACCACAATCAAGGGCAGAGTTAAAAGGTGTTCTGAAGACTTCATTAAAGTTGAGACAGTAGATATTGATGCTAAAGATAATAGGGCAAATCCAGCTATGATGGGGATCTTATTCTCCAGTAATAATAGAAGGAATGTGGAATTTTACATCTAGACAGGTTACTTTTGGTAGAAGTAGTAAAGACCCTTTTTTTTTTAAAAAAAAAAAGTTTCTCTTTTTTTTAAATTATTATTTATTCAACTGTGTGCGTGCGTATGTATGTGCGTAGAACCACGGACGAATTCGGGAACCACCGTGGACGCCTCCACCTCCTTCTGCCCCAGGATTACAGGCTCTGCCCTACCAGGACCAGAAGCGCAGGCCGCCCCCGCTTCCGCTTCCGCCTGGCGTCTATACGTGGGATCTGGGATCCGAACTCAGGACTTTCCGCCTGCAAGGCGGAGGCTTAACCCCTGAGCCACCTCTCCAGCCCCAGTAAAGACGCTTTTTGACTAAAATCCTGTGTAAGGCACTGCGCTTCTGGGTGGTCCACTCCCCTAGGCTCTGGGACACCAGCAGGTTTTGGTTCTTTATCTGAATATACTATGCAAACACACCACAATCACAAAAATGTATCTCACAACCTATTGACCAATGCATGTCTAAAGTGAGCAATGGTTGCTTGCACACTCACCTCCAAGCAACAGGAATAGAATCTGTTTCCATAACAGCCATACACTTAGAATTTTTTAAAATATACTTTTAATGAAAAATTCAATCTAGCCTGCACTGATTTTTAGTGCATGTTCAGAAAAGGACAGTTTCAGGGTGAATTCTCTGTTTTCCATTTTCTGCCTATGAATATGATAAAAATCGTATGGGTCCATGGAAGGGACATGTGCAGAGAGCTAAAGGTTTCTTCTTGCAAGTCTGTCAGTCAAAATAGAGAATCGCCCAAACTATGCCCAGAGGAAGCACACGCGTCCCTCTTCAGTCCCATAAAGGGACTCCCTGAGCAAACTGGTCCCTCAAGAATCTTCACTCTATCTAATACCCATCAGGATGGAGTGAAGGGCATTGCAGGAGCAGCAAAACCGAAAAAAATAAATCAACAAACCATAATCCAGAACATCAGAGACTCTATATCAACCATCTGGAACTAGGCCAACCTAATCTCTCCCCATCCTGAAGCTCAGGGCAGTTTGCCGAAGAGGGGGCAGTAAGATTGTAAGAGCACAAGGATGGGAGGAGTAATGATATGCAAGATACTCCACACAAGTTAGGGCCGAAGCAATCATATTTGGACTTCGCATGCGCTGCGCAATGTCCAACATACTATTGACCCCACAAAGTCTAGCGTTTGCTAAAGGCACTAGGATCCTTGGCGGCAAAGGATTGACAGCCACAGTAGTGTTCCCATGCTTAAAGGGAACACAGAAAAGGGTTCTGGGAAATGCCACTGGGTCCTTGAACCTCATCGGAGAGGAGGACCCAGAGGAGAGTTTGGCATGCTCATTAAAGGATGCTCTGAGGATGGGAGGGGGAAGCATTGAGGGTTGGGGAGGGAAGGGGGAAGGGAGGGGGACACAGGAGGGTGGGGGGTGGAGGGAGGGAAGGGACCGGTGTACCTGTTAAGTTTGTATGAGTGCAAATAAAAATAAATAAATAAATATTAAAAAATGTTAAAAAAAAGAATCTTCACTCAAGTCGCCCACGACTCCATTACATTATAATGTAATCTTTCTATCACTTTGAATGAAGTTTCATTGTTAGCTTTTAATATTGGTACTGACTTTTATTTCAGTTCATTTAAACTGGAAACATTTCTAGTATTGATCAATGTCTTGAAGACAGGTCTTGATACATGTTTTTATTCATCATATGTGACAGTAATGATAATTTTCTGAAGCACATATTTAGAGTACTTTTAAGATATTGAAAAGTGCTCCAAGCCTCTCTTTTCTGTTTTCTTTTTCTCCTAATTTTAGCTCAAACTTCATGTGCTAGCTTACCAGTCTCTTCGATGTTAACAATAATCATTCTTGTCACTTCTTTTTAAGATTAGGAAGTAAGCTTAAAATATCACTATTCCCTAAGGAGAACTGTGTTTGATTATCCTTTTTCAAAAAATTCCTTGGTTTGTGCTGCAGACAAGACACAGAGGCTAAAGATACTTGAGTGCAAACTGGCAATCCGTGTTACCAGAAGACCACTTGGTACAAAAGAGAGCAATCTTCCAAATTTTGCTGTCTAACCTCCATATCATGATGGAATGTGTGTTGGCTTTCCCCACCCACCTAAAATAAGTAAACTATCCTTTTAAAAATCTATCACTTTTTAATTTCTAGTGGTTTTGATTCCCTCTTATTTTGTCTGAAGAATTATTCAACAACGGCCTGATTAAGACTGGATTCAATACCCAATTATGAGGGATAAACGACTGGGCTTGCCAAAAAAAACCAAACAAACAAAATTACCCCTGAGCAGAAATTATCTCGAAACCACAATTTTATGTTGCTATACTTCCAGTCGGTTTGCATCTTAGTATTTCTGCACTAAGTTTATTGACATTGACCCCTATGTCTTCTTATCCTGTCCTAAGTGCTTCACAGTTTTTTTCTCATTTATGTAAATATATGTTAAATTTGTTTAGGATTTTTTAACAGAACAACCATAATTTTTAAGACGTTACTGTTTCTTTACATATTATATGCACCTTAGTTTTAAATATTCAGATTTGTATGTTTAACATGGAATAGCAGTTAAAGTGGGAAACCACAAGAGGGCCATTAAGGAAGAAAATGAGTAGAATCCTAAAGGGGAGAAAGTAAAAGTATATAAATGGTGTGCAAATCTGAAGAGGATGAGGTGTTAGCTTAGAGGAGGAATTGCGAGAGGGAATTTAACACTAAAGATATAATAAAATCATAGACATAGACACCTAATATTTTATTATATTCTTTAAAATATAATTACTATCTAGTATTTTATTATCTTCTTTAAAAATACATGAGTATCAAGGAGACAACAGCAACTTTCTGATTCCATTCAAGACCCACTTGAAAGAATGGTATCCATCCCTGTTATTATAAACCATCCCTGTTATTATAAAAAAAATGAAAGGATACAGATCAATAGGGAAGACAGCCAATGAACCTCATAGGGAAGAAGACAGTGCATAAAACTGCTCTGTAGGCAGCTGTTATTATACCTACATAATGGGAACTCACAGTAGAAATCTTTGGGTCTAAAGCTGGATGAATGAAGGGAAATGCACATATCAGTGGGGTGGCCTGAAGAGAGGTAACTTGATATACTACCGTGGCCTGAGCCCCCACAGGAGTAGTAAACTAAAGTGAACTCTGAGATCCATAGAATCATACAGGCATAGGGGCCGGAGGAAATAGGAGGGAATGAATGGTAAAGGGAAGGTAGGAGACAGGTGGGAGAGAGGAAGGAGGGAAGCTGGGATTAATATTCAATATGCTCATAAAAGTAGGAAAAAAGTAAAATAAAAGATACAGTTAAAAATTAAAATTTGTAAGAATAGAGTTATCCATGAGAGAAAATTAGTAAAACAAGAATCTGTCCTAATATATTGTTCCCAAAATCATTAAGTGATTCTCTAAAACTCCCAGTAGCCTGTGTGGAGTACCTTGACACAGTCTATTGATGAAGAAAGTCTCAGAGACTCTGTAAACAATACAGGATTTTGCTACATTATATTCAAGTCCAAATTCCTTTGTTTTCTGTGAAAGAGCTATCTTCTTGGAAAAAAAATGTTTTGCCTTTTTCACCTATATTTTGTTAATAGAAATACATTGGTCCTATTCTTCTTGATATATTTTACTGATATTTCCCATTCTCAAAATTCTGTGGTCACTTGTTATATTAGATCTTTACATGTCCTATTGTATCTAATTCATTTTTTTATAGATGACTGATCTTTCCTTTATATTATGCTCTTTATTTTGGTTCACACGAAATCTCAGGAAATAAGTTAGTAAAAATTTCATGCTCTTTAGCCAGTTGGTCCATGATGGTGACATCTACCAGAATGGAAAGACTGTTGACACTGCTAAGGTGGTAATACAGAATATTTCTACCTCCAAATTCTTCATTTTGCTTTTATAACTACTTCAATTTCTGCCCATCTGCTCCTGTCTCTTACCTTTGGGGTTCATGAACTTATTCTCTATTATAGTCATTTTGTCATTTCATGAATAATATATATGGTTAACACTTTTTGCTCAGCATAAACTTATGGTGCCATAGATACTGTCATGATTACCAGTGGGATTACTATGTTTAACAAACTGTATATTGTTTAGTGGCTATGTATTAGCTATATTCACTCACTAGAAAACATTGATTCTGTTTTTTTTTCACCTTTGCTCTATTGAAAATGAAGATTCAATATACATTCAACTACAGGATTTTTGGATAATGAATTTTTATTTCTCTAAGGAATATGCCAAGGAATAAAAAGTTAGAAAACCAACCAGATACATGTTTATTTTTGGAAGCTGATAAAATGTTTTTGAACATCTGTATTAGTTAAAATTGCAATAAAAAATGTAGACATCCTTTTATATGTCCACGTAAATATTTATGCTTTTCCCAATATTTTTATATTTGTTTGCAAACCAATCTTATCCACATGAAGAATTTTCTTCAGAAGATAAAATTTGCATTTCAAGTGACTAACGACATTGGACATATTTTTGCATGCTTATTTACAACGTTCTTTGAAAAAAATTTCATGGTTTTTGTCTGTTCCCAGAGGGATAAAATTTTTATTGCAGAATTTTGATGTTTCTTAATGTTTATTGATAATGGATCTTTGACAAACTCATACCTTGCAAATATTTCTCTGACTGTGTTATTTCCTCCTAACTGGATTTTTCATATAGCAAAAAAGTGTATAGCTTTGGTTAAGATGATTTTGTCGATTTTCTTTTATTATCATTTGGATATGAAATAAAAAAATCTCTATGTACAAAGTTCTACAAAATTTTTCCTTGAGGTAGTCTCAACGTTTTTAAACACTTTTTGTATTTTTTCTTTTACCATTTTAAGTTCAAAGTTCATTGCTAATTAATCTTTTTATTTAGTCGATACCATGAACAAGATTCTTTGGTTGATTAGCTAACCTCCTATATTTTCATTTATGGATGTGTAATTATTGAACAAAATTTGATGATCATTTTATCTTTTATTCATTAAACTGCTTTTGATTACATTGTGAACTCATCTGTGTTTATGTTTCTCTCTCGTCAAACTCTGTATTATGTACATTAATAATATATCCCTTAAAAGATAAAATAGGTTTTTTATTTTTTGTATATTAAACTATGTGTTCATGGGTATGGTTTATGTACATGTGTTCATCTATGCATCTACGAGTGTGACTGTGGAGTCCAGTGTTGACATTTTCGGTTCTCTTGTATCACTCAGCATCTCATATCAGCTGAACTGTTTGTCCAGCCAAACCCTGATGCCTTCTGTATTTGTGTAATTACCATGTGGGTTATGGGAAGGCTGTTTTCCTCTTTTTTATGGTTCTGGGGATCTGAACATAATTCATCATGTTTATATACTAAATACTTCAACCTCCTTGAACCTACTAATCCTAAAATAAAGTGTGCATTCTTTAGTTATACAACGAGTCATGAAATAGATTGTGATTCTTGACTAGTTAGTCTTACTAGAGGTAGTATGTATTCTTTAGTTACATAAGAAATACTGAAATTAGATTATGTATGTCATGTTAAGCACAGGTGTCAACTTGACTCTTGAGGGTTTGGGCTCTGGGCACAGTTGTGGACAGTTGATGGTTGAGTTAAGCCCAGAGCAAACCTGAAGGAGATTGTCTAGCTGCTGGGGAAGACCCAGCCCATGGTGGGTGGGATTAGGCCCTGGATAAATCACAGAGAGCTGGTTGAGAGCGTTGGCATCCTTCTGTATACTTGGCCAGACATGCTAGTCTGGCAAGTAAGGATTGTCCATCTCTCAGCCATTTTGGTGGCCAGTTCCCTCAGCCCTGGTGTTGGTGTGTGCTCTCCTGTCAATCTGGACTGAGAACTGTAACCAGACTATCGTAAGAAAGTAAACTCCTTGTTCCCTTAAGCTGTGTAATGGTCATTTATCAGCAACTATGCAGGCAGACTGCAACAATGTGATCATTGTGAAGTTAGTCTTACTAGAAATAGTTCATCAAGTTGTATGATTTAGCAATATATATATTCATCTATATAAAAATATAACACATTTAATTAATTGATTAATTTATTGAGCATATGTTATTTTCTATCAGTATCCAGAAGCTTAAAGTACACTAAAAATAAAATAGAAAATGTCTACACTCTAGGGAATATCCTCTTTGCGTTTTCTGTTTGGAGCATGAACTTTCAGTTTCTACTGCATAAGGAATTTCCATCCAAAGAGGTATTTAATTTTCAAACCCATTATGAAACTAGTCTTTAATTTGAACCTGAATTATACTTTATTTCAGCCACTTAATTTTAAAAAGACAATTTATCAAATGGATGAGTGGATTGAAACATCCAAAGTAATTTAATCATTCCTTTAGTAGTGTTATTCTTAGATTTGTCTTTTATATTTAAAATAAAGAACATACACAGAAATTCTTTTCTTAAAAAAGACAAGTAGTTGTTTACCTGCATGATGGTTTTTGCAATTAGCATGTTTTTGTGTTTTCCAAGATAATAGTCTGAATATTTGATGACTATCACAGAAATACTTGAGAAAAAAAAGATGTGGAATAAGAATTGTGATGACTAAAGGAATTCAGCAAAGATAATAACAAAAATAGTGACACATAATGCAAGGTTAAATTTTGGCTTAAAATTAAGAATAAAATAAATGACAATTTTGCTTAATTGTAGGACATTACTGTTGCTAAATCTGTCACCTATAAAAAGTGCACTATACATGTTTCGAATACTTAAAAGCTATTAAAGGAAGCATAACAGACAAACTGAATCTAGAAGATTTACTGTATCAAACAATGATTTACAAATTACCTAGCATTCTTAAACATTATAGTGTCACAGAGCTCTGTCCAGCATGTGTGCAAATAGAGAGAAAATAAAAAATCTTACAGAAGAACTTGAATTGGCCCAGCTGGATCTATGCCATATGGTGAGGTGCAAAGTTTTTGCCTTACATGGATTTGGTTATATCAGCAAGAAACCGTGATATATGAATTTCAAGTTGAAACCCTGAAAATGGGACTCAACTCCTTTCTGTACCCAGTGCAGTTTGTCTAGAAATAGCTTTAAATGACACAAAATAGCAACAGAGCATTTCAGACCAAATTTAACTTAACAATGAAGACTGAAATATTTAATGCGATTTATCTATTTAATGTATAAAATGTTAGCAAATGTACAGATGATATTTAAATCACAAGTCCTTAAAATAATAGCAAGGGGAAATTTTCCGCATATATTTTACATGTAGTACCCAGTTTGTTTAAAAACTCATAACACAAAAACAACAACAAAATACCCTCATTTTCCTTGATTAAATCCAATTAGAATCAAGATTTGTGGGGAAGAAAAGCTGGCAGAGGTGGGAGGGAGCCACTGTGAGAGAGTAATTGGAAAGCATTATGTGTACGTACATTGTGTGAACAAAATTTATCCATTAAAAAACTACCTGTAAGACAGGAATAATCTCAGATGATCTTTAAATGAGATAAGCTCATATCCAAGAGGAGATATGAATCGCAATGATAAAAGATTGGGAGGTGGCTCAGTCCACATAGTAATTGCATGGTGAGATTTGAGTTTTGCTCCCCAGTCTCCTACTAAAATGACATTTTTGGTTACACATACCTGAAAATCTATCATCCATGTGGATACATGGGTATGGTGGCATGGTGAATCCTAGGTAGAATCCTAGCTGCCTAGATAATTTAGTGATCAGATAATATCAGGCTCAATGGCAGAGTTTGTCTCAAAACATAATGCACAGAAAGATCCAGGAAGTCACCAGGCATTGGAATCTTACTTCTGCAAGCACATGTGCACGTGCATATGCATACTCACATGCATGAGGTATAAAAAGACATAGCATACATATGAGATAACTATCAAGTCACATGATATGTGTTTATTTTAAATTCCAACTCTAGAAATTGGCACTCTAAATGCATGCTATTTTGTATGTGTGTATATGTGTGTATGTGTGTGTGCATGTGTTTGCATGTGTATGTTTGTGTGTGTGTTACTGAGAGAATTGGACTTTGCCTATTGATGTCAATATTTTTTGAACTTCAACCTCAGCATCATAATTAGTCCTGAAGATTCTTTAAGATATAGAGTACCTTCCTATTTTTTAACTCATTACCAGGAAATAACTTAAGCCACAGGGAGATTAAAAAAATCTGCTACTATCCTCAAAAGGCTATATGGTTTTATAAATACGAACTTTCAGATAGTTCAGATGAAAACTATGAAACTAAAAAGATAAAATTGTTAAATTCTATGGAAAATTTATAATAATGTATGAAAATATATTCAGTGGTATGAAATATTATCCAGTATGGTAGAACACATGAACAAAGTGATAACGGATAAAATGTTAATAGAAAATGAGCTGAAAGAAAACTATGTTCCAGATAAATGCTCTAAAAAATAAAACCACTACCCACTACCCTTTTTATTTCCTATAACTACAATCTTGACAACTGTGGCTCCTAACTTTTCACATGAAACTGCCATAAATCTCCTTCTTAGTCTCTTAGCTTCTGTAGTCAACTTCTTTCTTGGGTTCGCTATGATAATTCAAGATAATGGGCCCACCTGAAACTCATAAATAATTCACATCTCCAAAATTACCACAAGAATAATCTGTCTGCATGGTCCAAGAGGGTGATTGTAGAAATCTTTGGTGCCAATACTGAACCAAGCATGAGCACAAGGACAAATATTTCATTCAAGAATGAAAACAGATTTTTTTAATTGGTATTCTATATGAGTAGCATATGATAAAATAAATTAATTTTACTTTACGTGCTGATTTTCAGCTCGTTCATTTTTCACAAATGACATAATTTTGTTTTACTTTATGTTAGAATTAGAGAATGTTGTATCTTGCACTATGATATAAATGTATATATGTACATACATATATTTAATTTTTTCTTCTTTTGCTGGAGATCATCAGGACTGGCTCCATATCTCAACACTTGTGACTAATGCAGCAATAAGCTGAATATGAGACTATTTCTCTGGTGTGCTGACATAGAATCCTTTGGGTACATAACAAAAATTGGTATAACTAGTAGTTCCAATCTATTTTTTGTAGTGAATGGACGAGTTGACAGCCCCACCAGCAGAGTTTAGGGATTCAATTTGGTCCAACATTTTTTATTGTTTTCACTTTCTTGGTGGTAGCTATTCTGATTGGGGTGATATATCAATTCTTAAATTTAGCTTTAAATATGAGTTTTTATTTTAAATTCTATTACCTTGTGTTAATTTCATAATGATATTGAATGTTTATCAGAATGTGAAATTTAAGTAGCCTACTTTTATATATTTATATGAACACATTTGACTTTATGAAATTTTATGCAATTATTGGAAAACCTGCTTTAGGAGTAAGCAGATATTTAAGAACAGAATACTTTTCAAAATGGCTTAAAAGTTTCTCTGGTCCAACCTTAAATTCAGGATCATTATATGTTATAAATAAAAAAAAACTTTCCAGTGTTTTTAATACATATAGCTCTGCTTTTGCTGCTAATCCCAAATCACGTTCATTTAAACATGTGAGTTTGTAGGACAGTTTTAAGAATGCATGGAAATCAGAGTGTTTTCATAATTTAAAAAAATGTTTCAAGTGTTTTCCACATTGCCATCTGTCCTCTGCTTGACCTTTTCTGTTTGTCATTTGTAGGCTGATGAGAATCTCTCAGAAGCATTGTAGGTCTATCCAGATGGGGGTCATCTTGAAAATCCCAACTGCAGCTGTGTTCAAACAGACCATGACACAGACTATTGACAAGTTTCCTCTGCTGCAGAGTGTGTGATGTTGTGAGGTCACTAACTGCAGCAGGTGTTCTTTGACTCACATTTTTATGAAATATATGTGTCATGTTGTTAAACCTAAAATTTTGTCTCTGGTGTCCTAAATATTAAAATAGGCATTTTAATTTTTGGCTATTGATAATTTCTAAAGTTTTCCTAATTCAGAAGTGTACGTCTTATTCTTTATGTATTACTAGTTAATATAATATGCCAAATAAAATTATATTTTCATTTTTATGTGAAATTTATGTTTAAAGTATAGATGTCTGCAAAAATGTCATTACTTTTTGAAATCTAATTAGTCTTAATAATGCAATTCTTCTGGTCTGAATATTGTACTCCCAAACAAATTATCTACTTTATTTTTTTTTTTTTGGTGGGGGAAGGAATGTATTTATTTGTTTACTTACTCATTATTTCCAGACTCGAACTTTGATATTCTTTATTTTTTTACTTTTCTTGATTAATTTTGTTCTTGACACTGACATATATCTATACAATTAGATCATTTCTCCTGCTATATAGCCCCCTGTTTCCCTCCATCCCCCCACTTCCACTTTACAGTCCATATTCATATGATTTTGCTTTGTGTTTTGTGTACTAGATTCTACCAGAACTGCCTTTGAAGATCTGAGATTGAGTTATTTTCTTCAATATGCACACTATTAGACACATTCATCCAAGTTTTTAACCCCATTAATATGGTATTGATCCTCAGAATATTGTAGGTCCACATGAGTTTCCTATCAGTTCAAGATGATCATCAGTCAAGGAGCTTGTTAATAACTATTGTAAATATTTCAAATATTTTATAATCCATAATTAGACAACACTAATATTATTTCTGTGGCTAGGCTGAATATATATATATTTTTTGAAGCAAGTATGAAAAGAATATAGTTGAGATGTGAAGGAAAGATATTCTTGGATGTGTGGTGAGACTGTAAGTGGGTACAAATCTTAAGGAAACTGGAATGTAGTTTTCTTACATATGCAAATGTTGGATTGAAATAAAGGTATCATATCGTTTTGCTTCTAAGATTAGATTCAGAGGAAATGAATTCACTATCTCCAGAAAACATCTGCAATCTCATGTCCTTTACAACATTGTTCCCAAAACTCTGATATGAATCATCTCAATTATCTAATAAAAAACTCATTGTTTTACCATTAAAAAATTTACAAGGAGCATTACATGTAAATTGTAACTATTTGCTACAATAATTAAAAGCATTAATTAGAAAGTATCGATAATATAACAAAATCTCTTTTATATGTATATCTCATTGAATATATCTCTTTGAACCTTATATTTGTTATTTCATTTGAATTTTGAATTCAACTTACATCTTCTCCAATGAAACATACATTTTTCAGACTTGGATAGTTTGTTTCATCACTATTAAATGTGGAAAACACTCTGGCAGGTGTTGGATTCCATATCTTTTCCAGAAATGTCTACTACATTCCGTAGTGGCAGAAGTGTGACCAGGGCAATTGGCTCCAAAGACAAGAAACACTTGTTTCTCATCCAGAGTCTCAAAAGAAAATGAAACTAGCAAACAAGCAAAAAGCACAGACACATTGGCGCTAAGTAGTGAAACAAGGAGCAGGATTAAGGAAAAGTCTCAGAGCACATGATATATAAGCAGGATGACCCGAGTTCAAAGCACAGAATCTATGTAAAAAGCCACATTTCTTGTGGAGGGAAGTAGTGAGGAAGATTGCTGAGGCTAGTTACAGATTCAGTGAGAGATGCTATCTTAAAAAAAGAAGGTAGATAATGAAAGGACAGGAGATCCAATGTACTTCTCTTTGCTCTGAAGATGCACATTCCAAAAAAGAGGCAGAGCATCATATGGACAACTAACAAGGAAGAACATGTCTTTGTTTTGTTACAAACCAGCATTTAGAAAAAGAATTACTTCCTCTATATCATTTTACCCTACCTAAATGAAAATAGAGTGTTCTCTGTCAAAATAATTTGTTGTGGTAATGTAACAATGAGTTCAAAGAATAAAACCTAAAATCATGAAAAATATATGGTGCTAAGTGACTAAGATGAACAATGAATTGTTCAGTGTTCATTGTTCGATTAATGTCACAAGAGCTAAATACATAAAATAAATGGTTGTACTTAATCATCAAGCAACAGTGGATAAACCAATGCATGGCACATGCTAAAGAAACAACAGATACTGCTTAAGAAATAAATGAATTAGCAAAATAATCTAAGAAATAGATTAGGAAAAAATCCTCTTTAGATCTTTTTAGGTCAAGATTATTGAAAGTGTTGTATTTATTTTATTTTATCCTTGATTATCCAGATGTGCAGATATCTTATTTACTCTGTCAATCTTTTAGCAATATATGTTAAAGTACATGTGCGAGTTTATTTTCAGTAAATACAACTTATGTAACAATTGCAAACATTTAAAATTATATTGGGGATGGATGGTAAAGGTAATGACTGTGTTATCCCACTTTAGCAGTTTAATGAAAACCAAGATAGATGAACATGTGGGATTCTGGAAGGCAATGGGGGTGTTCACTGTCACGGCTTTTCCGCTGTTACTCCCAACATGCTTCCATCCATAACCTTTTTTCTCATGTTTGTTATGATAAAGATTATATTTTAATTATATTTTCTGAATCACTGCATGAATAAGAAACCGCATCCTGTAAAGAAAAAAGTTCTTTGCCTACCATAAAAATAAGAACTTGTGAAGCATATAAACTAATGTAAATGTCCACTTGGAACAGTATAAGGATGAGGTCATGATGTCCTGACACACATTTTAAATCATTAATTTGTATGATGTCCTTGAGCAATTAATTATCCAGCCTTTTGAATTCTGAAAAGACATGCTTCCCTGACATAAAATGAAGCCTAACTGATTTGTTCACTACTGACTTTCACTAAAATGAATGTGTTCCCCCTCCCCCCCACACATACTCAGAGTCAAACCTTCCCAGTATGCATTTAATGTAAAGACTCATCAACAACTCATATCAAAATCTAAATGATATTGACACTAGAAAAGCAGATGGGAAGAGATTGGCATAAATTTAGACATTTGTTTTTGGCATAAACAGGTCTCTATGTGCCAGAAACACGTGAAGTGAACGTGAAGGGCTTTCCTCCCTGAATTATTTGCCTGACAATAGTCTCCACTATTATCTGAATGCCTGCCAGTTTCTCTTTTCTGTAATATAGACATATGCTGTCCCCAGCACACTTACATGCTATGTTTGACATCATTAAAACCTTATTTGTAATAAAAGAAAACAATTTCATTCAACTAGTTAATGCAAAATTTAAGAAAACTCTGAATATAAGAAATTTAGTGAAACAGTACTAGTGCATATTATTTGGTGACTTTTTAAAATTAATTTATTTTTTTATTTCCACTCATACAAACTTAACAGGTACACCGGTCCTCGCTCCCTCCAACCCTCCATCCCTCTGTGCCCCCCCTCTCTTCCCCATTCCTTCCCTATCCCCCAGTGCCTCCCCTTCCCATCCCCGGAACATCCTTTAATGTGCATGCCAAACTCTCCTCTGGGTCCTCCTCTCCGATGAGGTGCAAGGACCCAGTAGCATTTCCCTGAACCCTTTCCTGTGTTCCCGTTAAGCGTAGGAACACCACTGTGGTTGTCAATCCCTTGCCTCCAAAGATCTTGGTGCCTTTAGCAAATGTTAGACTTTGTGGGGTCAATAGTGTGTTGGACATTGCACAGGGCATGCAAGTCCAATTGATTGCTTCGGCCCTAACTTGTGTGGAGTATCTTGCATATCATTACTCCTCCCATCCTTGTGCTCTTACAATCTTACCCCCCCCTCTTCCGCAAACTGCCCTGAGCTTCAGGATGGGGAGAGGTTAGGCTTGCTTAGTTCCAGGTGGTTGATATAGAGAATCTGATGTTCTGAATTATGGTTTGTTGATTTTTTTTTCAGTTTTGCTGCTCCTGCAATGCCCTTCGATTCCATCCTGATGGGAATTGGATGTTGGTGACATTTTTTGAAAGAAAGTAATTGTATGCAAGCTTTGGATATTTTGTAAAAGGAGAAACAAGTAGTTTTAGAAGGTAGAGATTAATCTATCATAAATATATTTACTCTATTTTTGTCATATATAAAGTATTACGTATGGTAGTATAAATACCCATGAGATGGGATATAAATGAAAATGAGTGAGTGAAAAAATAGAATAATAATCATTGCAGAGACATTCAACCACACTTTTAATTAAGAATAAGATTTTAAGTAAGACACAAGACAATATTAAGGTTCTTTTATGTTTATCTGAGTACCCAGGAAATAAATGAGGTGAAATTTATTAAACAAGAAGCATAGTACAAATTGCCTAACCACATGAATCTTCCATATTATACATATCTGGCAATTCACATAATTAATTGTGGTATGTATTAACATCCATAAAAAGTAGTGGTATAATCATTGAGACATATTATTTCATATATAATCCCCCAAATTCTTAATGAATTCAGCACTTGCTAAAGCTTTTACGTGGACAAAGGTACTTCACAACCACTGACCTTTCTATCAGTACTATAGGGGCATACAGAGTACAGTGGATTCACATTCTGAATTATTTAAAAACATTGCTGTTGATGACTTAAAAGCAAATATTTCAATGACAGTAAACACTTTGTGGCTTTTTTAATTTTGTGGAAATTGCATTTATTTGAAATTCTTGAATGCTTAATTTAAATTCATGCTTTGAAAACACCTGACACTTACAGATTGTATCTTCAAAAATTAAAAGCTTTTTCATTAGTAATTCAGTACTTATAAAACAGTATTTAAAATATTCTTACCTGAACATTGAAAAATGTTCTTTCTGGACACAAGGCTTGGCACTGTGGCTATTACTGTGATGAAGCAGGTAGCACCAGGCATGAAGGGTAGTGGAACTGAAAGTGGAAAAGTCTCCAAACCATTAAACTTATTCCAATAATCTATTGAGTTGCATCATGCCAAAACTTTCAGCATTTCTTAGTTTTGAAATCCTTTTAATTACAACTTCTCCATGTTTAATGTCAAAACTTGACTATTTCTTCAAGAAAAATAAGCCAAGAGTTCTTCAGAGAGGTTCTTGTGTCTTTGCATCATTGATTTGAAAATATGTGCTAAACGCTCACATTAGCTAGGTTCTCAACTTGCTCACATTCTCAGTGGCATTGAGTCATGGGGCTCAAGGGTACCTGGAGCCTGAGCAGGTGCCTCCACTGGGGCGCCCCACAGAGCTTCCAAAACATTTTCTCTGAATTTCAACACTCCATTCTGGAAAGAAGCTCTTTCCAGATTAAGGAAGTAAATATGCAACAAGTCTGAGGATGTTCTTGATGTTTAAAATATTCACAAGTAACACTCTGAGGAGAGCTGTTTTGGTTTGGTGAGTTGTCCACAGCCTTGCAGGGAGCTCCCTGGATGCATTTTTTTTTTTTTTTTTTTTTTTTGGTGAATCTCACTACCATGGGAGTGATAGAGACACCTCTGAGTGTGGTTGTAAGTGTTCTTTCAAGTTCACTCCTTATTCCTGTGAATAACTTCACTGCATTAACTGTTCACTAAGTTAGGCTGGATAGAATCCTTTCTTTTGTTTGTCCTTGGTTCCCTATCTGGGGTAAGTAGATATTTTTCTTTGTCCCTTGAAAAGCCACACAATAGAGGCAAATCTATGATTTACTATGAAAGAAATGTTGTTTTATCTACAAATAATAAACAGCTAGGACATGATTTAGAATTAAGAACCATTTATTACCAAGAAGTGTGTGTGTGTGTGTGTGTGTGTATGTGTGTGTGTGTAGATTTGTGTGTGTGTGTGTGTGTGTGTACCTAGATGATGTGTCTTTAATCCACATATTATTGTTTTAATAAATATTTTACAAAAAATTTATGAGACCAAGGGGATTAATTCATATTCTTGATTCTAGATTACAGTTCCTCAGGGAAGTAAAAATTACTACCAGGAACTAAGGGAAACTGTTCATATCATATCCACAGCAAGACCAAAGGAGCCAAAGATCATTGCACATTAGTTGCTTCCAGTCTCCAAAATTCCAACCACTTCTCTCTCTGTCTCTGTCCCTGTCTGTGTCTCTGTCTTCGTCTCTGTCTCTGTCTCTCTGTCTCTCTGTCTCTCTCTCTCTCTCTCCCTATCTCTCTTACTTGTCTTAGGCTGATTTTCCCACATCAGTTATTTAATCTCCCCATGCCTACCCAGAGACTTGCTTTAGCTAGGCAATTCTTTGGTGTTCCTAAAGGATCATTTTCCAGTTGTCAAGTTGATATTTGCAATTTACTACCCTACCAGAGTACATACATAAAATGATTTAGAGGCTTCTGAAATTAAATTTCTCATGTGATTGAAAATATAACCTAGGTGAATGACTAGACAATATTCAAAGGTATGAAAATTAAGTAAAAATATATGAGCTTGCTCATTTATTTTTCTTTGAGTTTGTTAAATGACCTTTTTTATTATGCAAGGTTGACTTTATTTCATTAACAGCAAAACTAATACTAGAATACTAGAAACTGAAATAACCCAGGAAGAGCATGAATAATGAAAAGAATGGTTATAGAACAATAAAAGAAAGCTGTGGGGGACTGTCAAGTTGTGTCAAGAGGTGGCTCAGGGCTTAAGCGTCTGCCTTGCAGGCAGAAGGTCCTGAGTTCAAATCCTAGATCCCATGTATACATGCGCCCGTGTTTCTGGTCCTGATAGGGCGGAGCCTGTGAATCCCGGGGCGGAGTAAGCAAGGAGGAGGTGGAGAAGGTCCATGGTGGTTCCCGAATTCACTCGTGGTTCTATACACACACACACACACACATGCACACACGCACACACGCACACTGAATAAAAAAATAAAATATTAAAAAAAACAAAGCTGTGAAATAGATGGGGGATTGTCCATGACTCTTTTATGACAGATTAAAAGCTTGTTAAATATTTCAAGAGTTTGTCAAGATTAAACGTTGTACATAAGGTAACTATACTACACGTCATGAAGTGGTCGTGTGCTGATAGTCACATGCAACGACTCAGATAATTTCCAAGAAATTTATATTACATAGAACTTACCTCAAAGGTCATATTCTGTATGACTCAATATGTATAAGTTTTTTTTAATGATAAAATGATCACATTGGGAAATATACAAGTGTTTGGAAGAGGTAAGAGGGGAAAGGGCATGGATGTGATTTTAAGTGATCTTAAATTAAGCGTGTCATTCAGTTTGTGGATGAGAAATGGCTGTGGATACATATAAACTCAAAGGCGACACGTGTTCTTTCCCCAGACTGACATGACTCCTTTGCTATTTTATTGTTCTTCCTTGAGGCAATTTCCAGTAGAAGGTATATTGTCTTTGTAGACTATATTCACTGCTGATTTGGTCATTTGTGTTGAAACTCTTGATTTTTCCAACAGAAGAAACGCTAACTTGATCCAAACGAAGGACTTATTTCATCGCTTATCATTTTAATTTTTCTTGACTTTTAATCTTGCCTAAGTATTATATTTACTTTTTTCTAGCTTCTTAACTGAATCTTTTTTTATATACAAGTACTCACAAATTTTGCATATAGCTTGATGCTTTAAAACACGTATATTCGTTTATGTTCTCATGTACTTATATGCACATTTAAAAGTACTTGCAATGACTTTTAGGATTTTAGTTAGCGTTGTTAGGTTGACAACCTGTCATTGTATCACTGCAATGTTAGTATCCCCATTATTGTAAATTCCATTACTATTGACACTTTTCTTTAACATTTTAAAACTTAAAATTATAAAATTTTGGCAAGGAACCAGTCAGATAAACTTTGCAGTAGTCACTCAAAATCATATTTATGCTTAGCTTTTTTTTTTTTTTGGTTGAACATGAACCCTGTAAGACGTGACAGTTCAGTGGAGAAAGTACCACATTTGTTAAAATATGGGAAAGGAAAAGTTTCATCAATAAATGACACCATACTCTTCAGTCACACACTTTGCAGTTTATTAAGATTTGGATGGGTAATTTGCAAGCTGGCATATTAGTATTATAATAAGGGACACTAATTGTTATCTGTGAAAAGCTGATGAGATTTACTACTTGAGTGGGGAATAAAATCAGCCCAGAGTTCATGGTCTCTTGTTTTCTTCTTGAAGAATTCCAACTGTTCGTGAACACTGGAAAATCAAATTATAATTGTTTCCATTGCCTATAATTAAAATGTTAAAATAAACATATTTAAAATGGTAAAATGTGGAAGAATACCAAATTGCAGAGAGAATTATATCTGTTTACTACAGATTTTGCTTTGGCAACCTATCAGCATAAATTAACTCACTTTCAGGAAAATCATAAGAATTATATTATAAAATATTCATGATACAGACAGATGTACATGACTGAGTAATGAAATTGCTGAATGACTGATCTTCAGCAACCTTTCTTAAATAAGATTACTTTCTTATTATTAAATGTGCATCAGACCACCAAATTATTTCAGCATTTGATTTTAATATGTTGAATGAGATACTTATATGACAAACTATTCCTTCTTTAGTGATTCCAATCACAATGATTAAATGTTAGGTATAGATTCTTTTTTTAACATTTTTTATTATTATTATTTTCGTTCATACAAACTTAACAGGTACACTGGTCCACTCAAGCAAAACAACTCAAATGTGTATATATTGTTTATTATACAAATGAATTGTGATAAATTACATGTCTTGTTCCTGCAATCCAAATACTTGACAAGAAGCAGTACAAGAGCAGAAGGGTTCATTACAATTTAGAATCCACCTTGGAATGGAAGGCATGCTGCAGAGATGGTAACATCACAGCTAATGTCAGGAAGCAGAGGAGTGACAAATCTGGTGCTGGCTATTATAAAGTTAATCTTACTCCAATGACTCATTTCCTCTAGAAAGGCTCTTCAGGTACCAAAACCTTCATGAAACCTGCTGGGAAGCAAATATTTGTAATGTTAGTTTATAACAAATCTCATGCTAAAGTCATGACAATAATATTTAAGATTTTCATCAAAACTTAAATCAGAATGTGAAAATATCTCAGGATCATAGTTAATGACAAGTTTACTTTTTGTGATGGTTTCCTATTAGTTCCTATTATGTTTTTATGCATGTGGAATTTGTAGTTAAATCAATCATCTCAAAACTGTATGTTGAATTCTTAATCAAAAGTATGTTCTATGCTATCTTAGAGGTGGTCTTTATATGCCATTTCAAGTAATAATTCTGTCATTAAAGTAGACTCTAATCCAATTTGAATGGTGTTCTTATGAGAAGGTACAATATAGGAATAGTGTTTCAGCTTAGCACTTGGTACCATGTACAGAAACCTTGGCTGGTTTCTAGAGAAAAGAAAGAAAGAGAGAAAGAGAGAAATTTAAAGACAGAAAGAAAGACAGAAAGAAAGACATAAAGAAAGACAGAAAGACAGAAAGAAAGAGAGAAAGAAAGAAAGAGAGAAAGAAAGAAAAAAAGAAAAAAAGAAAGAAAGAAAGGAAAGAAGAGAAAGAGAGAGAAGTGAGAGAGAGAAGAAAGAAAGAGAGAGAAAGAAAGAAAGAAAGGAAGGAAGGAAGGAAAGAAGAAAAAAGAAGAAAGAAAGAAAGAAAGAAAGAAAGAAGAAAAGAAGAAAAGGAGAAGAAAGAAAGAGAGAAAGAAAGAAAATAGAGAAAGAAAGAAAAAGAGAAAGAGAGGGGGTAAGAAGAAAAACGAGAGAGATCTAAATAAATCAATAATCTAGCGCGTCTACCCATTTCTCTCTACCGCCTAGATCTGTTTTAAAATCCATCACAAGAGAGGATATCTACAGAAAGATAAGAAGAGATATGTGTAAAGAAGAAATAATCCCTAAATACGACCGAAATGACAGACAGAACGCCAAGAAACCGTCAGGAAGGCAGGAGTGATAACGACCGAAGGAATCCAATAAATACATA
Organism: Typhlomys cinereus; assembly: GCA_023101885.1. Classification (NCBI taxonomy): domain Eukaryota; kingdom Metazoa; phylum Chordata; class Mammalia; order Rodentia; family Platacanthomyidae; genus Typhlomys; species Typhlomys cinereus. The sequence goes on from JALPQD010000154.1 coordinate 981,524, forward strand.
CATCAAGAAAATACCTAAAGAAAGAAAGAACGAAAGAAGAAAGAAAGACAGCACAGCGCAAATTTAATTGCCTGCCGGCCGGCATGCAGATTAGAAAGAACGACCTACCTAAATCATGTCCCGAACTCCCGAAAGCAAGAACGAAATCATGCACGAAAGAAGGAACAGAATAATTAATGCAGTAACGAAGGCCGGCCGAAGGCATGGAAGGACCTTCCGGCCGCATAGTCCGTCCGTACTTACTTAGTTTCTTTAGTCTCCGAGTCTTAGTAATGTCTTTCATTATTCATTGTACCGAAAACTCCCAAGTAAACATACATCGTGAATTCAAACCCAGCACTGAGCCAAACCCTCCCATACACGATCCCTCTCCTATCACAGGTCTCCAAAACAAAACAAAAGGACACTTAGTTCTGCCCAGTATGTAATCTCATACTCCTACCCCCTGAACAGTGACAATGACTTTCTGTTGGATAAACAAATCTGTGGTACTGTTGGCAGATTTTATGTCGTCTCTTATGTTCTGGAATCAAAAATTTAGAACAGAACAAATGTAGAGGATTAAGGCAGATTAGAGGAGAGAAGGAAAGAACTCACAGACATGGAGTCTGTGTAGCAAGACAGCTGAAGATGGCTGGCAGATCATGGGTATTTATAATTAGGCAAACCAGGAACAGTGGTTTTTCCTAATTGATTAGCTTCGGTTTCTGCAAACCTGTTTGGCAGTTTTGGTCCCCTACATCTGATCAGTTTCCTCATATCTGAACCCAGCCCAGTGGATCTTGTGGCAGACCTGTGGTCCAGTTGTTTCTTTTAGGATCATATCTTGAGTAGAGCTCATTTTTCCTTTCTGCTTCTCAGAACTCATCTCCACACCTTTTCATAGACAGAAGGTTGAGGGAAGTTGTGACTTTATATTTTTTTGGCATTAGAATGAGTTCCTCCAGATTGACAGGGTGTGTTCCTTCAGGAAAATCCTAGCAGTAGCAGGGGAAGGAGATGACCTTCAAGGGCCTTCCCAGCATGGCTATTCTGTTCTAAAACTGCCTAAAAGAGAGGGGAGTAAACACAGATATAAAGTAGCTACACTTTTTTTTTGCAAATGCAAATATGGTTAATCTGACAACATTCTCATAAAATATGGCTAAATTCCATAATCTTCAAGAGGAGGAAATTGAGATGAACACAAAGAACACAAAGTGAGATATGTATGTTTCAAATTCAGAAATACAGAATTCTCAAATATGTGTTCTTTCCACTTCCATTGCGTTTGCATATTATATTAATCTTCATGCAGACAATGCAACTCAGATTTGCTGAACTAATCATAAAACATATTAGGAAGGATGTAGCTAAAGTTTGGTTACATGTTTTAGGCACATTGATATTTTAAAAATGTTTTCACTATAATTTTGTGACTATCATTTTCTACTGGAAATGTTTTCTTCTGGTCATGCACAATGAAAATGAAAGCCACACAATCTTTCCTGTTTATTATTGTGATATAACAGAAATTTGAGATTTGTATTAAGAATGCTGCTCTTTCAAAACCATACTGAATGAGTTACCATTATGGCCTGAGTAATGCATTCATAAAATTCATAACGTTTGATATTTAACCCTAGAACCACTTTGTTTGGAAGTGGATCCTTTAGAAGGTAGTTGAGGTTAGCTGAATATAATATAGAATGCTGATCAATGTTATAGGCTCTTCTAAGAATAAGAAGGGACCCCTGAGAGGAGAGGTCATATGAGAACACTATAGCAAAATGACTATTTATCATCTACAAGAGCAAACACCCCAGAAAATGATCCCTACTGACAAGGTTAGATACCTACAGGAAAGGATAACAGAGAGAGAGAGAGACCACAAGAAATTAAGCAAGACCACCTGTCTGTGTGAAATGCAGCAGGTACAATGGGATAGCTGACCTGAAGTCTACAACACATTCATCTATAGGCAACCCACCAGAGAGCCCACCATATTGGTTGTCAAACCTGGCTTCACCATGGACCTCCAAAGATCATAGTGGAAAGCAACAGAAAGTTTCCACTTTTGATCCCCAAAACTTCATAAAAGTGTACCTAAGGTCCAAAACCCTTAGAACAAGACTTTGGGAGGTCTTGCCTCCCTTCTGGCTGCCTGAACAGCCAGAAACTTATTTTCTTTTCCACTGATTCCCCTGAGCAATCAGGTGTCCATTTTCTTGTTTTTCAATAAATTTTAAACTATTCAGTCACATCCTGTCTTCAAGTTTTGAATCCAGGATGCAAGAACCTGAACAGAAATGCTATAGCATAATAACTTCTCTTGAGTTTCTGTCTCCAGACCTATGAAAAAAAATAAGATTCTATTGTTCATAAAACTCAGTCTGCTTTCTGTTAAAGAACCCCCAGTGGATGAATACAGGTTGTTAGCCTATCATGCTTAGAATTCTTCTCATGATTGCTGAATGTACAACCCCTTTATTCATCTTTAATAGAGACTATGAATTACTTGCTTTCTACTCCTGTCTTTCTTTGTGCCTTTCTTCCCCCCGCCCCTTGGACTAACTCACTCAAGGAGGTAATAAACCACATTTTCAGTTCTTAAGGGTTAAAATGATACATGCTTAAATAATGACAATGAATGATATATGTTCCAGATTTCTGAATTTCAAGTCAAAGATACCTAGATTTATATAAGAAATATGCCTGTCAATATTGCTTTATCCATTGTAGTTTGACTTAGAGAAACAGCAAAAATATCTTTATATTAAAAACATTCTCAAGACTCTTAGCAAGCAATGCAAATTTCAGTGTGGATTTGATCACTAGAGAGTAAATTCATGAGCGTCCAATTATAATACAAAAAGATTTCAGATAACCCTGCAGCCTTTCTGAGCTCCAGAAAAATGCAACAAGCAATTGTGTGATGAGACTGACTAAAGTAAATATGCATCCGGATCCACAGCTACTGCTGAAAAGCAATGAAATGCATCCGTGTGGCTATCAATCAATAGAACAATGATCAGAAAGCAAGTTCTCAATGTGAGACTTAGCAGTTGAGATTCAGCCTGTCATAGTTTAATGTGAGTCCTCCCCCACAGGCTTATGTGCTTACAACCTTAGCTGTTAATGTTCAGTTGTTGTTTATACCCCTAGTAGTTGGAGCCTTGCTGGAGGAAGACACACCACAGGGAGGAGGGGCTTGAAGTTGGGTAGCTCTGCCCTACTTGGATCTGGCAGTCTGTTCTAGAGTTTGTCTCTTGCTCTCTTTGCCTCCATGATCATCCATAAGATACATGCCTCCTGCAACTTCTACTGCCTGCCATGCCTTTTATTATGTATAATGGGACAAATCCAAGAACCATAAGCCAAATGAATCTATTCTTTCTCCCTTAAGCTGATTGCATGACTATTGTCTCACAGCAGAAAGAGGAGAAACCACAATACTATTCTTTACATCTAACAGTATGAAATCCACATACATAGACAAGGGACCAAAACACAAAATCATGTATCTCACAAAGCTGAATGTGGTATTTAAGGGTCACTTGATGGATTATAAATGGTTCAGTATCAGCACTTCATTTTACAAATGAAGATATTGCTTCATTCTTCTTCAGATGGAATCTACATTAAATATTTTCAGATAAAGCTTTATACATCGTGGTTTTGCAACTTCCATCATTTGGTATGACCATATCTTAGACGTTTTGATCAGTGTTGCCACTTGTTTTGCTTGTCTGTAATTTCAATCATCTACTTTGGTATCATGTTACTTCAATTTATTTATTTTTTTATTAATTTTAATACATTTTTTATTGTTATTTCAGCTCATACAAACTTAATAGGTACACCAGTTCCCTCCCTCCCTCCTCTTCCCCCCAAAACCCCTGCTCTCCCTCCCCTCACCCCTCCCGCTCAATCCCCCCCCCACCCCCGGCCCCGTGCCTCCCGCTCCAATTCCCAGAGTCCTTTCTTGTGCATGCCTGACTCTCCTCTGGGCCCTCCTCTCCGATGACGTACAAGGACCCAGTGGCATTTCCCTGAACCCTTTCCTGTGTTCCCCTTAAGCATAGGAACACTGCTGTGGCTGTCAATCCCTTGCCTCCAAGGATCTTGGTGCCTTTAGCAGATGCTAGACTTTGTGAGGTCAATAGTGTGTTGGACATTGCGCAGGGCATGCAATGTGCAATTATGATTGCTTCGGCCCTAACTTGTGTGGAGTATCTTGCAAATCATTGCTCCTCCCATCCTTTTGCTCTTAACTCTTACCGCCCCCTCTTCCGCAAATGTCCCTGAGCTTCAGGATGGGGAGAGATTAGTCTGGCGTAGTTCTAGGTGGTTGATATAGAGTCTTTGAAGTTCTGGATAGTGGTTCGTTGATTGTCTTTTGCAGTTTTGTTGCTCCTGCAATGCCCTTCACTCCATCGTGATGGGCACTGTATGTCACCCCCTGGCCAGAGACAGAAAGCTGTTAAACTGGAATCTTATTATAAGAGCGCATTCAAGGGTAGATGTAATACTTATACCCAAAATGGAATTGCAGGGTCATATGGCATTTGGCAATGGGAGGGGTCAATCACACATTTGCAAAATAGTTACTTTTTAATCAGCCGGACTATGTGCCCTCCCCTTCTGGTGAGTTCATACTCCCTTAGTTGTAAATGATCAGGAACGAATTGTGAACTTAACTAGGTGTCACATTACTTTCTTGCAGTCCTTGATGGAAGCCTATTTTCTCTACTGTAACATGGTCACTTCTCTCCTTGTTTCTGGTGTGGCCCTCCAACCCCATCCCTCCTGTTCATAATCCTTGCAATTACTGTAGGTAATACACAGATTTATCTATGAGTGTCTCAAGATGGGCTGGGTGGGTTTGGTACTACGAGCCACCTATTAGGGAGTACATACGGCGCTTAATTTTCTGGGTTTGGGATACTTCACTTAATATAATTGTTTCTAATGACATCCATTTCCCGGCAAATTCCAGTAATTCATCATTTTTGATGGCTGAGTAGTACTCCGTTTTAGAGATGTACCACCTTTTCCTTATCCACTCGTCAACTGTTGGACATTTGGGTTGATTCCATCACTTTGCTATTGTGAACAGTGCTGCTATGAACATGGTCGTGCTTGTGCTATCGAGGTGAACCTCTGCTGTATGGGGGGTTATACCCAAAAGTGGAATCACAGGGTCATATGGCATTTCAATCTTTAATTTCTTTAAGAATCTCCAGACGGCTCGCCAGAGTGGCTGTATGAGCCTGCATTCCCACCAGCAATGTAGGAAAGTTCCCCTCTCTCCACATCCTCTCCAGCAGTTGGTGTTGTTTGTATTGTGGATTTTTGCCATCCTGACCGGGGTGAGATGATATCTCGGGAAGTTTTGATTTGCATATCCCTGATGGCTAAGGATGTGGAGCATCTTTGAAGATATTTGTTAGACATTTTAATTTCATCTCTGGTAAAATTTCTTTTAAGTTCCAGAGCCCATTTTTTAATTGGGCCATTGGTTTCCTTGATGTTTAGCTTTCTAAGTTCTTTGTGTACTCTGGACAGTAGAGCTCTATCAGATATGTGGTTAGTGAAGATTTTCTCCCATTCTGTGGGTTGCCTTTGAGCTCGTGTTACAATCTCTTTATCTGAACAGAAGCTCTTTAATTTCACAAGATCCAAATGTTGAGAGTTGGTAGCAGTGACTGTGCCATTGGATGTCTGTTTAGGAAATGTTGGCCTAGCCCAATCAGCTCGAGGGAGTTCCCTATCCTTCCAACTATGGTTTTTATAGTCTCTGGCCTGATATCAAGGTCCTTAATCCATTTGGAATTAAGTCTTGTACATGGTGACAAGTATGGGTCCAGCTTTAATCTTCTGCATGTGGAGATCCAGTTTGGCCAGCACCATTTGTTGAAGATGCTGTTCTTTTTCCATTGGATTCTTTGGGCCCCTTTGTCAAAGACCAAATGGCTGTAATTTTGTGGGCTTATATCTGGGTCTTCAATCCTTATCCATTGATCTGTGTGTCTATTTTTGAGCCAGTACCAGGCTTTTTTTATAACTATGGATTTGTAATATAGACTAATGGTTCGGTATGGTGATACCTCCAGCAGTGTTTTTGTTACTCAGGATTGTCTTTTCTATCCTGGGTCTTTTGTGCCTCCATATGAATTTTGAGATTATTTGGTCAACTTCTTTGAAGAACTGCTTTGGGATTTTAATTGGTATAGCATTGAATTTGTATATTGCCCTTGGTAGGATGGTCATTTTTACAATGTTGATTCTGCCAATCCAGAAACATGGGAGGTCTTTCCACCTTCTGGTGTCTTCTGCAATTTCTTTCTTTAGGGTTTTAAAGTTTTCATTGTAAAGTTCTTTTACCTCCTTCGTTAGGTTTATACCAAGGTATTTCATTTTTTTAGGGACTATAGTAAATGGGATTGTTTCTCTCAAGGCTTTTTCACTTCTTTCATTCTGGGCATATAGGAAGGCCTCTGATTTTTGCACATTTATTTTGTATCCTGCCACCCTGCTGAACTTCTCAATTAGTTCCAGGAGCTTCCTGGTGGAGTTTTTGGGAACACTCATGTATAAGATCATGTCATCTGCAAATAGGGATAGCTTGACTTCTTCCTTGCCTATTTGAATCCCTCTTATGGCCCTTTCTTGCCTTGTGGCTTCAGCTAAGACTTCAAGTACAATATTGAATAGAAGTGGTGAGAGCGGACAGCCTTGTCTAGTTCCTGATCGAAGTGGGAATGCTTCCAATTGTTCCCCATTGAGCAAAATCCTTGCTGTGGGCTTGTTGTATACAGCTTTTATTATATTGATAAAGGTTCCTTCCATTCCTACTGTCTCTAGCGTTTTGATCATAAAAGGCTGTTGGATCTTGTCAAAAGCTTTTTCTGCATCTATCGAGAGTATCATGTGGTCTTGGACTTTGGACTGGTTTACATGATGAATTACATTTATTGATTTGCGTATGTTGAACCAACCTTGTGTGCCAGGGATGAAGCCTACTTGGTCCCCGTGAATAATCTTTTTAATATGTTTTTGAATCCGATTTGCTAAAACTTTGTTGAGAATCTTTGCGTCTATGTTCATCAGAGAGATCGGCCTTTAGTTTTCTTTTTTAAGTGAGTCTTTATTAGGTTTTGGGATTAAAATGATATTAGCTTCATAGAAGGAATTTGGTAGTGTTCCTTCCTTTGCTATTTGATGGAATAGTTTAAGGAGTATTGGTGTTATTAACTCCTTAAATGTCTGGTAGAACTCTGTGCTGAATCCATCTGGTCCAGGACATTTTTTGGTGGGAAGATTCAAGATTACTTCCTCAATTTCCTTATATGTTATAGGACTATTTAAATAATTCACACTTCCTGATTCAATTTAGGTAAGTTGTGTTTACTTAGAAATTCATCCTTCTCTTCTGTGTTGTCAAACTTCACAGAGTATAAGTTTTTGAAAGATGATGTTACAATTCTCTGGATTTCCTGGGTATCCGTAGTGATAACTCCATGTTCATTTCTGATTTTGTTAATTTGGGTTTTCTCTCTCCTACTTTTGGTTAATTTAGCTAGGGGTATATCAATCTTATTGATTTTTTCAAAGAACCAGCTTTTTGACTGGTTGATTTTCTCTATCGTTTTCTTAGTCTCGATTTCAGATATTTCTCCCCTTATTTTGCTAATCTCCTCTCTTCGACTACTTTTGGGATCAGATTGCTCTAGTTTCTCTAAAGCTTTAAGCTGCATTGTTAAGTTGTTTATTTCTGATGTTTCAATTTTTTTGATGTAGGCATTGAGAGCTATGAACTTACCTCTTAGAACAGCTTTCATTGTGTCCCAGAGATTTTGGTAAGTTGTAATTTCGCTATCATTCACTTTCAGGAAATCTTGAATTTCCTTTTTAATTTCTTCCTGAATCCAGTTCTCATTCAGCATCATATTGTTAAGTTTCCAGGAGTTAGTGTATTTTCTCTTGTTTGATGTGTTGTGGATGTCCAGCTTTAGGCCATGGTGGTCTGACAGGGCACAGGTTAGAATTTCAACTTTTTTGTATATGTGTAGATTCATTTTGTGGCCCAATATGTCATCTATTTTGGAGAACGTTACGTGTGCTGGTGAGAAAAATGTGTATTCTTTGGTGAGTGGGTGAAAAGTTCGATAGAGATCTGGAAGGTCCATTTCTTTCAGGGTTTGATTAAGGTCCAAAGTGTCTCTGTTAAGCTTTTGACCTGTTGATCTATCCCATGTTGAGAGGGCGGTGTTGAAGTCCCCAAGAATTATCGTTTGGGGGTTGATTTCTTGCTTTAGACGCTGTAGGGTTTTCTTAATGAATGTGTAGGGGCCCGTATTGGGCGCATATATGTTCAGTATTGTGAAGTCTTCCTGGTGAATTGCACCTGTGACTAAAATATAGTATCCATCCGTGTCTCTTATAATTTTCTCTGTTTTGAAGTCCACTTTGTCTGATAGCATAATGGCTACCCCTGCCTGTTTTCTGCTTCCATTAGCTTGTAGAATTGTTGACCAGCTTTTATTTTTAAAGCGTGCCTATCTTTTGTGGTGAGATGGGTTTCCTGCAGGCAGCAGATTGATGGATTTTGATTTTTAATCCAAGGTTGTAATCTGTGTCTCTTGATCGGTGAATTAATTCCATTAACATTTAGTGTTATAATGGAGAAACTATTGTTAATTCCAGACATTTATTATGTTTAGTAGCTTTTATAAGTATATTGCTTCGCTTTTAATGGTGTTATACTTGCCTTCTGTTCTCCTGGATATGCCTGTTTTTTTCTTCACGCTTGAGTATCATTTCTAGCATTTTTGGAAGGCCTCATTTGGTGGACATGTATCCCTTCAAGTTTTCTTTGTGCTGGAAAATTTTTCTTTCTCCCTCGATCATGACTGATAGTTTTGCAGGGTAATTCAGCCTGGGTTGACATTTTTGCTCATTCAATACTTGAAGTATGACTCTCCAAGCTCTTCTTGCTTTTACTGTTTCGACTGAGAAGTCATTTGTTATTTTAATAGGTCTACCTTTAAAAGCGACTTTTTTTTTCTCCCTTGAAGCTCTCAGCACCAGTTCTTTATCTTGAATGTAGAGTGTTTTAACTATTATTTGCCGTGGCGTGCTTCTGGTTTGGTCCTATCTGTTTGGGGTGCGGAATGCCTCTTGTATATGGATGGGCCTCTCTTTTTTTAGATGAGGAAAGTTTTCCTTGATGATGGTTTGAAAAATTTCCTCAAGGGTGGTATTTTGATATTCATGCTCTGGTATTCCATGAATATGCATGTTAGGCTTTTTCAGGGTGTCCCATATCTCTTGGATATATCTCTCAAGTATCTTTTTGGCTCTAACAACCTCTTCCATTGAGCTGGTTAGCACTCCCACTTTATCTTCAAGGTCTGAAATTCTGTTTTCTGCTTCATTAGTTCTGTTGATAAGACTCTCTGTGGAGTTCTGGGTTGAAGATAACTTGTCTTGTAGCTCAGTTTTAAACTCTGCTTGAGTCTGTTTTAACTGCTCTTTGCCAGTTTTTGTTTCTTGCACTGTTTTTCTCAACTCCTCCAGATGTCTGTTGTGTTCCTTTTCAAAGTGATTGATTCTATTATGTAATTCCTCCTGGATTTCCTTTTTCATAGTATTGAACATGGTAATGATCATATTTTGAAAGTCGTTATCCTGGTTCAGGCTTTCTTGGCCTTTTTCCGTGGGTTTGTTCTGGTTGGAGTCTAGGTCGTGGGTGAAGGTCCGGCTGGACTGTGCGTGCGCGTCCCGACTGGCGGAGCGGGGTGGGGAAAGGGACTTCAATTTATTTTTCAGTTCATCTTGCCACCCTAAATTGTAATCCTTCTCTTAAACAAATTTCTTCAGTGCTTGTCATTTAGCTATAGGTTTAAGACATTTTATGTGTTGCTCCATACTTGTCACTGTCAGAAATCATTTCCCTTTTAATGCTCCAAGTAAAATATGTTCAGGTTCCCCAAACATTGGTTTCCATCCTTGCCTTCTTGAGAAAACAATCAAGCTGACAGAAATTATTCTCTCATAGATTCACAATTGTTCCAAGTCTAAGACCTAGTCTAGTTTCAATATTATCTTTTTCCTTCATTCGTTTTTTGGAATACATTGTATTGAATGTATTTTCTGTCACTGCCACAGACATGCTTTCTCCCTGAATACAAGACTCATATCCTTTTCATTAAGCTTCATAATTAATTGAATCTTTCCACATATCCCTACCATCTAATTTCTCTGTTACTTTCCAGATATGCTTGCTTGCTTCCTATTTTTCTCAAATGCCAGTGAACTATATTAGAGCTACCTTTTTCTAAAGATTCTGGGTTTTTAATTTTTTTGTTCTAAAATGAATAACTTCACAGTAGTACAAAGTTTAAAATGAATTTTCCTTATTAATGAAATTTACACTTTATTATATAAGGCTTTGCTTCATTTGAATGAATATCTATAAACTCTTTAAAACTTAAAACACTAATCACTATTTTGTTTTCATTTGTCCATCACAATGTTTGCTAGTACTTAAGCTACAATGGAAAGTTTATTTGATTTTATATATATATATATATATGTATGTATATATATATATATATATATATATATATACCCATGTATATGTATAAAAACATTACACAATATACAGTGCTTTCTCCACCTTGGAATTAGGGGGTTTTTTGGTATGAAACCATCCCATTGATCAGTTTTCCAGATTTTTAATGTGTTTTCTCAGAAAAATCTTGTGTTTAATTCTTTGTTCAACCTCATTACTTAAATTGTGAACAACTTATTTCTTTGTAGGAAAAATTTCCTACAGAATTTTACATATACTTTGCCAACCTACCTACTTACCTACTTTCCTTCCTTCTTCTTCTTGGTCTCTCTCTCTCTCTCTCTCTCTCTCTCTCTCATCTTTCTCTTTTTTGTCTTGAACAGGGTCTTTTTATAGTCTCTACTGGTCCAGCGAGAACTTACTATACATCTAAGGCTGTTCATGAACTGTGAACTAGTGAATCCTCCTGTCTTCAGTCTCCTCAGTGTCAGGATTACTAGCTTGGTACCACACTTCACTGATTTTTCCTAAATTTCAGAATACACTGCAATCTGAAAATTTCTTCCAGTCATAGATATCAGTGGTGTCCTGCACTTTCACAAGTGAATCAATCTCTTTCCATTTTCTGTGGCAGAACGATGATGTATAACTTGCCAATACCAGGGCAAGAGTCCAACTTTGAGTTTGTTTAATATTTAAACCAGATTTTTAAATAGACACACAACACTTAAAAGTTGGATGGAAATAATGCACTCACAAAGAAAAGAGGCGTGTGAAATTTAATTTCAACTGAATAGATCCTGAAGGAGGCATCCTCTCTTTGCAGTTCAGCCCTGTAGAGATAGAAGCCTCTGACCTTTCTCTGCAATGAGGAAGGCTGGAGGCAGGCCTGAAGGCCATTGATTTACAGGCCATACAGACCAAAGGGACACAAACTGAGCTTTAGAAAAAATAGCATAAATATTCCTATACAAGGTGCTAAATCAGAAGAGTTTGTGGCAGGGAGTCTCGGTCCTAATAAGAATTTGTTTCAAGTCTAAAATTCACTTACATGAAACTTCAGCACGGCTGAAGTTTCTCATATCTATCCAGAAATTTCTCTCGAGAGATTTTTCATGGTTTTATTCTTTTTAATTTTTTTTTTATTTATTCAATTGTGTGTGTGTGTGTGTAGAACCACAGGCGAATTCGGGAACCACCATGGACGCCTCCACCTCCTCCTTGTTTACTCTGCCCGGGGATTCACAGGCTCCGCCCTACCAGGACCACAAGCACAGACCGCCCCCACTTCCACTGGGCATCTATAAGTCGGATCTGGGATCCGAACTCAGGACCATCTGCCTGCAAGGCAGAGGCTTAACCCCGGAGCCACCTCTCCAACCCCTTGTCATGGTTTTAAATATGAGTTGTTCTCCTATAGGCTCATAGGTCTGAATCTTGAGGTGTTTGGAAAGGCTGTGGTAAGTTTAGGAGGTGAAGCCTGCTAGAGGATGGCATGCCACAAGAAGAAGGCCTTGAGGCTGGCTAGCCCCGCCCAGTCTGCAGCTCTATGATGGAGGTGATCTGAACCTCCTTTAGCTTCTGCCATTTGCCATGTCCTTTATACCATAAGGGACTGTCCTTTCCCTCCTGTGGTGGTATCAGACACTGCAGAAACCCTTGGGGTTGGGGGTAAGGAGGCACGGAGTCAACGACACAGACTCTGGGAGTCAGGCCCATTTATTTCGGATATTGGGCTTGCCTTGATACCCCCACCCAACATCCTGTAAGTTCCAGCAGGAGCTTTTGCTACATTGTCCTGTCCCAGTTGGTCCTCTCAGTCAGGCGGTTTGACGTCAGCAGCAGGCACTGCGGCAGGTTCTAGATTAGCTTATGAGGAAATTGTACCTGCATATGTGCGGCCCATTTCAGACAATACAGGCCTGCCTGGTGATGTCCCTCCTACACCCTATGGAACAGTACACTTTAGAAATCTCCCTTTCTCCCCGTAGACTGTTTAAACAGCCACAGAGAAGAGTAGCTGCTATAGGATTTACTCCAAATAGATAACCACACAGTACTTACTAAGGATGTCTGCTTCACTTTTCACCCAAATTAGTCCAAAACAATATCAGCTGTGAAGAGAGAGAATCACTGATAGGATGGGAAGAGAGGACAGACTCACTGCTTTCTGTGTGGGAAGAGCAGACCTCTGTAATGGTGGGTGAGCTTCATGTCATTCCCAAAGTGTCAATGTCTCTGATCATTTCTATTTCTGGTGGGAAAAGGCACTCAGATATAGGCAGATCAGTTTTCATCAATTGTTGAATTTTTTTCTTTTTACCATATAGTCTCTATATCTATGTACCCTTCGAAGGTGATATCTTAAAATTAACCTTAAATTTCTATTGAATACCAAGTTTTCTATACTTCAAATAAAGTGTTACTTCTATGTAGTCGTCTTTTAAAGTTCAAAGTTCCTAAATGCAATTCAGAGTACTGTCACAAAAAGAGATTCCTGATGTCCTCTGACATAATGTACAGATTCCCTGAATCTCAAGCAATAAAATGAACAAAACATAGTTATAGTACATAAAGTATAGGCTTATTTAAAATGAAAGTAAAAACATAGGGTCAAAAAGGATCATCTCCCCAGGAACCAAAATCCAGCAGACCCCTACCCAGATTGACAGATGGTCTGTCAGAGAACTATGGACAACCTGGGCCGTAGCAGTCCACCTGCATGGTTGCTGATAAGTGACCATCTCACAGCTTAAGGGAACAAGGAGTTTACTTTGTTACGACAATCTGGTTACAGTTCTCACTCCAGCTTGACAGGAGAGCATGCACCAACACCAGGGCCAAGGGAACTGGCCACACCATCACTGCATAGCGGCTGAGAGATGGACGATCCTTATTTTCCAGACCAGCATGTCTGGCCAAGTATACAGAAGGATGCCAACTCTCTCAACCAGCTCTCTGTGATTTATTCAGGGCCTATCCCACCCACCATGGGCTGGGTCTTCCCCAGCAGCTAGACAATCTCCTTCAGGTTTGCTCTGGGCTTAACTCAACCATCAACTCTCCACAACTGTGCCCAGAGCCCAAACCCTCAAGAGTCAAGTTGACACCTGCGCTTTACTATGACATAGGCAGAGACAGTGTTGTTGTTAGTCTGCAATGTTGCTGATAAATCCATAACCAAATGTTTTACAGGGGTACAAGGAATTTTATTGTGGCTTATAATTGTCCAGTTACAGTTCTTAATCTATCTTGGCACAGGAGTCAATATGAACATCAGGTACCTGGGGAACTTGCCAAAAAGGACTTTTCAGAGAGGGACGATCATTATTAACTAGACCAGCATGCATGGCAAAGTATGCCAAAGGATGAAAACTTCCTTTGTCAGGTGACTCAATCTTATTCACCTGTCCAGGGACGACCCCCACCCTAGGGGATGGGTCTCCCTGTCAATCAGACAAACCACTGCAGGCTTCTTCAGGTTGTAACTGAACTACCATTTCTACATGAATGTTACCAGAGGTCCCCATCCTCTAATGTTATGCTTACACCTGTATCTAACCATGACAAGCACTCAAATATGCAGCAATTATAAGCTTACCTATGCTCAGAATAAATGCATAATGGAAGGAAAATGCATTTTTGTCCTGAGAGGTCACTTTCAGGACAGTTTACTCTTCACATTGCTTATGCCCCAAAAGTATCTAAATTGGCCTTTATTCTTATTATTTCCCAATATATGTATCAGATAAATGTGTGAAGTATCCAGATGATCACTACAATCACTCAGAGAAATCGGTGTCTCCAGAAAGCTGTGACCTTTTTGGCTTGTGAAGTCCCTTGGGGATGATGTGTCCGGCCCACATGGTCCTGGGCTTCTTTCCACCATTCTCTGCAGCTCTGCCTGCCATTGTTCTGAGGAGTCTTTGTGAAAGATCAAGCATTTCAGTTTAGAAAGCTAATAACCACACACTAAGCTACATTCCTACTTTTCTCTCTAACATTATGTTTTTTTCTGCTGCTTGCTCTTCACTGGACATTTCAATTAGGCTACCTGTATTCTTTCACTTAGGAATGACTGACTACAAATTACCACAGGAAGGGAGCCACTTGTTGTCCTACCTAGAAATGATGATTAGTAGTAACCAGTAGGAGGAGTCTACAGCATTAGGAAGTCCACAAACTTTGAGCATCAATAGAACATAAAGAAAGCAAAGATAAAAAAAAAAAAAAAAAAAAAAACTGTCCTTGGAGATTGAGTAGACCTTTACAAACATCTCAAGGACATGAAAAGCAAGGAAAATGTTAAATAAATATATCTGAAGAAATGTGTCTTGGTTTATGGTACTAACTATCTTTCTAATATGTTTAGAATAAAGTAATGAATGAAATTTGCAATGGTTCTTTTAAATAATGATCGTTCCAATTATCCTTTTACCCATATATCATTTATAATATTGTCTTATATTGTGCAGCATGCATGTACAGAGAAGGAAATGCAGGACAGCACCACATAGCCCTTGTCCACACTTATCTTTCTGATTTTCTCTGATATCCTTGCTGCATGCTGATGCTTTAATAATAAAACATTCCATTTTATCATTCCACAATCCATATAAATATTTTTTCTGTCCACTACTATTATTTTAGTTTATTCATTTCTTAAATCTTTCACATAGAAGACTTTGATAATTTGAGATCACACTATTGCCATTGATGAGACTCACACTGGTTCCAAATGATTTACATATTGTTGTGAACATTAAAGATTATTTCCAAGTTCAACAAGTTAAGTTCTGAAAATGAAAGTATTTGTGTTCTTTAGTTATGCTATGACAGGAGATGAGCAGCAATCCATAGAACAAAGACATTCTATGTCTATAAGAACTTTATTGAGATAGGGGGGCTTTAGCTTAGAGAAGGTATTTCAGAGGTTGAAGAGTGAGTTTCGGAGTTCAGAAGATTAGTTTGTCAGGGTTCTAGATATGTTTAAAAGGAATTAGGAAACTAATTCCTTCTTGATTTGAGGTAACTCCTTGAGTCAATCAAGGAGTTTAGTAATTTATAGGAGGGTCTAGATAAGTTATTAGATGTTGCCGATCCCTTCTTTATGGTTCCATGAACCATCACAGGTACAATATATTGTTACTAGACAATGAGAAATTGTTAACCTGCCATTAGCAAGACAGACCCATTTGTTAGCACTGTATAGTACAAAGCGAATTTGTTAAAGGTATCATTTTTAAAAACATAATTTCTGATAAAATGTCACTAAATACACACAGAATTATTCTTATAAATAGATGGAGCATTTTGACAGCAATGCTTTCTTACTGTCTATATTACACAGGTCACTGAGCCACTTTCTAAGTATTTGTTAAACTCTGAAACAAATCCATCAGCAAGTGGCAATAATCCATTTTCTGGAAACAATGCAACAATTTGATACTTAGGATTTGGAATGCAAGGAATTCAAAGTGTTGATATCATTGTATGGTTCACACATTTCACCTAGATTAAAACTTACTTCTCTTGATATTTGCATTTAAATATATCTTTATACTTATATGGAAGATAAATATTATACAATACTTTTCTTAACTACAACATAGCTTTTCAAACTACCAAATGAAATTTTATGACTCTCTTGTTCGAATTCCTCTTTTTGATGCCTTTTTATTAAAATGCCCATTTGTACTTTATATCAACATTAAGGGTTTCAGTTTTACATAATATTTTGTTTCTTCATTTTTAAATACTTTTATTGAGGTTCCAGTGTGCATGTTATTCTTTACTAAGGAACTGCTATCTAGTTCATATGATTAAACTCTTCCATCAGGTAAAAAAACACATATTACAGAAAGAATACTTAACTTCAATGAAAAATAGGCTTGGCAATTTTAACCATATATGCCAGAGATTCCCTAACCATTAACCTAACAAATCATTGTATAAATACATTACATTTAGGCGTTTTATAGATGTTATATTGTTAATAGTATTGTTGTTGTTACTAGTTTCCTGGCTCAGAGTTTACTTCATTGTCTCAGAATCAGGAAGAATAATGATCAGAACCATTCCGAAAATAAAGAACAAACAGCTAATTTAGCAGGGAGAATCTTGAAAATTATTTGTCACATATCACTTTGGAAATATGTAATCTTTTGTCCATTTGGAATAGGAATATTTAGAACCACCCTTTTGTAAAATTGGCATTAACTGATGATTAATCTGGCTTAGTAACTTAGACATAAATGAGAATTCAGACTGATGAGGGGTAGGTAGTTCCAAAGGAAAAGACAATATCAGAAAATTAAAAAAGAATAAGGGTTGGTGATTGGCTGATATTTTGCCAAGTCAGTGTTAAGGATTCCTTCTCTCTCTCTCTCTCTCTCTCTCTCTCTCTCTCTCTCTCTCTCTCTCTTCCTTTCTTTTTTTCCTTCCTTCCTTATTCCTTCCTTCCTTCCTTCCTTATTCCTTCCTTCCTTCCTTCCTTCCTTCCTTCCTTCCTTCCTTCCTTCCTTCCTTCCTTCCTTCCTTCCTTCCTTCCTTCCTTCCTTCCTTCCTTCCTTCCTTCCTTCCTTCTTCCTCCCTCCCTCCTTCCTTCCCTCCCTTTGTCCCTCTCTCCGTCCCTCCCTCTCTCTCTCTTTCTTTTCCTTCTCTTTTTCTATCTCAACTTCAGTTCTCTCTGCTTCTAAGAACTTGCTCTAGTGCAAGTTTTACTTTCATGTTTTACTTTCAGCAATTCTACAACACTGTCTACATGTAAAATGTTGCTACCTTGCTACCAATTCTAATCACTCTCAGTATTTTTCATGATGTATTTGAATGCCTTTAGCATTTTGATTATGCATTGAGATTTATGTATTTTTCAAAAATTTCATTTAACTTTTCTGAGTTAGTTTCAGGTACACAGAGAGGTTAAAAATTTGTACAAGACATTTCTTAGTAGCTGTGCTAAGAATTATTCTTCCTTCCAGACAACCAGTTTCTTTGATCATCTAGCCTTCCAACCCTCCATGTCGTCAGCTAGACTAAAGACTCTAGGAATTTTCCATTCTTCAACCATCACCCACTTGTTTACCGAACTGAGCAGCTACTGGCAGCCATCATTGGACTATCTTGGCCATATTTGTAAGCCAAATGTATATATACACACACAACATTGTGTCAATTCTGCATCTCTAAAGAACCTGACTAATACAGATTGTGTGTTTCTTAGCATTATAAGTCAAATTAAGATTTAGCATTATTTTAGGCAACAAATATTAAGTTTAAATATATTCCTTAGTAAAAAATATAAATTTGAGAAATTATTCAAATATCAGCTAACTTTTCATTGTTTTTCTGTGCTAGAATTTGTCCAGAATCCCATGCCACATCAATATATATTCTCTTATATTCTTCTAATTTTAGCAATCTTAATTTTTTTCAAAGAAATAATTTCATTTATTCATTCATTTTTTTAAACATTTTTTATTATCTCCGCTCATACAAACTTAATAGGTACACCGGTTCCCTCCCTCCTCCTCTACCCGACCCCTCTGCTCACCCTCTCCTCACCCCTCCCTCCCCACCGCCCAGTACCTCCCCTCCCCCAATCCCCAGAGAATCCTTTAATGTGCATGCCAAACTCTCCTCTGGGTCCTCCTCTCCGATGCCTTACAAGGACCTAGAGGCATTTCCCTGAACCCTTTCTTTTGTTCCCCTTAAGCATAGGAACACTATTTTGGCTGTCAATCCCTTGCCTCCAAGGATCTTGGTGTTTTTAGCAAATGCTAGACTTTGTGGGGTCAATAGTGTGTTGGACATTGTGGAAGGCATTCAAAATCCAATTATGATTGTTTCAGCCCTAACTTGTGTGGAGTATCTTGCTTATCATTGCTCCTCCCATCCTTGTGCTCTTACACTCTTTTTTTTTAATAATTTTTATTATTATTTTTTATTCAACTGTGTGCATGTGCGTGTGTATGTGCGCGCGCGTGTGTGTGTGTCTATGTATGTGTAGAACCACGGACGAATTCACGAACCACCATGGACTCCTCCATCTCCTTCTGCCCCGGGATTCACAGGCTCCGCCCTACCAGGACCAGAAGCGCAGGCCGCCCCCGCTTCCACCTGGCGTCTATACGTGGGATCTGGGATCCGAACTCAGGACCTTCCGCCTGCAAGGCGGAGGCTTAACCCCTGAGCCACCTCTCCAGCCCCGTGCTCTTACACTCTTACCGCCCCATCTTCCGCAAATTTCCCTGAGCTTCAGGATGGGGAGAGATTAGTCTGGCGTAGTTCTAGGTAGTTGATATAGAGTCTCCTGAATTTCTGGATTATGGTTTGTTGATTTTCTTTTGCGGTTTTGCTGCTTCTGTAATGCCCTTCACTCCATCCTGATGGGTATTGGATGTCACCCCCTGGCCAGAGATACAAAGCTGTTAAACTAGAGTCTTGTTATAAGAGTATATTCAAAGGTAGATGTAATAAAAGTAGGAAACCATAGTGAGGGAGGGGTCAATCACCCATTTGCAAAATGGTTACTTATTATCTGCCAGACCATATGCCCTCCCCTTCTAGTGAGATCAGTTGTAAATGATCAGGAATGAAAAGTCTGTGAACTTAACAAGATGTCTCATTGCTTACTTCCAGTCCTTGATGGAGGCCTATTTTCTCTGCTGTAACATGGTCCCCTCTCTCCATGTTTCTGGTGTGGCCCTTTTACCCCATCCCTCCTGTTCATACTCCTTGCATTTACAGTATTACAGAGATTTATCGTCAAGTGTCTCTAGGTGGGCTGGGTGGGTTTGGTACTTGGAGCCACCTATTAGGGAGTACATACGGTGCTTAATTTTCTGGGTCTGGGATACTTCACTCAATATAATTGTTTCTAATGACATCCATTTCCTGGCAAATTCCAGTAATTCATCATTTCTGATGGCTGAGTAGTACTCCATTGTATAGATGTACCACATTTTCTTTATCCACTTGTCAACTGTTGGACATTTGGGTTGATTCCATGACTTTGCTATTGTAAACAGTGCCGCTATGAACATGGTAGCACTTGTTTTATCGAGGTGAACCTCTGCTAGCAATCTTAATTTTTATTGCTTTTGATACATTTCAAATAAAATAGCTGCTCATTTTATATAGTACCTTTCAGAGATTTATGGGTTTATTCTTTATAATTAATGGAAGTAATACATTCTCCAGAATGGCACTTCTGAACTGATGCTTTTCTTTTCTCCCATTACATTTGATTAGGGTCCATCAGGAACTAACAAAAGTATAATTCATAATTTACTTAAGTGACTTATCATGTTTATTCTCTTGGACTTCAATAAATATTTAAAGACATGTTTGGACCATTTGTGTACCATTTCTGCTTGAATATTCAACTTTAAGGATTTTACCTTAAGTAGATCTTGCCTAAAGTGACTGTTTTTATTCATTGATTTAGCTATGTAGTCAATTGAGTACCTATGCACTTAATTTGTTGGAGACAGGGTCACAAAATATCGTTCTGGTTGTCTAGATCTAGCTGTCTATATAAGTATGTCTTCAATTTTTCAGCTAGTCTCCACTGTTTACAATTCCAAAGACTGGAACTATAGTCATGTACCACACCAATCGCCTCTGAAACTGCTTTGAGATATTCTTCTGACAATGTCTTTTAGAATCTTTATTTATAAACCAAAATTGAAATAGACATCATTTTATTAAATATATTTATGTCTTGTGTATATATTGTATACATATTTAGATTTAGGTCTTAGTAAACTATGATGGAATATTTTATAAAACTCCTTACTATGTGAGATATGCAGTGCTCCACTTACTATAGGATAAGTATTATTCTCCTATTATACACTTGTTATTAATTAGATCACCCAAGTACTTATATCCTTCCTTATATCCTTTTGAAAGTTTTTAGGAATTAACTTTGAGAACCAGTTGGATTTTATTTTATTTTAATTTGTTATTTTTGGCAAAATTTAATGCAGCCAACATTGATTTCAAACTCACAGTACAGCTGAGGATGAGACTGAACTAATTTCTCTGCCTCTGCCTCTCTGTGGCTATGCTTGCAAACCATTGCACCAAACTCCATGTCACGTAGTTCTGGGAATCAAACCAAGGCATTCTAAGGAATCACCCATTCTACTGATAAAAATCTCTAGCCCATAGATGTAGTTTTGAATACTGAGATCTCATCGTTTTTAATCAATTTCTGAAGGCAGATTTAGAAAACATGCACGTACTTTAGTTCCTTAATACAATGCTGAATATGTATTTATGTGTGTATGTGTGTGTTTTGGCATGCAAAAGTGTGAGTATGTGTGAGTATTCTTGAGTGATCATTTGCATGAATTTCTATGTGTGTGAGCATATGTGCATGTGCATGATGAATCTTTATTTTATACTATTGCAATAAGTAATATGTGTGTGCTTAAACAGGATACACATATTATTTGCAGTATAAATGCATTTGTGCATTACATGTGTGTGTCTGATGGAGGTGCATGATGATGTGTATGTGTTCATGTAAGTGTGCAATTATGTCATATGCATATGCATTTGTGCACATGAGTTTGCATATGTGTGCATGTATGTACTTGTGTGTAATATGCGTTCCTTATGTATTTGTGTTGTGTATATGTGTATATATGTCTGTGCATATTTGTATGCATATGTGTGTAGCATGTTTGCAAATATAAGCTGGGTGTCACATGTCACTGCTCCTCAAATGATGTCCATCTTTTCTTTAAATTCATACCCTCCACATGCTTGGAAGTCATTAAGTAAGTTCAGCTGTCTTCTCTGAGGATCTAGGCAACCACTTGTTTCTACCTCCTTTGTACTAACAATAAATAACACTTGAGGCATTTAAGGAACAAAGTCGTATTCTTATACTTATGTATCAAGCAATTTACCAAAAAGCTTTCTTTACAGCCTCTAGATGCATTTACTTTTGTCTTCATGTATGTATACTCTGCATAAATATGATAAATATATATGTGTAGTGACAATGGTATAATAATTTCCTATATTGACATATCTTACTCCAATACAGATGTACTGGAGAATTTAATCTGACATTATGCTATCATTTCCTGATTTTTCTTCCGATTTTTTTTCTACTAGGTCTTCTGTTTGTTGAACTATATTTAATTTTCCCTTCAGAGCCAGAAAATAGATGCCATACATTCAAAATTACTAATGTATTTCTCTGGCAAAAATAAGCTGCCAAAAGAAGTATATTGTGTGTGCAGATGTCTTCATTTTCATGACTTACAATACTTGCTTGTAAAGCAGTTTTAAAATTTACTTATGCCTCCTCCTCTTTTCATATCCTTCTATGATTCATTTGCAGTAATGTGAAATTCATTTGTCACAATATAAATTTTATTTCCTTTCAGATTTTTCTTGGTTAACTATTTGAAATTTTCAGTTAGTAAATTTCACTATACAGTATACTGTTCCATGACTGATAAGAAAACTTAATAATTTTGTATACCGTGTTACCGCTTCATGTAAAATTTTATGTTGTTTCCCCCACCAAGTTTCCTCAGTGCTTCCCTGTGATGTAAATTTTTTTCTCACTTCCCAGAAACCCTGTCTGTTCATTCTTCCTTCTCAGTCCCTACAGATTTGTCCTTGCAAAGGTTTCTTGTAGTGGGATCATATAGTATATATTTGGGTCCTGGCTTTTTGCTCTAAGAAACTCAAATTCGTAAGTAATATGTATTCTCACAAAATCAATACATTTATTGTCTTTTTAATTGCTTAGAAATATTATATCGAATGACTTTTCAGGGACTTATGATTTCATTGAACTGATGTTCTGGCCAGATTCTGATATATGTTTTTAGGTGTGTCAACTCCAAGAAATGTGCAGCAGTTCTTGCTTCATATTGTATCTTTCCTGCTGCATTCTCTCTTTCTCTTGTGTTCATGTTAAGGTACTAAAAATCTAGCTATAGTAAATGAAAGAAAAATGCTCTCAGCTGTTAGATGGTCTCTTCAGTGTCTTTTCAACTTTTTTCCCTTAGTTTTACAGGAATTAAATGTATTGATCCACCTTCAAGTTCATTTTAACTCAAGGATTTTGTTGAATCTACAGAAGAGTATAATAAAGTGATCACTTCTCGACTCAGTTTACTATCTCCAACATTTTATTTGGTATATTATTTTGCTTGCCATTTCTATGCCTGAGCCAACAAATAATTAAATTTTGGCATAAATGACATAATTTAGCAGGGCAGTAATTATACATTTCTGTAAATTCCTAAATCTTCGTGATTGTGTCTAGTTATGATTTTTTCTTTTTGGAGAACAGTGTTTCCTCATCTACACATATCCTACAATCTTTCTTATGTTCAAACATCCTGATTATGAGTGAAGTAGCTTTAATTTTAAAAGTGGGTTTATTACTCTTTCTATTAGACTTTTATTCCAATTCTTAGAATTTACATGAAGGTACACTAAGTGTAAGGGTAGTTTCCATTAAATGTGGCAATTTAATGCCAACCATACAACTAAATTGAATATGTCTATTATTTTTTATGAATAAATACTACATAATCTCATTAGATGCACTGTTTAAATAGAGAGCCATGACCTATGATTTTTTACGATGAAATATATCCAAATTTACATTTGAAATAATATTAGACATCATCATGAAATAGATTTGAGAATTAAAAACAGTTAAAAATTAAAGGAAACATCTACTATAGAACATACTGAACCTCAATTGGCAAGTCCTAATTAATTATCTGGATAAATATTTTTCAACTGAAGCTGAATATGAAATAATTTACTAAGGACTCATAAATTTAAATGCACAATGCAAAGAAATTATCTTAATATTATTTGAAATTTGTAGCTTTGAGATTTGGAGATGGTTCTGTTTTTGAAGAACTTGCCATGGAAACAAAAAGACAAGAGTTCAAATATATAATTATATATACAAATATATAATTTTTGTATCTCATGCAAAATTCTGAATGTGTGTGCAGCTTCCGGAATGTGTTTGGTGATCTGTCTGTAACTATGGTTTTAGAAAGCCATAGCTGTAAATGAACAGAGCAAGCTGGCTAGCAAGACTATCCCTAACAATGAACTCTTGTTTGCCTAGAGATTTGCTTCAAAAAATTAGGTAGAAGAGTGATAATGAGTATTTCCTGATAGCAATTAAAGTTAAAATTGTACACAATTAAAATGTACAGAATTAAAAATGTATGGGGAACCAACAACACCCATGCACTTACACCAGAATACACATGAAAATGTAGAAAAAAAGATAAAGTTTCTTTACACATTTTTATATAGCAATAACTATATTGAAGTATCTGCTATGAAAAATAATAAAACCAACGAAGAAATTCCAGTATGTTACAATAAGTGCAAAATTCCACATTTAGCTTTTGGAAAATTAATGGTGATTCATGGCATATTTGACTATAAAGTTGGATTTAATTTTTATAGGAATAGCAAAAGTACTTATGGGTACTTTAATAATTTATTTAGCAGAAAATCAGTTCTTTTAATTCCCCACCAAAGAAATATTTATGATTAATAAAAGTATTTATAATAATCAATGAAAATAACCTAATATTATAAATCTACATAAAAATTGAAGGCTAAGTGAAAATTCAAAACTGATTTTTAAGAATTAAAACATTTTTCAAAAAAGGTGAAAAATAATATTTTTCAACTCAGACATTTTGCTGTTAATTACTTAACAATAATCTGCAGTCTATACTCTGTTTTGAACAATGTATACTGAAATATTTTATTTTAGAATAAAGTAGCTTTTTGGAAATGTTTATGAATGTGTAAAACTTATCAATACTTACATTTAATATTTTAGTGAATATCTGCATAAATAATACCCTTTATTTACATCAGACATCTTGATTCAGGGTCAGCAATTTCAGTTTTGGATTTTTCACAGACTATAAACCAATGAAAAAAATCTGTTTGAGAAAAAATAAAGCAGTGAAATAATTTGAAATTGGCAGAAGTAAATATTTACTTGAAAATATAGCTTTAGAATTTTGCCAAGTTGTATTTAATTTGCAGTTTTAGGATTAGCATACAGAAATGAAACTGGGAAGAGTATTTCCAGAATATTTACTCAGAATTATTTCAGAAGATTCAGAAACACTGCATAAAGTGGAATTTGCATAGCACTTCAATAAGGAAACAGTTTAAACTAAATTGGAAGGCTTAAGACATGATTTTCTTCTAAATTTTTACCTCAGTAGCTAAATCTCAATTTTATAAACATTCGTTCCCTTCCAGCAGCAATCGCTGCACTAAATGGCATGGACTATTTTCACAGTATGTCTTTTAAACATATTCAATTTCTTAAAGAGATATGTAGGTAAGAAGCAGATTACTTTTTTATAAAATCTTTCTTTTCTTTGTCTTCTTTCCTCCCTCCCTGTTTCCCTCCCTCCCTTATTTTTCTTTCTTTCTTTCTTTCTTTTCTTTCTTTCTTTCTTTCTTTCTTTCTTTCTTTCTTTCTTTCTTTCTTTCTTTCTTTCTTTCTTTCTTTCTTTCTTTCTTTCTTTCTTTCTGTCCTTCCTACTATTTTCTTATTTTTTTCATTTTAAAAAACTGAAAGTTTAGAAGAAGTCCTTACAAATGCTAGGCAAATGATTTTCCACTTACTTCATCTTCTATCTCAAAATTCTGTATGTTCAAAACTCGGTTTTACATTTAATAAAATTTTAGTTCCCTTAGGGTGACAGAAATCAAACTTCTTTTTATTCAAAATTAAATCTCCTGCTTATGCTTCATGTTTGTTTTCATATATATATATATGTGTGTGTGTGTGTGTGTGTGTTTGTGTGTATGTATTATTTATTTCTTCCACTCATACAAAGTTGATAAGTACCCCATTCTCCTCCCTCCTTCCACCCCTCACTGGATCCCCTTGTTTCCTCCCCCCTTTTGCCTGTCCTTCCCCCCTTTCTCCCAGTGCTCCCTCCCCCCTATTCCTGGAGCATCCTTTAGTGTGGATGTCGAGCTTCCCTCTGGGTCCAACTCTCTGATGAGGTGTAAGGACTCAGTGGCATTGCCTAGAGCCCTTTTATTTTGTGTTCCACTTTAGCATAGGAACACTATAGTGGCTGTTAATCCCTTGCCTCTAAAGATCCTAGTGCCTGTGATCCATGCTAGATTTTGAGGATTCAATATGTTGGTAATTGCCCAGGTCATGCAAAGTCCTATTATGATTACTATGGCCCTAACTTGTGTGGAGTATCTTGAATATTGTTGCCCCTCCCCATCTTTAGGCTCTCACAATCTTACCACCCCCTCTTCTGCAAATTTCCCTGAGCTTTAGGATGGGGAGAGATTAAGCTGGCCTTGTTCCAGGTGGTTGATGTAGAGTCTCTGGTTTTCTGAATTATGATTTGTTGATTTTTTTTTTTCAGTTTTTCTGCTCCTGCGCCACCCTTGGTTCCATCCTGATGAGTACTGGATATCACTCCCTGGCCAGAGATAAAATGCTATTAAAACAGAATCTTATTATAACAGTAGATTCAAAGGTAGATGGAATAAGATTGGGAGACCCCTGTGAGGGGGGGGGTCAGTCTCCCATTTGCAGAATGGTTACCTTCTATCTGCCAGACTCTATGCCCTCCATTTCTGGTGAGATCATACACCATCAGACACAAGTGACCAGTAAGGAGAGTCTGCAAGCCCAACCAGATGTCTCATTACTTACTTTGAGTCCTTGATGGTGGCCTATTTTCTCTGCTGTGGCATGTTTTCATATTTTTTGTGTCATTGACATGAGATTTTTTACTGCAAGAATTATGTCACATCTCTCTTGGTAGTTCCAGAAGTACGGGAGAATTTATCCAGTTCGTAGTTTGCAGATATATAAATCAAACCTTCCTTTTAAATTTTGGTATATTTACTGTGTGACATCATGGTGGTTACTTCAGCTTACTGAAGCAAAAATTTGTTGTTAAAATAATTATCTTAGCTATTGCTATTTAGCCTGTAAATATTTAAAACACATCCAGAGTACATACATTATTGTATAAATGCCAATTCTTCAATAGAATACACTTAACATCTTTGTCAGGTACTGGTTGGTGAATATATTTAGCTTCAAAAATTTTAAGTAGATTCTTCTTGTAAATGACTGTTTTTATATTTATTTTTACATCATTCTGATTTTTTGTAGTTCCTTACATGCCTGTGTTTCCTTAATTTATAACTTCTTCCTGAAATGTCTTCAAATGATAATATTTGTTCACACATTACACTTTTATTTACAGGCATTGCATTTCAACAATTTAGATAATCTATGGCAGTGAAAAATTAATACAATTCCTTGAGTTTATATTTGTTTTATACAATGATATTAGAGAGATTGTAGCCAATGATTTAGGCATTGTTTCATTAGTGAATTAACGCATATATAATTACTTTGTTTTGGGGAGAAATGAAGAAACACTACCAAACAACTCATTGTCTTTTAATATTTATTCATTAGATAACATAAATCTTCATTGGATAACAGAAAGCATAATTTATAGGAGTTTAATTTCTTCATATCAGCCTTATATTTGTTAAAGAAGAAATAAATCATCCAGACTGAGTCTCAAGCTTTTGAAAACTACCTAAGAACTAGGTATTAGATTTCTCTCCAATTTCCAATGTGTCAAAGCTTCAGTTCTTAGATTATCACTAACAAGAGTGGGAAGACACTTCAGAAGGTCAGGCCCAATGGTGATTTTCTGCCACTGAGATTATTTTATCCATGTAGGTGGTGACACCTCTTTCTCTCTGCTACTTCTCTGTCCCAAGCAAATGTCAGAAGATTTGATCTTTCACAGGCTTACTAGTATAAATGTTCTCTCTACACAGTGATGGGGCCAACTGATGTTTTTCAATGAGCTAAAATGAGCTAAAAATAAGCCTGTTTTTATTACAAGTTGATTGTCACAAGTATTTGCTAAGGTTACAGAAAGTTGACACTCATTACCAATCATTTAGGATTATTTCTATTTTAAGGATACATTGTAGAATTTACCCTTTGAAAAATGAGTTGTCATTAACTTGGAGCTTTTTAAAAACAGCATGGGCATGCACATATTCCTGGTTTGGGAAGGCTGAAGCATTTGTTTCAGGAATTTAGCTTAAACTGGGCTCTGTAATAAGAAAAATATATATCAACACTTCTTTTCCTTGACAGTGATTAAAATCAACTTTCCATGAAAAACACAGAAAGTTTTTCTAAGCTTTGAGACATACAGTTCAATAGCTTGTTTTAGAATATTTGAAGGTTGTTTGACTTACAAAAACAGTTTTTTTCTCGTTGCTTTTTCAATCTCAACTCTCTAATTCTTTGTGGAAAGACCAAAGCTGAATTACTGAGCACTGGAGTTTATAAGCAGTCCTAGGAAATCATATTATTAAATAGCATTGCATGTACAATTGTTCAGTAAAATGAGTAAGTGCTTGCTTAAGGTATAAAAACAGAAAGCCAAATAGATATCTCTGTTTATATACAATAGTAACATTGTCCTCAAATGTACCAGCAATGGAATTTGCTGAGCTCTAAGGTACAAAGTGCATTTTGATATTGAAAACAATAAATAATAAGTGGAAACAGGCATTATTTTTATAATATGCCAGTGAAGACTTGGTGAAAATTTTGAAGATACCAAGAGAGATTCTGATTGGGATATATTGTATCATAAATGTGAACTGTCATGTAAGAGAAAGTATGAAGTAGACTGAATAAATAGGAACTGTTGTCATATTACAGTTTATTTATGAAACAGCTATATTATATATAATAATGTAATACATTATGTACTCAATCCTTAAGAACACATTTTGTCAGATGTCTTATGAAATTGGATTTTTCCTTTTACATTATTATATCTTTTAAGAGTTTGAAACTATGTTTTTTATTTTGATAAATACATCTACGTACAAATAATTTCCTTAAGTTACAAGAGTAAATTAATGCTTATTGAGAAAATTATTCACCAAGGCTTTCAATGATTTTTATTCTTTGAAACATCAGGATTCCTTTTGATTTTTTTTCTGTCATCTTATGAAAGCCACAATTTGTGCTTTATTGTCCCTTCTGCTGTCCTCATAATACAGTCCATTACTGAAGCATGTTAGTTTGAGTTTTACTTGAAAAAAGCTAGTTATATAGTTCTTAATATCATGATCTTTTTCCTACAAGAATTATGTTTAATTGCCTTTGTCGACTCAGAAACAAATATCACAATCCAAATAAAAAATTTACTTAAAATTTAGTGGAAGGATACACAGTTACATCAAATTACTGCTTGAAATAATTTTTATTTAAGTGATTAGCATGTCCTTTTGTTAGGAAAAGTGTTGTGATCAATCAGCGTACTCAAGGATCATAGTGACACCCTAGAACCTGCCTGAGCTTAGGGTGTTACCGCCCCAGAACAAGAATATACTAAGAACAAAGATGGTGACAGTAAGAACTGAAAAATTCACAGCAGCTAAAACCAATCCTCTCTTAAAAGTAAAGCTCCTACTTTTACGTGTTTGCCATGGAAAATAAGACAAGATCACAACTTAAATTTTCAAATTACACATTGCTTTCTGACAGTACTTATTTTTCCTAAATTCCTTGTGAAACAACATGAAGAGGAGGTAGATTGCTTTTCAGAAGTTTGCTGCATAACAGAAGACAATTGTATTGTTTAGGGTCTTGGGAAATGAAAGACGCATGGGATTGATCACTAGGCTGTATTTTTCTATCTACGATGATGGATATGTTGAAAATCATGTGATTAAAAATAACATTATGTCATTATTTTATATTTAAAAAGGGCATGAAATGAAATGGGCATTTTCTACTTAAATTGTAGACACTGTAAGATGTCACCAAAATTATGTTAATGTGTAATACAAAGTCTTAACCATCAAGCAATACCCTAATCAAGGAGTATGTTTTCTATTAAAGGCAAGATATTAGGCACAATATCGAAGTTTTACCTAGCCATTTAAAGAATTTTCTATTGTTCTGAAAATGTGTAGAGAGACTTATTAAGTAGATGAATACTTATTGCATATACTTGACATTGAATTAACACTGGATATTATAAAGTTGTCATATAATACAAGGTTTTAAAGACATGCTTTTAATCTCTTGCATTTCAAATTACTTTTATAAGGATAATATACTGTTTTAATACTTAATTAATACATTTTGTATACAGAGTCCTCAGTTTTGAGCATAGGATGACAACCCAGTGTGTATACCTTTGCAAAGGCTGATTAAAGATGAATGCTAGGCATCCAGTCTACTTTGATATATTTACTATCAAAACAACTCTGGAGTCTGGAGAGATGGCTAAATAATAAAGCACCTGTGGTTGACACATGAACACTTGGTTTCCGAAACCCAGAACCCACATAAGTTTAGACAAGGCAGAGTATGTCTATAATTCAGTCTGTAGGCGAGGTGCTAGGTAGAGTGAGAATTCCTGAAATCTTACAGGAAAATTTTGCTCACCACACAGTGGTAAAATACAAAAGACCTTCATGATCAGCGGGAAGGAAAGACCCAGTATTTGGTAATGTTTTCTGACCTTCATGTATGCACCCTGGCATACATTCATACATCTTAGTGCATGCATCCTCCCCTACACATGAAGAAAGAGGAGACGGGGAGAAAGAGAGAGAAAGAGAAAGCGAGAGAGAAAGAGAGAATTAGAGACAGAAAGGGACAAAGAGAGACAAATGAAAAGAATCAGTTCTAAGATTTTTCCTTTAAATATAGTATAGGCACATGAGCATACTAGAAAATCAAAATTGCTTTTTAAAATTCTTAAATTCAATTTAGTCCTAGGCCAATATTATGAAGAGTTTAGGAGCTTTTACAATGCACAACAAAGTCTATGTAAATATTTCCTTTAACAATCTCAGTTACATCTTGAAAGTTGTTGAATGGCTTTAGAAAACCTAAATCATTTTCATTTCTTGAAAAAAATGAAAGAAATAGGATCCATCTCAGTGATGGAAGTCCTTTTTCTTACAATGGGTTTTCCTTTAAAATTATTCACTAGAAGCTTTGAAATATAGATATACACAAAAATTAGTTTTAAACTAAAATTTTTTCTACTTGTTACTTAACTGAATATTTCTAAATCATCAAGGATTTTTTTAGCAAAAACAGAATTTTATTAGCCACCTCTTCTTCCAGTTCTGAAAATATATAACTGATAGAATATTAGGAGTTGTCTGATTACAGAATGTTAAACAGATGGACATTTGCAATTTTATTTTTCTAGAGAATGCAACAACTTTCACTGTTGCTAATATCTAAGATTGATTCAAGGATGCCTTCAGAGACAGACTAAGAAAAACAGAAAAGCATATCACTGTCCAAGATGTATTGAATATGGGGATTGAAAGGTTTTTTTTTTCCATTTTATTTAACAAAACAATTACAGACGTGTTTAGCAATCTGCTATAATTTTAAAAAAGAAAACTTTGAATTTGTTCTTATTTAAAAAAAAACAAAGAAATTATATATATAAACGTGTCAAGGCAGAAGTAAGGCATTTAATAAGATTAGAATTAAGAAATATTTTTGGATATTTCTCAATATGAAATGGTTGACTCCTTTCTGTTTTAATTTTTTATAGATTTTCTATTGATTTATCTTTTGAAGTATATTCAAAGCAGTAACTTAATTTAAACTAATAAGTATATCCACATGTTTCATACATGATGAATGATGTTTCATATACGAATATATGAAAACTAGCTAACATTTAGGCAAGCAAGTACAACTCAATAAAACATGACATTTCTAAGACTCAACGTCATTCTACATTGATGATTGAATAGAAGTAAAGAGCAGGTTGATATTGGCAATGACATAAATTTCAACACATAACATTAAGAGAGTACTGGATAGTTCAAATTTGAAGGAAAAGAACAAAAAGAGTCATGATTTTCGCTTTCATATATTGATCAAATGGAGAGGACATGAGATATAAAATTTGATGTTCAGAAACAGATTTCCCTCTTTGGTTTGATACCAAAATCTGACACTTCTTGGCAGTTACGGCTTCATAGGTCATGCACTCAGTATCACGTACTGTTCCAGTTAGACAAAGATATCAGCTTGATCATTGAACCCTGAGCCTTTGAACATATTTATGAAAAGCAGGAGTTAAGGAAAGTCCTGGACAATCCTGTGGAAAAGTATCTAATTGGAGTGGGAAGACCCAGGTGACCACTTCAAGCAGATAAAATAGAAATAGTTGGTTTAGCGTACTAACAAAATTTAGGTCTATAGGAATACAGGCAGTATGGCCAGAAAGAAAGTTTGTCCCTCTTTCAGCAATCCTGGTGCATGTGGTGTGGCTCATGATGTTTGTGGGGACCACATTGCCTTGCTGATGAAAGCAAACCAAGAGCTGTAAACAGAGTAAACCCATTTCCCCCTTACATTGCTAGAGTCCTGTATTCACATAAGCAACAGAAAATGGAGTATCTGCCATGTATGTGCATTATACAATTGAAAGAAGTCATTCACATTCAGTTTGTGGGTGTGTTTGTGTGCATGTGTGTGAGGGTGCACATGCCTTACAAGCTCAAGAGGAGGACACAGGATGTCGTCATCATTTCTCTATAGCTTTTCCAACATACTCAATGGATACAGTCTCTAAAGGGAAGTGAATCTCAACATTTGGATTGATTGGCTAGCAGTGCTACTGTGATCTGCCTGATTCTGCTCCTCAATGTTGAGGTTACAGTGGTTCATTTCCATTTCCACCACTTTAAGTGGGCTCTAGGGATGTGAACATGGGTACTAACGTTTGCACAGAGAGCAAGCACATTGTCTATTGTCCCAAACAATCTGTGGTTTTATTGATTTCATTGTTCTTGTCATAAAAAGCAAGTTCAGCACATGTTAGCAGATGTTATGATGTGAATTCGTTTTCAGGAAAACTTTCTGATTTTCAAGTTGAATATTTTATGCACAATATACAAAAGCAATTTGATATTATTCCTACCTTTTGTGTTATTCTCAAGAAAAATACCTCTAGCACACTAATGTTTTCAAAGTATGATTAATTGCTATCTAATCTTTCTATTGTATAAAATGAAGCAGAGTTCGAAATAGTCTTCACCTGTACTAACAAATTTTAGATGTCACTCTGAAAAAATTTCCATGCTCTGTTCCTATTCTACTGGAAGGGACACAGTATCAGTAAATTTTCCCTGATATTGAACCAGGAAGACTTCAAAATAAGTTTATCAGATATTGTGTCCTAGATTCTTTTCAAGAGAATAACTCCATAGAATTATTTTTTTGAGAATGGATATAGAAGTATCAAGAGGAATGCGGCAGCCAGAAGTTGTAAGCAGCCTGTGGTCACAGCGTGATTGTTTTTAATCTGTGCTTTTGTCATTTTTGCTATTCTAGTATTTGATTGATATTTTCTTAAGAATGTAAGTAACTCATTGAATTCGATTTTCTTTTGTAAGAATGTCTTTCCGTCTTTATCTTAAGTTTATATTTAATGGTCACATCATTTACAGCTTATAAATAATAAAGATTTTTATTCTAGATCTTTTGACACAACCTGATAAATTGGTTAATTTATTACTTGATTTTAAGTGTTCAATGTAAGCTAGGTTACATAACATCATTCCTATAAATTGGAACTAATTTCTACTTACACTGATGATAATCATGTGCTTGAAAATATACAGGTAATATGTCAACGTACATATTAAAAAGATTTCAGAAAGCCCAGAATTTACAATTATCAATTTCCAAAGATATGTTAATGAATTTAATATGTATAATAGTCAAGTGAGCCAAAACATATAAGAACCAATATTTTAAAAAAGGGAAACCTATGATATATGAAAGCATTAATTCTAAATGATTGATACTCTGAGGTCTACAAAGTATTGTTAATTCCAATGTAATCAAAGCATTACAAATAAAAAGTCATGAAATGAAATTTCAAAATAGCAGGCACATGTTTCAAATAATGAAATATTTGCATGAAAATAATGAAAAAATTCTCCATTCTTAAAATATTCACACAAATTTATGTTGGATTTAAATTCATATTAAATATTAAATGTTAATATTAAAATATACAAATTCACTCATATATAATCCATGTTCATTACATACACATGTAGACACTTTATGCATACATAAGAGAACATAAGGAGAGTTTGCTTTACTTCCTCAGTTTTGTCTATTTCCATAATTAAAAAAGAAAACAAGTATAAATTCCTTGAAAAATGAAGGTATTAGGTACTGAAAAAATATACATTAGTCAGATAAACCTAAATGATAATATACAAGGTAACTTGACTTTAGTCTCAGTTTTGATTATTTCTTTTTCAATGGCACTATATAAAAAAATCAGAAATTTTCAGGAATTCATCTTCTTGAGACCTATGACAATAACATACAGGACATGCATTTGTTTTCCTGATTTTTCATATTTCAGCTAATTGGCTGAAATAATTGGCTGGAAGTAATAGAAGTAGGAGCTTGTGATGCCTGGTCACACTACATTCTTAATCAAGTTAAGAGAACAACGACTAAACACATGCATTCTTGTCCTTGCACAAATAATATTCTCCTTCTTTTATACAGATGAGGACCCCTTTGCCAAGGTAAAGGTGCCGCAACAGACAGGTCTGTCTACTTCATTAACTGATCAAGAATATATGCTCCAGGCATTTTAAGAGGATTTCAAGGTTTCAAGTCAACAATCGAAAATAACTTCACATGAATAAATTATTTTACTTATTCAAAAATTGCTTATCATGCAGATATGAGTTTGTGGTTGTTGATGAATGCTTTAAATGTAACTGGTTAAGATAAGCATTGTCATGTATTATGAGTAGCTTTCATAAATTCTAGTCAACACAGGGATGTTCTATGAGGCCTCCTCAGTTATCTCTGTTGACTTTCTATTGTCTCTGAATCCTCTTGCAAATAAATGCAGTGTCATAATAGTGCTTCTTTCTTAAAGTATTTCTGTGGAATTTGATAAGGGCAGTTATTATGAGATCTAACTGAACAGTTCTCAGCTAGAAGTAATTTTGTCCCCAGAAAGCATTTGGCATTGTCTAGATGAAATGCAAATGAGAGGAGAAAGGTCAGTATATGAAGGAGAAAGTACAGGAATGTCTCAGAATGTATGCCACAGTATCTCAAAACAATGTTTGCATATGTATCTATTTTTGTTTTACATATATATTTATATGAAAAAGGAATGGGGGAGAAACCATGCATAGGTAGAAGTTAGAAGATAAAATTCTGAAGTCATTTCTGTCCCTCTATCATGTGGCTTCTAGGGATTAAACTCAATTCTCCAGGTTTACTAAGAAACATTGTCCCCATTAAGCTATCTCATCAGCCCTCTGTACAGATTTCTTACACAGAGAAATTTTATAATATTTGAATATTTATGTATTTATAACATGAAAAGAGAAAAATTCCATTGCACGAAATAATTTATTTATAATAATAAAAGTTTTAATGTTCAGAAGAATTAGTGTCAAGCAGAAATATATTAAGATTCAAAATAAATATTTAATTTTGTTAATTATTTTCTTTGTTTAAAGTTTAATAGGAATTCTTTTAATATTCTAAACCATAATAATTTGAAGATGAAATTAATATCAATGTATTAGATTATATTCTACATTATAAAAATTGGTATAAACTCCAATATGCTATTAATTTTTTGTGATACATGTGTCTGAAGGTAGTTATATAACTTTGACTTTTTCTCAGCACAGTATTTATTCAGAAAAGCACTTAATAATTGAGGGTATAATTTTTCAATAAATGCTCATTCAATTTGGTATAGTTAACATATAATACAAAGAATTTTAAGTAAAACAACTGCACATCTTCTGACAGAACTATTCATAAATAATGTACAATAGGCAATCACATGCAGACTGATTATCACAGTTTGGCTCAGTGGCAATAGATGATTTTAATGCTCTGGCTGCCAGATGTACACAACTCAGATATTATGTGCTCTGCCCCACAGAGTGCTCAAGATGTTTTCACTCTTGAGATGCAGTTGATTACTTTTCAAATGGCAGAACAAAATAGAAAAACAGTGTCAGCCAGTAAATTTGAGTTTGAGAGAATTGTTGCTTCTTATGTCTCATACATTTAGTTTATTGCCGTTAATATTGTTGTTGAATGTTTCTTAAAATATAATATGCATCAATAGGTAATATTTACAATGAAATAGTGCTAACAAGTTTTTATTCTACCATATCCTTGAAACAGCTGATGTCTGTACTTGTACATTTGTATAAGTGATTCCCAAACAAATGCTAGGTTTTCATTTGATCAGTTATTAAGTCTCAAAGAACTTTACTGACTTTCCAAAGGGAATATATAAAGAAAGAACAAATAAATTTTCTTGTATAATGAGCAGTATACTCTAAAATATAAAAATTGAATTGGTAAATATTTTTAAGATATAGCATAAGACAAAACAATTATTAAAACTATGGTCAAATTGTTGTTTTTGGCCAAAATGGTATCACTAATACAATTTATTAATTAATCATGTTATGAATGGAAATTCAGTGTTTAGTATTGTATTTCTTATGTTCATTAAGATATGTATTCACTTTATATTTAAGTAAGCACATATGCATTACTACAATCTAATATTAATATCACATACCTGATCCATATGGATCTATCCTCTCTCCCTTCTTCCTTCCTTCCTCCCTTCCTCCTTCCCTCCCTCCCTCCCTCCCTCCATCTCTCCCTCTTTTCCTCCCTTCCATCTTTCTTTTCTCTTTCTCTTTCTTTTTCTCTTTCTCCTTCCATATTTCCTTTTTTCTTTTCATGTGTATCTATGGATATTGCTGTGCTTGTGTGTGCTTATTTTTACATGTGAATGAGTGGACATATATGTGTAGGTATTTTAGAATGTGTACACATGTGCAAGTGGACATCCAAAGCCGCTCTCAGGTGTCTTCCTTGATCCCATTCAAGTATGCATATTGAGATAGAGTCTTTCATGAAGCTTAAGATACACTATTATGTCAAGACAGTTTGTTCCTGTAATTTCCTGTTCCTGCCTATTTTGGTCTGGGATAACATTTAGATAACCAGACCCACCCAAATTTACATGGCTTACATGGTTCTTAATTCACATCATTGTGTGGGAAAAGTTTTACATGTTGAACCATTATCCAATCTTTGTTTTCTTTTATTTTCCCTTTGAGATTTGTCATTTATTTCAATCTCTTACATTATAACGAATTATTACATAATGTGCACATCTGCAAGTTATTTATAAAACATAGCATATACATAAATATAATTAAAATTTTGGGTGATAGAATTGTGTATAAAATTAATTAATACAAGTTATAAAACATATATTTTTTACTATCACTTAGAATATCATCAGCAATTGTCCATTACGTATAATTTGCTTTTGATGTTGTTGTGACAAACAGTTGTTGTGTTGAACAGTTTAAGGGTGAGAAATTTCATTTTGGATCATGGCCACAATTTCAGATTACAGTCCACTAGGCAGAAAAGTCATGGTGGCTAAAACATGAAGCATGTGATTACACCATGTCCACAGTCAGAAATGTGATACGATTCCGATGCTCAGCTTTGATTTATTTATCCTTTTTATGCTGTCTGGAAACAGCCATAGAATTTTGTCACCCATACATAGTGTAGGTCTTCCCATTTAATAGCCAGTTATTGAAAAATTCCCTAAAGGTTGTAGTCATGTTTGTTTCCATGATGATTCTAAGTCCAATCCATATGACAAAGTTAACCATCATATATATCTACCATTTTGAAACAGTATTATATATTTAAGTCCTTTAATCTTCCTATTAAAGTATTGTGACCTAATAGAATTTGAATCTACTGGTGATATTGTTTTACATTGAAGAGTCTTTAGGGTATTTATTCTGAAATTATCAGGAATCTAATTTCTACAATGATTTTGTGCAATGTAATACCAACTATTGAGTTCCTATATACCACAGAATTAATTAAAATATTCTAAGCATAAATTTGACAGAAAAAGTAACTATCCCTGAAGCATTCCACATCAAAGTCTAATATGTGGAAAAACATTTGTTGATAGAGACACTTAAGTATAGGATTAATCAGTCACCTACTCTAAAGGTGAATCTTCTTTCCACTCCTGAACAAGATTTTGTTTGTTTTTAAGCAGAAATGCATTTATATAATGAATTGAATGATAAGCCTCTTCTAGAACTATTTTCCACAAAGCAATAGTTATTTCTTGCCTTCTCACTTGGTTCGAGTTTTAAGAAGATTAGCATATCAACTCCTTTTCCCTTTCCACAACCCGCTCCACCAGCCAAACAAACGCGCGCAGTCCAGCCAGGCGTCACCCGCGACCTAGGTAAGCTCCAGCCGCGCCCGCCCACCAGAACCCCAGGTCAGCCCAAAGGGACCCGGCTCCATCTCCCGCACTCCAGCCTGAGCCGCGCACAAAGCCGAGGGACGAGGAGGACCTCCCCCTGCGCCCGGGTCCCGCCCCAGCTCCCCTCAGGTTAAATAGCTCCACGTCGACGCCCCCATCCTCCCTTTCCCCATTCTGCTCCACCAGTCGGGATGCCCGCGGTCCAGCCGGGCCTCATCCGCAACCTAGATAAGCTCCGTCCCTGCCCACCTCCAGAATCCCAGGCCAAATAATTCAGTTTAGTGAAATTAAAAGATCTTAAGAGTTAAAACGACAATGTCAAAGTGCAAATCCATGAGAAGCAACACTAAAGTAAACAAATTTCCCACTGAAGAAATTAATCCCATAATGTTAGACTCCAACCAGAACAAACCCACGGAAAAAGGCGAAGAAAGCCTGACCCAAGATAACGACTTTTAAAATATGATCATTACCATGTTCAATACTATGAAAGAGGAACTCCGGGAGGAATTACATAATCGAATCAATGGCTTTGAAGAGGAACATAACACAAATTTGGAGGAGTTGAGATAAAACAGTGCAAGACACAAAAACTGGCATAGAGCAGTTAAAACAGACTCAAGCAGAGTTTAAAACTGAGCTACAAGACAAATTATCTTCAACCCAGAACTCCACAGAGAGTCTTATCAACAGAACTAATGAAGCAGAAAACAGAATTTCAGACCTTGAAGATAAAGTGGGAGTACTAACCAGCTCAATGGAAGAGGTTGTTAAAGCCAAAAAGATACTTGAGAGAAATATCCAAGAGATATGGGACACCTTGAAGAAGCCTAACATGCATATTCATGGAATACCAGAGCATGAATATCAAAATACCACCCCTGAGGAAATTTTTCAAACCATCATCAAGGAAAACTTTCCTCATCTAAAAAAAGAGAGGCCCATCCATATACAAGAGGCATTCCACACCCCAAACAGATAGGACCAAAACAGAAGCACGCCACGGCAAATAATAGTTAAAACACTCCACATTCAAGATAAAGAACTGGTGCTGAGAGCTTCAAGGGAGAAAAATCAAGTCACTTTTAAAGGTAAACCTATTAAAATAACAAATGACTTCTCAGTCGAAACAGTAAAAGCAAGAAGAGCTTGGAGAGTCATACTTCAAGTATTGAATGAGTAAAACTGTCAACCCAGGCTGATTTACCCTGCAAAACTAACCATCATGATCGAAGGAGAAAGAAAAATCTTCCAGCACAAAGACAACTTGAAGGGATACATGTCCACCAAATGAGGCCTTCAAAAAATGCTAGAAATGATACTCAAGCGTGAAGATAAAAACAGGCATATCCAGGAGAACAGAAGGCAAATATAACACCATTAAAAGCGAAGCAATATACTTATAAAAACTACTAAACATAATAAATGTCTGGAATTAACAATAGTTTCTCCATTATAACACTAAATGTTAATGGAATTAATTCACCGATCAAGAGGCACAGATTACAAACTTGGATTAAAAATCACAATCCATCAATCTGCTGTCTGCAGGAAACCCATCTCACCCCAAAAGATAGGCACGCTCTAAAAATAAAAGGCTGGTCAACAATTCTACAAGCAAATGGAAGCAGAAAACAGGCAGGGGTAGCCATTATGCTATCAGACAAAGTGGACTTCAAACCAAAGAAAATTATAAGAGACACGGATGGATACTACATTTTAGTCACAGGTACAATTCACCAGGAAGACTTCACAATACTGAACATATATGCACCCAATACGGGCCCCTACACATTCATTAAGAAAACCCTACAGCGTCTAAAGCAAGAAATCAACCCCCAAATGATAATTCTTGGGGACTTCAACACCGCCCTCTCAACATGGGATAGATCAACAGGTCAAGAGCTTAACAGAGACACTTTGGACCTTAATCAAACCCTTAAAAAAATGGACCTTCCAGATCTTTATCGAACTTTTCACCCACGCACCAAAGAATACACATTTTTCTCAGCAGCACACAGAACTTTCTCCAAGATAGATCACATATAGGGCCACACAACGAATCTACACATACACAAAAAAAGTTGAAATTCTAACCTGTGCCCTATCAGACCGCCACGGCCTAAAGCTGGACATCCACAACACAACAAACAAGAGAAAATACACTAACTCCTGGAAACTTAACACTATGATGCTGAATGAGAACTGGATTCAGGAAGAAATTAAAAAGGAAATTTAAGATTTCCTGAAAGTGAATGATAATGAAAATACAACTTACCAAAATCTCTGGGACACAATGAAAGCTGTTCTAAGAGGTAAGTTCATAGCTCTCAATGTCTACATCAAAAAAAATGGAAACATCAGACATAACAACAATGCAGCTTAAAGCTTTAGAGAAACTAGAGCGATCTGATCCCAAAAGTAGTAGAAGAGAGGAGATTAGCAAAATAAGGGGAGAAATATCTGAAATCGAGATTAAGAAAACGATAGAAAAAATCAACCAGTCAAAAAGCTGGTTCTTTGAAAAAAATAAATAAGATTGATACACCCCTAGCTAAATTAACCAAAAGCAAGAGTGAGAAAACCCAAATTAACAAAATTAGAAATGAACATGGAGTTATCACTACTGATACCCAGGAAATCCAGAGAATTATAACATCATCTTTCAAAAAATTATACTCTGTGAAGTTTGACAACACAAAAGAGATGGATGAATTTCTAAGTAAACACAACTTACCTAAATTGAATCAGGAAGTTGTGAATTATTTAAATAGTCCTATAACATATAAGGAAATTGAGGAAGTAATCTTGAATCTTCCCACCAAAAAATGTCCTGGACCAGATGGATTCAGCACAGAGTTCTACCAGACATTTAAGGAGTTAATAACACCAATACTCCTTAAACTGTTCCATCAAATAGCAAAGGAAGGAACACTACAAAATTCCTTCTATGAAGCTAAGATCGTTTTAATCCCAAAACCTAATAAAGACTCACTTAAAAAAGAAAATTATAGGATGATCTCTCTGTTGAACACAGACGCAGAGATTCTCAACAAAATTTTAGCAAATCGGATTCAAAAAAATATTAAAAAGATTATTCACGGGGACCAAGTAGGCTTCATCCACGGCACACAAGGTTGGTTCAACATACGCAACTCAATAAATGTAATTCATCATGTAAATCAGTCCAAAGTCCAAGACCACATGATACTTTCGATAGATGCAGAAAAAACTTTTGACAAGATCCAACAGCCTTTTATGATCAAAACGCTAGAGACAGTAGGAATGGAAGGAACCTTTATCAATATAATAAAAGCTGTATACAGCAAGCCCACAGCAAGGATTTTGCTCAATGGGGAACAATTGGAAGCATTCCCACTTCCAACAGGAACTAGACAAGGCTGTCCACTCTCACCACTTCTATTCAATATTGTACTTGAAGTCTTAGCTGAAGCCATAAGACAAGAAAGGGACATAAGAGCGATTCAAACAGCAAGGAAGAAGTCAAGCTATCCCTATTTGCAGATGACATGATCTTATACCTAAGTGATCCCAAAAATTCCATGAGGAAGCTCCTAGAACTAATTGGGAAGTTCAGCAGGGTGGCAGGATACAAAATAAATGTGCAAAATCAGAGGCCTTCCTATATGCCCAGAATGAAAGAAGTGAAAAAGCCTTGAGAGAAACAATCCCATTTACTATAGCCCCTAAAAAAATGAAATACCTTGGTATAAACCTAACCAAGGATTTAAAAGACCTTTACAATGAAAACTTTAAAACCCTAAAGAAAGAAATTGCAGAAGACACCAGAAGGTGGAAAGACCTCCCATGTCCTGGATTGGCAGAATCAACATCGTAAAAATGACCATCCTACCAAAGGCAATACACAAATTCAATGCTATACCAATTAAAATCCCAAAGCAATTCTTCAAAGAAGTTGACCAAACAATCTCAAAGTTCATATGGAGGCACAAAAGACCCAGGATAGAAAAGACAATCCTGAGTAACAAAAACACTGCTGGAGGTATTACCATACCAAACCTTAGTCTATATTACAAATCCGTAGTTATAAAAAAAGCCTGGTACTGGCTCAAAAATAGACACACAGATCAATGGATAAGGATTGAAGACCCAGATATAAGCCCACAAAATTACAGCCATTTGGTCTTTGACAAAGGGGCCCAAAGAATCCAATGGAAAAAGAACAGCGTCTTCAACAAATGGTGCTGGCCAAACTGGATCTCCACATGCAGAAGATTAAAGCTGGACCCATACTTGTCACCATATGCAAAACTTAATTCCAAATGGATCAAGGACCTTGATATCAGGCCAGAGACTATAAAAACCATATTTGAAAGGATAGGGAACTCCCTCGAGCTGATTGGGCTAGGCCAACATTTCCTAAACAGACATCCAATGGCACAGTCACTGCTACCAACTCTCAAGAGTTGGGATCTTGTGAAATTAAAGAGCTTCTGTTCAGATAGAGAAATTGCAACACGAGCTCAAAGGCAACCCACAGAATGGGAGAAAATCTTCACTAACCACATATCTGATAGAGCTCTACTGTCCAGAGTGCACAAAGATCTTAGAAAACTAAACATCAAGGAAACCAATGGCCCAATTAAAAAATGGGCCCTGGAACTTAAAAGAAATTTTACGAGGGATGAAATTAAAATGTCTAAGAAATATCTTAAAAAATGCTCTACTTCTTTAGCCATCAGGGAAATGCAAATCAAAACTTCCCTGAGATATCATCTCACCCCGGTCCGGGTGGCAAAAATCCACAATACAAACAACAACAAATGCTGGAGAGGATGTGGAGAGAGGGAACTCTCCTACATTGCTGGTGGGAGTGCAGGATCATACAGCCACTCTGGCGAGCCGTCTGGAGATTCTTAAAGAAATTAAAGATTGAAATGCCATATGACCCTGCGATTCCACTTTTGGGTATAACCCCCCATACAGCAGAGGTTCACCTTGATAGCACAAGCACGACCATGTTCATAGCAGCACTGTTTACAATAGCAAAGACATGGAATCAACCCAAATGTCCAACAGTTGACGAGTGGATAAGGAAACTGTGGTACATCTATACAATGGAGTACTACTCAGCTATCAAAAAGGATGAATTACTGGAATTTTCCGGGAAATGGATGTCATTAGAAACAATTATATTAAGTGAAGTGTCCCAGACCCAGAAAATTATGTGCCGTATGTACTTCCTAATAGGTGGCTCCTAGTACCAAACCCAACCAGCCCATCTTGAGACACTCATAGGTAACTCAATGTATTACCTACAATAATTGCAAGGATTATGAACAGGAGGGATGGGGTTGGAGGGCCACACCAGAAACAAGGAGAGAAGTGACCATGTTACAGTAGAGAAAATAGACCTCCATCAAGGACTGCAAGAAAGTAATGTGACAC
Source organism: Typhlomys cinereus (assembly GCA_023101885.1). Lineage (NCBI taxonomy): Eukaryota > Metazoa > Chordata > Mammalia > Rodentia > Platacanthomyidae > Typhlomys > Typhlomys cinereus. The sequence goes on from JALPQD010000154.1 coordinate 1,024,982, forward strand.
CTAGTTAGGTTCACAGACATTCGTTCCTGATCATTTACAACTAAGGGGGTATGAACTCACCAGAAGGGGAGGGCATATAGTCCGGCAGATTAAAAAGTAACCATTTTGTAAATGGATGATTGACCCCTCCCATTGGCAAAGCCATATGACCCTGTGATTCCACTTTTGGGTGTAAGTATTACATCTACCCTTGAATGTGCTCTTATAATAAGACTCCAGTTTAACAGCTTTTTGTCTCTGGCCAGGGGGTGACATACAGTGCCCATCGCGATGGAGTGAAGGGCATTACAGGAGCAACAAAACTGCAAAAGAAAATCAGCAAACCACTATCCAGACTTTCAGAGACTCTATATCAACCACCTAGAACTAGGCCTGACTAATCTCTCCCCATCCTGAAGCTCAGGGACATTTGTGGAAGAGGCGGCGGTAAGAGTGTAAGAGCAAAGGATGGGAGGAGCAATGATTTGCAAGATACTCCACACAAGTTAGGGCTGAAGCAATCATAATTGGATATTGCATGCCCAGCGCAATGTCCAACACACTATTGACCCACAAATTCTAGCATCTGCTAAAGGCACCAAGATCCTTGGAGGCAAGGGATTGACAGCCACAGTAGTCTTCCTATACTTAAGGGGAACACAGAAAAGGGTTCAGGGAAATGCCACTGGGTCCTTGTACGTCATCAGAGAGGAGGGCCCAGAGGAGAGTCAGGCATGCACAAGAAAGGACTCTGGGAATTGGGGCGGGAGGCACCGGGGGGATGGGGAGGGAAGGGTGAGGGGAGGGGGAGCAGGGAGTTCGGGGTGAGTTAGAGGGAGGGAGGGAACTGGTGTACCTATTAAGTTTTTAGGAGCTGAAATAATAATTAAAAATGTATTATAAAAAAGATTAGCTTATCAAAAAATAACTAAAATATCTTTTTTTACATAGGCAAGAAAAATGCATAGTGTCTGTATGTGAGAGATGGAAAATATCAAAATTCATGGAAAGAGGAAGACTTAAATAAAAGTTAGTGGATAAGTGTATTACTTTTTGCTTCGGAACAAAGAATTAAGATATTTTGCACTGTGTCCCTTTAGGGAAGCATTGTTCTCTCTTCCTTGTCTGGAGTCATATGGAAATGGAGTACATGACCCCAGGCCTCATATGTAGCAATGGCAAAAGTGCTATTCTATGGACTTCTCTGTTCGATTCGGTGTTTTGGTACCTGTTGAATATATAATTGTCATCTTATATTCTCTTCTAATAAGTCATTTGACACTCTAAATTCTCAACCAAATAGGCATTTAAAATATTTGGAAGCATTGCTGGCAAATGCAAACTTTTTTTTTTTTTTTTTTTTTTGGTGCTGGGGACCGAACCCAAGGCCTTGCGCTTGCTAGGCAAGCGCTCTACCACTGAGCTAAATCCCCAACCCGCAAATGCAAACTTTTAGCTTGCATTTAAAATGCAACTTCTTAAAGTTCTTAAAGATTTTAATCAATATTATAATCTTATTATATTTATAAAAAAAGAGGTTTCTAGTAAAATGAAAAGTATCAGAATGTTCCATTGAGTTTTACTTTATACAGAGATAGATTGCAAATTTGACAAATTAAGTTTTCCTAAACTTGAACGCTGTTCATAGACTTCATTAAATTCTTTTTTTAATTTTTTATTATTTATTATTTATTCAGTTGTAAAATTAATCTGCTTTTTCAATTACACACTGTGCTTTTGTTAAAATATATAAGCATGCATTTTGGACTCCATTAGAGGTTATTTTTCAATTTTCATTTACTGATAGTTTTTATATATACTATTTCTTCTTCTGGACAGTAAAGGCTTTTAAAGGCAATATTTGTGATTTATATATTTCAAAGGTTCAATTAAGTTAACATAAATATTTTGTTTCCATACAAACAATACTATATTAACATTGCATGCCGCAGCTTAAGATGATGAATTTCAAGGTAGAGGAAATAGCTTGACGCAGTTGCTGTAGAAGTATAAATTCTTCAGTTCAGCTTTCCAGAGTCCATGTAAAAGCCCAACTAGCCTAGCGGTCATCTGTAATTCCAGAACTCAGGGAACAGAGAAATGGGAGTCGTAGAGCAAAGTGGCTAGTCTATTTAGCATTCTCTAAGTCCAGTTGAGAGACACTGCCACAGCAAAGAAAGCGGAAAGCAATCAAGGAACATACCCCATGTCAACTTCTGAGCTTCACATACATACATGCAAATGCATGCAGACCTGACAAATTCAGTGGAGAATCCCATGCAGCCAGTTCTGGTCTTCCTTGTTCTGCCTTTCTACCTGTAAGGTTACAATCCATTGTCAGGAATGCTTAAGTATTTGTCAACAGTTACAAATTTTATATAAAAATTATTTTTCTTAGTATAGGAAAATCCACTAGCTAATCATAAAATTGCAGCTTTAAATACTCACTGTCAGTCGTGGTTGAGAGGAAAGTAAGAAATATCTGGAATTACATCAAACAAAACAAAAATTTTCAGTTTCACACTGTGTTCAGAATCAAGAGATAATGTGGCATTATTCTTATCGGTCCTTCACCATGTGAACTAACAGTCCTTCTGTCCAGCACAGCCTTGCTGTGTGTGATGCTGGTCTCCGGCATTTGAAGGACTGGGTTATTACTTGTGTGGAAATAATTTAATTTTCTTAATGGTTACCTCTATATTTATATTTTATGCCATAAAGTGCTAGGGGACTGGGGTATAAAATTCTGTATATATGTTACTGATATCATTTAAATTATTCATAAGTAACTCTAGCTTAAACTGATTAAATTAAATGTTGAAATAAACTATACACTAGTCAGTAATAATAGCACTCTGAACAAAATACAGTAACTTCAAGTGATTATAATGTAAAGGACTGAATATTGAAAAGGATAAATATTAAAAAACTAAGATACTTACTCAGGTATGCAAAAAAGTCTACTTAAATTGGAAGAAAAATGGAGATAAGTGATTGTTTTTAAGAAAAATAGAATCTTTAATGGAAGATATTTTATAATTGTTTGATCCATTTTCATGATGCATATATATTTAAATAAACTTATCTTGCTATTGGAATGAAAAATGATGTTACCAGTTAATTTAGACTCATTAGATAGAATAAATACTCAGGTTTTAAAGAAAAAAGTGTAAAAATCTCTGCTCATTAAAAGCAATGAATTATTTCATTAGATGCCGTATTTTATTTTTAGTTTTTTGTTATACTTCTGTATTGCTAACTAAAACTTCATATTGAAAATTTGAGCTGATATATGGAGTATTATTTAGTATGCTATGTTAATAATCTATTAACAGTAAACAAAACATTATTAAACTACTACAAGTAAAGTAGCATATTAAATTTTTCATACTTTTAAAATATGCAGCTAACATGCACTATTCTATAATGTTTCATATCTGCATGGAAATATGAGCTGAGTGGGTGTAGCAGTTACCATGTGCCATTGCTGATAAAATCATTACAGCTTGGCAGTAGAATTGACACTGACAGCAAAGGACAAAGGAACAAGGGAACTGGCCAGCCCAATTCCACAAAGCAGCTGAGAGAGGGGCAATAACAAAGACCATCTTATCTCAAACCAAGAGCAAGGTGAGGACTAACCCCTAATGTTTGCTTCTGACATCCATATGCTCATTATGGCATGCACACACCGGAATGTACACATTCATATGCACGAATGCACTCTCACATACACATTGAGAGCACTCATCACACACACACACACACACAAGGAGACATATACACCTATTATACTATGAGAAAAATGAGACAGTTGGAATTAAAAAGTTATTATAAATATCCCCAAATATGGAGGATATCAGCCTTTAAAGAAACACTGATAATGAAAAGAATAGGTTGTTCCCCTAGAGAAGTTCTCATCCTGCTCTGAACTCTCCCCAGCATACCACACTCACTCTATCCTCGGCTGCTGCGGTGGTCCTACCTCAAACTGACCTTCCTTCTGATGATTTTCAGTAGTCCGAGGAGTCCTGGAGGAAAACTTTGCAAAATGGCATGCAACTGTGATTTATTGGAGCGCCCCTTTTACATAATTACATAGAACTTAAGGACATGAACTATCAATGCTGCAGGTCTCAGGGCTCATTGCCTTGCCTGGGTAACTTGTGTCCATTTTTGTTGTATTTCTTTGGTTTAGTTTTCGTTCACTTCTTTGTTTGTTTTGATTGTTCAATTGCTATTAATCTACCTTCACTTCTTCTCTTTGTCCACTCTAGCCATTGGAAGAAAATAACCATATAAATCATTTCAAGTTAATGTAACGAAATGCCTTAAACGGCCAGCAGGAATTTATTTCTCACAGTTCTAGAGGCTGAATAGTCCAAGATCAATGCAACCATTTGGATGCAATGCTAGTCGCCCGCTTCATGCAGGGCAAGAAATTTTATCAGAACGAAGTCACATGGCAGAGGGTAGCCTGGCACTCTTTTGTAAGGCAGTTGACTTTATTCTTGAGGTTAACTCTTCCAGAAGCCCCACATCCTAGTAGCATGAGCTTGATAAAGATACTTTCAACCTACGGGTTTGGGAGACACAGCCAATCAGCCCTATGATTCTCTTAACACAATCTGTAGTTAGGCAACAAAGAGGTGTGGTCTAGCTTGATCAATATACAACAGCTGGGTGGATTCTATAGAATTCTGATGAGAGAGCCATTTATTTTCTTCACCATTCACTTATAATTCGTTCAGATACATAAATCAGCATAGACAATTATTTTAAACCAGCCTACTAGTAGTGTAGTAGATCCTATTGAAGGCAGACTTACTAGAAAGATACAGCATACTGACATATTTTAAAACGTTTACTATATCCTTCTTCCTATTGAAAACATGAAGTGTTTTTTTCTCCCCTAGTTACAGTAAGGAGATGGTCAGTCTTCTGAAGGTAAATAAAAAATTTCAGTTCCTTCTTTCTTTCAGATTACTAAATCCTACTGGATTTTTAATTCTCAGAATTGTCTATTTGGTGTCTAACAATATAAAAGTTTGGGTCCAGGCTTTCCTACCTGAATATAAGTTTTCACAGAGGTCATAGTTATTTTTCTACTGCAGCAACCTAGAATTTTTGTATCCACGGGCTCGTATCTTTATTTGGGAGGGAAGTACTTTGCCTTTTGCCTTTCATTTTCTTATATATCTATTGAGAACAGTTGAAGTAATCAATTTTCTTAGCATGTGGTATCTTTCTAGATGAAAGACCGGGAAGTATTGCTAGCATTCTGAGGCTCTAACAGGGACCTCAGTAAGTTCTCTGACTAAAGCAATCTTATTTGGCAATTGTTTTCATTCAAAGTTTGAAACAAGTCTTCTCATGATTTCCTGGTTTTTGTGTTTTTGATGAGAGATCTGATGTTGTTTTTATGTGTTTGCCTTTGCAGGCAAGTTGACATTTTTCCCTTACTATTTTTAATCTGATTATTTTTTCTGTCTTTCATTTTGCTTTATTTCTTATTAATTTTATGGTGTAGGAAGAGATACTGAAATGCTGTATTTACATCCAGATATGTTTGACAAGTACAAAACCACTGTGTTACATTCACAGCCCTCACCATGCTTATTTTTACTTACAATGCAATTGGGGATTATACATGCATGTACAAATAGATAGATGTATAAATAGGTAGGTAGATAGATAGATAGGTAAGTAGATAAGTAGATAGAGATAGATGATAGATGATAGATAGATAAATAGATAGATGATAGAGATTTGGGACAAAAGCAGGAGTTAACAGCTCATTTCAGTCATCTTTTCATACTCTCCTTGGCAAGTGTTAGGATAGATCTCTAGATGGAAGATTGCTAGGTTGTGAAAGGCCCACCTGTCTTTGTTTACCAATAACAGTGGGTGTTTTCTTCTCACTATCACTAATCAGGAGATTCTACTTTGGTCAGTATCAAACTTCCATATCCCCCACCTTATCCAGCTATTGAGAAAGTAGTGGGCATGTTGTTCATTCAAACCCTTAGGTCCAGGATTCATCTGGTGATCAAGACTCTGTAGCCTCGATAACCTTTGGGGTCAAGTTTTCTCAGTGTCTATGTCCTATGTCTCTTATACTCTCTTTGTCTCTCTCTCAATCTCTCTCTTTCTCTCTCTCTCTGTCTCTCTCTCTTTCTCCATTTCTGTCTTCCTTCCTTTTCTCTCTCAACACATGTAATATCCTACTCAGAGAGAATTTCTTTTACATTTTTTCTGCAATAAAAAGAAAAGCTTTCATATATCATTCAATGTTGCCACCTATAATCCAATTCTTCATTAGACTTCATAGTTCAGATTCTAACAATGATAACAAAGAAGTGGGAATTCTAAAAATTTAAAAAATGGAGAAGATATGTAAACATTTTGCTTTTCATGGTGGTGTTATTTTTTGGAAACATATTGGCAATTGAAAGCAAAATTATAGATTTTGTGGGTGCATTTAGCACATTGAAAGCCATCATTCCTAGCAACAAATATATAAATTCTCCAACTGAAATTGTTCTTCAAATCTCTTTTCACTGTCCTTCAGTCCTTGCAACATTCGATAAGCACGCCAATTACAAAGACCCATGAAGACAAACACACTAACACTTCAGATTGGGATAATCAGTTTTTTAATTGATCAACAATATCTTTAAGCCACTCCTTTTGTGCCTCCGTATTTATTATTTTTAATTGTTCTCCATTTATGTGTAGGATTGCTGCTTCAATAAATGCTATTGGATCAATTAATTAAATCTTTGTTTTTATTCTTTCTATAGTAAGAAAAATGAATTATAGAGTAGATACTAAAATAAAAAGAAACTTTTTCAAAGGCAATATCTATTGCGAGGTAAATATCTATTAGTGTGGAGTAAGGAAGATAAAATTATGTGTAAAAGTGACCATAAATTTTACCTCATTAAAATTAAATTATTTCAAATGTCTAATGACTAAAATTTTTATTAAATGACAAGTTACTGGCAAAAATAAAGATATGTTCATTTATCTGAGGTATAAATAGCATTAAAATTAATGAGAAATAATATACCAGTGCAAATCAGTAAAAATTGACAATTCTTGGATAGTTTCTTCAGGATAGATTGGCTGTATGTTATGGCACATAAAATATATACACATAAGCAAACAAAAGAATCTACTGCAATATCATAGGCTGAATTTATAAACTGGGAACACAGGAGATGTGGGGAAGGTTTATTGTAGTGATGAGCACTCTATGCCTTGTTGACCTGTGGACCAAGTCCATGCTATTACCTTTTGACAATAGTTTCAGATTTGACTTTCAAAAGTTTAACACACAGTGTACCTGTGAAATTTGTATGAGTGGAAATAACAATAAAAAATTAAAATAAATAAATAAATAAATAAATAGCATTGCAACTAAAAAAAAAGTTTAACACACAGTGGAACTGTATATGCTAAATGAAATCTAAAATTACATATATTTTCACTGATTCTTCATACTTTTAACTATGTTATGCTTAAGTTTATATATGACTTAAAATTTCTTTTATTCTTTGTTTGTAGATGTGGATATGTGTGGGACAGTGAGTGTGTATATGTGTAAGATGGTACTCTGTATTTGTGGTGGCACAAATGTGACCTCCAAAATCATTCTGGATTATTCTACCCCCTTATTATCATACTTTCCTGAACTGGAAATACAAGACACCCCCATTTCTTCATGGGATCTGAATCTAAATTCAGGTCCTTTTGATTGTAAGGCAATAACTTAACCCCTGAACTATTTTTCCAACCCTTAAAATTTCTTTTCATACCATCAAAACAGAAGCTGCACTTAGATTTTGATAATAGATAGATTGATGTGTAAGTAAAAGATAGCTGATGGTTAAATTATCAAAATATTTGTCAGTAAATTAACTGAATTAGATATTTCTGAATTTCAAATATCATGCCTCGATTTCAACTATTCCATTTCAGTTTCTTGAGATGAAATAATTTGATAATTGGGTGCTTAAAACTGACAGCTCACATATTTTTAATTAAATACAAAACATTTCAAAACATCACTGCATATTTGTTATTTTTTTAATTTAAGCAAATTTTAGGCAAATCATTTAAATAGCTTTCTGCCCATGTAAGTTGAGTTCAAAATCTCTACCTTTAAATCAGAAAGTCATATGCTCAGATGCCTCTAAATTTCATATTTGAACTTATCTTGTTTCACGTAATTTCATAAAGTATAAAACATTCTTTTTAAACAAAGCTCCCGTTACAATGTCATCAAAAGTTTTAAGTAATCATAACACAAAAAAGCAATTTGGGGGCTGGAGAGGCGGCTCAGGGGTTAAGCCTCTGCCTGAGTTCGGATCCTAGACCCCACGAATAGACACCATAGACACCGGGCAGAAGCAGGGGTGGTCTGCATTTCTGGTCCTGGTAGGGCAGAGCCTATGAATCCCGGGGCAGAGTAAACAAGGAGGAGGTGGAGGCGGTCCATGGTGGTTTCCGAATTCGTCCGTGGTTCTACACACACATACACACACACGCACGCGCACACACTCACACACGGACAATTGAATAAATAATTTAAAAAAATTTAAAAAAAAAAAAAAAGCAATTTGACTGATCTAACTACTCATAATTATAGTCAGGCTACTGTTAATGTTGGGAAAAAGTATTATACATAATTTGTAGTTCAGACAATTGGAAATATTAATAAGCATATATTTTTCAAACAACGTAAAAATTTGCATACTCTGGTTTGTTTGATACTTTTGTTTACAGGGCTTTGAACTGAACCATCTGGGCAGCCCACTTCCAATGTGTTTTGAGATATTGCCCTCCTGCTCTTTGCCGCATATTTCAGACTATCTGGTTTGTAAACTCCTGGATTATTCTCTTGTATTTGCTGGCAAACTCATAGAATATTGGGATTTCGCGCGGACTACTTCATACACTTTTTAGCATAAGCTCTAGCATTTGAATGCAAGTGATCAAGCCTGCATTGTAAGCAATTTTATGTGTTGATTCCTTTCCCTGGCCCACACTAAAATTTATTTTCCTGAAAGACAATTCATATGTTTTATTTTTGTCAAATTAAATTGAAAATATTTTATAATATTACTTAAAATTGAGGAATCGCTCAATTTTTTTTCTGATGCTGGAGGACTGAAATATAGGGCCATATTCATCTTAGAAAAATATATAACTTCTGAAATCCACCTCCATCCCTGAGCAACATGCATTTGAAGACTAAGTTAAGTGGAATTTAGCATGGGACTGATGTCAAGAGTACATGTTATAATTTTCAACAGAGGAAAAATACTGGATTATTTCTCACCAATCCACCATCTCACAATTTTTATTTGCTTATAAAATGTACAAAATTTCAATCTTGTTAAGTTTAATTCAAATTTGTTGTTAGTTTATGAACAGGTATATTAAAGGAAGTATTACTCTTTCAATTGTGCATGAAAAAATGTCACTAGTATTTGGTGATTTTATTGTATAGTCTCAATCTGCTATGTTTTTCTAGGGATATACCATCTGGCTTGGTGGGTTGCGAAGGTCAAAATCCTGTGTAGTTTTCAGATGAGAACTTTTGATATAAGTGGCAGGATCTAATAGCCAAATAGAGATCTAAGGTAAGAGAGAATCCTCAGTCAGTTGTGAGAATGAGGCAGGAAATCATAGGGAATTTAGTGACCTGGAGTTGTACAGGATATGCATATAGTCCTGTTCTAAAGTATTGTATTTAATACCCTGGGACCATTACTTGAATGTACTTAAACACCTCACTCCAAATAACCTACCTAGCAACCTGGTTGCCTCTTAAAGCCCCACTTAATATGACAAGTGCAATGCAAATCAAGATGTTTTCACCCATACTACCTATCAAGCTTGAATAGTTTCTATTCAAATACATTTCAAAAAGTAAAATGTTTATTTGGCCTGAACAGTTTTACAAGTATGTATAATAAGGCTAACTAATTATGTCTTCAAAGTGAACCTAAAGAGAAACCTGCTGTTTTCCATCTTTTGTTTATGCATAATTGATCATGCATATAATTAAAAGTCACATACACCATGGGATGGTATATATGTAGTAGAGGTGGTACATATGCATTTGATTAGACAATCTAATCAATAAATCAAAATAGAGACCTTATGTGGCTTACAAAAGACATTTTTAAGTTACATGAATTCTGAAATTTTTGCAAGACATAATTTGTAAAATGATACTAAAAAGATGTAATTCCAACTATTTCAAATTTGAACCATTGCATAAAAAGAATTCCATACTACATAATATTACAGATTTACAATAATAGAAGAGTTATAATCAGTTAATCTAGTCATTGTTTATAATATGTAAAATAGAAAATAAGTCAGGTTTATTTCATTCTGAAAAGAAACTAACATAAGACCATCCTTCAGAAATAAAATTTTTATCAGAATAGAGGGACTTGTGCCCAAAGGACTATAATTCAACCCTATGATTGGAGAAAGCTTAAAAGGAAAGAGAATATGAGAGAGAGAGAGAGACAGACAGACAGAGAGAGAGCCACCATATGCAGCAACATGAGTCCATGGATCTGAAGCTTCCAGAGAGATCTCTCCAAAGTCATAAAACCCACAAAAATCCAGAAGTAAGGTGACTTCAACCTTTGGTAATTTATCCAGAATGCAGTGTGAAGTCTCTTATTACATGACCCAGTTTGACTTGGCGTAGATTCCAAAAGTCAGGAGTCATGAAGGTATTGATAAAGACTGGCTACACTTTAAAATTATCTTTTACTGTGCAGTGAGAAGGAGGTTAGACTTGGCCCCAGGAACATATGGAAGGAAGGAAAGAGCTTAAAGATAGGAGAGATCTGATTTCTGTAAGAGTCAGCTGAAAGGTCTGTAATAAAAATTATAAGCTTTCTAAAAAATGTCCATTACATATATAATTTATTAACAAATAAACATAACAATGAGTACTTTTATATTATTAGAGTAAAATATCATCATTCATTTTTGGTAGTTCAAAGAATTAGAGATAAAGAGAACTTGGTATATATAGTTATGAAGGAGAAAGCTTTGGAAAGTTATAGTAACAGAAGGGAAATATGAAATATGAAAAGAAATAAAGTCATATTCATGTTACATTTTGAGATAGCTATCAAGACAGGGGTCAATATTGCTTAAGGAAAGTCTGGGACTTGACAGGGAATACTTGTTACAATTGTCTTTCTGGTCACTAGCATATTCTTCACTTTCATTCCCTAGTAAGAAAGGTGGCCCCAGGAGCACTAACTTCCTTAACTTTAAGACTGCACTTATTCTGATTAAACTCAAGATGTCAAGTAAAGCCTGAGGCAGAAAGCTGAGTGTCTGGAAGATTTTTGAGTAATTACCAAGTGTCTATCACAGCTGAGGCTATTGTTTAAAGCTGAACTTTCTGGTGGAGAAGCCAGATGTCAATGTTAGCCATCAACTTCTAATCTTCTATTCCATTCAACAAAAGTGAGAACATGTATGTATTTCTGTTTTGTTAAGGTAATGGGATAAAATGCACTGATTGCAAAAATTATTTTCAAGCCCTTTTTCCTAAGCAATATCCCATGGGAGAAATCACACATCTTAGTTATGAGGATCAAAATTATTCAAGGAAAATATTTTTTAAAAATTTAGCATACAGACCCTAATATTCTCCTAATGAAGACACATACAAAACATATGTTCTGTGCATTACATATCATGCATAACAATTGGATAATATAGATGAGTGAAAATTCATGAAATGTGTGTCATAGTTAGACATAAGTGTCAACATGATGGATTGGGGTTCAAGCTTTGAGCAAATTTGTAGAGAATTAGTAGAACGTGCAAGGGACTGTCCAGGTGATGGAAGGCCCAGCCCATGTTAGGGGAACTAGACCCAGAACAGGTGAATAAAATGGAGGAAATTATTTGAGAAAGTGGGCATCCTCATATAAACTTGGTGTGGCAAGTGAAAATTATCCTTTTTCTCAGTGATCCGGTAGCTACAATGTGACAAGTTCCCACAGTTCTGCAGTTTCTGGTGTTAATGTGGACTCTCCTGCTAAGCTGAACAAGGAACTGAAATCCAGACTATTGGAAGAAAGAATGAGCTTCTAGTCCTCATAAGCTGTTTTATCATTACTTTATTAGCAACCATGCAAGCTAGCCGCAACAAAGTGATTTATAAAGTAAGGGAACATTTTTAATCCTTAGAAAATCATATATTACCGTGATTTTTCAAACCATTATTTACAAACTACTGTACAAATTTTGGAATTGAGTGTGGAACTGTATCATATAACAAAACAAAGTAAAATAAAAACACCAGTAAGACTGCAATATTACCCAGATATGCTGCCCCTGGAGATACACCCAAGGGGATAGGTGCATACCCATGTATATTTTTGCAGTGTTTCCACCAGCTTTGAAGTGGAATCAACCTAGAGGCCTATCACCACATGAATGTATAACAGAAATATGGCACACATATACGGTGGGATTTTATTCAACTCTAATGAAAATAAAATTATGACAATTTCAGAAAATGCATGGAATTGGAAAACATTACATTAACTTGAATATCAGAAAAGCATGTACCACAGTTTGATGTTTATCATGTAGATTGTAAACCTTGATTGTCAAATATGTGAATATATAATATGCATTATATGTTATAGGCTACATTATATAATTCCATTATACACACACACCACACATACACACACATGCACACACATCATATGTGTGTGTGCATTTATATGCTTCAGGTGCAGGTTTCATATGATGAGGAGTATGGTATTTTACATGTATGGCACATGTATAAGATTCCATGATAGAAACCATTAATTTGTATGCCAACACAAAACATGCATTCAAAAGATTACATTAACTTACAGTTTTACCTATGTTACAAACATGTGATTACTTTCTAGGTGTTGCAGTTATCTTAGGTGGGGATATTTTTAAGGATATTCTAGTAGAATTCTGATTGATATGTACAGGTCTGGACTTATCAGTTTCTGCACACTAAAGAACCTGACTTCACGTAGATGCCAAACGAGAGTCAGGAAAGAGAGGTAGAGTTGGCATGAAGTCCTTGGAGAATCAAAATGAGCTAGAGTGAGGTTACATAACTCTTAGTCCCTTGAAGTAAGTGGCTTTGTTTTTTTTTCTTTGTTTAATATTTATTTATCTAGCTCAGAGAAGAGAGGGAGAATAGAGAGGGATAAACTGAAAAGTGAGAAAGAGAGCAAGAGACACAGAGAGAGAGATTAAAAGAGAGATAGCACAGTACCACGCTCTGTAGGTGGCGGTCAATGGGCAACTGCAACTTTAGGAAATCAGTTGTTACTTTCTGCCATGTGAGTTCTGGAAATAAAGCTTTGTGCCTTCACCCACTCAGCCATCTGTCAGCCCATTTTTTATATTTGATTATAATTATTATTCTTACTATTACCGTGTTCTTTGACATACAAATGCAATCAATTTATGTTTTTTCACCCCTCATTACCAAATCTCATTCCCCCTTTTGTTATACTTCATGCTTTCTTCTTTCCAAGCTGTCTCCCTCCTATTTTCATATCTGTCAGCATTTCAACATCACCAGATTTCTCTTGTTATTGTACAAATGGTATCTCACTAAATGTGTATCCAAAAAAATCATAACATTTAAAAATACTTGGATTTGCTTGTTTTAGTCTAAGTCATTGTGTGAATTATTAATAAAGACTCCTTCAACTCTCTAACTTAGTCTGACCTGGTTTTCCTCATTGTTAATCACACACATTTTATAAAATATCCAGAAATGGTTTTTTATGCATAGAAAACAAAATCAGTAATTGATAAATATGAAACCATGTGGACATTCCCAAATAGCACAGGAAAAAAGGTCAATTAAAAAATCCGTTTGTGGCATCCTAGATGAGTCAGTACTCTTGGGATCTGGCTCATGTTTGAGAGTGTCCACATGGTTTTATACACTTGGCCACAGTACTCACGGTGCTTGAGCTCTTTCTTCCCATAGGAATCTTTAATTTTCACTAAGTTAATTCAAATTATTTTCATTGGAAAAAATGGCAATAATGAAAAGTCATGGCATTCTAGTCATATGACTGCATAAGTTCTTTTTTATTTATTATTTATTCAATTGTGCATGTATGCATGTGTGCGCGTGTATGAGCATGTGTTCATATGCGTGCGTATGTATGTGTGTGTGTATGTAGAACCACGGACGAATTCGAGAACCACCATGGACACCTCCACCTCCTCCTTGTTTACTCTGCCCCGGGATTCACAGGCTCCGCCCTATCAGGACCAGAAACACAGGCCTCCCCCGCTTCCGCCTGGCGTCTATACGTGGGATCTGGATCTGAACTCAGGACCTTCTGCCTGCAAGGCAGAGGCTTAACCCCTGAGCCACCTCTTCAGCCCCAGACTGCATAAGTTCTAAATGTGTTTCCCTAAAGAAGTAAAAAGTGAATTTATTATATAACTCTTCAAGAAAGACAGGATCATTGTCCTTTAAACTAAAAAAAATGAAATCAGTTCATAATATACAACTACTTTCCAATATAAACAAGTTCCTTTCACAGACACATGTATTAGTATAAATTTATGATTTATATTAATCCATAAGTAATTATGCCAACAACAAGAGATTATGTTAAATAGTTAAGTCCCTGTTAAAAGGCTTTGCATTTCCATTGTGAAGGCAAAAGACTTTTTAGATAAAAAACAGAGACAAAAAGAAAAACTAGTACATGTAGCCCATAATTTATTCCATAAAGTTTTCTTGTTCACAGCACCCTTCCATTAATTATAACTAGTTACACAGCTGTGGAAAGCAAGCAGTCATAAATTTTAGCAAAGAAGTTTCAAAAAAAAAAAACATGTCTTGCATCTTGTGTATGTACTATGTTTGTGTACACAAGGCATATATTCCTGCAATTATAAATGTATTAGGGAGCTAGAAAGATGCTGCATTAATTCATTTTTTCATGCATTCCATAATTCTTTCAGATTGTGATAGTGAGTGATTCTCAGCAGCTCTAGAACATGACTCCCAGAAGGAATGTGGGATTTAATGCAGAGTCTGAAAGATGCCAGAGTCATAAATTGTCATTAAGAATTAGATGACTTATATATCTTTTTACTTTAGAGGTCTGTCATATTTACCCTTAGCTATGATGACCACAGGATTCTACCTAGCTATGATTCATTAACCCAGTGTTATACTAGGTCTAATAAATCAACTTGAGTTCAAGTAGGGCCTTGGATAATATGTTTTGCAATGGAAGTCCATAAATCACAGACTCTGTGAAGGGCTTTTATCCTTGTTAACCCAAGAGACAAAACAGAGCTCATGCATTTTCAAGGAGAAACTTTGTGTTTCTCCATCTTAGAAGTCTAATTCTTTGCCATATTTGCTTTCAATGTAAACTTGTTTTCCAATTAAATGTAAAAACATGAAATCATAAAGATATTAGAAGGAAAAGGTAAAAAAATTCACCGGGTTCTGGAAAATTACAAAATGCTATCTCCCAAAAAAACTCAAAAAGCAAATAATACTTAGGAAAATCAAAGCAGACACATACAACTGAATCAGACTGGAAACCTGAGAAACCAGCAAATCAGAAATTAACAGAAAGAAATGAAGCCCCTCAGGTTGGGATAGACATTTGCAGCATGCGTTTGATAAAGGGCTAACATCTGAAAACCAGGGGAAGATAAACAAATCCTTTGGAAGAAAATTTTCAGACTAATTCATAAAACTCTGTAAAGTGTATGAACAAAGTACCTCCAGAGTAAGACAAATGGCTGAAGCAGAAGAAATATTGGATATTCACTGAGGAAATGTCAAATAACTCTGGAGAGATATCAGAACTGTTAGAAGAGCTATCAAGGTGCAAGACTGATAGATTTTGAGATGTAAAAGAAATGGAATCTCTGTGCATTTACAATGGGAATGCAAACTTAGATAGGTGTGTTGGAAAACAGCATCCAGATTTTTATTAAAAAATAGAATATTTGAATGAGCTATTGAGTTACATCTAAATAGTCATTGTATCTACTATGTTGAAAGTATCTGCACACTTATGTTTCACCATTATTACAAAGAGTGAAATTATGGGGATTATTTCTGTTCAATCATGAATGAATGGATAAAACAAACTGTTATGCACACATGCATATAATATAGTCTGAAAGGGGAGTATTCCCATAGTATGTGAATGATACTGGAGCACATTATGGTAATAGAAATATGACAAGTTCAGTGTGCAGGGTACAGTGTGCACATAAAACAAAGCCACATTTTACTTAAAAATAACGTAGTAAAGCGGTCAATTGAAAAAAAAATTTTGACTAAGATTTACTGCCTTATGTTTTATCAACCTTGGAAGATACTACAAATTGATGGGTAGTGATTTACCTCAAATAAACATCCTCTGGGAACACCTGGCCTTTCTCTCAGAATTCTGTTGGATATCATGAAATAGTATGAGATACCATTTCTTAACCACTCCAATTCCTGGAGAATTTAGCTCTTCGCTTGCCACTGATGTTTCATAATCATGTCACAATTTTAGGTAGATTTATTAATCGGTTAATTGATTCTATTTTTATTGTGTGTGTTGTACATACTTATGTTTGTATACATGTGAGTGCATGTGCAGACATTTGATCTCACTTATTTCAGCTCTTCTTAGACTCATTGATCTTAAACCTGTAACTCTATCTGTGTCCGTGCACTTTGTGCCCTGGTCTAATTTCCCAAAGCTGTAATAATGGAATGTCATGGACAGGGTAGCCAAAACAGGAAAGCGCTGTTTTCCTCATTATGGAGGCTAATCTTCACCTGTCAAAGTGTTGCCCAAAAACTGCCTTGTAAGGCTTTGAAGAAAATACCTCTCCTTGCAGGCAGAGAGCAGTCTTCTCCTGATCATGTATTTATGCCATTTCCTCTTACTCTAAATATCCATGCTACTGCAATTAATAAAGAAGATATGTTTGAAAAATAAGTTCTGTTCTTTTTGCCTGAAAGTATCAAAGAAAATAAAAATAAACTATATTATTAAAAAAGAAACAGGACTCCTGGTGTAATTGATAACCAGACACTTGCCTACCACATAAAAGGTCCTGTGTTTCATTGCCAACATTATCAAAATAAAAATTAAAACATAAAAAGTAAATAAAAGGAAAGAACGTATATTGGGTAAGAACTTCTTGCAATATTCTCATTTCAACTTAATCCTCCTTAAAGTTTTTCACCAACTCTCTCACTGACTCTTTCCCTCTGTTGTCCTCTCACTTTTCTCTCCATATAAAGCATATATCCATGGGGCTGAGAGATGACTTAGGGGTTAAGAATCTGCCTTTCAAGCAGAAGTCCCTGAGTTCAGATCCCAGGACTCACGTAAAACACCAGGTTGAAAAATGCCTGAGGCCTGTACATCTAGCTCTAGTGGGTGGAGCCTGAAAAATTCAACAGCAAAGCAAAGGAGGTAGAAGGAATGTAGAATTATTCCTGAAATTACGCTTGGTCCTCCACAGGGACAATAGTGCTCTCTGACACACAAGCACATGCACACACAAAATAAAGGATTTTTTAAAGCCATGTATGTATGAACTCTCTTCTCTCTCTCTGTGTTTCTGTCTCTCTATCTCTGTCTCTCTCTATCTCTATCTCTGTCTCTCTCTCTCACACACACACACACACATACACACACACACATGCATACATGCTATCTATCCATACATCCAATCATACACGGGATATGAAAACCGATGAAGACTATAAGGATGGAGGAGAAAGTCTGAAAACAAGGTTAGGGAGAACAGCAGAGGGTGATGAGGAGAATAGATAGAAAGTACAGTCAGACTCTAGAGTCATAAATATGGTTATTTAAAAAAGGCAGAATGGGTTCTATCTGGGGGAAGGAAAGGGACTGGCAAGCATGGGGGACAGCAGGAAAGGGTGGGGGCAAACAAAAGCATCAGAGAATAATGTTTATATATAGAATCATAATGTATATTATTTCACATAATGTTCAAATTTACTAAGGTAAATTTAAAACCTTGAAATTAACAAATTGAATCGGATTTTGAGGTACTAGTCTCTACGGAAGTATTCTGTTATATACACAATGTACACTTTCCAACACCTCTTCCTTCCTAAGAAATATTCATGTGGGTGGTTTTAGCAGTTTACTTATTATCTTTGCTTGTTCTTATTCTTTTAGTTTCATATAGTCTTCCCTCATTTTTATGTAGTATGAATATAAACAAAAATAATGTTTACAGTTGGGATTATTTTTAATTTATGTGCTTTAAAAAGTAAACAATTCTCCTTTAATACTATTTTGTAACTCTCTGACTGGTTACATTGTTTATCACCCATTTATTGTCAAATTCCATTCATCTTACCTAAAGTTTTCAGAAAATATTTGTGGCAAGAAGTATCAGGCAGCAATTCAGTTTAACAGGAATCAGTGTAAGATTTGTATGTTACTTGATTATCTTTGCATTTAATTTTATTTAGATATCTAGGATTCGTGTTTAAAATCTGAAAGGATCCAAATACATCTTGCTAAGAAATACTCCAAGTTCCCTCCCAAAGTTTTCTGAACACTGTACCACACGACACTAGAGAAATGCATGCACACAGCTTTTCTGCTTTTTTAAAAACCTGGGAAATTCCTGTTTATTCCTTGATAGCAAACCACGTGTGACAGCAATTTGGTACATCATGTGACCTGCCCCCAGTTGATGTCAACTATAATGAATGTAGAGATTTTATTTCTGTTTTATACTTTTTTAATATTCATAACTTTTCTTGAGCAAAAAACCCTTCATCTTTACTGAAATAATGTACATTTATATGGCTCTTTACTAAAGAAAAAAATTTTATAGTTGATTGAATATTACAAATTTCAGTGGACATTCCTGTGCCTCCCTCATAGCTGACAGTTGTTTATTGACAAATGTAAGAAATAATTCCCTCATTTTTGCAATGAAATTCAATTGTTCTATGTTTCTAGCCATATCATCATTGTTGATTCATTTTACATGTGTTTTTTGATGTTCAGATGAAAATAATAGAGATTTTAGATTTTTATTCCAGGAATAATTTTTCCTTTTGATAGGTACCTGGTCTACACCAAAATTTTAGGATTTTTTCTGTAAACACTATCATGGCACTTCTTTTATGGCTAATAATTCTTTTGTATTCTCCATCAATGCATTTGAATCTATGCCTGGGGCATTAGCAAGAGCAATTTAATGAGCTAGATGCTTATATTTATTAATGGTGCAGCCAAAGATTTATAATGACTTGGAATATCAAAAAAGATTTTCATATATTAAAAATTTTAATAATTAATAGACTATAACTGCTGCAAAGTACATTCATACCTCATGTTAAAACATGAATTTCCTCATAATAGGACATCAATATTTTATTCTTATTGAATATCATAAGCACTTAAATTTATTTCTGTAAGCCTTTGGCCAAATTTTTTAACTTAAGACTAGTAAGAAGTTGATATATACATATTAAATTATGACTTTAATTCTTAGAAATTTCATAGAATATAAAATAAATGACTATTTTTCTCTTTTGTTTATTTCAGACAACATTTTAAGCTTTTCAAATGCATTCAAAGTTTGCTATTTTCATGTTAGCGATGTGTGGCAATAATTAGTGGCATAATGTGGACAGCATTGGTGGGAAGGGTATCCCACAGCTAAGCCAAAATCCAAGTGTAAACATGTGATTAAAAGAGGAAGAAGACTACTCAAGATCACTTTGAAACGTAACTGACATATTTTGCTAAGTTAAAAAAATACTTTTGAGGCAGTTTTGACAATACAATATTTGGCTTCAAATGTCTAATTTTGATTACTTCAGCTTTTGGAGTTGGAATTACGTTCTAGGAGCAGCACTAATATAATTAGATAATGTTGACTGATGACTGATTGAAGTGGATATTTGTATCTTTAAAAGCTAGGGAAATGAAATAATTAGCATATACACATCTCTGCTTTATTATCCTCTGTAGTTTTTTAACACAAAACGTTCATGAATAAGATGAGAAAGAAAAGAAAGTAGAAAGCCAATTTTGTCAAAACAGGTGATTGAAAGTTATTTATATGTGTTTGTGTGTGTGTGTGTGTGTGTGTGTGTGTGTGTGTGTGTGTGTTTGTGTGTGTGTTTGAGCACGTGCGTGCACATCAGAGGGCACAGTGTCCATACGGAGAACAAAGGGTGACCTCAAGAATCATCCTGAATTGCTTCTACCTCCTTGGTGCTTCACATTAGATTGATCAGGCTCCACCCAAAAGGCCAGAAGTGCAGACCGCTGCTGATTTCGTCTGGCATTTTTAAGTAGGATCTGGGTTCCAAACTCAGGCCTTTTTGTTTGACAGTCTTAACCCCTGAGTCATCTCTCCAGTACAGAGATTGAAACTTGGTGTAACTGAAAGAACATGACTCCTGCAAGGCTCAATGAAGGAAGTTGAGAGAAGATGCTTTTCTTCTAAGTGGAAAAGAAGTCTGTGCTGAGTAAGAGCTGAAATTGTTTATAATAGTTGTATTTGGTTCTGTGACTGTAGTTTTTCTATCCATTCAATAGAAATTCACATTTTAAAATATTTTAATATTATTAAGGATCCTCACTTTATCCATATTAAGTTTTTAATTTTAATTACTAATTTAGAAAAATAACAATTTACCCTACAAAGGCTTTTGATATGGGAAATGTATTCAAGGAATACAAGAATTGAATACAATCACTCCATGATAATGTGTTTCAGTTGCAAAGATACAGCTTACTTTTACTTATCAGGAATTACAAAAAACACTTGTACCTTAAAAAGTTGTCTTTGTATTGTTGATACTGGGAAAGAAACACATGAAGCAAGAAAGGCATACATCTTAGTGCTACAACAAGCAAAACCACAACATTCTATAGCATATGGGGGTAAAGAATTTATAGAATATTTGGAATTTGAAAACAAAGTACAGGCACATTCAGGAATGTTCAATGTTCAGATCTACTTCATCAAATTCATTGTCTATACATTAATATTTGATTCTGTCCCATAAAGCATATTGCTCAAATTGGGTTATTTCATTAGAGTTTTGAATATACAACCTCATCTAAAAAGTGTAGCTGCCACAATACATATAAGATAAGCATTAGTTTTGTCTTTTGTTGTTGTTGTTGTTCTTTACTGTGGTAAAGTTTCAAGGATTTAAATGTGTGGTGTATAACAAAAACAATGAAACCTAATTGGAAAATGGAAATGCATACCCGAAGCTTTAACTAAAAGTGAAAAATGAAGTCTTACAGTGAGAAAAAACTTATCTGAACAGCTAAGAAAACTAGGGCTTAGAGAAGTTCTTGAATCTGACCTAGCATGCAGGAAGGTGACAAACAGATATGTTCCCAAAGTCCCTAGAAACTGAAAATTCCAAAGTTGATTTTGATGAAATATTTATCTCCATTAAATAAGTTCCCCAAGTATACATAGGCAAAGGTGGAGACTAATTATAATATCTAGAATCGTTTTCTCCTTTCACCATTCAAATAAATTATATAAAATGAGTCTGCTCCATTTTGAATTTTGAAGTTCAATGGTATCAGTCATGTCTCATGGAATAATACAGAGAAATTCTCAGTGTAAAAGTCAAATGACTAACATCATTTCCGATGAGTATATTTACATGCCACATTCCTTCTCTGGAAAAATTATAAATATTTGGAAAAAAATGCCCTTAAAATTAACTCAAAAAGACCTGGTTAAGTTCACAGATGTGAACTGGCAGATAAAAAGTAATCATTTTGCAAATGGGTGATTGACCCCTCCCTCACTGAGGTTTCCTACTTTTATTACATCTACCCTTGAATGTGCTATTATAACAAGACTCCAGTTTAAGATCTTTTTGTCTCTAACCAGGGGGTGGCATACTGTGCCCAGCAGGATGGAGTGAAGGGCATTGCAGGAGCAGCAAAACTGCAAAAGAAAATCAACAAACCACAATCCAGAACTTCAGACACTCTATATCAACCACATAGAACTAGGCCAGTCTAATCTCTCCCCATCCTGAAGCTCAGGGACATTTGCGGGAGAGGGGGTGGTAAGATTGTAAGAGCAAAAGGATGGGAGGAGCAATGATTTGCAAGATTCTCCACACTAGTTAGGGCCGAAGCAATCATAATAGGACTTTGCATGCCCTGCGCAATGTCCAACACACTATTGACCTCACAAAGTCTAGCATTTGCTAAAGGCACCAAGATCCTTGGAGGCAAGGGATTGACAGCCACAGTAGTGTTCCTATGCTTAAGGGGAACATGAGAAAGGGTTCAGGGAAATGCCACTGGGTCCTTGTACATCATCAGAGAGGAGGACCCAGAGGAGAGTCAGGCATACACAATAAAGGACTCTCTGGGAATTGGGGGGGAAGCACTGGGGGATGGGGAAGGAGAGGAGGGGAAGCAGGGGGTTGGGAGGAGGAGGAGGGAGGGAGGGAACTGGTCTACCTATTAAATTTGTATGAGCGGAAATAATAAAAAATGTATATATAAAAAAGAAACTTATAGGAAGTGCCTGCAAATATCTAAAGAGCAGAGAAAAAATGGCATGTTACAACATGGATTATGGTGACAGTCGATCAGATATGTGGCTGAACAATTTTGGAAGAGAAAAGAATAACAAATAGTAAATAGAATCTTACCAGGAAAAAAATTACCTCAAAAATAATAATTTAAATATATCATATATACATTTATGTATAACTTTTCCTTAGAATAATTATAGAAAAATTACTATGTTGTAGTTTTCAAAACTGGAGAGAAAATGCTTTTAAAGTATTCTTATTTTATTACACTTTAGATATGAAAAGAGAATATGTATGAAGAATTGCTGGACAATATTGAAAGAAAACAAATTTCAATAATGTAAATAATGCCATTAAATTTGAGAGTTCTAATGAGTTAAGATTTCTATAGTTACCTGTATAAAATAACAGCTTCCAAGAAACATGCTGATGAAGGTATTTTTGATGTTATTGATAAAGTACATTTAATAGAGAAATATGCAATTCATATTATGAAATACAAATGTGAATGTTTTTAAAGAAAACTCATTAGATTTCTCAAATTATGCAAAGTGCATCAAGCACTCCATGATATCAGGGTTGTTGGGGCTATTTTTACAAAAAAGAAGTAGATGTCTTTTACTCAAATCTAGTAGAATATAATTTAAATACCAATATACAAATTAAAAAGTAGAGTATATTCAAAAACAAAACAAATTTGAAGTAACTTTGAAGACTAGACAACACATAAAATATTTTTGGAACCTAACTCTAATTAATGATGAGCAATAATCCAGGCACCTATTCTCACATGAACACACACACACACACACAAACACTTCAGAATACTTGAATTTCTCCCTTTCCCCACCCAGTTTGCCAGTCAGGACGTGCGTGGTCCAGCCAGGATTCACCCAAGACCTAGGTAAGCTCCACCCGTGCCCCGCGCCCCCAAGAACCCCAGGTCAGCCAAAGGGACACAGCTCCTACCCCAACATCAAGCCTGAGTCCGCCTGCAGGGCATAGGGATGAGGAGGACCTCGCCTTTCGCCCAGGCCCCACCCCAGCTCACCTCAGGTTAAATAGCTCCACGCCCACACCCCCATCCTCCCTTTCCCACCCTGCTCCACCGGCCAGGACACAGGCGCTGTCCAGCCGGGCCTCATCCGTGACCTAGGTGAGCTCCATCCTCTGCCCACCCCCAGAACCCCAGGCCAAATAATTCAGTTTAGTGAAATTGAAAGATCTTAAGAGTTAAAAGGATAATGCCAAAGTCAAGGTGCAAATCCATGAGAAGCAACACTAAAGTAAACAAATTTCCCACTGAAGAAATTAATCCCATAATGTTAGACTCCAACCAGAACAAACCCACGATAACGACTTTCAAAATATGATCATTACCATGTTCAATACTATGAAAGAGGAAATCCGGGAGGAATTACATAATCGAATCAATCGCTTTGAAGAGGAACATAACAGACATTTGGAGGAGTTGAGATAAAACAGTGCAAGACACAAAAACTGGCATAGAGCAGTTAAAACAGACTCAAGCTGAGTTTAAAACTGAGCTACAAGACAAATTATCTTCAACCCAGAACTCCACAGAGAGTCTTATCAACAGAACTAATGAAGGAGAAAACAGAATTTCAGACCTTGAAGATAAAGTGGGAGTACTAACCAGCTCAATGGAAGAGGTTGTTAAAGCCAAAAAGATACTTGAGAGAAATATCCAAGAGATATGGGACACCCTGAAGAAGCCTAACATGCATATTCATGGAATACCAGAGCAAGAATCTCAAAATACCACCCCTGAGGAAATTTTTCAAACGATCATCAAGGAAAACTTTTCTCATCTAAAAAACGAGAGGCCCATCCATATACAAGAGGCATTCCGCACCCCAAACAGATACGACCAAAACAGAAGCACGTCATGGCAAATAATAGTTAAAACACTCCACATTCAAGATAAAGAACTGGTGCTGAGAGCTTCAAGGGAGAAAAAACAAGTCACTTTTAAAGGTAAACCTATTAAAATAACAAATGACTTCTCAGTCGAAACAGTAAAAGCAAGAAGAGCTTGGAGAGACATACTTCAAGTATTGAATGAGCAAAAATGTCAACCCAGGCTGATTTACCCTGCAAAACTATCAGTCATGATCGAGGGAGAAAGAAAAATCTTCCAGCACAAAGACAACTTGAAGGGATACATGTCCACCAAACCAGGCCTTCAAAAAATGCTAGAAATGATACTCAAGAATGAAGAAAAAAACAGGCATATCCAGGAGAACAGAAGGTAAGTATAACACCATTACAAGGGAAGCAATATACTTATAAAAACTACTAAACATAATAAATGTCTGGAATTAAAAATACTTTCTCCATTATAACACTAAATGTTAATGGACTTAATTCACCGATCAAGAGACACAGATTACAAACTTGGATTAAAAATCACAATCCATCAATCTGCTGCCTGCAGGAAACCCATCTCACCACAAAAGAGAGGCACTCTCTAAAAATAAAAGGCTGGTCAACAATTCTACAAGCAAATGGAAGCAGAAAACAGGCAGGGGTAGCCATTATGCTATCAGACAAAGTGGACTTCAAACCAAAGAAAATTATAAGAGACACGGATAGATACTACATTTTAGTCACAGGTACAATTCACCAGGAAGACTTCACAATACTGAACATATATGCACCCAATACGGGCCCCTCCACATTCATTAAGAAAACCCTACAGCGTCTAAAGCAAGAAATCAACCCCCAAACGACAATTCTTAGGGACTTCAACACCGCCCTCTCAACATGGGATAGATCAACAGGTCAAAAGCTTAACAGAGACACTTTGGAACTTAATCAAACCCTGAAAGAAATGGACCTTACAGATCTCTATCGAACTTTTCACTCACATACCAAAGAATACACATTTTTCTAAGCAGCACACGGAACTTTCTCCAAAATAGATCACATATTGGGTCACAAAACGAATCTACACATATACAAAAAAGTTGAAATTCTAACCTGTGCCCTATCAGACCACCACGGCCTAAAGCTGGACATCCACAACACATCAAACAAGAGAAAATATACTAACTTCCGGAAACTTAACAATATGATGCTGAATGAGAACTGGATTCAGGAAGAAATTAAAAAGGAAATTCAAGATTTCCTGAAAGTGAACGATAATGAAAATACAACTTACGAAAATCTCTGGGACACAATGAAAGCTGTTCTAAGAGGTAAGTTCATAGCTCTTAATGCCTACATCAAAAAAATGGAAACATCAGAAATAAACAACTTAACAATGCAGCTTAAAGCTTTAGAGAAACTAGAGCAATCTGATCGCAAAAGTAGTAGAAGAGAGGAGATTAGCAAAATAAGGGGAGAAATATCTGAAATCGAGACTAAGAAAACGATAGAAAAAAATCAACCAGTCAAAAAGCTGGTTCTTTGAAAAAATCAATAAGATTGATACACCCCTAGGTAATTAACCAAAAGCAGGAGAGAGAAAACCCAAATTAACAAAATCAGAAATGAACATGGAGTTATCACTACTGATACCCAAGAAATCCAGAGAATTATAACATCATCTTTCAAAAACTTATACTCTGTGAAGTTTGACAACACAAAAGAGATGGATGAATTTCTAAGTAAACACAACTTACCTAAATTGAATCAGGAAGTTGTGAATTATTTAAATAGTCCTATTACATATAAGGAAATTGAGGATGTAATCTTGAATCTTCCCACCAAAAAAATGTCGTGGACCAGATGGATTCAGCACAGAGTTCTACCAGACATTTAAGGAGTTAATAATACCAATACTCCTTAAACTGTTCCATCAAATAGCAAAGGAAGGAACACTACCAAATTCCTTCTATGAAGCTAATATTGTTTTAATCCCAAAACCTAATAAAGACTCACTTAAAAAAGAAAACTATAGGCAAATCTCTCTGATGAACACAGACGCAAAGATTCTCAACAAAGTTTTAGCAAATCGGATTCAAAAACATATTAAAAAGATTATTCACGGGCACCAAGTAGGCTTCATCCCCAGCACACAAGGTTGGTTCAACATACGCAAATCAGTAAATGTAATTCATCATGTAAACCAGTCCAAAGTCCAAGACCACATGACACTCTCAATAGATGCAGAAAAAGCTTTTGACAAGATCCAACAGCCCTTTATGATCAAAACGCTAGAGACAGTAGGAATGGAAGTAACCTTTATCAATGTAATAAAAGCTGTGTACAACAAGCCCACAGCAAAGATTACGCTCAATGGGGAACAATTCCATTATTCCCCATTCCCACTTCGATCAGGAACTAGACAAGGCTGTCCACTCTCACCACTTCTATTCAATATTGTATTTGAAGTCTTAGCTGAAGCTATAAGACAAGAAAGGGACATAAGAGCGATTCAAACAGCAAGGAAGAAGTCAAGCTATCCCTATTTGCAGATGACATGATCTTATACCTAAGTGATCCCAAAAACTCCACGAGGAAGCTCCTGGAACTAATTGAGAAGTTCAACAGGGTGGCAGGATACAAAATAAATGTGCAGAAATCAATTCCCAGAGTCCTTTCTTGTGCATGCCTGACTCTCCTCTGGGCCCTCCTCTCCGATGACGTACAAGGACCCAGTGGCATTTCCCTGAACCCTTTCCTGTGTTCCCCTTAAGCATAGGAACACTCCTGTGGCTGTCAATCCCTTGCCTCCAAGGATCTTGGTGCCTTTGGCAGATGCTAGACTTTGTGAGGTCAATAGTGTGTTGGACATTGCGCCTGGCATGCAATGTCCCGTTATGATTGCTTCGGCCCTAACTTGTGTGGAGTATCTTGCAAATCATTGCTCCTCCCATCCTTTTGCTCTTACACTCTTACCGCCCCTCTTCCGCAAATGTCCCTGAGCTTCAGGATGTGGAGAGATTAGGCTGGCCTAGTTCTAGGTCGTTGATATAGAGTCTCTGAAGTTCTGGATATTGGATTGTTGATTTTCTTTTGCAGTTTTGTTGCTCCTTTAATGCCATTCACTCCATAGTGATGGGCACTGTATGTCACCCGCTGGCCAGAGACAGAAAGCTGTGAAACTGGAGTCTTACTATAAGAGCACATTCAAGGGTACATGTAATACTTATACCCAAAAGTGGAATTGCAGGGTCATATGGCATTTGGCAATGGGAGGGGTCAATCACCCATTTGCAAAATGCTTGCTTTTTAATCTGCCAGACTATATGCCCTCCCCTTGTGGTGAGTTCATACACCCTTAGTTGTAAATGATCAGGAACGAATGTCTGTGAACTTAACTAGGTGTCACATTACTTTCTTGCAGTCCTTGATGGAGGCCTATTTTCTCTACTGTAACATGGTCACTTCTCTCCTTCTTTCTGGTGTGGCCCTCCAACCCCATCCCTCCTGTTCATAATCCTTGCAATTACTGTAGGTAATACATAGATTTACCTATGAGTGTCTCATGATGGGCTGGGTGGGTTTGGTACTAGGAGCCACCTATTAGGGAGTACATATGGCACTTAATTTTCTGGGTCTGGGATACTTCACTTAATATAATTGTTTCTAATGACATCCATTTCCCGGCAAATTCCAGTAATTCATCATTTTTGATGGCTGAGTAGTACTCCATTGTATAGATGTACCACTGTTTCCTTATCCACTCGTCAACTGTTGGACATTTGGGTTGATTCCATGTCTTTGCTATTGTATACAGTGCTGCTATGAACATGGTCGTGCTTGTGCTATCGAGGTGAACCTCTGCTGTATGGGGAGTTATACCCAAAAATGGAATCACAGGGTCATATGGCATTTCACTCTTTAATTTCTTTAAGAATCTCCAGACGGCTCGCCAGAGTGGCTGTATGAGCTTGTACTCCCACCAGCAATGTAGGAGAGTTCCCCTCTCTCCACATCCTTTCCAGCATTTGTTGTTGTTTGTGTTGTGGATTTTTGCCATCCTGACCAGGGTGAGATGATATCTCAGGGAAGTTTTGATTTGCATTTCCCTGATGGCTAAAGAAGTGGAGCATTTTTTCAGATATTTGTTAGACATTTTAATTTCATCCCTCGTAAAATTTCTTTTAAGTTCCAGGGCCCATTTTTTAATTGGGCCATTGGTTTCCTTGATGTTTAGTTTTCTAAGTTCTTTGTGCACACTGGACAGTAGAGCTCTATCAGATATGTGGTTAGTGAAGATTTTCTCCCATTGTGTGGGTTGCCTTTGAGCTCGTGTTACAATCTCTTTATCTGAACAGAAGCTCTTTAATTTCACAAGATCCCAACTGTTGAGAGTTGGTAGCAGTGACTGTGCCATTGGATGTCTGTTTAGGAAATGTTGGCCTAGCCCAATCAGCTCCAGGGAGTTCCCTATCCTTTCAACTATGGTCTTTATAGTCTCTGGCCTGATATCATCATCCTTGATCCATTTGGAATTAAGTCTTGTACATGGTGACAAGTATGGGTCCAGCTTCAATCTTCTGCATGTGGAGATCCAGTTTTGCCAGCACCATTTGTTGAAGATGCTGTTCTTTTTCCATTGGATTCTTTGGGCCCCTTTGTCAAAGACCAAATGGCTGTAAATTTGTGGGCTTATATCTGGGTCTTCAACCCTTACCCTTTGATCTGTGTGTCTATTTTGCAGCCAGGACCAGGCTGTTTTTATAACTATGGATTTGTAATATAGACTAAGGTTCGGTATGGTAAACCTCCAGCAGTGTTTTTGTTATTCAGGATTGTCTTTGCTATCCTGGGTCTTTTGTGCCTCCATATGAATTTTGAGATTGTTTGGTCAACTTCTTTAAAGTATTGCTTTGGGATTTTAATTGTTATAGCATTGAATTTGTATATTGCCTTTGGTAGGATGGTCATTTTTACAATGTGGATTCTGCCAATCCAGGAACATGGGAGGTCTATCAGACAAAGTGGACTTCTTTCCTCTCTTATGCAGGAAACGTCCTTCTCTGAGGTCCCTTGTTTGTCTTCCAAGCTGGTGGTCTTACCTCTTCTTCCTCCCTGTTATTCTTTTAAATAGACTTGTAACTATATTGAGTCTACTCAGATAACATAGAATATATTTCATCCTTTAAGCAAATAACAAATTTATTTCAAATTGCAGCATCATTACTTTTTGTCAGCTCATACAATGTTTGTTTTTTCAATTTGTAGTAATTTGAATATAGGGATGTTTGTAGCCCATGTGTACCTACTACACACTTGAAGGGATGAGATCATGCTCCAAAAATTTATTCAGAATTTTTACAATGGGCATATCCATCTTTGTATTTTCAAAACCTTTAGAATTATGTGCCTTAAGAATAATTGTTTTGGGATTAGTTAGAAAAAGAAATGGAAAATGGCATCCAGGATTTTGAGAAAGAGTCAAACTGCAAATTCAGATATACCAATATTTTAATTGAAATAAAAAATAATTAGTCATCGTTGTTCTCATATTTAATGACCACACTTAGGAAACAAACAGGAGGGTTATCGTGGGTTAAAGTTCAGACTAGACTACAAAACAGAAAACAGTCTTGAAAAAAGAAAATGATAAAGATAGACAAGATAAATAAGAGAGAATATTATAGTCACAGTATGGGACAGGGTGCAGAAAATTAACTTATCTAAGTGAATATTCTTACTTGAAAACTGTTTTATGAGAACACAATAAATGAGTCATGCTAACACATTAAAATTATTTTTCAGGTATGTGATAAAAATTAACAACTTACTCTTATACTAGAGATGAGCAAATAACTAATACAATGAAACTTGGTTCTTTTGCTGTTTCACAAAGATACAAAAATAAATGAGAAAGAAGTCTAGAATCACCAGACAGCTCTCCCGAATTGTTGTATAAGAGGAGCAACGATATGCAAGATACTCCACACAAGTTAGGTCCAAAGTAATCATAAAAGCGCATGACCTGCGCTATGACCAACCTATCATTGACCCCCCAAAGTCTAGCATGGATCACAGGCACTAGGTTTCTTAGAGGCAATGGATTAACAGCCACAATAGTGGTACTATATTAAAGGGGAACACAAAAAAGGGCTCTAGGCACTAATCTTGAGTCGTTACACCTCATCAGAGAGGAGGACCCAGAGGGAAGTTTGACATGCACACTAAAGGATGCTCCAGGAATGGGGAGGGGGAAGGGAAGACTGACAGAAAGGGAGGGAGGAGGGAAAGGAAGGGGACAAGGGGGAAGGAAGCAAGGGGATCCAGAGAGGGTGGAGGGAGGTAGGAGAATGGGGCAGTTATCACTTTGTATGAAGAAAAAAAAAAGAAATAAAAATTTAAAATGATCCTGAATACTTAAAGAATGTTTCCTGCAAATTTAAGATGGGAAGAGTTCCCTCCAAAAAGGGTTAGTTATTGAGTAGTGGTTGTTAACCTGGTGGAATTTTGGGGGGAGGTTCTATAACCATTAGGAGATGGGACTTAAAAGGAAATAATCAGTGGAGGAAAATCATTGGGAGGTTATATTTTGATGGGCCTCTTACTGTCACACTGTTTCTTTCCTCTCTGACATAGAGAACACTTTGGGGTATATCATCATTGGTCCTTCCTGTTTCTCTTTTTACTTCTTTTCAGCCATTGAAGTTAAAATAACCTTCCCTCTACACTTCTAATTGCATGATATAATTTATAAACAACAATTAGACACTGAACCCTTTCAAGCCAAGATCCAAAACTTATTCTCAGTGATTTTTTTTTGTGAATAATGACTTTTTTAATTTTTAAAAATTTTCATAGTATTTAAGAATATTGAGCACTTATCCCTTCTCCTCTTCTTCCCTTCCTTTCTTTCCTCCTTCCCTTCCATGCCTTCAACAATCCATCCCACTCCTTCCCTCCCTCCGGTCTGTGTGCTTGGGTGGGCCTCAGGGCTCCCTCTGGATGGTCTGCTTTCTTCAGACCACCCCACTGGTAGGGACACTCCCCCCTCAGTGCTTTAGGGCTGGTCTGTTGTAGGTCTCTGCATCACTTGGAAAAAAAAAACATTACGACTTCCCAGTGTTTACCAACTAAGCTTCATTTTTAAAGATACATACTTAATCTAGTATTAGGAAATTTAGTAATTATAAATCTTTAATTTTAGTCCTAAATACAATATGTTTATAGGGAGTTTGGGAGACACTTGTTGCCTTCCTGGTGGCATGGATTCATGGATGAAATTCACAGTTTTTGTTCATTGCATTTCAGCATCTTAATAACTGTACATCTGCAGTTTCCAATTAATTACCAGAGGCTTCAGATACACGGATTCTGACAGCTAGGTTTTGCAGAGTGGAAGAGAATCAGGAGCTTCAAGAGGATCTCTTAGATTCATTGTGTTTTTTTCCCTGTCACATTATTTATAAGATATTTGATCTCCTCATAAATCTTACATCATTCAATTTCCGTTATGACATGTGCGACAGTCTTTATCACGTTGATGCTGGAAGTCAAACATTAGATTCTCACAAACAGTCAACATACATTGATGAAAAATAATATTTGTTTGACATTTTGCTCAAGTGCCACCGGTTTTCCACCTAATTGTCATGCTTCTGTCTAATCGAAGTGTGACATTCATGAAATCACTCAGGCAACTTCAGCATGACAGGGACAGCCAGGTGCTTTCTGTCAGAACAGTTTGCTTTAGCACTGTGGCTCCCTTGTCACCCTGGCATTTTCAATTGCAGAAGATCTGATTGTGAAAAAGGAAAGTTTCAATCTGATCTGACTCTGCCTCCCTTAATAATGTGTTTGAAAGTGACATGAAACTTTTCAAATTCAGAGAAATACCCAGTTTTAAAAAAAAAGTAGTAAAATAGACTTTCTCTTACACAAAGTGCTTTAAACTTCTTTCTGCTAGAGAAAGACAGCTTTAAAGAAAAAAAATAACAATATTCCCTGCATTATTGTATTCACAGACAGTCAGCCCATCAGGGTTCAGTCTTGGGCTTGTCTGGTGAGTGATACAATTGGAAATGCTCTTTGATGAAGACTCCACAGAGAGAATCTCATTTCATTTTTGGGAGGGGAGAGATCAAGCCAAGGGTGTTTCATAGTGAGGCTATATTAGCATCATAAAGTTGATATATTGTCTTCCTCAAAAGTTATCTTTAATGATATGTGCTGCATTTTCAATAATAATACAGAGAAATGCTTAATATTTGTGTGGTTGATTTTCTTTTTTTTCATTAGCCACTTTGTTAAAATTAATCAAAAATGACATTATTTTGTAAAGTGTGTGATAGAACACTGAAAATTGTACTCTATTCTATTTAATTTTGTATCTTTGCATACTGACATAATATGCTATTTCTATTTTTAAATAATTTTATTTTTCTAGTTTTACGAGCATATTAAGTATTTAACCCTGCTTCCTTCCATGCCCTTCCTACACATCCTGCTCCTTTCCCTTTATCAATCCATCCAACTCCCTTCCACACTTCGGCCTGTCTGCTTCTGTGGATCCCAGGTTTCCACTCTTATGGGGGTTCAATCTTCTATGACATACCAAGTGCTCTCTCTTAGGGCCACCCTACTGATAAGAACATTTCCCTTCACTCATCCAGCTTTAATCCCCAAGTTTTCCACTGTTCGTTCTCATCTCTCTTAAGTTCCTAGGTAGTCTGTGGGGACGTGTTGGTATTTCAGTTATTATGAATGTCTGGTAAGGACTTGTCTCACTGTAGTAGATGCAGCAGTCTTGTCTTAAATTTCATGTCTTGTCGCTGGGTGGAAGCGGGGGCGGCCTGCGTTTCTGGTCCTGGTAGGGCGGAGCTTGTGAATCCCAGGGCTGAGTAAACAAGGAGCGGTCCATGGTGGTTCTACACACACATACATACACACATGTGCACACACATACATTCACAATTGAATAAATAATAAAAAATTTTTAAAAATTCATGTCTTGTGTAAAGGCGAACTTTATCATCTTTAGGTTCTTACAATCTCACTCCCACCTTTTTCTGTGAGGTTCCCAAAGTGTTAGAGTGGGATTATTGGAATGGTCTGGTTTTGGGTGAGCCTTTCTGAGTCTCTGTACTCTGCATTATGACTGGCCATTGCTGTACATTTCACTGCTCTTCTTTTGCCCTAGACTACATCCTTTCAGGGTGCTGAGATCTTCTCTTTCTGTTGTAGAAGAAAACTTCTAGACTGAGTGTTGTATGCCCTTCAAATATATGGTTTAATGACAGCTAATTACAGTGCAGTGTGGTGCACTGCCTTTCTCTCTACAGGTTTATTTGGTTGTTTTACTCTATTGCTCTATTTCCTTCCCTGTTTTAGGTTCTTGTTGTAGTCAACAGTAACAGGAATGTGTTAGGTAGATCTTGAGTTCAATCAGAAAGCTGTCTTTCAATCAGAAAGGTTGTCTCCTTGATACTCATGCCACTATTACGCTGGTGGCCATCTGTTGCCATGGTGATTGTTTTTGCAAGTCAGAGTTCTCCTGCATTGATAGGATCTGCAATTATTTCTCTCCTCCAATACCTTCTACAGTATTCCTTGGTACCGTGTAAGCTATTTAGCAAGGAGGAGGTCCTCAGTTGATGTATTTTATCCATGTTCTGTGATCCATATGTGCTGCATTTTCAATAATAATGTCTTGCTAACAGAAATTTGGAGAGCAATCAAGAGCAAGAGCAAAAGCCTATAATGTTTACCCTTTGTTTGAGACCTCTCCCAACAACATTTTACCAGGAAATGTCACATTCCTGTTATTTCCAGTATAGTTTTGTCACTGGGTTCTAAGTGGATCAGCTCAGGGTTTCCCCCTCCCCACTTTCCTCACTCTATGATCTTCTGTATAGGGACTGCGCATTCTTGTTCCTTTCTTTAAAAGCCATTTTTGACATTTTATTAACATAGAGAGTTACTTTGGGGTTACTTCCCATAATCTTTTTTTTCTCCCACACTTTACTTTTTTTCCAATCATACAACCTCAATAGTTACCCCCATCCTCTCCCTCCCTTCACCCCTCCCCAGTCCCCCCTTGCACTCTCCCCCCTTTCCCTTTCCTTTCACTTCCCTCCTTCCATCCCCTTCTCCCAGTGCCTCCTCCTTCCCCCCTCCCATCCCCATTCTTCTAACTCATTGGTCTCTTTCAAATTTTATGGCTCTAACAGTAATTCCAGTCCTACTATGTTGACAAGGTTTTCAGTTCTGGCATCCACATATAAGAGAAAATATGTGATATAACTTTCTGCCTCTGAAATATATCATACAATATTAAATTTTACAGTTCCATCCATTTACCAGCAATTTCCACAACCTTATCCTTTCTCATGGCTGAGAAGCATTCCATTGTGCTGATGTTCCACATTTAATCATCCATTCCTCTGTTGATGGGCATGTTGGCTGATTCCCTTTTTTTAATATGCAAGTTTTTTATCGGGTAGAACAATAGGGAAATCTTGTTTGTTTGTTTTTTTGTTTGTTTGTTTGGAATTTACTGTGGCTGGACCCTTTTTGGCTTTCTGCCACCACATGAAGAAGACAAACTATACATGTGTATTTATATGTGCTTACATGTGTACTTGTGTGCATGTGTATACAGACAGATACATGAAAAAAGAAAAGATGTCATTTTTATTTTCATCTTGACTAACAATCAACCAGATATCCTTAGAAAATTTCCCTAATAGAAAAAAAAGTTACAGACACTAAGAAATCTAGACAAAACAAGCCAGAGAGATCCTTAGTTGACAGTGTCATAGTATGCTATCATTTGTAAGTATATGTGTTGGTGAATATGTGAAAGTACTTGTGTGGGTTTTCATGTGCACATGAATGAGGAGGTCAGAGGTCATTTTTGTGTGTTCCTTAATCACTTTTACATCTTATTTTTAAAACAAAATATCTTTCTTAACCAGAATTTTAGCAATTTGACTTTACTTACATATTGCCAATCACCAACACCCTTCTGTCTCTGTACATCAAAGCTTGGGATCACAGGCAGACACCACCACATCAAAATTATTAGTGAGTGCTAGGGATCTGAATTCTAATTCTCCTGTTTGCATGACAAACAATTTACTGAATAAGCCATTTCCTCAGTTCCAAATGTAGTCTTGAAAAATCATCATTACACTTTTTTTAATTTACTTAAAATCCCCAGCTATCTTTTAAAAATGGAGAAAAAGATAGAAAATTAAAAGAAAGAAATAAAAAGATAAACTAATTGCTGATAATATTAAAATGAACTAATGGGAGCACAAATACATATTATGTTTTTTCTATGTTTAGAAAATGCTACCAATACAAATATTAAAAATTAATTATTGCTCTCTGGTGAGTAGAATATCTATTTTTCTTCATTTATAGGTAGAAGACAGACCAAAACTTCCCTTAAAAAAGTAAGTCTTTAGAATTCTTAAGGTATTTTGGGGGCTGGAGAAGTGGCTCAGGGGTTAAGCCTCTGCCTTGCAGGTGGAAGGTCCTGAGTTCGGATCCTAGACCCCATGTATAGACGCTGGGCAGAAGCGGGGGCAGCCTGCGTTTCTGGTCCTTGTAGGGTGGAGCCTGTGATTCCCAGGGCAGAGTAAAGAAGGAGGAGGTGGAGGCGTCCATGGTGGTTCCCGAATTCGTCTGTGGTTCTACACACATACACACATACACACACACATACATAAATACATACGCACGCGCACACATGCATACATACACATTTGAATAAATAATAAATTCATTTTTTAAAAAAGTAGAATTCTTAAGGTATTTTGCAAATTTTCTAGCTCAAGAGGGACATGTAATATTTCCTGTTAATGGGTCAAGTGGAAGATCAATTAACCTAGAAAAAAATGATTCTAGAATGTTTTCCTTTGTATATTGAGCAGTTTAAAGTGGTTATATTTCATTTCCATTTGTTTCCCTGCCTCAAAGATTTCCTCTAAAAATATGTGATATGACATCATTTTCTAATACAAAATAAATATAGTGCTCTATCACAATATAGATCCTGCTTCATTCATTCCACAGCTTTGTACCATGGAATGTTACCTGAAAAAACGACATGGGGTGTGAAATACCATTTAGTGTGCCAGAAACTGTCTGATGAGAAGTTATATAAAACTCAAACTATTTAAATTACTAAATTATACAACTGGTAGGACTATGCATTTAGCATATATCAAGTGTAACTAGTGTTCTGAAAAACTGAGAATGTATGATATGTTTTTCTATCAGGAAGAATAGCATGCATTTTCTGATAAAGCATATCACTGCCCTCATGAATCACAATGCAGGAATTCAAAACATGATAATGAATATTGAAAGCAAAATGCAGCTCATTGGCAGGGTGAAATGACAGCTGTAATAAAAGGAAATATTTAAAAAAAGAAAAGTAAAGAGAAAAAAAAGAAACATAATATTGTAGGTTCATATAGGTTTCATACTATAGCTACAAAATTAGATTTAGCAAGTTATCGAAAAATAACAACAGTCCTAAGAATTCTACAAATTATATGATATTTGATCCATTCAAATTATAGAATCATATTTTGTGGGCTTCCATTGATCATACTCAAGTCACTAGATTTACTAGCATGCACTACAGCTATTTCCTCAACTTTTATTATTGTTTCAGAATTTCAGCTTACTCATTACAACATTTCTTACCTATTTTTTGTTGTTGCTGTGGATAAATATCTGAAGATACTCAAAAGTGTTATGATTTCCTTTTTTTCATGCTTTACATGGTTACAGACCACCATAGTGGAAATGGTATAGAGAACAGTTTGCACCATGAGGGGCCGGACAACACGCTGTTATGGAATCCAAAAGCCCAGCACAAGTCACTTATTTCCATATTATGGACGAATAATCCCTTCTTCAGTTAATTTTCTTTGGAAACTACCCTCACTGACATGCCCAAAGATATGCTTTATCAATCCCCAAAGTGATTTGATAATGGGTATCTAATATCATACCTTTAATTTTATGAAAATATAAATAGGATACTTAAAACCAACAATTTTTTGCCATTACATAATAATATCTCAAAAGTAATAAGGCAGGATATGGAAAATATAATGATAATTTATCTGTCAAAATTGACTGCTTTGAAAATCTGTAAGCTGTTAGTAAAAATTCAAATCCTAGAACTGAGTATAATGTTTTCAAAATAAAGAACACCAGATTTAACTTTACAATTCTTTCTTTAAAGCCATTCAAGAATCCTTTCAAAAGGCTTTTTTACTGTGATACTAATTGAAGACAATAGGTTTTTAATCATCAAAGAAAAATTGAATGGATTATTGTACACAAAGCTAAAGTATACAATAAGTATTAAATCTGTGAGCCTCAGGACATTCATACTGTTAAGTTTAGAACAGGTAGTACATTAATCACAAACATTCATTAAATAGTGGAACTGTGACATGAATATTACAATGTTAGTGAATAGAAGGTATGAGAATTGCCACGTATCACAAGCCAATCAGACAAAGAAGGAATAAATCATTCACAATACCTAGTGAATGGCGCCCTATCCCCTCATGGCCCTCTAATGCCATGAGTTCTGTTTATTACATGCTTCTCATGGGCTCCCTAGCCCCCCGTGGCACTGCACATCTGGAGTCCAAGAGTTCCAGCTTCTCTCTTCTCTAATAAACTCTACCTTAAAAAAAATACATAGTGAAGAAGAAATTGCTTTTACATGATACAAGAAGGATTCTGACAACCCTCCATGAAAGCAATTAGTAAAAACCATGAAAGCAAAACTAGGAAGATTTTTAACAAATAAACCTTTTTTGTAGTTCTTGCAAATTAACCTAAAGTTGCAACAGTCAAAAAGTGTGGGCGTCCAGGGGGATCGCAGCTTCAATCCTGCAGGCCGGGTCCTCCACAAGGGGGATCCGGGAAAGGTGAGGGGAAAGGTGAGTGCGCTGTCCGCCTGCTCCCAGCCCTCCTTCCAAAGGACAATCAAACGTGACAGGGAGTCTAGTCAAGCAGGAACTCTTTTTTTACAAGTTCACAGCCATCTTATATAGGCAGGGAAATTCCAGGGCGGGGAAATGGGCAACCAATCATCTTAAAGGTGAAGCCAGCACGCAGGCTGTATGTAGGGAAATTTCTTTAGAACATCCTGAGCTACTCCCTCCTGAATTCCTCCATCCCGAGCTGTTCAAAACATCCTGAGCTGCCCCCTCCTGACTTCCCCTGAGCTGGTAAAACATCCAGACTTCCTCCATCAAAACATCTTTGTCGGGCTGGAGAGGTGGCTCAGGGGTTAAGCCTCCACATTGCAGGCGGAAGGTCCTGAGTTCGGATCCCAGATCCCACGTATAGACGCCAGGCGGAAGTGGGAGCGGCCTGCGCTTCTGGTCCTGGTAGGGCGGAGCCTGTGAATCCCGGGGCAGAAGGAGGTGGAGGTGTCCATAGTGGTTCGCGAATTCGTCCGTGGTTCTACACACAGACAGACAGACACACACACACACACACACACACAGGCATACACATGCACATGCGCACAGTTGAATAATAATAAAAAAAATTTAAAAAAAAACAACAAAAAAAAATCTTTCTCTAACCTTGCCAAATTATTGAGGTCACCAGAATGAGGCCCCCACAAAAAAACATTTATAATGATTCACACCAAAGACCATACATTAAACAGCTGGAACCAGAGGAACCAAATCTCTCCCCATCCTAAAGCTCAGGGAACCGAGCAGAAGAGAGGGCAGTAAGATTGTAACAGCCTCAAGACCGGGAGAACC
Organism: Typhlomys cinereus; assembly: GCA_023101885.1. NCBI lineage: Eukaryota > Metazoa > Chordata > Mammalia > Rodentia > Platacanthomyidae > Typhlomys > Typhlomys cinereus. The sequence goes on from JALPQD010000154.1 coordinate 1,064,318, forward strand.
AGCGGTATGCAAGATACTTCATACAAGTTAGGGCTGCAGCAGCCAGAATTGGACTTTGCCTGACCTGCACAATGGCTGACATGTCAACAACCCCCCAAAGTCTAGAATGGATCACAGCAGAGAAAGCTACAGATAGTAGGATGCTTAGACAAATGAGCTCACGATACTTAAATGAATTTAGGAACAAGAATTAACTAAGCACTAAGTTTACTCATTAGCAACTTCAGCAACCACAGATGACAAATCATATATAATTTAGAGATTTATTCTGGAAAATTCATGAGAAAACGATAATAATAATAATAATTAACAACAATAAGAACAATATAAGGGAAATATCAATTAAAATGAAATTCAGAGTGGTATTTTCCTTATAAATTTTCTCCTGATATTATATAAAGTGTTCAGTTTTTATTAACATTCCTAACAAAGTACAGTAAAATATAGAAATATCATGCTCCAAAGAAGCATGGTCATAACTTAGCCCTAACAAGTAAGGTTAGATAACGCTCTTATTATACACATGCTATAAATTGAATATTTTTGATATGTTTGAAATAAAAAATGATAACCCTATCTAATAAATTAAATGACAGGTAAACAGTAAGACATAAAAAAATTTCAAAGTACAGAAAAATTTTAAAATAGATATAGAAATCTTTATTTAGAAAGTACATTAATTAAAACACAAGTTTTATTTTATAGTCTCAAACCTATTCTTGTTTAAATTTTTTATTATTTATTCAATTGTGCATGTATGTGTGCACGCATGTGTGTATGTATGTGTGTGTAGAACCATGGACTAATTCGGGAACCACCATGAACCGCCTCCACCTCCTCCTTGTTTACTCTGCCCCGGGATTCACAGGCTCCGCCCTACAAGGACCAGAATGCAGGCCGCCCCTGCTTCCACCGGCGTCTATACGTGGGGTCTAGGATCTGAACTCAGGACCTTCTGCTGCAAGGCAGAGGCTTATCCCTTGAGCCACCTCTCCAGCCCCCTCAAACCTGTTCTTGAATAAGCAAAAGAAAGAATAAAAGTTGAGGACCAAGGACTTCAATTATCTTTGAGGGGAATAAAGATAAATATGGGAAGAAAATAGATCATCCAGGGAACAGTGGGAAGACTATCAGGTACATCCACTTAGTCAATAAGAGAGTGAGATAACAATATTTAAGTATATATTCATTGAAGAGTTCCAGAGTTCTTTAAAATGTAAATTGCATATTCATGAAATAAGTGTACTTTAACTAGCAAAAACTCCAATAAATGCACTTCTGTAGAGAACAATTAAAGGCTCAAAGTTAAATATAAAGATGGTTTTTCAATAACTTCAAAAGTCTTAATATAGATTGTATGAACACTTGTAATGTCAAGAGATGTCAAGTTCTCTAAGCCTTACTCCATAAGTACCCTTTTCTGTTGCCAAATCCCTACCGGGCCAGCCAGGGGGAAGAGGGGAAACGGCAGGGGCATCGTGGGCACGAGGGGAATGGGCAAGCTGGTGACGGGGTCACCACCCATACCCTGGGAGTCAGGCGAGAAGCAGCAGGCAGTGGACAAGTTGGCTGCAGACTCAGCTGTATTCAGGAAGTGTTTGGGCTTATATAGGGTCAGGGTTTCAATCAGGTATGGCCACCCCTCTGCTCAGGGACAGCCACCAATCATTTGACTGTTTACTAGGTGTCCATTCTAGGGGCAGGTTAGATGGCTGCTTCCCATTGGTTGTTCATTCCTCCGCTTGTATGGTTCCTCTATTGGGACATGGCAGGGCATATCCATATCTGGGAGCCCCGGCTAGGGCCTCTCTGAATCGGTAGTGCCGATTTCTTCTTGAATAACCATGTATAGGAAGTGTCTATTTCTGATCCTCTTATCTTATCACAAGTGAGAATGATCCACTAGGCATGCTAGTATGTTTCTGGGACTAAGTGGTTACTTATGAATATGCAGCTTACATGATGAATTCCTTTATACCATAAGGAAAAAGGAATGTGTGTGTGTGTGTGTGTGTGTGTGTGTGTGTACATGTGTGTTCAGGCATGTGTATAAGCAAGAGAGCACATGAGTGTATGTGCCTTTGGAGACCCAGTGATGATATTGAGATTCATCCTGTATTTCCCTTTCACATTATGGCCTTATTTTGGGGTTTCTCAGTCGCTACTTACCAGAGTCAGAATTATAGGCTTTTTTCAGTTTTGCTTGACATTTTTTTTACATGAGATCTGGATATCCAAATTTAGGTACTTTTGTGAGGGAGTTAAAGACTGTAATTATTTAACTATCTTCTCAGGAAAAGATTTTTCAAATATTGGAGCAGGTAGCTTACTCAGTAAAGTTCTTGTTTTGCACTTTACCCATGGGCTCTGTCTGCACAGCCAGTCTAGCCTAATCTGTAGATTATAGGCCAATGAGTGATTAGATCTAAAAGTAGATTAGATGGCATCTGAGTAATATTTTGTTGTTTAAAATTCATTAAAATTATGCTGCCTGATTTAAGGCTTTTTCAAAAGTTGTCCTTTTTGACAAGTCTTGTTTGTTTCAAGCTCAGTGGACTTGAAATTGCCATATATATATTTTTGTGGTCTGATTTGATGCCTGAAAATAATTGATTCATGTACACAACTGAAAACAGTATTGAAGTTTAACATATTATTAGCATGCTATTATAGTGCAAAGAGAGAGAAAGTTGGCAAATAACATTATCATTTCAAAGATGAAATGACAATTTCTAAGGATACTTTTATCTTCTAAGACTAATGGTTATGGGGAGTACCAATAGTCACATCTGAAAGTTGTGCAAGTTTAAAATTCATATTGAGGAAAAAGTTTGTTAAAAACCTTTTTGAAGCAAATCTACATCCTCAATAATAAAGACATAGCTTTCAAGGCAAGACCTTCATCAAAATATGCTTTGCAGCCTATTTTATAATGTGGTTTCATTTCTTCCACTCCTCATACATAATTCATGCATCGCCATGTTTCTCATCCTATCATGTCAATTTCTGTTTGTAATTATGGTGTTCTACTGATTGTGACATTAAACTTTGAAATATAAAAGCAATTTGATGGAATTAACCATAGCTTAATATAGTATGGATTTAAATTTAAAAAAATCATAGTTCAGATAAATTGAGATGCTCTTAAAAGAGAGATTTTAGTGTCTTCTACCATGTTGAAATTTTTAAATATATTGTCTTGATGTGAAGACCATTCTTTAAGCATTCTAATATGCTTAACATTTTAAGAATGATGTAAGCCAGGTATTGTGTCACTTGCCTGAAATCTCAGCAGTTGGGAGGTGGGGCTAGGAAGATTAAGGGTTCAAAGTCAATCTTATGTGTGTGGACAGTTTGAGATCAGCTTGGCTTATATGAATTCCAAGCAAAAGCATTTTCTTTTATGGTGGAAAAATAATCACAATGTCAGATATTATCATGAGAATCATGGAGGGGGAGAGTCAATATAATATAATTTTAAATTTTCAACAGCATTAGTAGTTTGTCTGAAAATACCATTGTGTGAATGTCCAAAAGTCATAATTCCTGATACAAAAATATTTCAGAAGGGACAAACAGGACATATCACAATGTCAAATACTAAGTGAATTTCACCTTAGAACTTCATTTTTCTGCCTTATCCTTGTCATATCATAGTGACTAGCCATCATCACTCACACTGAATTTTTTTCTACCCATTGTTGTAACTGCTTCTATGAATCAGCTCCAGGAAAGAATTGTCATTTATCCCCTCATCACTGCTGAAGGATTGGTTTTTCCATGCTTCAAACATTTCTGAAATCAAGTGAATTGTCTCTTTAAATGAAAATATCTCATTTTTGGCATATATCTTATCCACATCCTGGGAGATTTTTTTAAAACAAAATGCTCATATTTTCTGCTTTCTTGGCTGATAGTTTTGTGAGGTTTCTACTGGAAATAAAATTGCTTTCTGATACATTATTAAAAATTTATTGTAGATTTACATACTTTCTGTTTTGAATGACATGCCTGATATCTTTGGAAAAACAAAAATTATTTAAAAGTCACTTTATGGTCTGCACAATTGTTAAGAAAATGATCTTATGAAATTTAATTATATGTAATATTTTTAATTGACATGAAATAATGAAACAGACTTGATAATATTTTTATTGGAGTAAATTCTTTTTCATAAAGCTTCTTATCTAAAAAGTTAACAAATCATAGATGTTTACAAGTATACTTTCTGTCAGTTATATTTCACGTAAAATATGAAAAAGAAAGATGATATTTTTCTTTTCTTTTTTATAAATAAAGGAAACCATTCCATTTAAAAACAATATTTAAATTTGACTTTTTTCAATCTGTAAGTTAGCTCAAATATCTTAATTGGGTCATTTTGCAATAACATAGGTACTACCGAAAATTACAGTTTCTTTCAGATGTCTAATTGAATCACTTTTTCTTTCTAGTCTTATCAAAACTGTGGTGCATAGTTAGGCAAACTATGCTTTAGAAAACATGATGGCTTGCAAATGTCCTGATTACTTCTAATCTCTTCTCACTTTTTATTTTTTAGCGTAGGATTTCAAGCTCTCAAGAAGTGTCTTACCTTATGCTGTGCTGGAGCAGAAGAAGATCCTAAGCCCTGCACCCTGCAGATCGTCATACACATTACCTCCTCCTTAAGTATATTAGCAGCATGTGACGCAGGAGCTAGATAGCCTTTCTGAGTATGTTTCAAATTATGAGATTTGAGGTTGTTACAGAAGGTAACTTATGTAGAGTCTCTACCAACACCTGGAATTCATGCTCCTCTATACTCTCCTTACCCAACCTATAGATCACACACTTATTTTGTCTGTGAATAACAGTAAAGGCTTCTAATTTTCCATTCCTTCTGTCCTTTTTAGTTCTGTAGGCTTGAAAAGTAGATGTTGAAAATGAATTAGCTCCATGTACCACTGTAGTATGTAATTAACTAAACCATTTTATAGGAAGTAGTTTATTCATGTCTATGATTATGTGCTACAGTTAATAATCATATCTGTCTATACAAAACCACAGAGTCACAAAACTCAATGCTGTTTCTTGACTTGCGCGATCAAGTCTAGTTCTTACTTTGTATATACCTGCCAATTATGCAATTAAGACAATTTCCTGGAGTCTTGTCAGAGGTTTGCCTTAATTAAATAATTCTTTATAGGTGTTCTATGGGCATATCTCCTACATATCAGTCTGACACGTTACAGCACATAAATATTCTATATCATTTCTAGTTTTATTATTCTTTACTTTCAGGATAAAGTTAACATTTCGTGATATAGTAGACTATACCTTTGTCTTAGTATAGAAAACCGAAGAAATGTCAAGTGCAATTTTTCCTCTTACTATGGGAAATTATTTGAGAAAAAATCTTTCAGTTATTATTTAGTTAGGAAAAATTGAACACTAACTTTTCTAATTTTTAAGTATTTGGAATTCAAAAAAATCCCAAAGCTGCTTCTATTATTTGAGTGCTACCATCACAGAAGGTAATTGCTAGAATGAGCTAGAAAGGAGGTTCTTTTTAGAACATAAGATAAAAAAAAATACTTTTGTCTTCTATGTTATACTATGGTTATTTTAGAACAATTAACTGTACATACTTTAAACTCACAAGTTAAATCAGTAAGAAGAAATTCTTTCAAATATTTAACTTCTAAACTAAAACATCTATAATGATAAGAGTTCTCTTTTCTCATCTTTACACAATGATTTGGTTGCTTAGCAATTTAAAATTGTCTTTAAAAGGTGGTATCATTAAATAAATTTTCTTGCATTAGCTGATAAAAGTCAAATTTTCTTTCTTTGTGGTTGGCAAAGACACTTCCTGAAAGGCAGATTATTACAATTTGTCAGTCTTATTTTTGGTTGTTCATATTTAACTAGTTCTCTGCTGGTTAAGATTTTAAACCTTTATATATTGCATAAGCTTTCAAAGTAATATGTCAACAAAAACTGAAAGTGAGCTTGGTAATTTAAGAGTTATTTGAATCATTTTTTCATTCAATTTTTTAAACTTTTCACATTCAAGTGATTTGATAAGAAAACGTTCCTTTAATTTGCCTGAATTGCTATAACGATTTCAAATTCTGCTATTCAGAATAAGAAATTTGCCTAAGCAGGTAACTCAGTGGTAGAACATACACTGAGCAAGGACCTAATCCCAGTCCCTAGAGGGAGAGGAAGGAGCAGGGGGAGCAGGAAGAAGAAGAAGAACTGTAATCATAGTTAAAAGTTATTGTATGTTGTTTTGGTATGGATTAACTGCGGATAGAATTGAATGAATTATTTTTATTTTAAAAAATGAAATGAGAATCAATTAAATAAATGAATTTGCAAATAAAAACAATTACATTCGGTAGGCCTAATTAGAATCAAACTAAAACAAGTGAGTCTTTTTTTTTTTTATTAAAAATTTAATTATACATTTGAAAAATTTTTTACCAGTTCCCTCCCTCCCCCCTCTTCCCCCTCCCCTTCCCCCAGTGCCTCCCCCCCAATTCCCAGATAGTCCTTTATTGTGTGTGCCTAACTCTCCACTGTGTCCTCCTCTCCGATGACATATAAGGACCCAGTGGCATTTCCATAAGCCCTTTCTCTTGTTCCCCTTAAGCATAAGATCACTACTATGGCTGTCAATCCCTTGCCTCCAGGGGTCTCGGTGCCCTTATCAGATGCTAGACTTTATGAGGGCAACAGTGCGCTGGACATTGCGCAGGGCATGCAAAGTTCCATTATGATTGCTTTGGCCCCAACTATTGTTGAGAATCTTGCAAATCGTTGCTCCTCCCATCCTTTTGCTCTTACAATCTTACCGCCCCCTCTTCCGCAAATGTCCCTGAGCTCCAGGATGGGGAGAGATTAGGCTGTCCTAGTTCTATGTGATTGATATAGAGTCTCTGAAGTTCTGGATTGTGGTTTGTTGATTTTCTTTTGCAGTTTTGCTGCTCCTGCAATTCCCTTCACTCCATTCTGCTGGGCACTGTATGTCACCCCCTGGCCAGAGACAAAAAGCTGTTAAACTGGAGTCAAAACAAGTGAGTCTTAAGAACATCAATGGCATATCAAAATCAAAACATCCAAAAATAATGAATAAGATTTTTTTTAAAAAATTTTTTCCACTCATACAAACTTGACAGGTACCCCATTCCCTTCCCTCCCTCCACCCTTCCCTGGATCCCCTTCCTCCCTCCTACCTTTCCCACTTCCTTTCCACCCCTCCTTCCCTTTCTCCCAGTGCCGCCTCCCCCCCATTTCTAGAGTATCCTTCACTGTGAATGTCAAACTTCCCTCTGGATCCTCCTCTTCTGATGAGGTGTAAGGACTCAGTAACATTCCCTAGGGTTCTTTCTTGTGTTCCCCTTTAGTATAGGAACACTATTGTGCCTGATATTCCCTTACCTCTACTGATCTTAGTGCCTGTGATCCATGCTAGCCTTTGGGAGGGAGGGTCAGTGATATGTCAGTCATTGCGCAAGTCATGCAAAGTCCTATTATGATTATTTCAGCTCTAATGTGTGTGGAGTATCTTGCATATTGTTGCTCCTTCCCATCTTTAGGCTCTTAAAATCTTACCGCCCCCTCTTCCACAAATTTCCTTGAGGTTTGGGATTGGCAGAGATTAGGCTGACTTGGTTCCTGGTGAATAATGTAAGGTCTCTGGTGCTCTGTTGTTGTTGTTTTTTATTTCCAGTTTTGCTGGACCACCCTTGGCTCCATCCTGGTGGGTATTGGATGACACCTCCTAGCCAGAGATAAAAGGCTGTATAAGAGTATATTCAAAGGTAGATGAAATAAGAGTAGGAGATCTCGGTGAGGGGGGGTCAGTCTCCCATTTGTAAGAGGGTTACCTTCTATCTGCTAGTTCTTTGCCCTCCTTGTCTGATGAGACTAGACCCATCAGTTGCAAGTAATAGTGCCACATTCTCAGAGATACTTCCAATATTGCTTTACAATCATAGAGTAAATGAACAGGTATTAGCAAATGTAATTATTGAAATATATTTATGAAACACACAGTCATATATTTATTCAAGTAATAATTTTGTTCTTTAAGTCATTCATTAATCTTATTCATTATTCCATAAAGGTACCACATTCTCCTTATCCACTCATCAACTCTTGGGCATTTGGGTTGATTCCTTGAGTTTGCCATTGTAAACAGTGCTGCTATGAACATGGTCATGCTTGTGCTATTGAGGTGAATTTTTGCTGTATGGGGGATTATTCCCAAAAGTGTAATAGCAAGAAGAAAAGTTTGTAAGCTTAACCAGAGGTCTCATTACTTACTTGCAATACTTGATGATGGTCTGTATTCTCTGCTGTTTCTGGTGGGGCCCTTCTTCCCCTTCCCTCCTGTTTATAATCTTTGTAATTACTGTAGGTATTACAGAGATTTATCTTTGATTGTGTCACTAAGTGGGTTTGGTGCTAGGATCCACCTACGAGGGAGTACATACAGTGATTAATTTTCTGTGTCTTGGATACTTTACTCAATATAATTTTTTCTAATTCCATCCATTTCCGGGCAAATTTCATTAATTCAAATAAAACTTGTACTTGTCACCATGTACAAGACTTAATTCCAAATGGATCAAGGACCTCATTATAAGGCCAGAGACTATAAAAAGGTTAGCTTAAAGTGTAGGGAACTCCCTTGAGCTGATTGGACTAAGCCAATAGTTCCTAAAAGGAAATCCAATAGCACAGTTACTACAACCAACACTCAACAGATGGGATCTTATGAAATTAAAGAGCTTCTGTTTAGATAAAGGGATTGTAATTCAACTCACAGAATGGGAGAAAATCTTCACTAACCACATATCTGATAGAGCTCTATTATCCAGAGTGCACGAAGAACTTAGAAAACTAAACACCAAGGAAACAAATGAGCCAATTAAAAAATGGGCCTATATGCCCAGAATGAAAGAAGTGAAAAAGCCTTGAGAGAAACAATCCCATTTACTGTAGCCCCTAAAAAAATGAAATACCTTGGTATAAACCTAAGCAAGGAGGTAAAAGACCTTTACAATGAAAACTTTAAAACCCTAAAGAAAGAAATTGCTGAAGACATCAGAAAGTGGAAAGACCTCCCATGCTCCTGGATTGGCAGAATCAACATCGTAAAAATGACCATCTTACCTAAGGCAATATACAAATTCAATGCTATACCAATTAAAATCCCAAAGCAATTCTTTAAAGAAGTGGACCAATTAATCTCAAAATTCATATGGAGGCACAAAAGACCCAGAATAGCAAAGACAATCCTGAGTAACAAAAACACTGCTGGAGGTATTACCATACCGAACCTTAGTCTATACTACAAATCCATAGTTATAAAAACAGCCTGGTACTGGCTCCAAAATAGACACACAGACCAATGGATAAGGGTTGAGGACCCAGATATAAGCCCACAAAAATACAGCCATTTGATCTTTGACAAAGGGGCCCAAAGAATCCAATGGAAAAAGAACAGTATCTTCAACAAATGGTGCTGGCAAAACTGGATCTCCACATGCAGAAGATTAAAGCTGGACCCATACTTGTCACCATGTACAAGACTTAATTCCAAATGGATCAAGGACCTTGATATCAGGCCAGAGACTATAAAAATCATAACTGAACAGATAGGGAACTCCCTTGAGCTGATTGGGCTAGGCCAACATTTCCTAAACAGACATCCAATGGCACAGTCACTGCTACCAACTCTCAACAGTTGGGATCTTGTGAAATTAAAGAGCTTCTGTTTAGATAAAGAGATTATCACACGAGCTCAAAGGCAACCCACAGAATGGGAGAAAATCTTCACTAACCACATATCTGATAGAGCTCTACTGTCCAGAGTGCACAAAGAGCTTAGAAAATTAAACACCAAGGAAACCAATGGCCCAATTAAAAAATGGGCCCTGGAACTTAAAAGAAATTTTACCAGAGATGAAATTAAAATGTCTAACAAATATCTTAAAAAATGCTCCACTTCTTTAGCTATCAGGGAAATGCAAATCAAAACTTCCCTGAGATACCATCTCACCCCGGTCAGGATGGCAAAAATCCACAATACAAACAACAACAAGTGCTGGAGAGGATGTGGAGAGAGGGGAACCCTGCTACATTGCAGACTCATACAGCCATTCTGGCGAGCCGTCTGGAGATTCTTAAAGAAATTAAAGATTGAAATGCCATATGACCCTGCTATTTCACTTTTGAGAATAACCCCCCATGCAGCAGAGGTTCACCTCGATAGCACCAGCACGACTATGTTCATAGCAGCACTGTTTACAATAGCAAAGTCATGGAATCAACCTAAATGTCCAACAGTTGACGAGTGGATAAGGAAACTGTGGTACATCTATACAATGGAGTACTACTCAGCTATCAAAAATGATGAATTACTGGAGTTTGCTGGGAAATGGGAAACAATTATATTAAGTGAGGTATCCCAATCCCAGAAAGTTAAGCGCCATATGTACTCCCTAATAGGTGGCTCCTAGTACCAAACTCACCCAGCCCACATTGAAACACTCAAGGGTAAATCTATGTAATATGGTAATTGCAAGGATTGTGAACAGGAGGGATGGGGTTGGAGAGCCACACCAGACACAAGGAGAGAGGGGAACATGTTACAGCAGAAAAAATCGACCTCCAAGTAACGGAAGTAAGTAATGTGACACCTGGTTAAGTTCACAGACATTCGTTCCTGATCATGTACAACTGAGGGGGTATGATCTCACCAGAAGGAGAGGGCATATAGTCTGGCAGATGAAAAGAGATCATTTTGCAAATGGATGACTGATCCCTCCCTCACCGAGGTTTCCTGCTTTTATTACATCGATCCTTGAATGTGCTATTATAACAAGACTCCAGTTTAACAGTTTTTTGTCTCTGACCAGGGGGTGACATACAGTGCCCATCAGGATGGAGGGAAGGACATAGCAGGAGCAGCAAAACTGCAAAAGAAAATCAACAAACCACAATCCAGAACTTCAGAGACTCTATATCATCCACATAGAACTAAGCCAGCCTAATCTCCCCCCATCCTGAAGCTCAGGGATATCTACGGTAGAGGGGGCGGTAAGATTGTAAGAGCAAAAGGATGGGGGGAGCAATGATTTGAAGAGTCTCCACACTAGATAGGACTGAAGCAATCATAATAGGACTTTGCATGCCCTGCGCCATGTCCGTCACACTATTGACCTCACAAACTCTAACATCGGCTAAAAGCACCAAGATCCTTGGAGGCAAGGGATTGATGGCCACAGTAGTGTTCCTATGCTTAAGCGGAACACGAGAAAGGGTTCAGGGAAATGCCACTGGGTCCTTTTACGTCATCAGAAAGGAGGACCAAGAGGAGAGTTAGGCATACGCAATAAAGGACTCTTTGGGAATTGGGGGGGAGGTACTGGGAGATGGGGAGGGAGGGAGGGGGAGCAGGGGGTTCGGGAGGAGGGGGGGGAGGGAACTGGTCTACCTATTAAGTTTGTATGAGTGGAAATAATAATAAAAATGTTATAAAAAATGGGCCTTGGGTGCTCGCTTAGGCAGCACATATACTACAGAGCACATATGTGATACAGAGAAAATTCGCATGGCCCCTGCGCAGGGATGACATGCAAATTCATGAAGCGTTCCATATTTAAAAAAAAAAATGGGCCTTGGAACTTAAATGAAACTTTACCAGGGACGAAATTAAAATGTCTAACAAATATCTTTAAAAATGCTCCACATCCTTAGCCATCAGGGAAATGCTAATCAAAACCTCCTTTGAGATATCATCTCACCATGGTCAGGATGGCAAAAATCCACAATACAAACAACACCAAATTCTGGAGAGGATGTGGTGAGAAGGGAACTCTCCTACATTGCTGGTGGGACTGCAGATTTATAGCACCACTCTGGCGAGCTGTCTGGCAATTCTTAAAAATGTTAAAGATTGAAATGCCATATGACCCTGCTATTACCCTTTTGAGAATAATCCCCCATACAGCAAAAATTCACCTCAATAGCACAAGCACGACCATGTTCATAGCAGCACTGTTTACAATGGCAAACTCATGGAATCAACCCAAACAGTTGATGACAAGGAGAATGTGGTACCTTTATGGAATAATGAATAAGTTAATGAGTGACTTAAAGAACAAAATTATTACTTGAATAAATATGTGACTGTGTGTTTCATAAATATATTTCAATAATTACATTTGCTAATACCTGTTCATTGACTCTATGATTGGAAATATCTCTAACTAATGTGGAACCATTTTATTCCAATCTAGATATGATCAATATGTTTTGGCTTTACCCTGTCACCACTCCAGCCATAAAATTTTCTTTTTTTTTTAACATTTTTATTATTATTTCCGCTCATACAAACTTAATAGGTAGACCAGTTCCCTCCCCCCCCAACCCCCTGCTCCTCCTCCCTCCCTCCCCATCTCCCAGTGCCTCCCCCCCAATTCCCAGAGAGTCTTTTATTGTGTATGCCTAACTCTCTCTTGGTCCTCCTTTCCGATGACGTACAAGGACCCAGTGGCATTTCCCTGAACCCTTTCTCGTGTTCCCCTTAAGCATAGGAACACTACTGTGGCCATCAATCCCTTGCCTCCAAGGATCTTGGTGCCTTTAGCCGATGTTAGACTTGGTGAGGTCAATAGTGTGTTGGACATTGAGCCGGGCATGCAAAGTCCTATTATGATTGCTTCAGCCCTAACTAGTGTGAAGACTCTTCAAATCATTGCTCCCCCCATCCTTTTGCTCTTACAATCTTACCGCCCGCTCTTCCGCAAATGTCCCTGAGCTTCAGGATGGGAGGAGATTAGGCTGGTTTAGTTCTGGATGATATAGAGTCTCTGAAGTTCTGGATTGTGGTTTGTTGATTTTCTTTTGCAGTTTTGCTGCTCCTGCAATGCCCTTCACTCCATCCTGATGGGCACTGTATGTCACTCCCTGGTCAGAGACAAAAAACTGTTAAACTGGAGTCTTGTTATAATAGCACATTCAAGAGTAGATGTAATAAAAGCAGGAAACCCTCGGTGAGGGAGGGATCAGTTACCCATTTGCAAAATGGTCACTTTTCATCTGCCAGACTCTATGTCCTCCCCTTCTGGTAAAATTTTCTTAACATGAATAAGTCTTACAAAGACAAGCTCAAAAAGTAAAACTAGAACAGTTTTTTTCTATGATAATTATGTGTATCTTTTCTACTTTATATTAATAAATTTAATATAACTGTTAAATTCACACATGTATTTTATCATGCATTCAGCTACAACTGTACATATTTGAAAATGTGTTGATTATTGAATTGGTCAACTTAGTAACCTTATCTCATGATTTTTCTTGATAGTTTTTTGTGTTTTTTTTAAATGATTAAGTATAAATATTCTCCCTTATCTCCCTTATCCTTTGATCATTCCAACTTCTTTTCTTATCCTTTCTCTAAACAATCTTCTGACTGAGATTGCAATTATTAACTCACCAAGAACTTTTGGTTAATTGTTTATAAATGGCAAACTATCAAGTTTCCATAGCTTTTATAGTTGAACATTTAAGGACTCAGTAGGAAAGATGGCTCAGTGGGTAAAAGCACCAGTGAGCAACTGGCAATCAGAGTTCACCTTTCAGACCACATTTTACTAGGTAGTTTTAAATACCAGGGTAAATCTTTGGGTACATCTTCAGATGAGAAAGTATGCCTTACTCTCAGCTATGCTGTGGATATAGTATATGTAGATACTGGTTCTGGCTCTTGATGCGGACATTAACTCCTCTTCCGTGCTTAAGAATGAAAGGAGAAATTATAAAGAAAAATAAAAACCTTTTGTTTTAGTCCATGTTTTCATTTAGCGATGGGATGATGAAATCAATGTATTTTCTACCAGAGAAGTGTCTTGCTGATAAATTTGAATATGTATGAGGATTTTATGAAAGTTGAACCATTTTATTTGAGAAATTTGAAAACATTTGAGGATTTCGAAGCTGTGCTGGGGGAGCATCAAGTTTAGTGGGCCACTTGTAATATACTAATGAATGATTTAAGCCTGGGTAGGAGAACAAAGATTTTGTGAGTTCAGATTTTAAGATAATGGACTGGCTTTTTTAGTGGAGGTTTGTCTGGGCAGGTTCGCGGTTTTACATGAGGGGATGTCAGAGAACAAAGTAGGTATAGCTATTGTAGAAAGTAGTGTCACTTAGTGTTGGAGAGATGAATATCAAGCTGTGGAGATCCTATAGACTTGTTTAGTGGAAGAAAGCCTAAGCTGAATCAGTTTCCTGTTTTTCAAAGGCATCTGTCTAAAAAGGAGTTTTAAAGTGTCAGCACAAGAAAGTTATTATTATAACTGTGATCTGCATAGGACAGGGTACATCTTAACCTTGTTGCTTCACTTGGAAATATCATCCCTGTTGTAATATAGATTATGAAGAGCAGGAGGTGCTGGCATCATGTAAAAGGAAAGCTAAACCTTCTATTTGCAATAAAACAGAGCATGATGAAGATGCCAGGACATTGAGAGATATTCCAGAGAAAAATTATTTGTTCTGTGATCAGTCAAATGGAAATAATCAGAATGCCCAACATTCTAGAGCAGACCTAACCACGTAACAAGAGACCAATCATAGATTGAACTACGGGATTTGGTTTTATTTTGTTAGACTGTGATCTTGATTTTTACTTGAATCAAGTTTTAATTTTTATTTGATATATTTAGTTGTGTTCTGTTATTTTGACTTCGAAATAATTTTTATTTGATATGAATTACATGTGGCAAATATTTACTTTGATTTGATTTTGGAGGAGCAAACAGTGAAGAAATTTTGTACTTTGGGTCTTTTTAAACGGTTATGTTATGGGCTGCCTATGGCAGGGTCAGGAAACAGTGAGTGTTCTCAGGAAGAGGGCTCGTTTCATCGTGAGAATATCTGTGAAAACATTAGTACTTTAAAGGAATCCTGAGAGCAGGCCCATGGAAGATTATGTAATTGATGTTGGATGACCAATCCTTTAGTTGGGAGAATGCTCTCAAGATAGGTCAGTAACATAGAGGAAGCACAAGTTAGAATTTGGCAGAATGGCGTGCTGGAAAGTAGGAAAGTATGGCCCTCTTTCAGGAATTACTATAGATAAAAGCATGACTAGTTCCCTGAACTCTTGATGTTGGTATGAACAGTTTGGCCATGATGATAAATGAAAATGAGAACCATAAGCAAGACTAAAAACCTTGTATTGCTAAGCAGTTTGGTCTGTGTATTCATACCAGTAACAGAAGGAAGACTGGAGCACATGTTGTAGATCAGAGGAAATGACTTCTTAAAACGCCCTTTTTATCTCCATATGCACCTTTGACATGTTCAGGCTCTTTTTCTCTCTCTCAGTCGCCTCTTCTTCTCTTTTCTTCCTCTCTTACACAAATGCATACATACAAAAAAATTAAACACAAAAAATTAAGCTAACGTGTATTGGTCCATCTCTCAAAGAAAGGAATTTGTCATACATAAATGGTTCTCATCTTTTTTCTTTTGATCTATCAATGTCCTTATAATTCATCCAGAATTTATTATTTTTTATTAATACAAATTTGTTTTTGATAAAAATCATACATTTATGAATGAATTCTGATTATTCTCATGTTTACCTTCTCTCCTAGGTTTTTTTTTTTTTTTTTTTTTTTTTTTGTGGCCCACTAAGTTTAGGCAGGGCTGCTTATATGACAGGTTTTGAACTATGTCTTAGAGGCTGGCAAGCTTACAAATGTCCACACAGCTGAGGTGAACGGCTTTCTCTCTCATGTACTCTGTTAGCAGCCAATAGTGAAACAACAAAGAATAAGCCTCTGTTGCAATTTCTCCTCAGTTGCTGATAAAATTACATAAGAAATAGGGGAACAAAGGATTGATTCTATCTATGATTATCAGTTACGGTTCATACAGGAGAGTTCAAACCCACATCAGGGGCCGAAGGAAGTAGCTGCTCTATGGAACAGCTGAGAGGATATTCCTGCCAGTACCATGTCCTTATGACAGTTGCAAGCAGCTTGTTCTCATCCCTATTCAACTGTCCAGGAAACCAACCATCTCACTCTTCATTTTTGGGATTGTTCTCGCCACATCAATTTGATAAACTCCCATAGTGTTGCTTAAGTCTTACCTTGACTAATTCTTCACAGATGTGTCCAATTTTGCAGTTGCCATAGCTAACTGCCTTAAGATCCCCTACCTTTTTGCAGTCAGTCTTATGCAACCAGGTAAAAATAACCATGATTGCTGTGTGCTCATGATTATAATCTAAACCTGTTCAGTAAAACCTTTCTCTGCAGCACATGGCAAGGAACACCAAGATTCACGGCTGTCCAAGATGCTAAGAGTAGGTAATAAATGAAGGCTAAACCCTAAAGAAGACATTTATTCTATCCTCTCTAAGGCTCAAGGAACATGAAAGATGTGGCAGTGAACAATAAGAGGGGAATAGGAAGAAAGACCTGCAAAGTGCATCTTCTGGACATGGAGCAGTTGTTATACTTTTCTCATGTAAAAATCCCAGAATTTACAAATCTATTCTAATTACAATGTCCAAATATTTGACTACAAACATTTTCTGCTATTATGCAGGAAGGCTATTTACTAGTCCTAATTTGTTTCATCCTTCTTTTTTATAAAATTTTTTTATTTATTCAATTGTGCGTGTGTGCATGAGTGTATGTATGTATGCCTGTGTGTGTGTGTGTGTAGAACCATGGGTGAATTCTGGCCTCCACCTCCTCCTTGATTACTCTGCCCCGGGATTCACAGGCTCTGCCCTACCAGGACCAGAAACGTAGGCCGCACCCGCTTCTGCCCGGAGTCTATATGTGGGGTCTAGGATCCGAACTCAGGACCTTCGGCCTGCAAGGTAGAGGCTTAATCCCTGAGCCACCTCTCCAACCCCAAGAAATAATCTTTAACTGTAGTGATATCTGAGGGTCTTTTGCCTCACAAGCAAAAGGAACTGTGTTTGGATCTCCACTACCCATGAAAAAAAATTCTGGGTAAAAATGGCAAAGGTCTGTGCTTGTGGAACTGGAAACTGAGCATAGGAAATGCTCAACTTTTTTATTGAGGATTTTTTCTTTGGTGTGTATGTGCTTCTATGTGCGTGTGTGTGTGTGTGTGTGTGTGTGTGTGTGTGTGTGTATCTGTTTTTGTGTCTTTGTGTGTGTTTGTGTGTATTCTGTGTGTCTGTGGAGGCAGAAGGGTAGGTTCTGGAATCCTCCTGGATTGTTTTACTTCCTCTTCACCCTACTCTGGCATTTCTCAGTCTCTGCCCTCCAGGGACAGAAGTGCAGGCCTTTGTCATTAATTCTACACTCTCTACCAGACAAACATAGGGCCACGTAAGATCCTTAATAAAATATTTACAGACTTATGAAATCAATATTTAAAAGTATAATTAAATACATTGGAAATTGCATATAAATATACTTTAGCAGTTTAGATGTCAACACAGATTCTGTTAAAAATTTCCCAAAGAAAACATGGCTACTATTAGAGAAATACTTCAATTTCTTTGTATTCATAATATCTAGATTTCACAGCACTGATACGTTTTTTAATTCTGTATTATCACAATTCAGCTTGGGCATACATATTTCATTCTTTAAGTTCTTTAAGTTCTTGCTGTTTAATCATTCTTCTGGATTTTCTTCATAGCACCTTTTTGTTTTGTCAGCATCTTTAGGACACTGAAGTGTTTCGCCTTACAGATGTTTGTCTTTATCAGCTGTTTTTACTTATTGTTTACTCTCCAACTGTCACAAAAATGATGAGAACCTGATGTGGCCCGTCATGTTCAATTCCTGTGATGATAGTGCATTCATTAAATCACTGGCTCACTTTCTCCATGAAATATGTAATCATACCATGCACATTTTAAAAATTATTGTAGCATGTAGTATAATGCAAATTAATGACATTTAACATACTATAGCAGTTTATGTTAGTCCACTTAACAAACTACAGTCATTAATAGTTACCATCCAATACTCCTGAATTTTATGAAATTGCAAGATTTTCAAATTTATCCTTATTTATTTAGAAAAGGACTGATGCTTGGAAGTCTGAGAAGCCTTGAAGTATCTTTACAGAACATAGTTATTTCAGTCATGAATAAGAATTTTTTATATAATAAATTTTTATTATTATTTCAGCTCATACAAACTTAATAGGTACACCAGATCCCTCCCTCCCTCCTCCTTCCCCCCCCAAACCCCCTGCTCCCCCTCCCCTCATCCCGTCCTGCCCCATCCCCCCATGCCTCCCGCCCCGATTCCCAGAGTCCTTTCTTGTGCATGCCTGACTCTCCTCTGGGCCCTCCTTTCCGATGACATACAAGGACCCAGTGGCATTTCCCTGAACCCTTTCTCGTGCTCCCCTTAAACATTGGAACACTACTGTGGCTGTCAATCCCTTGCCTCCAAGGATCTTGGTGCCTTTAGCAGATGCTAGACTTTGTGAGGTCAATAGTGTGTTGGACATTGCGCCCGGCATGCAGTGTCCCATTATGATTGCTTCGGCCCTAACTTGTGTGGAGTATCTTGCAAATCATTGCTCCTCCCATCCTTTTGCTCTTACACTCTTACCGCCCCCTCTTCCGCAAATGTCCCTGAGCTTTAGGATGGGTAGAGATTAGGCTGGCCTAGTTCTAGGTGGTTGATATAGAGTCTCTGAAGTTCTGGATAGTGGTTCATTGATTTTCTTTTGAAGTTTTGTTGCTCCTGTAATGCCCTTCACTCCATTGTGAAGGGCACTGTATGTCACCCGCTGGCCAGAGACAGAAAGCTGTTAAACTGGAGTCTTATTATAAGAGAACATTCAAGGGTAGATGTAATACTTATACCCAAAAGTGGAATCGCAGAGTCATATGGTGTTAGGCAATGGGAGGGGTCAATCACCCATTTGCAAAATGGTTACTTTTTAATCTGCCAGATAATATGCCCTCCCCTTCTGGTGAGTTCATACCCCCTTAGTTGTAAATGATCAGGAACGAATGTCTGTGAACTTAACTAGGTGTCACATTACTTTCTTGCAGTCCTGGATGGAGGCCTATTTTCTCTACTGTAACATGGTCACTTCTCTCCTTCTTTCTGGTGTGGCCCTCCAACCCCATCCCTCCTGTTCATAATCCTTGCAATTACTGTAGGTAATACATAGATTTACCTATGAGTGTCTCAAGATGGGCTGGGTGGGTTTGGTACTACGAGCCACCTATTAGGGAGTACATACGGCCCTTAATTTTCTGGGTCTGGGATACTTCACTTAATATAATTGTTTCTAATGACATCCATTTCCCAGCAAATTCCAGTAATTCATCATTTTTGATGGCTGAGTAATACTCCATTGTATAGATGTACCACTGTTTCCTTATCCACTCGTCAACTGTTGGACATTTGGGTTGATTCCATGTCTTTGCTATTGTAAACAGTGCTGCTATGAACATGGTCGTGCTTGTGCTATCGAGGTGAACCTCTGCTGTATGGGGGGTTATTCCCAAAAGTGGAATCACAGGGTCATATGGAATTTCAATCTTTAATTTCTTTAAGAATCTCCAGATGGCTCGCCAGAGTGGCTGTATGAGCCTGCACTCCCACCAGCAATGTAGGAGAGTTCCACTCTCTCCACATCCTTTCCAGCATTTGTTGTTGTTTGTGTTGTGGATTTTTGCCATCCTGACCGGGTGAGATGATATCTCAGGGAAGTTTTGATTTGCATTTCCCTGATGGCTAAAGAAGTGGAGCATTTTTTAAGATATTTGTTAGATATTTTAATTTCATATCTGGTAAAATTTCTTTTAAGTTCCAGGGCCCATTTTTTCATTGGGCCATTGGTTTCCTTGATGTTTAGGTTTGCAAGTTCTTTGTGCACTTTGAACTGTTGAACTTCTCAATTAGTTCCAGGAGCATCCTGGTGGAGTTTTTGGGATCACTCAGGTATAAAATCATGTCATCTGCAAATAGGGATAGTTTGACTTCTTCCTTGCCAATTTGAATCCCTCTTATGTCCCTTTCTTGTCTTATGGCTTCAGCTAAGACTTCAAGTACAATATTAAATAGAAGTGGTGAGAGTGGACAGCCTTGTCTAGTTCCTGATCAAAGTGGGAATTCTTCCAATTGTTCCCCATTGAGCATAATCCTTGCTGTGTGCTTGTTATATACAGCTTTTATTATATTGATAAAGGTTCCTTCCATTCCTACTGTCTCTAGCGTTTTGATCATAAAAGGCTGTTGGATCTTGTCAAAAGCTTTTTCTGCATCTATCCAGAGTATCATGTGGTCTGGGACTTTGGACTGGATTACATGATGAATTACATTTATTGATTTGTGTATGTTGAAACAACCTTGAGTGCCGGGGATGAAGCCTACTTGTTCCCCGTGAATAATCTTTTTAATATGTTTTTTAATCTAATTTGCTAAAACTTTGTTGAGAATCTTTGCGTCTGTGTTCATCAGAGAGATCAGCCTATAGTTTTCTTTTTTAAGTGAGTCTTTATTAGGTTTTGGGATTAAAACGATATTAGCTTCATAGAAGGAATTTGGTAGTGTTCCTTCCTTTGTTATTTGATGGAACAGTTTAAGGAGTATTGTTGTTATTAACTTCTTAAATATCTGGTAGAACTCTGTACTGAATCCATCTGGTCCAGGACATTTTTTGGTGGGAAGATTTGAGATTACTTCCTCAATTTCCTTATATGTTATAGGACTATTTAAATAATTCACAACTTCCTGATTCAATTTAGGTAAGTTGTGTTTACTTAGAAATTCATCCATCACTTTTGTGTTGTCAAACTTCACAGAGTATAAGTTTTTGAAAGATGATGTTATAATTCTCTGGATTTCTTGGGTATCAGTAGTGATAACTCCATGTTCATTTCAGATTTTGTTAATTTGGGTTTTCTCTCTCCTGCTTTTGGTTAATTTAGCTAGGGGTGTATCAATGTTGTTGATTTTTTCAAAGAACCAACTTTTTGACTGGTTGATTTTTTCTATCGTTTTCTTAATCTCGATTTCAGATATTTCTCCCCTTATTTTGCTAATCTCCTCTCTTCTACTACTTTTGGGATCAGATTGCTCTAGTTTCTCTAAAGCTTTAAGCTGCATTGTTAAGTTGTTTATTTCTGATGTTTCCATTTTTTTGATGTAGGCATTAAGAGCTATGAACTTACCTCTTAGAACAGCTTTCATTATGTCCCAGAGATTTTGGTAAGTTGTATTTTCATTATCATTCACTTTCAGGAAATCTTGAATTTCCTTTTTAATTTCTTCCTGAATCCAGTTCTCATTCAGCAGCATATTGTTAAGTTTCCGGGAGCTAGTGTATTTTCTCTTGTTTGTTGTGTTGTGGATGTCCAGCTTTAGGCCATGGTGGTCTGACAGGGCACAGGTTAGAATTTCAACTTTTTTGTGTATGTGTACATTCGTTTTGTGGCCCAATATGTGATCTATTTTGGAAAATGTTCCATGAGCTCCTGAGAAAAATGTGTATTCTTTGCTATGTAGGTGAAAAGTTCCATAGAGATCTGTAAGGTCCATTTCTTTAAGGGTTTGATTAAGGTCCAAAGTGTCTCTGTTAAGCTTTTGAGCATGTTGAGAGGGCGGTGTTATAATCCCCAAGACTTATCATTTGGGGGTTGATTTCTTGCTTTAGACGCTGTAGGGTTTTCTTAATGAATGTGGAGGAGCCCGTATTGGGTGCATATATGTTCAGTATTGTGAAGTCCTCCTGGTGAATTGTACCTGTGACTAAAATGTAGTATCCATTCATGTCTCTTATAATTTTCTTTGGTTTGAAATCCATTTTGTCTGACAGCATAATGGCTACCCTTGCCTGTTTTCTGCTTCCATCTGCTTGTAGAATTGTTGACCAGCCTTTTATTTTTAAAGAGTGCCTATCTTTTGTGGTGAGATGAGTTTCCTGCAGGCAGCAGATTGATGGATTGTGATTTTTAATCCAAGTTTGTAATCTGTTTCTCTTGATTGGTGAATTAATTCCATTAACATTTAGTGTTATAATGGAGAAACTATTGTTAATTCCAGACATTTATTATGTTTAGTAGCTTTTATAAGTATATTGCTTCACTTGTAATGGTGTTATACTTGCCTTCTGTTCTCCTGGATATGCCTGTTTTTTTCTTCACGCTTGAGTATCATTTCTAGCATTTTTTGAAGGCCTGGTTTTGTGGACATGTATCCCTTAAAGTTGTCTTTGTGCTGGAAAATTTTTCTTTCTCCCTCGATCATGACGGATAGTTTTGCAGGGTAAATCAGCCTGGGTTCACATTTTTGCTCATTCAATACTTGAAGTATGTCTCTCCAAGCTCTTCTTGCTTTTACTGTTTTGACTGAGAAGTCATTTGTTATTTTAATAGGTTTACCTTTAAAAGTGACTTGTTTTTTCTCCCTTGGAAATCGCAGCACCAGTTCTTTATCTTGAATGTGGAGTGTTTTAATTATTAATTTCGTGGCGTGCTTCTGTTTTGGTCGTATCTGTTTGGGGTGCGGAATGCCTCTTTTATATGGATGGGCCTCTCTTTTTTTAGATGAGGAAAGTTTTCCTTGATGATCGTTTGAAAAATTTCCTCAGGGGTGGTATTTTGAGATTCTTGCTCTGGTATTCCATGAATACGCATGTTAGGCTTCTTCAGGGTGTCCCATATCTCTTGGATATTTCTCTCAAGTATCTTTTTGGCTTTAACAACCTCTTCCATTGAGCTGGTTAGTACTCCCACTTTATCTTCAAGGTCTGAAATTCTGTTTTCTCCTTCATTAGTTCTGTTGATAAGACTCTCTGTGGTGTTCTGGGTTGAAGATAACTTGTCTTGTAGCTCAGTTTTAAACTCAGCTTGAGTCTGTTTTAACTGCTCTATGCCAGTTTTTGTGTCTTGCACTGTTTTATCTCAACTCCTCCAAATGTCTGTTATGTTCCTCTTCAAAACCATTGATTCGATTATGTAATTCCTCCCGGATTTCCTCTTTCATAGTATTGAACATGGTAATGATCATATTTTGAAAGTCGTTTATCCTGGGTCAGGCTCTCTTGGCCTTTTTCCATTGGGTTTGTTCTGGTTGGAGTCTAACATTATGAGATTAATTTCTTCAGTGGGAAATTTGTTTACTTTAGTGTTGCTTCTCATGGATTTGCACTTTGACTTTGGCATTGTCGTTTTAACTCTTAAGATCTTTCAATTTCACTAAACTGAATTATTTGGCCTGGGGTTGTGGGGGTGGGCAGGGACAGAGATTACCTAGGTCGCGGGGGTGAGGCCAGGCTGGACTGCACGCGTCCTGACTGGCGGAGAGGGATGGGGTAAAGGGAGCAAGTCTTTTCTTAATTAAGATATTTTTCTTTTGTACATACATAATGAGTGGCTATCCCTGCTTCCTTCCCTTCTCCTTCTCTTTCTACCTTCACCACGTTCTTCCTTCACCAATTTATCCCTCTCCCTCCCACCCTCCTCTTTGTCTCCTTATGTAGGCCACAGGGCTACCTTCTAGTTATCTGCTGTAGTATGGGATCAGCCCTTTGTGGTAGTATAACTGGTCCTTCCTTTCTAAACCCACAAATAGGGAAGTTCCCCTTCACCTATCTAGCCCCTGACTCTATGCTTCCCACTACATGTGAGTCCTTCAGTTTTCCATGGAAGAAAGCTTATAGATCATACATGCAGTTTTGGTGGGAGTGCCTACAGTGTCTTGGTCCTCAATGTGTGACCACACCTGTTAAAATTTAACTGCACCCTCTTTGGTAAGATTTCCTGAACCTTAGCATGGTAAATGTTTGGTTGGCCTGACTCACTGAGATTTTTAAGGTTGCTGATATACTGCACTCTAGGTGGTTGTGGCTGTCTATGTCGCTACCCTTCCTTTAAAATAGGCTGTGTCTTGCTTTAATGTTGAAATTTTTCTTATCTAAAGGTACATTGTGAAGTTTAAGATAATAGTTTACTCTCAGGTGTTCATAGTTAGTGTTAAGACATCTGATCACGTTTAGTGGCAATTTTCTCCTCTTCCAATGTTGTTTAGACTGGTTTACATTACTGGCATGTGTTCCTGATATTTTGGAAGGATTAGGGACTGGCAAGAAGGTAGTTGGTTATAAAGGCTAACCCCACTCCTTACTGTGTTCTATTCCTGTTCTCACCTTCTCTTTAAGATGTTTCACTCATAAATGCCTGATTTATCTGTGTGCTCATGTTCTTTTGGAACCCCCTTCCACCCTTCCCCCTGTATTTTGCATTCCTTTGCTTGTGTGGGAGGGTGATGTAATAGTTTCTGTTTGATCACATTAAATTGAAGGTTTAATGCTAAGATTTACATATAAGTGAGAACATGTGGCTGGGACACTTTGCTCAGCATAATTTCTTTCAGTTTCATCTATTTGCAAGCAAATTTCATTAAATTGTTCTTTCTAGCAGTTGAATAGTGTTCCATTTTATATATGTACTATATTTTAATTAACAATTCTACAACTGGTGGACATCTAAGATGGTTCCATTTCTTGGTTATTGTGAAAAAAAAGCAGCCATGAACGTGGTTTTATATGTGACTCAGCAGCATGATGCAGGATTCTTTGGGAATATTCCCAAGAATGATATACCTAGGTCATATGCTATTTCAAGTTTTAGCTTCTATAGGAACCTACAAATTGATCTCCAAAGGGTTATATAAGTTTACATTCCCACCAGCAATGAATGAAATGAATGAGAGTTCTCTTCTTCCTATATCCATGTCAGCATATATGATTTATTAATTTCAGTAAATAATAGGGTTGGAATTCTGATTGGTATTGTGTTCAATCTGTATATTGCTTTTGGTAGAATGATCATTTTAACAATGCTAACTATGTTAATCCAGAAGCATGGAAGGGCTTTCCAATTTCTGGTGTCCTCTATAATCTCTTTTTTTGAGTTTTAAAAGTTTTCATTGTATAGAACTTTCACATCCTTGGTTAGGTTTGTTCCAAGGTATTTTGTTCTTTGTTTTTTTTTTTTTTTTTTTTAGAAGCTATGGTATATGGTATGGTTTTCTTTCAGGATAGCCTCCGTTTGTTCCTCCTTGGTATATAGAAAAGCCACTGATTTTTAACATTAATTTTGTATCTTGCCACTCTACCGAACTTATTTCTCAGTTCCAGGATCTGACAGAATCTTTGGGGCCTTTGAGGTATAGAATCACATCATTTGCAAATAGGGAATAACTTCTGACTTTTCTTAATTGTATCTCTTTTATCTACTTCTTTTCTCTTACAGCTCTACCTAAGACTTCAAGAACATTGTTAAATAGACATTGTGAGAGTTTATAGCCTTGTCTATTACATGATCTTAGTAGGCATGCTTAGTTCTATCAAGATTTTAGATGATTTTCATTTTCTCTTTTTTGTTTTGGTAGTTTGGGTAAGGATTTGTCCAGCTCATTAAATTTCTTCAAAGAACCAACTTTGATTTACTCTTCTGTTGTTTTCTTCATCTAAATTCCAGTTATTTCTTGTCTTATCCTACTAATATCCACACTTCTACTGCTTTGGGGTTTTGTTGTTCTTATTATTATAAAGATTTAAGCTACATTATTAGGTTATTTACTGTGATTTTTTTTGTTTTTATGTAGGTATTAAATTCTGTGAGCTTTACTTTTAAGACTGCCTTCATTGTATCCCCATTGTATTTGATATGATGTGTTTTTATTTATCATTGAGTCCCAGAAATTTTTAAGTTTCCATTTTTATTCTGTTTGGACCCATTCCTCATTCAGTAACATGCTGTTAAGCTGTGTATTTTTGGTTATTTACTTTATTATGGATGTCTACATTCATTCCATGATGATGAAATAGAGTACAGGATGTGATTTCAACTTCCTTGTGTCATGGTTTGAATTTTGTCTGCCACAGTTTCATGTGTTTGGGAAGGTCATGTCACCCTTGAGAGGTGGAGCCTTGCTGAAGGAAGGTAGTCACAAGGGGTGGGACTTGAGGTAGATTAATCCCATTACCTCCAAGAGGAATATGCCTCTGTAGCAATCAGTATCGCAACTCTCAGTTTCAGGGATAGGAGTAACTTAGCCTGACTCTAGCTTCGGCCAGCCAGCCATACCGCCTCTGTCATGAAAAACTACATCGCCCCTCTGGAACCTTAAGCTGAAAAAAATCTCCCTCTCTCTCTTAAGTTGCTTGACTTTGAATGCTCTCTCACAGAAATAATACACCTTGTATTTATGGAGACTTGGAAAAAGTGCATTTTAGAAAACATTTCATGCATCTGAAAAGAATGTATATTCTTTGTTGTTATGATGAAACATGCAGTACATGTCTATCACATACATTTGGTTTAGCTCCACAGTGTGTATATTCACTTTTTGGCCTGCTTACCTGTCCCTCAATAAGACTGGGGTGTTGAAATACCTTACTGTTACCTTGTTTGGGTTGATTCGATGTTCTAAATGTTGTAGTGTTTAATGAATGAGGCTGAATCTATGTTTGGAGCATGTATATTTCGAGTTGTGAATTCTTTTTGGCATATCGTTTCATTGATATATATATATATATATATATAATATCCTTCTGTATCTTTTATAATTAGCTTTTGATTTAAACATATTTATTCAAATATCAGGATAGTTACTCCTGCCTGTTTCCTAGTTTCATTTAATTGAAGTATCTTCTACTATCCTTGACCCTGATAGAGTGCCTATCTTTCAAAGTGAGGTGTGTTATTTGGAGGCAGCTTATTAATGGGTTGTGGCTTTTAATCTTTTATTATAGCCTCTGTCTCTTGATTTGGAAGTTGATCCCATTGATGTTTAAAGTTATTATTAAGAAGTTGTTGTTCATTCCTGACATTTTTGAGTTTATTGGTCTTTTGTGATGGAAGTTCTCTGCCTATTAATTGTATTGGCATTTTTTCACTCCATGTTCTTGAGTGTTTTGAGCAATTCTTTTCTGTCTTTAGCATTTTTCCTAGCATCTCCTGCAGGCCAGCTTTGGTAGACAAGAAGGACTTTATTTTTTGGGGGAAAGATCTTGTTTTCAGTTTCAAACATGACTAATAGTTTGGCTGCCTATAGCAGCCTGGCTTGGCACTGGTGATCTTTCATGACTTGAAGAATGCCATTCCAAGCTCTTCTGGTTTTTACTGCTTCCAGTGAAAAGTCAACTATTATTCTAATGGGCTAACTTTAAATGTGACTTGTTTTTTCCTCTCTTGCAACTCTCAGAACATTTCTCTTTGTCTTATATGCCTGATATTATCATTATTATTTGCTTTGTTATGTTTCTATTTTTGTGGAATAAGCATGGTGTGCAGTATATGCATCTTGTACTTGGATGGGACTCTTTCCTTAGTTGTAGGAAGTTCTTATTTATGATTGCCTGAAAGATATGTGTTGGAATCTTCTTGACTTTTTGTTCTGGGATACCATGGATGTGCTTTTATGACTTCTTCATAGTGTGCCATATTCTTGACTTTTTCAGCTTCTTTTTAATTAGTCAATCCTGTTACATCAGCTTGTTTTCCAGATTGGATATTCTGTTCTGTCTGATCCATTCTATGTGTAATAATCTCTGCTTAGTTTTCAATTTCAGTTAGCTTAGCTTTAATTTCAAGTTGATTTTCAGTTTTACATTTTTCACCTGTTCTACATTTATTCTTATTGGCTATATTTACATTTTCATCTGAGATAATTTTAAAATTATTTTCCTGTTCATTAAGCTTCTATGTTTATTAATTTCTTCTATGAATTCTTCACATTCTTTTCATAGTTCTTTTTTTTCCTTTTTTAGTTCTTTTCACATTTTGTTGGTCATATTGGTAATATTCCTTTGGAAGATATTGTCTTGAGTTTTGATTTCCTGACTGATATCCAAGAGACTATTTTTTTAATTTTTATTATTATTATTATTATTATTATTATTATTATTATTTATTCAATTGTGTGTGTGTGCGCATGTGTGTATGTGTGTGTGTGTGTGCGTGTGTGTATGTGTGTATGTGTGTGTGTATGTATGTATGTATGTATGTGTGTGTAGAACCACGGGCGAATTCGGGAACCACCATGGACGCCTCCATCTCCTCCTTGTTTACTCTGTCCGTGGATTCACAGGCTCCGCCCTACCAGGACCAGAAGCACAGACCGCCCTCGCTTCCGCCCGGCGTCTATATGTGGGGTCTAGGATCCGAACTCAAGACCTTCCGCCTGCAAGGCAGAGACTTAACCCTTGAGTCACCTCTCCAGCCCCCAAAAGACTATTCTTACTGGTTTCTTTTGTAATGTTTTTGTAGGAGACATGCTTTCCTTGTATTTAGTGTATTTTGGTTTTCTGCAATGTAACTTGAGCATCTTTTTTTTTTGTTTGTTTGAAGAATGTCATTTATTTTTTTCAATTTATTTTTTCTACTCATACAAACTTGATAGGGACCCCATTCCCCTCCCTCCCTTCACTCCTCCCTGGATCCCCTTGCTCCCTCGGCCCTTGTCCCCTTCCTTTCCCTCCTCCCTCCCTTCTCCCAGTGCCCCCTCCCCCCCATTCCTGGAGCATCCTTTAGTATGCATGTCAAACTTCCCTCTGGGTCCTCCTCTCTGATGAAATGTAAGCTGTAAGGTGTTAATTCTTTCTCTGCTTTCTTTGATATATATTTTTTAATCTCCTGAATCAGATAAGGTTATTTAACTAGGTTGTTGTCAGGAAAGTTTCTCTGTATTTGGATGGGATTAATATGTTTGTGCAATATGACTTTCTCCTGTTGAATAGTGTGGTTCTTGTGGTCTTATAGTAACAGAGATTGGTCTGCCACTTCTTTTGGTGTTTAGTCTGTTTCTGAATTTATTGTGTGATCCATTGGATTTCATTTGGAATATTACCAATGACAATTATCTGAGTATCTGCTGGGACATTAATTGGTAAATCATTGACTAAATAACTTCCCCTTCTTTTCTGTGATGTTTTCATTCAATTGTCTCTTGGGATAGTGTAATATTTCTTGATTTCATTACTCTTCCATGGCAAAGTATTGATAGGTCAACTACTATAAAGATCTCCTGGAGGTAGAAATTGTTGTAGTGAGTTCTTAAGTGAAAAAGTTCTGCCATGGCCAGAACCATTCCTCATACTTGGTCTCTTACACTCTTATGGGCCACCTCTTCTTTTTTTTTTTAATTTTTTTTATTATTTATTATGTATTCAATTGTGCGTGTATGTGTGTGTGTGTGTGTGTGTGTTTAACCACCATGGATCCCCTCAATCTTCTGTTTACTCTGTCCCGGGATTCAAAGGCTCCGCCCACCAGGACCAGAAGCACAGACCGCCCCCACTTCCGCCCGGCGTCTATACATGGGGTCTAGGATCCGAACTCAGGACCTTCCGCCTACAAGGCAGAGACTTAACCCCTGAGCCACATCTCCAGCCCCAAGGGCCACCTCTTCTTAAGATTTTCTGAGCATTGTTTGTTTTTTTTGTTTGTTTGTTTGTTTTTTGTGTGTGGGGGGAGGGTGTTGATTTTGATGTCCTCTTTAGATCTGAGCATTCAACAAGTTGTTTGTTCTCTGGTTTATATTGCACATTTTCCATTGCAAGACGACAGTGCTTCTGGTCAAGAAGTGAAAGCTTATCTAATGTAAGGTATTTAAGTATTTAAATTGAAGCTTACTGTCAAATACTTAAGATAATCTTGAATTTGACCACTATTAAGGACTGTTGTCTCATCGTTCACTTGCATTTCCCTAGGTTTACAGTACCAAACATGTGTTTTGTGTCAAAGTGCAGATTTTTAGATCTGATTGGATCAGTTGGTCACCCTCATAAACAAATGCACCACTATTATAATGGTTGCCTATTCCCAGATTAATTGTTATTATAGCTTTTGGGTAAGGTCATTGATTCATTGCTACTCTGGAAACCTTCACCATACTCTTGACACTACTTTGTTCCAGAGGCAAAATGAAATTCACGTAAGGCAGGACCTTCAAATATGCCTGAATTTTTAGACCAGTGCTTTTTGCAGGGGAAATTATGAACATGTGGAATTAGGAGGAAATAGATTTTTGCTTTAAGACCACAATGGATATTGTTTATGCTCTTACTTCTGGATATTGTAAACAATATTATTTGTTTACTTGCTTTAATTTACAAATTGGAAAATTATTGAATATTTAAATGTCTTAACTAAATTAATTCTAATTAATATTGTATTAATTTTGGTTTTTGAATTAAAATCTAACTAGGTACTGCTTTATTTTCACTGTTAGAGGGAACATGCGCATACACACAGACATATGTATGTATGTGTATATGCATGCTTTCAGTAAAAAATGTTTCTTACTGTAAATTACCACAGCATATTGACTAAAACAGAACAATCACTTTTAAATTATCACAAGACGTTTGGCTTTCTGCTTCCTTTTCTAATATTATTGCTACTATTTCATTTTTTATTTTGCTCTCTTAAAATATTTTACTTATTTTATTATTGATTTATGGCACACACAAAGAGAAACAGGAAGGAGAGAAAGAGAAAGAAAGAGAGAGAGAAAAAGGAGAGAAAGAAAGAAAGAAAGAAAGAAAGAAAGAAAGAAAGAAAGAAAGAAAGAAAGAAAGAAAGAAAGCAAGCACACATGCCAGGTGGGCTCCTGATGATGGAATTCAGATCACTAGGTTTGTAAGCCATCACTTTACCCTCTGAACTATCTTTCTAGCTTTCTTATTTTTATGATTAAAATGAATTAACTTAATTTTTATTTTTAAATTTTGGGAGTTCTTTATCTTTAGGTATGTTTTAAATGAGCAAATATTAAAATATTGCTTTTCTGCATAAGTTAAAAAACCTTAATATTAATAGATTAAATTACGCTTATTTAGATTTGTGAAAATTTAAATATGTAAGATTTCAATTTTATAAGTTTCATGATGTTTTCCTTTCATTTAAACTATTTTTTATTTTTCCTTATTTTAATATTGTTCTTCAATTTTGTAGCAATTTAATATTTTCCTTATATTCAAATTATGTTTCATTTTTATTTCCTACTTATTTTTAATATTTGTTTTGCACTTAGATTTCACTTGATATCTTGACACACATTTATCATTTTATTTGCTTGACTGTTGATAAAATGAAAATTTGCTATTAATAATAGCATGGTGTTACACTTCAGAAATAGGAATTATTCTTTTACAAAACAGATGTTAGCAATTAATATGTTTCAGAAAGTCATTACATAACTAACTGCTTCATAATATAGGTAAATAGATGAGTACATTATACTATTTTTTCCATATGAAATATTATATCTTCCAAGGAATATAATACCAATTTTTCCCAAATAATAAAATTAATTTTAGATCATTTTATCAGAATATTATAGATTATCCTTGCCACTATGAGTGGAAAAATTTGTTTAAGTATCTGTGACCTAGGAATGTTTGTCAACTCTATAGATATTGACAATATTCATTATTTTAACTCTGTATTCCATTGCTTCAATGCCACAATTTTATGAACCTTCATAAAATGGTTTTAATGTGTGTTTCTAAGCAGAAAATATTCATATGTTCAGTTGTCATTTCTTCCAACATTTGGATTGGTAATAAGAGTTTAATATCTTATTCAAAATATTGTCATGTATTTTATACAATCAAGTTTTGGATAATATAAAATAAGAATTTAATTTTCAGTTTCATCTTTTTCATGAGTATATTTTCCAAAACTATTATTATTCCTCATTTTTAGTTGGTAGTTATGGTTAAGAAGTATGATGGTTAATGGAATCCCCTTGGAACTTATCTAACAAGAATATTTTGTAATTCATGAAAACCTTGGAAATCCAGTATGAAAGGATGCTTCCCCAAATGTTTTACAAAACGAAGGACTGAGTTCATATTGTTCTAAATCCTACTTTGCAAAAGGACTTACAGTAACTTTAAGAGTTATGAGAACATTATGAGAACTCAAGAGTCATAATTAATGCAGATCAACTATCATAGTAATGGAATTTTTACAAGGATCGTGGGAAGGAAAATAGATAAGTAAATAAAAGAAAAGCAATTTTCCTTTTCAACTGAGCTCCTTCTTTAAGAAGCATAGTAGCAAGTCTGTTAAGTAAGTGAATATTTTCTCTCTTGTGTGTGTATTTGCGTTATGCACACATGTGTTTTGTATGCATATGCTTTGTGAGCATTTAATAGGGCACTTGAATATGTGTTCCTGTGGAGGCCTAGGGTGGCATTAAGCATTGAGAATAGTCTTGAATTTATTTTCTTGTTCCAAGCTTTTCCATTCTCTGCGTTTCAGGGCTGAAATTATAGACTGCCTCCATATCTACCTGGCATTTTTACATTGTATTTGAGAATCCTAAATTAGTTCCTTTTGCTAGTGAATTCAAGGCCATAACCCTGTTCCATCTCCTTAGCCCCAGACTGTACAATTTCTTATCATCAGTAAAGTTATTATTGAACTATCCTAGAAATGATTGGAATGAATAAATGGTAGCACACACACACAGAGACATACACACACACACACACACACACACACACACACACACACACAATTTTGAGGTATTGGTAGTATAATAATATGCAAATTGTCAGCAAACATCTATGAATCAAGGCTATGGTACTCAATTTTCTTTATTTTCAAAGCTATGGTTGATATCGGTGATTTTTTCTGTATTACCAGTTCTGGTAATCAGTTCCTCTGAACCTCACAGATACTCCTAAGGACTTGTGGTTTTCAGATATTGTTTGAAATCAGAAACCATGATTTCCTTTTTACTTTTACCTTTCTACTTTAAGTTACTTTACTACTGGGAATGCAGCACCAAGAAGTACTCTTGTATTGTTCTCAAAAATTTTAATAAAGCACTATTTAATGCAAATTTTGTGAAACTGAAAAATAAAGAATGAAAAATATAGGAAAGGCTCAAGTATCCTTGCAATAATTTTCTATTTATTAGTTTGTAGTTTGTATTGGTATTTAGAATCACATATGCATTTATTTTTTGTTTTCTAAAGAAAAGTTATGTGATTCCAGGATAACCTGTTTTAACTGCTCTGAAACAAAACCTTAATTATTCAGGGAAGAATATGTACTATTTCTAAAATTTACTTATTCATAGCTCATTAATTTGTCAATTTTTGTTCTCAAAAAAACCTTGGACTAGTGAAATTTATTGTAAATGAGATTTCCTTATATTTTCTTCCAAAAAAGTCACTCATCTCTTTTTTTTGTGTTTTGCTTTAGGTTTTTTACTCTTTTAGAGTTTTATATACTAACATGATAAATTTATGATATTTTCACACCTTAATTCCCAGTCCCATTCCCCTTTCTCTTTCTTTTAACCTCACTTTGTTATCCCTATCAATTTTTTCCTGTTTTCTTGTCTTTTCCTATGTGTGGTCCTCTTCAATTCTGTTGCCTTTGACAGAATGTGCCTGCATCCTTGCTGCGGCATGAATCATGTATGAGTGGGTTTACTGCTTGGGAAAGCATCATCCCTCCCACCACCCCCTTCATCAGTATTAACTCTCATCAGTGTCTCAGGGTACTGCGCAGCCTCTTGAGATCATTCCCCTTCTAAGTGGAATTGTTGATAGGACAAATCCTACGTAGGTCTTATGGAAATACATGTCTGCAGTAAATTCATAGATGCATAACCATCATGTCCAGGAGATAATGTCTGCTAGCACCTCTACATTACTTCAGGCTCTTATAATATTGCTGCCCTCTATTCCACAATGTTCCCTAAGCCTTGTGGTGGGTGGTTTAGGTGTGATGTTTAGAATGAGCAGTCCACAGCCACATATTTTCTGTACTTCAACCAGTTGTAATTGTCTGTAATTAACATCTTTCATTGCAAAATGAAACTTCTAGGTTGTGCTCAGTACTGAGGTATAATGACAAATGTTTAAAAAGACAGTTTGATATAATTTCTTTATAGCTAAATCTTTAGTTTGTGCTGCCACTCTGGGCCTGTATCCTCCCTTTCCATAGGTTCTTGTACTGGTTTACGTTACCAGGAATGTGAAGGTGGATGAAAAGTGTATCTTAAATCCAATCGTAAAAATGCTGTTTACTGCCTTCGTCTTGGCACTACTTCTTACCAGTGTGATTACTACAGTTTTCATAGATGGATGGGACTATTAATTGCTCTTCTCCCCAGCATCTTGCATAGTAATTACTGTTACTGTGAAATCTGACTAACAAAGAGGAAGCTTTCAGACCAGTGCTAAGTGTTTTTTTTTTTTGTTTTGTTTTTTTTGTTTTGTTTTTTTAATCCATGTCCTGGGATCAATGGTCAACATGTCAATGCTGTGTTTTCAGAGACAGGGTGAAACTCTCAATTGAGAGCAGAATTGAAAAACTATATACTCATATAGGAGCTTTGAGATCTCCCTTACCAACAACTTATTAGGAGGTATCACATACCTAGAGCATGGAGGAGTATTTAATTGCCTTTAGAATTTGGATCGAGCATCACAGGACATTTTCCATTTTTTTCTATTTTCTTCTTCCGTGGTTTATTTTTAATGATGTTCACTGAAGAAAATACATTGAGATGCAAAGCTATAATCCAGCCTCAGCTAGTACCTTCATGGCCTTGGGAATTTATTTAAATTTTTAAGGCAGAATGGGATTTTCAGGCTTGTGGGTGGCTTGGGAGGACACATAGAACAATAGACTGAAGTACATAGGAAAAAAATCTTTGAAAAATACTTCATGCACATCTTTAGCTCTGTGTATGCAATAAGAGAAAATGTTAGAAGCAACTAATTTTTGTCTATGTCTGAATGTTTTGAAACCCGCTTTTACATTTGGCATTGTCACCCACAAATCTTTGATAGTACTCTATGATATAGATGAAAATTATAAACAGATGAACATCTCATTCTTCTAAGAAATAGTTTACTGAAAGAAAAAGAACTTTATATTTCAATATATTGGCCACTTTTAAATATAAGATAATGTGTTTTATGAAGGGAAAAAATCAGGAAACACAAAGCATTTTAGTTTACACGTAAATGGTTTCATGAAATTTGACATATTCCCAACATCTTATACAGATTTAAATATGTGGCATAGCATTTCATGTTTTTTAAAACAATTACATTAGAATCGTGAAAGCATTTGGAACTCTCATTCTTAAACATTTAGTGCAAATGGACTTTCTAAATATTTATTCATTCTTAATGTACTTTTTCCTAATAGAAATAACTTAATTCTCCTAGATAATGATTTTGTCAAAGTTAGTCTCCTTGTTTATGTTCTGTGTCAAACTTCTGAGTTGTTTTCCTTGCTTATAATGGTTTTAACAATGAATGCAAGTTTTCCTGACATTAGAGATTATTATATGCTGTCATTATGGACAACATTCATTCATTCTAATAGCATGTTCATTATTATAAGGAAGGATAATTATTATTCCTTTTATCTGGATTTTAAATTACAACAAATCTCTCTTAAGCCTCAGTGGATTTCTATCTGAGTTCTCCAGCTACCTTTCAGTTTTATTATTAATTGTAAGTTGTAAAATATTTAAATGTAATATGAGATTTGTACATTATTCCCTAAGTAATTGTATTATGTAATATGATTACATAGTTAAACTATTTCTAAGTATTTAAAGAATTAAAATTTACTACAATTTACATATTTTATACATCTGTAAAATTTTTATAAAATAAGGATTGGATTTAATTCAAGTCACTCTATGCAATTTATTTCTGTCTTTATATACTAATTAGGCCTTTCAAATTTATCCTGCAAAATACATTAACATGCTGAGCTGAGATAAAGGTCAAATTTGAATTGTCTAGAAATTATAATACAGGACTCATAATTTTTTTCCTAAGTAGTAGAAGAACCAACTGTTTTATTTTGCACATGTTATTATTATATTTATCATAAGATGGTATGTTATTTAATAAAGGAAAGATAAGAATAAGTTGCAATGTGAACCGATAGCAATAGTAATGTTTGAGAACTGAATGAAGGCAAAAGAAAATAAATTTCATGTTCATCAGAGCTGGAAGAAGCAATTGTAAGTCCATATGTGTGTCCAACACACAATTCCAGGAAGGAAGCACAGAGAAAAAGGAAAACAAAATATGAGATATATTTACTTTTAAATATGGAGAGTAAGTTTATTTCTAATAAATGCTGTCAAGGCTATTTTTAAAAATTATTTATTAGAGAGTGTGAAAAAGAAAGAGAGAGAGACAAAGACAGAAACAGAGGAAGAGAGATACAGAGAGACAAAGTGAAGAGAGAAAATGTGTATATGGCACAGAACATGTGTGGGAGTCATAGGACAACTTTTGAAAATGTCTCTCTCCACCACGTGGGCTCCAGGGATTGATTGAACTCAGGTCACCAAATTTGAATGCAGGTTCTTCTCACCAATCCGTCTCACCAACTATTCACAACATATGTACTTGGGTCCTGAATTTCCCAAAGTCAAAAGAGAAATGAAAGGGTCTCAATGCCTAGTACTGGGGTGAGTGCTATTGTTCATCTCTCTTGTTCCTTTTTATTCAGCCTATATGATTCCAGGCCATGGACTACTTTGCCCAGAGTTGCAGTGGATCTGTCTGCTCCTACTACCCTAATCTAGTTAATGCACACAGGCATGCCCCAGAGCTTTATTTCTTAAACCATTCTAGATTCTGTCAAGTTGACAATCAATGTTAGCCATTACAAAATATTAGTATTATATGTGAGCATTTACATAATTCGTGGGGAAGACTCAGCCCAGCATATGTGGAACTAGTTCATAGACAAAAAAAAAATAAACTATACATGATGAAGCATAAGTGAGTACTAATGAGCATGCATGTTTTGATTCCTTGCACTCTACTTGTGTTCTGGATAAAATATTAACAACTATTGTCGGTCTCCTCCTGCTGTAACTTTCATGCAATGATGGTCTATAAACTGGAATTATTAACTAATTAAAAACCATCTTCCTTAAGTTGCTTTGATCAGATATTTTGTTTCAACAACTTGCTTTGAAGCAAAAAAGGAGTACTGCTACAGAATCTAGTCAGGATGCAACTGGAAGATAGGAGGCATGTTATATGTGTCTGCTTATATATTTCATTCTAATTTCTAGAGTTAGGAAAATCAAGTGGCTAATTCAATGTAGATAATGTTTTATTTTAGCATTTTCTGTATTAAAGTGTAACTTCTTCATATATCACTGAAGAAGCTTAGAGAATAAAAGTTACAAAATGCTGGAATGAATACAATTTAATACTCTGACATACAGTTAGATAGGTAATTTAAATTTACAAAACACTAAAATTATAAAATAACTTTCATTTACTACTTGCATTGTTTTGGAATTAAATTCCATTTCATATAAATAGAGTACCATCTGAATAACATGATTTTGTATTTTTTCCTAACCATGCATTCTTAAAGCTCAGATTAAATAATGATTGAGAGTTGCATAAAGATTAGTAACATTTTTGTAAACTTGATAGCAAAGAATGAGAGAGCCACTTATTGGGATTTTTATATAAAGAACCAAGTACCTAGCTTTTTTTTTATAATTTTTTTTATTTATTCAATTGTGTGTGTGCGTATGTATGTGTGCGTGCGCGTGTGTCTGTGTGTGTAGAACCACGGACGAATCCAGGAACCACCATGGACGCCTCCACTTCCTCCGCCCTGGGATTCACAGGCTCCGCCCTACCAGGACCAGAAGCGCAGGCCACCCCCGCTTCCGCCTGGCGTCTATACGTGGGATCTGGGATCCGAACTCAGGACCTTCCACCTGCAAGGCAGAGGTGTAACCCCTGAGCCACTCTCCAGCCCCCAAGTGTCTAGCTTTTATTCTTTCTTTTTTTCTCATTTCCTGACATATCACTCTATGTAAGATATTTGAGCTTAAAGTTGTTAAAGATTTCTACATTACCTTAAAAGGAAAATTTTTTCTCAGGAAAACAGCAACATCTATGCTGCCTAGCTGACCCGATGGTCTTGGATTCCCCTGAAAGGTCTTAAATCACAAATAGTAGGAGTGGGGAACATAAAATCCATTTTCTAGACATGCCTGGACATGATGATGTGAAGATAGTTGTATAAATATGACCTACCTGAGCACTGTCAATGATTCCTGACCGTGGCTTATTTTGCTTCAAAGCTCTAGAGAGACAGAATCTACCATGTCTGAGAAAGCATGGCAAAGGTAGAGGATGTAGGTGAGTGGTTCACATTACATCTTTACAGAAGAAGTCAAAAAAGAGAACAGGAAGTGAAGATGGTCTGTAGCCCCTCAAGGCCTGTCTGAAGGCTAGCTCCCTCCAGCAAGACCCCACCTCCTAATCATTCCACAACTTTCTCAATAGGTACGCCAGCTGAGTTACAAGTAATAAAATGCTTAAGTGCATGGGAGACATTTAACATCCATCAAAAACACTTGATAAACGCTCACAATGGAGAGCACTATAAATATGACAACAACCCAACTAGTAGTTCTGCAGTGGGTGTTTTTCTACATGAGTAATTGTCATGGTGATTTTTTAGTATTGCTTGTGGTTTAATTACTAGAAGACAGTATCAGTATCAATTTTCAGATTTTTTATTGTTGTTGTCAGAAAATGGCCTTTCTTTTACGAAACATATCCTAAGAATTTAGCAATGACAATATATCTTAAAACAATCTACCACTATTTCAGTGGAAATGAAATTTCTAGAATTCACTTCAAAATATAATATAAAAATATTTGTATTTGAGTCATATACATGTGCTTATTTAGGCTGTGGTTACATAAGTAAATAATGCTGTAATAAAAAAAGTGTGAAAATTACACAAACATTATTGGAGAAACATAAATCAATAATAATTAGGTTATTGCAGGTCATCATATACATATAAATTCCATATGAGCATTATGCTACTTCATCATATTTAATTATCCCTGGAAGAAATAATTATTCAAAGTACTACTTATCCAGACGTTTACAACATCATGTACATGCATATCAAAATTCATGCTTCTATCAATACGTGGCTGTAAGGTTAAAAATTTGGCTAATATTGCTTTGATGCTTGCAAATTTCAAGTTCCTAGGGTTAAATCAACAAATGTTACATTCACTGCCAACATCAATATTGTTTCATTATGTGCTTGATATATTTAAAAAATGTGTTATCTTTTTTCTCATTTTATAATGTATTTGCCAGGTGGGTATTTTGTAGACTGTTTTATAGGAACCAATTGATTTATGCAAAAGTTGATTATTTTCTTCAATTTCTACTTATTGTTCCTGCTGCAGTCAAGAATAGAATGTATGCCTGTAAAGCTAATACATTTCTATTTTTTGAACCTCATGTTGTGCTTTTGCTTTTGTTTTACTCATGAAAATGCATTGAGCACTGCAAAATTTACATTTTTATGTTATTACAAATAAGCCCATGGGAATCACATTATCATAGAGTCCTAGGGACCTACAGGATCAGCACATTTCTCACTTTAAAGAAATTGAGGTCAATCATGAAGACATGACAGGTGGGAAAAAATGTTGGTCTAAAACATTCTACCGATATTTGGAAAATTTTACATGACAAGTAAATAATTGCCGAACATAATTAATGCCAGGTGTAAAGCTTACCGTCCAGAGTATTTCACAATCTTGAACATGACAGTGTGCTGGTTATTTGTCATTTCCTTTAGCTGCCATTCCACCCTAAGTCTTGTACTAGGATTGAGATGAGTATCACCTTTTCAGATCAACATGCTGATTATTGTTTCTGAGAACAGTAATACGAGATTTTGAGGCAAGGAAGGAGGAGAAGCATCTCTATTATTCTCCAATATCTAGGTCTGTCAGAATTTCCCCAGACAACAGGTATGCTTAGTGCTTTCTCTTCAGTAAGCTTTGCATGAAATCATTAATCCTAAGAGAGCTATCCATTAGCCAGCCTTGTTCTGCAGTGGTCTTTCCAAGGACATGGATCCATGGAATTCATTCCCCAACCTTCTAATCTGTAATAACATCAGTTTTATCTTTTCGTTACTTATTCCATAGATAGTTGTTGTTTTAATGTTCTATCTATAACCAGTTTTTAATACTTCAGTCATTAAAAGGCAAACAAATGGGAATATACAATATCAGCATAATACACTGCAGAAATATTGTTAATATTTAGTTTAGTAAATTAATTCTTCATGAATATTTTATAAGGTATATTTTTATTAATTTTTAAGTCTTATTATGCTTTTCTATACCCTTTCCTTCTCCTGAAAGCTTTTTTCTTCTAAACAAGTATTTTTTTTAATTTATATCATGTGTATGTGTTTGTGTGTGACAAAGAGAAAGAAAGAGATTGAGAGTCAGAGATAAAGACAACACAGGTGCTAGGTTGTACATTTTTACAGGTAACAGAGTTCACAGTTGGGAAGATTATTAATGCTTTTTCTCACTCAGCAGCCTACATAGTAATTTCTGGTACTACAAAAGCTAGTAAAAAGAGAGGAATCTACCAGGTCAGTTTTGACTTGAATTATCTATGCCCTGGGAGCAATGTTAATGATATCTTCACCAATAGGGTCTTATCTTTAATTTCCCATATACAACTTCAATCAAGGTCAATATCCTATTCAGGGATCTCCTTGATCAACAACTAATGGATAAGTATGATGCAAGGATACGGTAATTATCTGTAAGAAAAGGAATCGTTTTTTCCTGAATGCAAAGAGATAGAATTTTTTATTTGAAGCATGAAAACAATGATAGCATTGTCTCTGTACACTTTTACCAATTAATCATTGTATTAATCACATCTTCCAGAGCCCAGGTGTCATCATACCCAGAATCGAGGTAATCTACATTGCTAGTTCACTGCTACTATTCTTTATATTGATTTATCACCGTGGGCATGCTGTTTCTCTGCGTTCTCTTGTAGTGTGATCTTTCTGAAGAGCAAAGAAGCATAACCTGAAGCATTAACATGAAGTCCAAAATTATACATGTATTTTTCAGCACCAGAAAGTGTTTTCTTATTCATGTCTGCAGTATTCCTGATTTCCCTTAATTTCATCTACTGTAGTTTTTAAATTGATTTCTGTGAATATAATATACAAATGAGGATAAAATATGATTTAGTCTTCTATTTTATTGGCTTCAATTAATTAATAAAACACAATATCTTAATGTTTTTAGCACAAACTATATGCCTGTTTGTACTGGTGACATGATTTGAGTACAAATTATATCAGTATCTTCTACAAATTGGGAAACTAAAAGTAATAAACAATTTTAAAACAAGTTATTACTGAAACCAATTTACATTTTTCACTAGTCAGCTAAATTTATGGACCTTTCTTCAAAAACAGTAAGTAGTTCATTTTATCTCAAAATGGATTGTTAAATCAATATCTGTGACTTCTCTGTTTATCATTGAAAACTTTAGGAGACTATATCAGCCTTGTAATCACCAACATGTGCAACATGTCAGTAAATCTTAAAAGAAGGCCTAGTGCAGTTACATGTTAAGAAACCTTTTTTTACAAAGAGTGATTTTTAATAATCTTAATATCAATCATAACTTTAGCTTATAAGACTGGATATCATTTCAGACTTCTGTAATTTGGTCCAAACATGGTGTATCTTGTATTTTAAAATAAAAGACATTATTAGCATATATTAGCAAATACAAATTTATTAGCATGATCATATAAAATTTGTTGCATTACACAGTATTAAGAAAAAAAATTTTGGCTTTCCTTTAAGGAATACATTTATGAACTTAAGAAATGTGAACACTGACAATATGGTCAACCTGCTGTTTGTTTTGTTTCCCTCCCTATTTCTCTTCATATTTTGCCTCAGGAAAAGTTTCTGGTATCTCTTTTTACCACTGAACAGATACAGGTTCTTAGGGGTACAGACTAGGATGTGATATTACAGTGATAAATTAAAGAGATCTTACCTACACTTTTTGCTTACACAGTGTGAGTAGGTAGATGTTAAACAAAGAAACAAGCAGTAAACACATAATTTTAATTGTGAAAAAGTAGTACCAAAAACACAAGAACAGAGTCCTGATGCAAGATATTCCACTGATTTCCCCTGTGCCACATTTCAGGTACCAAGAACAATGCTTAGCACAGCAAAGACAGACTATAAATCTTTCAAAACAAATCATTTAAAAAGGCAAGTTTCTGTTTGCTTTCCAAGAGAATACTTAACTAAGTCTGTCCCATTGTAAAGCAAACCATCCTACTATGAAAACGCACAAATATTCTTGGAGATAAATTACAAGTGAACATGAGCAAAATGTGAACCTAAGACATTTTTTCTGGATCTGTTCCATGTGAATTAATCTGAAAGCCACACTTTTGGCATTTAAAAGATGAACAGTTCTATTTAAGTTCAAGTGTTAAAAAGTAGCTTAATCCAAAACTTGGGTACTAGAGATGAAAACTGACAGGAAATAAATTAAATAGGGAGACATGACATTGCTAAAAAGTACCTTAGATTTGTAAAATACAGGAGTTATTTTAGGGATTTGGGTGTTCTGAATAATGGTTTGTTGTTGGTTTCAGTTTTGTTGTTCCTGCACTGCCCTTGGCTGCATCCTGATCTATTGTTCAGTTCATCTCTTAACCAAATATAAAAGACTGTTTAAGGGAAAATCATAATATAAGAAGAGACTCAAAGTAGATGGAAGAATGGGAATAAGACACAGTAGTGAGGGGTTCAGTCTTCCTTTTGCTGGTTGGTCACCATCTAACTGCAGTCCCTGTACCCTCTCTAACTCGCAAGATCAAACCTGCACCAGGTGTTTAGCTGCTTACATGCAGTACATAACCTTGGCCTAATTTCTCTATTAAAGTGTGTTCTTTTGTTTCCTTTCTTTTAAGGTATTCTTTCCTCTTCTCCCCTATTTATAATCCTTTGTGATTATAGTGGACATTACAGAGATTTACCTTTCAGTATGTCATTAAGTGGGTTTGTAACCAGGATCCACTTATTAGGGTGTATAATATGGCATCTAACTTTCTGTGTCTGGGATACTTCACTCAGTATAATTTCTTCTAATTCCATCCATTTCCATTTCCCATCAAATTTCATAAATTTATCTTTTTGATGGCTGATTATATTCCATTGTATAAATGCACCACATTTTCATTATCCATTTGTCAAATGTTGGGCGTTTGGTTTGATTCCATGCCTTTGCTATTGTAAATAGCAATGCAATTAAGATGGTTGTGTTCCTGTCACTGTAGTGAATTGTTGCATTTTGGAGAATTATTAACAGTAGTGGTACAGCAGGTCATAAGGCA
The DNA here is from genome assembly GCA_023101885.1 of Typhlomys cinereus. Taxonomy (NCBI): domain Eukaryota; kingdom Metazoa; phylum Chordata; class Mammalia; order Rodentia; family Platacanthomyidae; genus Typhlomys; species Typhlomys cinereus. Next base: position 1,107,640 of record JALPQD010000154.1, read on the forward strand.
TTTCAGTCTTTAACTTTTTAGAAATCTCCATATTCATGTCCTGAGTGGTTGTATAAGTCTGCATTCCCCCCAGCAATGTATGAGTACCCTTCTCTCCACATCCTCTCCATCATTTGCTGTTGTTTGTATTGTGGATTAATGCCATGTTGACTGGAGTGAGATAATATCTTAGGGTAGTTTTCATTTGCATTTCCCTGATGGCTAGGGATGTGGAGCACTTTTCAAGATATTTGTTAGACATTACAATTTTGTCCCTGGAAATTTTCCCCAGAAGGGGACTCAAGCTAGGCCATTGAGTCTTGAATCCTTACTAGTGTAGATGATTTAGGGGAAATTCAGTGTCCATGTAAATAGATGCTATGGAGTATGGGAGGGAGAAAGTAGGAAGCACCAAGAAAGGAGGAGGGAAAGAAAGAAGGTGGGAGAGGGTAGGAAGGGAGGAGAGTGGAGTAGGGGATAATACGGGAAATGGGATGGGGGAAGAAGAAGAAAAGGGGTACCTATTGAGCTTGTACATTTAGACAAAAAATGTATAAAAATGAATAAATTAAAAAATACAGGAGTTAAAGGTAGCTCTAAAGTAATGGTTTAGGGGCTGGAGAGGTGGCTCAGGGGTTAAGCCTCCGCCTTGCAGGCGGAAGGTCCTGAGTTCGGATTCCAGATCCCACGTATAGACGCCAGACGGAAGCGGGGGCGGCCTGCGCTTCTGGTCCTGGTAGGGCGGAGCCTGTGAATCCCGGGGCAGAAGGAGGTGGAGGCGTCCATGGTGGTTCGCGAATTCGTCCGTGGTTCTACACATACACAGACACACACATACACACACACACAGACACGCGCGCGCGCACATACGCACAGTTGAATAAATAATAATAATAATAATAAAAATTTAAAAAATAAAGTAATGGTTTAAGTTAAAGGTAAAAATAAGTTGACAAAAGAATTGTTTAAAAAAAACCTGTGAGGTAGGGATTGGAAAGGTACCTCAAGATTTAAGCCTCTGCCTCCCAAACATGAGGATCCGGATTTGGATTCCATATCTCAGGTAAAAATGGCAGGTGAAAGTGGCAGCAGCATGCACTTCTGTTCCTGGAAGGCAAATCCTAAGAATCCTAGAGAGAAGACCAAAGGATCTAGAAGAACAACAATGAAGAGGGTGAGTCCTGAAGTCACTCTTGAGTCTCCACTGACAAATGGTGCCCTCTGGCATAAACAGACAAAGAGGCAGACAGACAGACAGACAGACAGACAGACAGACAGACAGAAAGACACACATACACACACACACACACACAAACAAAAAAAAACACTGAGGTATCAAAGGAACAACTCTCATTTTAATATTCCTATTTGCAAACAGCATTTTCAAGAGTAATTACAATAATCTAATGAAGTAGAAAATCTCATGCTTTCATATTGTGGCAATATGAAGGTACAAGAAGGTATAGGAAGCAAACTTCTTGTGCCAAAGAAATTCTTTGAAAAGTAACTGAAAGGTGAGTGCAATTTTTTGCTAAAATACATTACTTCATTGTAAATTTGATGTAACAGGTAAGAGCCAAATAAAAGCCAAATGAAAATTAGATTTACCAAGGCTCTGTATTTAAATTATCAGTAAAGACAGAGAATGAAAAACTAAAAATGACTCACCCACTGGGATGTGCAAGCTGTTCATCTCAAAAGGAGGGTTTAAGCAATGGACAACTAGAAGCTTGATTTAAAAAAATTGGAAAGGATGGTTAATTTACAAGAATGGCTCCAAATTGTGTTTAAGAGTTGATAGCCTACGGCTGCCTCACAAGTAAAATGTCCTGAGTTTGGGTCCTTGGTCCTCACATAGAATCGCCAGGTGGAAACAGCAGCTGCTTAGACTTCTGGCTCTGGTGGGTAGAGCCTGGCAAATCCCAAAGTGAAGCAAGAAGGAGGTAGAAGTAATCCTGGATGATTCCCAAAGTCCCCCTTGGTCCCTCACAGGGACACACAGCGCCATCTGACTACACACACACACACACACACACACACACACACACACACACAGAAAGAAACAAGTAAATAAAATACATATTTAAAAAAGAGTTGATAGCCTAGACATGATAATTTGCTTTTTCTTATATTTACTCTCTATGATTACATCCTCAACAAAAAATAATGGTTTCATAAGGTACTTAATTTTATGAAAACAAAAATGGTCTTTTAAGTATTTTTAGTGTTTCATACATGAATACATTGAATGTATCATATTTGTACTAGCAATTGTTGGAGCATCAATCATGTGTTAGCATATAGCATCTTCTTCTGCCCTTATCCACACAGACCCTCAGTCTCTTAGGGAAATAAGATGTGGCCTTTTTAAGGGTACTATACTTAGTAGTATAGTAATACAGATTGGACACCAGCACTATTTTGGTGTGGAGAAGCATGTCTATTCCATAATTTCTTTGATTACTTTGAGACTTAGCGTCATTAAAATAGTAATATTTAAATAATTTTAAAGTTCATACTTGATAGTCTATTTTGATTTGATGGTCTATATTCATTGATAGATTTCATCTTGTAGATAGTAAGGCGTGATATTTAAGTGTAATATTGGGACTAAAAAAAATTCTAAAGGCAGAGTCTCAATACTGTGGAAAGAACCAGAGTGTCAATAGTGTTTGGAAGGACCAGAATAACCCTAAATCTGAGTCTTCTGTTTATTTGTGTACAAAATTAGCAGAGTTCTAAAATGTGGTAGTTCTTGTGATTACCAGTCCAAATCACTGCTCTTTAGGATATAAATTAATTATCAACACTTCATTTAAAGAGCTGAAGAAATAAACACCAATGAATGTGTAAATAAATCTGTAAATAAATTACAAATTTAGATTCCTTTCTGGGCCCAAGTCCAAACCAAAATATTCTATATAATCAATCCTGTGTCATCATTCCAAACTAGCATTAATTTTTTCTGATTTTATAGATCATATACTTCCATGTGTTAAAATTTTCAATTTTCTCATCTTTGGATGAAAGATTTTTAATTTTAATATTTGCAATTGGGAGTAAGGAGAAGTAAAGGGCTTAGATTTTAAAAAATAGGATGATATTAAAGTTCTTTCTTGCAAAAAGCTTTTATTTCTTTGAAAATGTTTAACTCATTCATTATAGTTTTAATTACTTAGGTATAGTTGTCTTGAAATTTTTCTCCAACCAATTTGTATGTTTGCAAATATTTTATCAAAGAAAATGTCCAAATGTATGGAAGAGTGTTAGTGTCTCACAATTATTTTGCCCAGTTAAAATGCTAATCATTCATAAGAGCAATAGAAAAACATACACTTTCAAAACGGTGCAAAAATACAATGTTCCAGTGTATCATCTTGAAAACAATGATAAATCCAGACCAAGCACAAAATTTATCAAAGTCATCATTTTCAGATTGTGAACCAAGAAGAATTATCTGCTATATACAGAACTAAGATAAAAAATTTGTAATATATTATACATCCAAAATCAATTTAGGATGATAGTATGCTCATAGCATAAATTTATTATGCCATAAAATTATCAGATGGGGAGGAGCATGAGAAAAATGAATACTTAACCTTCAAAATGAGAAAATGTTTTTTCATATTCAATACTTTTATGTGAGATTCTCCCATTGTAAAATTTGGCTGCTATTTTCTTCTATAGTTGACTCATATTATTATACAGTCCTTCAGGGAAAACTAGTCCATTAAAATAAAGAGGATCCCATAAACTATAATTGGATAATAACCATCTAGTAGGCAAAGAGTTGAAAAACACAGGCTTTGAAAATATCTCCAAAATGTCTTCCATTTTGTCATTTCTCCAGCTGCTATCTCAGTATACTGTAAACAGAGAGGCTGAAACATGACACATTTCTTCCTCACAGTTGCAGATACTGGAAAGCAGAGTTTCAACAGGGTCAGATTATTGGTGGACACCAGTTTTCCATTTGTATGACTTCACATGGAACAAAGAACTACCTCGTCTTACCTGCTTAGAATGGCACTAATCCACGTCATGTAGGTGTCTTCCTCCTGGACTAATCATCTTCCAAAGAACTGATGCCTTGTTCCAACTGTTCCAACATATGACTTTGATCTTTTGAGAGTCTATCACTACTATGTGCTATTTGGAGGCTTTGTTGTTTAATACTGAAATATTGCATGTAATAAAACTACAGAAATAATATCTTTTAGACATCGATGACTAATCACAGGAATTTGAGAAATTGTCTCTGTTCACATTTCTTAGGAATTATAGATTTAAATTTGTTATTACCCAGAATCTTTCACAGTTTTTAGAAAGCTTCATTCACTTTTATAAAATCCTAGAAAAGCATTTACATGTACACTTGTTAAAAAGAATATTTCTTATCTTACATCATATAAGATAAAGGAAAATATCTTCTAATATAAATTGCTATAGTAGAAAATTCATGTTCCTAGAAATGACAAAAATATTGAATATTTTTATAACATATTATATTCAGTCTTAAGTTCAAAGTTGGAAAAGTAAATGATTTGGAAAAGTTTTATTTTTTTTCAATGCCAAAAGAAAGTTTAATTATCCTCGGTTTATTCAAATCACAAATGTCTCCTTTGTCAGTCAGTATGACTTGAATTAATGCATGTTCTTCCCTTCCCCATGCACACAAGCTACTACATTTTCATCCTCAATTGATGCCAAGGTTTGGGGAGGTTGTAGTGTGTTTAGGAGGTTGCAGCAATTACTCTGCATGCTTGATGATAAAATCATGATAAAACTGCTTAACGGAATGAGGAGTTTCTTTACTTGTGATAGTCTGGTTACAGTTCTTAGTCCATTTGGCAGAAGAGCATGCACCATCACCAAAGGGCCGAAGAAATTGTCCACGTAATAGGTGAGACCAGGACAATTCTCACTTGCCAGACCAGCATATCTGGCCAGGTAAGCAAGAAACGCCAACTTTCTCAAACAGCTTCCTCCATTTTATTCATGTTCCCCTGGGATTAGTCCCACCCACCATGGGCTCTCCCTTTCCATTAAACAATCTCCTGCAAGTTTGCTTTGGGCTTAACTACTAATACTCTACAAATGTGCCCCGAGTTCAAATCTTCAACTGTAAAGTTGACACCTGAATCTAACTATGGACAAAGTGGAGCCTGCTAGATGAAGATGTGCCACAGGGGACAGGCCCTGAAGTTTGGTGGTCTGTTCCATTTTTTCTCATTCTTGCTCTTGGTCTCCACCTCCTGGTATCTGCTTGATCTAAAATCCAGCTTCTACCTCCATCCATCATATAAGATACATCATATAAGATAAAGGAAAATATCTTCTAATATAAATTGCTATAGTAGAAAATTCATGTTCCTAGTAATGACAAAAATATTGAATATGTTTATAACAAATATATTATATTCAGTCTTAAGTTCAAAGTTGGAAATATTCTGTATTGTGAGATTTTCAACTTAAGGACTATATCCCCTCTAGAACCATAAACCAAAGAAATAATCACTTCACCCTTACGGTGCATATGAGTGTTTTCCTACAGTACTAAAAAGAAAAGGATGTCTACAAAAGTAATAAAATGCAACCAAATATCATTTATAGAATAACTGACTTCATCATATATATAAGAATTAATTTAGTATGTCATATTTCGGTTTACTGTTTCTATTGTATTTGTTAAGTCCCTGCATAGGGTTGGTAAAATAGCTTAGCAGATAAAGGTTCCTGCCAGCAAACTTGAGTTTGATTTCTGGAAGTCACTAGATGAAAAGAGAAAATTAATTTTCTAATCTTGTCCTATGACCGTCATATATGAGCTATGCCTTTTACCTCCTGCTCACATTCTCTCTCTATCCTTTTCCCTCTCCTCCTTTCTCCCTCTCTTGCTTTTCTTCCTAAATATAATAAGTGGATAATATTCTGGTCTATGATGTTTTTCTTTTCAGCTCGAAAGTATAAAAAAAGATTAAAGGGGCTGGAGAGGTGGCTCAGTGGTTAAGCCTCTGCCTTGTAGGCGGAAGGTCCTGAGTTCGGATCCTAGACCCCACGTATAGACACCAGGGCAGAAGCGGGGATGGCCTGTGTTTCTGGTCCTGGTAAGGCAGAGCCTGTGAATCCCGTGGCAGAGTAAACAAGGAGGAGGTGGAGGCGTCCATGGTGGTTCCTGAATTTGTCCGTGGTTCTACACACACACACACACACACTACATACACACACGCACACACACATGCACAATTGAATAAATAATAATAAAAAAATTAAAAAAAGAAAAAAAAAGATTAAAAAGTAGAAACCAAGCTGCTATAAGGAAAAAGGAGATATTCTTTGTTTTTCACACTCCTTCCCTATTGAAAGGTATACTGAAGTGTGGTTCTTCAATGACCATGACTTCAAGCTATATAGCAAACAATGCACAGTTCATTGTGCCCACCGATAGCTATTTATTTCAATCAACTTGCAACTACAAAATAGGAAGAATGAAAGTATTTGCAAGATATACTAGCTTCAGTTACTCACATCTGGATACATTTTTATTTGCAGATCTGTGTCAATGTGGAAAAAGCAAGGTTAATAACAACAAAAATATAAGAAGATACTGAGAAAATCAGAAACTGTCAACCTGTCAAGGGGAATTCTGTCTGTTAAGAAGCTGAATATTTTATTTTTCTTGTCAAGAATATTAAAATTTATCTTTATTCATAATTATTTTGGGCAGATTCCACATCCAGAAAAAGCAGTTAAACATTTTTCTGACTTTCAAGCATTCTCCATAACCATTTTTCTCACTCATTTCCTAAGTAGATCATCCTCCATGACTGCAATACAGGGAGAGAAGTACATAAATAAACTGTTATGAAAAAGAAAATAGTCTTCTGTAAGTGTCAATTTTAAAAAAGAATTGTTCATCTATTCTTTCTTAATCAATATAGCTCAGGATGATAATCCTCACAGATAAGTCCCAGGGATGTTGGAAACACAAAGAAGAAATGATTCAGAGGAGATGAGATAGATAAAACACAAGAAGCCCCAACAGATCTGGGGTACTTCACAATCTTGGGGAGGTTTCTCCCACTGTCTACTTCCTGAAGCTTTATTTTTGTTCAGGAATGCAAACAGAGGATGGGGATCAAGTTGCAAGCACTGATGAAAGCATTTGTTAATATGGGAAAGGAGAATGGAAATGAGAGTCCTCCCAGCTCCCTGCCCATGCTTAGACAACCAGTCTGTGACATCAGGAGACATCAGTGTTGTGCAGAATTCTTCAGGTAATGTGAATTACCCTCGCAAGGTGGCATCCTCCAGGTGGCACCCTGAACTCTTTTGTAATTTTTTTCTATTTTTTTAATTTGGATGAAATATGCCTAGTACGGAATTTGAGATCTTCCCCGTTTAGATCCAGTTCGGTGGCATGGAGTGGTGCTTCCACATTCACCCAGAGCCTTCACTCCATCCATATCCAGAACATTGCCCACTCCTCTGCCAAAGTTGCAACCCCTCCACCTTCCCCGTACTTCCCCTTCAAGCCCCCACAGCCATGTCCCCTTATCACGCAACATTTATGCTCTGTATTAATTCAGTTCTTCCAAGCAAATTCTTACTGTGGTTAAACTACTTGTCTCAAGTTTATCTGATATAAAGTCTTTTTAGTGTCATGTTCCATGTGGATGCTTGGCAAGATAGATGTACATTCAGCAAAATGGAGAAAACTTATTTTAAATATAATTTGGAAACTGAGTACTTCATAGGAAAATGTATTTATTATGTAAATGTTTGATGATGATGAAAATAACTGGAGGGATTTTGTTGGTTTTTTTATTAAATGCTTTAATCATGGAAGATTTCTCACTATGGGGTAAGCAAGTAGGGTGGTAAGGATATTTCTGTATGTATATTACATGGAATTATATATTAATTCTTGACTTACAATCCAGTGGAAAATATTGTAAAATATCATTGCTATACAGAGGTCAATCTAAAATTTAATTATAAGATCCCTCAGCAGTAAGTTCTGCTTGGGACCTGAGTATTTTATAATTTGTATAAAAACAATTTCAGTTTATAGTGCAACCCACTTTCTCCTGGGAGTTAGACATAATTGCTAATTTTACAGAGAGTTTTCAAAGCCCAGCAATCTTTTAAAAACTTCACAAGGATTAATTACTTTAATCTACATGAAAGTAAGTATGTACATGAGGAGACTACTATAAGAATGGATCAGTAGCTTGACCCTAATCACAGAGTATATGTGTCACAGCTAGAATTTTATCAGTGGAAATGTGGATATACAACAATTTCTGAAACTCCATATTGACTGCAACTTTCTCTGATATCATTTTGCTTGAACTAAGGATAGACAGTTCAATGATATAGCACTTGCTTTTGATGTTCAAAGTGTATGTATATACAATCCTCAGTAAGTGCAAAGATAGAGAATAGAAAGGAAAGTATTGGTTAACAATACTACAAACTGATTCGACAACTACTTCTGATTACTTCCAAGTTTCAAGTCCTCCTATTTTCTATTCTACATAAAATCATGAAGATACAAATAATCATACAATGTAAATTCAATTTAGATGAATTATGCAATTCCTCCACAAAAGCCCAGCAGGAGTCCACAGTAAAAACAGTTGGTCTTGATATTCTTCAGACAAATTAAGCACAGGAAAATACTTCATATATTTTATTTGTTCATTCTGTTTGATCTGATATTAACATATTTTGCCACGTACTTTATCAAAATTTTTGCACATCGTCTCAATTCCTAGTAAGTAAAAATTAATGAAATGGCAAATCATTGCTTAAATATAAACTATTAAAGTACCACTGTTAATTTTACTATTTTTATTTTGCTTCAATAATGTACTTTTTTGGTTGTAGTAGTTTGTAAGTGTATGTGTGGTTGTGGTTGTGGTGTGTTTACAATAGGGCACTTCAGTGTGTGTGCCTCTGGGAGGCCTTCTGGACTCATCCTGGATTACTCTAATTCCTTGTTGCTTTACTCTGGGGTTTCTTAGGCTCTTCCTTCTAGGGTAATAAGAGTGGTCCATCACAATTTTCTGCCCTTGATTAGCTCCTGAGCCACCTTCACAGCCCAACTTTATGATATATGTTAGTCAGTAAAACACCTTGATTCCCCTAATTGTCTTTTCAGAGGGATTTGTTTTCATTTGACATTATTAACATGATTAACACTCTTGACTCATGTTCATATCTACCAAATTACTGTTTGTATGCTTAAGTTCCATTTGTAAGGACATATTCCATACATTCTGTCATGACCAGGATAATGATCCACCAACAATATGCATATGTTAAATAAACCCTATGGATATTTTAATATTACAGAGAAAACAACTTAAAGCTGTACATGGAGTTAAGCTTGGAATCTGCCTGTACCTATTGTTTGGATTTGTCTGCATCTTTCCTGCTCCTGAGTATTGCCCCATGATGAATGCTTTGTTTACATAAATTCTTCATTTTTATTTAGAATAAGTTATGGTGCTGTCGTTTCTTTCCTTCTCACTTTTCTTTATTCTTTTCTTCTTTCCTCTTTCCTTTTCTATACCTCCATTACTTATATTTTGTTTATTTCTTTCCTCTTTTTCTGGCCGCCTCTCCTCTCTTCCCTCCCCTATTTTCATTCTATATTTTAGTTGCAAGGGAGTCATTTACCATAATCTATGAATTTGTAATTCAGTTGTATTTTATGAATATATAGGATCACATGTTAATTCTTTTACTGTGCATTTATTCATTCTGTGGTTAATGGAAGTCCTGATGATTTTCTGTTTCTGTTTTTCTATTAGCTATAAGACTTTTACTAGTATCCATGTTCACATCTCTCTTTGAACATGAACTAATTTTATTTATACTGTCTGGCATATGCATCCTTATTTTATTTAGTAAATATTTCCATTGTCCTTTAAACTTGTGAATTGAAAATTTCATACATGCATACAGCAGTGCATTCCGATTACTTTGCTTTCCACTTTTACTCCAATTTTCCACTCTGTCTTAGTAAGCCCCTCCTCCACTAGAATGTCTTCTCTTTCTGTTTAGTTTGAGGATCTTTTAGTTTAACCAGTGTCACCTGTGAGACCACGAATTTGAAACTGCCCATTGGAGTCTGGTGAGCTTCTTAATAAGTATATAGTTGAAGAGAGTGACTGTCATTGCAACAGAATCCAGCTATATTCAATATTATACAGGGATCTGGAGTCCTCCTTTCTTGAATTTATGATTAACTATGTCTATATTAACCTAAACTATTACTTTAAGCCTAAGACTAAATTTTTGAGAATCCACTTAACCAAAAATAATTTAACATATTGTATCTCATATCCTTTCTTCTATTAATCCTTTTCTCTAATCATTAAACTTTGAGGAGATTATGTAATCATATCAAAATTCAAATTTCATTATTGACACAATTACTTCTTCCTGGAGCATTAGACACTTTTGTTTTTTCTTTCTTAATTTTCTGATCATTCATTGATATTATGATTTATAAAAATCAACACTATATTGACCAAAAGAAAGGATCTTGGGATTGGTTTTGACTATTTCATATCATATTTCTCTGGTGAATTCATTTATCAAGTTGAGTATAAGAAAGGAGAGATTTGTGAAACTTCAGTTCTCATTTTTCTTTTGAATATGATTGAATAATTTCTGCACAGATTTCCTTAAAACTTTTCAGATTTTGATTTATTAGACACAAGACAGTTTAAATAGCCATTTTGTATCTTTTGACATCAACTTTTCACATGCAATATCCAGTTTGTTGAAAGGTTTTTAAGCTCTGGACATATATACTTCAAAAGGAAATTTTAACTGAAATGAAATAAGAAGTTCTCATGGGATAGTTATTGTAGGACAAATTGCAATCAGGTTTCCAGGTGTGCTTTGGCAAAATTATATGTCCCTTGGATGTCCACTAGGATAAAAGTCTTTTTATTTGTCAAATAGAGTTCAAGTAAACGGCTGATATCCCGATCCCTTGAGTATGCTTCTTGGGGGATCTCAAACAACACAGATTTATAACTCATTTCTAGTAACTGGAAATTCTAAGAGAAAAGACCTGGCAGACTCTGCGTCCCTGATGTCTGGGGAGGACTTGCTTTCTTCAAGCTGGTTCTGAATTTCAAAGCAATTCTCCACATTGAAAGTTATATCTAGGGATATACTATTGCTCCTTTTCTTTCATTATTATGTCCATTCATTGTCTTAGAGCCATATTCATCAGCAATTTTTTTATTTTTCATTGATTGTTATTTTTCTGTCCTCATAAATTGATTTAGTTTAATTGAAGAAGCTGTAATTTGGTGCATGATATTTTATTTTATACACTCAGCTTTTAATTAATTACACTTTGGTGAGAAAATAAAAATTAAAGCTTGAGAGCATGAATCAAACTAAATACATAATTTAATGTAATTCTCTATGAATAAAGAAAATTAATTTAAATTAAATCAATTAAATTAATTTCAAAGACTAGAGAATATGTGTCCTAGAACAAGGGAAATGGCTGACATTTACACACTCTTCCACCAAAACATAATTAAATAAAACATCATATTTCTTGATACTGAGGTAGGATGAGGCAGCGCTACATCACAGGGAAACTTGTGGATGTGGAAGAGGACTGCTTACCAGATTGTAGACATAGAATAAAGTGAGTTAGGAAGAGGCCAATGACTGAACAAATCTATACAGGGTATGTCTAGGGCAACCTTCCTTTTCCTCCTAGACATCATATCCTGATAACCAGACCACCTTTAATAAGACAATCAATTCATATAAATCCATTATTCATTAGCTCGTTAATCAAGTTCTTCATCCAAACATGTCCTATAAGCTGTAACTATGGACAGAGTTACATTGAAGTTTCAGGCTTCAACACAAAAGCTATTTTCCAAGGTGGTCTTTATCATATGCCAATGATAACAATGGGAATTTTCTTTATAGTTGTGCTTAATTTATATACATGCATTTTGTAGACAGGCAAATGCATATGTTAAAGCAATAAAAACAAAACATAGAAATAATTACAGGATAAAAATGTAATTCTTATAATGAAGGATTTTTTTATTCTGGGAAAATTATCTTCATAAAACATTACTCATGTGTCATCTGACTACTGTGGGTAAATTGATAAAGTCATATTTTATGTGAGAATTCTTCAGCAATCTATTTATCATTTGGATTCTATCAAATTGAACTCTGATTAGAATGATCCATAAAGAAAAAATGAAGAATTATTTTTAACTTTGCAAAAGGTGAGAATGAAGACTGTGAAATAATGCAATTTTAACATCTTTTTAGGAATTGCATATGATTGTGAAACTTTCAATGATTGCCTTTACATATGAACATTTCATCTACTTTAAAACAATGTATAACAGCATATGGTGCCCTTTTCAGAAATATCTTTTTATCATACAGTGCTTGATTTTTAATAATTAAGAATATATCTATTGTACCTTGAATTTTCAGGCCAAAATATTTGTGAAAGACTGTAAATATCATTTGTATTTGAGAAATATATTGCTTAATTTTATCAGTCAGTATATGTTCTGTTAAGATTACATTAAATTTAGAGCAAATATTTTTCTCTTTAAGTATCATGAATAATATATTTACTAAAAATTGAATAAAAATCTATGTATAGGTGAAGATTATCCATCATCATAGAGTTTTATAGAGCCTTTTTATGCAATCATTATTGAAAAAATTATTGAATAAAATATAGAATATTTTCTAATTTAATTAATGATTTTATAGGTGAGAGTAATGACAGATAATCTGCATTCAGGTGAATATCATTCATTAATTATTTCTGATTGTTCATTTCTCAAATCAAATTATTAAGGTTGACTTACTATCATATATCACGAATTGATACATTTTGCTTCTCTTCTATCTCTATCCATTAGAATAGATAATTGTCTTTTAAGGATAGTTCAACTAATTAAAGTTCACGTTGGCAGGCTGAAATATACACATATGATTTACAAACAAATGATTAGACAATTCTTAAAATCTTCTAGATGGTGGCATGTGCTCTACCAGTGTGTAGCTATTGTGGATTTTGTGAAGAAACTGATTTTATGTGAAAAAATTTTCAAATTTGTTTAAAACTGGCTACACAAATTCAATATGGTGATTATAAGACTTTGGCATGATTCTTTAGAGATACAATGACTGGTAATTCCAATGACTAAAATGTCATTTCAATATGTTCACATATTTTTGTGTGAGTTTTTTATCAATATTACTGATTGGTATGTGGTTTAAAAGTTGAAAAGAGTAGACTTTAAGATCTAAGTTGTGTGCATGGGTACAGCACTCATACTTGCCTCATGCACCACCTATGTGCATGCATGGAGAAACCCAAGTACATATCACATATTACTTCACATATTACTTTCTTTCACACTGTGCTTTATTTCCTTGAAACAGGGTGTCATAATTAGATACAGGTGTCAACTTGATTGTATAGGGTTTGAGTTTCAGGCACATTTGTTAAGCATAGAGTGAATCTACAGAAGATTGTATAGTTGATAGGACAGACCCAGCCCATGGTGGGTGGGGCTATGCCCTGGACAGGTGAATAAAATAGAGTTGGTTGTCTACTTCATTGTGTATACTTGGTCAGACATGCTGATCTGGCAAATAAGAATTGTCCCTCTCTCAGCCATTATGTGGAGATGCTGTGGATAGTTCTCCTAGCTCTTTGATGATGGTACACGTTCTGCCAACTAGACTAAGAACCAGACTATCATAAGAAAATAAACCCTTAAGCAGTTTTGTCATGATTTTATCAGCATGAGGCTAACTACAGCACAAAGCTTCTCAATGGACCTGGAAATCATGTATCTTTCACTGGTGCTGGAACTACAATAAAAATATAATTGACCATGACTGACTATGTGAGTTGAATACTCAGGTCCTCCCAAGCTAATCTAAATATGTTTTAATAAGTTTCCCTCTTCAACATTATACATTTAAGGGTTAACATGAATAGAATTATCACAAAATAATATACGTTGTGGTCTTTCCAATGTATGTAAAGAAAAATGTACTGTTGATAACCATAGTGAGAAATAAAGGCTGCCTAAGCTTTGAATCCACTGTGAACATTTGCATGCTTAAAAGCGAAATAATTATTTTCAAAGGCATATTTTTTATTTTCTGCTCATTATTCAATATCGCCTAGGTACATACATAGATATAGATGAAGAGTATATGTGCTCTATGCTTGTGTAAGCACAAGTGGGTATGAGTGTGTGAATTTGTTAATGTTTGTGAGGATAATGGAAGTTGATGCTGAGTGTCTTCCATTATTTTTCTCCACCTTATTCTTTGAGCTATGACACTCACTGTATCTGAACTCACCATTTTAGCTAGATTAGCTGCTCAGTGAGCCCCCACTTTCCCCACTCTCTACAGCACCGAAATGATAAACATGCAGTAAATAATTTACCTATGGACCTATATCTCTAGCTCTAAATATTATTTATTTTAAATTTTTTATTAGCTCTCTAATTATAATAATAATGTTTTTATTATACTATAACTATGTAGAGACATCTGTTTTTCATATGTGTTCATTTTAATTTCATTTATATATCAAAATAATGCAAATTTTTCATTTTTCATTTTTTACTATTCTGGTTTAATTTTAGAACAGAGTATTTTCTAATGTGAGAAATCTGTCAATATATGTTTATGTCTGCAATATTTTAAAATGATAACTCTTCTATCTGTTAAGTCAGCAACACTAAAAGTATTCTACAAATAAAAGTGTATTCAGATTTTTTTAAATTTTACTTTTAGTGGTTGATTTAATCTGTCATTGAATGACATAAAAGCTATTTTGTAAATAAGACAAATGTCTAAATTAAGAAATAGCCATCATTATTATCCTATAAGTCAAACTACTAATATTATTAGCAAGTCTGAAATCTTATGAATATAATTACATATATATGCTATGATAACATTTATTCAAAGAAATCAATAGATGATCATTACAAGCAATTCTTTAATATTAGTTTATAAGGGCATAAAATTTATTTGTAGCATTATGAAAAACAAGAAATTTGCTAATTTTAATTGCACTTCATTGAGAAACATTGGATACATTCAACGCAGACCTTTATACCCATTAAGAGGTTATGTAGAGGTGGAAGACATAGTGTGTATACCTCTATTCAATGTCCTTGCGTGTGTTTCCCTCCTAAAGTTTTGTTATGAAACTTGTGGCTTCAGAATGCAGAGAGAAGCCAGACCTCACAATTTGGAAGCGCTAGTCCTTCAGCTTAATATTAACTAATGAGTTTATTCATTTACAAATGGAATTACTACTAATGTTGTAATTCATGGTAGGCTTGAAAAGTTCAATTTCATAATGTTAAAGGTACTGTACTCTATAAACAATCATAAGGATGATAAGTTTATTATTGAATTTATTAAATTATTATGAAATTAATTTTTGATAACGGTTAAACTTATTTAATGGAAAAATTGCAAATAGACATATCAGCTTAAAATGTATTTTAAAATATTGCTTATCAAGTGTTCAGAATCTGCAGAAATTTTGTTTCAAGTAATCCCACACATGATTGATGAACAAACTGAAAAAAGCTGCATTGATTATAAGCATTCTTTGCTTTATTGAGATATGAAAAACGATGTCCCTTTTAACTGGCAGTGAGAATATAAAGAGACTCCTGAAGTCCTCACCTAGTTATGCCTCCCTGTCCTGGAATCTGTTGAGAGCATTTCTGAGGAAAGCAAGCAAAAACAAAGAAGTGCACTTCCTACAGCTTGCACAGTTCACTCCAGGGAAATCTCAGTAGTTTTCATCATAGAGCAAATTGAACGAGGGAAAAATTAATTTTCTCATATAGTAGGATCATTTAAGCTTTAATAGAAATGAAGTGAGTGAGCATAGGGAAAATAAGATCAAAAGAAACCATTAGTTTGTTACCAGTGTGAAGTGACACAGTGATCAGTAATAAGATCTCTAAACAAGCACAGTGTATTCTCACAGATAAAACAAAAAGCAAAGTAACAAATAAAATAACCACTTCACTGTGCTGAAGAGATGGCTCAGGAGTTAAGATTCTGTCTTGCAAGCAGAGAATCCTGAGTTTTGATCCATACCCCACTTAAAACGCCAGGCAGAAAAAGCAGCTGCCTGCACTTCTGCCCCTAATGGGAGGAGCCTGGGAAATCCCAGAGTAAAACAAAAAGGAGGTGGAAGTAATCCAAGATGATGCCAGAAGTCACCCTTGGTCTTTCACAGGGACATGCAGTACACACACACACACACACACACACACACACACACACACACACACACACACACACACGCACGCTCACACACACACACACACACACACAAACACAAATATATTTTTTTAAAAAACATTTTGCTGTCAATTTCCAGAAATCACTTGTTTTTATAAAACTGATACAGTTAAAGGGGCAAGAAAATAATGAACATATTTTCTTTAGAATTAATTATATTTTTTGCATTAGGAATTTTACAATTTTGCAAAAGATAACAAATTTACCATATTGTTGTAACTTAGTTTATTTTCATTTACTATTTAATCTATTTATGTTACTATTTTTAAAAGAGAGGCAGTATGGAAAATATTAAATTTTTACTCACTTAGTTAACAGGTATTTGATGAACATTGATTATTCCAGGGAAGGTTCCAGACATAACAAATCCGATGAAACAAATCTTTTAATGATGCAAATTTTCTGTGAACAGAGGTCAACCACAATAAACAATTAGGAATGTTCAGTATCCAAAAAAGACTGTAATTAAAGCACATGTTAATAAAACTCAAGACAAAGGAAAAAAGGCATAGTGGGAAGGAGGTTTGTGTCTCCAACGTGTTATAAAGCCATTGGAAAAAGGTTGTCTAATTTATCAAAATGTTAAAGACTGCAGAGCAAGCAAGTGTATGAGGCATAAATAGCATTAACTTAATTCAGTGCATTTTTAACTTTTTGTTTTTTATGACTATTGACTGTGATTATAGAGTTTATTTATGAGTAAAGGGAACTAGGTTAGGCATGTGAACTGTTAAGTTGTCAGCATTTGCAGGCAATTCTACAGCAGGAAAATCAGGAAGATGAAGATGCATGAAAATCAATGAACCAAACCAAAGAGAGATTGCAAAAATCTCCATCCCAGCACTGAGCCTCTACATACTCTAATATTAGCATGCTAGCATACTTAGCTGAGGAGACCCTACCAAAATCTATTCAGAAAAATTGGCAGAAAACAGAGAAACAAGTTCAATGTTTGTTCTTGTGTGTGATACACAAGTGTTTCATACAAAATTCAGATAAATGTTTGCATTCTTCTACAGCAATATATGGTTCCTCAATTTATTTTATTGTAAAAATTCATGAGAAAATATGACCATGTCTCTTTCTGCACTTATGAAATTGCATTATTAATGTAAAGAATATTTATCACTATGAAATTTCATGTGCAAAATATAGTTTTATGTGCAAGATATCTCATACATAGAGATTTGTATGCCTTCCTGATGGTGGCCTATTTGCATATTAATAACACATTTAAAATATAAAGAGTAAGTTATTTTGAACTGACACTCCATTACATAATGTTTTTGATATGGATGGAAAGGAGAATGCTGGCAAAAGCTAAATGAGGTTCAGGAAAATATTTATTTGGTAAAATTTGTACAAATACATTTGGAGTTTATTAGAATAAATAAAATGGAAGTAAATAATAAAATGGAAAGAAACTAAGACACAGATTCTATGGGAATATTTTCCAAAATCTTGTGTCAATGGTAGAACTAAAATATAAATGGATGGAGTGGAGTGTAGTTTATTTTATCTTTAAGTATTTGAAGAGGCAAATGAAGCATATTTCGATTTTTTCCTGTAAAATAAGAAAATAGAAAAATAAGATAAATGATAATAAAACAGAAAACAAAAGTATTTTCAACATAAACAGAAGTTAAAAAATAATAACATTTTTTTCCTCAGGCAAAAAGGAGAAAAGTTTCCCCTTCCTTTGTAACCACTTATAGATGTCTAGGAAATGCAATTCTTCCTTTTCCTCTTGAGTGGAAATGAAAATCATTTTTCAAGATAAATTAACAACTTGCTGATTTTTCACCCTGAAAAGAATTTTCTCAGCAATTTAGAAGACATGTATTGGAATGTAGCAATCATGGTACAGTAAGCTACTGCCTTCTACTTTTGTGAGTAATTAGAAATATTTTTTAGGTGCTCTATATCAAGCTGCAAAACACCTCCTTTCACACAGATCAAGTTTATTTTTACTTTGGAAAATGTCAACTAGTTAATACTTATGGTCACTAAAATCACAACATGAATTTAGGATAAAATATACATAACAAATTAAGATTTTTTTGAGAACATACATGAAAGGGTTGTATCATCTTGACTTATATAAAACTATAAAATTTGTATCTTTGCAGTCCATTTAACAGACTGGCAGTAAATTGCAGTGCATTTTGATTTAATACTGATTTGATAATTAAACATTCTTCTCTCCTCCTTTACGGACAGATGTCTGACTTGACTCGCAACTGTGATTTTTCCATGCCTTATTAGCATGGAAATTATGTGAAAGGATTAGCTCTAGCTAACAGTTCAGGTTTTCCACCCATGTGAATGCATAAAGGTAATTCTCAGAAAACTCTTTTTAGATTATTTCTCTTTTCTCATTGTTTTTAAACCCAAGCACTTCCAACAAAGGCAAGTAGGACGTGTTCATGGTTTGAAAGTGATCAAAAGTCTGTTTGTAACTTGTCACTTAGAGAGTGAGAATATGAAGTTGAATGGGCCCAGATCTCATAGATTACATTAAGGTTCACATAATCATGGTAATTATTAACTTCATCTAAGATGATCCATTAAAAAAAGTTTTTTGTTTTCTTTTTTTCACTCATACGAAGTTGATAAGTACCCCATTGCCCTCCTTCCCTCCCTTCACTGCTCCCTGGACCCTCTTGTTCTCTCCCTCCTTTTCCCCTTCCTTTTCCTTCCTCCCTCCGTTTTTCCCAGTGCCATCTCCCCCGCCCCTATTCTGGAGCATCCTTCACTGTGCATGTCAAACTTCCCTCTGAATCCTCCTCTCTGATGAGGTTTAAGGACTCAGTGGCATTACTTATAGCTCTTTTTGTGGCTGTTAATCCCTTGCCTCTAAGCATCCTAGTGCCTGTGATCCATGCTAGACTTTGAGGATTCAATGATATGTTGATAATTGTGCAGGTCATGCAAAGTCCTGTTTATGATTACTTCAGCCCTAACTTGTATGGAGTATCCTGCATATCGTTGCTCCTTCCCATCTTTAGGCTCTTACAATCTTCCGTAAAGAGGTATTTTTTAAAACACTCACTTTTCTGCAAAAATGTGGCTTTTGCAGAATTATTAAGTGAGTAAGATGAGGACCAAAGGCGGAAAGTGAAATTCAAGATTTGCATAATTGAATTAGAATTTCTGGTTATTTAAATATAAGAAATTATTGGCCATCCATACTTTAGAAATCTAATAACAGATTGAAACTCACTATCTCTTGTTTTATTTCTTGTTTTTGTACTGTATGGCATTATGGGCAAGGGAAAAGTTCTCAAATCCTATGTTCAACTTAGTGCCAACTATCTTAACTTGCATATATATGAAAAGAAATTGGGTCATGTATTAATCTCATACTTTGATTGTTGTGAATATGTGACCATAGCAACTTAGGGAAACAAGGAGATTTTATCCTTATAATTTCCTATATTAGGATGGCAGGAGAATTCATATCAATGTCAAAAGAAGAGTGAACTGCCTTCTTCATATACACAGGAAGGTTCTTAAAGAAGGGCATACTTTCCCACCAGGTGGGGAGCCAATATGCCTGATTTTCAAAGAGCTGAAGCTAGTGTTTCCATTACATACACCTTCTTAGGAAAAGGTTCCACCGCCTGTGCCTCCATCTTCCAACATCAGTTAGATAGTACCCTACAGACTTACTTAGATATGAATGTTAACTAATTTTTCTTCATAGATGTGCCCAAATAAAAGTTCATTTCCAAATTTTCATCTAAACCTAACTGTGAATGGTCAAATATTGAATCTATTAATATACCAAAATTAAAAGAAAATTTAAAATCTATTGCACTATATGCATCAATAATGAATAAAATGAACATTTGCCACAATAGCCAAGAAATGGTACTAGCCATTATGTCTAACATTGGAAAAATGGGTAATAAAAATATTGTAGATATTATAAAAATGAGCATGTGCTATTTAACTTGAAATTGTTATCATAATCCATTTCCATATTATTCAAATATCACATATGCCTATAAAATTATATTTCTATGGAAATAATAATAATGATAATGCTAGTGATAGAGACTCAACTTTCTTTGGTCCAACCATCTATATACAAGTCTAACAATTATGTATAAAGAGTCATGTAATACAATAAATGATTTTAAGGCTTTTGAAAATAATAATCCAAGTTATCATCTCATTATATTACACTTATATTTAATTTATATATAAATATATAAAGGATACAAAACTGAATTGTACACAAATAATATTTCTACTGCTAATTACTTTTGTGAAAACCTAATAGGAAATAAATACAATCATGTGAAACTAAAAATAAATGTCTGTTTGGAAACTCTGATCTTAATTTGGAGATCAAAGATATACATTCACTACGATCCTATCAAATTTGAAGTCATTGGCTTATACAGGAAAAGATAATTAATAATATCAACTCACTTTACCATATTAATTTTAAAGTTTCATAAGTTGTAATTTTAGAGCTTGTGGATATTTTAAACATACTGTTCTTTCAGCCATTCATTGTACAGTGAGAAAATTGACACTTCATGAAGTATAAACTGATGGTCTGAAGACAGATATTATCTCTCCAGTGTTTATGTCCATCATATCATCACTGTATTAATAATAGTGAGGGATCTTTTGGCATGCAGCCTTAATTATGTTTTTTAACCTATGACAGTCAATATTTCTGCATTTCCCAAGATATATAGTGCTAGTGATCCAGTTTCTACAGACAGGCCTGATTACAGTCTTATCGCAAATGAAGCAGATTATGTTAAATGTTTATTGGGAGCACAGCAGGGATTTGAGCTGTTTGTGGATGTGTGTGCTCTAGATTATAAATAAATCCCTTCACAGCACAACACGGCAACACAGCAACACTCAGCTCTCCCAGTGACCTTAAATGAAAAGCCCCAGGCATCTCCCCTCAGCCACTTGCTCATTCCATTTCATAGCATGGTGGCTGATAGAAGGAAAAGGGAACTTTCACTGCCTAATCACTTAAAGGTAAAGGGAAAAATACAAAAAAACATTACTTTACTGGGAGAAGGAATAGTGGGTAAGGCCTAGACTGAAAATAATGACTGTATAAAAGTCAATGATTTACGGGGCTGGAGAGGTGGCTCAGGGATTAAGCCACTGCCTTGCAGGTGGAAGGTCCTGAGTTCGGATCCTAGACCCCAGTGGAAGTCAGTGCAATGACATCAGATGAAATATGTGAGCACATTTGAAAATGAAAACCACCTAAAAAACAATACTTTTATTGCTATGTTTGTCACATGTAGGTAAAATGTTCTATGCCTAAGTCCAGTAAGAAAGTCATCTTTGGGAACGCAACGTTTGAGCAAAGTGTTATCAGTGCATTTCTTGCTTGAAAATTTGTGATGCAATTGTACTCCCAGTTACTGAATTTCATTTTCAGTTTTCCACGTCACTTCTGAATAAACTTATTTCATAGAATTTCTTTAACTTTATATCTATTTTGTGTGTGAAAAAGAGAGAGAGAATGAGAGAGAGAGAGAGAGAGAATCCAAGAATATGTACCACAGTACACATGCAGAAGCAAAGGACAGCTTGGTATACACTCTCCATCCGCAACACGGACTCCAGGGATTGAACCGTGGTCCTCAAGTTTAGTAAGAACTGCCTTTACTTGATAGCCACGACAAGGGCTTTATTTTAGCTTTATTGAAACTTAAACATAATCAGTGTTAGAGAGATTTTAACTTGACATTTAACTGACAGAAGCATTGCATGTACATACAGGGTTAGGGTGCTGGCTCAATGCATGTATACATGAAGTGGTTAGTTCTATATAATTAGAATTTCCATTCCTTACATTAGTGACTATTTTTGTTCATTTGTTACACTTCAATTTTTTCAATTGTTGTTCTATATGAAATATGTAAGAAATTTTTTCCCTCATGTTAACTTTATTTTGATATACATTTTCTGAGCCCTCTTCCCATACTCTTTGTAAAAATTGCAGTGTTTGCATGGTATTAATCAGTATTTTATTTTTTCTAAGTATCAATCTTTTAAAAGCTTTATCTGCTTATTTCATTTCACATAACCTATTCCACATTCACGAGTTTTGAAACATGTATCAAACATTTTATCCATTTATCTCTCAATAGATACCTATCTTGCTCTGTATATTAGCCACTATAAATAGTGTTGCAATACTGTGAAAGTATTCACAAATTGATTGATTGATGCCTGATAAACCAATACTATCTTAATCAAACATACCCAGGATGGGAAAATTTGATTATATAATAGTCTAGTCTTAAGAGTCTTCAATGAATTTCCATACTGTTTTTATTTCTATCAACAATGCATAAGCCTTTACCTTTATTAACCTCTTTGTCAGAATTTTTTTATATGCTTTTAGTAAATCATTCTAATAAGGATTATATAACTCATGATGGATTTTATACTAATGTGTCTATTTGTAAGTGACTGGATTAAGTGTGCTTACTTAACTTTAATCTTCTATACATTATTCTGATAAATTGATAAGATGACTTGTCAGTTTGGAGGTTGGTAAGATGTCTGATCAAGTAAATGAAAATCTGGCAATTTTAGGCTAATTTGAAGAGACTACAAGGTTGAAAAATAGTTGATTTCTGGTTGGTTAAAATCTGACTTCCAAAATATGCCACGGAGCACATGCATTTCTCTCTCTCTCTCTCTCTCTCTCTCTCCTTTTCAAAAGATGGTCTTCAGTGGAAACCTTGGGGTCTAAGGCTGGATAAGGGAAAGGAAATGCCACATCAATGGGTGGCCCAGAGGCAACTTGGTACGCCACAGAGGCCTGAACCCCCACAAGAGTAGACAAGCCAGAGTGATCCTGGTGATCCAGAGAAGCATACAGCCAAGAGAGTGGGAGACAGTGGGAGAGATTGATGCAGGGAAAGGACGGAATGGGAGGGAGGGAGGATGGAGGGAAGCAGACATGAGTACTCAAATTGCACGTAAAAGTAGAAAAAAATAATAAAAAGGTGGTCTGCCAAATTTTGACGTGTAGATCAGTCCTTGATTGAATGAGTAAGTTACCAAATTTGTATTGTACTCTTCAAGGTTTCATTAATATCACTGTTGAATTTTGGCTTCTGCCTTGGAAAAGCTTCTTAGTGTGGCATCGTTCTGAGAGCAGTGCTCCTGAAGAGATACCAAACAATTGTTTATCTGCCCCAGAAAGAAATTCAATGACAGACCAAATACAAGTGCCAGTGTCCAAATAGGAACCCATTAGCAAGCTGGGGTGCTTACAGGAATAGTGATGAGAATAACTTGCCAGAGTTAAGATGATTCAAAGGCAGCTCCGTCACCAGAAAGACCCTGCCCGCCAGCATGGGTAAGACAGTAAGTGTAATTCTGGAGCTTCTGCTACCTGACTTGCTCCTAGGAGAATCTTCTACACATTTTTAGGTTGCTTCCTGACTTATCTCAGACTTCTGGAGTATCCTTCAGGCTTTGTTGCTGCTAAGTAGTCTCCTCCAGATTCTCCTGTGCCAGAAGTTATCCACTGCTTTTCTTCCTCCCAGAGGAAGTCTTCTCTAAAACGTGATATTTTCAGGGACCTCCTGAGCCTCAAGAGCTGCTTCATGAGCCTCATCCAGGATGGGACTTTCAAATTATTGTCTGATATCATCTTTAGTGTAGACTGCCACAAAGTGTAAAATGGCATTAAGCCCAAAGGAAAATCACCACACAAAAAAAAGAAAGAAAAAGAAAGGAGTCATCACATCTCTTTTGCCCATTTTTATGCTCGTCTTTTCTCTCTGATTTTATCCATAAAGCATTCGTACTTACCTTTGGAAACATTTCACCATGGATTTCTTCAATATTTCATTATTTTAGACATTAAATACAGGTCTTTAATTTATTGTGAAATGATTTTAAATATGGGGAGAGTTAAGGTGTAGGGTCATTCTTTTGTTGCTGGTTACCCACTTTTCCCAACACTTTGTGTTGAAGAGGTTACTGTATATTTATCTCTTTATGGATGAACAGAATGTTGTTATGTGTGTTCACTACACTTTACTTGTCTGTTCATTTATAGATTGATTTCTAGGCTGCTTGCATTACCTTGCTATTAGGAAAGTGTTTCAGTAAACTTGGGGGGTTGGAAGTATCTGCAGGAGGAAGCAGAATGCTTTGGATACATGCCTAGATTTTGAAGAGCAAGTCACATGACATATTTATTTTTAGTTTCTTGAAAAGCTTTCACATTGATTTTTGCAAGTATTGTACCAGTTTATATTCCTACCATGAGCTAGCGAGGCTTCCTCTTCTCTGAACTATCCGGCTCTTGTTATGTGTCCTTATATTTATCATTAGTCATTCTGACTAGTGTGAGATGATTTCTCAAATCGGTTTCAGTTTTCATTTTTTCTTAAGTATGCTGAACAGTATTTCAATTTTTTTAAAAAATAATTTTTGAGAGATAAATACTTTTTTGGGAGAAAGAATAATAAGAGGGAGACAGGGAAAGGGGAGGGAGGCAAGAATGAAGGGAGAGAGAGATACACAGTCTCAATAGGCTATATGTCAGGGCACATAGGTAGAGGCCTGAGAAGAGGGAAAATTCTGGATGTCAGTTCCCTCCTTTAACCACTTGGACTACTAGGCATTAAACTCAGATCTCTAGATTTGAGAACAGGCACCTTACCATGAAGCATCTTGAAGGAGCCTCCTTTCAAGTATCAATTGGTTCTTTGAACTTCTTTTTAGAAGTATATGTTCAATGTGTTGACCCTTTTATTGACAGGATTTTTCTAGTGTTTATTTTTGCAGTTTTTTTGTATTCTGGATATTAAGCCCTTATTAGAAGTATATCTGTCAATTTTCCTGTTCGTTTTGTCTTCCTAATATCATTGGGTTAGATTTTGCATTTCAAATAGGCTGCAAGTTCAGTTACAAAATTGATTTAATCAAGTTCATGAGTATGCTGAACAGTTTTTCAGCATTGTATTGTGGGACATTGACAGAAATATTTTTTAAATTATTTTTTTAAAAAAGTGATTTAAATTTTTTTTAAAAATTGAAATTTAAATTTTTTAAAAAAATAATTTTTAGGGGCTCGAGAGGTGGCTCAGGGGTTAAGCCTCTGCCTTACAGGCAGAAGGTCCTGAGTTAGAATCATAGACCTCACATATAGACCTCGGGCGGAAGCGGAAGCGGGGGCGGCCTGCGTTTCTGGTCCTGGTAGGGCGGAGCCTGTGAATCCCGGGCGGTAGAGTAAACAAGGAAGAAGTGGAGGCATCCATGGTGGTTCCTGAATTCCTCCGTGGTTCTACACACACACACACATACACACGTGCACACACGCATACATGCAAATTGAATAAATAATAAAAAAATTGTCTTTAAAAAATAATAACTTTTAAAGAGAAAAACAACTTTTTTGACTACCATGAGGAATTCTGAACTTCCTGGTACATGCCTCTTTAATTCTTTAAGTTTCTAGAACATTATGTCAAATATGATGTAAATTAACATTTATGGTAACAAGTGTTTGCTAACATATTTGTGGGAAGTAATCTGATTTGTATAAATTTGGTCAAATTACTGTTTCACTAAATGTTTTCCTTTTCCTGTACTGATAATGATGTACTGTAATGATGATAATGAATCATGTGAGGAGAGAACAAAGCCTTAATGAAGGGCTAGGGATATGACTAAATGAATAAAGCCATTGTTACAAAGATTTTTGGATCTAGATTTGATCCCTATCACCCACATTAAACAAAAAAGTTACATGTGTATAATCTCATTGGTGGAATAATAGAAACAGGAGGATCCCTGATACTTGCTGGCTATTGAGTCTGTCTTAATCCACTTTTACTGGTTACTCTTTCTGGTGCTGTAAGACACTACTGAGACTCAAACGATTTAAGGAAGCAAGGGAGATTTACTCAGCTTACGGCTCCAGAGTGAAGATATAGTCCATTAAGGCAGGGAAAACATCACAACCTGGCAGAAGCTTAAGGCAGCTAAGGTCACTTCCCTCTTGGAGACAAAGAGCTGCAAAACTGCAGACTTCAAGAACCAACCTCTCCCAGAAGCAGAGAGGGGCAAACCAATCTCAAAGTCCACCCCATGAAACTGTTTTCTTCTAGCAAGATTCCATTTCTTAAAGATGCCATGGCTTTCCAAAATAACTAAAAATTTAATATATTTGCTTTTGGAGGGCAATACACATTTAAAACCATGGCATCAGTTTTGTAAGAAAATCATATACACACACAAACACACACACACACACAGATAAAATTTTCAACAAATCTGATCTTTCTTTTATAATCATCCTCAGAAGTGTCTACAGTAAAACGGTTAGAGAAAAAATGTGTAGAACATTTCTGACAAAAATATTTAATTTAAAGCTAGAGTAAAATATTTGTATATCAGATTATACTAGGAAATAATATAGCACAATTTTCAAATATATTTAAATTATGCAAAAATTTTCTAGGACAGCACGGTGATTTTATGTAGACAGAGTATTAGAAAGATGAATTACTTCTGCTAACTATCTGAAACAAACTTGTCTAGCAGTAGCAGAGGTGATGCATTTCACAGATTTTTAAATATCAAAGTCTTCTTTATGTAAACATAGTGAAATAAACATGTGTATGACATGGTATGAATATAATTTTGCTAATAATATTATTAAAATGATGTCTTTAGAAGCAAATAAAATGTTTTGAGTGAGATTTCTCATACAAGCTTTCTTTGTCCAATATGACTATGATTGGAACGTTGAATACATCTTGACAGCTTACCTTTTGAAAAATTGCATGCTTAAGCTATCTCACATAGCTGTCAATTTAGCTTACAAAAGAACTGCCAGATGAAATTTGCATAGTGCTTTCATTCCTCATCAATTAATCCTGGCAAGCAAATCAATCAAGCAATCATGATAGACAGCTACAAATACTGAATGGAAAAGAGATTTTGCTCCCTCTCATGGTGGGGTTATCATTCTGGTGAAGGTAATCATTCTGTTGAGTGAAATATAGGGAAAGAATACTTGATATTACACAGGTCTCAGTATCAACAATTAAACTCTTTTCATATGCTTTCTCATAGTTTTAAAAATATTTTTGATATTGCTCAATGTATGTCAAACTCATTGATAACAAGAACTTAAGATATCTTCTAAATATTTGAAATACTTTCCATTTCTAGATAAACAGATGCAAATGAATAAAATGATAAGGAAAATATAACCATAATTAGCCCAGGATATTAAAGATTACTCTTTGATATGACCTTTTTAATTAAAAGTTGTATGATGCTGTACAGATGTATATATGTTTCTTCAAACATAATAGTACATAACAAGAGTAGTATTGAGTTGGAAAATGAGAAAGCATATTACAAACATACAATTTACACAAAACAACCATTTTCATTCAAATTTTAAATATATAACAAAATCATATCTTTATATGTATAATTTATATTTAAGGGAAAATATACCTATTAAGATTTTTTAACTTTATGCAAATGTGCTTAACATACTAATTTTCTTTATTTTATTTTTATGTCCATGCCCTCTTTGCTTTCCTTCCATCTCTCCTTTTCTTCCCCCTTCCTTCCCTTCTCCTATCCTGCCATGTCTCTCCTGACCTTATGTCTCTCTGCATGTGTGGACCACTGGGCTTCCTTGGGGTGCCTATTATCGGTAAGGGAAAAGGTCTCTGTGGTAGATTAATACAAATTTATACAATCCCTTTGGAGATTATTGTGTAGGTTCCTGAAAGTTTTAAATATCAAGCACACTATTTTTTATTGACTTTCCAAAATTTTGTGTCTTTATGTTTGATGTTGTTTCACATTAAAAGAGCTCTTTAAAGGAGAAGAGGACTGAACTTTTATGACATATAATAATCCTTTCAAAATGTTAATATTTATGGCCAATCAAACCTTTCAAGTGTGCATCTTAATATAAATAAATAAAGATAATGATAATTACATATATTCTGGATACTTTTAATCAATAGAATGAAAATTCTGCCTTCATATGAAGAACTAGGGAAATGGCTAAATGGCTTAAAGTGCTGTCATGTTTTGACTGTTGTCCTTCAAAGTTTCAAGTATGTGAATCCTTAGTCAGTGCTCGAAAAGCTGTTACAACTTTAGGAAGTGAATATTTGCCAGAGGAAGGCGTGCCATGAGGGACAGAGTTTGAGGTTTTGTCAGCTCTGCCCAACTTTCTGTAGTAGGCTGCTGTTAAGTTCTCTTTCTTGCTCTCTCAGGCTCCAGCATAGATGTGACATGATTTGCCTCCAGTTTCTGTTGCCTCATTTAGCTTTCATCCCATAATGAATTATATCTCCCATCTGGAACCATAACTCAAAAAAATCTTACATTCTCCCCTTAAGTTACTTAAGGAGACACAAGGGAGACCCAGCCCAAAAGAGTGTGAGTATTGAGGGAAGATGCATAGAAAGGGCAGAACTGAATCCCTTTGGAACTGAAATGAATAGAAGATTATTCCCCAATATCTCCTCCCAATTCTACATGCACATGCATTCTTAAGTATTTAAATCTGTACATACAGGTAAAACCACATACAAATATGCATATACCAATTCATGAATAAATATAAAAATATGTATATGCATATAAATGTAAACAGATAGACATATAGAAAGATATAGACATTCATATATTTAGAATCATGGATGTATATATATATGTGTATATATATATATATATTACAAATGATTAAAACTTAGAAGATACAATCATTGAGAAGACCAAAAACCCAATTATTATGGATGTTAATGTTTGGGAAAGTCCTGACATCTTTAGGAGCTAAGCTTTGCTGAAATAAGACAGTCCCCAGGGAGTGGACTTTAAGGTTTTGCTTTACTAGACCTAATTACAGTTTGTCTTTTGCTGTCTCTCCCTCCATGATGATAGTTATTACCTGAGATACTTCCAGTTTTTGCTGCCTGTGATACCTTTCCTATCATTATGGACCACATCTCTCCCCTGTAACCATAAACCAAATAAATCTCTGCTTTGCCCCTTAAGCTGCAGAAGAGTAGTACAGCAATGGCGTAGCAGAAAAAAGAAAAAGAAAATCACAAAAAAATTTGGACCAAGAAGTGGGGTGTTTCTGAGAGACTGGGAATTTTCCTACTAGAAAATGTTGTTGGGAAAGAATTTAGTATAAAGAAACATATTCGTTGCTATCGTGTCTAGTAAGCCTTTTTAATGGAAAAATACAAGAACTTTTGGACTTTGTGCAGGAAAGTCTTGCCATCTTACAGACAAAACTTAAAGGGCCACTCTAGTGAAAGTTTTGAAAACAGTTCTGCTGAAAGAGACACAGACAGTGGAAGTCTAGTTTATGATGGTGCAGAGGGAAAGAAAGACTTTTTTGGGAACTTGACTAGAGGCAGTTAAAATGATGATTTTTTCGGAGAATGTTGCCACAGTCTTCCCTTGTCCTAAAAGCTTGCCTGAAATGAAAAAAGTAGAAGAAAAGTTTCAAGGCAATATGTTCTGGGCTCTACGTCATGGCTAAATTTAGTGCTCTTATTCAGTTTTACATGAAAAAGAGAAGATCAGAAACAAATAAAAATTGTAAAGTTTGATGAAGATAAATAGTTAAGAACAAACTTAACCAAAACTTGTAGTCATTGCAGTCAAAGGGGACCATTCTCCAATTAGAAGTTATAAGACACTGGCAATGTCTCTTAAGTGACACAAGTTACAGAAATATGGGCTATTCCTCCATAGTTTCAGAGAACAGGCGAGGTCAGACATCATAGAGCAGGGTAGAAAACCTGCAAATAGACCCAATAAGGGCATTACATCATTTGGAGTTGAAGCCTGAATTTTTGTTACGATGTGAAGATAGTAAAAGTTCCAGAGCCAATGTGAGACAGATACCAAGGAGAGCTATATACCATAAGAAGAACCAATCCAAGAAAATAATACATCTTACAGCCCATTGCACTGGAGGGATAAAAATGAAACAACTGAAACTATTTGAAAATTTGGCTCAAATGCTAGAATGAGAGCTGCTGCATTCAGAACTACAGGATATAGAGTATACCCTACTGTTATTATCATTGGTTAAAATTCCTGAAAATTACTCTTTTTGCTCCTTTGCAGTGGGAATGTTTATGCCATTGTATGTTGGAAGTACATTTTTTGTTTTCAGTTTTTCAGGTCACAATCGAAGGTTGTCTTTGATTTCTAAAGAGACTTTAGATTTTTCTTCTATGTTGGGAATGTCTGTGGGAACTTTTAAGTTTGGACTGAATGTGATTTGCATCAGGAGGTGGCTATGAGCCTCTGAGACCAAGGATCATGGTTTGTCATGGTTTGAATATTAGTTATTTCCCACAACCTTATTTGTTTGAATCCTTGTATGGTGCTAACATTTGAGAAAGTTGTGGCCTCTTCAGGAAGACATTCCCAGTTGATAGACCTTGAACTTTTTGTAGAGCAGCCCTCATTGCATTGTCTTTATGTCTTGGCCTCCATGATAATAGCTGTGAGAAAACCTGCCTCCAACTTCTGTCACCTACCATGCATATCTGCCATATTGGGCTGTAACTCCTCTCTGAAACCATATACTAAATAATTTTCCCTTTTTCTCTTAAGTTGTGTTAGTGAGAGAAAGAAAATGTTGTTAGGTAATTTAGACAGAGTAGAAAGGCCATGCTATTCATTGAAGGTCATCCCCCACTGCTGGGATTATCTTTAATGAATATACCCTACTAATCTAAAGGAACTGATTTTAATATGAAAGGATATGAAGATGAGCTCTCCATTGCAGAAAAGTTAAGTTCCTTGAAAAGAAACAGCTAGATTTTGAGGTTGACCACAACATTGATTGGGCTAAACCCAGATATGAGCAGAACAATAATATGCAGAAGACAAAAGTTCCAATTGGGTTTGCAGAAGCTGGAGCTAACAGATGAGAAAAAGCCAGTTTTCCCTGGCATGTCTAACTCTATAAATACTCCTGACCCTGCCAGCTGTGAGATGGCTTCCTTGTTCCTCACAGATTACATGTTCATGAATTTCATCCTTTTTCTCCTCTAATAAAATCCGCCTTAATCCTGTATGTGTGTTCTTCAATTCCTGAACATAAGAACCTGGAAAAAAAATCCTGCAACATAAGAATATTGTTTCAAAGTTACAGAAAGAGTACATTAACATTTACAACTACAACAACTACATCAACAATTAATAAATGGGTACACAGAATAGACATTTCACATGTGGTCTATAAATAAGTGATAAAATGTTTAAGCTGTCAGAGGAATGCTTGTCAATAATAAAGTGAGATCCCTTTTAATTCAGCTAGAAGGTCAGCAATTCAAAAAAAAGTCAAATACTGGCAGAGAGAGTTAAGAAAGGGAACCCTCATACATTGTTTCTGGGATTGGAATCTAGGCCAATCTCACTGGAAGTACTACAGTGGTTTCCCAAAAGCCTAGAAATATATCTACCTCAATAACCTAGTTGTGGAAATCTTGCATGTATATATGAAGAGGAACAGGTCAGCATATCACAGAGATATTTGCTCACCAGTGTTGATTGCAGCAACATTCACAATAGCTATGCCTGATAGGCAGAGATAAGAAAGAAAATTAAGGGCTGGAGAGGTGGCTCAGGGGTTAAGCCTCCGCCTTGCAGGTGGAAGGTCCTGAGTTCGGTTCCCAGAACCCACGTACAGACGCCAGGCGGAAGCGGGGGCGGCCTGCGCTTCTGGTCCTGGTAGGGCGGAGCCTATGAATCCCGGGGCAGAAGGAGGTGGAGGCATCCATGGTGGTTCGCGAATTCGCCCGTGGTTCTACACACACACACACACACACAGACACACACACGCGCGCACATGCGCACAGTTGAATAAATAATAATAATAAAAAAAAATTAAAAAAAAGAAGAAAGAAAATTAAGTTGTTTTCAGCATATAAAATAAAGTTTTAAGATTTGCAGCTAAATTAATGACAATGGAGACAATCTTATTAAATAATTAACTCAGTATCACAAAAGCAAATATCATATTTCTCCATTTTGGCTTCCTAGATAATCTGGTAAAATGAAAGAGTCACAAATCTCACCCTAAAGACATATTAAGTAGTTTATTCTAGAAACAAATATGAACCAAATATGGTCTGGGAACACAGGTTTAGGTTGCCCCAAACTCCCTGTTCTGCTTTGGTAACAGTGTTTTGGGGGATAATGAAAGAAAATCCTAAATGAGAGCACCTTTCAAATATAGTGTTGGTAACATAAGGTAAAGTGATAGCAGCAGAATAGAGAGATCTCTGTTACAGGTTATGCTTGGTATTCGATAGCATTCTCTGCTCTTTGGGTGGTGCAGATTAGTGGCCTGCTAAATCAACACATTTTGAAAGGTTTATACTGATAGCCAAAGGATGTTACAATACAAACAAAGGAAAGAGAAAACTATCATGAGTGTGCCAAAGTCACCCAACGTAACTACATAATTAGGTTATTAGTTTGTAGTATTGCAATCCCCTCCACAGGGATTGAAATTTTAATCAGTGAGATTAGCCTATTCAGTTCAGTGAGTAAAGTCTCTTCTCAGAAACTTATTTCTACCTGAAGCAGTCACATAAATTCATGAATGTGTACATTAAACGGAAGTAGAAGTAAAATTCTTTAGGGGAACAAAGTTCAAAAAAAAAGCATATGAGGAATTGTTGAGGGGAAGAATGTGTTGAATATAAATATGTGAAAATTTTAAAAATAAAGAAATCTATGGAAAATAGAAATATTACTGGTGCTTTTATAACTTATTTTTGTGAATCACAAAGCAAATTACTATTTCTTCCTCTTCAAAAGCAATTCAGTCAACAACAGAAAAGGAGACCAATATGATATAAAACTTATTTACTTTGGAGAACATCATTTGAAATCTTTAGCTCATTAGTATTTAATAACAGTTATAGGATTTGACACATGTTACTTATATTTTGAAGGGATAATCTGATATTTTTTGAATTTGTCTAAAATAAACTGATATGTATTGGAAGCATATGAAAATGTTACCAAACTTCAAATCCTTGGTGTAAAAGTAAATGTAGTAGCAACTATCATTATAGTGAGAAGATTTGTTATCATTATAATGAGAAGGTTTCTAGGGAAATTCAATATAGGACTGCCATATAACCAGTCAATCCTCTTAAGTACATATCAAAAAAGGGTTGAAGAGATGGCTTAGGAGTTAGCTTTTGCTTCCTGAAATAAAAGGACCTGAGTTCAGATCTCAGATCCCTCACAATAAAACCAGTTTGAAAATGCAGAGGCTTGCAAGTCTAACTCTGAAAAGTGAAGGCTAGGAAATACTAGAACAAAGCAGTAAGTTGGCACTGAAGTTACCCTTGGATTCCACATACACATACAACACAGTGTGCTTTTCTATGACCACATGAACCTCTGCACATACTCATATATATACACATGCAAAAAATAAAAAATGTATTGCAAACAGTTTAGACATTTCTGTTCCAGTGCTATTTCAGTCTGGGTTTTTTTCAGTGTTTCTGTATTTGTTTGTAGGTAACTTTGGGTTTTTTTCAATGTTTCTAGATCTGTTTTCAGGCTCTCTATTTTCATTCTATTTGTGTCTTGGTTGTTTATGTATTGTTTAAATTCTTTCCTGAGTTTGTTGTGTTCTTCTTGAAATGTGATTAGGCATTTATCTATCTGTCTGTCTTCTCAGAGTTGTTTGAACGTATTTATAACTGATCTTTAAATTCATAGTCTTGGTTGTTGTTCTTTTGGATACTTTCCACTGGACTATTCTCTGTGGGATCTGAAGGCTTGGATTCAGTGATAATAAGAGAAGACATGCTTTCTTGGATGCTTGTGTTCCTTCGGACTTTCCTTTGAAATGTTGCCATTTTTAGGATAAGTAGCTGTTGATTGTGTGTGTATGTGTTTTTTTGTTTGTTTTTTTTTTTTTGGAAGCCTTTCTTCTCTTTATTTCTTGAAGTTTGATGCTGTATGAAATTTTCTACTTGGATTTATTTCCTATATGTGTGTGATTAGTGGGGCATGTGGGCAACCAAGGGGCTCAGTTTCAGGTGAACATTAGTGTAATAGTGGCATGAGTATTAAGGAGACAACCAACAGCTTTCTGATTGGTTCAAGACCTACTTGTCAAAAATGTTACCCATCAAGTGTTACTGTAAACTATAACACGAACTAAAAGAAAGGGAAGAAAATAGATAAATATGGAAGAAAGCCAATAAACCTATAGACAGTACATCAAACTGCTCTATAAGTAGTTGTTATTTAATAGCCATGGAATGGGAACTTACAGTGGAAATCTTTGTATCTAAAGCTGGGTGAGAGAAGGGAAATACATTTATCAGTGGGGTGGCCTGAAGAGAGGTAACTTAATATACCATGGATTCCTGATTCCCCACAGGAGTAGACAAGCTAGAGTGAACCCTGAGTTCATGGCAAAGAGGTACGAGGGAGTGGGAGGGAATGGTGAAGGGAAATGAGGGAATGGGAGAGAGGGGGAAGGGAGGGAACGGGGGAAGGGAGGGAACCTGGGATGAATACTCAATATGCTTGAAAAATCATAAAAATAATAAATAACCTGCACATGGACTAAATATGAAAAGAAATATCTCCTTTTCCATGTTAATAATGGTATTCCTCACAATAATCAGGACAGGCAAATTAACCAAGTGTCTATGGACAAATAAAAAGTTAAATAAACCATGACTAATGAACAAAAAAGAATATTATTTGTATTTCAAAAGGAAGCATTATTATTTGAGACAATATGATT
Source organism: Typhlomys cinereus (assembly GCA_023101885.1). Taxonomy (NCBI): domain Eukaryota; kingdom Metazoa; phylum Chordata; class Mammalia; order Rodentia; family Platacanthomyidae; genus Typhlomys; species Typhlomys cinereus. Next base: position 1,142,837 of record JALPQD010000154.1, read on the forward strand.
GTGTAAGAGTGAATAGTTTCTATTAGTCAGCTTTAGAATAGGAATTTTAGTCAAATAACTTTTTAGAAAGTTTTAAAATAGAGTAGTCCAGCTAGGAGAGTCCTTGAAAATTATCCTTTCCCCACTTAGGGCATTATCCGGTAGCAAGAACTGACTCTAAACTCCCTATGAAATCCTCAACTTCTCCCACCTGTTGTTTATGAAAGGATATGGAGTTGAGCCCCTTAATTGCAGAAAGGGTATGGAGACAGACTCAGATGAAAAATAGTTTGGAGATAAACTCTTCATATTCAGATAGTTAAATTCCTCAAAACAAGAAGCTCAATCTCCATTTGACCCCTAGTATTGACAAACCAATCAGTCACAGAGAAGACCAAAACTCCAATCAGATTTAGTGAAACTATAACTAACATTAAGGAAGAGTCACATTTCTAGTGCCTGTTTACTATAAATATCTCTGACCCTACCAGTACACATAGCTGTTTTTTCCCTCCCAGACTCTGTGTTCATGTGTTCCTTTCTTTTTCTCACCAAATTAATCTTGCCTTAAGCCTCCATACATTCTAGTGTCTTCTTCCACCTTATTAATACAAGAACCTGAAATGAAATCCAGTATCAGTTGGACTTGGAAGCACCATACTGAATGATATGAATCAGTCACAGAACAAATATCGACTAATTCAATTTATGTAAAGTATATAAAAATAAATTACAGATGAATAACATGATGCTTGCTCTAGGATTTGGATGAGGTTAAAGAAAAATGTTTTCTGTAATGTTAAAAATTTTATTATGGCAGATGTACAACATAGTGTGATAGTGTGTTCAGTTAAACAATACAATATAGGGCTTTTGAAAAATTTCTAAAATAGAAGATCTTATATTAAACAATTTTATCTCAAAAATTAAACAGGTGAAAAAGGTGTGAAGAAAATTTGTGAAGTGTTGAATATATCTATTGCCTTCATTGTGGCATTTTTGGCCTATACATTATTAACTCTATACATTGTTCTGATGCATGTTCCTTTTCATTCCAACCTTCATACAGAATGTTCATATACATTTGATATATATAACTTTTTACATATAAGTGGTTTCATTAATGCCCTCAAAAAATTGAGCTGAAGAGATTGGCTCAGGGGTTAATACTCTGCCTCTCATGTAGAAGGTCCTGAGTTTGGATCTCAGGTCTCACGTACAAGTGTCAGGCAGAAAAAGCAGCTTCCTGAACTTCCTAGTATCCTAGCCCAGAACAAAGCAAAAGGGAGGGAGAAATAATGCAGGATGATTCCCTAAGTCACCCTTGGTCCTCCAAGGGGCATATAGTCTCTCTCTCTCTCTCTCTCTCTCTCTCTCTCTCTCTCTCTCTCTCTCTTTCTCACACACACATAATAAATATATAAAGTTCTAAAAAGCTCTCAAAATAATTTGGTTTGCATATGAAAGTAATCACATTGTCCTATAAATAGACAAAATATTTTCCAAGTTTTGTGGCCAGGTAAAAGCCATGTTTCTAGTGAGAGCTATGACAAAACAAATATTCAGAAACAAAATGATCAGAGGGAGTTGAGATATGGAGATTCTGTATGAAGGTGGGAATGAGAAGGAACATGCATCAGAACAATGTATACAGTTAATAATGGTGATCATCCATGTGGATCAGAAGCAACAAGGCATAGGAGAAGCATAGTTAAACTTTCAATTTACACGATATGACTTCTCTTTCATTGTCAATTCAATTATTCAGTTCAAGAATTATCAGCATACACCATTCCTTTTCTGTCCACTCAACTGTACAATAACAAAAGTAATATTCTCTGATGCTTAAACTATGATGATTACGTCTATTGATGTTCACAGATACAAAAGAAGCTCTAAAGTTTGTTTCAGTTGATACTTAGTCAATTTGTGAAACAGCTTAGGAAAACAATAGGAAAGTAGAGTGATCTCAAAACATATAAGAATTAAGAGTAGGAAATATAAATAACTGCAAGCAGAAATAATTTTACCAAGTCCACAAAATAATGCATTGTTATTCTAAAAATATTATATTAACAGCTGTAGAAAATATTTTTTCTCACATACCAAGGACATTCTGTGATCATTTCTTCATAACACGGATATCTAATAATGCAATTTCCATGGTAATTATATAAAGATTATTTTCTATTTCCTCTAACATGCTTGACTAAAATTTGTTCTAAGCCTTATTCTCATTAATATTTTAAAGAGAATCAAGTTTAGATAATGTTGAAAATAAACTCACAATCAACAAATGCCTTTATGTTAAACATTTTTTTCATGTAAATATATTCATTATTAATTATGCTAACTTTTCATGTATTTTTCAATGAAGAAGACATAAAATACATAAATATCATATAATTTTAGGTTAAAAACTATGTAGCTGAAGTGTGGATTCAATATTAGATGAATATGGCTCAAGTTAAGACTTGTTAACTCCCCACCAGAAACAAGGAGAGAGGGGACCATGTTACAGCAGAGAAAATAGGCTACCATCAAGGACTGCAAGTAAGTAATGAGACATTTGGTGAAGTTCACAGACTTTCCTTCCTGATCATTTGCAACTGATGCGGTATGATCTCACCAGAAGGGGAAGGCATATAGGCTGCCTGATAGAAAGTAACCATTTTGCAAATGGGTGATTGACCCCTCTCTCACCATAGTCTCCTACTTTTATTCTATCTACCTTTGAATATACTCTTATAACAAGACTCTAATTTAACAGGTTTTTAATCTTTGGCCACGGGGTGACATCCAATACCCATCAGGATGGTGCCAAGGGCATTGCAGGGGCAGCAAAACCGAAAAAAAGTCAACAAACCATAATTCAGAACATCAGAGACTTTATATCAACCACCTGGAACTGGGCCAGCCTAATCTCTCTCCATCCTGAAGCTCAGCGAAATTTGCGGAAGAGAGGGCAGTAAGATCGTAAGAGCACAAGGATGAAAGGAGTGATGATATGCAAGATACTCCACACAAGTCAGGGCCAAAGCAATCATAATAGGACTTTGCATGACCTGTGCTATGTCCAACACATTATTGACCCCACAAAGTCTAGCATGGACTTAAAGGCACTAGGATCCTTGGAGGCTAGGGACTGACAGTCACAGTAGTGTTCTTAAGCTTAAGGGGAACACAGGAAAGGGTTCTGGGAAATGCCCCTGGGTCCTTGCACCTCATCGGAGAGGAGGACTCAGAGGTGAGTTTGGCATGCATATTAAACGATGCTCCGGGGATTGGGGAGCGAGGCACTGGGGAAGGGGGAAGGAAGGGGTAGGGGAGGGAGGAGCAGGGGGGTTGGGGGAGGCGGAGGGAGGGAGTGGACCGGTGTACCTGTTAAGTTTGTATGAGCAGAAATAATAAAAATAATTTTAAAAGAAGAAAAAAAAAAAAGACTTGTTAGTTCTATGAAAATTTCATCACATCGGTAAATCATAAGTATGTTTATTGATAAATTAATTGATTTGGTTTTTAAACCTAGAAGTTATATTGTGATGACTAATAATAGAATTTGAATTCTAAGCTCCTACAGGGAATTCAATTGTTTCTATTCATTCCTGAGCAGGAACAACTACATCAAATTAGTTTTGTTAATTTGCAACTGTGAATGAGAATTCTACAACTGGGTGGTTTTGTACAGGGTTAAAGATGCCCAATTTCTTCTGAAATAATTCAAGAACTAGTCTTTTGCTAATCATTTCCATTTTGGTACTGTTTAGAGAATCATGCCAGTCACTCTAGGAATATGTTCCAGAAACCACTGCTGGATTTAGCACTTAGTAATTAGATTGTGTCATTAGAGGAGTGCTAAATTTCAGTCACTGAAATTTAACATACTTTTGAAACCCCTTGCTGAGGTTTCTTCTTTTCATTCCCATGGAAACAGGTTGCTCGCTTGAAAAACACCCTGCATGTAGCTTTAGAAAAGTGAGTGTGAAGGTATTAAGACTTGGTTCGAGCAGTGTATTTATTCTTATCCTAATTTTTTTGCTTTTTTTTAACTACCAAAAGCTAAGCTGTACATGAAAAATAATTCCATTAAAACTGCTTTCCAGAAACAAAGATTTGTTACTTTAAGTCCCATAAACATGAAAATATGAACTAGCATAATTTGTAGATTATAATAAGTAAGGTCTTGTCAATAATAATAATACTTTAAATTAATAATTTATTAATAAAAATACTTTTTAATTTTAAATATTGAGTTACAAATAATTGACAACATCCTGCAATTCCTTTTCTTGCTTCTTTGCAAGACTTGGTAATCCCTTTCTGGCTTTCATACATACATAAAGGCATGGGTCATCACATATGACACACATGCACACACCATGGACATATACACAAATATACATAAACATGTCCACATCCACATAAAAGTGCATGTACACACAAAGCCATGGGCAGATAACTTTGTAAAAGTACAGATGCATTCACATACACACAAATATATCTACCCACATATATACATACATGCATGCACACACATTCATTCACAAACAATATATACATTCACACATGCATCCTTACATATATACACACAAATCTGCATGCACACAGAAAACAAATTTTTTAAAACATATAATGGTTTTTAAATAATATTGCAATTATGAAATAATAAAGGTTGGTGACAGAATATAGGTGAATATGCCTGCAAACTATTGGTTAAATAATTTAGAGAATTACCAGAGCAAAATATCCTTTCTTTGTTTCAGAAAATGCTTTCTAAGCTCCCCAATGATCTTATTAGTTTAAGGGTCAGATATCAAATATTTAAAGAAGTCCAGGGACTTTTCTAGTCAAAATATAAATTAATTCCCAAATTTATACAAATATAAGGACAGTATCAGGAAAGATATCATAAATTAGACACATCTGGGTAACTAATATAACACTCAGACATTAATTTACTGCTGTATAAAACAAGATGAGTTATTTGCTAAAATAAATAAGGGCTCTTGGCTATATTTGAAAAATAATATATTTAATGCAGTCACTAATATTAAGTAATGGTATGATACAAAAATGAAATTTGTGAAATTTATATGACAAACAATACAATTGCGCTGAACAAAAACTTTTCAGGTGTATTGTTAAGTTTACTTTGAATCAGTTTTCATGGGGATTTTGTAGTCTTTGTACACAATTTAAAGTATTGTCTTTATCTACATTACCTATTAATTATAGTTAGGTACAGGAGTCAACTTGATGGTTGAGGGTTTGATCTCTGAGCATATTTGTAGAGAATTAGTAGTTGAATTAAGTTCAGAGGGAACCTGCAGGAGATTGTCTAGTGGATGAGGAAGACGCAGCCCATGGTAGGTGGAACTAGTCCCTAGGCACATGAATAAAATGGAAGGAACTGTTTGACAAATAGCTGTGTAAGCATCCATGTATATACTTGGCCAGACATGACGGTCTGGCAAGTAAGAATTGTCCCTCTCTCAGATGTTATGTGGATATGGTGCAGCAAGTGGTCAGTTCCCTCAGCCTTTTGGTGATGTTATATGCTCTCCTGCCAAGCTGGGCTGAGAACTGTATCTGAACAATCACATAAGAGGAAATAAAACACTTGTTCTCTTAAGGTGCTTGATGGTAATTTATCAGCAACCATGAAGGCTAACTCCAGCAATATTCGAGAACCAATAAAATGTAATTAACAATCCATGTAATATTTAGTTTCATACTTATTCTAGAAGGCAGGAAATTTAAGCTCATATGGCTTAATTGAAGACATATTAATTATTCCAATTACCATTCTGCTATTGGGGTACAATATTCTGATTAGAACAACTTTATGAGTAAGGTTTATTTCATATTGGCTTAAAGTTCCAATGAAGAGTTCATCATAACAAGGAATGCATGGTGGCAGACAGGAAAAGCATGGTAACAGAACAGGAGGCCACATGTTTCCTTCTGCCCATACTCAGGAAGCAGTCATTCCCCAGGAAATGTGTATCTCCAGGAGTTTGGAAAATAGAGAATTGATGCTTGGTTAAACATGAAGTTGAGCTACCCAGAGTGCACTCTGAAAAATAAAATAAGGATCTCCATCTGCAATGTCAGACTCTGGGTTTTCTCATACCTACTATAATAATCACAAATAAGAGTGGCTTTTATTAATTAATCTTAGCATGATTACAATTTTCAATTCATGATTATGAAACTATATTCATATTTGAGGTAGATTAGTTTAACATGAGTGGATGCTGTCTCTGTATATTTTCATTAGTCTACTACATTATATCAGTGTACCCATTCTGTTAAATATACTGTCAGTTTGAGTCTCACACACTTTTCATGAAATTTTTGTTGTACATACAAGCAGAGTTGAAAGCTGGTCACCTCAGCTTCCAAAAATATTTTAAAAAATATGGTTGTTGATGTTCAATGAACTCACAATTTTTTATTTATAAAGTTCATATTCTAGATAGGACTTTGTGGAAGGGAATGTAATTGCTATAGATATTCAATGTTAAAATATTCACCTTTTGCTGGCAAAACTGGATCTCCACATGTAGAAGATTAAAACTGGACCCGTACTTGTCACCATGTACAAGACTTAATTCCAAATGGATCAAGGACCTTGATGTAAGTCCAGAGACTATAAAAACCATGGATGAAAGAGTAGGGAACTCCCTCGTGCTGATTGGGCTAGGCCAACAGTTCCTAAACAGACATCCAATAGCACAGTCATTGCTACCAACTCTCAACAGTTGGGATCTGGTGAAATTAAAGAGCTTCTGTTCAGATAAAGAGATTGTAACACGAGCTCAAAGGCAACCCACAGAATGGGAGAAAATCTTCACTAACCACATATCTGATAGAGCTCTATTATCCAGAGTGCACAAAGGACTTAGAAAACTAAACATCAAGGAAACCAATGGCCCAATTAAAAAATGGGCCCTGGAATTTAAAAGAAACTTTACCAGGGATGAAATTAAAATGTCTAACAAATATCTTAAAAAATATTCCGCATTCTTAGCCATCAGGTAAATGCAAATCAAAACTTCCCTGAGATATCATCTCACCCTGGTCAGGATGGCAAAAACTCACAATACAAACAACAACAAATGCTGGAGAGGATGTGGAGAGAGGGGAACTCTCCACATTGCTGGTGGGAATGCAGGCTCATACAGCTACTCTGGCGAGCCATCTGGAGATTCTTAAAGAAATTAAAGATTGAAATGCCATATGATCCTCTGATTCCACTTTTGGGAATAACCTCCCATAGAGCAAAAATTCATCTCGATAGCACAAGTAGGACCAGGTTCATAGCAGCACTGTTTACAATAGCAAAGACATGGAATCAACCCAAATGTTCAACAGTTGACGAGTGGATAAGGAAAAGGTGGTACATCTATACAATGGAGTATTACTCAGCCATCAAAAATGATGAATTAATGGAATTTGCTGGGAAGTGGGTGAAATTAGAAACAATTATACTGAGTGAAGTATCCCAGACACAGACAATTAAGCACCATATGTACTCCCTAATAGGTGGCTCCTAGTACCAAACCCACTTAGAGACACTCAAAGATATATGTCTGTAATACTTACAGTAATTGCAAAGATTATGAACAGGAGGGATGGGGAAGGAGGGACACACCAGTGACAAGGAGAGAGGGAATCATGTTATAGCAGAGCAAATAGGCCACCATCAAGGACTGCAAGTAAGTAATGAGACATCTAGTTAAGTTCACAGACTTTCCTTCCTGATCATTTACAACAGATGGGGTATGATTTTACCAGAAGGGGAGGGCATATAGTCTGGCAAATAGAAAGTAACCATTTCACAAATGGGCGATTGACCCCTCTCTCACCATGGTTTCCCTTGAATATACTCTTATAACAAGAATCTAATTTAACAGCTTTTTATCTCTAGCCAGAGGGCGATATCTAATACCCATCAGGATGGAGTGAAGGGCATTGCAGGAGCAGCAAAACTGAAAAAAGAAATCAACAAACCATAATCCAGAACTTCAGAGACTCTATATCAACCACCTGGAAATAGGCCTGCCTAATCTCTCCCCATCCTGAAGCTCAGGGAAATTTGCAGAAGAGGAGGCGGTAAGACTGTAAGAGCACAAGGATGGAAGGAGTAATGATATGCAAGATACTCCACACAAGTTAGGACCAAAGCAATCATATTTGGACTTTGCATTCCCTGCGCAATGTCCAACATGCTATTGACCCCACAAAGTCTAGTGTTTGCTAAAGGCACTAGGATCCTTGGCGGCAAGAGATTGACAGCCACAGTAGTGTTCCTATGCTTAAAGGGAACACATGAAACGTTTCTGGGAAATGCCACTGGGTCCTTGCACCCCATCGGAGAGGAGGACCCAGAGGAGAGTTTGGCATGCTCATTAAAGGATGCTCCAGGGAAGGAAGGGGGAGGCACTGGGGGATGGGGAGGGCAGGGGAAGGGGAAGGGGGCACAGGGGGATGGGGGGTGGAGGGAGGGAAGGGACCAGTGTACCTAAGTTTGTATGAGTGGAAATAAATAAAATAATTTATAGGATTGTGGGGAGAAAGAGCCAGGAATATTATCTTTGTGTGTGAAAATTTTTACTCGTCAACTCAAATGTCATATAAAAGACCTAATACATATTATGTGTTTGGGTGTGTAGGTGGTAATAATAATTTCGTACTTACTATCTGGAAATGTATAGTGAAATAATGTTTTTTATGTAAAGCACATTCACGTGTTTCAATGAAAAACTTTTTCCAATATTTTATGTACTTTTGTTACATCTCTCTACTTATACTCTGTTATACTTCATTATTGTCTCTTTCCAGTAGAGACAGTTGAAATGGTTTGTGATGTTCAATTTTTTGTGTTTCTTTTATAATCAGAGATTAGTGACTGTTTTATTTTTCAACTCTTACACATTAATAAACATGTTTTAAGTCTTTTATCTTTTTAAGCCCATTTAGTTCATTAAATATTATTGAAAAAGAATATGTGAGCTAAATATCTTAATTTTTTGCTTGCAATGCCACTTTACATTTCATCAATAACTGGAAAGGAGAGCAGAAATGCCTTTAAGCCATTGGTCACATCTCATCCACAGTAAGAACAGAAGACAAGAACCAATAAATGAGTGATTGTTTACTTATGATCAGCTAACACTTTCCACATCTATTATGTAATCAAGCTAGATCCTCACAGACATGCCTGAATTGTAAAGAATTCCTCTCATAAGTGCTACAAGTCCTATTTGCATGATATCATGACAACAATTGATATTAATAATCATGATATCTATTCCAAACAAAAATATTTTCATTCAACACTAATTATTACTATTGGTTTCTCCGAAGGCTTATTTCACAATGTTTAAAGTAGATGATAAATTTATACCAATTGAATTTTCCCCTAGATTTTACATTAATTTGTTACACTTGCTTCAGAAAATTATCATAAACCTCAGACTTAGTTCTCACTATTTTGGAGACTGGGAAGTCCAGGATGTAGATGCTTTCATTGTCAGATGAGTTTTCATTTCCTCACAGAAGTTCTTCTACCTGGGACATTGTGTGGTGGCAAGGGATGTAGAGCTTCCTTTTATGAGGACATATGTTCCATTAAAATTCGAAATTCATGTTGTTATAAAAACTGCCAAATCCCAACTTGTAATGCTATTAAATCAGAGATTAGGATTCAATATATGCGTTTAGATCATTTAGATAGAGCACTTAAATACTAGTGTACAATTTTTGGATTTGGACAGGGAACACAGACATGTTGACCATAATATACTTGAAGCAGTTATTGGTATTTGTAAAAAAAAAAATGCAAGTAGAAATCATCAAGGTACAGATGTTACATTATGTGGTTGTTTCAAAAAATATAATACTTTCATTTATAATTAGTCATTTCCATATAATGCACTATATTACTATATTATTATTGTTTCTCCTTGTCCCTCTGATTACATCAGTATAATTACTGATGAAGTAAGTATGGAAACCACATGTAATTGGGCTCCGGTTTTCTTAGTACAGCATCTTCCAGTAGAAAGCTCAAGTTGTTCTTGCATGTTTCAGGACCAAATACATCTAAGTAATTGTACATTATTTTATGCATTGCTATCACAAAATGTTTAGGAAAAGCAGCTTAGGCAAAGAGTTCCTAAGGTGCAAGGATACAATTCATCGTGGTAGGTATGATAAGGAAGTAGAAATTTGAGGAAGCTAGTCACATTACGTCTATAGTTAGGTAGCATAGTATTATGAATTTTAGTGCTCTACTTGCTTTCTTTTTGTTCAGTTCATGTCCTCAATCCTTAAAGGCCAATTTTGGGTGATTCTCCCTAACCTCCCACCCAGCTCCCTAACCTTCCACCCAGACACTCACAGCAAACATGCGCAGAGTTTGGGAACTCCTAGGAGTTTGTGAAACCTTCAAGTTGATTAATTAATATTTGATACAAAAATTGTATTAGTTAAATCCCTCCTTTGAGCTTATTATCTAGTCAGAATAACTGAGGTATTCTCACATTGAGGTAGACTTGTGTTGATCTTTGAATCTTTGTTTTTCTGTAGACAGCTATCTGAATATTAGTCTATTAGACTTCGGGAAGCAGCAGCTCAAGAACAGAGCATTGCCCCTTAAGTGCCCATAGCAGTTGCTTTGTCCTAGCATTAAAGGCTGCAACATCTCTTTTTCCATTAGCCTCATACTTCTTTGGCTAACCTCACAGAAAAACTATCACCTCCTTCTTTCTCCCTTAAAGGTTTGATTTTCACATGAGCCTACACTACATCTTTCTGGAGGAGTCAGGTTGTAACTTGTTGACAAGAACAGAAATATGGAGTCTAAAGACAGTGAACTGAAAATCAATTTTATCAATATGTATACTTTATGGATTAAGAACCACTTTTTCTACATCTTAGTACTAAGAAATACCCTATTTTCTGTGCTATGTTTTCTTAAGAGGCCTTGCAAATGGACTACAAGTTGCAGTTCCAACATTTGCTCTTTTTCTAGACTATTTTGCTGAAATGATTGATCTTTTGCTTGGTTGTTAGCACTCTCCATCTGGTCCAATTTTTAAGTATTTCATTGGCAATAAATGGTACTGCTGACTTTTTACAAGCATTTCATAAAATAATGCTCATATTAATAAAATATGCTTTCAGTTTCAAAGTCCCATATATTTGATAAAAAGCAAACTATATATATTCCACATTAAAATAGATCATACAAGACACTCTACTTTTGGTAAAACCACAAAACCCACATTAGGAGTGTAAAAGAAAATTAAACTTCATTTCTATATTTTCCATTCATAAAGATTTTGCTCTCACTTATTTAATGTCCATCATTTCCCTGGCATTTTAACCTCATCATTAATTACAGTCAACTTCACTGTTGACTGTAATTAAAAACTCAGTAGATGGTTATAATAATGGTCATTAAATAGGCATATATTAGATTCTGTGTATGTTGATATATGTAAGCACTAAGAATCTATGCTCTTAAGCTGCCTTAAAGGTTGAAAAGTTAACAATTCCTTCCTCTATCCTCAAGCAAAATATCAGTATTCTTATCATGTAACACAGGTGAAGAAACTTACAGGTTTAATGCCTCTGCTAATGATACACAGAAAGACAGTTATAGCAGGGGTCAACAATCAGAATTTATTTGGAGATGTCACTTTGAAACTGCTGTTTCACATTGACCTCTGAAAGAAAATCAATTACATAGAGCTTACTGGCTTAGAGAATGTCAATGCAATGCAGTTTAATTCATCATTAAACCAGGACTGTCTATTTTACTATCCTGCTGTTTGCAGTGAATAGTAATGCAGAAAAAAAAGTACATCTGGAGAACAAGGAAAGGTGTATTTATTGGGATGTCTATTAGACATTAGTAATAGGTTTCCCAAAGAGCTTTTTCTATTACACGAATACATTTTAAGGATATAAATTTATTGAATGATGCTAAAGAGGAAGAAGAGATAATCATTCCATTGTACCAAATGTAAGTGTTATTATTATAACTTTTAGAATTGCATTGAAATATTCAGCAAATGAACTGTCTCTACGAAGAATAATAGATACAAAGGACAGCTAGAAAAACAAAAATAAATAACTGAATTTTTCAATGCAAGTAATTTATCTGTCAGAAAAATATATATATCTAATTAGAGGATAGGTACTTCTTTCTTCTGTAATATTCAAAGAATCAGAAATTCAGTGGATATTCCTAAATGCAAGAAAAAAATGAGAGAACACAAGATTTTCAATTGAAATATTAACTAAACATAGAAGATAATATTTAAAATGAGTAATTCTTGAGTTGCATTGTAAAAGAAAATGCTTCTTGCTAATTTATTATTCCAAGAATAATTTGGTATGATCTACAAGAACGAGTAAGAAATTCTATAAATAGTTATGGACAGACTTCTAAAAGAGATATTTTTAGGATCTGCATTGAAATTAGTTCATATTTAAATATGATGATACATAATGAATATGAGAAATAATGTGCAGTGGAGGAATCAAAGGAGGAGACCCTCACATAAAGTCATGTTGATGATGCTTTGCTCAACTTACTATGTGTGGCAGCATTCACCTGCAATACAGCTGGTGTTCGATCCCTGTGTTGTATAATATAATGACTTAAGAAACAAGGCTCCTTTTTTTACTTCAATATTAAGTAGGTTTTGAAACGTGAATGTTCTACTATACCTTAATCAAATAATGAAAAACAAATGTCCTTGATAGATCTTTCTGTTTTTTATTCTATCAAGTTTTGTTTTTACATTTAATGCCTTTTTTGTAACTGATTCATCAAAGGGCACATATGGTTTGCAAGGTGCTTTTGTGCAAACCTGACTACCTTAGCTTGATACTTTAGCTTGCTGTTTGTCTGAATGTTGCTGATAAATTTAAACATGTTAGGAGAGCAAGAGCTTCTATTCTTATTTACAATTCTGTTTCAGTTCACAGTGTAGCTGTGCATAAGAGTTCATACCAATACCACAGAGGCCAGGATCTGACCCAACTAAATCCACATGGCTGAGATGCGGATGGCTGAGAATGTGGCAAAAAGCATGTGCCAGTCTGAAAGTCTGCCAAAGTATGTCAAAGTATCTAACCAGTCATCTTATCCATCTGCCCAGAGAATGAGAACATTCCTTAGGGACTGTGTTTTGCTATATCAATCACACAGACTCCTGCAGGTTTGACCATGGTTGCCTTAGTAAATGATCCCTTCCACAGGTGCCCAGAGCTCAGTCTTCACTTGTCAAGTTGACACATTTCTAACTTCACACAATACCTGAAGTCCTCTCCATGGGAAACAAACAAACAAACAAACAAACAAACACAGGCTTTTAAAAGTTTAACCTTTGTCTAGCCTCCACATATGTGTCCTCTTTCATAAAATATGAAAATAAACCCTGAAATTTTACATACGAATGATACCCCATGTAGTATTCTACACATGGGTATATACTTACCCTAACTAAATTATTCTGGCTGATTATACTTATCTCACTAAATGTTTACCTCTTTAGATTCTCTTTCAATATTTACCATCCTTTCTCCTAATATTTTGAGATGGTAGCATGTCATTCTATGTAGTGGTTCATGATTTAGTCTTTTTTGCTCTAAAGCTCTTCTTAAATTCTTGAATTACTTTTTTCACTCCAAAATGCTTTTTTAAAGGCACTTGCTTTCCAATATACTCTTATATCTTCCTTTTCATTTCATTATATTTTATATCCTATATATTTATATAGACATTTGATTAAAACCATTTTACAAACCACTTAAAATTTTACTTTGCTTGATATTTTCTTGCAAAGATTCATATTATTTTATGTATATACCCTTATTGATGGTTGTTGGTTTGTGAGGGTTGTAATTAGCTAATTCAACAATGCTTGTGTTTGTTTTCCCATTTTTCATCCTTCAGAATTGTTGAGTTAGATTTTCATGCACAAAAATAAGTACTACTGCTGAATTGGAGACTTATAGTGACTTAACTGCTTAATGTTTGCTCACTTTTGTTTCTCTTTCCTAAATTTTTCTCATATGTACAGTGATCAGTTAAATCATTTACTTCAGTTTGGAAGAAATAGAAGGGTTAATTTTTTTTTCAAAGAAACTTTGGTGAGAAAACAAAATAAAAAAAAAATAAAAGCAAGACCAAGGACAGACATTTTGGAATGTACCTATTTTCTTGAGGACATCGTCTCTTGATTATTTTTGGCAATGATTTTGGTGGGAGTCCCAGATCTCCTTTGATTTTTTAGGATCATAGTCCTATTCAGTGCCTGCATTTATCTTTCTCTGCTTTCACCCTGAAGATGGAAAGAAATAATAGAGCCATCTAATGCTCCTCCTACCATGAGGTATTATACCTTCAGAGTGCATGACAGACTAAAATCTTTCTTAGTTAAATTAATTGTTTATGTCATGTGAAAAGTAGCTAAAATGATAATTATACTACCTCAATGTAAAGTGAACTTAGTTCTGCATGGGAAATCAAGATCCTATGATATTTTCAAGGTTTTTAGTCATTTAGGCTTCTTGAAGAACAGACAAAACCAAACATTTTAATACATTTGAAAATTACAACTAGGTATTAATTACAATTAGGTTTCTAAAATATTTTCAAAGTCCTGTTGATAGCACATGTCAAAGATCAGCAAGTTTTGAAATAGACACTTTACCCACTGTGTTATCTTACCAGTAAGCCTATGTTAAAACTTTTAACTCTTATTGTTCTCAGTTTTAAAGATTGCTTTCTCTCGACAATGTGAAGCACAACATATTTTTTCTTCTGTTACTGCTTAATGAATAATCAGAAACCAACTTTAATTAATAGCTGTGTTGATTTAAAAATGACATTTGATAACTCATTTTTCAAGTTTGTAAATCAGCAACACTATGTGCTATGATATTCAAATCACATATGAAACAAGAATATTGAATATTAAAGCTGTGTTAATGCTTCAAACAAATAGAGATACTAAATATAAAAGCTATGCTACCATATAGATAAGGCTCCAAATATGAAAGGAGGATATTCAGAGGCCAATAAAAATCAGAATTCAAAGCAGCAGGGGTAGTCTGGAATCAAAGTTGTGTTTTGAATGGTTATAGGCCTAGAGCTTTGACTTTTAATACTGTTACAAAGATCAGAGTTAAGGATTTAGGAGCCATGAAATTAATACCCTCTGTAAAGCAAGCATTTGAGTAAAGACGGCCATTTGTGTAGAAACAGAGAACATGGAAGCTTTGGTCAGAGAGATCAATAGTGGGCATCATAAAGCATAATTAAAAACTGTCCAAATGTCCATTAAAAAAACACATGGAGTTAAGCAAACTGATTCTGTGAGAAAAGACTCTTCTGTAGAAGAGGCTGTCTGATTAGAATGTGCAAATGTAAAGCTACCAGGGCCCATTTACCCAATGAGTCACAATGTAGATAAATAACAAAAACTGTTTATTGGTAAAACAACCAAAAAAAGAAACAAAGAAACTGTCAGGCTGATTCTCTTAAGAGAAGAGAGGGGAGTGTGAACATTTTATAGCCTCCAGGATCCTGGTTGGGGTGAAGGATGGTGAGTTGCTTCCACATAGGGTAAAAATTCTGTCCGCTGCCCAGCCTAGGAAGTATGTGGCTGGCTTTTGGGAGCTCTGGCTTTTGAAAACTTGGGCTTTCATGACCACTACCTGGCCATTAAAGGTTGTGTCTAATAAGCAGATGTTCTTTCTAGGTAAGAGTCCTAGGTATAGTTGCTGGGATCTGAGGGTGAGGGATGGAGGACAGGAAACTGCATCCACACGTATCTCCTGATGGAAGAGAAAAGTAGTTTTTATTGTTATTTAAGGTTTATTGTGAAAAGAAATGAAAAAGAAAAAGATATCATTTTTCCTCATTTTACCCGCAACTACCTATTGCTCATAACTCTGTAGAAGGTGCTGAGGATGGCTGCTCTTCTCTAGCCATGTGCTGTTACTCATGAAATGGAGCCTCTATCTTGTAACTTTGAGAATTCTGAGATCTTTTCCACCTATTAAGTACTCACTAAATGTAAAGGTACCATTTGTAGATGTGCTGGTTACTCTTATCTGTTGCTGTGAGAAAACACCCAAAGTCAAGCAAGTTAAAGAGTTAAAAAGGGAGATTTACTCAGCTTAGGTTTCCAGAAGGGATATATAATCCTTCATGGCAAAGAGGCAAAAGTTGGAGAATGGCTAAGTCAAATTCTTCATGCATGCAAGCCTGCTGCTGCATGCAAACTCAAGAACAGAATCAATACTCAAGTATGTTGAGTATAACTGACCTCAAGGCCTCTCCCCTTTGACTTCTTTCTTCTAGCAAGGCCCCCTTCCTAAAGGTGCCCTGATTTTTCCAAACAACTAATGATTCAAACATATGAGCCTGTGGGGGACAAATCACATTCGATTAATGACAACAGGTAAAAACACTGTTACTCGTGCCTTCCTCAAGGTCTTGAGGCTCAAGATTTTGCCATAGAAGAGGGAGAATTCAATCACTTCCGAAGACACTAACTGCACTTGCAAGAACGTGAAGAATCTCAGGCCCCAAAGAGACCCAGGAAGCAACAGAAGTAGTGAAGGAGGAGGAGAAATGGTCAATTATTTAAGATGCACACTAAGCTGTGAACTGCTTAGGTTGCCAAAGAGAGGTGAGGGGAAAGACAGCTGTGAAAAATCTCCTGTGGTCAACACTAATCAGAAGCCCTGACTTCAGGAACTACCCTTCAAAGCCTCCAATTTGATTAGATGACTCTGTGAGGCAAGTTATATCTTGAGGCATTGCTGAAAACACTGGAGCATTTGGCCCGCAATTAGTGGCACTTCAGAGCTGGCAATGGTCAGGGGAAGTGACAATCTAACAAACAAACAAAGATAGACAGGACAGGCAGGAGCTCTATGGGTAAGAGAGGCAAGCAGGACCCACACAGCTTAACATTGTAGGAATCACCACACTGACTAAAGAGGTTCAAAGTCAAATCCAGACTACCTGCTCAGAGGCCAAACAATCCAGCAAAATTTGGTCAGATCAAATCATTGGGTCAGCGATTAGGAATCTTGAACACTCAGGAACATCAGACATTTTGTACATGAATGAAAGGAAGGAGAAAAGGGGGAGGGGGCAAGGGGGTTCAGGAAGTGATGGAGGGAAGGAAGGGACTGGAGTACCTATTAAGTTTGTATGAGTGGAAATAAATAAATAAAATAAAATAAAAAAGAATGAATTACCAAATCCACACCACAAAGCTGAAGATGGTAGGACAATCAGAACAGACCTGTAGTACTTATAGTTAAGTTCTGCCAGAGACATTACAGAAAACAGTAAAAACACTGCCAGACAGAACAGCAGCTCTAGAATACAACTCACACCAGACCGTTGAAAAGTCAAATATAGTGACCACTCTTAAGATAAAACATTGACTACTGTTGTCATATGATAAAAAATAGCCCTATACATGTCATGTAAAAATGGAAAATTGCTAACAAACCTCCCTAAACCAGACACCTGGCGCCTGTAACATTCTCAGGAAAGAGGAAAATTTACAACCTCCTAAAACAATGCCTGGTTGCTCTTAAAATGCTGAGTCTGTGGCTGTAAGAACATGATATGCCTTGTGGGCTGTGTATAGCTACAAAGAACAGGATATACATTGTGTACTGTACGTAGCTACGAAGAACAAGATATACGTAGATTGGATGTAGCTACAAAGAACAAGATATGTATTGTACTATTTGTGTCTAAAAGGAACAGGATTTGGTCTGTACAATAGAATTCTGATAATGGCTAAATTAGCGTCTGTGAGGTTGCTTGCTTTCTGCTTGCCCCCACATCTGTTACATAACTCCACCCATTATGTAGAACGGAACTACTGCATTTGAAAGCCTCTTTCTTAAACAACTGGAGGCCTCACATCTGTATCCCCACATACATGTGAGGACCTGATCAACTCCAACAAAGCCTCTCCATTTCTTAAGGCTTACTTGGTGTCAGGGTGGTGAATTCCGAGTGGCTAGACCCCACAACAGCTACAATAACAGAAAAACTGAAAATAAGTTAAGTCAACAATCATTACAGAGACACTATATAATAGCGTCACAGCAATAATGTCACCAACTCCAGGCATTACATAGACTAAGAGTATTCAACCACTGAGTTTTGCTTGAAACCCAGCTAAGGAATTTTTAATGTTTATTTGGCATATTCTCTCTCTTTCTTTGTTTATTCTCTGTCTCTTCCTCTATTATTCTCAAAATGTATTGAGATTAGAAAAGATTAGTAAATTAGGAAAGGTGGTAAATAAATGCAATATTCATTTTAACATATTATAATTGATGTTAACACTAAAAGCACCCACTCCAACTCTGAGACGATGTCAATGCTTTCAAGACTTACCTTTTAGTACAACATTGAAACCATACTAACTGCAACAAACTCTAGTGGAAAGATTCATTATCATGTAAAATCTAGCTGGAGGATATTTATAAATGCTTGGTGGGTAGCGTGACTCACCACATTCAGGTATGCTGCATGTAACTCTTTGCTGGGGATGGCAACACATTTTTTTTATGTCAGGATTCCTAAATCACAGACAGAAAATTACTCACACGTTGGAAGCTAGAGTTTCGCATATTGAGTTCCAGACTAGTTCAGGATATATTGCAAGATCCTGTCTCCAAATAAATAATTTTTGACTCAGGCAATGTGCAGGTGAGCTACAGGTGTCAATTTGACAATGGAAGGCTAAGCCTCTGGGCTATAAAAATTTAATAGTCGAGGCAAGCCCTGAAGAAGCCTACAGGCGATTTAACTTTGGAAAGAAAGACCACAGTAAGTCAAACCATTTTTCCTGTAAAGATGGATAGGATGGAGAGAGCAGATCCCATATTTTTGCATCCTTTGACATGCAGGCATTCTAGCAAGTGAGAAACAATGCCTTCTATAACATTTTTGTGTAGCTACAGATTGGTTGGTTTCCTTGATTCCTGATGCAGGCATGAGTAGCTCCTTCCCCACTGATGAAAACAGCCAGTAACTGAAAGCAAGAGTGAACCCCTCTTAATTCTACTGAGATGTTTGAGTGCTGTAGTATTAGGAACGACAAGACACATAACTGAACCACGCAGCAAATTTTTCAGTCAATTAAAAGCAATGATTTTCTACTCATGGCATTAAGGAAACCCAAAACATTTGACTACAGGACAAAAAGTAACCTAACTTTCCAAACTTGAGAGTTCTTCTCAATGAGACAGAATCGTTCATATAGATCAAGCAGGAATGTGTATAAATGCAGATTTGACATAAGCACTCATTAGCTGCGGACATTGAGAGAAAAATATTTGAGCCAAATTCTCCTGTGAAAAACATTATGGTAAAAAGTCTTTAATGATAAAATTCACTAAGTCAAAACTAGAGAGCATTTTACGTTTTTTAGAAAATATCAGCAAGTTTCCTTTGTGCTAGTGAGATCTTAGAGTAAGCTAGTTATTCTTATTACTAAAGCATCAAAGAAATGATATATGAAAATTCTGAAGAGATTTTATTTCATAGAATAAGGAATGACATGTTGTCATTAGATATAAATATAGACAATGCTTGTCTACATTTGCTGCTAAGAAAAATCACTTCATTTATTGATGACTCCAGAAAAACAGGCAAAAATCCAAACCAACATTATCAGCATTTGTTGATTAATAGATCTCTTCATATGTTTCCTCATCAATTTCTATAGTAGTCATGGTTTCTTCCACATCTCCCAGGATCATATTTAAATGCTGGTCATAAGCATGTAATCGGCCTCGAAGCTCTCGCTCATTTCTCATCTTCACATAAATCCGCTCATCCAGGCTGAGCCTGATGAAATCCAGGGGCTCCTCTACAGTGTTGGTAGTTTGTTGCTGGTCCACGTCGTCCGCTATGTTTCAAACCCTCCAAAATTATTTTAAAAGTAATCATTCCTTTAATTTTCTGAAAATAGGTTCTTAATTTGAACTTAGAAAAATAAGCAGTACATTGTTCAGATGATATTTGGGAGAAATAATGCTGATAATAACTTATGATGATCAATATTGCAGTCAAAAAAGGAAGTCTGGAAAAGTTATTCCTTTCCTGTCTCCAAAATAAGATTGTGATAGTTAACACTGCATGTCAAGTTGACACACCTGGCATTAACTAAGTTTAGCTGAAACCATCTAAAGAGATTATCCAGACAATGGATAATCTAGATTCAATTGAAACCTCCCTAGATCTCATTAGAACCTCCCAGTTGCGGACCAGGTAACAGGAACCATAGAACAGGAGACTGAGAAGAGAAATTCTCCAGGATTCTTCCAGCTTTCAGTCGTCACCCACTACCTACAGAATGTCTGCTGTGACTAGCCTGCCTCCAGCTTCAGCCACCAGACATGTCACCTCCACCATGAAGGTCTGTTTCTCCCCTCTGGAAGTGTAAGTTGAATAAATATCACTTTCTCTCTTAAATTGTTTGACTTTGAATGCTCTCTCACAGCAATAGTTAAGAATAACCATTACAAAGTTAGTTAGGGAAATAGTAATAGATATCTATCTATCTAAACATGGTGAGTTTAAGAGATAACTTATAGACAGATGGATGGATATAAACGACTGAAAGATGATGGCTAAGTATATAGATCAATTATAGATAGATATATAAATAGATGATAGATGGCAGGTGTACAGATCAATGACAGATACATGAGTAAAGGATAGATTAATTCATAAATGATAGATGATATGGCTTGATATGTGATAGATAATAAATAGATTGAAAAATAATAGATGGTAGTCAGATGATTTATACTGTTTTGGTTTCATGTTTCTGTTGCTTTAATGAATGAATACATGAAAGAATTTATAGACATATAAGGAGTTTTACTACAGTTTACGATTTCAGGTTATACATCCTCATGGCAGGAAATTTAATAGAACAAAGATGAAAGGTAAATGGGCATAGTACATCCAAAGCAAGATCAGAGGTGAGAAAGATCAATGACTAGCATTATGCCGTCAGCTTTGCCAAACTATCAGCTTTTCTAACTAGTTTTGCATCCATTCAGCCCAGGCAATTGTCTCAACCATAAGGGTGGAATCATTCTACATCAATCATTCAATTATGAAATCTCCCAGAAGTTTGACTTTACTTGATCAGGCCTCATAGGTATGTCAAATGCCTCAGTCATCAAGGTGCTTTCAGACATCCGAAAGTAACCATTGTTGGTGACTGATTTATAGATAATAGATTGATATAAGAAATAATTTCAAGAAATTCTTTTTCTGTTTCTAATTTATTTTCTTTCTTTCTCATGGTTTCCTCTTCCATTGCTTCATCTTTTAGAAATTCGTTTTGTTTGCTATGTAATGTAAATGGACTAGTTTCTCACATGCAGGGTTTGAGTTTTCTTCTTAACTAATTGAGAGTTAATGAGCCCGAATAATTGTTCAGACTTCCTCATGGAACATCTGCCAAATCCAAGTCATATTCTTCTCGGATTAAAAAAATGTGTTTGCATTGTGTTGCATTTGCAAAGATGATGGCTAACTATATAGATCAATTATAGATAGATATATAAATAGATGATAGATGGCAGGTATATAGATCAATGACAGATACATGAGTAAAGGATAGATTCATTCATAAATGATAGATGATATGGCTTGATATGTGATAGATAAATAAATAGATTGAAAAAATATAGATAGATAGCAGTCAGATGATTTATACTGTTTTAGTTCCATGTTTCTGTTGCTTTAATGAGTGAATACATGAAAGAATTTGTAGACATATAGGGAGTTTTACTAGAGTTTATGATTTCAGGTGAAAAACTGATTTTTTTTTCTCTGTGATTTCTATGGACTTTTAATTCTACAATTTTTTCATTAAATGTAATCTTCACATTAGTAGCAACAGAATAAGCCAGGTTCAAACATAATAGCCAACATTGAGAAACCTTTAAATAGTCTAGATTTTATAGTGAGTAGTGTTAGGATTTTAGTGCAATTTTCAATAGAATTGACTAATGAACAGTATTCCAAGGCCACAAGAACCACAGGGTTCAAGGAAAACTTTAAGACCAGGCAGGTGAAAATTTCTTTTGTTCACTAAGTGTAAAGGTTACTCTTGACTATTGCTGTGAGAGAACATTCAAAGTCAACCAATTTAAGGGGGAATGGGAGATTTATTTAGCTTATGGTTCCAGAGAGGAGAAACAGTCTTTCATGGAGGAGGCAACGTGGCTGGTACCTGAAGCCGGAGGCAGGCTGATACTGCAAACGTCCAGTAGGCAAGTGGGTGAGGACTGAAGGCTGGAGGATTCTTGGAGTCTCTCTTTTCTCAGTCTTCTATTCCTTTTATCTGGTCCACTACTGGGAGGTTCCAATGAGATTTAGGTAGTTTCTAATAAGATCTAGGGCTAGTCTTTGCATTGTCCAGATAATCTCTTCAGGTGGTCTCAGCTGATCTTGTGTCAAGTTGACAACCAGGATTAATTATCACACTAAGCTAGTAACATTTTGGAAAGAACAGAATCATTGGGGTCAGAAGAGAGGGCAAAGGATGGCAAGAATTTGTCTTGGGAAGAGAAAGTTCAGATACTTGTTAATGTTCTGAATGGACTTATGCTCACTCAAGGTAATGGGATTTTTGTATTCTAGGCCATTTAATGAGATCTTACTAAAAAAGAAAAAAAAGTTGGGTAAAAAAGTTAGGAGTTCAGTTGCTCTAGAAAATATATTTTTTGCTTATCTCAGAAAACATAAGATTAGGAACCAATGATCAGATAAATCATTACTGAATTTAAGGAATTTTCATACCAGAGTGAATCAGATGCTCAAATCACTAGCAAATATCCATGGAGAATATTTTCCAATCTAAAGATTGGGTCAACTCCCATCAATGTTGAAACTTACCAACATTTTCAAGCTGCTGCACCGATCAATGACTACTTTGAATTAAGACATCAAGATAGTTGGGAAGGAACACAGCTAAGTGTACTAAAATTCTTTGGAGTGCTAAGAATATTTAAAGCGAAACAGTAGATATAATAGAACCGTTGTTATTGCTTCTTTTTTATATATATTTTATTCATTTATTTTGCATGTGTGTGTTTGTGTGTGTGGGTGTGTGTATATGTATGTGTATGTATGTATCAGAGGGCACTATGTGCTCCTGTTGTGGTCCAATGGTGACTTTGGGAATCTTCCTGGGTTGCTTCCACCTCCTTGCCTCCTTGCTTTGCTCTGAGATTTCCCAGGTTCTGCCCATTAGGGTTGGAAGTGCAGGCCGCCACCATTTCTGCATGGAGTTTTAACATGGGACCTGCGATCTGAACTCAGGACATTCAACTTACTTGGGAGACAGAGTCTTAACCCCTGAGCCATCTCTCCAGCTCACCTATTGCTTTTTTTTTAAATAATTGTATTAACCTACCTTGCAACCACTCTGAATGTTTATTCCCACAGATAAATCCTGTGCTATCTTCATCCGAAAAGTTTCTCAGAACAGCGTTAAATAGTTAATGCACTAACACATAACTGGTCAAAGAGCTGATGATAAGCAATAGTGAAGTGCTAACCTCTAATTTAGCTTTATTTTTCTCTCAAGACTTCAGGCAATAAGGAGCAGCAGAAATGACGTAAGAACCAAAGGAAGGGGAGATGTGTAATTTTTTTTCTGGGCATGACTTAATTTTGCTATCATGAGCTCACAGCATCTGGTGTTAACTGAGTGGGATTCATAAGATTTCATTTAGGATGAGAAGGAGTTTATGATTCTCCATCCCTACCGGAAAGGAAAATGACAGTTAAATGTGGGTGTAGGGAGGGTTTCATTTTCCTTAGTGGCTTTGCTCCTGTCAATAACCTCCCACTAACATGGAGGCAAAAACTAATTTAATCAGTGAAGCACATGCTTCTTGGTCTACTATATTTAGAATGAGACTGATGTACTGTGTTTTCTTTACTGTGGATGGAGTGAGATTCTTAAAATATGGGTTACATTCATTTCTTAAAGAGTGTTAGGAAATAATCAAAAATGAATTCTACATGTAAGAGAAAATATGGATGAAACAGCCACACAAGTAATGATTGGTTCTGATGGCTCCATTCAATGTAGCACAAATTTAGCTTATGTTCAGATTCAACTCAATACTATCTATTTTAATAATATCCTCTGTGAGATATATACTTTCACAAATCAGTTTTTACCAATTGATGTTGTTTATCTTTAGTAAGATATATAAAATTCCCTATGCTTCTTTTTCATTTGTGAAAGAAGAGTACACAAATTAACTTTTCTTACTGTATCATTTATATACAGAAAAACTTCTATCTTAATTTATAAGATGATGAGAAAACATATAATTTTATTTAAAACTAGATAACAAATAATTGTAATTATCAAGGCAGTATCTGTGTACTCCATGACTTATTAAATTCACTGAAAATTAGTAACCAGAGCATTTATCAAAAATATTAATTTTGACCTTAGTGTATGCCATATAATAAAGGAAGTGAAAAAATCTGTTTAGGGTATGTCAGAAAGTTTACTATGTAAAATCACCTGTACAGAATCCACACAATTGTAAAAAACAAATTTACTTCTGCAAACTGTGCTCTGAATTCCACACATCTCAACTCACTTTCTCTCTCTCCTTCTTTACTACTATTATATTTTAATATTTTATTTATTTCATGTAATTGAGGAGGATAGAATGAAGGAGACAGTGAGAAAGAGAGAGAGTGAGAGAGTGAGAGAGACAGACACAGAGAGAGAGAGAGAACATGTACATCTTTGCACATAGATGGAGGTCAGAGGACAACTTTTGGAAGTCAGCTTTCACTCCTCCATGTGAGCTCAGATGGACTGAACTCAGATCACAACACTTGCAAGCAAGTAACTTACTCACAGTTTTCTTGCTTGCCCTCAGTAAAGTACTTTTAAGATGTTCCCATTTTCAAGCCAATATATTCTTTGGAGAAAGATTGCTTTTGAATGTAAATTACTTATGTGCTTTTATATATATATATATAAGAAAATCCCTCAAAGTATGTGCACTTTGCTAAAGGGGCTAAATTCGACATCTAGCAAAAAGGTATTGAAACAACAAATTCAAACCATTTTCCATTAACTGTTACTTCTAAATAAAAAATTTGTGGTTTAGGTTACTGAGAATTGTCAATGAAAATGTAACAGATTTTTAATTTTTGAAATCATAATTGAAGAGATATAAATTTAAAGGTGGATTAGAATTTTGATATTTGTCTGATTATTGTTGCATAAATATTAAATAGCTTTGGAGTGCATGATACGAATTTACAAAGAAAACTCAAAACATGCATTTACAGTTTGTCAAATATTAGTTACACTGTGTACCATTATCTCAGTATTGTTTGCTTTGTGTTTTGTAAACGGAATTATAATTATTTAAAGATATTGAATGGCTTCAATTATATATACAAGATATTTATGAAGTATATGTCATTTCTTTATTCTTTTAAATAGAAAGATAATTTGTATATTACTCCCCATTATTGTAGATAATATGAGAGACTCATAAAATTAAGGCTATTCCCATCTTTCATAGCCAGTTGTTTGGGTTAGAGACATGGAGTACAACCTCTGGCTTGAAATGTAGATTGCACCAAATTTTTTATTCTTAACAAACTTATATGTTGTTATTTGTTGTTAAACTAGGCAAAACTTTTTTGGAATATGTGATTAACTAACACTAAACATCATTGTGTCTCTCTCTAGACATTTTTTCTGCTATATTTTAATATTCATTGCTTGTTTGAATGCATTGAGTCTAAAAGTTTCTGTAAGAATGTGCATTAATCCCCATCAACCCTAAGTTGGACTTGCAGCGAAAACCCTGAAGGACTTGATATTTTTAATTACTGCTCCTGTCTTTCTAGATACAGATCTCCCGTGGTGATGAGCAACTGAAGAAAACTCTTGTCACTAAGGCACTCTTAAAGTTTAGAATCATTACAAGTCACCTTTCCATGAACTCAAGTTTAAGAACATTTTAAAGGAAAGTCTGACTGTGTAATTTAACATTTAAGAAACCAACTTAATTAAAAGAATAAACATTAAACTTGTTGGCATAATAAGTAATCCCCAATAGAAAATTCTCAGTATGCTAATAGGGATTTTTTTTAAAACACTCTCAGCAGAGAGCAGTATGTGTGTGTGTGTGTGTGTGTGTGTGTGTGTGTGTGCGCGTTTAAGGTAGGGGGTGGTAGTGGGGATCAAACACAAATTTAGGCATGTAAAATACAACTGAACTACATTCCCATTTCAATTTAGCCAATGCTGTCTCAATGGATATTTAGTTTTTAGATTTCTAGTATTCAAGTACTTGCCATCAAATGCAACCTAAATGTAACTCAATGCATCACACATGCTAAAATACATGAAAATTGGACACAGAATAGTGGGGAAGAAGGGTTACAAAAGGAAAAGTCAAGGAGATGAGATTGGGGATTAAGGTGTGAAAATATCATGAATTTAATGTTTGCATGAAAATCTGAAAAAATGAAAATGAAATATGCAAATGAAAGTAAATTGCTTTTTGTTGCATATTATGCTGATCTTATTTTATTGATACATATTTCAATCTCCTTGAAAGATATATATGTTGGTGACAACTTGAATAATACTAAATGTAATAATTGCACATCTTGAAAATTCATACTTTTTTGTATAGAATAAAAAATAGTAATTTTACACATAAAAATATTTGTGCCTTTTCTTATCTCACTCTACTCGATTTTTTTATCTTTCTGTTCCAGACCTATATTTATAAGAAGAGTATGTGTGTGTGCATGCCTGCTTTTGTGTATGCAGGTGAGTCTGAACATCTATGTTTATGTGTATGGAAGCCAGAGCTTGATATTGAGAATCATCTTTCCTCTTTTTCCCATCCTATTCTTTTGAGGAAGTATCTCTAATGAAGCCCAAAACCTAGCAGAAAGGGCTAGTCTGTGGAACCAGCCTTCTATGGTTTTTCAAGACCATCCTGACAGGCTAGAATGCAGACAGTCTGTCATATCAACAGGACATTTACATGGGATCTGGGGTTGTGAACTCTTTTCTTTCATTGACTTTTGGTTTGTTTGTTTTGCTTACTCAGCAAGTGTTTTAGCGGCTGAGATATCTCTCCAGCCACAACTTTTCCAGATTCCAATTTTTGGGCCATTCTTGTTCTAGTTACCATTTTTATTTCTATAGTTCTATACTGATCTTCCTCCTTCTACAAAGAAACACATTCCATTAAAGTAAATTTGAAACTTAAAATAGATTTTTAGGAAAGCAGGAGATAGTAAAGGAAAGAAGAAAAATGAGATAAGAAGAGAGAGAAAATAAACCAGTTAACCTTTCTAAGAGCCAGGATCATGAGTTAAAATTCACTTGGCTTTGTAAAGCTTTAGTGACAGAATCAACAGAAAGAGTTGTCAGGAAACCATTGAGTATTGATATCTCTAGTTTTCAAAGCATTAGCATAGATTACTTCGTATCATACTTTATTATGGGATTAAATATATGCCATTATTCTAGTTTTTGAAGCATAAATGGATTATGCTTTAATCCTCTTAACTGAGATCCTGATAAAGCAAGAATACTAAAGGATGATAAATGGAGAATGAGATTGAAGATATTAGAGAAGGAGAAGTGACCTCAACATCAGAATTTCTTTCATATTCATAGATTATCTCTGCATTTTATTAATGCCTATATGAATGGATAATTTGACAATTCTGCTATTATAAAACAAATTCATTGAAGGAAGTCATAGTAAATAACAGTAGCATCTTTTATTATTTAAAAATGTCATATAAATCTAAATTCTAGCATTTGCATAAATAGTAAAAAACTACAAAAAGTAGCTTCTTCCAAAGTCACAAGAAGGAAAAGCATTTAAAAGTTAAGGACATTGCAGTAGCAGCAAAACTGAAAAAAAATGAACAAACCATAATTCAGAACATCAGAGACTCTATATCAATCACCTGGAACTAGGCCAGCTTAATCTCTCCCCATCCTGAAGCTCAGGGAAATTTGTGGAAGAGGGGGCAGTAAGATTGTAAGAGCACAAGGATGGGAGGAGTAATGATATGCAAGATACTCTACACAAGTTAGGGTCGAAGCAATCATAATAGGACTTTGCATGACCTGAGCTATGTCCAACACATTATTGACCCTACAAAGTCTAGCATGGACTAAAGGCACTAGAATCCTCGGAGACTAGGGACTGACAGTCACAGTAATGTTCCTATACTTAAGGAGAACACAAGAAAGAGTTCAGTAAATGCCACTGAGTCCTTACACCTCATCAGAGAGGAGGACCCAGAGGAAAGTTTGACATACACATTAAAGGATGCTCCAGGGATGAGGGGTAGGAGGCACTGGGAGATAGGGAGGGAGGGGGGGAAGGAAGAGAAAAAGGGGGGAGGGAGCAAGGGGATCCAGGGAGGGGTGGAGGGAGGGAGAGGACCGGTGTACCTATTAAGTTTGTATGGGCAGAAATAAAAAAAAGTGACACTGTCTTACAAACACCAAAGATCCATTTGCAGAACATTCCATAGTCTGAAATCTAAAGACAGATGTATGGACATGCAAGCCTGAAGCCTAGTATTACAAGTGGAGTGTAGGAGAGTGTTTCAGATGGTAATTATATTGATAAAAAATACAAGATCAAACAATTTAAGGTAATAAGGGGTTTTATTCCTACTTATGATTCTGTTTGCA
This sequence comes from Typhlomys cinereus, assembly GCA_023101885.1. Lineage (NCBI taxonomy): Eukaryota > Metazoa > Chordata > Mammalia > Rodentia > Platacanthomyidae > Typhlomys > Typhlomys cinereus. The sequence continues at coordinate 1,171,651 of JALPQD010000154.1, forward strand.
GTTTACAATCCAATTTGGCAGAGACGTTCATACAAATACCAATAAATGAAAGAACTGACCATACCATATCCACACATGAACTGGGAGAGATCCTTACTTGCCAGTCAGTCTCAAAGCATACCAAACTACTAAACGAGTTTTCTCCATCTTATCTCCCTACCTAGGTCCCCTCACCATGACTTGAGTCCTCCCACATCATTTAGACAATCTCCCACAGGACTGCTTAGGGTTTGGCTTAATCAACAATTCTTCACAGATTTGTCCGCAGTCTCAGTCTTAAATTTCTAAGCTGACATCTATGTCTAATTGCCTCATAAGGACACAATGGTGCCATGCAAGAAGAAAACTTGGTATAATACCTAATACTTTGGCACAGTGAGTGTGGTTTAGATTGAGAGTTGCACATACACTAGGTTTCATTTCCTCCAAGAGGAGTCTTCAGATGAAATTCCCCGAAGCAAACACATAAGCTTGAGGACCTAGAAAATAACTGGACAGGAGCAGTGAGATTGATAAAGTGCTTGTTGTACAAACTTGACAAGTTGAAAAGAGAGAGTCCTTTTCTAAATGTCATCTACCCACCTGTACCCACAAATTTTGGAATGGACAGGCTCATATTCAAGCACATACATTCATATGCATAAACACACAAATTTTCACATAAACAAGTAAATATTCATATGTAAGCATGCACACATATATATGTGTATGTACACATACACACAAGCACAATAAAGAGTAGAATTAAAATCATCTTTGAATGTCTTTGCTTTAATATAGACTTAGAAGATGACAGCAGGATCCACAAATAAGAGGACAAACTATTGAGAAAATTACTTTTCCATAATGTGTATGTGTAAAAACAACCAGCTTTGTGGAACAACATGTACAGTTGGAATGTCTAGGAAATGTGAACAAGAAATATTCTCTCCTGATAGTGTTTCCATATATACAGTTCACTGCAGACTAATGAAGTGAGACAAGCATATTCTGTTAACCTGGCTATCCTTAGCTTTCATAAATGAACCTTTCTGTTAAACATCTTCACATATTTTGAAACATCCTTTACCATCTCAGATGGTTTTATTAATCAACTTCCTTTAGGGCAACAAGATTTCATGGCCTATATGTAATTACTGGCTCATAATTTCTATTAGTCTCCCTCTTACAACAACTAAAATATCATTTTACACCTAGTCACCATTTTGGATTTGAAACCACTGCTTGATATTGACTTCATAGGTGTAGTCTGACCTTTCTTAAATGTCTTAAAGGATCATGCTCCTTTAATTAATAAGTACATTTAAATAGTTTTGGGATGCCCTAGAAAGGAGTAATTTAATTAAATAGTTTTGGGATACCCTAGAAAGGAGTAATTAAATTAATCCTAAACATTGCACTCAATACTTCTATCTCCCTGATCCTAATGTCTATTGCAGTTTTACTCCCACAAATGAATATTTATTGTATTTCTTGCCTAGTTACACAAACTCAATAGGTATTCCCCTTCTACTTCCCTCATCCCATTCCCCCTGTTATTCCCCATCCCATTCTCCTCCCTTCTCACTCTCTCCCACTCCTTTTACTTCCCTACTCCTTTCTTGGGGATTCCCATCCTCCTTCCCATCCTCCAGAATATTTGTTTATATGAGCACTGAATTCCCCTCTGAGTTGTCTAGAGTATGGAGGATTCAGGATTCAGTGGCGGACCTTGGGGCACCTTCTCGGGCTGCCTGCTAGTATGGGGACTCTATTATAACTGTTCAACCTCTTTTCTTTAAGGATCCTACTGCCTGAAGCCTTCTCCCCTGTGATCCATGCTAGACTTTGGAAGGTTGTTGACATGTCCGTTATTGTACAGGTAGGGCAAAGTTCTATCACATTGTGGCTATATCCTGACTGCTACAGACCTGACCTGTGTAAAGTATTTGCATATCCTTGGTCCTTCCCATTTTTAGGCTCTTACAATCTTGCTGCGCCCTCTTCCACAAGGTTCTCTGCTTTAGGATAGGAAGTTATTTGACTGGTCTGGTTCCCAGGTGACTATTGTAGAGTCCTTGATATTCTGAATTATGGTTTATTGCTGTTTTCAGTTTTGATGTTGATGCACTACCCTTGGCTGCATTCTGATTGGTGGTCGAGATGATCTTCTAACCCAAAGATAAAACACTATTTAAATGAAGATCTTAACATAAGAAGAGACTCAAAGGTGGATGGAAGAATAGGAGTAGGACATAGCAGTAAGAAGGTTGATTCCTTTCTAACTTTCAGTCCTTATATCCTTCCTGACTGCGGAGATGAAACCTGTTCAGTCCCAAGTGAACAGGGAGGGAAGTGAGAGTTAGTTGCACCAGATGTCTCGCTACTTACATGCAATACATGACTGTGGCATAATTTCTCTATTGAAGTGTGTTCTTTTGTTGTCTTTCTTTTGATGTCTTCTTTCCCCTTCTCTCATACTTATAATAATTTGTGATAATAGTGGGCATTATAGAGACTTACCTTTGAGTATGTCATTAAATGGGTTTGCAATTATAATCCACTTATTGAGGAGTATATATAGTTTCTAACTTTCTGTGTCTGGTATACTTCATTCCATACAAATTCTAATTCCATTAATTTTCTAATGGAAAATTTCATTAATTCATCTTTTTGATTGCTGAATATACTCAATTGTACAAATGTTCCACATTTTCATTATCCATTCATCTATTGTTGGACATTTGGGTTGATTCCATGACTTTACTATTGTAAATAGTGGTTCTATTCAGTTAAAGAACTTGTAAATCAAGCAAAAAGACAACCCACAGAATGGGAGAAAATCTTCACTAACCACACATCTGATAGAGCTCTATTTTCTAGAGTGCACAGAGAACATAAAAAAACTAAACACCAAGGAGATAAATAGCTCAATTAGAAAATGGGCCTTGGAACTCAAAATAAATTTTTCCAGGCATGAAATTGAAATGCCTAACAAATATCTTTAAAAATGCTCCACATCCTTAGCCATCAAGGAAATGCAAACTCAAACATCCCTGAGATATCATCTCACCCAGGTAAGCATGGTGAAAACTCACAATACAAACAATACCAAATGCTGGAGAGGATGTGGAGAGAAGGGAACTCTCATACATTTGGAATATAAGCTTATACAACCACTCTGGAGTTCAGTATGGCAATTTCTAAGAAACTTAAAGATTGAAATGCCATATAACCCTGCTATATCACACCTGAGAATAATCCCCCAAAATGCAACAATTAACTATAGTGACATGAGTATAATCGTGTTCATCACAAATAAATTCATATGTAGAAAAAGTCAGCCCCTGTGAATGTGGATTTGATCCAATAGGCACGGCCCATATCCCATTCTCAATAAATTTTTTCTTGTTGCTATTATTTTTCTCTTAAGAGAAGAAAAAGAATTCTATAAGCAGAAGAGTGATAACAGTACATCCAAAGGCAATTTTGGTCTATTAGGTGGACATGAGCTTGTAGAGTTTCAGTGGTGGGCTTCCATGGTTTAAGAAGGTACTAAGTCAACAAGAAGTGCACTTATGGATATTTTTGATGGCCAGTTAGAAAGAACTGAGTTAGGTGTGCCTATGGTGCCATTTCTTTTTTTCAGGTAAGATATACTAATGGAAAGAGACCTGTGGAGTGAGTTCTTCTGCTCCAACACACCATTCTTCTGGTCACTGAGTAAAAACTCTGAAAACAAGAACAAAACCTGACACCCGTTTGGGGAATCCAAGTCATCTTGTGTTTCTGCCTCTCTCTTATACCAGCCAATCTAGTTTTCTTCCCAAACATGCTTTGCTGGGTTTCATTTTCTTAAAGTGACTTTGACTTGTTTCCCACTCTTGCTATGATTAAAAAAAACATACAAATAATTTAAGAAAGAAAAGGTTTATTTCCGCTCACAGTTCCAGTGTATTTCAGAGTAGGAAAGCCACAAGGGTATCAACAGGTCACTGGTGTAGTTTACATTGCATCTACACACAGGGAGTAGTGAAGAAATAGGAAGTGTTAACTTTAATTATAAAAATAAACTTTAAAATTATTAAGTTAAAGAAACATGTACATAAAATAGCTTGGAATTTTTCTCATATGAATTAACACTATGTATTGATCTGCAAAGATTATGAAAATGAGTTTGAAAATATATTCAGAAGTGATCAGTAAGATATTTGTAGGAAAAAAACATGAACAGTATAAACTATAGATGCATTTCAATGAAAAATGATTCACAAATATTAACTTGGAAGAAATTGAACCAATTTCACGTTAGGTTTTACATTTCTTATTTTATGAATAATTGAGATGAACCATGGGCATATGTGTGGAAGAGTAGAAAACTATGCCTAAGATTGGCAGAGAAGGTAAAGAACAGGCCATCTGGACTCTAATGTTCCTTAGTAGAAAATCAGGAGAAAACGTGTGACACTCACGTGCATCTTCGGCTTGCATAGGCATGTACGGGCTGCAAGTGTTTGAAATCACTTCACCTGCTAATGTCTTTTCATTGCTTGAAACACCACCATTCTCATGGTTTTGCTTAGAGTTCTTGGTGACATGCTTTTTTATTATTAATTTTTACCTAGTTATACATGTTCAATAGGTACCTCCTCTCTCACTCACTTCTCCCCTGTTTTTCCCCCATCCAATATTCTCCCTCTCCCCTCTCCTTCCCTCTCTTTCAGTCACCCCTTTTTCCTCTCTCCCCCCTCTCTTGGTGTGTCTTGACTGCTCCCTCCCGTCCTCCAGAACTTCTGTTTTATGGGTACTGAATTTCTCTCTGAGTCTTCTATACTAGTGAGGGTTGATAACTCAGTGGCATACCTTGGGGCCCTTTCTTGGACCGACCACTAATATGGGAACTCTCTTATATCTGTTTAACCCCTTTCCTCTAAAGATCCTACTATTTGAAGCCTTCTTCCCTGAGATCCATGCTTCATTTCTCCCCTGAGATCCAGGCTTGTTAACATTGTCAGCCATTGTGCAGGTCAGGCAAGGTCGAATCTCATGAACATGTGACTTTCTTGTATATGTTTGTTGTAGGAAAGGAAAGAACAGCTACCTTAATGAAATAAATTTAGCTCAGTATTTGAAAGAACAGACTGAGAAAATATTCTCATTACTAAATTGGACTCCTTAAATTCCAATTCCCTCTCTAGACCTCTGTGAAGGAGTATATTTCAATGATTTGAAATGGAAGAACTGAAAAAGAAAAATGTAGAAAGAAAGAAGATATAGTTATAGCTCACAGATAAGAAAATTTTGTTATAAAATCAGGATTTGAGAGCAGTGAGTGGCAAGCTAATGTCCTATCCAGAGAACAAGTAGATAATGGTTTCCTTTTTATTACTTTGCTTAACATCATGCTTCATACACAATCACAGTGTATAGCCATACTCAAGGTATCACATGTAGTTATAGGTAAGGTGCCCACAGTTAACAATAAATAACAGCCAGTTGCTCATCCACTACATGTTGATCACAAATTCCCTTAGCACCAAAAATAAATATGTAATGAATTTTAATCAGGAAATGCCCTAGGAAGAGACCATAAGAAGATGCCTCTAATATGAATTATTGGATGAGCCACTAAATTTATTTTATTTTAGTTCAGTTTTAGTTTTACAAACATATTGAGTACTCATAGATTCCCTCCATCCCTTCTCCTTCTCTCTCTCTCCCTCCCTTCTCTTTATCAATTAATCTATCCCACTTCCTCCCTCTCTGCTTCTATGGATCCCAGGGTTCCCTCTGGCTTGTCTACTCTTTTGAGGGATCAGGCCTCTTGTGGCATTCACATTTGCCTCTCTTTGGGTCTCCCAACTTATAGGAGCATTTCCTTTACCTCATCCAACTTTAGTCCCCAAGATTTCCACTGTATGTTTTTTTAATATATTTTTTCTCCCACATTTTATTTTTTCTCAAACATACAAGATCAATAGGTACCCTATCCTCTCCCTCCCTTCACTCCTCCCCAGTCCCCCTTGCACCCTGCCCCCCTTCCTTTCAGCCCTCTAATTCCCTCCCCTTCTCCTAGGTTCCCCCTCCCCTCCTCGCATCCCCTGGAACATGCTTTTGTGTGAATGCCAAACCTCCCTCTGAATCTTTTACCCTAGTGAGGTGTAAGGACTCAGTGACATAGCCTGGAACACTTTCTTGGGCTCCTCTTTAGTATGAGAACTCTATTATGACTGTTAATCTCGTGCCTCTATGGATCCTACTACCAGTAATCCATGCTAGACTTTGGGGAGTTGTTCACATGTCAGTCATTGTTCAGATCATGCAAAGTCCAATCATGGTTACTGCAGTCCTAACTTGTGTGGAGTATCTTGCATATCATTGATCCTCCCCATCTTTATGCTCCTTCTTGCCTCCCCCTATTCCACAAGATTGCCTGATATTTAGGATGGGGAGAGATTTGGCTGGTTTGTTTCTAGGTGATTAATGTAGGGTCTTTGGCGTTCTGATTTTTTTAATTAATTAGTTTAGTTGTTTTTCCCCAATCATACAAGCTCAATAGGTACCCCAGTCCTCTCCCTCACTCACTCCTCTCCAATCCCCCTTGCAACCAACCCCCCTTATCCCCTTGCTTTCACCCCTTCCCTCTCCTTCTCCCAGTGCCTTCCCTGTCCCCCCTTCCATCCCCTGAAGCATCCTTTTGTGTGAATGCCAAACCTCCCAGTGAACTGTAAGAACTCAGTGACATAGCCCAGAGCTATTATGACTGTTAATCCCTTGTTTCTAAGGATCCTACTGCTGGTGAACCATGCTAGACTTTAGGGGGTCATTGACATGTCAGTCATTGTGCAGATCAGGCAAAGTTGGGTTATGGCTACTGCAGCCCTAACTTGTGTGGAGTATCTTGCATATCATTGGTCCTCCCCATCTTTAGGCTCTTACAATCTTGTCACCCCCTCTTCCACAAGTTTCCCTGAGCTTTAGGATAGGGAGAGATTTGGCTGGTCTGGTTCTAGGTGATTAATATAGAGTTTTTGGTGTTCTGAATTATGGTTTGTTGTTTTCAGTTCTGCTGTTCTTGTACCACTCTTGGCTGTATTCTGATTGGTATTGAAGGTCACCTCCTAACCAAAGATAAAAGGCTGTTTAAATGAAGATCTTAATAATATGAGAGGAGACTCAAAGATAGATGGACTAGGAGTAGGACACCTCAGTGAGAGGGGCTGTCAGTGTCTATTTGCAGGATGGTTACCATCTATCTGCCAATCCCTATACCCTCCCTGATTGATGAGATCAAATCTGTTCAGTGAAGGAAAGTGAGAGTGAGCAGCACCAGATGTCTCACTACTTACTTGATAGTGCCCTATTTTCTATACTGAAGCATGATCTCCTCTCTCTTTTTTTCTGGAAGACCCTCCTTCCCTTTTCCTCCTGTTTATAAGCTTTGTGATTACAGTAGGTATTACAGAGATTTATCTTTGAATATGTCATTAAGTGGATTTGGTACTAGGATCCACCTATTAGGGAATACATATGGTATCTAATTTTCTGTGTCTGGGATACTTCACTCAATATACTTTTTTTAATTCCTCATCAAATTTCAGTAATTCGTCTTTTTTGATGGCTTAGTAGTATTTCATCATATAAATGTATCACATTTTCCTTATCCATTTGTCAACTGTTTGGCATTTGGGTTGATTCCATATCTTTGGTATTGTAAATAGTGCTTCTATGAATATGTTGTGTTTGTGTCAATGTAGTGAATTTTTTCATTATGGGGGATAATTCCCATAAGTGGTATAGAAGGGTTATAAGGCATTTCAATTTTTGACTTTTTAAGAAATCGCCAAACTGATTGCCAGAGTGGCTGTATGTGCCTGCATTCCCACCAGCAATGTAGGAGAATTCCTTTCTCTCCACATCCTCTCCAACATTTGGTGTTGTTTGTATTGTGGATTTTTGCCATCCTGACAGGGGTGAGATGATATCTCAGGGAAGTTTTGATTTGCAATTCCCTGATGGCTAAGGATGTGGAGCATTTTTAAAGATATTTGTTAGACATTTGAATTTCGTTCCTGGAAAAGTTTTGAGTTTTCAGGCTCTGTTTTTAATTGGGCCATTTATCTCCTCGGTGTTTAGTTTTTTAAGTTCTTTGTTCACTCTGGGTAATAGAATGCTATCACATATGTGGTTAGTGAAGATTTTCTCCCATTATGTGAGTTGTCGTTTTGCGTGGTTTACAACTTTTCTATCTGAGCATAAGCCCTTTAATTTCATAAAATCCTATTTGTTGAGTGTTGGTTCTCATGACTGTGCTATTGAATTTCTGTTTAGGAACTGTTGACCTAGACCAATGAGCTTCAGGGAGGTCCCTACCCTTTCAACTAGGTCTCTGGCCTCATATTAAGGTCATTGATCCATTTTTGCAATTATTTTTTGTGCATGGTGACAAGTACCTAATTTATAGGAGCATTTCCCTTCCTTCATCCAACTTTGGCCCCCAAGAGTCCCACTGTACATTCTTATCTCTCTTGATTTCCTTTATGGTCTATGGGGGCATGTTGGTATATCAGTCATTATGCATGTCTGCTAAGGACAAGTTGAACTTCAGTGGAACCATTAAATTTTACTTTAAGAATCATGAACATCTTATGACTAAATCATGCTGACAATTGATACTTAGTATAATAATACATTGTTATCCTAATAATTTTTCAAAGAGTTTTAAAGGCTTGATTAAAACTATTACCTGCTGTGAAAATGAGAAAGAGTTTTAATTAGCTTTATTAAAACTTTAGATAGCGATAAATGATGAAAATCCATTTTTATCTGCACTTATTTTTATTATTAAGATTTGTTTAGTGGAAGTCATTATATAGCTAGTTCGTCCCAAATGTTTAAAAAACATATCTTAGTGAAATATCTTTGGCTAGGAAGATTTTGCTTTCAAGATATGCAATCCCCTCTAAATGGCAATTAAATAAAATAGGTCAGGCCGATGCTCTGCCTTAAGGGAGAGAAGTCAGAGACAAAATATAACATAAAAGGAAGTGATATGCAATAAAGTCAAGCAGAGAAGGTGACATGTGTTCATAAAGGTTTCATTAAGCAGCTAAAAATAAACTTCTAGAATCTAGTGCTCAGATATGTAAACTATCACACTTGTTCAACAACAGAGAGGTTAGAACAAATATCACTGAGAATTTTTATGTGATTCCTTTTTTTTTTTTTTTCTGGAATAGACAGACACACATTCTTTGCTGGGATCAACATTCTACATGACAATTGGCATGGTATACAACAATGGTCTCCAGAACCTTAATAAGAGGAACAAATGACAGAGAGTCCCTTTTAAATGGGAATTAGCACTGGCTGATAATGGATCTCAGGGAAAAAAAAAAACTATTTTAACCAGAGTGTATGTCTCCTGTCAGCCATCACCAATACCTGTCTCTTAACACACATTCCTTCGCATGTAAGAAACTACAGAACATGATGGATTATTCTGTTTGCTTCAGTTAGAAAAAAAAACAATGCTTTGATCCATGTCTGATTCTCAATTGTTCCAAAGACAGGCCCTAATTTTTGAGCTTTGTGACTTTTATCAAGCTTATAGATAATAATTTATTTTCCCATTTTATAATTATGTTTTTGTCTATAGATGGGCACATGCATTTGTGTTGCTTATTTGTATGTGTATAAATACACTTATGTTTAAATGTATGTAGAGGCCCCCAGTCAATAGCAGAAATATTCTTCCATGATTCCTTTCCTTTCTCTAGTTATTGACAAACTTCCTGCTGATATCCAGATAGACCTAATCAGACTAGTTAGCTTGCTCTGGGGATTCCTAGGCTCCATCTGTAGAGGCTGGATTGATAAATGGCTTGTCACACCTATTGATAATTTGCTGGGATCTGGGGATCTGAGCTTCAGACCTTTTGCTTGTATTGTAGGCACTTGAACCACCGAGCCACTTCCCCACCCTTGTCTGGATCACTTTGACTGTGTTGCTTATCCAGATCAATAAGTCATATTGACTTTTTCCTTGGTTTTGATACTTCCACTCTTGTAATAGTCCCATTGGAGAATGGGTGTGAAAGTAAATGCTGCAGGTTCCCTAAAGAACCACCATCTCTGATCTACACTGAGAAGTTTGGTTTTCGGAGAAAATCTGAGTACATGAAATATTGACCAGAAATCGGGATACATTCTTTTACAGGTAGCACTGCCATTCCCAAGCTAATAAGCTGCAGCTACATCGCTCCAAGTTTTTACTTCCGTGCTCTGCCTCGCAATTCCAGTTACCCTTTGCAATATTCCAGTTTGAACGATAAAATAAATAATGTCACCTAATCTGTTTTTTAATTTATTGTTATTATTATTATTTGTGTGTGTGTGTGTGTGTATTGTTTGTGTGTGTGTTATGTGTATGTATATCAGAAGACAGTGTCCCTGTGGAGAATCAAAGGCAACCTTTGGAATCTTCCTGGATTGCTTCCACCTCCCTTTTGCTTCACTCTGGGATTTTCCAGGCTCCACCCACCAGGGCTGGATGTGCATGCCAATGAGTTTTCTAGTTTCTGTCTGACTTTTTTTTTTTTTTAACGTCCTTCCTTCTGCTTAGGAAATAAAGTCTTAACACCTTGAGCCTTCTGTCCAGCCCAAATACACCTTTTAGTGTACACCTCATACCAAATCTCTCTATTATATCTGCTTTAACTTATATCTGCTTCAAACTGGGAAATTCCTAATTACATTCTCAAATGATGTTAACGTATACATATATGTTTATCTCAGATCAAAGTTTAATTTTAACAAATGACATTGATAATTTTTTCATTTCAAATAGCATAACAATAAGAAATTTCAGTTTTGTACTTGAAACCTTTAAAATGACATCATGCAAAACTCTAACCTTCTGAATAAACAAATAATCTGCTAGTAATGACATATATTAATGCACTTTGTAGAGAAAGGGTTCAATAAGGGTACCCAAGAACGAGAGGCTTGGGATATTTCTAAGTATCCTAAAAACATAGTAGAGATGTGCACAAGCATTCCCTTTTTTCAGATGCTAATAATGCCAAGTATAAGAACCATTACTGTATATATAATTAAAATATGCACCCTTATCACAGCCCTCAATTTGAGGTGTCCAGTTTGGGATTTATGTAGCTTACAATCAGAATTTTCTATTTCAAAAATTAATAATTTTATAAACCAAATAATTAAATAATTATCAATATAAAACTTATGCTATAGCTATATAAAATGATTTTTAGATTTAATGCTACCTTTTAGATTCTTTTTTTGAGCTTCATCAAAATAGGACTTCAGTTAGGCACTGTGTGCACACTTAAGAAGTAGAATTTTTATGAGAATGTTAGCTGTGATGAAACATTAAATAAGATCCAGTCCATTGATTACTTTCCAAATGTAAGTGCTAGATAAAGAGTTTCTCAGGATTAACTTTCTGGAAAGCAGAACCATAAGCACACATAACAGTCAAGTGTCTCCTTTCTAAAATAAGCTTTTAGAGCTCTTTTCACTTTTCTTTTAAAGTTAAGAAAGCACCCAACTTGCAGCTGTGATGAGAAATGGAGGAACACATCTGGTGTTTCTCAGGTTTGTTGGTAAAATTTCACAACCACCTCTCCACACACACTCTTCTAGTTAGGTGACGGTCAATGGTTTAAAAACATAGTGGTGCTGGATTATGGCTCTCTTTCCTCAAGTGCAGTCAGCGCTAGCAATGTTTCGGCTACTATAAAAACTTTGTCCACATGCTTTCCACTTTCTAATTTTTCCTTGTTTCTCTAGGTAGGTGTACTGAAGCACATTGTATGTACCTTGAACACCATGTCTTAAGAAAACAATGTAAGACATCCAGTGTCTTCTTTTTTTCCTCTTCCTAACAATTGGGCTTTATTTACATATAAATTAACTAATCAGGAACTCGATATTTTATGGGAGGAAAAGTAGTATAAGGCAGAAGTGGAATCCTAGTGCTGAACAGATTTTTATAAAAAGACATGTTTGTCTTCTACAGCATAGGCTGTGAATGCTACTCTAGTATTAGGGCATTCAGTAGTGGATGGACTATATTTTTTTAAATCATAGCAGGGTATATTCTAAGTTTCTTGATTTGTGTTAATCAAGGTAGAACATGCATGGAAAGATCATCTTGTTGTATAAAGTGTCTCGATTTCAAGAAAGAAAAAGGTAGGCATAAAGTATCAATAAAATCGTAAACGTTAAGTTTTATCTAGGTGTAGCTACATTTAATGCTAAATGTTTAAGGTAACTGTTTAATTAACTGTTCTTTCCCTAGTTATATGGAAACCATCTAATTAGAGGTCTGCGCAAAAGCCTCACACAAAGAGATAGTCTAATCATGATTTTTTTTCTCATTATCCAACTACATTTCCATTTCTCTAGACAAGAAGCAACAGTGAAAATTCTGCTTGAAGTCATGGGGCAAGTTTTAGATTTGCTGAGGAAAGGAAAGCATGATATACCAATGATTCTAAGAGGCCTGGTTATTTTGAACTTGAATAAAGAAAAGATGTTCCTCCTGAGCATAATGTGTTAAAGGAAGTAGCATGTAAAGTAGAATAACAAATAGCTGTTGATATCAGGTCACTCTTCAGTGACATAGAGCATACTACCAATACAAACAATAGGGCCCATGGCAGGGTAAGGAATATAATGATGCACATTGCAGAAGTAGAGGTGAGTCATGAAAGTTGTCGTGAAAGAAAGACTTAAGAGTTTCATACTACAAAACCACCTTTAACTTTGCAAAAGGTATAAAGTTCCATTGATTAGAGATTGAAATCTCCCAGGTTAGCAAATGCAAGATATAGATAACTAAAAGTGGTCTTGAATAGTCCTCTTTCTCTCTCTTTCACACACACACACAGACACACAAACTCACACCACACACACACACACACACACACACACACACACACACAATAAAAACTGAAATAAAATTACACACAAAGCTTAAACTAGTGGAAAAAATGCTCTTATGTTAGCAAATTAATGCAAAAAAATAAGATAAGCATAATGACATTAGAAAATAACCATTAGTCATAGAGATCAAAGAGTTAACTTACAAAAATGTGCAAAGGTTCTTTATCATTTCTTTTTAGAAAGAAGCCAGGGCTTATCTATACTTAATGTTAAAGTTGAGTTTGCTTCCACAGAGTTTAAGATACCATTTAATCTTGTGTATAATATTCACCTAAATATAATATAAAATAATATATTCAAGAATTAGCAAGTAATTCTGTAACTTTATGCTAGTATACATGTGCTGTTACTTTATAGCAAAAAAATCATATAATGAGCATGTACATTCTGCCACTTAGTAACATTATTAAAAATGACTACAGTGTTATCACTAAAAAGTAACCATTAAGGGAAATAGCCTATTGTTTAACAGCAAAAGACTTGAAATAATTGCAGGCAATCAGGTGGCATTGATAATTGTTGCCTCCCCCCTCCCCAAAGACATTTTCACAGTAAAAATAGCATCTTTGCTTTTTGGAAGCTTACTGGACTCCCTGCTGAATATCTTCACCAAAAGCAGCATTTTAGAACAATTAGAGGCTGTAGAGATGATTATAATTTCAGAAATGTGGGATTATGACTTTAGCTAAGGAAAAAACAGCAGGAGAAGATATGCTGCTAAAGAGTAAATATCCAATTTCCAGGGAAGTGTGACTTGCAATCAGAAAGAAGTAGGAACACAGAAGAATAGACTCAATAATAAACATTCATCAATTTTTTCTTGCTTTGGTTAGCTTTAGCAGAAAAATACTTTTATTAAGTAATCAACCAATGAAAGTGAAAAAAATAGTTAATCAAAGAACTTTCCTTTCTTTGTGAATAATGAATAAATATTTATAGAATGGCAATAATGGCAATATGTTAGAGAAGCAAATTATTATTAGAAAGTTTGAAAAAAAACACTGCACCAAAGAGTTAGCTTTGCATAGTTAAACTCTAATTATTTGAAGAGGAAACATATTTCCAGAATGTACCAAAGGCAGACTAGATATGAGGAATCTGGAAAATTCTACCTCACACCTACCTCGTAATATAAACTGCATTGGAAAAAATAAGTAAAGAGGTATAAACTCCATACTCCTGCAAAATGTGAATACCTAACCTCAAAAGATACACTTGCATCATATGCACTACAATTCCTACATTTACCTTCAAAAGAAAAAAAAATCACAGCACTAGCTATATTTACTGATAAGTTCTCACAGTCCTGCTAAAATAGAGAATTAATCATCACAATGAGAAAGAACCTTATACTTATTTGCAGACATTTTAGTTATAAATTCATTGAAAATACTTCCTGGGTAGTATAGCAAAAGATGCTCTAATTCCATAACTAGAACCTAACATAATGGTACTTATTTTAGATTATTTTCTAATAGCTTCAATAAAATAAAACATACTGAACAAATCATTTCAGGAAGATCTATTCCAAGTTACAGTTCATCATCACAAAGAAATCATAGTGGCAAGAGCTTGAAAGAAATGTCCGTATTGCATTCATAGAAAAAGGGTGGGTAAATGCGTCCATTCCTTCCTGTCAATGCTCCTGACTTTTTCTTGTAGAGTTTAGGACCCCTCACCAGTTACAGTGACACTCGCAGTGAAGGGTCTTCACACCTCAAGTAACCTAATCAAAATAACAGTCTTTAGATCTACTTTAGACCATCATTTCAAAGCATTCTTTGATTATGTCCAGACAACTGACACCAACCAAGCAACTTCACCCCTCTGTCAACTTGATAAACAAACACATCACTTTTAAGTCACAACCATCTACTGCTTATACATATAGACACTTAACCAAATTATCATGTATAGTATATTCAGTCTGATTTTAAAAGTTTTATTTATCATGGATCATTCCAACACTTCAGAAATCCAAAGTCTCTTACTTTCAACTCCTACAGGATCAAAATCAATTTACATACTTCAAACATAAAATAGCACAGTCTGTAATTCTTATTTAGGAATAATCAGGGCATAACAAAGAATAATCAAATCAAAAATAATATCAAAACCCATCAGGGAAAACACCACATCCTGAAGGAAGCTCCTGGTGCATCTGATGTGCTGCAAAATCTCCAGTTCCACTTCCTGAGGCAACATTCTTTCTTCCTTGGTTTTGTTCCATACCCTGACTGGGGGTTCCTTGGCAGAAAATCTATGGTTCTGGCATCTCAGACATACTAGGATTTGAAATAAAGTATTAGGATTCATCTTTGCAACATCAAATAACTGTGTCTATATGTTTCTTCAGGGAATCCAACACATAGTGCCTGATATCAGCTGCTCCCCATAAACCCTTCAATCTTGAATCTTTGCCTTCAAATCAAATACCTTCATTATCATGTTCTGCCGCTAGCTTATAATATATTGCAGCCTCCTTAATCACTGCTTTTTATTCTATGTCCTTTATCTAAGAAGATACTATCCTAGGCAGTCACCTTTAAGGAATAGGGATCCAATTTATCTTAAACTTTCTTTCTTCAAGCACCTGAGCAAGGTTTTGCCTGTGAATAGTTTGTCATGGAAGGGACAAGATCGCAAGAGACATCACATCTCACAGGATGTAAATTCAGGATGGAGTAATGTGGGAAGAGTACTTTCCTCAATAGTATACATCATTGATGCTCCAGCAAGTGCTCAAGTGCAGACCAGTATAAGCAACCCAGATGACATTCAATAGGCCACATACCCAGAAGACAGAGAATACACTGGGTCTCCATACTCTGTATTTCTCTCATCATGATTATGATGAATAAAGTTTGCAATAGAAAAATAAGTGAACATGCAATTGTGGTGAAAATGACATAAATTCATTTTACTCATGTGTAGAACTAATATAAATATTAAAAGGATATCTTCTTTAAGATTGATACGGATACTCACAAAATGCTACCTATGAGCTAGATTCACAAAATCACAAAATCCTGGCTCAGAACACCTGTCCTGTTGTCTTCAGTGCTGAGAGATTTTTTTTTACATTGTTGTTAATCTGATTAACATACAGAGTTACTTTCACAGTGACAAACTGAAGTTTCTTCTTTGTTAAACTTTCCTCTGCTAAATGAGCTATCCCATCATCTTTCAGTTTGACTTCAGTAAGGATCCCAGGATAAGGGAAGAATGGAGCCAGATTCTTGACCAAAATAACACAGAAATGGCATCTAGTTAGTTCTCAAAGGTCTTTGATCATCTCTAAAGCCTTTTACACTGGGTCTCCATACTCTATATTTCTCTCATAATGCATGTACACCTTCTACCAGAATTGGACCTTTTCCCTGTCTCTAGCATTCAGTGGGTTTTCTAGGCCAAATTCCAAATTCTTCCACATTCATCAAACTTGTTCCAAAGACTTAAAAGCCACATGTCAGGTTCATCACAGCAAGTGATCCCACTCCTGATAACAATTTCCATTTCAGTATATTGAATTATTCCAAAATACATAGAATACAAACATATTTTCCTGAAGAAAATTTCCAACATATATCAAAGACAGCTCAATCACAATAGTATAAGTTTCTCATAATTTATTTCTAAACAGATTATGAAGATATTTTATATGTTAAAAAATTACAAATATTTTCTTAGATCACAATCTTACTTCATTTTCTTTTAAAGTATTTAAGTTATTATATTAAAAATTCTACTAATTATTCTGTTACTGTTAAAATAAATTTACACTGATATTTTAGTACAATAATTTTTATTAATGTATCCATGCAGATATGGTATACATGTATATTTGATAGATATATAATAAATATATCTACATATCTATATTCTACTGACTAAAACAGAAATTGGAGTACAATAATATCAGAACACTTATATTATATTTTATGTCTATTTATATGATGACTCACTGACAGTATACAATATCTTAATTTTGAGAAACGAGGACTGGATAATTACACAGATACATTAAATGCTGGAATATTTTGAAGCTTCTTTTCATATTGTATACTTATAGCAAAATATTCTGAGCTTTCTAATAAGAGCAATGCATGTTTTCCTATTTATAACTACTGAATTATCTACTGTTGTTACTGTGTTCATTTTGTCACTCACTTGCTAATTTCAAACTCATAAATATTGTTGCTCTAGATTGAACTACTTACCTTATAAAAACTGCTTATGTAGGAACACAAAGCTCTCAGGTCATTAGCTTACTGAACAAAAAAAAGTAAATACTTGCATTTATATAAAGCAATAAAAGGCTTCCTTTCTGCCTTCATTTGTAGGTTTTATTTGCCTGAGTAATATAACATTTTGAGGACTTCTGTCTGTATCATATGTAAACCACTGGGTTAAAAGACAACAAACCAGTATGTTTATAAAATAGTCTATCATGAATAAAGATAGTATTTCTGTATGGGACTGGTGATGAATGAGAGATGGGGAGTCTCTTTGTTCTGCTGTTTACCCAGCAGTGGGCAATTTGTACCCTTACATGTGTCCAGCCACTGGACAGTGCAGATGTTTACATGGGATCCAATGGATCACACACCAAAAGGGATATGGGAGAGGGAGGGAAATTAACCGATGGAGAGAGCATTCAGGGTCAGATGGAATGAGAGAGTGAGGATGAAACACACAAATTCATTGCTAATATAATTAAAAATAAATAAAATATTTTATCAGAACATTTCTTTTCCCCCAATTCACAGGTCACTTCATACCAGAATTTAAAAATTTACCCATCATGAAAATACTGGCCAGTTGCGTTTATGGCAAAAATGTTTGGAGATGGACATTATGACTTCTTACTTCAGTAATAGATTGGAAATAAAACAGATTCTTTCACTAAGGAGTACAGCTGACTATTTCAATGTGAAAATAATGCACTGCTGCTCTCAAAGAGTTATTTGGCTTTTGTGCATTGCCACATGACATTATTACTGTGTTGTAGTCTGACCCAGGAAGACTATTTTCAAAAAGGTGGTTCTCATGGCATAATTCAACCCATTGTGGGCAGTTGTTCCCTATGGAGTCTATCTATAGCTTTTATTTTTGCTTTTAGGAACCTTTGACTTCAGAGGGCACTCTGAGGACATACCACAAAAGTTCACGAGCTACAGATGCCGCATCATACATAACCTATTCATACAAAAGTCCTAGTGATTGTATTGTCAATATCACACTTGTCTGTGATATGGAATAAAGAAAAATGCACATGCAGAAAAAGCAACAGTAAATAATTCCTTTCAATAAAGTTTTATTGCTTTATATACTCTTCAATGAATGGAGCCAACTTAGAAAAATATGTAAGATTAATTTGAAAATATTTCCTGTACTGCCTATATTTGTTGATTCTTTAGAGTCCAAATTGTAGCTAGCACAAAACCATAGTAACATTTTTTCTTTTCATTTTTGAACAATACAGTTATTTCAATTTTATGGGAACAGTATCATCAAAATTAATTCAGAGTTTCAAGGAGGAGTAAGATTTTCAAACAATATTCATTTGCTTTCACAGGATAGAGGGAGGCTTATCTATTAACTCATGCATTTAATAAACATAAGAATCCCTCCTATGTACTAGGGACTTTGATAGATGCTGGGAATAAAATGGTAAGCAAAAATATAGTCCCTTCCTCTAAAGTCTATTGTAGTATAACAGCATTTTGGGGTAAAAGAAAAAAATAAACATAGCTAATTTATAAGTTTTATTGCAGAAGATCAAGTTACACTCAGAGACCAGTATGAGAAACAGTACCTGTAGCTGAGGACAGAAATGAATGAAGCAGGCCCCCCCTTTAGCTATTCTGTAAAATAAGCACTCTGTGATTTATTTCTAACAGTAGAGCAAAAGCTTTACTGAGTTCTAGAAGAAACAGTAAGTACAATTTAAGAGTACATTTATCCTTTCAAATATTTTATATGTGATTGTAGTCTATCAGACTATCAAAGAGGAATTCAGTAGCATGGAATATTAAAGTTATTCTGTGTGTATCTGTACATTTGTATTTGCTTCAATGTGCCAGACACAACAGATTGTATGAATTAGATACTGTTGGTATGTACATTTGTTGATTCCCCAAGTGCAAAATCATGCTGATCATACCTGTCATCTTTCTCAGAGCCTGTGAACTCACCTTGAAAGCAAAGCACAATCTTGTTTGATACACACGGAGAACAAACACAATAACCTGTCACCTTTATCCTTGTAGTCTTACTCACATGAACTTATAGGATCAAGGTCTTTTTTGCTATGAAAAGACACCTATTCAAAGTCTTTTCAAACTGGAAGAACAGTATAATGAGGAAGTGGATAAAGCCACATTACTTTCCCCAATGTGAGCTATTAAGGAATTATCACTTAATTCATTATTGTTAGTTTTAGGTTAGAGCAACTTCATCAACTAGACAAAATTTTGAATTTCAATGGACACATTTATTTATTTATTTGTTTATTATTGACTTAAGGACATGGTAATGCAAAGTCTAAATCATTAGTAGATTGAGCTCACAGTAAATTATAATCATATAAGTAGATTACAAGAAAAACATAGCAAATGGTAATAAAGAAGCCTATATATATGTTGCTATAGGCTGATTATGGATAAGGCTAATGAAACCAGACACTCAGAACTGAAAGTATGCCATCATATTAATCATATAGTATCTCATCTTCAAATAAGATATCAAAAATGAATTGTGCTATGAATTAGAAGCTCTGATTAATTATAATTTCAGGTAGAAAAACTGATATGAAATTCATTTAAATAATATAGCTAAAGTAACACCATTCAGATAAGGTTGGTTTCTCTATATATTCAAAAAGTATGGAAATTTTAGTAATATTCATTTTTTCCAGGAACAAAAGAAGCTATAGATTTCATAAAAATATAGCATTTATTTTTGCCACCAACAAATAACTAATTACAAATAGAACATCTTTCAAAAGTTAGCCATTTTAAGTATAGTGAATATAAACTTATGTAAACAAAAGTAAACATCTGCATGTTATTGGACTCACAAAATCCAAAAATAAATATTTCATGCAACTGTCCATTTTTTATATTTATACCCATATTTTTTCCATTATACTATTATTTTATGATCAAATCTTTCCTTATAGGGGCTGGAGAGGTGGCTCAGGGGTTAAGCTTCTGCCTTGCAGGCGGAAGGTCCTGAGTTCGGATCCTAGACCCCACATATAGACGCCAGGCAGGAGCAGGGGCGGCCTGCGTTTTGGTCCTGGGAGGGCGGAGCCTGTGAATCCCGGGGCAGAGTAAACAAGGAGGAGGTGGAGGCGTCCATGGTGGTTCCCGAATTCGCCCGTGGTTCTACACACACACATGCGCACACACGCACACACATACACACACACACACACACAGGCACACACACATATACACACGCACAACTGAATAAATAATAATAAAAAAAATTTAAAAATCTTTCCTTATAAAAATCTGTTCCCATTATAATGCTCATAAACTATATAATATACTTTTATTCTGAGTAATCTTCAAATATTTACATAACATGTTTGAGTGTCTTCTATAAAGAGTTCAGAGTTTTATATTATATTGCTTCTTTCTGTATTCTCTGTATTTCCAATTTTGCCCATCTTTTTGAAAAAATAGCTTTTCTTCCTGTTGACTCACTTCTTAATCTTGAAAGTAAGAGAAGGAAAATTAATTTAATAAATGTAGAACTCTGTAGCTGTACCACTTTTTTCTCAGACAAATCTTATTTGTAGAAACAGTAGTAACTAAGTTTTATCTAGTTAAGCTTTGCTCTAAGTCCTTATAATGCTGTGACAATTATATACACACATAATGTATATTGATTACTTCACCATTTTCCTTCATCTCCACGAACATGTACAAAATAAAAATTCCTTCTGTCTCCTTTGATTCTGCGATATTGCTTTCATTTATCAGAGAATTTCCAAGTAGACTTTGTGAAGATTGCTAAACTGATAAACTGTTGCATTGGTACCATGAAATCGTGAATTCAAATTCCAAGTACCCAGGTCAGCACCTACTCCATTGATTACGGACTCCTGGGGACATGCCAATATCTCTAGGATTCATGGGGCCAGCCTGTTCAGCCTACCTGGCTAGCACTAGACCTCAGGGATAGATTGTATGTCTAAAGGAATGGAGATGGGACTTAGAAGTACGGGATAAAATGTAAAAAATCTGTTATATCCTGCATAAAACTGTCAAAAAATTATTAATGACAAAATTTCTTTTTGTTTCTTTCTTTCTTTCTTTCTTTCTTTCTTTCTTTCTTTCTTTCTTTCTTTCTTTCTTTCTTTCTTTCTTTCTTTCTTTCTTTTCTTTCATTTTTCCCCAATCATACAAGCTTAATAGGTATCATTGTCCCCTCCCTCCCTCCACCCCTCCTCAGTCCCCCTTGCACCCTTCCCCCTTTTCCCCTTCCTTTCACCTCCCTCCCTCCCCCTCTCCCACCTACTTCCTCTTCCCCCCTCCCATTAACTGGAGCATCCCTTTGTGTGAATGTCAAACTTCCTGCTGGGTCCTCCACTCTAAAAATGTGTAAGGATTCAGTGGCAATGCCCAGAGCCCTTTCTTGGGCTCCCATTTAGTATGGGAACTGTTATGACTGTTAATTCCTTGCCTCTAAGGATCATAGTACCTGTGATCCATGTTAGACTTGGGGGGAGGGGTTGTTGACATATCAGTTATTGTGTAGGTCAGGCAAAGTTGGATTATGGCTACTGCAGCCCTAACTTGTGTGAAGTATCTTGCCTCCCCATCTTCAGGCTCTTACAAGCTCGCTGACCCCTCTTCCACAAGTTTCCCTGAGTTTTAGGATGGGGACAGATTTGGCTGGTCTGGTTCCAGGTGATTAAGGTAGGTGTTCTGAATAATGGTTTGTTGTTGTTTTCAGTTTTGGTATTCCTGCACCACCCTTGATTCCATCTGGTTGGTATTGGAGGTTGCCTCCTATCCAAAGATAAAAGGCTTGAAAAGGGCAAATTTTCAAACTAAGCTGGAATAGCACATAAAGTGGACCTATGGCTTCTAGAGACACCTGCACACATATGAATCGCATATACAGATCTATGCTAGTGGATACACACACAATAACAATCACACACTCACATCACACACACAATAACAAAAGTTTAAAATAATGAAATAAAACATCAAGTGTTAAGCTCCTTATTTACAGGGTCTAGACTGTACTCGGTAATGTTTTTCATTTTCTATAGAGGATGCTACAAAGTGGATTCTTGCATTAGTTTGAATTTTTAGGTAGTTTTTTATTGTGTGTGTGTGTGTGTGTGTGTGTGTGTGTGTGTGAAAGAGAGAGAGAGAGAGAGAGAGAGAGAGAGAGAGAGAGAAAGGACCATACATGCATCTGGGTTGTGGAGGCCCAAGGGTGACTCCAAGAATCATCATAAATTGCTTTACCTCCTTTTTGCTTTGCTCTTGGGTTCCTCAAGTTCTGCCTTCTAAGGTGAAAACTGCAGGCAGTAGCCATTCCTAGCTCTCATTTTTATGAGAGTTCTGGGATCTGAACACTGGTCCTTCTGCTTGCAAGGAAAAGGCTTAACCCATAAGACTGTCCAGTCAAAATTCTTTACTTTTTGCTTATTCCCTCCTTCCCTCCTTCCTTCCCTCCCTCCTTCCTTCCCTCCCTCCTTCCTTCCTTCCTTCCTTCCTTCCTTCCTTCCTTCCTTCCTTCCTTCCTTCCTTCCTTCCTTCCTTCCCTCCTTCCTCCCTCCTCCTTCCTTCCTTCCTTCCTTCCTTCCTTCCTTCCTTCCTTCCTTCCTTCCTCCTTCCTTCCTTCCTTCCCTCCTTCCTTCCTTCCTCCTTCCTTCCTTCCCTCCTTCCTTCCTTCCCCTTCCTTCCTTCCCCTTCCTTCCTTCCTTCCTTCCTCCCTTCCTTCCTTCCTTCCTTCCTTCCTTCCTTCCTTCCTTCCTTCCTTCCTTCCTTCCTTCCTTCCTTCCTTCCTTCCTTCCTTCCTTCCTTCCCCCTCTATCCCTCTGTCATTATCACCTCATAATTACCAAAGACTCCCAGGATTCTTAGGATCAAGCCTATTCATCAGGAAAAATGAAATGGTAAAGTAACCTGATGAAGTTCCTTACCTGAGTTTTCATAAGAAGTAAATATATATTTCACAAAACTCCTCAGAAAACTTGCCTTTCAGATTTCCTGGATGGAACTGAGAAATACATCAGGAACCAAACATGGCTGTAAATCCATGCTGCCCATATGATGCTTTAAACCTGCATGGATGTTAAACCCTTTGTATATTTATGTACTTTATTTCCAGACTTCTGGAGTTTTGGCACTTTATATGTCATTGTGCCTTATACCATTGAATAGTTGAAATGACCCTAACTTGGGTCATCTTATTCTATGTTTCATCCCAAAAATTAACCTCATATTCTGATCCTACCTAGGCTTTAACAAAAATTAATTTACAACAGAGGATTTGGACTAACACATCATCAGTCCTTCTTAGCAGTGGCTATGGATTGTTCTGAGAGTTGAACTCTATCTTAAACAGTCCGGTATTGATTTACAAGTTTCTCTTTCGAATTTAGACACTGACAGAAAAGTCTTCTTTTCCCTTGTTATTGCTGTGGATGAATTCACACAGGTTTTCAGACTGCCAAAACCCTAAAGGAAGCCCCACACATTTTATCAGATGTCTGAAACTGTGAAAAGTGATGAAGTACGCAGGACCAACGTCCTTTGCAACACAATAATTAAAGCACATCTGGTATCATTTCTGCTGGACTGGCCCTGCTGTTTATCCTCGGTGGAGATCTGGGCTCCAGATGTTGCAGATGCAGTTGGCTGGTCACCCACAGTCTATCACCCTGAGGCACAAGAGCTAGAGCCAAAACTAACTCAAAATTCCTAGTGGCAAAAATTTTTAGAACAGCAGAACTTCCCTGAAAACAAATCATACTGTTCCTAAGTCGAAAACTTCATAGAAAGTGATTTACTTAAGAGAGATATGCAGAGCAGTTTTCAACTCAGTTTGTCTCTATTTACTACAATCAATCATGAGGTTTCTTTTTTCTCATTTATTAATTATTTGTAAATAAGTAAAATAATGCTCTTTAGATTCTCGGAATTATTTCTTCTGGAATGCCATGAATAAATATGGTCTCGATCTAGAAATTCTGCTTAAGAGACCAGACGTTTCATATCCTCCTCCTCCCTGATTTCACGTTTATTTTACAACAAAATATTTGCAAAGACATTACCATATTTTGGGGAATGAGTTACCTCTACCTCATTGATCTCCCTCTTCTCTCATAGGAAGAAAGAAATCATAAGAGAATTTGACTGAAAGACAAAAGTTAGGTTTGGTGAATTTCCCAGTTTCAACTTGTGAAAATCCATCCGCTTGGAATAATGGAACATGAATATAATACTAACACACTACAGATTGTTGAAGAAGAATTTCTGTATGTTCAAGTCCACTCCAGAAACAATGAGGGTTTCAGTCTTTCTTAGATTATAGATATTGTGTCAAAAGATAAAAATATAGTTTTTTCTCTATTCTTTTCCTTCACATCAGATGTTAAGATGCCATATTTCTCTCCTGTTTATTTGTACCTTAATGTTTCATTGTTCATTTTAATCACTCCTAATGCTGTATGAATGATAAAGATAAGTTAACACAGCAATTAAAATATTAGCTCTTTTTGGCTCTGATCTCTATAAAAGGACAGTAGGGAAGCCCTTTATACAGTTACTAGCCTCATATCTGAGGATTCTATGTTCATAATCTAATTATATCCCCAAATACTTAACTCCAAATGCTGTGTTTCAGACTTCTTACATTGCAATATATGAATTTGAGGAAAAGTGTTGTATATGATAACGAGATAACGTCAATTAGTATGGTTAAAAATGAAATATAAAGCTCATTATATATCTGATCTACCCATGTCTTATTACTTTCATACTGCAACTAGGAAAAATTACAGCAAATTTTATCAAAGATTTTTACTTTAATGCAGTGGGAGAGTATATATCTAGTATATCTAGCATTCAAGAGACCTGTGTTTTCATCCCCATTTCTGCCAGAATGTGTGTGTGTGTGTGTGTGTGTGTGTGTGTGTGTGTGTGTGTCTGTGTGTGTGTGTGTATCAGAGGGCACTGTGTATCCCTGTAGAGGACCAAGAGTGACTTCAGGATTCATCTTGGACTGTTTCCACTGCTTTTGTGCTTTGCTCTGAGATTTCCCAGGCCCCACCCACCAGGGCCTGAAATGCAGGAGGTTGTTTCCACCTGGTGTTTTCTTATGGGACCTGGGGTCAGAACTCTGGTACTTCTACTTCAGAAGCAGAGTCATTGCTCCAGCCCCCAAACACGTGTTTTCAATGAAATTGTAGTCTCACAGGTTGTTTTCCTTCTGAAGGTTGCAGGTGTAAAAGGAATTTCTTGCCTTTACCACATGGCTGTGCTGTCTCCTGGTCTCCTGGGCTTTCCTGCCATTTTCAAATCTATCGTAGACTATGAAGATATCTTCCAATCTCTCTCTCCCTCTCTCTCACATCTAACTCTCATCATTATGTCAGATTTGACGTCAATCCTCCCTGGCAAGGCAGGAGACACATTTACAGGTTTTGGGGATTATATACTTAGACCTTTATTATCCTACTAAGAAAACTTTTCTTTTTATCTCAATTGAATATTTCTTTATGAGCTGCCACTAACTCAATGCCAATCACAAGACATGGACAGCAGACAAAAGTTAGAGTAAAAAAGAAAGAAAATCAACAGAGCTAATTTTACATTCTTGATTCACAGGAAAACATATTGATCTCTTCTTCATGAATAATTCTTCATGGTTTGACTTTCCCTAACTATGGAGATTTAGATGTGGAGGACTTTGTGGGGTGGGGGGAGGGGATACGCATACAAATGTAGGGTGACTGACAGTAGTAATGAATAAAACCTCGTCCTCGGTTCACCATTAAAATCATAAAATTGAGGAGTTTTTAAACTTATATTTAAATGTTTGTGATTCCTATATTAAAATGAGTACTTCTATAAAGCAAAGAGAAAAAAATTTATCATAAAAGTTCAAATATATTTGTCCTATTTTTAAAACTCAGAGTAACTAACATTTGGAAAATTTTTCTCTGTAAATGCTTGACAAAAATATTTGCTTGGTTAAAATATTTTATAGAAATTTTAGATATATGATATCTCAAAACCAACATGACACATGATCCTAGAAAAGCAAAGTATTTGCATCTTTTTCCTGTTTCTAGCACAACAGCTTTTCAGTGTCATATTTGGGCTTTCTGTGGTTTATTCATTGTCTTATTACATAAATACTATTGAGTTAATCAACTTGTAATCTTTATTTTCTCATTGTTTCAGTTAGCATGATTTTTGTTAAGGCTATATTTACTATTCTGGTTTAAATAATATTGGAGACTGTCTTTTGGGAGGGATACTTATTGAAATGGAAAGTATTCACCAGCTCTAAATTTCTTCTTCTCATTATATGTAGAAATAATGGTAAGGAATGGAAAAACAGGTAGTAGTTAAGACCCAAGGAGAAAGGATGATAATGTTTAGTTCTACACATTCTACATAAAATAGTGAGTAGGTATTGAAGCCCAAATATAATTCCAACTTTAGAAAACAGAGAATGGGAATTAGAGTGAGTAACCAAATAAACCTATTAGAGAGCTCTGGTTTTTTTGAATCGACTTGTTTCAAAAAGAATAAGAGAGAAGGACAATCCAGGAGGGTCCTTGTTATCAAATTCAAGTCTCCACATATTCACACAAATATATGCATGTGTTAAAGTTTGTCCACATTTTACTGATAAATTCACGAACAAAGACCCTAAAGTAACTAGGAAGTTTTATTCTTCTTATCATTTTCAGTTGTGGCTCTTAGTCCATTTTGTCAGGAGAGGTCATAACAATGCCAGATGCCAAAGAAACTGGCCACCCCTTATCCACAGGGATTGTTGCCAGACAGTCTACGAAACTGTGTTGAAGAATGTGAAACCACTGTCTCATTTTATGCATTTGCTCAGGGAATGGTTACATCTACTATGGGCTTGATTTTTCCACATGATTAAATGTCCTGAAAGCTTGATAAGGACTTGCCTTGACTACTAATTCTTCACAAATATGTCTGAACTCAGTCTTCAAATTTCAAGTTTACATTTATGTAACCTCTACATATGCATTCCCCCCCACATGTGATATGAATCCACATGCACACCCTACACGTAGACAGAAAATAGAAAAAAAGCCAGAAAAAAATTATGAAAATTAGTTAACTTCACTTAACATTTGACAAGTTGCAATATCATCTTATGTTTGTTCCTTTATAGATATTTGTATGTGGATATGTAGTAAACATTTTATGTGATGAAATATTTACTGTATTTAATTTTCTAAGATGTTATATTACAAATGTTCAAATTTTATTATATATTTTCTTTGTTATGTATTTGGTACATGACCCATCATTCTTCACAATGCACATTATGATGAATTAACTCAGCTATCATTGAAAATGTTATCAGCATAAATGCATAATTGGCCAATATGCTTAATGTAATAGGAGGCTTACCTTAGTTGATTTTAGTTTAACATCTTGAAGAAATCATTTAAAAAGATATAAACTGATGTTCAACATCTGGAAGTTTCAGGTGACAGGACATTTTGAGAGAAATCATTTAGATTTGAAGGCAAAGAGATGGAACTGTATAGTCAATGTATGTTTTCATAGAATTTTAAAAAGTAATGTAATTTATTATATTCTATTTATAGCATGTATGCATGGGGAAGAAGAAAGTCAGCATTTTAATGCTAAAATAAGGGATACCTACTCTGGCACCTGGTGATCATTCTTACTTTCTTGAAACTAGGTTGCTTGAGCAGCAAGTATTGATTTTGGAGGAACTGCATAATCAGAATATTTCCAATTTTATAAATGGTATGTTAAAGCAATATTTCACATCTCTTGATCAGTCTTGAAACGTTCATATTTGTTAATACAAATGATGATTTGAGATGATAGTAATATTTGATTTTGGAAGTAAAATGCCTACAACAATATATGTTAGACAGCATGTCAACAGTCATGTAACCACTAAATGCTGAGAATTTGGAGTTTAAATATCTTTATTCACTCAACAAATATCTTGTTAGGACACTTAATATAAAAAACCATATGATGACTTATACATTCTAAACTTTAATGAAAAAAACAGTTTGCTAAATAGAAATGGATAATAATATGAGGGTTCAGAAATTAAAAGAAAAATTCCTACATCTTGTGTGATTTCGCATCATTTTTACCACCATAAATGAGTGTCTGAGACAGGGCAATTTATAAAGGTCAAATATTTTTCTCTCAGCTATGAAGCTTGGGGAATGTTCAAGGTACAAAGAGATTTGAGATCTGGAGAAAAAATTTTTCTGTGCTACAGATGAGTCACTTTGAAAGTCCTTGCCACATGTTAGTGATAAGGGAGCCTACCTAACACAGGAAGGTCAGTGAACATCTTGTGAACATTGTGGCCTCTTATGGAGGGAGAGGAGAAAATATGAAGTCCCAATGCTAGAAGAAGGTTATTTTTATAATGGCATTCATAATATTCATGAAAAAGATCATTTATTACATTTGCTTCTTAAACACCTATCTATGAATAGTATTATCTTGGTAACTAAATTCCCCCTTTTTTAAAGGGACACAAACATTCAGATCACAAACCACCACAATAGGGTATTCTAAGCAATAGAATTTGCAAAGATAAGACCTATGCTTTCAAGCCAACATTGGATACCAAGAGACCAGTAATAAGATATATAGAAATGGCAATAGATAAGTTATGTTCTGGTATTGTAGACCAGAGTAGAACTTGACATTTGGGCTGATGAATAAGGCACTGGATAATTTGGATTACAGAAATGGCATGCCATAACTTAACCTTTATTTGTTTTCTTTCTATACTTTGACATTTAAATATTGACTCTGCCGGCTTCTGTTAGTGAAATAAAAGGGAGCATAGGTTTGAGAGTATTAGAGAGGCTATATAATTATTTAATTCCCAGGTAGATAATTTGTGTTTGAACAGATGCAAACAGTAATGTTGACATGTAGAAGTACAGAAAACTTTGTAGCCATAGAAAATATTTTTCAAGTTTTATTTTGGTTTGAAAAATTGGGAAATGCAAAGAAAGATGCTCAATAAAAGATCGAATTTAGGACCTTGAAAATTGCAATGTCAAGCTTTAGTGAACTAGGTTGGAATTAGAAAGACCTAGGTCTAGTGATGTTGTACAAAAAGTAGAATAAGTGTAGGATAAAGTCATGGGATAATATTTGGGAATACTGATGTTTAGGATGAAGAAGAAAAAAATGGTCATTTAAAGCAAGTTAGAGTGGAAACAATAGCTCAAATAGAACCGAAATAAGAGCTGCTATAAAAGAAGAAAATAAGCCAGTCATGATGGCAGATGCCTGCATTCCCTGCAGCTGGCAGAAAGAATTAGTTTCGTGTTTGGATGCATAGAAAAGACAACTTTGAGTTTTCATGAGAGCCTTTCTCAACTCCTAGGGAAGATAAATTGTTTTCTCCTATTGGGTGTGTAAGTTTATAGAATTCAGTATATTTAAGCTTACTAACAAAAAATGAATGCTGATCACATGGACAACATAAAGAAAGTAGGGGAACTAATACTTTTTGACTATTTTTTATTCTAATTGTCAAATCACAATATTAGTTAAAACATAGGCTGTCTGTAAATGTATTCTCTTAAATATGTTAGGTTGATAACCTGCTGTGTTTTTGTCTTCTTTCTCCACTACATTGCAATACAAAATCTCAAGTTTGTTAAGACTCAGTTGGAGATGAGTTAAAAAACTAAATGGTTAACAAAGAAAGCACATGTAATATTTCATAGATGCTGGGACAAGTAAACCCATGAATGGTATAAGGCCTAATGAGATGTGTCTTCAAAAAGTTTTGATTTCATACTAGTTTTTTGACTGGGGAAATTTGTTAATAGATGACAAGTCTTTATTAAATGGAGGTTATTGTACCAAGTAGGATTGGATTATGTCAAGGGAAAGTGCTCTGGAATTTGGAGAAAAAGAGAGCCAATGAGCAATGTGGAAGCAGATGCTTATTTTCCATTGAATGAAGGGCCTTTATTTTGTTTTGTATTATGCAAAGTGAAGAGGACAGATGGTCAGCCAACAGATTAGTTTACATGTGTTGAATGCAAATTAGCATTCTCTTTCCAAGAAGTTCCTGTTTTCTAAACCCACAATTCTGTGCTTAATAAATTATATGTTCATGATACAGTTAAGAATATCGAGATGCACAGATCGATATGTGTTTTTCAGTTGGACCCAACTATAATGGAGGTAGAAAGTCAGAGTAAGAGACAGGAGTATGGAAATCAAAGCTGTTGCTGGAAAGGTCCATGGAGGAAGGAAAACAGGAGCAACAGACTCTGGAACCAAAACAAACATGACCCTCTTTCCCCAGTTCCACAACACATTCATCTGAGTTCATTCTTTTAGTTCATTGTAATTGCTTTTGAAATCCTGATGCCCAGAGATGAAAGAGAATATGCTGGTACTGTTTTCAGCTACACATTTTGGCAACTGATTAAAACAGTTTTTTAGTCCATTAAATGTACAAAGGGTTCTGTGGGGATTATTGCAGGAAGATGTTAAGTGAGTTTTAGCATCTATTTTGACTTACATAATATCACAAAAGAGACCTCAGAGAACTTCTAGTTGCAGTTCAGAAAATGATATTGGAATGGAAAACACGCTCTCTAAGGAAGGAGCTTTAGCCCACGTGGAGTCATGTATCACACACTTCGGTAGAGTAGATTTCTGCAATGTGAACCCCAAAGTACTCAAGAAATCCTCAAGTCCAGACTCTGTTGGCAAAATACTTATTCACATTTAAGTTTTATCAGTCTGTAATTTGAAACTTGGGGATTTTTAGTAGACCATAAAAATTTTTAATTAATTACATTAGTTAAAGTATCTTAATTAAATTGATAATTTATCCTTGATTAAGTATAAATCAATATCTTGTTTCAAAGCTCAGAGGTTGTTTACAGCCAGAGCAAGGATGATATTCATTGTGTGAAAGGAAACAATTTTTGACTGTTGTTTCTGGATTGTTCTACAGCTGAAATGAGAGTGTCTGAGAGGTGACGTGAGGTTTGTAATTGTGTCTGTAGGCATCTTCTAGTGATTGGCATTACCAGGTATTTGTTTCCCAGTCTAGTATTGTTCTAGTCCTTGACAGAAATTGGCTTTGTCTTTATCATTTTGCACATTCGTTCCTGAAGATGTAAGTGGATTTCTTTGATGCTATGCTAAGAAAGATAATTTCAAAAGTCATTGTTCATAATGGTATAGAGGAATTAAATCATTTCAGTTTGAAAGTTATTTGTTAAATTTATTAAAGTTTTGTTTCTTTTGTAGAGGAAAAAATGGCTTTGAGACAATTTATTCTTTCTGAAGGGCAAATGGTTATTTAGTCAAGGCATCACTACCTATTTACGCAATTTGACTAGTTTAATAATCATCCATAACCTTTTTTTAAATAACAACAAAAATGCATAGACCAGTGCAGATTAAAGTTCAAACTCACAGAGATCCTCTCACATTAACTTCACAAGTGTTGGAATTACAGGCCTGAGCTACCCCACATGACTTTAAAACAATAAATCTCATAATTCAATAAGAAGCTAAGCAAGCTGGATTAGGAAATAGTGTTCTATATTATTCAGGAAGTCATGGTAACCAGGGTTACCTGCACAGGATATGGGAAAGACTGAGTTTATAAACATTCATCTAGATGGGGGAGAACTTCACAGGTCATGACCACTCAGGGTAGCGATTTCCCTTTGTAACAGTTATAACAGCAGCTATCTTGACAATTGAATGTTAAAGATCTGGGCACATTTGTAAAGAAATTCCTGCAGCAGGCAGGATAAATTGTTTGGAAAGACCCTGTCTCTGGTGGGTGGGATTATTCCCTGAGCAGGTCAATAAGATAAGGGGAAGTTGGCTTGGTAAAGTCTGGCATTCTTTTTTTTTTTTAATATGAACTTTATTTATTTTTAACTTTATTTGTTGCATGTGTGTCTCGGTGTATGTGTATGTCTGTGTGTATCAGAAGACAAGATATGTGCCCGTGGAGGCCCAGGGTTGACTTTGGGAATCACGCTGGCCTGCTTTACCTCCTCTTTGCTTTGCTCTGGTGTGTCCCAAGCTCTGCCTTCCAGGAAGAGAAGTAGAGGCCACCACCAATTCCTGTTCAGGACTTTCTGCTTGCTAGGCAGAGGCTTAACACCTAATCCTTCTCTCTTGCCCAAGTTTGACATCCTTGAGCACTAGGCTGGAACTAGTGAGATGTTCAACTCCTTAACTGAGCTGCTAAGATCATTGAATTCCATAAGCATGAGGCCATGACTGCATTTCTTTACTTGGTTCAGTGAGCATATGTATTCTTTAGCATACTAGAACAGCAGCTGTCTAGCAAGTGAGATGTGTCCCTCTCTCAAGAGCCCTATAGTTACAGTGTGTCAAGTGTCTTCAGCTCTTGGTTTTGGTCTCTGCTGCTAGTACATTTGGCATCAATAGCAGATATGGCCAGACATTCTTGTTAATGCACATCCACATTGTTGAGCACATACGTAACTTTGTCTGCTCCCTGCCAAGTTGGACTAATTGTAAGTCAGAATAAAATTCCTTGTTCCCTTCAAACTTTTTGTTGTAAGTTTATCTAAAACATGCAGGCAAACTGAGACATCCATTTAAAACGGCTAGGGAAGAGTTTTTCAGTGGTATAACCGATGGGCAGTTGGTCTTGCTCCAGCGGACCCTCCAGGCTCACTGAGCATCCCTGGTTTAATATGGTGGATTACAAAGATTTGAAAAAAATAGAGAAAAGAACTAGCAACAAATTCACGTTTTACTTTCTACTCTTCACATACTCTCTGTGCATTTTGTTTTCAGTTTTTCTGGAGCTTCTAAATTTATATATATTAATTTTTATTTATGTATGTGTGTGTTATATGTGTGTTCAGGTACTCTTGTGCAAGTATGTGGAGATACCAGAAGAGAATGTTATGTGTTGCTCTGTTATTCTCTGTCTGATTCACTTCAGAAAGGTGTTTCACTGAAACTGGATGTAGATTTAGAGCAAACAAGTCCCAGAAATTCTTCACTCTCCTTGCTCTTCAGGGGCACAAATGGCCACACAAGTCTTCTTGAATAAGTTCCAAGATTTTTCATTTTTATCCTTATGCTTTCTCATTAAGTGCTCCTACCCACTGAGCATCTTCCAGCCTCAACATATTGATCTTTCATATATGAGGAACATGTACACATACACATGCATTCTGTGTATATGTGCATGCATAAATTGTGTATATGTACACAATTATATTCAAGCGTGTAAGCGTGTATACCTGTGGAGACCCAAAGGTGATATCAGAAAACATTTTATCTATCTATCTATCTATCTATCTATCTATCTATCTATCTATCTATCTATCTATCATCTATCTATCATCTATCTATCTACTTTATTTATTTATCTACTTATTTATTATAATTAATTAATTAATTAATTAATTAGTTGTGTGTGTAAGTGTGTGTCAGATGGCATTGTAAAGGACCACTTTGGTAATAATCTTGAAGTACAGGACACCACAATTTCTGCCTGGTGTTTTTATATGGGACCTGGGATCTGAACTCAGGACCTTCTGCTTGTGAGGCAGAGTTTTAAGCACTGAGCCATCTTTCTAGACCCAGAAACATCTTTGATTGCTCATCTACATTATTATTATGAGCCTGTGTCTCTAATTAAAGCAGAGCAAGCCTTTAGGGCTAGTCTAGCTAACCAATTAACTTGGTGATTCCCAAGTTCTGCCCTCCAAAGTCAGAACTACATGAGGTCTAGGGATTCAAACTCAAGTCCTTTTGTAAGGCCAAGACTTTAACTACTTTTATAGGCTATTATTCTATATTTTTACAAAGGGCAACTGCTTAACATTTTTGAATTTCAGGTACAAAATCCCAGTATATATGTTTTAAAAGTATATTTTATTTGTGTTAAAATTACAGTCCTACACACATTGTTTTATTTTCCTTTAGGTAACCAGTTTTATACCACCCTATAAAATAACCTCTGGAGAGAAATCTTTGTCTTTTTTCATGTTTACTGCCTCTAAACAACTGATATGATAAAGCTTTGTGATAGTACCATCAGGAGGAGACATAGAAAGACTGTAACTGAAATACAGATGAAATTTTGAAGAAGGGATATATTAATAATTCAAGTTTATTTATTTACTCTATCTGAGTTATAATCTTAAAATCATTGCTTTTTATTTATTTAATTTTTGGGATAGAGCATCATTACACATCTCAAACAGATCTCCAATTTGAAAGCTTCTTACTCTGTCTGCTGCTGTACCTCCTGACTATGTCCACATGCCATCATGTCTGTTCTAGGAAATTTTCAGCTTTTTTTTTCTGTCTTCTTTTTTTATTACTTTTTTCTACTTTTATAAGCATATTGAGTATTCATTCTAGCTTCCTTCCCTCCTTCCTCCCTCCCTCCCATTCCCTTCCTCCCATTCCCTTCCTTCCCTTCATCATTCCCTATCTCACCTTCCCACCCTTCTGTCTGTCTGCTGCTATAGACCTCAGGCTTGTCTACTCCTGTAGTGGTTCAGACCTCCATAATGTAACAAGTTACCTCTTTTCAGGCCACCCTACTGATATGTGCATTTCCTGTCACTTATGCAGCTTTAGACCCAAATATTTCCACTGTGAGTTCCCATTCTATGAGTATACACACATTTATATAGCTACTTACAGAGCAGTTTGGTGAACTGTCTTCCTATCTATAGGTTTATTGGATTTCTTCCCTATTGATCTATTTCATTCACTTTTTTTAGGTCCTTGTTCTAGTTTGAAGTAACAGGGATGGATACCTTCTGAGAAGTGGGTCTTGAGTCCAATCTGAACATTGATGGTGTCTCCTCAGTGGAAATTTTCAGCTTTTGACTGAAGGGATTGTGATGCTTAATGGTCTTAGAACAGTAAATAAGAGGCAATACTGGCAGGATAAGTCTTTACTCATTGTTGCAATCTTTCTTTCAGCTAGGCCCTTTTGTTCACTAAGTATCAGAAATGTTAGCTACTGTCATGAACATTAAATCTACACATCCATCCTCTACTGAATCTTTACACTTCTTTTAAATTTTTCTCATCAAGGTCCAACTACTTGTTCATAAACAGCCCTCAGATGAAATGTGCTATTTCAGAATTATGTGAAAGCTCAATAGTTAATGATAATAAGACTGTACTGACTTTTCTGTAATACTAAAATAACTTAAATACTGAGATAATTCCATCAACACTGAGAAGTTACTTCCTCTCAGATTTCTTAGGACTGCTGATGCTTTGTATAGTAGCTAGCAAAAGTTGTTCCAGTATTTGATTATTCACAATCTGTAAACTTTAACACGCCATACTTTAAAAAAATGTTGCTTGGTGAAAGTCTGCCTATACTTAACATATGTTTCTATCCTAAGTGCTAGTTCATGGCCAAAAAACTTCACTTATTCTTTTCACAGTAGAAAAGGTCCATTTGATTTCATCAGTAATCTTCCAGGACTCCAGGGCACTGACAACCTTGAGACAACATTTAACTGGCAATGGCAGGCCCAGAACCCGCTTATCAATCTTTCTTCCATTTGCCTCCAGGTGTGAAACTCCTCTACAGATGCTCATTGAACCACAATTTAAAACTCTCTTCTCCATTCCCTGACTCGGCACTTTCTAAGAACATTGCCAGTTTCTGATGAATTACAGCTTCTGTATCATCACCAGTCATATGTGCAAAGGGAGGTCTTCCTGTAATTTTCCTTCACAAGGTGAAGAGGGAAGATCTATATCAATGAAGCAGATCGGATATGCACTCCTTTTGTGTTTTCAGTAAAATATTAAAGGTGTTAGATGCATATTTCAAACATGATTTTGCAATGCATTATGGAATAAACATTCTTGTCTTTTGTTTAAAACAAATACTCTCTCATGATGCATGGCACAAGTACACATCAAAATATGTTGACATCTTCCCACTCAAGATCACTTTCTTTCCTATATAGTAATTGCAGTGATGTAAACGAAGATTCTGGCAATTTAAACATGTGTATATTTAAAAGGTCAAGTCTAGTTGGCATAAATCTTTACTCTTATGAAAATACTTAGAATCCTGAGTTAAGTTTATATGAAGTTGAAAAGTTATACCTCAGTTCAACTGACCTTTAATGAACCTGAGAAATTTATAGCTCCAAAACAACTTTTACCCACAAAGAGGAGGTAAAATTGGGTTAATACATATTTGCAATAAGAGAACATTTTAGTTTCCCTGAGTTTTGGAATTTTCCAAAATGTCTCTCTTTGTTTCCCCTTTTATATAAGAATTTTCGTTTTGATTCTGCATATGTATTATGTTTGTGCTGCATATGTGTGGGGGGGCATGTGTGTGAGTGCAAACACTCAGGAGTGATATGGAGGTCTAAAATTGTCACTGAGTGTCTTCCTTACTTGCTATTCACTATATTTATTGGGTATGGTCTCTGATTAGACTATATCTTGTTAATCTACTTAAATACTTTGTGGATTCTCTATTACTGGTTACTGAATATTGAGATTACAGTATCTACTATGTCTGCCTTGCTTTGCATGGGTTCTCAGGAGCCAAACACTAATCCCTACAGTTGTGATATAAGCACCTTGTCAACTGAGCCATCTCTCTTTCCCTGTATTATGATCTTTTCATTCAATTTCCCAACCATTATTTTAAGATCCTGGTCATTTTTGTACATTCAGTGTATTTCTACACAAAACGATTCTATTAAAGTGTTATACTTCCCCTATTATAAATACTTTCCACAAATGATATTATTTTCAACCCTAAATAGAAGTTTAAGATTACCCCTTTAAGATAATGAAATGTTTCAAGTTAAAATACAGTTGCTTTTCTAAATTATAATAGATATTTTCACTGCATATGAATATATATTTTGGCAAAAATAAGACTGTCAGATTTTATCATTTGTTATTTTTCTATTTGAAAAAGTAATATTTTCATGATAAATATACATGTAAAGCATTCTGTGTTTTCCACTGCTGATGTTTGTAATAACTGTATATGATTGAATTTGAAGGAGATAGGACTTAAAATCATTACTAATATTAAATTTTCATAATAGTACGTTCATAGACAGCATTGCTGGCTGTAGAGAAGTAATCTTACAAGTCACGCAGAGCAGAATGATAGTCATTGAGTGAGACGTTCAGATACACATTGCCACTGCTGGAAACCATATTGAAGAAGTATGGGATGAGAGAGCTAGGTAAGGTGGCTGAACATGTCAGTTGTAGCTGTGGACCACCACCATTATAGGAGGACACAGCATGAAAGAAAACATATTATTTCCTCCTTCCCCCACTTCCAGCCACACATGAATGCATGCCATAGGCAGAACTATATAATAAGCAAATTTTGGAAAATGAAATATGAGTGTGAACCAAGGGCACAGTGAGAAAAGGAAAGCACAGGAAGTGGATCCTGCTCTCACTTCCTTGTCCTGCCTCTAGGCCAGAGTAAAAACAATGAGGACCTTCACCCGGAACCAGGCCAGCCAAATCTCTCCCCATCCAGAGGTTCAGGGAACTTTATGGAAGAGGAGCAGTAAGACTGTAAGAGCCTAAAGATGGAGAGTTCTGTTGCTGGACAGGTCAAGATAGGGCAGCCACAGCCAGGAACTCATAGCTATGGGACTTAATCTCATCAGACCTGCACAGTGGTGGACATGTCAGCATGCCCCCATAGACTGGCGGAGATGTCAAGAGAAACAGTTTCAGGCAGTAGGATCCTTAGGGGTGAGCCATCCAAGGAAGGGCCTGTCTGTATCACCTGAACTCCCATGAAAATGAAGATACAGAGGGACACAGGACCCATGAAGCCAAAGGACAGGAGAATAGGAGGGAGTAGACTGGTCCCATATAGGGGTGAAAGGGAGGGAGAGTATGGGAAAGAGGGAAAAAAAAGATGTAGGGGGGAGAACGAATGAGGTAAGGAACATGTATGTAAAAGTTAATTTAATAAATTTATTAATTAAAAAAGAGAAAAAAGACTGTGTCACCTGTCTGTAGCTATAAGCTGAAAAAAATCTCCCTTTCTCCTTTAAGTTGCTTGACTTTGGATATTGTCCCATAGCAATACAAGAGTAACTAGTATAGTGACAAAGACAAATAATTAAAGAGAAAGATAAATGATTTCCTTTACAAAAGAAAATAGAGTCTAGAATTTGAAGCAGCACAACTCCCCCCAAAACAAACAAGTAAAATATTATAAGCACTACTCAGGAGCTAATGTGGTGATGTGGGCAGATTGCATAGATCATATGCATTTTCATATTGTTTACTTAAAGGAGATTGTCAGAAAGGCATGTTTTCATGATAAATGTATCCTTTTTATTTTTTCAGTTAGAACATTGTGTGTACTTTTCTGCATGCCCACAAAACATTGTACTCTTACCCTGTCAGAAAAAAAAAATGGAGGACTGAAACTTACTTTCTCTTGATGAATTAACTCCAGGTGACTGCTGATCCCTATGCAACTTTACCATATGTTAGAAAGCAAGTAAGAATCTTTCACATTTCAAAGGAATAAAGGATGGGTTCCACATTTACAACTTTTGATTTGGAGTCAGGACAATACTTCTAAGGGAATCTGAAGTTGAACTGATCAAAAGTGGAATTTCTTCTCCATTAAGCCCTAACACTCTTAACTATCAACACTCTTTGTTACAGACTGGTTACAGAAATAAGCCATGTGTTGGTGACTGGTTTCAAGATAGTGCAGAATCCAGAAGGACAGCCCCACAGATTCATGAGACAGTGAGCTCCACTTTCGCCTTGCTGTTCATTGCAGCAATCAGAAGTTTTATCCAATGTTACATCAAATTTGGCTTCACACCCACTAAAACCTAAGTAGTTTCACGATCTTCCCTCCTGTCCCCATAGCAACATACACCAGTCTGCATTGTTTTGGGGCCTGATTGAACTACTTTGTTCCTCTCTTCCCAATTTTGATCATATAATCTGGTTATACTTAGAGTTTGTGGGATTTTTAATAAAGAGATGAATGAAGTCAGCAGAGCCTACTAAATATAAAGTTTGTTACTGGAATTGTATTTTTAATCATCTTTAAATTTCATATATATTTTTAAAAGATAGAATATATATTGATTTGGTCTACTCACGTTTAAAAAGCTTAATAGGCATTTTTGAATTCTAGATACTCTGTCAGAATAAAGACTTCTTTCATTTAATTTCATGATAAGCATCCTACAATTGAGTTTGATTCTGAGGTGTGTGTGTGTGTGTGTGTGTGTGTGTGTGTGTGTGTGTGTGTGTCTGTGTGTGTGTGTGTGTGTCTGTGTGTTAGTTACATAGATCTCAACTTGACAGTTGAAGACTGAACTCTGGGCACATTTGTGAAGGAGTAGTACCTAAGGCAAACCTGTGATCAAGCCCTCAGAAGATTATCTGATTGTTGTGGAAAGACCCAGCCCTTGGTAGTGTGATCCCCAGGCAGGACGGTAAATTGAGGGAGGCTGGTTCAATCAGTTGCATTCTTCAGTATATTTTGGCAGTCTTGTTCTCTGCTGAATGAGGCTTGCCCCCTCCTTCTAAAATCCCTGTGGATATGTTGTAGCCAGTTCCACCAACTCCTCATATTGGTGTGAACTGTCCTGTCAGCTGAACTAAGAACTGGAACCATATTCCTAAGAAAGAATAACACTCCATGTTCCCCTAAGCTTTTAGGTCCTGAATTTATCAGCAATGTATGAGTAAGTTGAAACAGTGTGTGTGAATACGTGTGAGCAAGTATGCCTGTGAGTGTATTTTGGGTGTGAATGTAAATGCGTGAGAGTATGTGTCTGTGTCAATTTGTGTGAATTTTTGAATATTAGTGTTTTTGTGTGTGCAGCAAATGTGTGTGTGTGTGTCTGTGAGCTTATGTATGTCTGAGTGGAATGGAAGTTACTACAGTACTTTTACATTGATCTGTGTTGTCACTTATCTTCTTAGTTAGCAAAGTCAAAAATCAACCATGGATTCAGAGATATACTGTTTATTCCTTAGAATACTTTGATATCCCAAGTTTATCTTAATTAGTTAGCAGAGATTATCTGGGACTAGATTAGGTATCATGGTTGAGTGATAAGAACAAATAAAGTCTACAAGACTTCATGCTACCCTCCAAAAATGAGGCTTTAATAGATTTCTAATTAACACAAGATGAATTTCATTAGCAATTGAAGGAGTAACTGACTCTTCTAATTTGAAAGGCTTAGCTTTTATTCCTAAGAATCTAAATGTCGTCATTCCTAAGAATCTAAATATCGTCATTCAAACACATTATTGGTTTTCCCAATCAAAAACATTGATATGAGAAAACTAGGAAGTCTGTGAACTAAATTTGTACTGTGATTATTGATCATTCACCCAAACCATGGAGCACAGGGTTTTGTGATTTCTAGCATTATATTTTTAAGATGGTTGCAGACACTCAAAGCCTGTCTTTCTGTGTCTTCAGGATGGAATTGACAAACTCTGCTTTCTTTTGAAAGACTTTGAGTGTTGGGAGAAGCATTTGCCCAATAAGGTCTGTCCTTAGACTGCTCAGCACAGACCTTTACTAACCAGCACGTGGGTTTCCATAGCTGAACCTCCAGTAAGCACTTCTATTGGAAAGATTACAGGAACTTATTTTTGTAAAATTGTGCCACTGTAAAGACCACAGTTCCATTCTCTAAGGTTGCATTCATTTTCATTGTTTTTAAAGCAAAAATGAAACTAATTAGCTGCTTTTAGAATTCCAGCTCTTGGGAGGGGGGAAAGGATGGGGCAAAGGGGGGAGGGAACAGGGGGGTCCAGGGAGAGGGGAAGGGAGGGAGGGAGGAGACAGGGGTTCCTATTACGTTTGTATGAGCAGAAAATTAAAAAAAAAAAAAAGCTTTTACTTCAAAAAAAAAAAAAGAAAAAGAATTCCAGCTCTTGATAATCCTTGCCTGTTACAGATTAGTGTCTCAAGTTTTCAACTGTTCATGGTGCTCCAGAAAGTAATCCTAGCCCGCATACTCCAAGAAAAATCAATGCAAAACTTTTTGAAAAATTAATTTGGGGACTGGATGGATGGCTCAGGGGTTAAGTCTTTGTCTCACAAGTGAAAGGATGTGAATTAGAATTCTAGCAGCCTGCTCTTCTGGAAGGCAGAACTTGGAAGCCCTCATATGAGACAACGAGAAGGTAGAGAACAGAAGATGATTCTGAAATCCCCTGCAGGTGCCGTTTCTACTCTCTCTTTCTCTCTCTCTCTCTCCTCTCCTCTCATGTACCTACACCTACACACAAAATAAAATAAGAAAAGTTAATTATGCGGTTTGTATTCCTTTGAATTTCACTTCATTTACTAAACATTATTTTGGATACAAAATAAGAAATTATTTTGTTGTTCATATCTGGAGTTAGTAGATATTAGTTTTACACAGCACTTTATTCTATTGTTTATTCATTTAACTATTATGGAATATATGAGCTGTTTTCAAAAGCTGACAATTTTAAATAATATAGTTCAGTTTCTTACCCACCACTTTTATGAGTATTTATGCACATTTCCACAGTCTGTAGTTACACTTAAATTTATCAACAGAATCCTAGCAATTTTGCCAAGTGCTTGCCTTAAATTCTGAACTATATGTGAGACATCTCATAGACCTGTGTGCTCACAAATAGTCAACCTTGTTTTAAGAAATTTAAGGCAATGAGTAGTCATAAATCAATATTTATTCATGTGGCTGCTAGTATAGACAATCACCTTTATATGTCCTATTTCAATAAGTAATTCTTCTAATTTATTGCTCAATTTTCAGCTAATTTATCTACATTTTCTGATTTATAACAGTGTTTCACATCTGTCTTGTATTTTCATCTTTCTTATCAATTATACATTTTTGAAATATATCACACTTAGTAACTT
Source organism: Typhlomys cinereus (assembly GCA_023101885.1). NCBI lineage: Eukaryota > Metazoa > Chordata > Mammalia > Rodentia > Platacanthomyidae > Typhlomys > Typhlomys cinereus. The sequence goes on from JALPQD010000154.1 coordinate 1,213,813, forward strand.
GTATTTCTATCTTCTCTGTCTTTTGAAGAAAGATATCCTAATAAAAACCTGTTTGAATGATGTTGTTACTCCTGTGAGAAAGTTCATGTGGTAGCTAAAGAACAGTTTGCATGAATGATTTGCCTGATAATTATTCCGACATTGACATTTTCATTTTATATGAGAAATTTAATCACTGCCTGGCCAAAGTCCTTCGGTTTCTTGGTTGTAATTGAGATGTCTCAAGCTATTAAGTCATAGTATTTGCAAAATCACATTTGAAAAACTAAGTCCTTCAGATGAAAACCTACACTTGGTAATCCTATTTTACCTTGAAAAATGCAGTTTATGTGTTACTAGTTCTAGTTGGATTTATGATTAAAGGGAAATTAAAGGAGAGCTTGTTCACATAGCAACAGTATATTACTTATTTCTGCAGCCTGATAGCACTGCAGAATTCGGGTGTTACCTGGTATTGATCTATTTTATTCTTTTTGTAAGGTGGACAATATGCATTGCTCAATTTTACCGGAAACCAGACTCCAAAACGTTCCTCTACTTTCAACATTTCTAGCACTTCATGCGATGTTTTGAAAGCATGTTCCATTTCAAATTGTTTTTGAGGAACTTAAATTTCCTTTTGCTCATAAAGATCTTTATAATATTTTGAAATATATTTAAGATTACTAAATTCTTTGTTGACTAAAAATGATGAGTAACTTTTCATCTTAACTTAATATAATTTAGATCAAAACAATATATACTTTAGGCTTTTAGAATATATTATTCTGCCCTTTAATGATATTATATTCTCCACAATTTAATATTAGAAGGTTTATGCAATAAGTTACATGTGTGTGTACATGTGTGTAGTGAGATGAATCTTTAAGACCAGTCTCTCATAGCAAAAAAAAATCTAGCATCTTCTCATTTTAATTTATCTTACAAATAAAAATAATAAATAAATGCACATGATTTTTAGAGTGTCATCAACTTTTCTTTCTGAGCAAAAAAAATTCTTTAAAGCTCAGATGCTGAGAGAAGTCAATATTATGGTGCCAATTAACCTAATTAATCATTTCTGGATATCATATGGAGAAATTCAATACAAAAGAATAATATTATCAACTGCAGGATAACTATTTAATTTCTTGTCTGGATTACAAACTCTTAAAGAGTAAATAAATCACATATGTGTGAACCTTTAAGAGAAACTGAGGCACAAGTTAAATTGGAAGCAGAGTTTTGTTCGGATGTCAGTTTTGCAATTGGGAAGCCAGAATTTCAGCAGAAGAAACAAGGGCCTTGGCAACCTGTGCTTTCTAACAAGTTTTAAAAAAGATCGATATTGGAAGGGGGATTGTACCAGTTTATTTATCAAGCTTTCAGTTTTCTCTGGGTAGGGTATCAATTTAATTTTCAAAAGAAAGCAACAAATTAAAGCATATAGATAAAATAGTCCTCAATGAGAAGTAGGAAGGCAGACAAAGAAATTCTTGGAAAGGAAAGTAGTCAGGGTGATATACCCTGGTAGTCATCTTTAGGGTTGGAATGTTCTGCTCTAATGTAAATTACTGCTCTTGACATTTAAACAACAGGATGTAGAAAATTTTGATTTGGTTGACTTTTAGTACATTCATTTGGAAAAAGTATGACCAGCTTGCAGAATTCTAAAAGCTTATTCAGAAGTATATACAGCTGCAACTTGGCCCTCATCACCCCTCTGCAGTATTCTGGAGTGACCTACTCTGCTTTATCTGTTTAGTTTTAATTATCCTCTGAAGTCTGAAATGCATTATGGAAGTAAAAGAGGGTCATTGAAATAGGATTCAAATTTTCATAGTGATTCTACTGCTACTGCTGATTTTACAAGTCAACCTCACTAATCAGAATTAATTGTGTAATGTTATCCAAGAGAAAGATGGATATCTGGAATGTGAACATGGTCTTATGAAGCAAAGGCAAGGTACATGGTATCACTAACACTTGTATAGAAGTGATGCATGATCTCAGGGAATTTGTCTTATTTATAGAAATCTAGATTCTTCAAAGTGAATGGAGAATATCAGTTGGAATCTTTGTGTTCCCGAGTGTATTATTAGGTCACATGTAAGTTAAAGGTATAATTTCCCCAGTTCACAATCAGAGTGACAAGCACTAAGCTAACAAAAATGTGAGCTTGGACAGTAGAAATGTATGATGCCCCATCATGACCTTTCCGCTTTGATTAAACTGCTGGGTTGTTGCTACATTACTTGAAAAAGAAAAGTGAAGCCAAATAGATTTTGCACTAAACCTAGCAAATTCAATGATCCTCTTAAAAGCAGAGTCTTCTTCGGCTCACTTTAAATGCAGTGGTCAGAGAAACTAACTTCAGGAGCATAGATGTGCAAGAACAAGTTAATGGACCATGGGATAGAAACATCCCCACAAAGACATTCTCCAATAACACAGTGCTCAGACAGTGCAGTGTGCAGTATAGAGATCTCACAGCACAGCCAAATAAGGGACAAGGTGCAATAAGGGAAACTGATATAGATATTAAATCTTAATTGCTCAGAAAGGTGTTCTGGGATTACTTTGCAAGGGCCCCACTTGGTCAAGAATTTGATTTTTACCTCGAGTGACCTTTAAGTCAAAATCCAGATAAATCCATGAAACGTCTGAATTATAAATGTGTGAGGTAGTAAAAATACTGTTCTAAACTGACAAATTTTAGGTAGACTGTTTCTCTGAAGTGCAAAATTACTGAAAGGTTAGGTATCTGGAAAAGGAGAGCTTTCATAGGAAAACAGTATACCATGAGACTATTTTTAGAAATGATCAGGGGTGGAATCAAGAAAAAGTTACAAAGCAAAACATAAATAGCATGATTTTTCTGAACAAACTGCCAGTATAAAAAAAGATGTTAAAGATGCTATGAGCACAGAAAAAAAGAAAGAACATGGTACTAGCAGCCAGGAGGAGAAGAGAAATGTTCATTGTAAGGTGGTATGATTTATAAAGCTGAAACTGGTATTGAGCTAAGATGATGGTCAAGCTAAGTATAGAAGTTGTGAGGGGTTCTTTTAGCTATTGCTAATACTAAATTGAAAGGTGAGCTATAATTGAAAAAAGGGCTGGGTGCAAAATGCAATGTGGACTTGATATGGATTTATAGACACTCTCTAGAGCTTCATTCTATAATGATCCAACTAATGCTTTATTATACAGAATGGAACAATTAGCTCAAAATCTAGGGAGTCATCTGATATGAGAATAATGCTGTAGCTCTTCTCTTTAGCATCAGAACATGAATTGGCTTCCATCCATGGGTATCACACACAGACCACCAAATAGACAGACGCACACAAACACACGAACACACACACACACACACACACACACACACACATACACATACACACACACACACACACACACACATACTCACAGGGTAGCAATGTTAGCTCCAAATAAAATGATGAATGAATGAACCCATCTGAAATCCATTTTCAGCTCTCAAGGTGCTTCTGAGGATTCTATCACTGTTAGCAATGCTAGCTAATTATGAAAGTTCCAGTGTGCATTAAATACAAGGAGTTTTAAAAGCTTAAGTGTCTCATGTCCTCTATAATCTTACTACAACCATGATAGTCACCATATAAGGGCTTAAAATGACACAAATGTTCAGTTATTTACAGTGAGTGACAGAAGCCAGAAGCTCTAGGATCAACTTTTGTTCCTGTGGTTCTAGAGCTTAACCTGATATCTTGCCTTCTTTCTTTCTTGTTTTTTTTTTTTTTGAGAGAGAGGCTTCGGTTGCCAGGAAATTACTACTTTCTGATCTCTGTTTCTGAGACTACAATGCCATGCCTTGAACTCTTCTTTCTTCTTTAAGTTAAACACCTTGAAATTCCATGGACACCTTTAATTTAACAGTTATTCTCCATTTTTAATATAATCAAATCTGGAGAGTTGTTTTCATACACAGTAATAAATTAAATCTCTAGGGCTTAAAATATATGCATAGTTTAGAGACTACCAACCTCGAACCACCAGAAAAGAGAGCAAAAGTTGACTATTTTAAGGAGTATTTTTAAGTTTACTCTAGTATATTGTGTCAACTTGATTAATTTCCATTTTATTGTCAAAATATATTAATTTTGTTCCAATGCTCCTTAGGAATCTGAAGCCATCACACCATTACATCAAATTATAGAGCTTCATCAAGCATCACCAACTGAAAAAAAAAATCTCAGATCTGATCTTGAGAAATGCTTCAATCATGTTCAAGTAAATGTTGGCAACTATGCATTCTGAGCCAACATTTTTCTTCATGTGTGGACCTGTAAACTAGAAAATAAGAACTTTCTTTCCAAACTTTGGTGACAGATCAGACACCAGGAACCTGCTTTGGACATACCTATTAAAAATGGGATAAAGATAAATGGTCATTGCTAGTCTTGTGCAACTTTTACCCTAGCCAAGAACATTATTAGGATCCAAGATGTAAAGGAATGCTTTAGGATTTGTGATCTGCCCTTTTTGTCTATATTTCCACTTTATACTAAACTTGCTTTCCTAAAAGATAAAATGTTTGCAGCTGAGTAATCTTAACTTTTTGCTGTCTATGGAATTTTAGGATTCAGCTTCAATCTCCTGAAGTATATAATTTCTGTCCCTTTTAGTTTATATTGTTGGGCTTTAGGTGTTATAAACATTGCAAGGAATCTTGTGTTCCTGCACAGTGGGGAGTCAGTGCCTGATAAAAAGATATACCTCACAGAGATTTATTGAATAATCCCATTTTGATAGTTTCCTCTAGGTGTTTTCTCTCAAGATTTTTGGGATAGTCCATGAATCAAAGGACGACTAATCGCTACAAATCATCCTCTGTGTGACTGAAATGTGAATGACCTTTTCATCTCTGTGGCGGCAACAGGAAATGGTCTTGAGTCAGAGCCTTAACTTTCTCTCCCATGCATATTTGAATGACAGTAGAACTCCTAAATTAAGCTAAGCACTTCCTAACTCATAAATTCCGATGTTTTTACCTGCTGTGAAGGGTAGTTTTGGCTGTGTAAGTGACACATCCAAGAGAAATCATCTAATTAAAACAGGTCCCTGCTTTGGCAGAAGTGGGAAGGAAGACATACCCATTTTTGGCTGCGCCTTTCTTGATAATCAGTAAGAAAGTAAGTTGGATACTAATAGACTGATTGATATGCCTTGTTTCTTGCCCTCTGCTCGTGACTTTGGGTGTAGTGTGGCCAATTCCTTCAACCCCTGCTCTTATGACTATTATTGCCTTGATTAAATACAATCTGGACAGGTGAGCTAGAATGAAACTCTTTTAATCCCATAAATTGCACAGTTTATATATTTATTTCCTGTAGGAGGAACATGACCAGGAAGGCCAGTATTGTCTGAAATGGGCCGCACGTGTGCAGGTACAATTTCCTCATGAGCTAAGCTAGAATCTGCTGCCGCACTTGGTGCTGATATCAAACCACCTGACTGAGAGGACCAACATGGACAGGACAATGTAGCAAAAGCTGCTGGAACATATGCTATGTTGGATGGGGGTATCTAGGCAAACCCAATATCCACAACAAACGAGCCTGATTCCTGGAGTCTGTGTCATTGACTCTGTGCCCTCTTACCCCTGCCCCCAGGGTCTCCTCGATGCCCAGACTGCAACATCTGGTGCCCAACGTGGGGCTTCTATATTGGCCCTTCTCTCCTCGCAGCACGAGTGTTGTGCCCCCATCAGCTTTTTTCAGTAAGTTGTGTTTAATGTTCTTTACCTTTGCAAGAGGTGAGTGTGAGGGTTTCTTTCATTTTCTCTGTATCTGTCTGCCAATAGGGAGGTACATATTTTTGGCTCAGGTTTGCCCAGTGTCTCCACATAAGGGCTACCCCCCCAGGAGACAGAACCCCAGAGTGGTCTCCCATTTGACCTTTCTCCTCCAGAGATACCGTGTGGGCATGCAGCCATGGCCTAATGAACCACGGAAGTTCCCCATAAGCACAAGACATTTGGGTCCTATATCTTCCTTGTCTTGTCTGTTCCTCTTTAGTCTCTTTAGAAAAATGTACAACCTGCCCTCACACTGTAAGGAGACTCAAATACATGCCTCAAAATCTCTCCTAGTGACTAGAGACCTCAAGGTTAAGTCTGCTGACCTAGAGGAATTTTGGAATGAGGCCCCGGTTTTAGCACCTTGGATCTCCCCAGAGAATATGTGGGAACCAGACCTATGGATGAAGGTGCTTTTCCTTGCTAGAAAATGGGAGGTGGGCTCAGGAATTGTGCTCTCTGTCACCTTTGTTCCCACCCTCCTTGCTATCATAGCTAGTCTCAAATTGTCTTCACCGGAGGAGGTTATTGCTGCCCATAATAAAAATTGCCAGGAACAAGCCAGTATTAACCTATCACTTCACCACCGCCCACTATGGGTGTTATGGCTCAAATCCCTCACTCAGTCAGAGAAGGAGAGGATGAATCTATGGCAATACCCCAGAAACCCCCATGCCTACTCAGGCAGAGAAGCTCCCAATCCCTGCAAGCGGTTCCCCCTCACCATAACCTTGCCAAGAACCTTCTATTACTACAACTGGGTCCAGCCTTCAGCCCGGATGGTGCCGTCTCCACTTCCAGTGCCCTAAGCCCCTATGTTTCAGAGCTGCCCACAGAGGTGCAGAGGGAAGCTTTCCTTGTTAATGTTGGATCCAATGTGGCCAACCAGCCTTGGCTCATCTTTCCCTGATTCATCAGGCAGCTAATGAATCAGGCCCTGACTCCCCTTATTTTGAACAAGTTCTGTGCCAGTGGGACATGTAGCTGCAAACCCATATGATTGGTATCATCTCCTTAAGGCGGTCTTGGAGTCAGTTGTTTTCCTAAATTGGCACTCTGCATATGATGATCAGGCAAAAGCACAGGCCCACCTCAACCTTCAATATGGTTTTAGCATCACCTGGGATATGCTCACAGGTCATGGACAATATATTGATCCCATATCACAGTCCACCATAGGTCTGTCTGCATATTTTCAGCAGGTGTCTGACCTGTCCTTCAAGGCCTTAAAAGCTTGCACCCCAAGAGACCCTTCTACTGACTTCGATAACCTTATCCAACAATCGGGGAAATCCTTTACAGACTTCCTTGATAGAGTGACAGAAGCTATAGAGCATAGAGTAGATCCAGGCCCCATTAGAGATCTGTTAATCAAACAATTAACTTGGGAGGCCCTCAACATCCCTGCCCATAATGCAGTGGCTGCTGTCCAGAATGTTATCCACAAATGGGTGATAGCTACTAGAGATCTGGATCTGGGAAATGGCCCCATAGCAGCCCTTATCACCTCCACTGATGCCTTTTTGTCGGACAGACTGAGATCTACTGCTTCTTACTACAGAACAACCCTCCAGACAATATTTGCAGGGGTTGTGGTAAACTTGGTCACCTTCAGAGGGACTGCTCTAATGCCCATCCCCGGTCCCGCTGCCTGAAATGCTATAAAGGATTCCATTAGGCCTGTGGTTGTTGCTCACAGCCTTCTAAATTCTAGCAGAATGCCAAGGCTAATTTAAACTTCTGGCGGGGCACCCCTCAGCCCCAACAATAAGAGGGGACAAAAACCATCTCAAGGTATTTTGGACTTTGCCCATTTTCCTACATTCTCCTATGATGACCATCTACCTTGACTGCATTCCAGTTAAAGGACTGGTGGACACAGGAGCTGATGCTACCATCTTACTGAGACTGAGGCACATAGATTTCTCCACTGGAAATTTAAACCAGGCCCCTCCATCAGTTGAGTAGGAGGTCAACAATCGACCCGGCTACAATCCGTCCCATCCACTGGAAGGACTTAGATGGCAATCAAGGTTCTTTCTCCCTGATTGTTGCCAACGTCTCTTGTAATCTCTGGGGATTACAAGATATGGGTATTGTCCTTACCACAGATGACCATGCCCATGCCTCCTTTGATAACATTGTAGTTCATGATAAAATTGGCCTTTTAGGTCATCTATCCTTGGATCACTCCCAATTCTAGAAACCACTGCCCATCATGAGCCACCATCTGCACAGGTACTTGATCATATACCCTTGGTTTGGCTGATCATATACCTTTTTCTCTTAGATGAAGACCTCTGGGTGGAGCAGTGGCCAATAATTGAACCCAAATTAGCCACCCTTAAGGAATTAATTGAGGAACAACTTAAATTGGGACATCTAGAATCCTAAACTAGTAGGCATGATATTCCCATATTTGTTACCAAGAAAAAGGTCAGGCCATTATGGGCTCCTACAGGACTTGAGAGCAATCAATGAATGAATGGAAAAGATGGGGACTATTCAGGCTGTCCTGCTGCGTCCCTCCTACCATATAGTGATTCTAGATATCAAGGACTGCTTCTTTCAGATTCCCTTAGCCCCCTGTTGCAGTCAGCCTGCATGGTTGCTAATAAATGACCATCAAATGGCGTAAGGGAACAAGAGGTTTTTTTCTCTTATAATTTCTCATTACAGTTCTTAGTCCAGCTTGATGGGAGAGCATACACCAACACAAGGGCCAAGGGAACTGGCCACACCATCACTGCATAATGGCTGAGAGATGGACAATCCTTACTTGCCAGACCAGCATGTCTGGCCAAGTGAACAGAAGGATGCCAACTTTCTCAGCTCTCAATATTTTATTCACCTGTTCAGGGCCTACTCCCACCCACCATAGGCTGGGCCTTCTTCATGGGCTTAACTCAACCATCAACTTTTTACAACTGCGCCCAGAGCTCAAACCCTCAATAGTCAAGTTGACACTACCTGTGCTTAACTATAAGACCCCCAAGATAAGGATCATTTTGCATTCAATCTGGGAAACAAATATGCAGAAACCAGCCCAGAGGTTATCAATGGACTGTCCTCCCACAAGGCATGAAAAATAATCCTACCATCTGTCAGCTTTATATTAAGGAGGCTCTTTGCAATATTCCCCAAGATATTTTATTTTCATTTATGGATGGTATTCTTTTAGCTCATCCTACCTTGCCTAACTTAAAAGGAGTATCCAGGACCCTCTTAAAAGATCTGGCTACTCTAAATCTTAAAGTAGCTTCAGAGAAGATCTAATTTTCCCCTCCCTATGCCTTTTGGGGTTTTCCATTTCTAAACAAATATGCCTACTGGTTCCTGACCAAGAGATGCATCATCTGTTTTCTCTCTTGGAGAACCTACATGACCTTCCTGTAAAAATTGAACTTAAAGCTGAAGCAATGTCCGTTTTACAAAAGGAACTTCTCTACCCACCTCAACATCCTTAGACAGACATGAGCCTCACTGGCCTCTCTTTGCGATCATTGAATGGACCTCTGGTGGTGTTCTAGGCATCCTATGGCAAAGAGACCCCCTTATGTGGCTACACCAGGCTCATTCTGACCCACACAAAATCACTCTAAATTTGTGATCGTCTTTTGACTTGATCTCAAGGCGAGAAACTTGGCCCACAAAACCTATAGCCATGAGCCTGATAAAATTATCCTTCCTTTCCCACTCTAACACTCAATCACTTTGAGCTGATTCTATTAGTTTTCAAGAAATGGTCTCCAGCTACTCTGGAGATCTTGGCAACCACCTCCTACAGGACAAATGGTTAACTGCACTTTCTCAACTCCCTTCTTAAAATTAAGCCTTATTGTACTCCCAGCTCTTCCCGCATTGCACATGGGGGCCCTAGCATTCTTGGATTCCTGGGGGAAAAAGACTTACTTACTTATGTCCTCCCCAACCCCAGCTTGGTGCAACTGGGTGAACTCTTGGGATTTTTACCGAATGCCAATTAGAACTTGTTAATATTTTTTCTGAAAGTCAGTATGCAGTACAGGCTGTCCAGACCCTTTCATTTCTTTGCTCAAGGACTGCACGTGCCCTTTACATGTCACCATGCAGTTGCTCCAGGATGTATTGGAACATAGGAACTTTCTGGAATGCTGTCTACAGGACACCATCTAACAGATATTATGATCATGTCTGTGGACTTAAAGCTTTTTGAACAATTTTACCTTATCCCTTGAATCTTACAAAAGCCCCTTCTGGAGCTTACAATGTTACAATGTGATGTTAGTCAGGTTCTGTACAACCTGTGCACCCTTGGCTCCACTTGGCCCCCTCAATAAGGAGGGGTAAACCCCAGAGGTCTCCTGCCTAATGCAATCTGGCAAATGGATGTTACCCACCATCCCACCTTCAGGAACCTGATATATGTACATGCCATAGTGGACACTTGTTCCTCTTTTGTATATGCAATGGCCCTTACAGGAGAAAAAGCAGCTCATGTCATAAAAGCCCAAAAATCAGCTCTATTAGGCATGGGTGTGCCTTGGGCATTAAAGACTGACAATAGATCTGCCTATGGTTCTCAACAATTTAGGTCCTTTGTGGCCTCATGGAATATTAGTCACACCTTTGGTATCCCCTATAACCCACTGGGATAAGCCATTGTGGAAAGATCCAACAGAACCTTAAAAGGCCTTTTGGCAAATGTCACATCTGAAACCAAATGTGATTTGGCTCTGACAGAGCCCCGTTTTTATCTTAACTTCCTCAAATTTGATGATTCAGAACTAAGCCCCGCTTACAAACACTGTACTCCCCTGCCTCTTGTCCAGTGGAAAGACCCCATTGTGCTATTATGGCAAGGACTCACTCCCTTATTAAACCGGGATTGAGGGTACACTTGTGTCTTCCCACAGGATTCTACATTGCCAATACAGGTGCCAGCTTGGGATGTAAGACCAGCAATGGAAGAGGTGAAGCTTTCCCAGGAACTGGATTCAGAAAATGGGTAATATGTCTCCTATTAATGACTGAACTCTCATGGGCTGGTGACCTTTGGGCAGCAGTACCTTTCCCTGCAATCCTGATGCCAGTGTCCCAAGACAGCCTTGTATTCCTGGCTATGTTTGCATTCCAGGGAGACCTTAACCTGGATATCCCCTCGGTCTAACCAATTAACAATTCCTGGAACCTAAATGGTTCTCTATGCTTTACTCTAGAACACTCTCAGCTGCCATGCTCAGCTGATGCAGACAAATTTTTCTAACTTTGTAACGGGGGCCCTCGTTGAAACCTATGTAGACCTTATATTTGCTTGGATTTTTGCCCCTTTTTATTTTTAAAGAAGGGAACATTTTTAATGGCTTTTGGAGCTGTGTTGGTAGTTGGACTAAAAATCTTAACATGTCTTATGACAAGGCCAGTAAGATTAAATCCCTCAGCCTGTGTGTGTGTGAAGCCCCCTTTTTTCTTTGTACTATCTAATGCAAGTATTTCCCGGGAGAGGGGGAGACTCTTACTTGTTCTCCAAGCTCCTGTCTTCTTGCTGCCTGCTGGAATAATACCTTTCCATTGGCAGTTCTTGTTCATATTCCAGCTGCTTTGTGGGTACCAGTCTCCAATGTAACACATTATCATTCTGTAATCCTCATGAAGCCCACTTGGGTAAAGCCAGAAGTGGCGACTATTATTCTCATCATATCTATAATCATTTTGACTGTCGCCTTTACAGCCACCACCTCTGTCAGTTTGGTTCAATTGGTCAATTCGGCAGCAACACTTAATGGCCTGGCAGAATCCACTACTTCAACATTGGGTACCCAAAGTCTTGTAAGTAAACACCTTTATAATCCCATTATGACCTTACATCAACAAGTAGATCTATTAACTGAGGAGGCCGCAACTGTTTCAAGGCTCACTCTTGCCTCATGTGACCCTTAATATGCCTCTATATGCTTAACACCTTATTGGGTCTCCAACATTTCCAAGGCTTATGAACAACTTTCATAGTACATCAAGGGGCCTTGGTCTCAGGCTTTCCTTAATTACTCATTGATTTTGAGCCAACAGATAGAACACATTAACGTGACACATGTGGCCCTCTTGCCTATTGATACTAGGCTTATAACCAGAATCTGGAACAATTTTAAAAGGCTGTTTGATCCCTCTTGGATTGTAACTTATGCTTTAATAGGAGGAATCATTCTTTTATTAATTATATTGCTTAACGTTTCCTTCAGCATATATTGCAACAGTGTGCCATCAAGAAGACAACGCTACAGGTGCTTATGGCCCTTGAGCATCCAAATCAAGGCCTTCCTAGAGATGTGATTCAGGCCTGGCTCATGAAAATTCATGAAACCTCAGTCTTATCTACTATCCACATGTCCTGGCATGCCTTCCAGAGGTGAGATCCTTCAAGGGCCAAGTCAATAACAGGTAAGATCCTGTAGACAGGCACAGTCCATCATGCTGGACTCCCTTTGAGGCAGGATCAATGAGGTCAGAGCAAAGAACTCTAGCTCCCTCTAGGCTGTCAAAACAAATAAAAAGGGTGGATATGTAGGAGGAACACAACCAAGCAGGCCTGTATTTTCTGAAATGGGCTGCACATGTACAGGTACAACTTCCCTGTGAGATAATCTAGAACCTGCTGTAGTGCCTGGTTCTGACATCAAACCACCTGACTGAGAGGACCAACCCAGACAGGACAAGGCAGCAAAAGCTCCACTGGAACATATAGGACGTTGGGTGGGGAGTTTATCGGCAAACCCAGTATCCGCAAAAAATGAGCCTGCTTTGCCACTTGCCTGACTCCTGGAGTCTGTGTCATTGACTCTGTGCCCGCTTACCCCTGCCCCCAGGGTCTCCATGGTGCCCAGACCGCAATAATTTCCCCAAATAATTCTGAATTAAAACTCCTGATAACCCAGACCAGGTAACATTATTTAATAGTTACTTCCTCAACTTGGTTCTTTTGCACATGTGTTGTTGTTACAGCTTGAACATTACACTCAAGCACTTGGAGGACAGAAATGAGAATTATATAGAGGAGTCATGCCTTAAAGGACCTCATTAAGATGAAACCAGGAAGAACTAAACCCAGATCTCAGAGTTAGGGTTATAAGGATTATCTCCAGCTCTTGAAACCAAGGATCAACTCTGTTTCAGAATTTTAAACTTGGATATTTTAACAGTATTGATTCTTTTTACATTTCAATTTGTGCTTTAGAATGTTTATCTATAACTATTTTCCTAACAGTATTACTACATTATGTGTTGATAACAGATAACATTTATATCTTTAGAGTCACAAGCTCCTTAATGATAAAGAATTGTGCTGGTCAACAGTATTGAATGGGCTGCATTTAGATGTCTTATCCACACCCGACTTCGGTGATACAGAGGATAAATTTCTGGTCTTTGAGCTGATTTTAAGATTTAGTTGAAATAGATTTTTTTTCTTTACAAATGAGACAAGACTATAAAACTTAGGAGGGTTTGAAAGTATTTATTTATGGAAAAGATGTTATGAAGCTGGGAGACCAGAGGATAAATTGCTGCAGTCAGAATTTAAAAAAAAAAGTCTTACTAATTTCACCACTGATGTTAATTATTTGGGCAGTTAGCTTCAAGTGCAAACTTGACAGTTAAGAACTGAGTTGTGCGCTGGAGAGGTGGCTCAGGGGTTAAACCCCTGCCTTGCAGGTGGAAGGTCCTAAGTTTGGATGCTAGACCCCACGTATAGACACTGGACAGAAGCGGGGGCGGCCTGCATTTCTGGTCCTGGTAGGGTGGAGCCTGTGAATCCAGGGGCAGAATAAACAAGGAGGAGATGGAGATGGTCCATAATGGTTCCCGAATTCGCCCGTGGTTCTACACACACACACACACATATGTACATACACACATGTGCGCACAATTGAATAAATAATAAATTAAAAAAAACAAAGGAACTGAGTCATTAGGCACACTTATGAGGAATTGTCTAGCTTAGGCAACCATAGTGGCAGGGGGAGGATTCTTGTGGGAATGACCACCACAGAGTGGGTGGACAATTTCTTGAGTGGATACATAAGATAAAGGGAGAAAAAACTGGTAATTTGGAAAACTCACAAAATGTTCAGCTGATATGTGTTGGTTCCTGTCACCTCATTTGCTGTGAATGGATATGACCAGTTTCTCTTGGTTGCTGATATTAGTAACTTCTTCTGAAATCCTAAGCTAGAATTAAAACATCCTTGTTCACCTAAATTGTTTGGGATGTTTATTTGTTTTTGACATTCATAACAGAGTGTGGTCTTCCCCACTAATCCCATTTAGAGAAGCCCCTATAGAAACAAGAAACACTCAGAGGTGTAAATAACATCTGGACTAAAGAAAAACAGGATTTATTTTGTTATTCTTTGACAGTTTCATACACGTATAGCATGGATTCAAATCAATTTCACTCATTAGCAAATCCCAAACTCACTCCTTCTCCCACTGAAAAACCTTCCATTTCCCAACAAGTTTTCCTTCTACCTTTATCTTCCTAATTAATCTCCAGTTCTCACTTTCATGTCCTGTGTGTGAGTGTGTGTGTGTGTATGTGTGTGTGTGTGTGTGTGTGTGTGTGTGTGTGTATGTGTGTGTGTGTGTGAGTTTCGTTTGGGTTGTATGCAGTAGCATGTGTCTAGGCACTTGCCCAGGCATGGATGATACATAAGTACATATATCACTGACTTTATTAGCTCATCTTCTCACACCCAGCACTCACCATCAATATTCCCTGGGAAGAAATGAAGTTCTATGGTGAAATTCAGACAAGCAACATCTTTTCCATCTTGTTGGGCAAAGACAGCTGCCATGAATGCATGGGTTTGACTGCCTTGCTTCACACAGAAGACACGTTTTACTGTTTGAAGATTTTTCTCCTCACAGGTTGACTCTTGCAATCCTATCACTGCCTGTCCCTGCATTTCTGTCATTTGAAATTTTCCATATTATACATATTCCATTGCAAAAGGAAGCTTCTCATTTGAAGGCTAAGAAATCACTGACCTATGGGTACAATGATAAGCATTTGCAAGGCACTTTGAAACATTTCCATTAATCAAACAGTAGTATTTGTTCTCTTCTAAGACTTCTGACTTCTTCATTCTTAGATTCTTAGCTATGAGAGAGTGCATTTATAGAATATTTATAGTTATGTACAGTTACTGATTAAATATACAATTCTAAATTTAAAAATCATTTTAGGTAAATTATGGTAAAAGTATATTATACTATGTATTATATGAACATGGCATTCAAATATATGTACTAAATACATTATATTACATATAAGATGTAGGCATATATGACAATAATATTATGCTACTACCTTTAAATACTAAATAAAAAGACAAATGAATATTTCACTAAAATGTAACATGCCTTAATAATTAATGGCTATCTCTAATCAGTTGGTATCCTATGCATTTTAATATGGAAATTTTGCCTTTAAATGAGCAATGAGTATAACATAATTAGTTGGGAGGATAATTTCAGATCACTGAACATGAACTAAGGATTTCACAATTTATTCTCAGCTAAGCTAATATTGAAAATAATTTGGCTAAGCTAAATCAGTGAGGAATTTGAACATGTTTAGAATTGTTTTAAACACTAAATGTTCTGATTCAGAAGAAAGCATTTTATTGAAATTATATTGACTACAATGACAATAGTTATGTATTTCAGAATAGTAGATGGAATTTTGAATTTTGCCATAATAAAGACATGATAAAATTTAAGTATATGGATATAATATATATCAAAACCTAATCATGATATATTACATATGCATGTTCCAAAGTTATTCTGCCTTATACTATGTACAATGACATTTCAATAAAACTAACATCTTGATATAAAAAATCTTAAGCCTGATCACATTAATTCACATTTTTAATTCAAATTCTAACATACATAAATCACATGATATGTAATATTATTTCAATTCTATATGAAATTTCAATGCTGTATAGATTGAGTAATATTTAATTCAGGGCTAACATAGCTATCTTTCTAACCATTTATTATTTCATGTAGTAAGAATATTAAAAGCTTTCTTCTAGATATTTGAAATGTACAGATCATTGCTATCTACACTTTCTGTATTGCCCAATGACACAGCAGTACTTTTTGCTCCACCTACCTCTCAACATCTCTTGATGAATATCCTCATATCTTGTTTTTATCCTCCCATTCTTTGTGCCCTCTGCTAAGTACTATTCTCAGTTCTTTGTAGTCAGCTGTTTTAAAGTGCACATATGAATAAAATCAGGCAGCAGTCTCTCTCTTTTTTTTTTTTTAACAAACTTACTTTCCTTAAGGTAAATACACTTAAGATACCCTAAGGAAATACCCTTAAGGTACTTCCCATCTGTGTTACTGGAAATTGTGAAATTGTTTTGTAAATAAATATAGTACATTGTTTGGTTGAGCCACATTTTATCTATCTATTTATCAATTGATATATGCTTAAATTGTTTCCATTTCATAACTAATGTGATTAATGCTCTAATAAACCTGACAGAAAAGTGTCTTCAACTTACTGACTTCATTTGACGGCTTCAGATTTTAATAATATGTTAAATAGGAGTTTGAAAATTAGTGTTAACACCCATAGATTTTTTTCTGCATTTTTTCCTGACAGGAATGCATTACATTAACTGTTCTCATTTTATTTCTATCTTCAACCATAGAGTGAGGAGAAAATAATTATAGCATCGAAATGTGTAAACTCAGTCTTCAGACAGAAATTATCCAAGGTCACATCTCAGCTCTGTTAATTGATAGCCTTGCAATCATGAACAAGCTCTTAATAACTCGTTAGAAGAGCACCATGCTTTACTGATCTTCTGTTGCTAAAGGACTTACATTTCCATTTCACAGGATATCCTGCAAATAACATCGTTGCTTCTATTCATAATGTAATATGTTTGCAAAAGTTCTTTGAAGAGGGACTGATAAAAGGATACTATTCATTAATAACAAAAATTATCACATTATGAAGTGGCAAACAACTCAATACTTTTTTAATCTTTATTTTGCATGTGTGTGTATGTGTGTGTGCTTATGTGTGTGCTTGCGTGTGTGTGTGTGTGTGTGTGTGTGTGTGTGTGTATCAGAGGGCATTATGCATCCCTGTGGAGGACTAAGGGTGACTTCAGGAATCATTCTGGATTGTTTCCACCTCCTTTTTGCTTCACTCTGAGATTTCCACAACTCTACCCCCCAGGACCAGAAGTGCAGGCCATCACTATTTCCATCTGAAAATTTTAAGTGGGACCTTTACTCTAACTCTTATGTGGGATCTGAACTCAGGACCTTTTGCTTGAGATGCAGAGTCTTAATCACTGAACTTTCTCTTCAGCCCACAACTCTATTCTTAAGTTTCTGAATGTTTTTTGTTTGCCAGAAAGTCGACTAAATATATTGCAATTGCAAGACATATTTTGTTTTTACGTATAATATGCCTTTTATCTCTTTGTTGTAACCATTTTTCTCATTTGGGTTCTATTTCTATAAACCACTATGTTTGTGTAAGAAGCCAAGGTTTAATTTGAATGAATTTTGATGGCAGATAACATATTCATATTTAATTTAACATGTATTAAATACTGTGCTCTATTTAATGCATATTTAATTATATTGAAAGCAAAGTCTGTTATGTTATTAAGGAAAGTAACTTAAAATTATAGCATATAATGTTTTTTCTTATTGGTGATGAAGATGCTTTTTGTTCTATTATTAGGATTTTGACTTACAGCCTTAAAGTTTCAAACATGTTCAAGTTCTCAAATATTTTTTAAAAAATTTATAATGGTATAAAATATAAATTTAAGCTCTATCTTTATATGTGATCAATTAATAATCTTCTTCATTAAAATGCAACTGCACACTGGTATTAGATTTTTATCTTTAATGATATGCTTAGATTTAATTTTTCAAATAGTAATACTTTGTTAAAATTATTTTGAAAATATTATAAAAGTAAAATATGATCTGATTATCTTTGCAATCAAGTCTCCATATGCATTCCTTTCTTGAATTAAGCACAGAGTGTTACTTTTAAGTTCAAAATATGACCTTCAAATAAGTAAATGTTTTTTACCACACTAGGAGACACTTAAAATAAATTAATTTTGTTCTTTGACAATTTCATATATGCATGATATATTCTAATTATTCTCTACTCTACCAACTTTTAATTGTGAACACCCTCTCTCATCTAGTTCCTTTTCGAGATTCATGATACTGGTTTTGATTACAACCCATTTAGTTTAACTAAAACTGTACGCATTATCATTAGATGAAGACATTGTTAGGAGTTGGGTGGGGTCTCCAGTGGGTTTACAACTGCACACTGTTCTACTTCTCTCAGTAGAAAATACTTCTTCAGTGGGGTTTGAGGCCTCCTGAATTCCCTTTTCATTCATATCTGACTCCTGGTGATCCTATTTTTGGATTGACTTGGGGCATGCAACATCATTTGCTGTGAACTCATGATTTCAAGGATTGTGACAAACTCCATAAATGATGTTTCAGAGTTTCAGAGCTATTCTCCCAAACTTTCTGGGAACATTTTTGAAATTTTCCTTGGGAATTGCATTGTTTGCATGTTTTATCTCTGTTCATTGCAAGGAGGTATGAATGCATGTTTTGAAAAAGGCAGTGTTCGCTGACAGAGTGGAATAAAGATAGCACCTCTACCCTTTGGGCTCAACCCTGTGATTGTCCTTTGTCTTGTTCTGAGTAAGACATCAGTGAAATATAGCCTGTACCATAGACCTGAAAACTGATGATTTTCAATGTGCTGATGTGGCTGAAGTCCAGTACATTTGAGTGCCAGTACCAAAACTTCTACAAAAGTCAAAATCGGAAGAAATGATACCCTTGCTTCTACTGAACACACAGTGCCTCTAAGTCAGGATGCTTCTGATGCTACCACATCCCTTTTTTGTTTCTTATTTGCTTTTGGTTACCATTCTGGCAATGCATATCATGTTTTAGTTATATTTAGGGTAGGGAAAGCTCACATTTCTTGGTGTCTGCAATGTCTGTCTTATTACATGGGAAGTCTCTAGACATACCATTAGGGTTCATAAAAGTAAAATATGAAAGTAGAGAAGAGCCTCATTGTGATAAATGTGGCACAGAAAATTAAATGATAATGTTTTGAATAGTGACTTAGTTTGTTCACATAAGAGTTTGTTCACATAAGGAAAGGAGTTTAATGTGGGTGGGGCAATTTTCAACATTCATGCTAGGAAGGGATCACACATTTGAATATGGGTAACAAGATTTCAATGCTCACAAAGGAGGAAATGGATACATCTTAAAGTAAGCAAATCAAACTTGTAAAGGTCTACTGAATAAGTATGTTTGCTTCTTCCAAATTTGTGTGTGATTCTGTATCTCCGATACAACAGTATAAAGAGGTTTTCTTGTGGGAGATTTTGTGTTCTTGTCAAAAATGTTCTTCCTGGACTTAATCATTCCTTTTCCTTGCTGTCTTTTGTCTTTTTCAAAACAATTCCCTCCTATGGAGGCTGCACATTCAAGAAGTTCCACACAGAGACTGAACCTACTTCAAATATCTATCCTGATAGTATCTTAATCAAGGATACTCAAATGCCAGTATTCTAAGAAAATAAGCTTATAATGTTTATAAACTATACAGCTACAGGTTTTCTGTTGCAACAATACAAATGTATTAAGATATCAAGTGATCAAAAAGATTAATGTGTGTATAGGAGCTGAATGATTTGAGGACTGTAAAATCTAAAAAAATGAATATATAATGCAAATACAATCAATAATTTTACAGAAAATGACAAATTCAAACAATAGACTTTCTTCATTGATTTCAAGCAGTTGAATGTAAAAAGATTTGTGTGTGCAGAGTACATGTACAATGTGTGGATTTGTGTGTACATGGATGTGGAAGATAAAGTACAAATTCTGCTTTGGCTCCTCAGGAATTATTCTTTTTTTTTTTAGTCTTGAAACTCATTAATTAGGTTACACTGGCCATGCAGCATACCTCCAGGTTCTGCTTGTCTTTATAGGTGCACAGTATAAGCAGACCCTACATGGTTTCAGGTAGAATGGTCTGGATGTATTTAATTTGTTGCACAGCATTTATGCAAATAAAGTTTTTATATGTGTTATTATTTAAGACAATATACCTGCTACATAATATTAATATGTATTAAAATAGTGCATACTTCTCCCATGAAGAACATCACAATAGAGACTAGTATATGTAAAAACTTTTACAAACATATGCATATAAAATGGAAAGCAATTCTATTGTCTAGTGTTAAGATGTCAAACATGTTTGCTTATCATTCCTGAATGAACATAAACTTCAAGTATCCTCCTTTTTAGGTGATGGTGGTGTATCTCATACATTTCCTGCAAATGAAATGAGAAAAAAAATGTATTTACCATCCAAATTGAGATCAGGTCCTGATTCAGTTAAAAAATGCATGTGATTTTCCTTACTCAGGAATAGGGAATAAAATAATGAGAGAAATTCTGAGAATACAGTAAACAGAAAAAGAAGAAAGAAATACTGAAGGCAGAGGAGGCATGTGACAGTATCATGACAAAGAGCAGTTGACACTCAAAAGCTGAACCATATCCTTAGCGGAACAGTAAAGAAAAGAGATGCCGATTGTTGCCCTTCCTGTAGGCTTGGAATTAACTTCATTCTTTAAAACACATGTGAAATGATTCAGAGTAGAACCAAACCAGGCACGACAGCAAGCGACTGTGATTCTAGTTGTTGCTAGCTGGAGGTGGGAGAATCAATGCCTCTAGATTGCTTTTAGTTACATAGAGAGTTAGAGGCCAGTGTCATCTACATAAGACATAAAAAAGTATTAATGTCACAATATCTAAATTACCTTATGTTTTATGCATTTCTCAATTTGAAGCTTATGAATTACCACACAAATGAATATGTATATGTACAATCATGAATACTTGCAACTGTCCACACATGTAGGCACTGATACCATCATTTCAAATTAAAGTGTTCATAAACATTTTGGGCCATAAAACTACTTTAGTTAACTGTGTTTTTTTAATAACTCCCCAACTTAAAATGGTAGCTTCACAGTGATCTTGAATATACTTCATGTAGCAACTTATAATAAAGCCTAAAATTGAAAAGACAAACATTTGGGGATGATGAGGAAGTCTATTTTCAAATTCTATTGCTTTATATATTTTTTTAAATTTCTGTCACCATTTTTTATTTGCAAGTATATATTAAATAATCATAACACCAATACCTTTTATGGTATGTATCTTTAAAATTAAAAATATTAAAACAGCATCATATATAGTTATGAGATAGATACTCAGTACATATTGTCAAAAATTTAAAAAGTTGCACTGAACTATTATTTTAACATTATACTTTTAAAAGTAAAGGAAATATATATGTATGGGGAAATAATGACTATATATAAGTACATATGTAATTTTAAAAATACATTCAGTTTTCTTCTTAATGAATATTGTATCAGTCAGGGTTCTCTAGAACCACAGAATCAACAAAATGAATGTATAAAAAAAGAATTGGCTTATCAGATATGGCGGAGGTTTTCCAACAATGGCTGCCAGTAGCTGCTCAGTCTGGTAGTCCAGTGGGTGGTAGTTAAAAGCTGGAGGATTGCTAGAGAGTCTGCAGTCACTTGAAGGCTTGGAGGTTTAGAGAGTGGCAAAAGCGAGTTTGCTAGCATAGGATCAGAGAGTCTCTCTTCAAGTTCTTCTGCTTTAAGGTTCCTTTTATCTGGTCTGCTACTGGGAGGTTCCAATCAGATCTAGGGCTGGTCTTTGTATTGCTAATGTATTGATTCAGACAATTTCTTCAGGTGGTCTGACAGCTGGTCTTAGTTAAAGCCATATGTGGTAAAGTTGACATCCACGATTAACTATCACAAATATCTAACATACAAATAATGTGTCTGGAGACATATCATTTTCAAAATTTACATTAGATATTTTCAAAAAATTTATTTATTTGTGTGTGTGTGTGTGGTGTGTGTGTGTGTGTGTGCATCAGCAGGCACTGTGTGTCCCTGTGGACAACCAAGGAATCATCCTGGATTGCTTCTACCTCCGTGCTTCATTTTGGGATTTCCCAGGTATCGCCCACCAGGAACCTGGAGTTCCCCCTGGTTTCTGCCTAGCATTTAGTTTAGTTTAGTTTAGTTTAGTTTGTTTTTTAAATTTTTTTATTTATTTATTCAATTGTGCATGTGTGCACAATTGAATGTATGTGTGCGCTCGCGTGTGTGCGTGTCTGTCTGTGTGTGTGTAGAACCACGGAGGGATTCAGGGGTACGACCTGGATCTAAACTCTGGATTTTCTGTTTACAAGACAGTCAACCGCTGAATCATCGCTCCAGCTCAACATTAAGTGTTTTATGTCACAGTATTACATTTCTTCACCTTGTTATCTTTTTAGTACAGTATTAGTTCTTTTTAGATGTCAAGAAGGGAGCTAACTTCACTTTTACTTTATTTTATTCTCTACAGATTTCAATCCAAGGCAGTTTCAGTGAGCAGTACTCATATCCCTGAGCACCATGTGCTGATGAGTTTCCCTGCTAAGTGTCTTGGCTGACTTCTCAAGCATTTTAAATTATTCAAAACCTGCTTCAATTACTCAGAATATCCAAAAATGGCTTCTTAACACAAAATTATGCTATTATTAAAGCTTAAGCCATTTCTTTCTAACAAGTTTAATTTTATCTTTACTCTTTCCAAAGCTGAGTTTACATGTTGAGAAACCAAACTGCTAGACAAAACTGATAATTACTACTATGCATATACATACTTATAAATTTCCATTTTCTACTTCTCTTGACCTGCAATAGCAATATTGATATTTCCATCAATATA
Source organism: Typhlomys cinereus (assembly GCA_023101885.1). NCBI lineage: Eukaryota > Metazoa > Chordata > Mammalia > Rodentia > Platacanthomyidae > Typhlomys > Typhlomys cinereus. Next base: position 1,236,563 of record JALPQD010000154.1, read on the forward strand.
TTTGTATATTGTCTTGAATTATGGTTTTCTTTGCTCCCTGATTATAAAACTGCCAATAGTGGAACATATAAATTTTTGGGTGACCTGAATTTGTATTTCCAGAGCATGATCCATAATATTTGACCTGGCATAAAGTTTCTCTTATTCTTTTTGAAGGAAAATCTGTTATTTTCCTTCCATTCTCCACATATTATAAATATTTTTAGGTTAAGCTTTTATTGTTATTGAAAATTATGCAATTAAATATTTAGCACTATTTTAATATGTTCTGTATCATACATTTATAGCAAAACATAAGAAATACTGGTGTTAAAAACAATTATATAAAAGTAGAATACTTACAAAATTGTATCAGAAGCATTCTGTTTTTCTTACATTGATTTTTTTCAAGACATAGATCTTGATTTCAGGAACATAATTAAAACATGGAGATAATCCATGATCTCCTATAGGGAATATGAAGGGAGTGAAAAAAGAAGTAAGTAATAGGGAGCAATTATATTGTTTTTGACCAAACAAACTCATAATGAATCTTAAGTCAAAATATAGAATTTTAAAACCATAAAACTTTTAGCAGTCAAAATAGGGTACCATCTGGTAACCATTCAGTTTGATAGTAGTTTTTTAAATATAGCACCAAGATCTGAGGATATAGTTCAGGGGTTTAAGCCTTTGCTTCACAGGCAAAAGTTATTAACTTCAGATCTCTACAGTCCATTTTAGAAAAACCAGGAAGATAAAATTCCTGTCCCAGAATGGGAAGCCTGGGAAACTACCAGATTAAAGCAATAAGGTGGTAGTGCAATCCAGGATGATTCTTGATGTCATACTTGGGCTCCCGGAGGCACAAACATTCAAGTGACTTTTTGTACTCATGTATATGCATGTACACGTACACATATGTGTGAAAAAATATGGCACTAAAATTAAATTTTATAAAGGGACAAGAAAGTACCTGTATAATTAAAGACATATGATATGACAAGAATAGTTAATCAAATGAGCCAAGGAAATGCCAACATGAAGAAAATAATTGCAAACACATACCTGGAAATGGCTTTAATTTAAAAAATTACAATGCTCAATACTTTAAAACTTACTTTCCTTCCATGCTCAGGCAAGCATCCCTAAATAATTTCAGTAGTTTATACATGGGCCTGTCTGCTCTTGTTCATGTGGGCATGGGTACACACACACACACACACACACACACACACACACACACACAAACACATGAAGACTGGAGTGGTACTTGTTGAAAAAGGAGTTTCAGAGGAAAATTGAGAAGGGGATGTTAAATAATAATGGAGTAAAATTATTAAAACTTGATATATACATGTATGGAACTCTAGAAGTGAATAATTAAAATTAAAAATATACAATTATTAGAAAAATCCTAACAAGGAAATTATCTGTTGAGCAGCCTGACTGACGTGTGTAATTCTAAAGTTTGAGAGGCTGAGACAGAGAGATCATGCGTTCAGGATCATCTTGGGTTACAAAACAAAATCCTGTCCAACTTGAGCTTCAGAGCGAGACACTGTCTGAAGAAAATAAAATCAAAACAAAGCAAAAGAATTACAAAATGCCAATCCAAATAAGCTTAGAAGGAAATAAAGGCAGATGGAGGAAGGGTTCACCAGAAAGAAGACAATATAAAAAAGCCTAAGAGAAATCATTACCTGGCATGCCAACTAAAAAATGTAAGTTGAGAGGCAGGAAAGAAAGAGAAGGAGGAGTAGATGGTGTGAAGGAGAGAGAAAGAGAGAGAGAAAATTATAATGGAGATATCCTGCATAGCTGGATAATGCTGCTCCTGAAAATCATGGGTAATTTAGCAAACATCCTGTTGAGATCTACTACGAAACATCTCCTTCTCTGTTGCTGGTCAGAAAGAGCCAACACATCACCCATGCAGCAGTAAATGCCTAGGTACATGTTAGTGTAAGCAAGCAAAACAAAGTAGGCCACACACACACACACACACACACACACACACACACACACACAAATATAATAAAGTAAGAACAAGTAGGCAAGAAAAAAGTTTACAATGGGAAAGTTTGGGGAATGAGATTGAGTAATAAAGTAATAAGGGGTATAAGTGATATTAGTTCACTATATGCATGTATGAAACTATCAAATAATAAATAACAATTGATTTAGAAATAACTTTTTCTATTGGGAAACTGATTTATTTATATTTCTGCTTCTCCTTATCCTGAGAATAAATCATTTTACACAACCACTTCACAATTCTGAAGAGAAAAAGGTAGCTAATTTGGGTCAGAAATTGGCAGCATGCCCTGTCATAGTATTCTTGGATCATAGTAGTATAATTTTTAGTTTTCCTTTTTTCTTGCAAATCCCCTCCTCTTGTTTTCTATAATGGTTTTAACAATTTTTTCCCCAATAACAATTATGCAGGTATTTAAGTCCAGTCCAATCTTTCCATAATGCCTGTCTTGGTTCTTTTTGAAGTAGATGATGCTATCAATGGATAATAGTCTTTTTATAGTAAAGGTAACATCTCCTGCTGGCTTTGATTTATTTCCCCTATGATTAGTGATGTTGAACATTTCTTCATGAATTTCTTGGACATCTGTAAGTCATGTTTTGAGAAATGTCTATTAGGGAAAAATGTGTGTTTGTTTGTCATCATCTTTTTTTCTGTTTTTTTGTTTGTTTGTTTGTTTCTGTTTGTTCTCATACAACTAGGCTGGTTTGCACCTCTCCAAGGTTAGTTCTGAACTCCTGATCCTCACCCAAATACTTGGATGAGAAATTGATACCAGCAGAGTTAATTCTTTTCTATTCAGTCCCAATTTAAGGAAATTAATTGAATAGTGTGTAACTAGTTTGTCTTTTAGGATAACAGCAAATGAATAATCAATAATCAATTGTATCATTCAAGCCTCCTTTTCTTTGCCACAAATTACCATAATTAGTTATTCAATATTAATGCCTAAATAGAATAGACATGATTGTGGCAAAAGCCCTTTAATTGTCATACAAAAAATATGTACTTTTTTGATAATGAGAATTATGCAGCCATTTATTTGGTACTTGAGACAATACAGAGTTCATTTTTGATAGTCTGTGCTTAATTAACTCTTATGCATTCTAGAATGCACAAGAAATATTTTGCTTAGTCAAATGATCTTCAAGAAAGAGGTAAATTTGGTTTTTGATCTTAGAGTTTATTTTTGCTGTAACTCATTTTAAGAAATAACTTTATGAAAATTGTGATTCCTTTACTTTAGACATACTCTGATTATTTTAATTCAAGATGAAGGTGCAAAGATAATATTTTGGTTTGTATCCTCTAGGAAATCCTTCCTAATGATGTATGACACTTGTTTGAAAAATCCCAGACATTTTGAGTTTATGGAGAAATTTAGGTAGAGATGTTTAAAATATATTTTAATTTCATTAATAAGTTTAAAGTAAATTATACTGTATAGAAATGTATGTCACTTCTTTGTGTAAGAATAAATTTCAAAATCTAATAATCGTTTTTTATCTAATGACTTAGAAACTTGAAAGAAAATTTTCTCAGTAAAACCTCTTTTGAAATACAACACTTTTGGAGGGTTTCAAATATTTTAATATTTTATCCTTCTCTCTCAAAGTGACTGTAGCAAAGGCTGGTTTAATACTTTGGTGATCTTTTCATGGCCTAGAGCTACCTGAAATTAGTTTGCACACCCCTGAAGTAAAGTGTAATTTGTAAGCAGATTTATTTGAGAGTATCGAGGTCAGCAATTCATCAGACACTGAGTATTCAAGGCAGAGATATGAGAATCAAGTGGTAAAGTGGGCATAAACAGCTAGGAAATCTACAGAGAACTGAATCATGGTAAGTCAAAAGTGAAAGAAATACGAGTAAGGATGCTTTGTTTTGGATCTAACAATAATCAACATGGCACTAGCTCCCAGTCTTATTTTACTTGCCAAGAAGAATGACTTGATTTGATTAACACAGATGGGCTTCAGATGTTCAGAGATTTTTTTTTTAATTCTATCCCTGTTGTGCCAGTTAGTTCCAGTTGTCAGTTGTTAGCACTTGATGTAGACTGTGGTAGTAACTATGAAGAGTTGGCCTGTTATGCACCCTGGGAAAGCCTGTAGGAGATTGTTGGGAGAAAACCCAGACTACAGTGGTTGGACCCATTCCTAGGGTAGGTGGAAGAGATGGGGACAGGTACTCAATATTTTTTTGCCAATATGACAAGAAGTACAAAGTGTTTGTTTTTACCACTTCTGTTCTTGCTGGGGATGTGATGTGACCAAATATGTCAGTTAGTAGCTGTATTGTTTTCCCCACCATTATAAAGCATAACCTGAAATGATAGCAAGATAAAATTCACATGTTCTTATGTGCTTGGGTCAGTTATTTATTTATTACATTAACAAAGTTATGACACTTTCAGGTATTTAAGTGTTGTGTATGCAATTGGGCACATATGAACTAACTGTAATGATATTTGAGTAAGGTTTAAATATCTTATCACTAAGTAGCATGCTATTTTTTTGAAGGGTACAAGCCATAACAGTACTTAGCATTTATTCTGTGTTTCACACTCTAAGTCCATCTAAATAACCATTACATTGTTACCTTTGACAAGATAGATACTCCCACTAAAATGTGCAAAAAGCATGACAGGAGCTTTGGTATCTTATGTAAGTGGAACCTGCTAGCCTGAGACAATAGTCTGTGACATATGTCCTCTAAATATTTTAATATTATTTGTGGATTTATATATGATCCTAAGTATTTATTAAGTATCTTCATTATTCATGCAAATTTGGAGTATCAGCTTGGTAATATTCCACTTAGGAAGGAAAAATAGTCATGAAATTAAAGTTATTATGCTAGCATGTTTGCTTTGGATACTACATTCTTTATATATATTAGTGAGATAGTTGTTGATTAATATTTGGGGACAGTTTATGTGCAAAATCATCTACTAATTTCTCATAAAGGGCTGAACGAATTATGAGGTCCAACACAGGCTAAGTGCCACATTAATTAAGACAGCTTGATACACACAAATTGTGCTGAAACTATAGTCAAAATATGGGTTATATTAAGAAACAAATCTGTAACATCATATCTTTCTTGAGAAGATAGTTTCTGATGTGAATTTACAAAATAAATAAGATGCCCTTAATGGAAAATCAAGAAAGTTCCTAGTTAAGTGGACAAATCACTTTCACTTAGATTAGCATGAAACTTCAAGGTATTTTGTGAGGAAATTAACCAGTTGACAACTCAGAAAGGAAGAACACATACATGCATGGGAGGCAGGCCATAGAAAGTAGCAAAGTATAGTGTTGGAGACAAAGAAGTAGGCAGATCACATTATGTGATTTCTTACCCATTTTCTCATAAGTACTTCAGACAATAATGATAGCTGCATGTTCAACCATTGTTATCAGGTCATATTAGTAGTGAGAAGCCAGCCTTGGTTGATATAGTTTTGAATATTTTTTAGTAAGCTAGTCTTCTACCTAGTACACAGAAAAAAATGGTGTAATTCAGGTGCTCTTTTTACACGGAATATATGAAAGAGTGTAAATGATTAAAAGTTATTATTTAAATGAAGAATTTGAAAAAGAACAAAACCCTTAGAAATACATACTAGGATATTGTTCACTTTGGGGTTAAGAATGAGAAGCATATATTTTCCTCCTCATTATTTAAAAGCATACTGATGATCAACAAAGCCATAAACATCACGAGGTCGTATATGTGCTATTCTCTATATAGATGACTACAGAAAGGGATTAGAAAGGTCTATGCATGTCCTTTCAAAATAAAATACTTTCAAAAGTATTTTAAATTTCACTTCTTTTCTTTCTGAGCCAACATCTCCTACAGTCCAGGCTGAAGTTTAATTCTCTTTAAAATGGAGGATGACCTTATGACCTTTCTACCTTCACTACCCAGTGTAGTAAATACAAGCTTATGTTAATAAACCTGATATGTACAGTATTTGGGTTTGGATCCCCAGCCTCTTGTATGTTAAATAATCAACTGACCTACATTTTTGGCCTATATTTTATTATGCTTCGTAAAATCTTCCTTGACAATTTGCCTGTGGTATCCTAGTAGAACATAACTATTTATGTTAAGTAGCAAGAGATACATTATAATCCTTAATATATAAGAGCTGAGTGAGTCTATCAACCACAAACAAATGTTTCTACCTATATCTATGCCAGTTCCAACAGAGAAAATAGGAATAAAATAGATGCTTGCTTGGAGGAATAATTATTCTCACACTGGAAATTTTATCACATCCAATGAGTTATTTATAGCAATGCAAAAAATCTTGTATTCTTACTGTAGTCTCTTTATGTCTACCCATGAATATGTTCACCTGTCAAACATGATGTATAAGAATGATCTGTCTTAATTTAAGGGAGTGGCCTTGAACTGAATTGAATGGTCATTACAGGAACCCATAATGGGGCACACATACTAAAAGATTTGCTTGAAAGCACATCAGATTTCTGTAAATATAAACTACTTTTATTTTCTAGGGCTGTGGATGACAACATCGCATGGTTGACAGGTCAATTCTAATAAAACTATATATCTGACTATCTAGGTGGCAAGCAGAGGATAGAAATCAATCTTCACCTAAAAAGTTGATGGGAAATGTTATAAACATCTTTATAAAATAAAATTGTGACCTTGCATCCAATAAGTAAATGACCCTTAAAGTTAAGTAACTTGAATCAGTTCCATGTTATTAAATAGTAAATAGATTTTCTCTTTATAAGATGTAAACCTAGTAAAAAACATTTAAATGTATGGAATAGAAGATAGAAAATGCATTGCAGTGAAAAGTAAAGATAGTTTATGTCATGTATTCATTATATCGAATATACACAATTGCAGGAATGTCTGAGGAATTTTTTTTTACCTTTAAAGATTTTTTAAGCAATCAACAAGCCAATAAATATGTCTAATAAAATTGTAAAATCTTTGCAATTTAAAAACACAATTTGGGTGTTGTTTTCTTTTCTTATTTGTTTTCTACAAATCAGCATCACACTCATGTCCTATTACATAAGCTAGCTCCACTATATCCGTATTCAAGATCAGCATTGACTCTGTGTTCACATTTAAAATGTTCAGACATTAATATGTATGTCACTAATTAAGCTCTCTTCTGGCTTCTAGATATGTCATAAATTTAAGTTAGAGTTGGTATCAGTATTTTCATCTTCCAAAAATGTAACAAGCTTTTATAAAACTGAGCTAGAAAATCTCTAATAGAATTGTTACAGTCCATAAATCCCGATTACATTATATGTTTATGAACATATTAAATCACTACTCAAGAATGAATAGTTCTTATTTTTTTTCTGAAACATTTTGAAACATTTCTATGGTGATAAAAGATGTTACTTCCTATGTATACATTTCAAAGACTTCTCAGTTGGCATATTTTCTTGTGTATATTTGTACAGATTATTAATATGGCAACAAAGAATATACCCCAATGATACAAAAAATGTATTTGGAGTGAACTTTGCCTGTAAATTTCATTTCAACATCAACCAGATGACCAGAGTTCATACTCGGGATCTACTAAAAGATGGAGAGACTCCACTTCATAAAATTGCCTTTACTCCTCTAATCATGCACATGACAAGCAAACACAAATCTAATCATACATTCGCTAACAATTATAAGTAAAACAAAATTTAAAAATTGAGATAGTAAGGGAAGCACTGATTTGTGCAATAAGAGGTTTTGTAAGACACAAATTTACTTACTTTCTTTAAAATATCAGAGAGAAGAGCTTTGGAATTACTAAATATTGTTTTGCTAATTTTCCATATTTTTGAATTGTTTGGCCTAAGAGAATTAAATTAATCATGCGTCAGCATTGATTTTGACATCTTATATTTAAGGAGTGTCCAAACAGAAAACATGTCATGATTTCAGGAAGAGAAAAGAGTAAACAACATGCAGCTGTTCTGGTTCATTTCAAACACTTCAGATGAAAGTTGTGTAAGCAAGCAAGTAAAATGAATGTGTAGCAAAAATTGTCTCAAATTCTGAAAGCTAGATGGCTTAGTGTACCATTGAAGAACTGTAATAGGAAAACATCAATACCTAGTAATTGTTTTTGTATGAGGAGAATGTACGCATGTCTTCTGTGCCTTGTTTACAAAATCTCTGTCTTACTCTTTGAAACACAATTTCTGTATTTATTTCTGTCTACATTGGTTCATAGTAAACACAATAGAACACACATAAAAGAAAGAAAAATCTTAGAAAGTAAAGCATGATTGAAGATATGGCTGAGAATATATATTGGTTTTATCTTGAAAAGTATGACATGACCTTGCAAAGGTGAACATGTTTTCTGATATTAACATATGCAGAGAAAATGCATGTGTACACTAGGGCAGGTCAAGAGTGAAACTGACTCAAGAAATCATTCACAACGTCAAAAATTTGGAGGAGTAATACATGAAAATTCATCATAATAAAAGAAGATGTAATATATCATAATTCTAGAATGTGACTGTGACAGCTATATTTATTTTTACAAAATATATGGGCTGGGGAGATGGCTTAGATGTTAAAGATTTTGCCTCATAGGTAAAAGTCACTGAGTTTGAATCTCAAGATATCACATGAAAATATCAAGTGTATACTGAAACAACCTGCAATTCTGGCCCTTGAAGGCAGAGCCTGGAAAACTCCATAGCAAAACAATAATGAAGTAGCAATCCAAAATTAATTCTGATGTCACTTTTGGGTCTCCAGAGAATTCACATACTCAAAGTGCCCTCTTGTGTACATGCACACGTGCACACACACAAATACACAAAATTGCATTACTATTAAAACATTGATATAAAGCTTTGGAAATAACCTAACCTTAACATTATATAGTATTATAAGAATATATTTATGAACTAATAAAAATATAAATGAAATAAAATGCAAATAAAGGGCATTGACAGATATAAAATTCATTTTTGTGCTTAAGTAGTCAGAAAAATTCAATGGAATGTAACATACAATACTAATTGCTTTTACTTTAACTGATGTTTATTTTTTTATTTGCTTTGTCTTTTAAGTCAGCATCTCATGTATCCCAAAGTGATCTCAAGTTCACTACTGAGGGACATTTGACCTTGAATCTCTGATATAGACTTACCTTTTGGGTTGTGAGCAAGTGAAAATGTGTCACCATATTTTGCATAGTTCTGGGTTCTCAGAAGCGTAATTGTAAGCCTGAATATTATTTTGTGGTTGTTGATTACATAGTGCTTCATTTTGTGCAGATTTTTTATATACATGCTTTGGGATACTTATTGTATGACATAAATACTTTAAAATATGACATTTTTATTTATTTTTTTGATTAATTTTTTCCACTTATACAAACTTGATAGGTATCTCATTCCCCTCCTTCCATCTCTCCCTGGATCCCATTGCTACCTCTTCCCTTTTCCCCTTCCTTTCCCCCCCTTTCTCCCAGTACGCCCCCCCCCCAATTCCTGCAGCATCCTTTAGTGTTCATGTCAAACTTCCCTCTGGGTCCTCCTCTCTGATGAGGTATAAGGACTTAGTAGCATTGCATAGAGCTCTTTTTTGTGTTCCCCTTTAGTAAAGGAACACTATTGTGGCTGTTAATCCCTTGCCTCTAAGGATCTTACAGCCTGTGATTCATGCTAGACTTTGGGAGTCAATGACATGTTGCTCATTGCACAGTCATGAAAAGTCCTGTTATGGTCACTTCGGCCCTAACATGTGTGGAGTATCTTGCATATTGTTACTCCTCTCCATCTTAAGGCTCTTACAATCTTGCCACCCCCTCTTCTGCAAATTTTCCTGAGCTTTCGGATGGGGAGAGATTAGACTGGCCTGGTTCCTGGTGATTAATGTAGGGTCTCTGACGTTCTTAATTATGGTTATTCTTTTTTTTTCTTTTTCCAGTTTTGCTGTTCCAGCACTGCTCTTGGCTCAATCCTGATGGGTATTGGATGTCACCTCTTGGAGTACTTGATGGTGGCCTGTATTCTCTGCTGTAGCATGATCCCCTCTCTCCTTGTTTCTGGTTTGGCCTTCCTTCCTCTTCCCTCCTGTTTATAATCTTTGCAATTACTGTAGGTATTACAGTGATTTATCTTTGAGTGTGTCACTTAGTGGGTTTGGTACTAGGAGCCACCTATTAGGGAGTACATACAGTGATTAATTTTCTGTGTCTGGGATACTTCACTCAATACAATTTTTTCTAATTCTATTTATTTCCCAGCAAATTTCATTAATTCATCATTTTTGATGGCTGAGTAGTATTTTGATGTACCACTTTTCCTTATCCATTCATCAACTGTTGGGCAATTGGGTTGATTCCATGACTTTGCTATTGTAAACAGTGCTGCTATGAACATGGTCGTGCTTGTGCTATCAAGGTGAATTTTTGCTGTATGGGGGATTTTTCACAAAAGTGCAATAGCAGAGTCATATGGCATTTCAATATTTAACTTTTTTAAGAATCGCCAGACTGCTTTCCATAGTGATTGTGTAAGCCTGCGTTCCCACCAGCAATGGAGGAGAGTTCCCTTCTCGTTACATCCCTCCAGCATTTGAAACTGTTTGTATTGTGGATTTTTGCCATCCTGGACAGGGTGAGATGATATCTCAAGAAGGTTTTGATTTGCATTTCCCTGATGGTTAAGGATGCGGAGCATTTTTTAAGATATTTGTTAGACATTTTAATTTCGTCCCTGGTAAAGTTTTGTTTAAGTTCCAAGGCCCATTTCTTAATTGGCCCATTTGTTTCCTTGGTGTTTAGCTTTCTAAGTTCTTTGTGCACTCTGGATAATAGAGCTTTATCAGATATGTGGTTAGTGAAGATTTTCTCCCTTTCTGTGGCTTGCCTTTGCCCTCCAGTTACAATCTCTTTATCTGAACAGAAGCTGTTTAATTTCATAAGATCCCATCTGTTGAGTGTTGTTTGTATTGACTATGCTATTGGATTTCCGTTTAAGAAATCTTGGCCTAGTCTAATCAGCTCGAGGGAGTTCCCTACCCATTCAACTAAGGTTTTTATAGTCTCTGGCCTTATATCGAGGTCCTTGATCCATTTGGAATTAAGTCTTCTACATAGTGACAAGTACGGGTTGAGATTTAATCTTCTGCATGTGGAGATCCAGTTTTGCCAGCACCATTTGTTGAAGATGCTCTTCTTTTTCCATTGGCCTTTTTGGGCCCCTTTGTCAAAAATCAAATGGCTGTAGTTGTGTGGGCTTATATCTGGGTCTTCAACCCTTATCCATTGAGCTGTGTGTCTATTTTGGAGCCAGTACCAGGCTGCTTTATAACTATGGATTTGTAGTATAGACTAAGGATTTGTATGTTGATACCTCCAGCGATGTTTTTGTTACTCAGCATTGTTTCTGCTATCCTCCGTGTTTTGTGCCTTCATATGAATTTTGAGATTGATTGGTCAACTTCTTAAAGAATTGTTTTGGGATTTTAATTGTAGAGCATTGAATCTCTATATAGCCTTCGGTAGGATGGTCAGTTTTATAATGTTGATTCTTCCAATCCAAGAACAAGGGAGGTCTTTCCACCTTCTGGTGTCTTCTGCTATTTCCTTCTTTAGGGTTTTAGAGTTTTCATTGTAAAGGTCTTTTACCTCCTTGGTTAGGTTTATACCACGGTATTTCATTTTTTTAGGGGCTATAGTAAGTGGAACTGTTTCTCTCAGGGGTTTTTCACTTCGTTCATTCTGGGCATATAAGGAGGCCACTGATTTTTAACATTTATTTTGTATCCTGCCACTGTGCTGAACTTTTTTTTTTAACATTTTTATTATTATTTCTGCTCATACAAACTTAATAGGTAGACCAGTTCCCTCCCCCCCTCCTCCTCCCCCCGAACCCCCTGCTCCCCCTCCCTTCCTCCCCATCTCCCAGTGCCTCCCCCCAATTCCCAGAGAGTCCTTTATTGTGTATGCCTAACTCTCCTCTTGGTCCTCCTTTCCGATGATGTAAAAGGACCCAGTGGCATTTCCCTGAACCCTTTCTTGTGTTCCCCTTAAGCATAGGAACACTACTGTGGCTGTCAATTCCTTGCCTCCAAGGATCTTGGTGCCTTTAGCTGATGCTAGACTTTGTGAGGTCAATAGTATGATGGACATGGCGCAGGGCATGCATAGTCCTATTATGATTGCTTCAGCCCTATCTAGTATGGAGACTCTTCAAATCATTGCTCCCCCCCATCCTTTTGCTCTTACAATCTTACCGTCCCCTCTTCCACAGATGTCCCTGAGCTTCAGGATGGGGGGAGATTAGGCTGGCCTAGTTCTAGGTGGTTGATATAGAGTCTCTGAAGTTCTGGATTGTGGTTTGTTGATTTTCTTTTGCAGTTTTGCTGCTCCTGCAATGCCCTTCACTCCATTCTGATGGGCACTGTATCTCACCCCCTGGTCAGAGACAAAAAACTGTTAAATTGCAGTCTTGTTATAATAGCACATTCAGGGGAAGATGTAATAAAAGCAGGAAACCTCGGTGAGGGAGGGATCAGTCACCCATTTGCAAAATGATCTCTTTTCATCTGCCAGACTATATGCCCTCCCCTTCTGGTGAGATCATACCCTCTCAGTTGTACATGATCAGGAACGAATGTCTGTGAACTTAACCAGGTGTCACATTACTTACTTGCATTCCTTGGAGGTCGATTTTCTCTGCTGTAACATGGTCCTCTCTCTCCTTGTGTCTGGTGTGGCCCTCCAACCCCATCCCTCCTGTTCACAATCCTTGCAATTACCGTATTACATAGGTTTACCCTTGAGTGTCTCAATGTGGGCTGGGTGAGTTTGGTACTAGGAGCCACCTATTAGGGAGAACATACGGCGCTTAACTTTCTGGGATTGGGATACTACACTTAATATAATTGTTTCTAATGACATCTATTTCCCAGCAAATTCCAGTAATTCATCATTTTTGATGGCTGAGTAGTACTCCATTGTATAGATGTACCACCTTTTCCTTATCCACTCGTCAACTGTTGGACATTTATGTTGATTCCATGACTTTGCTATTGTAAACAGTGCTGCTATGAACATGGTCGTGCTTGTGCTATCGAGGTGAACCTCTGCTGCATGGGGGGTTATTCCCAAAAGTGCAATAGCAGGGTCATATGGCATTTCAATCTTTAATTTCTTTAAGAATCTCCAGATGGCTCGCCAGAATGGCTGTATGATCCTGCATTCCCACCAACAATGTAGCAGAGTTCCCCTCTCTCCACATCCTCTCCAGCACTTGTTGTTGTTTGTATTGTGGATTTTTGCCATCCTGACAGGGTGAGATGATATCTCAGGGAAGTTTTGATCTGCAGTTCCCTGGTGGCTAAAGAAGTGGAGCATTTTTTAAGATATTTGTTAGACATTTTAATTTCATCTCTGGTAAAATTTCTTTTAAGTTCTAGGGCCCATTTTTTAATTGGGCCATTGGTTTACTTGGCGTTTAATTTTCTAAGTTCTTTGTGCACTCTGGACAGTAGAGCTCTATCAGATATGTGGTTAGTGAAGATTTTCTCCCATTCTGTGGGTTGCCTTTGAGCTCATGTGACAATCTCTTTATCTGAACAGAAGCTCTTTAATTTCACAAGATCCCAACTGTTGAGAGGTGATAACAGTGACTGTGCCATTGGATGTCTGTTTAGGAAATGTTGGCCTAGCCCAATCAGCTCAAGGGAGTTCCCTATCCATTCAGTTATGATTTTTATAGTCTCTGGCCTGATATCAAGGTCCTTGATGCATTTGGAATTAAGTCTTGTACATGGTGGCAAGTATGGGTCCAGCTTTAATCTTCTGCATGTGGAGATCCAGTTTTGCCAGCACCATTTGTTGAAGATGCTATTCTTTTTCCATTGGATTCTTTGGGCTCCTTTGTCGAAGATCAAATGGCTGTATTTTTGTGGGCTTATATCTGGGTCCTCAACCCTTATCCATTGATCTGTGTGTCTATTTTGGAGTCAGTATCAGGCTGTTTTTATAACTATGGATTTGTAATATAGACTAACGTTTGGTATGGTAATACCTCCAGCAGTGTTTTTGTTACTCAGGATTGTCTTTGCTATCCTGGGTCTTTTGTGCCTCCATATGAATTTTGAGATTAATTGGTCAACTTCTTTAAAGAATTGCTTTGGGATTTTAATTGGTATAGCATTGAATTTGTATATTGCCTTTGGTAGGATGGTCATTTTTACGATGTTGATTCTCCTGCTGAACTTTTGTATTAGTTCCAGGAGCTTCCTGGTGGAGTTTTTGGGATCACTCAGGTATAGGATCATGTCATCTGCAAATAGAGATAACTTGACTTCTTCCTTGTTGATTTGAATCCCTTTTATCTGCCTTTCTTTTCTGATGGCCTCAGTTAAGATTTCAAGTAGGAGGGGCTGGAGAGTTGGCTCAAGGGTTAAGCCTCTGCCTTGCAGGCAGAAGGTCCTGAGTTCAGATCCTAGACCCCACATACAGACACGGGGCTGAAGTGGGGGAGGCCTGCATTTCCAGTCCTGGTAGGACAGAGCCTGTGAATCCTGGGGCATAGTAAACAAGGAGGAGATACAGGCATCCATGGTGGTTCCCGAATTCGTCCATGGTTCTACACACACATACACACATACTCACACATGTATACATGCACAATTGAATAAATAATAAAAAATTTAAAAAATTTAAAAAAAAGATTTCAAGTACCCTATTGAATAGAAATGGTGAGAGTGGACAGCCTTGTCTAGTTCCTGATCGAAGCAGAAATGCTTCAAGTTTTTCCCCATTGAGTATAATCCTTGATGTAGGCTTGTTGTATACAGCTTTTATTATATTGATAAAGATTCCTTCCATTCCAACCTTCTCTAGGGTTTTGATCGTAAAAGGCTGTTGGATCTTGGCAAAAGCTTTTTCTGTATCTATCGAGAGTATCATGTGGTCTTGGACTTTGAACTGGTTTATATGGTGAATTACATTTATTGATTTTCGTATGTTGAACTAGCCTGTGTGTCTGGGATAGAGCCTAGTTGATCCCCATGAATGATCTTTTTGATATGTTTTTGAATCTGATTGCTAAGACTTTGTTAGGAATCTTTGCATCTGTGTTCATCAAAGAGATTGGCCTATGGTTTTCTTTTTTAAGTTATCTTTATTAGGTTTTGGGATTTAGATATTAGTTTCATAGAAAGAATTTGGTAGTGTTTCTTCCTTTGCTATTTGATGGTACAGTTTAAGGAGTATTGGTGTTATTAGCTCCTTATATGTCTGGTAAGCTTTAAGCTGCATTGTTAAGTTAGTTATTTGTTATGTTTCTACTTTTTTAATATAGACATTAAGAGCTATGAACTTACCTCTTAGGACAGCTTTCATTGCATCCCAATGATTTTGATAAGATTTATTTTCATTATCGCTCACTTCCAGGAAATCTTGAATTTCCTTTGTAATGTCTTCCTGAATCTAATTCTCATTCACCATCATAGTGTTAAGTTTCCAGGAGTTAGTGTATTTTCTGTTGTTTGTTGTGTTGCGGATGTCAAGCTTTAGACCATGGTAGTCTGATAGGGTACAGGCTAGAATTTCAACTTTCCTGTATATGTGGAAATTCGTTTTGTGGCCCAATATGTGGTCTGTTTTGGAGAAAGTTCTGTGTGCTACTGAGAAAACATGTGTATTCTTTGGTGCATGGATGAAAAGTTCGATAGAGATCTGTAAGGTCCATTTCAGTAAGAGTTTGATTAAATTCCAACATGTCTCTGTTAAATTTTTAACATGTTGATTTACCCCATGTTGAGAGGGAGGAGTTGAAATCCCCAAGAATTATCGTTTGGTGGTTGATTTCTCACTTTAGATGCTGTAAGGTTTGCTTAATGAATGTGGAAGAGCCCTTATTAGGTGCATATATGTTCAGTATTTTGAAGCCTTACTGGTGAATTGTACCAGTGACTAAAATGTAGTACCATCTGTGTCTTTTATGATTTTTTTTTTGGTTTGAAGTCCACTTTGTCTGATAGCATAATAGCTACCCCTGCCTGTTTCCTGGTTCCATTAGCTTGCAAAATTTTTGACCAGCCTTTTATTTTTAGGATGTGCCTATCTTTTACAGTGAGATGAGTTTTCTGAAGGCAGCAGATTGATGGGTTGTGATTTTTAATCCAAGTTCTTAATCTGTATCTCCAGATTGCTGAGTTAATTCCATTGACATTTAATGTTATAATGGAGAAATTACTCTTAATTCCGGATACTTTATCTGTTCAGTGGCTTTCATAAGTGTATTATTCAGCTTTTAGTTTTTGGTGGTATTATACTTCCCTTCTGTCCTCCTGGATATGCTTGTTTTTTTCTTCAAACTTAAGTATGTTTTCTACCCTTTTTTGAAGGCCTGGTTTGGTAGACATGTAAGCCTTCAAGTTGTCTTTGTCCTGGAAAACTTTTCTTTCCCCCTCAATAATGACAGATAGTTTTGCAGGGTATATCAACCTGGGTTGACATTTTTGCTCATTTAATACTTGATGTCTCTCTAAGCTCTTCTTGCTTTTACTGTTTCCATTAAGAAGTCATTTGTTATTTTATTAGGTTTACCTTTAAAAGTGATTTTCTTTTCCCTTGAAGCTCTCAGCACCATTTCTTTGTCTTGAATGTGGAGAGTTTTAACTATTATTTGGCATGACGAGTTTTATTTTGGTCATATAAGTTTGGGGTTTGGAATGCCTCTTGTGTATGGATGGTCCTTTCTATTCTTTTTTTATATGAGGAAAGTTTTCCTTGATGATAATTTGAAAAATTTCGTCAGGTGTTGTATTTTGGCATTCTTGCTCTGGTATTCCATGATTTGAAGTTTTCTTGGGTTTTGTTTCTCATGGATTTGCACTTTGACTTGGGCATTGTCGTTTTATCTTTTAAGACCTTCTTTCAATTTCTGTGTGTTTTTGACTGAAGTGAATTAGTTGGTATCACCATTCTTGGGCAGTTATTGCTAGTATTTGCCTTGATGTTCATTATGCTTGTTGTTATTGTTATTTTCTAGATGAGGCTATTAGACTGTTAGTATATCAATTAAGTCTGGTTTAGTGGACTGGGGATGAATATTAGCATGGTAGTACACTTTTATGATTTAGTATCTTGGTGATATGTGAGGGTGAGTGGTATCGTCCCTGAAGTTGTATATGTTTTGGGGGTGGCCATATGGAAAACTTACTCTACAATAACTAATAATTGAAAGGAACAGGATGGTAAAAAGGGGGTTTACTTATCTTTGGCCTGAATGTGGAGAATCTCTCCCATCTGATAGGATGAATTTAGAGGACTTCAGATGTGTGGCCTTTGTCCCCTAGAGCTTTGCTTGGGTGTTCTTTGGACTCTGTTGAATTCTGATGAGCAGTGTGTCCTCCCTGGACTGGGGTGCAGTGTGTCCTCACTGGATTGTGCACATCCTTGGTTGGTGGAAAGGGCAAAGTTGCTGACAGCAGGCTCAATTAACTGGGGACCTGGTGTGTGGCCAAGGGGTCCTCCCCAGCCTGGAGCAGGGCCTGCTTCTACTGGCTGGTGGAAGGAGCTGGGACTCGTGGGTTACCTGGAGCTTGGGGGTGAGCAGGAGGTGTTTACCTGGGATGCAGTGTGTCATCGCTGGATCGTGCATGTCCCAGATGGGTGGAAAGGGAAAATATGCCATTTTTAAAGAATAAGTGTTACTTCATCTTGATGACAATGAGGACAATAAAATAACATGTTGGTTGGAAACTGCAAGACTCTTTATATTGAAAATGTTTGCAGGAAATAAGTAAAAAGTATAATTTAATTAGCATGCTGCTTTATACTATTTTACATCTCTTCAAAGAAAATTGAGTTACTGTGTTTTTTATAAAAGACTTCAAACCATGCAGCTCTCTTTTCTTTGATGGGTTACTTGAAATTGTCTCAAGTAACTACTTACTCAAATTTAAATTTAAAAGTTATCTTCACTGACTTTAAGACCCCAGTTTTGTCCACTGTTCATTAATGTATGACTGTGAAAGAATTCTGATCCCACAACACAAACAAACAAAAAAGTCAACTATCAAAGGTAAATCAAGAAGATGGCAGCTGTCTATCAACTACTGCTGATAAGGTCTTCTAAATCTTTGCATCTCTAAAGTGTTAGATATCAAAGCACTACCCTCAGAATTTCTAACACAAATGGGTGTTTTCATTAAACATTGTACTAATCCAGACCTGCAATATATAGTAAAATAATCTAAGTTCCTGTAGTCAATATTTTAATGTAAGCATAGCTACTTATTCCAATTCCATCCTGAGCAATTTTTGTCATTAGTTAGCTTACTTGTATTACATTTTAGACAAGGAAACTATAAGGCTTGTTTGTAAAGCAATCTTCATATATTTTTTTCCTTTGCTTTGGATTGGCATGATTTCAGACAATAATTATATTTTATCATTTCAGGTAATTTTAATTTCGTATTTGAAAATTCAACCAAGCTATTTTAATAACCATTCCCAGTCCATTTAAAATAATTTTAAAGTAGTGTTTTCAATTTATACACTTTCTGTTTCATACTTTTTTTACTGTTTTGGATAAGCATACATGTGATAGATAGATTCTTTTTTAGTACCAAGCAACCATAATTAAATGTTGCTCCATTTAAGACATCTACTTGAAAAAAAAGATTCACTATTTATAGGAAAAGACATGTAAAATCAGGCTGTTTTCCTACACCTCATTTTTGTAAAGATTTTATTTCACTTTAAATGAGGTGGATTATCAATTTGGTGGATTAACCATTTCTGAGTCACTGTTGCTGAAACAGCCCACAGTAATGGGGCCATTCCTTGTGAAGGCGGATAAGAAAGAGAGAGGTGGTTCCAGTCAGCACTTTGGCTTACTGACAAAAGAGAAAGCATGATCCTCTCTCCACAGTGTCCTATATCTATGCTGCTGCTGTTACCTAGGATCCTGATGTTGATATGGCCTCTTCTGTTATGCTGATGAATGTCACCAGAAATCATAAGAGGGAATAAGCCTCTTGTTCCTGTAATTTGTTTGGGTCCTGTATTCATTCTCCAAGAATGACAACAAACTAACACAGACCTCTTCAACTGCATCTGTGCATCTGTTCTCATTAATAATAAACCTCCCCTTCTGATACATCTTAAGAATCCTATGACTATGCATCTTAGACATATGACCACATATACATTGTATTTTATTTTTCTAAATGTTCACACGTCTCCATCTTAAGAAATATAAATATTCTTCAATAAGGAAAACTGGATTGATCTTTACTATCCCTATTCTATTTACCATTGTCTGAAAGAAGACGCTCCTCTCAAAATACATGTCATCACCAAGGGGTAGAAATCTTCATTCTCTAACTTAAGGTATCACTTAAAATAATATCTGCAGTGTTTGCAAACTCACATTTTAAATGTATATGTGCAAAAATTTCTTAGGGCATAATTTCATATTTAATGATTTCCACTTATTCTCATTTCCACAGAAGAAAAAATAGTTTTATAAATTCTGAAACATTCTTAAAAGTATGCTGAAATGATGTGGCCTTCCATTTCAATTTTTTTTATTTATTTTTCCGCTCATACAAACGTAATAGGTACCCCTGTCCTCTCCCTCGCTCCACCCCTCCTTGGATCTCTCTGCTCCCCTTTGTTCCCCTTCCTTTCCCCTTCCCTCCCTTTCTCCCAGTGCTCCCTCCCCCATATCTGAAGCATCCTTTAATGTGTATATCAAACTTTCCTCTGGGTCTTCCTCTCTGATGAGGTGTAAGGACTCAGTGGCATTTCCTAGAACTCTTTCTTGTCTTCCTCTTAAGTATGGGAATACTATTGTGATTGTTAATCCCTTGCTTCTAAGGATCCTAGTGCCTTGAGTCCATGCTAGACTTTGAGAAGTCAATGATATGTTGGTCATTGCGCAGATCATCCAGAGTCCTATTATAATTGCTTCGGCCCTAACTTGTGTGGAGTATCTCGCATATCATTGATCCTCCCATCCTTGTGCTCTTAAAATCTTACCGCCCCCTCTTCCGCAAATTTCCCTGAGCTTCAGGATGGGGGAGGGAGCACTGGGAGAAAGGCATGCCTGATTCTAGGTGGTTGATATGGAGTCTCTGATGTTCTGCCATTTCAAAAAAAAAATTTAATACATTTTTTATTATTATTTCCGCTCATACAAACTTAATAGGTACATCAGTTCCCTCCCTCCCTCCTCCTCCCCCCCAAACCTCCTGTTCCCCCTCCCCTGACCCCTCCCTCCCCATGCCCCATTGCCTCCTGCCCCAATTCCCAGAGAGTCCTTTATTGTGCATACCTGACTCTCCTATGGGCCCTCCTCTCCGATGGCATACAAGGACCCAGTGGCATTTCCCTGAACCCTTTCCCGTGTTCCCCTTAAGCATAGGAACACTACTGTGGCTGTCAATCCCTTGCCTCCAAGGATCTTAGTGCCTTTAGCAGATGCTAGACTTTGTGAGGTCAACAGTGTGTTGGACATTGCGCAGGGCATGCAAAGTCTAATTATGATTGCTTCGGCCCTAACTTGTGTGGAGTATCTTGCAAATCATTGCTCCTCCCATCCTTTTGCTCTTACAATCTTACCGCCCCCTCTTCCACAAATGTCCCTGAGCTTCAGGATGGGAAGAGATTAGTCTGGCCCAGTTCTAGGTGGTTGATATAGAGTCTCTGAAGTTCTGGATTGTGGTTAGTTGATTTTCTTTTGCAGTTTTGCTGCAGCAAAACTGCATTTCAAAAATTTTTAATCTGGTTTGTTCTATAGATTTTTAGAATCAAATTCAAAACTTAAGTTTGTCAATTTAGAAATTGGTTATAAAAAATAATGGGAGTCTCCTTCTATATCATTAAAGAATCAAATAAATACCAAATAAATCCAATTTGAGTTAATTTGAGTTGTTTTTTATGTTCTCTGATAAAGAAAACATACATTTTATTGGGCCTAAATACATTGATATGGGCTTTCATTAAGGACACCTTTAGTCAAATAAAATGCTTCATATATGTTCTTTACTAGGATTCCATTGTAAATGATAACTTACTAACCTCATTAGAAACTAAAATTTTGGTTCACTACAAAGGAGAATATCAGTAACTTAATTGTTCTCTTTCTCACGTATATAACATTTATTTACTTATCTACATGTCACCATCTAATTCATCTCTTTAACTTTTGAATGAAATTATTTTCCAAATTCAAGAAGGGGGGAGAGAGAAAAAGAGAGAGAGAATATGTAAATCGAAGAGTGAAAATGATACTGTGAGTCAAGAGAGAAAGAGACAGAGAGAGAGGAAGAGAGAGAGAATGAGAAAGTATACATACAAGTCCAATGTCAGTACTTTCCTTCTACCATGCTGGCTTCTGAGAATCAAACTCAGATGGAAGGTTTATAAGCTGGCATCTTGTGCTATCTTGTCAGTCACATCCATAGAGGTCTCTTGAATTCAAACACATAGGAAGGCAGATTATTTCATGGGAAGATTTACTTAACCATTTTCCTGAATTTACATTTAGGAATTTTCTGATTATTTAATGTTACCAACGTTTTAATATGGTTTTTTTCTCCCTATTTCTACTCTCTTTAGGTAACACATCATATACAGAAGTCTTAGAAACTTTAGAAATCTTGCAAAAGCAAGTTAATTATAACTTATCATTGTCTCATGAACAAGCAAGAATGTAGAGAACTTAATCAGAAACGAAGATTGAAGAAATTTGTGTCTAAAATGAGCATACATATAATGCATTTTACATGAGATGAAATTCTTTTCCTAGTTATATACAAAACAATAATGATCTAAACTATTTTGCTATAATAGTGAGGGCATTTCATGTACAACAAAATCTATAAATCGTGAGTAATATATTTTTATATTTATGTGATTTAATATCTTGTAGTCATAAAGTCAATACCCAAATATTTACAGGGAATTAAAAGTAAATAGAATATATATTTATTTGATGGATAATGGTTTACTTATTCATAATATGCTCATAATGAAACAGTTTAGTCTGTAGCAATTTATTTTTCTGCTATAAATAAACAATTTAGACATTATATCAGTATTTATTCCTATTTTGATTACTTAGGAGGGAAGGGAATGTATGGACTTCCACATATTCCAGTTGCAATTCCTCTGCTGACACGATCAATTTATGCTTGTGATTCAACTCTCCTCCATCACTCACACCGACTTGGTATGCATGTCTCTTCCTTACTTGACATTCATCAGGTCTGTTGTCTTCCTGGTCAGAGACTGAGGGAAGAAAAGTAATCATAAATACTTGAGGCCCTGATAGGAATACAAAGGTTTACATTTTGCCAAAATTATTGTGTGTCCTAATTCACAGAGGCAGGGTTCTTATCTGAAGCATTGTGATCAAGTGAGGATGATCTGGGGTCGTTCCACCTGGGGTGAGAACTCTGAATGGTAAATATCAGCCATCAACAGCTGAGGTTCTTTGAGCGGTATATTGTTCAGCCTCATTTTCCTCACAGTTTTCATCTTTCCTCACAGTTTATCATCTGGTCACGTGGTTTCAGGGGGAAATGAATGTGCATGCATTTCCCACATGTCAAAAGTCCCACATTTTTTCCTCTTTGGAATAACATAAGATCTCAGAGATAGAAGCAGGAAATAGCTGTTCTTGTGTAGGTTCTTCTATTCCATGTGACACTTTAAAATAGATTTTCTCAGTACTGGATCGTCAAAAAGTAATGCAATATCTGATTAAGGATTTCATATTCATAATAGGAAAGTTATAATAGGAAATAATAGGAAGATACATTGAGTGGAAGTTATAATAGAAAATAATGAAGATATTTGGAAGACAGCATCTAAATGATCCTTGTAATTCAAAATAAATTCAAAATTATTTAATTCTGCAAACTGATTATTAAAATGACTAATTTCATTACTTCATTAAGTCCTCGAAATAACCTTTTGAGTAAAGTATTGCCATTGGATATATTAGAGACAAAGATATTGTCATTCAAGGCAGCATAACTAATAATTATACAGTTTTCAATAAATTTCTGTCTGGTTTCAAAAACCCAATTTAATAATCTGATTGTGCCAGTTCCTTAATAACCTTATGGAATGGCAAAGCTATGCTTTATTTCCTCTCATAAGAATGTAATAAAATAAAAAACACTCATTAGAACAAATTTTTGATCATGAACTACCGGGAAATTTCATTTCATGTAAGTCACATTATACTGATGTAAAACAACTTACCAATATCCAAGCAATTCAAGGTTTGAGGAAAATTAAGCATTCCTCTTTAAAATCATTGTTAATTAGCACAAAATAAAGAGCATTTTTATACAGAGAGAAAAGAAATGTATAAATATCCTTTTGCTGTGTATTTTTAACAATTTATGTTTTCTGGAAATACCTTAGACAATTTTGCATGTCATTCTGCAAAACATTAATGTCTATTCTACACATACCTTATGGTTTTTAAAATGATCGATTTTATATATTTTTTCTAGTTTTACAGGAATACTGAGTGATTATCTCTTTCTTTCTTCTCCTCCTCCCTCCTCTTTCATCCACTCTCTATCCCTCCTTTCCCTTCCTACATCAATCCATCCCACTCCCCTTCTCTCTCTCCTCTGTCTGCTTCTATGGGTCGCGGGGTTCCTACTGGATCCTTTTCTCTAGTGGAGTTTCAGGTCTTTGTGACATGCCAAGGGACACCCTCCTTGGGCAGACCTAGCCCCTAGCCCCCAGCCCCACTGCATTTAATTATTTCTCCTGAGATACTTGCTAGTCTATAGGCCATGTTGGTGTGTCAGTCATATGCAGGTTTGATAAGGACAGGCCTCATCACAGTGAGTTTCTGGTTGTAGCAACCCTACGTTGAGTTGAGTGGAATGTCTTGCCAGCAAGCCCTATCTTTAGACTCTTATACAATGTTATAGTCACCTCTCCTGTGAGGTCCCCTGAGCCTTGGGATGGGGAGAGACTTGGTTGCCCCACTTCTGGGTGAGCATTGCAGGGTCTCTAGTACACTGTATTCTGGTGGGCTATTGTAAAATGAGTATTTTGAAAAATTGAATTTTAAAAACATTTTCATATATCTTGAAATGATCTTATACATTAATTTCTTGCCATAGAGTGAGTCATCATGCATACTACCTCCTTGATAGGTTGAATAGATATGTACTTAATTACCTTCATATGAGATACTCTAGATAAAGTAGAAATAAGCTTAGTACTTTCACCTTATTGTTGAGGAAGGTGAAAGAGAGAAAGAGAAAGAATACATAAACATTCATGTATGTTGGGACAAACTCTAATTTCAGATTTGAGAAGATTTTTTTTCCTGCATAAGCTGTTTTGGGAAAACAAAGGATAATGGAAAAAAATAACCTCTTTTGCCAAAAGGAAAGCTCTATTCTTTCTTTTTAAAAAATTGAAGTGTATTTAGTAGGTGAGTCTAGCAGAAGAATTAAAGTACTATTTCCTGTCAGATAAATCACATACATTCACCTCTCATTAAAAACCAAAACAGCCAAAAGAGAAGCAGAGCAGCCAGGATGTTAGATCTTCATCCTCACTCTGAAAATACCCACAGCATTCACATCAGACACTGCAGGAAGACACTACAATGTACGGTCTTCATTGTTTTGATGAGTTCATTAAAATCACAGACATATGTGTGAGGAAGAGACATTGAAACAAGGTTGTAATACAGGAAGGCTGTGAGGAAGGATTAGAAAGAAGATAAAGAATATCCAGTGTTGCTAAAAAAAGGAAATAAAATGAGAGCATAAACCAATGAAGTGTATTATAAACTTGTCCGTTCAATTACTTGGGTGTTCATACACGTAGGGATTGATCTGTTATGAAGTGATACCAGTTCCTCTTTTATGCACTCTGTGGCATTCGATTTCAGGCACGATGGCTTGTTTTCACAGTAAAATCCATACTCTGCCTAGCTGTGCACTGGTTAGTCCAAATTACTTGACTTAATCCTAAATTTGTCAGTAACACTTAATTAACTTGAAATTAAGATAAAAATTTGAGAATGTTTAAAAATCCTTGAAGATTTCTGCACTGAGTCTCTGAAACTTCATATTAGTGCATTCGTTTTGTTTGTTACTGAGCTCAGTCAACACTTCTATACTAATTACTTACTTTAGTTGCTCAAATACTTGGCAGTGGATAAGGAAAAGTGTCTGAAATTACACATTGAATCATGAGCATTTCTTCTAAAGAGGAACATCTCCTTTCAGCCTGGTAATCACTCTGTGGCAGAGACTATCGATTACTTAATTGTGATACTTTTTTAATTAAATTCTGTATTCAAACACATCTAAGGAAATACCTTCAATTCTGAAGTACTACATTTTCTGTGATTCTTTAAAAAAAAACAAAACAAAGAAAGCTGTGTCTAAATCTTTAATCTGTAGTCAAAAGAGTATCCCAAGAGCCAAGGTGGATGTCTTTGGCAAAATTCGCGCTCACGTTCAGAAACCTTGTGGCACAGCATGTTCAGTAGGCTCACACATCTCCTCACCGAGCAGTTTTAGGAAATGGTGGTACTTCTTTTACCCTATGCAGAACCTGCTTTAATAGCATAAAGAACTTGCTCATTTCTCATTTTCATAGTGAATATCCTTTTTCTATTTCAGGAAAACATAATGGCAGTCAGACTAGAACTCTATTTATTTAGCTCCCATTTCTTATAGAAATATGCAGTTTTTCCATGCGTTATTTTTACTAATTCTTACATTGTTATTACCTATTAGTATGGATTCTTTCATTTTTTAATTTTTCTTACACTTAAAACAATGAGAGGTATGTGTGAAAAACTAAATATGTTCATTGAATAATTTTTATTTATGCAACTCTAATATATTATCTTTACACATAGGCATAAAGTCAAAAATATTAGATTTCTTTGAAATTATGCTATAATTTATTTATAGCTAGACCTTTCTGATTGTTAAAATTGGAGAAGAGATATTTGCATTTTTAGAGAACTATCCCAAGAGGCAAAGTGGATGTCTTCGACAAAATGCATGCCCACGTACTGAAAGCTGGCAGCACAGTATGCCCCCCAGACTCAAACAAATCCTCATCACCTAGTGTTTCTAAGAAATAAAATAAAGTCAAGATCTCATTTGTCAAGATGAATTTGTGATTTTGGTACCTTTTCAAGATTGTAGTTTTCCTCACTGTAGAATAATTTGTAGTTGAAACCATTTTTTTGTTTCTTTTTGAGACTTAGAATTAGGACTTAATGTTATTCACATGCTTAAACATATGAGTAAAAGTCCATTTCATTAACTAGTATAAAATAACAGTTGCCATAGGATGAAGCGTCTTACTTTGTGTTCAGAATAAAATAACACCAGTGCTATGTTGATTATGATAGGAAAGTTTTCTTCCTCCTGGAAAATTTCAGCTTTTGCTTTTTGCTGTTTCTTATGTCTTTCAGTAAGCAAAGAATAAAAAAAAATATATACAAATAACAGCTCACCATTACCAAGTCAGGAAAGAAAATTTATCTATTGAAAAAATAATGCATAGTTTCAATAAAATTATATGATATATCATCTTTTCAATTTCAGAATATGAAAGTGATGTTACTATTGTTCTCATATTACAAATTGGGGAAGAAAAACATAGATATTTATCCCACGTGAAATGCATGCTCCATGTAGGCAGTCATATATGCACAATTTGACCCATGTGAAAATTCACCAAGATCTTTAAAAGAAACAAATAAAAAGCAATTTGATGTTGAAATAAGTCAATCAAGAAAACAGTCTTGGGATGGTGTGTTAAGCTTTTTCTGAGCTTAGTAAACTCTAGAGCAAAGCAATAAAGAGCTGGAGCAATGCAGTATGATTCATGATGTCACCTTTGGACTTCAGCAGGCACAGACTCTCAACTGCCTTTTGTTACACATACACAGAAAAGAAAATTACTCTTGCAGTAAAACAGGCACTGCAATGAGGTTAGATTTATTAAAAGAAATGCTAAATCTTCTCGTGATCTTGAAAATTCCCTTAGGAGACAGTAGAAGTGAACTAAATTCAAGTTTAATCTTAATGCGAAGAGGAAGGAAATTTTGTCATTTTCAAGATAGATGACTCTTAGTTATCCCTGAGTACAACAACAAAAAATAAGTGAATGAAGCCCTGGTTCTCAACAGAGAAAAATCATCATTTTTTAGGAGGCAGTATATGTGTATCATCTGGGCTGTCTGTCTTTTGCTAAGACTATCTATTGGTTTGGGCAAAACCTCCTCAGCATGTTCCAGCATTTTGATCAAATTATTTTAGAGCCAGTGCTTCAGTATATTATATTTTAATCTACATCAACATGACTTCATTTGGATTTTAACAAAGGAAATAGGTTCCATAAATTATAAAAGATTTGCTTAATATCTATTTTCCAATTAAAAATAAAATTGTAACTGTTAATTTGCTTTTATAGTCACATTTTTGTTAAATTATTAGCTTTTCCTTTCTCTTGTTTTTGTATGTCACCATGTCTAACCCATTCTCTGTACCTCTCATTCTGATTCTTGCATAAATGTAATAATTGGCTTTCCCACTCAGGTTGTTTCTTCTGTTCTAATTCATCATCACCTATGGGATCCACTTAGAGATTAATTTCCTTAGAACACATTACTGATCCAAACCCCCTGATCCCCTTAAGAGTGACCTGACCTCTTTCCATTCATAGCATACACTCTTTATTGTGTTTCTGAAAATAAGCTTGTCTCATGTGATCCTTTCACACACATTTTCCTCTGTAATTTCCCCTGCTTGATATAATCTGCCCTCAACTCTCACATTGCTTAAAATCCTTCCTGTTTTCAGGATATTATCAGAGAATAATATTTTATTTCCTAAATAAATGTAGAGGAAAATTCCATCAAGACCACACATGCATTAATCTTTCCATTGAAATCAATTCAATTTTCCTACTGCAGAAATTAATGTACATTCTTTTGCAATTAATAATTCACATGCAGGGTGTACAGACAAAGCTTTGCATTCAAATCTAACCAAATTCTCTCTATTTTGATGTAATACCATTTTCCAATCTTGTTTTACTAAGGATGAAAGATGCAGATCTTCTCATTTGATAACTATAATAAATTATCTTGTGCCCACTGAGCATCACAGAAATAATCTTGATAAAAAGGATGGTAGAGACTTCTTAATGTGAACATTTTCAATGAATATGTCACTATACAGTTAGCATTTGAACACTGCTTTCAAGCATTTAGGAGTAGTGCACATGTACCTGCATTATGGCAATTAAAGTGAGAAAGATCTCAAATATTATTCTTTGATAATCATGAGAACCATGAAAAATGTACAAATCAATAGAACAATTCTTTTGTAACTTTTTTAGCCCTTAAATACATCTTTATAGTAAGATTAGGATAGTTTCATCCCTTAGTCCTGAATCCCATCCTCCCTCCTCTTTCCATTTCAGCCCTTTGTCAATCCTGTCAATATGCTTCCTATTTTCTTGTCTTTATGCATGCTAAGTAGTGCTAACCAAAGTTTTTCAAATTAAGGTAGATGAAATTAAAGTGATAAATAGAATTTAAATGCATGGTTAAGCAAAACTAATGATGTGGATGAGTGATCTCCTGGAAAGTTCATGAGCTGGGATCACAGGAAAAAAGAACATGTAGACAATTTGGATGGGTATGAAGACAAGCACAATTTTCAAATGAAACTTTGATAAAGAGTGACTGCTGAAGGAGACATATTTTTGATAACCAAGGGAACATTTGGCAATTTTATATCTTAAATAAAATCAAGTGGTGATACTGAGAGAACTCCTTTTGCTTACTCAGTGGTAGACAAGAAATCAAGGCTAGATGTTAAAGCTCGTGGCTAGAATTTGGAGGCTGAGAAGGAAGAGTGGTGTGAATTTGATTCTTGCTTGGGCTATGTAGCAAGCCTCAGGCCAGGCTGGATTGGAAAATTATCTTCTGACTTTTGACTCTGAATAGGAAATGAAACAAAGGACAAGCTCATTCCATCTATGACTATTTTATAGGTATATTTTGTAAGTATATTTATATTTTATAGAATGCACATCTATAAAATACAATAGAAAATATAGGCAGTGTGTTGATTTTCAAACACTTATGTCTTTGGAAAAACTTACAAATTTGTATATTAATACAATACTACCCAAGGTCATTATCAAATGACAAAACTTGAAAAATATATTGTGTTCTCCCCCAATACTTCATCTTTAGTTTTTCTCAAAAGGAAACAGAAAATTCTTACCAATTAGCAGTGATAATTTGAAAAAAAAATCAACACTGTGGATAGTTTTTTGGCTCAGTCAGTAAAGGGTTAGACTCACAAGCATGAAGACCTGAGTTTGAAAGTCAGAGGTTATTTATAACCAGGCCACCTTGGCACATTCCTACAATCCCATCACTTCCAAAAATAACAAAGGAATAATCCTGGTACTTACTGGACATTCAGTCTAGGTAAATCAGATTTCCATATTCTGTGACAGATCCTGTCAAATTATGAGAAAGATGTTTGAAATCAGGCCTTGTTATACACACACACACACACACACACACACACACACACACACACACACAAATAGAGAGAGAGAGAGACCAAGACAGAGAGACAGAGAGACAGAGAGAGAGACAGAGAGAGACAGAGAGACAGAGAGAGAGATTGGCATCCGTATGTAAAGAAATTGCATGGAAAATATACACACAAAAAGAAATGAAAAATCATAGCTACAGTATACCAAATAAGAAATAAAGATGGTCATAAATTTATCAACTATGTATAGCATATTTTTAATATAAGAGGTGTGAATCTCTTAGATAGATGTGGATGTATCTTTTTTTATTAAAAATTTAATTATACATTTTAAAATTTTTTACCAGTTCCCTCCCTCCCCCCTCCTCCCCCTCCCCTTCCCCCAGTGCCTCCCCCCCAATTCCCAGAGAGTCCTTTATTGTGTACGCCTAACTCTCCATTGGGTCCTCCTCTCCGATGACATATAAGGACCCAGTGGCATTTCCATAAGCCCTTTCTCTTGTTCCCCTTAAGCATAAGATCACTACTATGGCTGTCAATCCCTTGCCTCCAGGGGTCTCGGTGCCCTTAACAGATGCTAGACTATTTTTCATTATTTTGTACCTCTCACCAAATCCTTCTGGTAGTGTGAATAATATTGTGACTCTATGTATTAAATACAAATACAAACAAGGAAGAAGAAATTAATCTTGCACATAATGAGTAGCATTTAAATTTTCTCTGCAGAAAGTCCAAACAATAATCCTTACCTAAATCTCAACAGCAGTTTTAATTAATTTATCAAATAAAATCATTATTTAAAAAAATACTGTTTTTCATGATACTTTGATATGTGAGAAATCTTTAAAAAGTATGAACAAAATTGAATATGTATTTTCTTTAAGCAGATAGAATCATAATGCAGATTAATCTGTGGACTCCTTCCTCACACCTCCTTTTTAGTGTTCACTTAAAGGAAAGTTATTTAATACACTAAAGTGAGAGAGAAATCTGATGGAGCAATAGTTGGGAATATTTACAGGATTCTAAAACTTGTAAGCAAGTTGGTATGTAGCTAATTTCAGTTTATGTTAGCTGAGTACTTGTGAACACAGAGAGACAAGGGAGCCTTGATGGGCAATTAAAACAAGAAGATAGTTATTTTAACACAGTGCCATTTAATAAGGCATTTTTGTTTCCTCCAAAAATTTTATTTTTAAAATTGTACATTTGTGTGTGTATGAGATATCTTTTTAAAATGTACTAAGTAATCATTTTATAACACATATTTCAGAATTAGAAAAATACAATATCAATTTTCTATCCCCCAAAATAAATTTGATATTTTTTGATTATCCCATTTCCATTAGGGTTTTGGATTGAATGTAAAACGTCGTGCACAAGTTCATGTGTTTGAAGACTTGGTCTCAAACTTATGAAAATGTTTAAAACACTTTGAGACCTTTAAGGAGAGAAAAAATTTTCTGAAGGAAGTATACCACTGAGTTCTGATAGCCTAGGTCTCTATCTCTCACTTCCTCCTCTGCACCCTCCTTGCATGGGGTGATTGTAACTCTACTTATTGTTAATATTGATGAACTTTGTCAGTAATTTTACAACAGGCACACTGGAATTATGATTTTTTTTATTTGTTCTACTGTTTTTAACACTCCAAGTGAATCTAAGCATAGAACATGTAATTTTTAATTATTTTATTTTTCTAGTTTTACAACCATATTGACTACTCATCCCTGCTTCACTTCATCCCCCTCCCTCCCATCTCTCTCTTTTCCCTTCATCAATCCTTCCCACTTCTATGAACCCCTGGGTTCCTTCTGGCTTGTTTAATCTTGTGGGGGTTTAATCTTCCATAAATTCAGGCTTCTTGTGGCATACAAAGTTGCCTCTCTTCAGTTCACTCCACTCATCCAGTTCTAGTCCCTAAGATTTCCACTCTATGTTCTTATCTCTCTTGAGTTCCTCTTTAGTCTATGAGGGAATGTTAGTATGTCAGTCATTATGCAGGTCTGCTAAGGACCAGACTCACTGTAGTGAGTTCCTAAGTGCACCAGTCCTGCCTTGAGTGGAAAGCCTTGCCCATTGGTGACCCTTCCCCTCTTTAGGATCTTACAATCTCACTGCCTCCACATCTGCAAAATTCCAAAAGCCTTGGGATGGGGACAGAATGGGTTGGCCTGATTCTGGGTGAACCTTGTTGGGTCATTCATACACTGTATTATGCCAGAACATGTATATTATTAAATCATTAAAATTGGTCTGATTATTTCTGAGAAATACACCTGTTATTATACTATACACTACTCTATTTACATTCTTTTAAATTCTGTGTCCTGGACAAGAAATGGCATTCCATTAGTTTTTTTAATTATTTGTTTCAATAGCAACATCATACTAACTTCAAACTTTAATTATTTCAAGTGAAACTGAGCATTAGAGAATATTTCCATTCTCCTTTTCTATATTCTGGTTAATGGAAATTTCACTATTTGTTGGAAGTTTATATATTATACTAAATAATATTTTTGTTTTTTGTTTTACAAAAAATTATTTTCAATGAGTGGATGGGAGAATTTCTCCTGGGAGAATTGCTCAGTGATGGATAGAATTTGATATTTTCATACACAAAATGATTTCAAAAGACTCATTCCTCTTTACAAGTGATGGCATATGAACCTGACTTGCATATATTTATATTTAGAAATACATTTAGCATGTATATATTATTTAAATATAAAAAATGTCACATTACTAATATCATCAAATACATTCTATATATAATTGCAAAGATATAGAATATTTACTGATATTTATTTGCTTAGTTCTTAAAACAATGCTGCTAGATTTATGGCAGAGGGTCATATTTTTCATTCTGTCTTAAATGCTCAGAGATATGCTTAGGTCAAAAGGTTTCAATTTTTGTCTTCAAATAATATTATGTTACATTTATGTTTAAACAGGCCAATTCTTGCTTTGGTTCGAATATCACCTTAATTTCTTCTATGCATATGTGAAAAGTTTCCTCTCAATTGTTATGAAAATATCTATGTCCATTGCTTATAGTAAATTTGAATTTTTATGGTGAGACTTAAATTTTATAGTGACATAAAATAATTGTGATTCAATTAACACAATGTTGTAAATTTTAAGGAAAGGATAATGTAATTCATTTATGAAAAAACATCAAGCTACGCACAAGCTATATTCATTACTGGCTGAAAATTAGCCTTCAGTAACTCTGTCAATTAAATAGGAGAAAAATTTTTCTGTATAATGGAGACCAGAAATGCACTTGGCTGGAACACAGGGTTGTAGATAACAGGATGTCAGATGTTAAAGAACTGGTTTGGTGAAAAAAATATTCCATGGACTCATAGAAAGTAGATGTATTTAACTTTATCATACTTAGGTTTATCTTGACCTGAAATATGCATGCACAGAAGGGAGAAATTTGTTATATCTAAAAGACGCTGAGTAAGAATGTTTACCATGGACCACTTATTACTGTGGTAAAACATGGTCCAAAGGTGAACATGATGATTATCATCAAAGGCAGATATGTATGCTTTTGTGGAACAGCATGCACAATAGTTAAATATTTTCAGAAAAATATGTAGACGCTTAAAGGGTGAATGCCCTCACTATGTAGACTTCCTTTCATAATGCTTCAATGTCTTTTTCAACCTCACATTACTCTATTCACACTAAACTTATCACTTTTCGGAACAGGTTAACATATTTCATATGCATCTCAGAGTCCCTCTCAGATAGCCATGGGCTGAATCCACATTTCAAATCTGTTGTCTTTCATCTTCCCTTGAGCATATCCTCCTTGCCCTGATAATGTCCAGCCTTTTCTTTTCTGAATAACTTTTATTTCAATCCAAAATTATTAAAGCACTGGCTGGTTTTTTTTTAACCAATTCTACAGGACAGTTTCCTAGTTACCATTGTTTTTCTGACTCAATGTACTGACTCAAAGAACTCCTGAAAATAAAAATTTAAGCATTGGTGCCATTAGACACATGGCATAAAGTTTGACTAGATCCTGTTTGCTAGATATGATTGTGATATCTCAAATGCCGCTTACTTCATAATAATGGTAGTGATGTGTATCTATTTCATCCTAAACAGAAGTAATATACTAATATAAACTTTCTCTTTCTAGAAAGTGGTTCTGAAGAGTCTTTTGAGAATCTTATTTAACATAAATTTATATTTGACAGAAACTGAAATTTGGAATATTTACTTACTAAAATATCATCCCTACATTCCAATCTATAATTATGCACACCTAAGTTGCTTACTGATGGATTTAACAACATGTGATAATTTTGAATGTAAAATTCATTGCAGATTTTAAAGTTAAATTGTGTAGAGCAGTGTGATTTTTTTTTCTTTTTCTTTGTGTATGCATGCATGTCTGTATCAGAGGGCACTGTGTGTGCACCTGGAGACCCAAGAGTGATGTGAGGAAACATCCCAGATTGCTCTACCTCCTTTTATGCTTTGCTCTGGCATTTCCCAGGTTTGGTCTGCCTTCCAGGGTTGGAAGTGCAAGCCCCACCATTTCTGTTGGCCTTTTCATGTTGGGATCTGAGATCTGAAAAAAGACCATTCTGCTCTCAAATCAGAACATTAACCCACAAGCCATCTCTCTAATCCAACATCTGGCTTTTGAAAAACTGCTATTGAATTAGCCTACACTCCATGAAATTAGACTGCATATCTGACACATAATTGTTTGAACATATTCATTTTAATATTAAAATTCCAAAACCATGCTGGAAAATATGTAAATGATTTTTATTCATGATAAAGGATCTCTTACTTAGGAATAAGAACACATTTGGCTTAACGAATAATTACATACAAGAGTAATGGTAACTAGGTGGTAAGATGTGCCAGTTTTTTTCAGATAATTAATAGAAGCCAGTTCCAAACACATAAATTAGCTTATAGAGTGATCACAATTAGCATAGAGTGATCACAAAATCAATATATTAAAATTAAAAGCATTGCTGCTTTGCAAAACTAAGTTCTCCACACAAGTTAGACTTGGGTTATTTCTGTCTGATTTCAGCATATGCAATTCCAAAACTTAAAATAACACAGCTGTACCTATCTTCTCACATAGAAGCAAGCTCTATTTTATATCTCTCCTATATCTCACCTTCAGCAGCTCAATCCATAGCTTTGTATTTTGTTGGTGGAGAAATGAATAACAAATCACTATTTTTTTATAAAATCATTGGATCTTGAGTTAGATGTAATTTTAGATTACTATAAAGGTAAATAGTGGAAAGCAATGAAAATCTTCCTGAAACATATGGAATCTATATTTCCTGTGTCAATATGGCTTTACTTGAAGGTACATTAGAGAATTCTAAAGTTAATGGTAAGGCAGCCAGTGTCTGTAGTGAAATCCGAGAAAATCCACTGGCTTCCTTTTTTTTTTTTTTTGCACAAACATCTGGGTCTATAGATATAACTTAACCACGTTTGTACTGTGAATTATCTTCATCTCTCAGTATTTCTAGAAATTTCGGTAAGCCATCCTTATTTTTTGATAATGGGAAAATTAAGTTTACATGCTGTGTATTTCAAATACTGTGTATTTCAAACTGCTTAGTAGGGTCACAATACTAAAAATGTGTATTTTGGGTTTTGTGCAGGTATGTGTGTGCACGTGTGTCTGTGTGGTGTGTGTGTGTGTGTGTCTGTGTGGTGTGTGTATGTGTATGTGTGTGTGTCTATGTGGTGTGTGTGTGCGTGTGTGTGTGTCTGTGTGGTATGTATGTATGTGTGTCTGTCACAATACTAAAAATGTGTATTTTTGTTTTTGTGCAGGTATGTGTGTGCACATGTGTGTGTGTGTGTGTGTGTGTGTGTGTGTGTCTGTGTGGTGTGTGTGTGT
The DNA here is from genome assembly GCA_023101885.1 of Typhlomys cinereus. Lineage (NCBI taxonomy): Eukaryota > Metazoa > Chordata > Mammalia > Rodentia > Platacanthomyidae > Typhlomys > Typhlomys cinereus. Next base: position 1,272,100 of record JALPQD010000154.1, read on the forward strand.
GTCTGTGTGGTGTGTGTGTGTCTATGTGTGTGTGTCTATGTGGTGTGTGTGTGTGTATGTGTGTGTGTCTGTGTGGGGTGTGTGTGTGTGTGTGTATGTGTGTGTGTGGTGTGTGTGTGTGTATGTGTGTGTGTGTGATGTGTGTGTGTGTGTGTGTATGTGCCTGTGGAGGACCAAGGTTTGAAGTAGAATTCCAGGGCTCTTTCCAAAGCATATGTGTTTAGGATTAGCACTTCAACTGCTTAAGACCCTCAGCTCTGCTGCTTCTAATATAGCTTATGCCATCAGTGGAAACCTGTCAGATTCTGACTTTTCACACAGCACACCCTCTTTCCCAGGAGCTCCTGGAGTCTGCAGAGCTAGCTGAAGTGAGCACTTACAGAAATTCCCTTTCTCCCTTTTGTCCCCGAGTCTGTAGAACTAGGAGAAAGCACTACCTGCCATTAGATTCTGGTTTGCAACAGTTACTAGCTTGCTTCTGTTATGGGGTGACTGCCTGCCAGGAACAGAAGCTCCAGACGCAAAGACCGATGAAAAAAATCGATTATTACTCTACCTAGAGTAATAATCCCAGGTCTCTGGTTAAAAACCATGATACAGAAGTCATGAAAGAAGGGGTACACACATTATATAACATCTTGCTTAAGCAGAAGAGAGAGACAGAGAAAAGAAAAATGGTAAAAAGGAGAGCTGTGCTTGTCAATGATCTGAGGAATGTGACAGTCTCCTCGATGGCTCTCTAATTTGCTAAGGAAGCAGGAATGGATGTTGAGATAATCAGATGCTGGAAGAACTGATGTCTGTTCAGGGCAAAATCCTTGGACTTTACCATCTGTGAGCTTTCTCACAAGAACCTCTTATTTCAGTCCCAGTGGACGGGAAGAAGGCTAAGACTGGCTTTCTACAGTACAGGCTTTTATTAATATTTCATCCTATTTCACTTCTGGACTGCTTCTGCTTTTAGGTCAGAGTGTATGAAGCTACTCAGTCGGCCATTCCCAGCCATAGTCTTTTTATGGGGAAACCTGAGCTGTGGTCCCACCTGTGGGTTAAATTTCCGTTCTTCATCCATTCCTGGTGTTGTGTCCCATATTCCAGAAAAATTCCTGTAGTATTGTGACTTCAGAAATCAACCTGGATTGCTCTACCTCCTTTTTTATTCATTCTGGAATTTTGGCTTTGCATTCCAGAGCCAAAAATGCAAGTCCCCACCATTTCTGCCTTGTATTTTACATGAAATCAATGATCTGAACTCAGGTTCTTCTGCTTTCTAGGTATTTTTAATTCTTGAGCTATCTTACTGGCTCCAAAATTGTGTATTTTCATGTTTACAAAGCTTAAATATGAAGAGAATGTAGCTAAATCTATTAATTTCATTGAAGTAATGAAATTATGAACAGTACCTTATCACATCTGGTTCTTCAGTAGTCAAAAAATGAGAATTTCATTTCTTCATACTTTGTCAATATTTTCTTTCTTTTTTTACTTATTTATTATTTATTCAATTGTGCGTATATGCGGGTGTGCATTTGTATATATGTGTGTATTTATATGTGTGTGAGCAGAACCATGGACGAATTCGGGGACCACCATGGTCCACCTTCACCTCCTCCTTGTTTACTCTGCCCCGGGATTCACAGGCTCCGCCCTATCAGGACCAGAAACGCAGGCCGCCCCCGCTTCTGCCCTGGAGTCTATACGTGGGGTCTAGGATCCGAACTCAGGACCTTCCTTCTGCAAGGCAGAGGCTTAACCCCTGAGCCACCTCTCCAACCCCACTTGTCATTATTTTCTAACCGGACAATTTGGTGAAAGACTTCAGGGAAAAGTCTGCCTTCTGTGTATCTCAAAATGGTTCCTCTAGTGGATTACTGATGGATTCACTCTCTGGTCATATTGCTCAAAGGGAGCCAGAATCAAGCAGCTTTCTCTATTCTGCTGCTTTCTGTGATGGTGAGCACTAAGTGACAGTCTACCACCCACAGGGCAATTTTCTGTGCACATTTGAGAAGGAGTCTAGGTTAAGACTGGGTTTCCCACATGCCTGTGAAGGATTGTCTTGTCCTGCAACTCACATGCCTGACCAGCTCCCTCTACAGGTGACCTGGGACTGAATAAGAATGAAGAGTATTGCATGAGCACAGACAACCAAGCAAGCAGGAACCGTTCATGGCCTTCTGCTCTTGCTCTAAATGTTAGGCGAGTTTCAGTTTCTAGCTTCTGACACCATAATATCCCAGCAACGATTACCAGCAACCTGGAACTGTGAGCTTTGTTTGTGTTGCTTACGCCGTGTATTTTGCTTCAGCAGGATGTAATGAGGATAACACATTTTCTGATATTCTTTCTGAGTAAAACTCATCAACTTTTAGTTCGATTGAGGGTCTAGGTTTACTATGATTGGTATAAATGGAAGGTTTCCTCAGCCCTGCCATCCAGTAGTACCCTTAAAACCTGCTCCATAGTGAACCCTCTTTCAATCTATCTTCAACTGTGTGTAAGTCTTGAAACTGTCAGCTTAGCTGTAATGAGATGCAGAACCCCTGCAAGATGCAAGTCTCCAAATATTCTTTGTAAACTTCTTTTTTGTATAATCTTTCCTAACCAAGAGAATAGACATGTTATCATTAGAATATAAACAATTGACTTCATTTTTTTCTCGCTAACTTGGTTGTACAATTTCAGAGTGATATTGCTAGTATGGAGTTACTGAGTACCTTTTATATGCAACAAATAAGAGCCTTGAATATCTCAGATGAGGTCCAAGTTTTAAGTTCATGTCTTGGGTACATTTTAACGTGGTTTTTAAAGGAAGATAACACAGGAATCAGATAAAATGGAAAAGTAATGCTTAACTGATGATGTTAGTATTCAATAAAGTTTTCTTCCCACTTGTAGAATGATATTGAATTTTAATCATACAGACTGAACAATAATGTCAAAGAACAATATTTCCTTTTTCTTTTTAAATTTTTTGAGGAATTGCTATTTCACAATTTTTTTTACTTTCCTATACATCTTTTACCTACATCCTCTACTATTAGAGCACTTTCATTTTAAGTCTTATTCTAATATTTACATCATTTTTTTCTAAGTCCTTATGGACTTAGACTGGTTAGACTTAAGTATAACTAGTACCTTTTGTGGGATCCTGGTTTTGTGACCTTTTTTTAGCTCTCAGTAGGTTCCCTCCATTGGGTAAACAAATGAATATTTTTTCTTCCTTCACTCAATCTGTTGAACATGGTTCATCAGTACTTTAAGGACTCGATGAGATTTAGTCAGTTATTAGCAGACCACTGACTAGGAAAGTTTGCTGCAAACTCAGGATCAATAAACACCTCATCTGGTTGTTCATAGTTGCCATGGTCATGCGGTTTTTTAGGAAGGCATGTTCCAACTCTTTTCCACATTTTTGACTCTTTCATTATGTCGTTTCTCTCTTCTGTAAAGATTACTGAGCCATTAAGGGTATTGTATGCGTCAGTCTGAGGACATTCAATTTACACTTTCAACATCTTTAGGAGCCCTGGCTCCATTCATCTCCCATCACTACAGTAAGAGGTCCCTCTGCTGAGGAAGGAAATAGTCTTGGTATTCTTGTATTCCATCTTCGGCTTTGCTTCCTGTACTTGTGGAGGAGAGAGATGTTCTGCTTATGAATAGTCTATTCTCTAAGATTTCTCCTCAATTACATGCAGATTCTTCAAGGATGAAGACTGAGAGTTATACTTCTTGGTTGGCTTCATGATGAGTAATTAGAAGTCAATTAAGTACATCATGCCTTTTGCAAAACAACAAAAGTAGTCTCCACTAGTATAATTTACAGTAAAGTATATCTTCCTTCCTACGAAAAAGTCCTTTAATCCAGTTGGAGACCAATCGACCAACCTGATAATGTTTATGCCACTATGAACTGGTGGGTATTATTTGCTAGAATGGTTCTTGTAGCTCACAGGATTAATAAATGGTGAGACTATTGGTGGGTTTTTGTTTCCAATAGCCTGGACAATACATTCTTTCTCTGTGAAAACTATCAAGTGAGGAAAACACATCCAGATATGTTTCATCTTGAATTCTAAATGTCTAAATGTGAGAGTACATGAGTTCTTCAGTAATAAGGTCCATAGGATGACCAAGAGTAATGTCAATAGCTTATATTGATCTGTTGCCCTTTGGGACTTTTCTGGACAACGGGTCATATGTAGGTATCCCACTCTTATACTATAACTTCTGTTTGATCATCCATGATTTCTGGGAAGTGCACCTCAAGGCAGTCTCTGTTACCCTTTACTCTTTAGTTCTGTGTATATTTTTCTGAGGTATAAAATTATTTTATTTGATGCTGGAGAGGATGTGGAGAGAGGGGAACTCTTCTACATTGCTGGTGGGAATCCAGGCTCATACTACCACTCTGGCAAGCCATCTTGCAATTCTTAAGGAAGGTAAAGATTGAAATGCCACATGACTCTGCTATTCCACTTTTGGGAATAACCCCCCAAACAGCAAAAATTCACCTCAATAGCACAAGCATGACTATGTTCATAGCAGCACTGTTTACAATAGCAAAGTTATGGAATCAACCCAAATGTCCAACAGTTGACGAGTGGATAAGGAAAATGTAGTATATTTATAGAATGGAATACTACTCAGCCATCAAAAATGATGAATTAATGAGATTTTCTGGGAAATGGATTGAATTAGAAACAATTATATTGAGTGAAGTATCCCAGACACAGAAAATTAAATGCCTTTTATACTCTCTAATAGGTGGATCCTAGTAACAAACCCACTTAGAGACATTCAAAGACAAATCTCTGTAATACTCACAGTAATTGCAAAGATTATAAACAGGAGGGAAGGGGAAGGAGGATCACACCAGACAAAGGAGAGAGGGGGGATCATGTTACAGCAGAAAAAATAAGCCACCATCAAGGACTGGAAGTAAATAATGAGACATCTGGTTAAGTTCACAGACTTTCTTTCCTGCTCATTTGCCACTGATGGGATATGATCTCATCAGAAAGGGAGGGCATATAATCTGGCAGATGGAAAGTAACCATTGTACAAATGGGAGACTGACCCCCCCCACGGTCTCCTACTTTTACTCCATCTATTGTTGAATATACTCTTATAATAAGACTCTATTTTAACAGCTTTTTGTCTCTGGCCAGGTGGTTACATCCAATACCCATCAGGATGGAGCCAAGGGCATTGCAGGAGTATCACAACTGAAAAAAAAAATCAATCAACTATAAGTCAGAACATCAGAGACTCTATATCAACCACCTGGAACCAGGCCAGCCTAATCTCTCCCCATCCTGAAGCTCAGGGAAATTTGAGGAAGAGGGGGCTGTAAGACTGTAAGAGTACAAGGATGGGGAGGAGTAATTATATGCAAGATAATCCATACAAGTTAGGCAATCATAATAGGACTTTGCATGACCTGTGCAATGACCAACACATTATTGACTTCTCAGAGTCTAGCATGGAGTAAAGGCACTAGGATCCTTAGAAGCTAGGGATTAACAGCCACAATAGTGTTCCTATACTTATGTAGAACACAAGAGAGAGTTCTAGGAAATGCCATTGAGTCCTTACACCTCATCAGAGAGGACGGCCCAGAGGAAAGTTTCACATACACATTATAGGATGCTCCAGGGATAGGGGGAAGGAGGCACTGGGAGATAGGGAGGGAGGGAAGGAAAGGAAGGGGAATAAGGGGAAGGGAGTTAGGAGTCCAGGGAGTAATGGAGGGAAGGAGGGGACTGGTGTACCTATTAAGTTTGTATGAGCAGAAATAAATGAATAATTTTTTAAAAATTATTTTCTTTGATGTGTGTCAATGCTATGCAGAACAAAAGAGTGATAAACATAAGAAACTGAGAATTGATACTCCAATACAGATTTATATACCTATGTGTTGTTGCTAATAATCATTGTAGGCTTAATGAGACTTTTAATCACCATGGAAACACATATTTGTGTTTCATAATGTTTCCTGAAAGATCATGGGGTACCAGGCTGAACAACAATAACAGAAAGCTATGTACCAGATATTAAAATTAAAAAATATAAGAAGATTTATAATGTACGATAATATCCAGGCTACTTTATTTCATCAAACTCTTTTTCTACTCATTCTTTGCTCAAGAATTTGCATTTCAACATATTGTAATAGTTACTTTATTTATTGCCTGCCAATATCTGAGAATAGTAATTTATGAAGTGAGGATGTATTTTGGCTCACAGTTTCAGTGTACCCCCCTTCATGGAGAACAGTACATTGCAGCTGGCATTGTATCAGGAACAAATAGAAATACGAATCTTGGCATATAACATATTGGAACTTCTGTCATGCAGCAAAAGGTTGAAAATGGACTTTTGTGACTATAAATATCTACATTAAAATTTTAGTGATATCTCAAAAAATGCTTATCCATATTTAGGTATTAGAAAAAAAGATAAAATAGAAGTAACTATTTAACATCAGGCTAGAACTTGATGGAATAATAATTCAAAGAATAAATTAAGCAGAGAATTCCTTCTGTATCCTCAGCCAACTTAACCAATATAAAGACACTGACAAATCAATAAATTCACAGCAAAAAAAGGAAACAACAGATGTCAATGAAATTTATAGAATCCTTAGGAAACACTTTGCAATTCTATATGTCAATAAATTGGAAGACACAAAAGAAATCAATAAATATTTAAGCAGCTATGACCAAACTTGAATCCAGATGATATAAATAATTTCAATTCTTCAAGAAACTGAGAAGTTGAAGAAGTTATAAAACCATTTCTCAAGGAAACCTTCCAAGACTTAGATAAAGTAATAACTCATTCTACAAGACCTTTATTTATTTTGTTTTTTAGAGGATTAAGGTGGAGTTTATTAGAGGAGAGAAAGAACAAAACTCAAGAACTACCGACATGGAGTGTCATGAAGGGCAGATGCCCCGGAGAACTCATGGACTTCAGACACCAAGTGCCATGAGCTACAGGCACCCTCTAAAAGAACCTTGTTTATTCTACCACATTTTTTTCTCAATCATACAAGCTCAATAGGTACCCAGTCCTTTCCCTCCCTTCTCCTCTCCCCAGTCTCTCCTTGCACTTTCCCCCCACTTTCCCCCCCTTCCTTTCACCTCTTCCCTCCTTCCACTTCTTCCAGTACCTCCCCTTTCCTCCCTCCTATCCCCTGGAGGATCCTTTTGTGTGAATGTCAAACATCCCTAGTCTCCACCCTAGTGAGGGATAATGCTCAGTGGCATAGCCTGGAGCCCTTTCTTGGGGCCCTGTTAGAATGGGAACTCAATTATGATTGTTAATCCCTTGCCTTTTAGGGATCCTACTGCCTGCAGTCTTCTTCCCTGTGATCCATACTAGAGTTTGGAGGGTCATTGGCATGTTAGCCATCGTGCAGGTCAGCAAAGTCTGATTATGGCTACTGGAGTATCTTTGATATCATTGGTCCTCCCCATCTTTAAGCTCTTACAGTCTTGCCATCCCCTCTTCCTCAATGTTCCCTGAGCTTCAGGATGGGGGGAAATTTGGCTGATCTGGTTCCAGGTGAATAATGTAGGGTCTTTGATGTTCTGAATTATGGTTTGTTGTTGTTTTCAGTTTTTCTCTTCCTATACCACCCTTGGCTCCATTCTGATTGGTATCTAAGGTCACCTCCTAGCCAAAGATAAAAGATTGTTTAAATGAAGATCTTAATGTAAGAGGAAACTCAACGGTAAATGGAAGAATAGGAGTAGGACACAGCAGTGGGGGGAGGGGTCAGTGTCCCATTTGCCAGATGGTTACTATCTACAAGTCCCTCTATACTCCCGGATCATTGAGATCAAATCTTCTTAGGTGCAGGTGATCAGGAAGGAAAGTAAGAGTGAGCTTCACCAGATGTTTCGCTACTTACATGCAATACTTGATGATGACCTGTTTTTTCTACTGAAGCATGATCTCCTCTCTACTTTTTTTCTGGGGGGATACTCCTCCTTCCGTCCTGTTTATAATCTTTGTGATTACAGTAGGTATTACAGAGATTTACCTGTGAATATATCATTAGATGGGTTTGAAATTAGAATCCACTTGTTGGCAGTACATACAGTGATTAATTTTCTGTGTCTGGGACACTTCATTCAAGATAATTTTTTCTAATTCCACCCATTTCCCAGTAAATTTCATAATTTCACCTTTTTGATGGCTGAGTAGTATTCCATTGCATAAATGTACCACATTTTCGTTATCCATTCATCATCTGTTGGGCATTTGTTTTTATTCCATGACTTTGCTATTGCAAATAGTGCTGCAATGAATATGCTTCTGGTTGTGTCACTGTAGTGATTTTTTGTATTATGGGGGATTATTCCCAGTATTGGGATAGCAGGGTCTTAAACTTTTACTAGACATCGCCATACTGATCATCAGAGTGGTTGTATAAGCATGCATTCGTACCAGAAATGTATGAGAGTTCCCTTCTCTCCATACCCTCTCCAGCATTTGGTGGTATTTTTATTGTGGATTTTTGCAATCCTGACCAGAGTGAGACGATATCTCAGAATAAGTAGTTTTAATTTGCATTTCTCTGATGGCTAAGGATGTGGAGAACTTTTAAAGATATTTATTAGACATTTCAATTTCATTCCTGGAAAAATTTCTTTTGAGTTTCTAGGCCCACTTTTTAATTGGGCCGTTTATCTCTTTGGTGTTTAGTTTTTCAAGTTCTTTGTGCACTCTGTATAATAGAACTCAATCAGATATGTGGTTAGTGAATATTTTCTCCCATTCTGTGGGGTGCCTTTTTGCTTGGTTTACAATCTCTTTAATTGAACAGAAGCTTTTTAATTTCATAAGATCCCATTTGATAATTGTTGGTTCTAGTGACTGTGCTATTGAATTTCTGTTTAGGAACTGTTGACCTAGCCCAATCAGGTCGAGGGAGTTCCCTACCCTTTCAACCACTGTTTTTATAGTCTCTGACTTATATTAAGGTCCTCGACCTATTTGGAATTAATTATTGTGCAATGTGATAAATATGGGTCCAGTTTTAATCTTTTGCATGCAGATATCCAGTTTTGCCAGCACAATTTGTTGAAGATACTGTTCTTTATCCACTGAATTTTTTTGTGCCCCTTTATCAAAAAATCAAATGGCTTTAAGTGTGTGGACTTACATGTGGGCCTTCAACCCTTATCCATTGCTCTACATATCTATTTTGGAGCCAGTACTAGGCTGTTTTTATTACTTGGATTTGTAGTGTAGATTAAGGTTTTAGTATGGTGATACCTCTAGCAGTGTTTTTGTTAGTATTGTTTTTGCTATCCTGGGTCTTTTGTGTTTCCATATGAATTTTGAAATTGCTTGGTCAATTTATTTAAAGAATTTCGGGGGGGGGCTGGAGAGGTGGCTCAGGGGTTAAGCATCTGCTTTGCAGGCAGAAAGTCATGAGTTCGGATCCTAGACCCCAGTATAGACACTGGGTGGAAGCGGGGAGGTCTGCATTTCTGGTCCTGGTAGGGCTGAGCCTGTGAATCTCCAGGACAGTGTAAACAAGGAGGAGGTAGAGGTGGTCCATGGTGGTTCCCGAATTCTCTCGTGGTTCTACACACATCTACACACACACACACACACACACACACACACACGCACAAATGAATGAACATGGATGCTGAAGTTCTCAAAAAACTAAAACTGAATTTTAGAGCATAGAGCACATCAAAAAGATAATTTTCAATGACAAATTTGGTTTTACTAAAGTTATTTATGGATGTTTCAGCATGTATAAGTCAATAAGAGGGTAAAATAAAATAACGAAAATTAAAAAATATATACTAAATAGGTTTGAGTCTAGAAATTAAATGATCATCTTGATAAACATCTTTAACAGGTGGTTCTACAAAATGTGACTAGTGTTATGTCAAAGACTGAAACTAAAACTCTATATCCCCGCTATATAAAATCAATGCAAATTGAGTCAGAAACATAATTCAATGCCTGAAACTCATGAAAAAACCCTTTAAGGTTCTAAGCAGATTCAAGGATGGTATGAGATTAATTCTAGTTATTTAGGAAATAATATCATGGTGAAAAATTGAAGTGCACGTAAATTAAAAAGCTTGGGCTGATGACATAGCTCAGTGAATAATGTGCCTTCTCATGTGCCTGGCCCACAGGGTTCATGTGTGAGCCTTCTGTCTCTCTCCTCCTCTTTATCTCTCTCCAGTGAATAAAATTTTAAAAAGCCAAACCTTATACACAGTAAATGAAGCAAATCCAATAAAAAGACAGTCTGTAGGATGGGAGGTTGCTAGCTATACATCTCACAAAGGAAGAAAACCCTGTATTTTTAAAGAGCCAACTCTCTCAAAAATGATCATAAACCAACTTAACAAATTAATAAATTTCATAAGCAGAATGTTCTTGAAAGATGAAGTATAAATGGATATTAAAGTGATATAAGAAGTTCAATATCCTTAAGCATCAGAAAGTTGCAAATCAAAACTGCATTTAGATTTCACAAAACCCAGGATTGAATGCTTTTCTTAATGAAAACAAATACCAGGAAAGAAAATTGATGAAATATCCAAAAAAGGAAGCCATAGTACTGCTGGTGGAACAATGAATTTTCTAGTAGTAGAAATTAATAATATAGTTATATATAGATAATAATATAGTAATATATTAGTAGTAATAATAATATAGTAATATATTAGTAGTAATAATAATATAGTAATACATTAATTCATAATGTCATGGAAGTTAGTAAGGAATTGCTTTCCACAAGTAAAAATAGAAGTACCAAATAAACAGATCAGATGCCATAACAAAGGAATCAATGTCAAAATATCATAATGATACCTGCATATCCATTCTTATTGTACTAGTATTCGCAAAAGTCAAGATATTGAATCTACCTGTGTATTTTAATTTATACATACATAAATTATATATATATAATTTAGGTAAATATGTGATTTATGTGTGGGTATACAGTCATTTGTAAAAAGGATGAAAAATAAAAGTTATTTTGAAATAATCAGAGATACTGAAAGGAAGCAGAGAAATTGAAAGGGTGACATGGTCAGACTTTTATATACTAAGATCTTTAAGTAACATATCACTATACACAAAATGAGATGCTACAGTCAAAAAGAAATTTCAAATCATATTATGTTGCTGCCAATTCATCACCTCAGAACTGCTAAAATGTCTTGTATAAAAAGTAGACAGATATTAATGCATGGGCATTTATAAAAATTACATTTATTGATAAAGCATTTTTCTAACATATATTCTTATCTGTGTATTCAGCCCCTGCTGCCTGGATTGTGGGAATTTTTTTTCTCGGTTATATTTTCTGTTTTCTTCTTTCTAATGTTAATTTCTCAAATTGTATGTTCCACATCATAGGCAATTTGGCCCTGGCAGAGGATGCAAAGCGCATATTCAAGGTGATAATATCTCAGGGGATGTATTAATTTCACACATACTCTAAAGAAAATAAGCTTGGTTTTCAAATTGTTGTGCCTTTAGCCAGAAAATATTCATTTATTCTGTTTGCTGTCCTTGAGCATTGTCTGACTTCAAGCCTCAGAGTCCCTTGGCCTTATCTCCTGTTCATAGTCAGAAGTGCTCAGAACACTCTATATTGTGGTCAATTCTGTACTTGAAGTGCTGGTTTTCATGATGATGACAGTTGGTTCCTTAACTGTGAATTTCCATTAGTTTCTGTGATTTCAGTTCTGAACTAAATCCACTCAATTATATCTAGTTTTCATGAGTATATAATTAACCAAAAATATATCTTAGGTCAGGCTATTTTGCCAGATGAGAAGAAAAGTGTACTTTAAATGTATTATCATCCAGCATTTGTGCAATACTAATGTTTGAGGTTCAGCTTGGCATGCTGTCCAAAGCATATTTGCTGTGTATAACTTTAGAAAATAGAAACACTTGTTAACAGTCTCGCTTAAATAGGTGCTTGAATTTCAGCTCTTCTTTTGCATGTTTGCATTGATTTTGATGTTAAGGGAGTTCATCAAGTGTGTGTGTGTGTGTGTGTGTGTGTGTGTTTGTGTATGTGTGTCATAGTTAGGCACAGATATTGACTTGACAGTCGAGGGTTTGGGAATTATTTGCTGAGGTAAGCCCAGAACAAACCTATAGGAGATTGTCTAGCTGATGGGGAAGGCCCAGCCCATGGTGGGTGGGACTAGGCTCTAGACCAAAATACAGTGAGCTGATTGAGAAAGTTGGCATCCTTGTGTACAGTTGGCCAGACATGCTGTTCTGACAGGTAAAGATTTGTCCCTCTTTCAGCCTTTATATAGAGATGGTGTGACCAAGTCCCTTGGTACAGATGTTGGTGTGAGGTCTCCTGTCAAGCTGGAGTAGATTGCTACTGGACTATTGTAAGAGAAAATAAACCTCTTGTTCCCTTAAGCTGTTAGATGGTGATTTATTAGTAACATGCAGGCTGACTGCAATAGAATTTGGTACCAGAGAAGTGGCGTGTTGCTGATGAATCTATGTGGATTTTGTGACTTTTGAATGGTTTTATTGGACAAAGTTCGAAATATTTGAAGATTTTGAGACCGGGGATTACAAATACCATTCTACAGAGTTTAACGGGCCATTTGGATAATGGCAGTGCTGAGACACTTGTGGGTTGTTTGGGCTCAGTTTGCAATGAAGGGAACAGGGACTTTGGTAAAGTTGAATTTAAAGACAATGCACTGGTTTGCTTGATAGAAGAGAGCTGTGTTGGTGACTATGAAACTCTGAATATACAAATGGCAAGCACAGAAGAGTTGCCACTGTTAGAGAAATGAACATAAGTGACAGAAAACCTAGTGATTTGCACTGGGATGGTGGAAGACATAAATACCACCACATGAAGATTCTGTTGTTTGAAAACCCAGATTCCTTCAGGGGCTGAAAGTCCAAGCCAAAGATATTTCTTGCCCTTTGGAAGTTTTGGCTGCCTAGAAAGGGGCTTTCCAGAGTCAGCATGCTAAAGTTGGTACAGCTGTGGCTTGAATGGAATAAGCTAAGTTTCAACCTCACTGCAGAATCTGCAGTGTCCCCCAGGTGGTACTGGATTTGGTGTTCTTAGAGAACATTAAAAGCTTGACACCAAATGGCAGACGCAAAGTTCCTGCATGGAATAGTGAATCTTACAGCTAGCTACAAAGGTAAACCCAGAACGTTGTTGGAGCATACATGGGATATGTATGCTGAGGATGGCTATAAGTGGAGATTCAGCCTGATTCAGAGGAACTCTGCTTCTACAACCTTTAGCTGAAAACAGTGACTGGGAAGGCCTACACAGAATCTTTGAGTCACCTTGACTACCTGATGAGCAACAGAAGATGGACATTGAAACACAGGATGCAGAATTGATTTGCTGTATTTTGATCTTAAGTTGATGTTTTTTCATTGTCACAGTGCTTCTATTTGGGAAATTTAAAGAAAGATTATTGTTCCAACATTTTAATAACTGAACTTTTAATGATTGATATTTTAAATTGGATTTTATATTATAAATAAGATAACTTTTAACACCTATGGGGACAAGGATTGATGATTACAGTTTAAAGGGTTTATGTTTTTTGTATCAGGTTGACAAGGGCTGGAGTGCCACAGTTAGGCACAAGTGTCAACTTGAAAGTTGAAGGTTTGAGTTCTGGGCACATTTGTAGAAAATTAGTGGTTAAGCCCAGAGTAAACCTGCAGGAAATTGTCTAGCTAATGGTGAAGGACCGGCCTATGGTGAGTGGAACTAAGCCCTGGAATAAAATACAGACAGCTTAATGAGAAAGTTGAAATCCTTGTGTACAGACAAGCTGGTCTGACAAGTAAGGATTGTCCCTCTCTCAACCATTATGTAGAGATTATGTGTCCATTTCCCTTGGCCCTGGTGTTGGTGTGAGCTCTCCTGTTGAGCTGGATTGAGAACTGTAACTGCACAATCATAAGAGAAAAGAAACCCCTTGTTCCCTCAAATCATTTGATGGTGAAACACTGGCAAGCTGACTGGCATTCATTGGTTCTTTCCTTCTGCTCTGGACATTGCTTGAGATCTGATCAGCTATCTCTACTCTTACTGGCAGGTCTTTCCTTGTCACAGTGGATGGTAACCAGGAACTGCGGGATAGAATTAAGCCCCATTGTTCATCTTTGTTGTTAGGATAAAGTATAATTTCATGACAAGATGTAAGATTAAAACCACATTTTTTATTTTTCTTATACAAGTGGCCTTTACCATTCATGAAGAATGTGCCAGATTACAGCAAGACGAAAGTATGGCATTTGGGAGATTTCAATGGACCGAGTGCTTGCTGCACAAGCTTAAGAACCTATGTTTAGATAGAATTCATGTGAAAAACAGGCTTGGAAGTGCACATTTATGATCACTGAACTGGAGTTATGAAGGCAAGTAAGTCTCACGGATATGCTCACTACATGGTCTAGCCAGAAAATAGTGACTTGCAGGATCAGTGAGAGACGCTGTCTCAGTGTCATAAGGCCAAGAAACACAGAAGCAGATACTTGAAGTTGGACTTGGCCAACATATATGTTGTGCATGCACTTAGCAGCCCTAAAATAAATAACAGGGATATATACACATATACATTCACATATACAAATGGTATCAACAGCAACAGCAAAATATCCATTTAATGGAAAACTAAAGTGATAAAAATGTTCTCTTTGTAGGAGTGAGCAGTCAGTTTAACTTTAACTCCTGCACTTATGCAACAGACAGATTAAGCCTGCTTGCTTCATGAAGCTACAGTTTGGCTGATGATTATGTCATGATACTGTTTGAAAGTATGTTTGTGAAATTACTTTTATGTTTCTGAGCCTCTCACCTTATAACTAAAGAATGTTTCAATAATATATCCCACTTTATGAATATATCAATAATATATCCCACTTCATACTTGATTTAGATTACAGTGTCTAAATGACTTATCTAGAAACAGTAAACGTAACCCTGTAAACATCCATGTCCCAAATTATTTTTGATATGTTGAATCAGTTGCTCTTCCAAACTTATACAAAATTGGACATATATTTGACATGGGTAACTTACAGATCTGTCTATTGCATATTAATTTATGGAAACTATCTTGAACTTCATTAAGGTCATGCTATTGGCAAGAGTCCCAGGAAGCACTGCAGCCAGAGACAAGCTCTATCTTCAGTTTCCAGGAAGGGTAAAATTGTGAGAGGCTCCAGAGAAGCCTCGGACCTCAGGACATGATCAGGGATGCAGAGACAAATCAAACCGCCACAACATACAAGCAGGAGATTTATTACGGAAGTAGAATGGCTGACTCTGAATTCCTTAGAGACAGCAGCGAGGCAAGGCTCTTGGGGTTTTATAGGTCATCAACATGTGGATGGAAAAGTATTGGATAGGGCAAAGTGGGGGCCTGGGATTCAGGCCATATATGGGAAACCTGGTATTCAAGCCATATGCAGCAAGAAAAAATTTGTTCAGCAGGCTGGAAGAAGGGAGGGCTGGTGAGTTACCCTTCTGGCCTGGCCATCTGGGTAAATGTGCAGGTATGGGGAGGGGAGCAGCCCAAGCCATTTTGTATTTGAAAGGGTCTCATGTGCCTAACAAAAATGGCCTGAAATTGACAGAAAATTATTAAAATTTTGGTTTTACATGATTATAAGAACTCAAAATCTTTCCTGAAATTTTGTGTATAAAATATTTAGTGAACTTGGGATATTTACATAATGTTCCACATTCATTTTGACTTTAGGGAAATATATTCCTTTTTTTACTTTTACTGATGCACTGGAATATGTTAAATCAATTTTTTACAGTCCTGCCTAAATATAACGAATCTCAGGAATCTGGAAACACTTTAAATCGAGTGGAATTTCAAGGATAATATTATATGCAAGAATAATTCCTTAAATTGAAAGTTATATTATTCTTGTTTCAAACATTTCAAATGGTTTAATCATCATGGAGAATGTACCTTTTTATCTGATTTTCACTTCAGTAAAGATCTCCTATTGGAGTAAGGGCCATTATCTGTGAAACAATTTTTACTATCTGTGAGACAAAGACCTGTACTCCTGATACAAGGAGTATTAAGGGCTACAATTTCCTTATGCAAACTGTCTCTCATTTACATCATAACAGAAATACAAGGAATAAAGAATCCCATAATTTTCACCATTTCTAAGAAAGATTTTTGACATGAAAATCTCACCTAGGACAGAGAGGAAAAATTTAAACTAATCATCTATCTTTCAAAAGTTTTAAACAGTCAATGAGTTAGAATGCCTAGCAATGCCCTTTTCATCTCTAAGACTAGCGGGCTGCAATGCACGCTTATCTACATAATAAAGGAAGTGACATCCATGCCATTCAAAGCCTTATCTCATTATAAACATAAGGTCCAAAAAAAAAGAACTTTTCATGCAATAAAGCACATTACAGTTGTGGAAAATATCCTAAAGTTTGAGGAAAAAGTCCAAGTATATGCACATTATAGCATGGACAAAGGTATTTATTGAATCCTCCAGAGAGTATCATAGAGTGAGATATATAGAAGCTTCATGGTCAGATGGAGCATCTCAAAGATGCACACAGAGTGGTCCACTGCAGTTTTTCAGAACCACATACATTAAACTGACCTCCTTTTGAGAAGGATCCTTCTTAAACCCCATTTTGTTAATGAATTGTTTGATCTGGGAGTGTTAATGCCAGAAAATATCAGGTGATCAATGACTATATACCCACTCATTGTAAATGAACCTATTTAGCTGTTTGTCATAATTATTTTATTAAAGTGGAAAGAGAGAGAATGAGTCAGTAGTTGTAAAATAATCTATTTGAATTTGTGGCTTATTAAGAATTTTTTAAGAAAAATGTCTGTGGGACTGGAGAGATGGCTCAGTTATTAAGATTGCCTCACAAACAGAAGGACCTGAGCTTGGATTTTATATCCCACATAAAAATACACCAAACAACAATGGTGTCAACCTGTACTTCCAGATCTAGAAGGTGGAGCTTTTGAAATTCCAGATTCAAGCAAAAAGCAGGTATATGCCATCCAGGATATCACCCATGGCCCGTGATACATGCACACACAAACATATACACACACACACACATCCACACACACATCCACACAGACACACACGCATACACTAAAGAAATTTGTCCATAAATGCAGATAAAATATTGGCATGTTTAGTGAATAAACTTTTTACTTTGAAACTATGAGTGGAATCAAATATGACAGATTGAAGAAGTCACCAAGCCAGTTACTCTGCAAGAAAACAGAATAGTTGTTGCATATTTGAGAAAGGGCTCTGATCATATCCTAAATTCAAGGTAAATCTGGAGAATGGAAGCAATTTCAGATAGACTTAGAAGTTCACAAACCTATGCTAATCATTACTGCAGTGGACAGTGGTGTTACTGGCTAACCAATTGTTCAGGTTTTCTCTAAGTATGCAGATTGAAATTTATTCCCCCATGGCATAATATTAGATAGCATGGCAAATTCTAAGTATGCAGATTGAAATTTATTCCCCCATGGCATAATATTAGATAGCATGGTTTGGAGAGATTACTTGGCAATTCATAACCTTCATAAAGACATACACAAGAGCCTCCTTTCTTTCTACTAAGTGAGAACACAGGCAGATTTTACATTCTGTCTATTAGACTACAAATCAGTTGTGTATAGTTTTCTGATAATTCTTGCCTAAGAATATCAGAATAATAAGAAATTTCTGTCTATAATTTCCACCTGATTATCATACCTTGTTATATATATGTATATGTATGTATACATATACACAAACATATATAAAACAAGATACATATACATATGTGTGTATGTAAAAGGCAATCCAAGAACCAAACTTCAAGCAACATTAGCCTACCTGAAATAGAGATGAGTTTTCAGTGGGTTCAGGCAGGGAAAGTATAAGAAAATAGAAGGTACTTTTTATTTTTTTGGTATTTAAAAAGAAAATACATAATCTCCCCATTGCATAATATTGAATGAGAGAAGACTCAGTATGAACATAGCTGTACACACACAGACACACACACAGACACACACACACACACACACACACACACACACACGCACATTCACTCAGAGAGAGTGAGGGATGGTTTTCTCAACTTGATAAGATTTAGGACTCTATAACCACTTGAAAGTGTTGTCTCTGAGCATCTCAGGGTGCAGTATGTCATGATCTGTTTACTTCCAGTGGAAAGCACACTTCCAGTGGAAGGGGGTGGAACCTTAACTGTAAGTGGATTCTGTACTACATGAAATGCGAAGGCAAACTGAGCACAAGGACACATTTATCCGTCTATGATTCTGGACCATGGATGACATGGGAACAGTTCCCTCAAGTGCCTACTATTGTGACTTCTCTAGTTTTGACATGAAAATCCAGGCCCATATCACAACACCATGTTGCACTGATAATATGGCCCCATGTTGCCAACTGCAAACAGGAGAAGGAAGAATCACATCAATAGTCCTCAAATAGAAAATAACTAATCTTAAGACCTTACTTTATCAGAACAAGATTCAAATACAGTTAAGTTACAGAAGTTGTTTTGTCTTGTTTACTAAAAGCTATAATTAATATTGTGGAAGAGGGAGGTGGTAAGATTATAAGAGCACAAGAATGGGAGGAGTCATGATATGCAAGATACTCCACACAAGTTAGGGCCAAAGCAATTATAATAGGACTCTGCATGATCTGTGCAATGACCAACATATCATTGACCCCTCACAATAGTGTTCCTATACTTAAGGGGAACTCAAGAAAGTGTTCTAGGAATTGCCACTGAGTCCTCATCAGAGAAGAGGACACAGAGGAAAGTTTGATATACTCATTAAAGGATGCTTCAGAGATGGGGGAAAAGGAAGGGACAAAGGAGGGAGGGAATAGAGAGGTCCAGGAAGGGGTGGAGGGAGGGAGGGGACTGGGGTTCCTATTATATTTGCATGAGCAGAAAAATAAAAAAAGGGCTGTAATTAATAGCATAAGCTTAAACAGTTCCATGGAAACATAAATTTATTATATTTCCCAAAATGAGTTAGTTACTAAGATTTAAAAGCAAGTAACTTTGTAGATTTTAGAGAATGATAGCAACATAGAATTTTCAATTTAAATGACAAAAGAGGATCACTGAAGACATCGTTCACTAACTTTTCTCTGTCTGTATGATTTCTGTCTAATCATGATCTACAGTTAGTAATTTTAGCACATTTGATATTTCCAGTATCTACAATGTATTAAGCCCCTTTGTTGTAGATGCAACATGTGATTTGGTAATTAAACCCAGGGCATTTTATTTAAAAAAACTCTTATATATGACCATGAGTTATATTTCTTATTTCTAAAGTAAGAACAGATATTAGAGCCATGGAGATGACTAAGTAAGAAAAGTTACCTGGTGAAAACCTGGAGACCTGAATTTGATTTCTGGAACCCACATCCTGGAAAGACAGGACCAATTTGTACTTACTCTCTGGTCTATCCCCATGCTGTGGAGCACCAATCTGGTTTCCATTTTCCTTGCCTCTCTCCCTTTCTGTCTGTTTTTCTTTTTTCTTTTTTCTTTTTTTAATTTCCACTCATACAAACTTAACAGGTACATCAGTGCTCACTTCCTCCAACCCCCTATCCCCTTGTGCCCCCCTCCCCTCCCCTTGCCTCCTCATCCCCCAGTGCCTTCCCCTCCCATCCCCGGAGCATCCTTGAATGTGCATGCCAAACTCTCTTCTGGGTCTTCCTCTTCGATGAGGTGCAAGGACCCAGTGGCATTTCCCAGAACCATTCCCTGTGTTCCCGTTAAGCATAGGAACACTACTGTGGCTGTCAATCCCTTGCCTCCCAGGATCCTAGTGCATTTAGCAAATGCTAGACTTTGTGAGGTCAATAGTGTATTGGACATTGCACAGGGCATGCAGAGTCTAAATATGATTGCTTCGGCCCTAACTTGTGTGGAGAATCTTGCATATCATTGCTCCTCCCATCCTTGTGCTCTTACAATCTTACCGCCCCCTGTTCCACAAATTTCCCTGAGCTTCAGGATGGGGAGAGATTAGGCTGGCCTAGTTCCAGGTGATTGATATAGAGTCTCTGATGTTCTGGATTATGGTTTGTTGATTTTGTTTTTCAGTTTTGCTGCTCCTGTAATGCTCTTGGCTCCACCCTGATGGGTATTGGATGTCACCCCATGGCCAGAAATAAAAACCTGTTAAATTAGAGTCTTGTTGTAAGAGTATATTCAAAGGTAGATGTAATAAAAGTAGGAAACCGCGGTGAGGGAAGGGTCAATCACCCATCTGCAAAATGGTTACTTTTTAACTGCCAGACTATACGCCCTCCCCTTCTGGTAAGATCATACCCCATCAGTTGTAAGTGATCAGGAAGGAAAGTCTGTGAACTTAACCAGATGTCTCATTACTTACTTGCAGTCCTTGATGGTAGCCTATTTTCTGTGCTGTAACATGGTCCTATCTCTTCTTGTTACTGGTGTAGGCCCTCCTTCCCCATCCCTCCTGTTCATAATGTTAGTAATTACTGTAGTTGTTACAGAGATTTGTCTTTGAGTGTCTCTAAGTGGGTTTCGTACTAGGAGCCACCTATTAGTGAGTGAGTACATATGGCGATTAATTTTCTGCGTCTGGAATATTTCACTCAATATAATTGTTTCTAATCCCATCCATTTCCTGGAAATTCCATGAATTCATCAGTTTTCATGGCTGAGTAGTACTCCACTGTATAGATGTACCACAGTTTCCTTATCCACTCCTCAACTGTAGGACATTTGGGTTGATTCCATGACTTTGCTATTGTAAACAGTGCTGCTATGAACATGGTCGTGCTTGTGCTATCAAAGTGAATTTTTGCTGTTTGGAGGGTTATTCCCAAAAGTGGAATAGCAGGGTCATATGGCATTTCAATCTTTAACTGCCTTAAGAATTGCCAGACAGCTTGCCAGAGTGGCTGTATGAGCCTGCATTCCCAGCAGCAATGTAGAAGAGTTCCCCTCTCTCCACATCCTCTGCAGCATTTATTGTTGTTTGTATTGTAGATTTTTGCCATCCTCACTGGGTGAGATGATATCTCAGGGAAGTTTTGATTTGCATTTCCCTGATGGCTAAGGATATAGACCATTTTTTAAGATATTTGTTAGACATTTTAATTTCATTCCTGGTAAAGTTTATTATAAGTTCCAGGGCCATTTTTTAATTGGCCATTTGTTTCCTTAGTGTTTAGTTTTCTAAGTTCTTTGTGCACTCTAGATAATAGAGCTCTATCAGATATGTGATCAGTGAAGATTTTCTCCCATTCTGTGGTTGCCTTTAAGCTCGTGTTATATCTCTTTATCTGAACAGAAGCTCTTTAATTTCACCAGATCCCAACTATTGAGAGTTGTTAGCAGTGACTGGGCTATTGGATGTCTGTTTAGGAACTGTTGGCCTAGCTCAATCAGCTCAAGGGAGTTCCCCACCCTTTCAACTACGGTTTGTATATTCTCTGGCCTTATATCAAGGTCCTTGATCCATTTGGAATTAATTCTTGTACATGGGACCAGTTTTAATCTTCTGCATGTGGACATCCAGTTTTGCCAGCACCATTTGTTGAAGATACTCTTCTTTTTCCATTGGATTTTTTGGGCCCCTTTGTCAAAGACCAAATGGCTGTAATTATGTGGGCTTATATCTGGGTCTTCAACCCTTATCCATTGATCTGTGTGTCTATTTTGGAGCCAGTATCAGGCTGTTTTTATAACTATGGATTTGTAGTATAGACTAAGGTTTGGTGTGGTGATACCTCCAGCCGTGTTTTTGTTACTCAGGATTGTCTTTGCTATCCTGGGTCTTTTGTGCCTCCATATGAATTTTGAGATTATTTGGTCAACTTCTTTAAAGAATTGCTTTGGGATTTTAATTGGTATAGCATTGAATTTGTATATTGCCTTTGGTAGGATGATCATTTTTACAATGTTGATTCTGCCAGTCCAGGAACATGGGAGGTTTTTCCACCTTTTGGTGTGTTCTGCAATTTCTTTCTTTAGGGTTTTAGAGTTTTCATTGTGAAGGTCTTTTACCTCCTTGTTTAGGTTTATACCAAGGTATTTCTTTTTTTTAGGGGCTACAGTAAATGGGATTGTTTCTCTCAAGGCTTTTTCACTTCTTTCATTCTGGGCATATAGGAAGGCCTCTGATTTTTGCACATTTATTTTGTATCCTGCCACCCTGCTGAACTTCTCAATTAGTTCCAGGAGGTTCCTGGTGGAGTTTTTTGGATCACTCAGGTATAGTATCATGTCATCTGCAAATAGATAACTTGACTTCTTCCTGGCTGATTTGAATCCCTTTTATCTCCCTTTCCTGTCTTATGGCTTCAGCTAAGACTTCAAGTACAATATTGAAAAGAAGTGGTGAGAGTGGACAGCCTTGTCTAGTCCCTGATCAAAATGGGAATGCTTCAAGTTTTTCCCCATTGAGTATAATCCTTGCTGTTGGCTTATTGTATACAGCTTTTATTATATTGATAAAGGTTCCTTCCATTCCAACCTTCTCTAGGTTTTAAACATAAAGGCTGTTGGATCTTCTCAAAAGCTTTTTCTGCATCTATCAAAAGTATCATGTGGTCTTGGAGTTTGGACTGGTTTATATGGTGAATTACATTTATTGATTTGCGTATGATGAACCATCCTTGTGTGCCTGGGATAAAGTCTACTTGATGCCCATGGATGATCTTTTTGATATGTTTTTGAATCCGATTTGCTAAGACTTTATTGAGAATCTTTGCATCTGTGTTCATCAGTGAGATTGGCCTATAGTTTTCTTTTTTAAGGATATCTTTATTAGGTTTTGGGATTAAGACAATATTAGCTTTATAGAAGGAATTTGGTAGTGTTCCTTCCTTTGCTATTTGATGGAACAATTTAAGGAGTATTGGTGTTATTAACTCCTTAAATGTCTGGTAGAACTCTGTGCTGAATCCATTCGGTCTAGGACATTTTTTGGTTGGAAGATTTGAGATTACTTCCTCAATTTCCTTGTATGTTATAGGACTATTTAAATAAACACAACTTCCTGATTTAATTTAGGTAAGTTTTGTTTACTGAGGAATTCATTCATCTCTTTTGTGTGGTCAAATTTTAAAGAGTATAAGTTTTTGAAATATGACATTATAATTCTCTGGATTTCTTGGGTATCAATAGTGATAATTCATTTCCATTTCTAATTTTGTTAATTTGGAATTTCTCTCTCTTGCTTTTGGTTAATTTGGCTAGGCGTGTATTAATCTTAATGATTTTTTCAAAAAACCAGCTTTTTGACTGGTTGATTTTCTCTATCGTTTTCCTAATCTCGATTTCAGATATTTCTCCCCTTATTTTGCTAATCTCCTCCCTTCTACTGCTTTTGGGATCAGATTGCTCTAGTGTTTCTAAAGCTTTTAGGTGCATTGCTAAGTTATTTATTTCTGATATTTCCATTTTTTGGATGTAGGCATTAAGAGCTATGAACTTACCTCTTAGGACAGCTTTCATTGTGTCCCAGAGATTTTGGTAAGTTGTATTTTCATTATTTTTCACTTTCAGGAAATCTTGAATTTCCTTTTTAATTTCTTCCTGAATCCAATTCTCATTCAGCATCATAGTGTTAAGTTTCCAGAAGTTAGTGTATTTTCTGTTGTTTGTTGTGTTCTGTATGTCCAGCTTTAGGCCATGGTGGTCTGATAGGGCACAGGCTAGAATATCAACTTTCCTGTGTATGTGGAGCCATTTTGTAGAAAGTTCCGTGTGCTGCTGAGAAGAATGTGTATTCTTTGGTGCATGGATGAAAAGTTATATACAGATCTGTAAGGTCCATTTCAGTAAGGGTTTGATTAAGCTTCAAAGTGTCTCTGTTATGTTTTTTACCTGTAGATCTATCCCATGTTGAGAGGGCGGTATTGAAATCCCAAGAATTATCATTTTGGGATTGATTTCTCACTTTAGATGTTGTAGGGTTTGCTTAATAAATGTGGGAGGTTGTGAAGTCTTCCTGGTGAATTGTACCTGTGACTAAAATATAGTATCCATCTGTGACTCTTATGATTTTTTTTTTTGGTTTGAAGTCTACTTTGTCCTGATAGCATAATGGCTACCCCTGCCGGTTTTCTGCTTACAATAGCTTGTAGAATTGTTGACCAGCCTTTTATTTTTAAGATGTGTATATCTTTTGTGGTGAGATGAGTTTCCTGCAGGCAGCAGATTGATGGATTGTGATTTTTCATCCAAGTTTGTAATCTGTGTCTTTTGATCCGTGAGTTACTTGCATTAACATTTAGTGTTATAATGGAGAAACTATTTTTAATTTCACACATTTATTATGTTTAGTGGATTTGTACGTATATTGCTTCACTTGTAATGTTGTTATAATTCCCTTCTGTTCTCCCGGATATGCATGTTTTTTTCTTCATGCTTGAATATCATTTCTAGCATTTTTTAAAGGCCTGGTTTGGTGGACATGTATCCCTTCAAGTTGTCTTTGTGCTGGAAGATATTTCTTTCTCCATCAATTATGACAGATAGTTTTGTCGGGTATTTTAGCCTGGGTTGACATTTTTGCTCATTCAATACTTGAAGTATGTCTCTTCAAACTCTTCTTGCTTTTCCTGTTTCTATTGAGAAGTCATTTGTTATTTTAATAGGCTTACCTTTAAAAGTGACGTTTTTTTTCCCTTGATGGTCTCAGCATCATTTCTTTATCTTGAATGTGGAGTTTTTTTAACTATTATTTGCCCTTGGTGAGTTTCTATTCTGGTCATATCTGTTTGGGGTGCGGAATGCCTCTTGTATATGGATGGGGCTCTCTGTTTTTAGATGAGGAAAGTTTTCCTTGATGATCGTTTGAAAAATTTCCTCAGGTGTGGTATTTTGAGATTCTTGCTCTGGTATTCCATGAATACGCATGTTAGGCTTCTTCAGGGTGTCCCATAACTCTTGAATGTTTCTCTCGAGTATCTTTTTGGCTTTAACAACCTCTTCCATTGAGCTGATTAATACTTCCACTTTGTCTTCAAGATCTGAAATTCTGTTTTCTGCTTTGTTAGTTCTGCTATAAGACTCTCTATTGAGTTCTGTAAGATAACTTGTCTTCTAGTTCAGTTTTAAACTCTGCTTGAGTCTGTTTTAACTGCTCTATGCCTGCTTTTGTTTCTTGAACTGTTTTTCTCAACTCTTCAAGTGTCCATTTTTTCCTCTTCAAAGCGATTGATAGGGTTAGTTAATTCCTCCAGGATTTCCTCTTTCATAGTATTTAACATGGTAATGATCATGTTTTGAAAGTCATTATCCTGGGTCAGGCTTTCTTGGCCACTTTCCAGTGGATTTGTTCTGGTCGGTCTATCATTATGGGGTTAATTCCTACAGTGGGAGATTTGTTTACTTGGGTGTTGTTTCTCATGGATTTGTACTTTGACTTGGGCATCATAGTTTTAACTCTTCAGACCTTTCAATTTCTGTGCCTTTTTCACTGAACTGAATTATTTGGCCTGGGGTTCTGGGGTTGGGCGGGGGGTGGGGGGGGTGGAGGGTTGGAGTTTACCGGTGTCATGGTGAGTCCCAGCTGGACTGCGCAGTCCAGGGGGTGGCGGCAGCAGGGTGCTATTTAATCTGGGGGAGCTGGCTTGGCCGGAGTTGGGGAGGGTCACTCCCTGGCCCTGTGTGGTTCCAGCCTCGGCTGGCTGGTGGGAGGAGCTGGTTCCCTGGGCTGCCTGGGGTTCTGGGGGTAGGCGGGGGTGGAGCTTACCTGGGTCCCGGTGAGTCCCAGCTGGACTGTGTGGTTAGGGGGGACAGCGGCTGAGTGGGGAAAGGGCTTTCTCACTCTCTTGAACAAATGAATAGAATATTATTTAAAAGAGCAACAGATTCTTAATTCATCTAATGGTCCATATTCTGCAATTATAAAATTGAAAATCCTTAATTGGACTGTTTTCTTGAAAAGAAAAATCAATAGCATCATTTTAATGACTTTTTTAAGTCCTTTGTTTTACTGTTAATACACACTTTAAAATGTTATTTAAATATCCAGCTCATATTATAATTTCCATGGTGTCTTCATGAAAAAATTGGTATACCTCAAAATTTGAAACATAAAATATCCTTGGCTAATAAATTAAATTCTGTTAGTTGGTATACCCCAAAATTTGAAACATAAAATATCCTTGGCTAATAAATCAAATTCTATTAGTGTCTTTAGATACAAACTTACTTTCAATTGCTTATGCATTAATATTCTGACCATTTTATTGAGAAAAAAATTAGAGGCTTGTTACACCAATTGGCTACTGAACTCATTGTAAATGAGGGATTATATTCTAATTATTCTTTAAAAGATATAAGTACTTGTTCAGCATTTAAGTAATTGTACTAAAATACTTCAGTATAGTAAGAGATATAGATATATCTCTTATATAGATATATTCATAAAGATATGCATAGGTTGGAATGAAAATGTGTTAAGAGCAAAAAGGAAGAATGAAGGATGGCACTAACTGCTGAATCCTCACAGATGCAGAGAGAATCATTTTTAGATTTCTGGCTGCTCAGGATGGAGATCACAAAGCCCAAAATGCTGAGAAATAAGTACCAATACAGAATATATTTTATTCCATTTGTGAAGTCAGAACTGTATCATTTTAGTGCTTGATGTTATGCCAAGTGAGATATAATTTGTTTTTAGAAACCTATCTAATTATCAAAGTTCTAACTTGGAATGGCAATGTTTAGTATAATTTTCATTTTCTTTCTCCAAATTCTGTTTGGTGAATATGCAGGTTGATATATAAAGCAAACTTTCATTTTAGAGTACATATTTGATATAAATGAACACATATATTAATAAGTGGCCTAATATGTATATAATCTATTCCTGTAATATTCTTTGCATAATGTGCTAGACTTTCCAAATGATATATTTTCACAGGACTGAGTCCTTAATACTTGTGGTGCTGACAGTGCGCTGCACACAGCAGCAGTCTTGCATCTGCTCTCCATGCCCATCATTGCTCCACCATGGAAGTTTCATCTGTAGATGCTTAAGTACTTGTATTCTGTAGAGTCTTATCCTCAAAGTGCTTTGGAAATCTCAGGCAATATGTAACTGAGTTTGCAAGTAAAATCTAACATAACTTTAGAGATTGTGACAGTGAAGAAATTGAATATGGAGAAAAGATCTCATGTTTTTTATTCTTTTCATATCTGATGCCCTGTCCTGTCTTTGAAATGCATAATAGAACATTAAATTCAAATGTTAAGGTTTTATGCGGGTCAATTAATCAGAGCAGAATTTCATTGCAATTACTTTCCAGCTTCTATCAGGTTTACATATTTCAACATGTGCAGGAGAGTCTTAATGGCTTGTTGGACAGTTCCATGTGCACCAGAAAAGATTTTTAAGGAATTTTCAAAGAAATGATATATACTAGATGATAACAGACGGTTAACAATATTGATGTATTAGTGAAGAATAAAAATATATGTAGATGGCAGGTAGATAATAACCTGAAATAACAATAGGAATACTTCTGTACACAAATAGAGAGATGGGGAAAGAGAAAGCGAATTCAGAAAATAAGCTGACAAGAGGATTTCAGGAATTTGTCATAGTTAGATATGTGTGTCAACTTAATTGTTAAGTATTTGCATTTTAGGCACATTCTAGAGAATTACTAGCTGAGTTAACCCCAGTGCAAACTTATAGGAGATTGTCTAGTTGATGGGGAATGAGGAAGACCCAACCCATAACGGTGGGACTAGATCCTAGTCTGGTGAACAGAATATTGAGAGTTTCTTGGGGGAAATGAACAGGTTTCTGCACACTTGGCCAGACATGCTGGTCTGGCAAGTAAGGATCATCCCTCTCTCAGCTGTTATGTCAATATGGTGTACCAGTTTCCTCAGCCCTTGGTGTTGGAGTGGGCTCTCTCACTAAGCTGAACAAAGAACTGTAACCATACTATTTTAAGATGAAATAGATCCTTTATCCTCTTGACTGGTTCTTGTCATGATATTATCAACATCCATGCAAGCAAAGTGCAACAGAATTGTCCGTGTTTTGAGCATTTCAAGAAATGTACTAATCTCACACTTACTATTCACATTTCTAAAAACTACTTTATTTATTTATTTATTTATTTATTTATTTATTTATTTATTTATTTCCGCTCATACAAACTTAATAGGTACTCCAGTCCCCTCCCTCCCTCTAACTCTCCCTGGACTCCCTAGTTCCTTCTCCCCTTTTCCCCTTTCTTTCCTCCTTCCTCCCTCCCTATCTCCTAGTGCCTCCTCCCCCATCCCTGGAACGTCCTTTAATGTGTATGTCAAATTTTCCTCTGGGAGCAAATACTATTCACATTTTTGGCAAATATTTAAACTCAAAAGCTTAACTAACTTAAGCAGACTGTTCAGTGGATGAAAAGAAAATCTGGGAAAATGAGCATATATATTTTTGTTTTCAAACTTTATTTAAATGTGATCTTCAAATGTGAGTGGAAGTTAAAACACATAAGCAAATTTAAAAATATGAAAATCCTTGCTCTGTGCAAGACTTTTGAAAAAGAACTTTAAAATTATGTTCTGGTCACTGATGCATTGCCCAAATTTCTCATGTAATCCTGATGTGCAAAGTTGAAAACAGTCTCATTCATTACAATATTATTGTATGATTCAATCTTAAAGGTATCACAAAGTATGTATTAGGTCCAATCACATATATAAAGTAGGTTAAAACCCATAAAGTTTGTGCAGGAGTTTTATCTTTATTCATTATTTAATATTAAACACAATTTATTATTGGAATTAATACATCAATAAGAAATATTAATTGGCCTAATTATATCCCCTTTTATATTAAATATTTCTCAAATGATTTAATTTAAATAACTACTGATACTAATTTTGGCCATATAAATATTAAGTTGCTATACTTCATGAATTTATGAAAAAAATCATTGAGTTAAATTTTTTTCCACAAATTTTACAATTTAGTCATTTCACATACATACACAAATCACATTTATATTTTCCATAAGATTCCTCCTCACTTCCTTGAGAATCTGGTATACATTTTACATACTTTTCTGTTATGAGATTTACATGAAAAAATCATTCTAAATACTTTCTATGAAGATGTCCCTCCAACTAAACTGTATTAGTATCTATACTGACTTAGCATTTTTAAAGGGATTTGAAGATCACACAAACTGTGGGGAATGCATTTCCCTTATTCCTCCCAGTTTAATCCCTCCACCAATACTATTTTCTTGGGTACTTATACCTAGTTTCAAGTATTATTAATTTTTCCAGCTTTTCCTTTTGACTTTAAAGGCATAATTTATTTTGTGTGTTTGGTATTTCAGGTTTAACACTTTCCTAACATAGGCGACAGAGTTATGATCCAAAGTAATGCTTCCTAAAGCGGAGTTACTCTTGACATATACAGAAGTAAATTTTAGTTTACTGCTTTAATCTACCAAAAATTTTAAAATCACATTAGTAATTATGAGCTTGAGGCATTAAAACATCTTAATATTGACCTTAGTTCTATTATGATGAATTTAGAATTCATGACAACATCTAACAAACTCTAATGTGAAATTTCACTGCTGCAAAATGACCCCTGTGCCT
The DNA here is from genome assembly GCA_023101885.1 of Typhlomys cinereus. Taxonomy (NCBI): domain Eukaryota; kingdom Metazoa; phylum Chordata; class Mammalia; order Rodentia; family Platacanthomyidae; genus Typhlomys; species Typhlomys cinereus. The sequence continues at coordinate 1,301,819 of JALPQD010000154.1, forward strand.
TTAACTGAGACAATTTCAAGTCGTATTTTGCATCCCCTGGAGTATATATAAATGCATTCATTAAATGTAACTTTATTAAAATGGTCAGACACATTAAAGTGTTCAGCTCATAGGGCCTGCCTGGTTTAAGAATTTCCTAGAATGAGATTACATCCTGGTCTTAGATTTTCTTTCAAAATATAGAAAATTCCACTTCCTGTACTCAATATTTAGATATAACTTTCAAATCAAGAAATTACATTGTGTGGCACATGAATAATCCTATGATGTTTTTCCATAGATCATTTTGTTTGTAGATAACCAATAAATCTAAATTATAAGACATAAATAATCAAATGAATATTAAAAGAACAAAATTCCCCCCCATCCCCAGGAGCATCCTTTTGTGTGAATGCCAAACTTCCCTCTGAGTCTTCCACCCTAGTATGGGTTCAGGACTCAGTGGCATAGCTTGTAACCCCTACATGGGATCCTTGTTAGCATGGGGACTTAGTATTGCTATTGAATCCCTTGCTTCAGAAGATCCTATTGCCTGGAGCCTTCTGTCCTATGATTCATGCTGGACTTTGGGGTGGGGGTCGTTGACATGTCAGTCATTGTGCAGGTCAGCAAAGTCCAATTCTGGCTGCTGCATCCTTAACTTGCATATTGTTGGTCCTCCCCATCTTTAGGCTCTTACAATCTTGCAGCTCCCTCTTCCCCAAGGTTCCCTGGGCTTTAGGATGGGGAGAGATTTGGCTGGTCTGGTTCCAGGTGAATAATGTAGGGTCTTTTGTGTTCAATATTATGATTTGTTGTTTTCATTTTTACTTTTCCTGAACTGCCCTTGGCTGCATCCTCATTGATATTTGAGGTCACTTCCTAACCAAAGGTAAAAGAATGTTAAATAAAGATCTTAATAGAAGAGGGGACTCAAAGGTAGATTGAATAGGAGTAGGGTCCAGCATTGGGGGGGATTATCAGTGTCCCATTTGCAGGATGGTTACCATCTATCTGCCAGTCTAATCTTATATTGTCCCTGATTGGTGAGATCAAACCTGTTCAGTCCTAACTGACCAGGAAGGCAAGTCAGAGTGAGCTGCACCAGGTGCCTCACTACTTACATGTAATACCTGACCTTGGCCTATTTTCTCTACAGAAGCATCCTCTATTTGAGGTCTTCCTTCCCCATCTCTCCTGTTTATAATCCTTTGCAATTACAGTGCTTATTGTAGAGAGTTACCTTTGAATATATCATAAAGTGGGTTTGGAACTAGGATCCACTTATTAGGGAGCACATACCGTGTCTAACGTACTGTGTCTGAGATATTTCACTCAATCTAATTTTTTCTTGAGGTCTTCCTTCCCCATCTCTCCTGTTTATAATCCTTTGCAATTACAGTGCTTATTGTAGAGAGTTACCTTTGAATATATCATAAAGTGGGTTTGGAACTAGGATCCACTTATTAGGGAGCACATACCGTGTCTAACGTACTGTGTCTGAGATATTTCACTCAATCTAATTTTTTCTAATTCCATATATTCCCAAAAAATTCATCATTTTTGGTGGTTGAGTATATTCCATTGTATAAATGTACCATTTTTTCTTTATCCATTTGTCAAATTTTGGGCATTTGAGTTGATTCCATTATTTTGCTATTATATATATGTTTTAATGAACATGGTTTTGCTCTTGTGATGGTAATGAATTTCTGCATTATGAGAGATCATTCCCAATAGTGGTATAGCAGGGTCATATGGTATTTCAATCTTAAACATTTTTAGAAATTGCCATACTTATCACCAGAGTGGTGGTATCAGCCTGCATTCCCATCAGCAATGTATGAGAGTTCTTTTTTCTCCACATCTCTTCCAGCATTTAGTGTTGTTTACATTGTGAATTTGGATTGGTATAGCATTGAATTTGTGTATTGCTTTTGGTAGGATGGTCACTTTTATGATGTTGATTCTGCTAATCCAAGAGCATGGGAGGAGTTTCCATTTTCTCATGTCTTCTGTAATTTATTTAAAGTTTTAAAGTTTTCATTATAAAGATCTCTCCCTTCTTTGGTTAGATTTATATTTATTTTTTTTTAGGGGCTATAGTCAGTGGGATTGTTTCTATTAGGATTTTTTCATTTTTTTCGACCTTAGTATATAGGAATACCACTGGTTTTTGTTCATTTATTTTGTATCCTGCCACTCTGCTGAACTTCTGTATTAGTTCCAGGAGTTTCCTGGTGCAGGATTTCTCAGGTGTACGATCATGTCATCTGCAAAGAGATTTCTTGACTTCATTCTTGCCAATCTGAATCCCTTTTATCTCTTTCTTGTCTTATGACTGTAGCTAGGACTTCAAGTACAATATTGCATAGAAGTGGTGAGAATGGACAGCCTTGTCTAGTTCCTGATTGAAGCAGGAATGCTTCAAGATTTACCCCATTGAGTATAATCCTTGCTATTGGTTTGTTGTGTACAGATTTTATTATGTTGATATAAGTTCTTTCCATTCCAAGTGTCTCTAGAGTTTTGATCGTGAAAGAATGTTGGAGCTTTTTCTGCATCTATCAAGAGTATCATGTGGTTTTAGACTTTGGATTGGTTTATATATGGATTACATTTATTGATTTGTGTATGTTGACAACCTTGTGTGCCTGGGATAAATCCTATTTGATCACAGTGAATAATCTTTTTGATATGTTTTCAAATCTGATTTGCTAAGTTTTTGTTGAGAATCTTTGTGTCTATCTGTGCTCATCAAAGAGATTGACCTATATTTTTCTTTTTTAAGTATATCTTTATGAGGTTTGGGGATTAATATATTTGCTAGAATTTGGTAGCATTCCTTCCTTCACTATTTTATGGAATAGTTTAAGGTGTAGTGGTATTTCTTGTTAAAAGGACATTTTGATTTAATGTTTTAATAGGATACATCAAGTTAAAAGTATATCATTCTATTGCATGACTCTACGGAGTTAACGTTTTTCAAGTTAAAATAATTTTAGAAGTCACATGTTGCAATGCAGTTGATGTTTCAGTAAGATTTCAAGAAATTAGTTGTTCTGCTTTGATCTGTTTATTCATTTAAGCTGTGCTTGGAAAACTTTGTTTCCTTTTTAAATGAATTTGTCCTCATTCTTTTTTTTTCTATCTTAAAAAAATGAATTGGTCTCATTTTACATCTTCTGAAAGCAATTGATGAAAAGTTATCTTGGTTTAACTTGCACGGTATCCAACTCTTAATATATTATGATGCTATTGCCTTGGCAAATGAAGCATACATTTCATTTTGCCAGAGATTATTTTGGTGACTTTGCATGTCATATGATGCACACGTTACAGGAAACTTTTGCTCTGTCAAAAATACGTAGTTTGAGGACTGGAGCGATGTCTCAGGAGTTAAGACACTGCCTTGTAAACATAAGGTCTTGAGTTCAGATCCTAGACCCACTTAAAAACGCCAGGCAGAAATGACCAGGGCTTGTGTTTCGGACTCTGATGGGTGGAGCCTGGAAAAATCCCAGAGTGGAACAACAAGGAGATAGAAACAATCCAGGTTGATTCCAGAAGTTGCCCTTCGTCCCCCACAGGAACACACAATGCCCTCGGTTCACATATGCTAAATAAATAAATGAATAAATAAACAAATAGTTTAAAAATGCGTAATTTGAGCAATGACTTTTAAGATTACACATGTTTTTAGCAGGCACTTGAGAAGAAATGGCTTTTGAAAAAGATGTGTTGAAAATCTCAAGTATCTAAGAAGAGAACTTGAAAAGCAGTGGCTAAGCACCTGTTTGACTATTGTTTAAAACATTCCTTTAGACTTACTGAATAATCTTACAGAATAATGTATAATAATAATAGACTTACTGAATAACACAGATACTTTCAGTTTGCATTTTTCACCTTATTCCACATGGCACGGAGGATCCACAGAGCATGGGAACTTTCAGTTGGAAGGGAGCAGAGGATACTGTCATTTAATCAATGATAAACACCTGCTACCACACAAATTTCCTTTTTTTCTGACAGCACCATTCTTTAACTATTATAGTGAATTAAATCCCTTGAATTAAAGTACATTTCAAATATTCAAGATATGTAATAAACTTAAAAGAAAACATGAGAAAAAAGGTAAAATGTCTATGAAAGGCCTTCACTAAAGTGAATATACAGAAGGAAAAGCAAGATCTCTATTGCAAGCATTATTTGAAAGCATTACAGTAACATTTCTGCCTAGTTCTGAAGATCTGAGAGAGTGCTGCTGCAATTCGCTATTCTCACTCATACTAATTTCCTCCCCATTTATAATTGCCATTCTTTTTCCAGCAGGGATGTCGTAGCTACATGTTTAAGTGTCTGTGAATGCTGTCAGTGTGCAGTCATGCAATGAAGAGCCTCTTAAAAGGGTCAGTGGCTACAGTTTTATTTAACAATTCTGCTGGCTGAATGTGATGTTATAGAAGTCATACAGGGGAAAAGATAGAAGACAGATGCTATTTCTTGCAAGAATTAGCTATGCTACAACTGCTCAAAGTGACTTCAAAACTATCTAAAGGGCAATGGGTAACAAGGAGTAATTATAGATTAAAATGGCCTATATCATACTGTCATAATGAATGTGCCAGTGGGTAAAATATATAAAAAGTAATACTCCTGCCAAGATGGCAAATGCATTGGTTTTTATCTTAAGGTATAGCTCCTGGGAGAAATTTTTAGCAGAATATGGAAATAATTTTTCAAGTTAACAAACTGAAACCCTACGATAGGTATTTCATCATTTTTGTAGAAAGGTGGACGTCCATTAGGCACTACTTGTTAGTTTCTTCCTTTTTGTCTAAAACTTGGAATCACGACTTAGATAAAATTGTTTTATAAAACTTGTACAAAAAATAGGGGCTGGAGAGGTGGCTCAGGGTTTAAGCCTCCGCCTTGCAGGCGTAAGGTCCTGAGTTCGGATCCCAGAGCCCGCTTATAGACGCCAGGCAGAAGCGGGGGCGGCCTGCGCTTCTGGTCCTGGTAGGGCGGAGCCTGTGAATCACAGGGCAGAAGGAGGTGGAGGTGTCCATGGTGGTTCGCGAGTTCGTCCGTGGTTCTACACATACACAGACACACACACACGCGCGCAAACATACACATGCACATGCGCACAGTTGAACAAATAATAATAATAAAAAATTTAAAAAAACTTGTACAAAAAATAAAGACCACCATTTGCTGCTGACTATAAAATGGCTACAAATCTCTATCACTACTTATGACTCTTTCAACAAAGCACTGCAATGCAATACATCTGTCTTTCTGCTTTGTTTTGAAAATAGAACATCAACATCCTTAGTATTAGTTGGCACTTGAAAATGGTTTATACATTAATATTTTATTTCCACTGAGGTTGGACCCATGACAAACCCTCTCATGCCACACCTACATAGTTTACTGAAAGTTCAGTTGAAATAGAAAAGCATTATGTCCATACCTTGAAATTTTCTATCATGATGTGCCAACCTTGATGAAATGTATGCAGAACTACCAGCATGATTAGGTAAATTTGATAGCTTTGTCTTGGCAATAAAACTGGAGACATTCATTAAGTAGTACAAAGTAACATTGATAGAATTACCCACTGATCAATGAACAAACCATACATCTATTACCTTATGATAGGTATTCAGTACTTCTTCATTTGTGCTCAAATTTAAAAACAAATATTTTTCATTTATCTTTACATAATAGCCATTTTATTTTTGATAGTTGGTATTTTCGTGACTAATAAATATGAATTTATATAACTTCTGACCCAAATAACTAAGTAGGAAAGGGATTAATTGGTTTGTAATTCTAGAAATCAGTCCATCATTGTAGGGAATTTAGCAGCAACAGGAGCTTGAAGCAGCTGGCTATATAATAATCACAGCAAGACCAGAAAATAATCAATCTTTTGCAGTTTTGCTGAAGATTGATTATTTTCTGGGAAGCTCAGGGACATTTGCGGAAGAGGGGGCGGTAAGATTGTAAGAGCAAAAGGATGGGAGGAGCAATGATTTGCAAGATTCTCTACACTAGTTAGGGCCGAAGCAATCATAATTGGACTTTGCATGCCCTGCACAATGTCCAACACACTATTGACCTCACAAAGTCTAGCATCTGCTAAAGGCATCAAGATCCTTGGGGGCAAGGGATTGACAGCCACAGTAGTGTTCCTATGCTTAAGGGGAACACGAGAAAGGGTTCAGGGAAATGCCACTGGGTCCTTGTACGTCATCAGAGAGGAGGACCCAGAGGAGAGTCAGGCATACACAATAAAGGACTCTCTGGGAATTGGGGGGGAGGCACTGGGGGATGGGGAGGGAGGGGAGAGGGAACAGGGGGTTGGGGGGAGGAGGAGGGAGGGAGGGAACTGATCTACCTATTAAGTTTGTATGAGCGGAAATAATAAAAAATGTAGAAAAAAAAAAAGAAACCGGAAAAAAAAGAAAATAATCAATCATTGAATGAATACTCTATTGAGTGATTGCTTACTTGGCTCCTCCGTTCATCTCTATACAGTTCTGGACTTCCTGTCTGGGGAATTGTGGCATTTACAATAGGTTGGGAATCCCAATATAAAAGATTTTAATTAAGATGATTCCTTACAGGTAAACCAGAGACCTATTTCAAAGATGCCATGTTGACAATGTGTATCAGTCATCAGTACAATAACACACACACACACACACACACACACATGGATAGACACATATATAATATACACTCATGATTTTATGATTTTAGTATAAAGATAAAAGTAAGAGGCTTGTCAATAGTATACATGATAAACTAAAACCTATAGCACATAAAGGATGAACCTGATTAAAAGCAGAATTTATATGTAAACTGCTTAGGAAAGTCTACTCCTGCTTTTTGGGCAAATAAGGTATTTTTAAGGAACAAATAACATATAAGGTACTATTTTCTCTGTGGTTTCTTTGGAACAGACTTGTGAATTATTATAATTTTTAAACTTCATGTTAAAACTTGCAGAATGACTCTCATGGGACTCACTTAAAGGGACGAGTAAAAGTAATTATATTGGTTTATTACATGTGCTCTTGGTATATGCTTTTTTAAATAAAGTATATGAATGACTCCAAGATAAATTCTGTCAAGCAACTTGACAAAAGGATCAATTTTCACCATTTGTGCTCAAACCACAATTGCTGAAGTATAGTTTAAAATAAATTCATGTAAGATCAGAGAGGTACAATGACAGTCTACTATAAAGCTAAAGATTTAGAGGCACTAATGACAGAACTTTGGAGTGTGAATTTATTAATTAGGTAAACATCTTATTCAGCTAAAACTTTATTCTATAGAATGAAAGCTATGTTCACCTGCATTGTTGCTGATAAAATCATGACAAAGCAGCTTAAGAGAAAACGAGACTCTTTTCTCTCTCAGGATTCCTGGTTACAGTTGCTAATCCTGGTTGGCATTAGAGCTCATAGCAACAGCAGAGACCAAGCCAATAGATAATCATCTTCTCATAACAGCTGAGAGAAGGAAAATCCTTACTTACCAGACAAGCATGTCTGACCAAGTATCAGAGAAGTATGCCAATTTTTACAAACAGTCCCGTTCATTTTATTCACTTGTCCAGGGGCTAGTCCCACTCACCATGTGCTGACACTTCGCCATTTACTAGACAATCTCCTTCAGACTCACTCTGGAGTTGACTACTAATTCTCTACAAAAGTGTGCAGAGCTCAAACCCTCAATCATCAAGTTCGCACTTATACAGTTATGACAATAGGAAAAGTAAATCCCATAAGGAGATAACAAGGGTGTCCGTAAGTCATGCATAGTATGTACACATAAAAATGCTCTGATATATTCTGTGCCACTAAGCATGATGTTTATAATAATCCACTGAAAGACAAACAAATGTCTGCAGTCATTGCTTCTTGATGACTTAATATAATAATTGTCAATTTTAGCTATGCTTCCACACAGCTATTCCATACTGGGGAGAATGTTCTCTGTGCTCCACTCTGAGTTACATCTCCATGTTTTATTTTTGCACTTCCTTTAAATCATCTTTAAGAAGAACAGAATCATTATGAACTTAGTACCTTGAAAGATTTGTTTGCCTATAAATATCTTCCTATATAAGAAAAGATTCTCAAATTCATAAAAAAATTAAGGGATAATCAAGATATGTCCATTTTTAGATGCTTCCAAGTGAGCTCTATCAGTTATTGGCAAAATAGTATCACAAACTAAATAATTATTAAAATGGATCATGAATGGCTGGCTTCACATTTGTAAACTGATATATACATACAAATATATGTCCTGCAAGTCTTGAGAGGATGAAGTGCTAGAATTCAATACTGGATTCAGAGGTGAGTGAAATAGCATCTGCTGAGGTGTTGGTTTCCTATAAGAAATGCTTCCACAGAATGTTTACCAGATTTCTGCATCTAGTGATCCAAACACTTGTGTCTCCTGAGAGAAATTCTCAGTATAAGAAATGTTCAATTTATCGGATCTTGCATCTTTCTTCCCCTGAGAACCAACAGTAGAAAAGCTCGGCATGTATTTAACATAAGAAATAGCTTCAGGGAAACCAACAGGGAGAGGTGATCTTTGGTGTAAAGACAATTTTGCTGTTATGAGTTAATTTTTAACTTGGTTCTAATTTAAAATGCAAACTCAAAAAGTGCAGCTGAAAATGTAGCTAATCCTTTGGTATAGCCTTCTATTATTTTTTTCTGAAACCAACACTTTTTTTTTCTATTCTTTTCCTGCTAAAAAGTCTACACATTAATAAAATGAAGTTTTTTGTTGATTATGATATTTTTCCTCAGATGCTAATGTGCTTTAATTATACAAAAGAAAAACCCACAGTGATGCATAATAGTATAACACGTAGTAAATACTTAAAAAGTTTTATTATTGTTGTCATTCTTATTGATGTTGCAAAATGGAATTACATACTATCACTGAGGCAGAATGCATGGAAGTTCTCTACTTTGCACATAGCTGAGGTGAATCTACTTGGATCAAAGGAAAATAAGTATTATTATCAATATGACTGTATTGATCAAATTATGTAATATTGAAAGGTTATATTATTAGTTCAGGATAAAATAATATCATGAGCCATGAACCATGATGTTTCAATAACTTCAAACTGCTATAATTCATATTCAGTATATGAATGGGGTATTGAAATAGATTGACTTAGATTGGTACCTGACCAACAGTGGCAATAAAATTGTCTTTAGCTTCACTCAGAAAATTTGAAGAATTGTGTTGAAAACAGAATTCCAAATTTAAGGATAATGCACTACCAGCCTATTTGAATATCTTTTCCTGCACAAATATGTTCAAGTTATGTACTCAAGAGCAGCAGGCAGTGCATTATTAATATACCCTTGCTAGTGCTCAGTACCCTTCTTCCATTCTTACATGTTTCAGAACTACTGAATGGTCACACCCATAATAGAGATTGGTCTTTCCAAATCAGGTATGGTAATGGGGATAATCACCCACAGGTATGCCCAAAGGTACATTTCCCTAGAAATATTAGAAGGTACCAAGTTTGCAATTGAGATTAATCATCATAAATCTATTCCTTGTCAATTTGAAACCCAAACATCACTTTTTAATTTTTTTTTAATTTTTTTATTTATTCAACTGTGCGCATGTGCGTGTGTATGTGTGCGCGCGTGTGTGTCTGTGTATGTGTAGAACCACGGACGAATTCGAGAACCACCATGGACGCCTCCACCTCCTTCTGCCCCGGGATTCACAGGCTCCGCCCTACCAGGACCGGAAACGCAGGCCGCCCCCCGCTTCCACCTGGCGTCTATACGTGGGATCTGGGATCCGAACTCAGGACCTTCCGCCTGCAAGGCGGAGGCTTAACCCCTGAGCCACCTCTCCAGCCCCTTAATTTATTTTTAATTAAGAATTATTTATATAAAAACAAAATGATTTTATGTCCATGCTTCATCTCCTTCCCTTCCCACCCCTTCACATATCTGTCCCTGTCCTTCTGGCTTTCATGTTGCTCTGCATGTGTAGATCACAGGGCGCCTTTCAGGATGCCTGTGCTAGTAAGGCACTAAGCCTCTGCGATAGTATAAGTGGCCTTTCATTGGGTAATCTCACAGGTGGGGAAACTCCCCTTCACATGTCTGTGACCTGCCCTTAGAGTTTCCACTGAGTTCCTTCGGAGTAGTTGTTCCTTTGGAGATATTCTTTCTGAAATGCCATTAACTGTAGCTATTCCTTCTGAGATATTCTCCATGATTCATGGGCAATGTTGATATATCAGCTATTGTGTAAATCTCATTACTTTTAAACCATAACCTCATAAGAGTGTAATAAGGTGCATTTAATTCAATGTTAAAAATCCTTGTAGTTATGAGCAATTTCAAGTTTAAATTTTCAAAATCTCTTTAAAGAGATTTTGAAAACCTATATAATCCAAGATAGTTACTTTCAGCATGCAACAGTACTGAGTAAACATTACCATTCAAGAAAAGAAATAATTATGTCATTACAAGGAATGAACATGTCAAAATAAAATAGCTAATACCAAATCCTAGTATTCCACATCAAGCATCTGGAACTCCTCATGTAAGCAACCAGGGTCCAGAATTATACTAAATTTACATCCCAGCCCCTTTAGTTCCACTTGTCACAGCTTACATCACTCTGTCTTCAATTTTCTCTGCTAGTCCAGACTTACAGCTCTCCTTTTTTTAGGCTTACCACAACATCACACAATTGCCTATCAGGGTCTCTTTGCATGTATTTCAGCTTTGCACTAGTGTCCCACCTTAGCTATTCTTCTGTGATCTACTTCTTCATTCCTGTCTTCAAAACTGGCATTATGTGGATGAACTTCCAAAGTCTGCTACCTGCTGGTAATGCAACTTGACCCTATTGGACCATAGCGACATAAGCCTTCTCCATACGGACACTTACAAACACTTCTCTAGGTAGCAGCTTTAGAAAAGCATTGTCATTTTCCACTCTCATGTCAGTATGGTATTATAACTATTCTGGATATATTGATTCTGTTTCATGTATCTGGTGTTTTTTCTAGCTCAAATTTTGAGCTCTTATACATTCCTCCCACAAAGAGTTCCAAAATCCTAAAAGGTATGTGGTTAGGTTTATCATAGCAATGATACCACATTCAGTAACATGGTCTATGTGAATTTCATTTCCTGCTGCTCTGATAAATAAGGCAATTTAAGAGGAAAAGAGTTTATTTTGCTTACAGTTTCTGATTATGGTCCATCACGACAAGGAAGTAATAGCAGAAGATAGAAGTAATAGCAGAAGGAGCTTGAGTTAGGTTCCTTTACTCCACTAACAGTTAAAAGCAGAGGGTGATGAGTTGATGTCTGCTAGTATTCAACTGCCTTTCTGCATTTCATGTAGTCTTAGATCACTTATCTATGGGGGTATTCCAGTCACAGATGACTTTTCCTACAGCACTTAGATTAATCGAGTGTTGTAACTACTACTTTTCCAGAGGACTCTAAACATTGTAATCAGCCATCATTCTCTCGTCAATATACATTAACAAGTTCCACTATTTCATGGTAAACTACCTTCTTTTACAAGAGCCATGCAATCTGAAACAATAACAACAACAAATTCTGTCAAGTAGGTCAATAGAAAACTGCTCAATAATCAAGCAAGATTTTGTTTACTGGAAAATAAGTTTCTTAGTTAAAATAAATATGTACTATATTCTTGTGGTAATAAAGTGAATGTTACAAACCCAACAGTTATCCTCAATGCTGTTTTGTAAAATTATGTGGAAGAATAGATCAAACAAAGTGACAGAAGATGTGAGAAAAATCAATATAAATCAAATATAAAACTCCAATGGAAACTATCACTGCTTAAGGTGTTTAATTGAAAATTGATGAGTGAATCACAATGAATACCAAATTTTTAACTTTAAAAAATTAAAAAAGATATATATAATTATATAGATATATTGTAGCTATGATTAAGCAGAAAGAAAATTGTGTAAAAGTTATTCAATACTAATGTATTACTTGACATCTGTTTTAATATAATTTCTGCTTCCTTTGCTTATTGTTTTTCATACATTTCTTCATGATAATTCATTTGACAATGAAAAGAATAAGTTTTACAAAAGGGAATAATTCTTAAATATAAACTGTGTTCTATGCGTGGAGATAACCATTTACAAAATAGCTATATCTAATCATGAAAAATTCTGCAAGTTTACAATTACTAATCTGTATGTGTGAGAGATTATGGTCTGAAGAAATTAAACAAGCCTCATAAATTTCAGATCTTATGAAGCTTAGGTTTAAACATGACATAGACTACTAAGAATTAAAATACAAAACAAGTTATTATGAACTTATAACAATTTTGAAAGAGTCATAGAATCTTTCTTCCAGTAATGTAAAGAATGATGGGGAAGATAGTGGAATCTGGCTTTTTCTTAGAAAGATATTTGAGTTTTCAGATAAGAAATAACAGATTAAGCTTCAATGGTGGTAGAAAATATTAAAATTTTAATTAATCAAAATTTAATTAATGAAAAGAGCAATTGACAAGATAAAAGACTTCATTATTGTTATGTGCTTCTATTCTACTTTGAAGAAGAATCCCATGGCATTTCTACAATCATCAGTACAAGGCAGCAATTATCTCACAATTATGCACAGATAAAACTTTCATGATGATGAATGTTATACTACTAGAGTCCACCTTGGTTGGTATGTGTTTTGTTATGTTGTGTGTGTGTGTGTGTGTGCACACGTGTGCGTGGGTTTCTGTAACTCTTGTATTTGTATAATTTAAAGAGGCTTTGGAACTTCTGTTGTCTTTTGAGGGAAGTTAATAGCAGGAGCTCATTATGCTCAATTTTAATTCTTTTTCATCATTTCATGTCACTCCACTTTCTGCTATGAAATAGAGGAATCATAAAACTATTGTCCATGTGATTTTTGCAACAATCTATACCCATATGACTGGCAAAGATCTCATCAAATAGTCAGTTTTTCGTGTCACTTCATCCTGAAGATACTAGTTCAAAAATTTGTTTCTATTTGAGATTAGCATACATTTCTGGAAGCTTTTACAGGGACAAAACTGATTTGTTGCATATTTTGATGTTTAAATTATGATTAAGTGCTTCCCTAAAGCTGAATCAGGACAGATGCATGTGAGGAATACAACAAAAACAGAGACAGATGGTGAAACACATGTATCAAATCTTAATTCATCTTTTTTCATGTGAGACAATTACGTAGTACATACACTATGCTTTACTGATTTCTTAGAACATGCTTATTCGCTAAGAGAGAAACAAATTGCTTTCTGAAGTGTGCACACTTACAAAGATAAGGTTTTTCTATTACATTTATAAATAAAACAAACATATACATTACATTCATATAGTTTGTGTAAAGCAATGTACTTACTGATCTTAGGCTAATAAAGACAAGAGATAAATACAGTAAGTTAAAGATAAATTCATGTATTAAACAAAAGTGAAATATTTCTCTTAGACCACAAAGAATTTATGTATTATTCTCATAACTTTGGTCCATTCACATGAAAATATCGCTTTTGCTTTTCATTATGACAGAACATTTAATTATATGCATTTGAAGAAGAAATTTAGATACAATGTAAGTTTGGCTTTACATATAAAAAAGAACTAAAATGTGTATACATAGAAAAACACAGGTGTTTAAATGTTTTCTGAAAATTGAAGATCCAAAGGGATTTTAACTTGGATTATTTAGAATGACAAACTGAACTAACTAATTTCTTACCTCTCCCTTTGCTTTTTATTATGTTATTAAATGATATCACTGACAAATCTGCTCACCAAATCATCTTCTAGTCCCTAGATAATGAGTCTTCTTCTTCAATTTGCTATCCAGTCTTTCATGTTCTACAGTATAAATTAAAACTTGGATTTGGCAAGTCATATTTATAAGTCAGTCACTGGTACGATGAAACAGAAAGATTGCCATGAGTTTGAGGACAATCTGGACTACAGAGCAATTGAATACATAGCAACTCCATGTCAATTAATTAATATAACATATTCAATTTTTTATTATAAATATATTACCTGAACAATAAACATTTGGTATTTTCATGAGTATTATAAAGTATATGAAAACAAGAATTTCTGCATAATTTCCAACTCTTGATACTATTAATTTCTATTTTGTCAAATAAGGTAGAGAGACAAAAAGCAAACCATAAATCACAACTAAATTCTGTGTAGGGATTTAGTCAGTGGTCTCAAAATTGTAAAGGATTTCTTAAACACATGTTATGACACAGTATCTTTGGCTTTGATTCTACAGAATTGTATCAGCAACTATGAATATAATCTGTAAGAAGAGTAACATATAATTATAAAATCATGTAAACAGACTAAGGCAAGAGACTAATATATATATTCTTTTGGAGTCTAAAGGAAATATTTCACTTTTTGTCAAATATATGAATTTCTCATTAACTTACTCTACTTATCTCTTGTTTTTATTAGCCTAAGATCAATAACTGCTTTGCTTTACATAAACTGTAAAAGCTATCAGTTAGTAAACATATTAATAGATTATTAGAAAATATTCCTCTTAAATTCCAATTAAATTGTTTTAATTCATTTTTTCCTAAATTATTATCAATTTAGTTTTTAAGAAAAATAAAATATAAAGAAGTCTTTCTGTTGACCTAATATAGATGGTTCAATTATTAAATGGTTAAATTATTAAATTTATTTAATTATTAAAATGTTATAAATATTAACTTATTAAAATAATTTTAAATTATTAAAATATTTTATCATTTATTTCATTATATTTACTTTTTTCCTAGTCATACAAGCTTAATAGGTGCCCCAGTCTCTTCCACCCCTTCCCAGTCCCCCTTGCACCCTCCCCCTTTTTCCCCTTCCTTTCACCCCATCCCTCTCTTTCTCCCAGTGCCCCCCCCTTCCATCCACTCCCATTCCCTGGAGCATCCTTTAGTGTGAATGTCAAACTTCCTTCTGAGTCCTCCACTTTAGTGAGGTGTAAGGACTCAGTGACAGTGCCCAGAGTCCTTTCTTGGGTTCCCCTTTAGTATGGGAACACTATTGTGACTGTTAATCCTTTGCCTATTAGGTTCCTAGTGCCTGTGATCCATGCTAAATTTTGGGAGGTCATTGACATGTCAGTCACTGGGCAGGTCATGCAAAGTCCGATTATGGCTACTGTGCCCCCGACTATCTTGCGTCTTGTTGCTCCTTCCCATCTTTAGGCTCTTACAAACTTACCACCCCTTCTTTCACAAATTTCCTTGAACTTTAGGATGGGGAGAGATTTGGCTGGTCTGATTCTAGGTGATTAATGTAACGTTTCTATGTTCTGATATATGGTTTGTTGTTGTTTTCAGTTTTACTGTTCCTGCACCGCCCTTGGCTCCATCCTGATTGATATTAGAGGTCACCAGAGATAAAAGACTGTTTAAATGAAATCTCCCTGTAAGAGTAGATTCAAAGATAGATGAAATAGGAATAAGAGACCACAGTAATGGAGGGTCAGTCTCCCATTTGCAGAATACTTACCATCTATCTGCCAGACTCTATACCTTCCCTGACTGGTTCCAATATAGTAGCCAGTCCTTTTCTGCTGTCAAATATTTTGACTGTTTAGGTCAAATATTTTAACTATTTTGATCATTTTTTTGTTAACTTTACACAAAAAGTGAAAGCTATATTCAGCACCGAAGCAGATGGTTTATGTGGCAGATTAACAAGCAATCAAGCTAATAATTAAATTATCTGGTGAAAAGTATCAATTCTTTCAGTAAGGCTATTTCTTCAATCGTTCACTGAAAAAAATTAATAAATTACCTTCTAAACTAACTCATAATGACAGATAAGTATTGAATATATATGGACTCTAGTTTACTTTAACATGAAAATGATGCTGTGCTAATATGATGTTATTTAAGAATATGGAGGGTGACTAACTTAGTATTCACTGTAAGGTATAAATGTGAGTAAGTAGTCATGACAACCTGAAATAAGAAACATCATTTTGAAGATATCCAACATAGGGTCAGTCATTTTCATATTTGTACAATGATTTTTCTAAATTAAAATATAATGGACTTTGGAATAAAATTAAGACAACACATACAACCCTCTCCATAAACACACGTACACATGTACACACATGGAAATATACATACGATCAAGTGAAAATGATTTCTGTTGATAAAGGAACTTGCAGAAAATAGTTATGATCATAGAATTCAGTTTTTTATAAGATATTATACCTAGCCTACCTCTGAACTATAGCACAGCTGACCATTAACCACCAAAAGCTAAATCTCAGTGAGCTATATAATATAATTTAAGATCAATTATTTAATAAAACAGATTCACATCAATTATCATTTTGTTTGAGAATTGTCTATTCCCTTAAATTTTGTTGAGGCTCTGATATATATTACCTAATTAAATGGTAGAATTCAGTCAGAGCTTGGAATGAAAAGAAATTTAACAGTGGGAAAGAAAGTAATTATATGTACTTACTCATTAAATATTTACTTGGCTCTGCATGGGGCAAGGAACTGAGTTCCATGATTCGTCTATCATATTTGAATTATGAGATAATTAAAATAGAAATATCGCTAGGAATGATATAGAGACAGAAGAATATGAAGTGCTTTGGCAGAGTGAGATGCAGCATTGGCAGAGTCAAACACATTAAGAGTGCAAGGAGGCAGCAAACCCTTTTATTCTTAGAGTAAGAGATTCTGCTTTTAACAAATAGCAGATACTGGAATACAGAAGCAAAAACCAAGGAGAAGAAAGGTACTTGTGAAAAAACTTGCAAATTCTAATATTGAGAATACACAGTTTAAAAAGAAAAGTACTATGTGCATCATGTTACATGTTAACTAAGTTATATTTTTAATTAATTTGATTTTTTTTGCTTTTTTATAATCTCATACATGTAGACAATACATTTTGATCATAGTTACACCTTTCTCCCTCCTGCTTCCCCTGGACATGTCCCTAGCATGTCTACTTCCTGCCAGCCTTTCCTAAATTCTCAAATTGGGCAATGTAAAATACATGTAAGCAATAAAATAAATTACATTAAGGATATAGATAGCCACGATTGAGCTCTCAGTTCCACCTGGTTAAGAACATATGATAAAACTGAAGAATAAGAGTTTTGTCTGTCTCTGAGACTAAGTTCATGCTGTGAGCACACGGAGACCCCATCTTTGGGAGGCCATCCATATTTTATACACATGGAGCCTACCCCATAAGAGGTCTTCATATTGTGAGTACATGGATAGGAATTCAAGTTTGGTAGGCAGTGTGTATGTCAGGCTATTAATCATTCCTCTATCCACAGTTCAGAACACTGAATGCAGAAATAGTCTCATCTCCTCTTTGCCACTGTCTGATACACATGGGACACAGCAGCCACATGTGCAATGCCTCTAGGGGCTGAGTTAAATTTTTAAACTCATAACCTTTCTAAATTTAAAAGTAAGAATAAGAGAGGCTAGAAAGGTGGCTCAGGGGTTAAGCCTCTGCCTTGCAGGCAGAAGGTCCTGAGTTCAGATCCTACACCCCACATATAGACACTTGGCAGAAGCGGGGCGGCTTCCTGGTAGGGCGGAGCCTGTGAATCCCGGAGCAGAGTAAACAAAGAGGAGGTGGAGGTGGTCTATGGTGGTTCCTGAATTCGCCCGTGGTTCTACACACACGAACACAGACACACACACACACACAATTGAATAAATAATAAAAAAGTAAGAATAAGAACCAGTTGGAGTCTTATTATAAGAGCACATTCAAGGGTAGATGTAATAAAAGTAGGAAACTTCAGTGAGGGAGGGGTCAATCACCCATTTGCAAAATGGTTACTTTTTATCTGCCAGACTATATGCCTCCCCTTCTGGTAAGATCAGGAAAGAACATCTGTGAACTTAACCAGGTGTCACATTATTTACTTGCAGTCCTTGATGGAGGCCTATTTTCTCTGCTGTAACATGGTCACTTCTCTCCTTGTTTCTGGTGTGGCCCTCCTACCCCATCCCTCCTGTTCATAATCCTTGCAACTACTATAAGTATTACGTAGATTTACCTTTGAGTGTCTCAAGGTGGGCTGGGTGGGTTTGGTACTAGGAGCCACCTATTAGGGAGTACATATGGCACTTAAATTTCTGGGTTTGGGATACTTCACTTAATATAATTCTTTCTAATGACATCCATTTCCCAGCAAATTCCAGTAATTCATCATTTTTGATGGCTGAGTAGTACTCCATTGTATAAATGTACCACAGTTTCCTTATCCACTGGTCAACTGTTGGACATTTGGGTTGATTCCATGACTTTGCTATTGTAAACAGTGCTGCTATGAATATGGTTGCACTTGTGCTATCGAGGTGAACCTCTGCTGTATGGGGGTTATTCCCAAAAGTGGAATCGCAGGGTCATATGGCATTTCAATCTTTAATTTCTTTAAGAATCTCAAGACGGCTGGCCAGAGTGGCTGTTAGACTCCAGTTTAACAGCTTTTTGTCTCTAGCCAGGGGGTGACACACAGTGCCCAGCAGGATGGAGTGAAGGGCATTGCAGGAGAAGAAAAACTGCAAAAGAAAATCAACAAACCACAATCCAGAACTTCAGAGACTCTATATCAACCACCTAGAACTAGGCCAGCTTAATCTCTCCCCATCCTGAAGCTCAGGGACATTTGCGGAAGAGGGGGCGGTAAGAGTGTAAGAGCAAAAGGATGGGAGGAGCAATGATTTGCAAGATACTCCACACACTTTGGAGCCGAAGCAATCATAATTGGACTTTGCATGCCCGGGCAATGTCCAACACACTATTGACCTTACAAAGTCTTGCATCTGCTAAAGGCACCAAGATCCTTGGAGACAAGGGATTGACAGCCACAGTAGTGTTCCTATGCTTAAGGGGAACACAGGAAAGGGTTCAGGGAAATGCCACTGGGTCTTTGTATGTCATCGGAGAGGAGGGCCCATAGGAGAGTCAGGCATGCACAAGAAAGGACTCTCTGGGAATTGGGGCGGGAAGCACTGGGGGATGGGGCCGGAAGTGTGAGGGGAGGGGGAGCAGGGGGTTCCGGGGAAGGAGAAGGGAGGGAGTGAACAGGTGTACCTATTAAGTTTGTATGAGCGGAAATAATAATAAAAAATGTATAAAAAAAGAACCAGTTGGAATTAATATTGTGAAAGTTAAATAAGCATTTGAATTCAGTTGCTATGTACTTTCTCTTTTTATTTTTCCAAAGAGAATGTAAGTCCTCTGTGGTTAAACAACACTCCGGAGGTACTTTATAAGACCAACATGATGCTTATTAACATTTTCTTTTAAGAAAAGTCACATGACTCAATGCTCTGCTGACACATTAAAGGATTTCTTAATAATTTTGGACAGCTATTGCTTTGTGTTATCGTCACACTGAGCAACAGTTCATAACATTATTTTCCCTTGTGATGCACATTTGGGTCTTCGAACTAACCATGGCTGTTGGCATCTTTGTACTTCACTTACAGTGACTTTTTTAGGAAACTTTGTCTCACTTTGACAATGAAAATCTACCCTGAACTGGAATTTTTATTATTTTTTCCTAACTGCAGTATTTTGAGTCAATTCGGTATTCTCTTTTCCACTGAATACAAAATTAAGAGCATATGAAATCTGGAGCTGAAGGAGTATTTTTGAGATGCAAGGCTACTAGAGTCAGAACTTGTACAGGATCATTAAACATCAGATGATAACAAGGAATATTAGATAATATACATTTCTAAGCCTTTCAAATAGAAATGGGAGTTTTGAGTTTCAATAAATTTACTAACATTTTTCTTGTGCTTAAAGTAACATTATTTATATATAAACATCTAATAGAAACGTGTCAGAAATTTTCATCTTCATATTTATTAGATCTCTTAGAAAAGAATTAGATTTCTACCTACACTTTAATTTATGTTTTTCATACAAAACTAAGACTTGAAATTGGTTCTAGAGATCACTGAGTAGAAACAGGCGCCTGCTCACAATCTTGAAACACTGAATTCAATCTCCAGAAGCCCATGTGGTGAAGGGTGCAGCTGACAACTTAAAAATATTTCATTTGAGCTGGAGAGATGGTTCAGGGGTTAACATTCTGCCTCTCAATAGAAGGTTCTGAATTCCCAGGTCTCACTTAAAACTCAAGACATTAAGAGCCGTGATATGCACTCCCAGTCCTGGTAGGCAGAGCCTGGGAAAACTCAAGAGCCAAGCACAAAGGAGGTAGAAGCAATCAAGATGATTTCCACAGTCACCTTTGGTCCTCTACAGGGACACATGGTGCTCTCTGATACACACACACACACACACACACACACACACACACACACACGCAAATATTTAAAAATATATTTTTATCTATTCATTAATTTGAGACAGAGAGAAGAGAGGAACAGACTTGCATGACACAGTGCAAAGGTGGAAGTCAGAGGCTACATTTATATTTCTATCATGTGGGTGTCCGGGGATTGAACTCTGGTTCCCAAATCTGCCTGCAGGAGCTTTACTCCCTGACTTATCTTGCTTCTGCCTCTGAGACAATTAGCTTCTGAAATTTGTCCCCTGACTTGTATACACATTCAATGAGACCTGTATTTTCTTTCTGTTCTCTCTCTTTCTCTGTTCTCTCTCTCAAGTAAATAAATGCATATATATGTAATATATATATTATATATATATTATATATATATGTGGAATAACTTTAACTAAAGAACATTTTATCTTAACATGTGTACCTTTTATTTTCTCTTTTAATAATAATAGTTGAATATACCCAGGCTGTTAGAGCATAATGACTATTAAACCAAATAAAATTTCATTGCTGTTTACAGAAAACTTCAAATATTTTATTTCTTACCATCTAGATTAAGTCACACAGTTTATTTTTCATTCTTTCATAAACAAGATTTTATTTAATAATTGGCTCCTCAACATCCTTTCTGCTTTACAAAATGCATTTGTTATCTGCTTGATAGATTGACATGATTTATTAAGAAGCCAGGCATAAATACAACACTTCACCAGTTTGGGAACCCATTTAATAAGTATCTTGACTGGACTGGATATAACAGAGTTATTGATTAACAAGATGAAGATATCAGAGAAAAAAGCTTTATTAAAATGAAAAGATAGCATTCTTCATTTGTTAGAAGAAGATGTTTGTCATTCTTAGATACAGGATTTTATTACTTCTATACCATCTTGATATTTGTCTTATTCTGTTTCTTCTGATATGACTATGACTAATGTCATGAGGAAGAAAGAATGAACATGTAAGTGAATGGAAATGAGATGAGAAACTAGAAATAGAAATGTATATATCCTTTTTAAAACATTTTAAGATTTTTATCAGGTCTTAAGATGTCATTGAAGGTGTACCATTACTGGAGATGCAGAAATAGATTTTGAAATTGTGCATTTGAATGCTAGATCACTTTTTATATAAAATTCTATTCTTTTGGGGAGATAGACTTTTGTACCCTATGGAGTTTGTATTGAATAAATATTTTGAAATTAAAAATTCTATATTATTACTCAAAAGAAATATGATTTAACATGGAAAAATACTCTCTAATTATAAATATATAAGACAGCACCATCTGTTTGTCTGGTTTAATGCTAAAATATCTATCTTTAGTCTGGACAATATTGTTGATATTATAATTGAGAAACTTTTGTTGCTATAGTTCTTACTGGAAAAATTTCAGGATGTTTGCTGTCTATTCAGTTTTACTGTAGTACTGATTACAAACTTGATCCCTCAAATGTTTTTGCCCTTTTCCTATTGGCTTATATTGTCCATGTATAACTATATATTGTTTTATTCTTATTTATGCAAATCACAATTGTTAGTGGCTAGTTAGGAACTCCACAACTCAGCTCTATTGAGTAATAAAGCTTTATCATGTGAAAAGAGTCAAAGATTTTGACTTTTGTCTTTTCTATACAGTTTTAAATTGGTGTTCTATTTAAGAAATATTTTCATACCTATAGGCACAATATCTTATTTTAATAAAATGAAAATTTTCTACATTGTTAAAAATAAGCTCTGCTGCACAACTTCTTAATATGTGGGAAGTGCTCTAGAGATTGAAGTTCAGCTCTAGTTCCATAGGTCCATTCAATCACATATTATGACTTGTTGATTTATTCACCATTATCAAGTATCTGTCATAAACCACATTTCTGCAAATTTTGCTTGTTTCTTAATCTCTGTTTGATGGCACCATATTAATTATGTATGCATGTTTTCATATCAGTTAAGTTTGTGGGTCCCTATTAATACATCCATAGAATGAGCTGACCATGTCCTCTTCTGGACTTTATATGGTTACTTGTACTTTTTCTTTTATTTTACATCCTATGAACAACATGTTTAGAATTTGTAGTGAAACATCATAGAATTAGAAAATCAATGTGTAGAGAGTGGAAGCTTAAAGACTTTGAATTGTCTTTTTCATCACTATTATATTAACATTTAACTAATGTCTTTTTAGAAATGATTTTATCTCTCAGAAATAAGCTGTGATTTATAAAATTCATATAATTTTTCTATTATAAATTGTATTTACATGATCATAAAAAAAACTACTGTTTAATCCATTAAAAATGTTAAAAATTCAGTAGGCTTACTCAGTGGTCCAATATTCATTAAACATTCTATTATATTCTTTTCTTATGTGAACATACTTCAGAAGAAAATGAATGAAAATTAATCACATTAAAATAGTTTATTACTAGCATATATTCACATATCTATATACTATATCAAATATCTCATGAAATTCTTGTGATACAAATACTATGTCATCTGTATATCTGGGATGTTTACATGTTTTCCAGAGAATAGAAAAGCATCCATTGTCTTGTCCACTTATAATTCCATGTATTGATTCCCAAATGATTGATTGTGTCCTTGAAAAAGACTTCATACATATAAAAGACTTCATACATATCAAGTTCCCAAATTCTGGTTATAAATCTCAGGCCTCCCTGGAGATGTCACAGTCTTTTTCAACGTGGACAAATGTTTCTTGATAAATTTGATTAAAGGAAGAATGTGAACTCTTTCAGGATCCTTGGATAATCCCCATCTGTAGTAGTTGGCAATTTCTTCCCTGTGTCGTCTTAAAAACCATTGTGTTTTTCTGTGCTAGCTAACATTCCCACAGGTGCATGGCATTCTTTCATAAATGTTTTAATAAATGTATACACTTTATGGGACTCAGCAAAACCTTTTGATTTCAATTTTTGCCTGCTTTTTTTTTGCCTGTTTCACACTAGAAAGTTTGCATAATGAAACAAAGAATACATGTTCAGAAGACTTACTATATTGTGTGTATATATATATATATATATATATATATACACGGAAGTTTATTAAAAAATAACTCACAATAGAAATAGTGTCCTTCAAGGTAGCCACCTGCAAGCAGCCTCTTTCCTGGCTGGAATGTTCCACAAAGCCAAAAGATCCCGAGAAGGTCTCAAGCCTT
The DNA here is from genome assembly GCA_023101885.1 of Typhlomys cinereus. Classification (NCBI taxonomy): domain Eukaryota; kingdom Metazoa; phylum Chordata; class Mammalia; order Rodentia; family Platacanthomyidae; genus Typhlomys; species Typhlomys cinereus. The sequence goes on from JALPQD010000154.1 coordinate 1,325,417, forward strand.
AGCTCCTCTGGAGGGTTGAAGACGCTGGGTTCTGACATCGGTGAAGAACAGCTGGGTTCCTAAGTCAGCAATGAACAGTGAACAGCAGCAAGGCCTAGAGACCAGGCTCCAAAGGCAGCAGGAACTGCAACAACGTGATGGAAAAGGTGAAGCTCCAAGTAAACCAAGAATGGAGGCAGCAGCAGCACCAGCAGCAACAAAGGCGGCCACAACGCTCTGAAGGCAAAGAACGTGCACGCAGAGTGGACTGCACAGCAAGTGGACACCAGATAAGGGAAGAGCAAGTCCCTCCTCCTTGCACCTCCTATTATCTGGTCCACCACTGGAAAGTACCACCCACTATGGGTTGGGTTCTCCACAACAATCAGTCAAGTACCTGCAGACTTGTTTAGGGGCCATTCTAACCATTAACCTTCCACAGCTGCCCCCAAACAGTCTGCAATTGTCAAGTTGACATTGAAATGCAACCATAACAATATCATTGAAGTTTGGTAAACTTGATATAAGCCTTACATTTTTTGGGTTTTTATGCGGTCAGTGTAGAATGATGTGAATCAAAAATCAAAGATATCAAGCTCTTATGATTTAAACTTAAACTCACTAAACCTATCAACATCTTCTACAGTAGTCTTTTGTGATGCTAACATACCTAATCATTCAAATACATTTCCTTGTATTTTCATATATTAGAATTTCCAAAGTATTCTCTGGGTTAAATAAAAGGTGTCAGTTTCTACAGATACATCCCTCAGCTTATCCTTTTTACTAAGCTTTACGCTGATCTACTTCCATTGTTATATCTGTTTCTATTTATACTCCCTTAGAGCTACATCCAATGAGGTAATTGGGAGAAGGTACCAAGTGGCTATCTTTGACATAGAACCATCATCAAATTCTCATTTACATGAGGTTAACATGCAAATTTCCCGAGAAGAGGACAAAAACAACTTCAAGGGATCAATATTCATGGCTGATGTTTCATGGGTATTAAATTAGACATTGTAAAAATCTCATTTAATATTTTGAGGGATCTCCTTAATATAAATGATGAAATCAACTCACTTGAGCAAATAAATGACTTGTATATTCTTCTCCTCACATCCAGTAGATACTGAATTGACTTATTTTCCCTACAAAATAATTATTGAATTCGCTTCTTACTGAATTTTACTTTAAACATTCTTTCACCCCTAACACAAAGACCAAATAACATTTAGCCATTTCCTTTCCCCTGGATTTACCCTTCTTCAAACATTTAAGACTTTAATATATTTTATCACATTGGAGTGCTTTATCTAAAACAGTCTGGTCATGTTCAACTCTCTGCCCAACAGGAATATCTAAAGATCTGATGTTAAATTGTGCAGTGGTTCCCTGTTGTTTATAGGACAAAAGCTAAATGCTTGAAATTGGTTGGCAAAGCTCTGCATGTGCTTCATAGGCTGTAATAGTACTCACTGGAGTGATGGTGTGATTAAACTCTGGGTTCCCCACTGGACTGAATGTTCCACAATATAGAAACTATGCTTCCTTTTGCTCTCTTTTGAATTTTCAGTGACTAGCACAGTATGTGACAAAACATGCTCAATTTGTTGGATAAAGGATTGAAGGGCTTTGAATCTGGTCTTTTTCTTTTAATATTCTCTTTTCCCATCTAAACACATATACATGAATACAACAGTTAAAAAATCATCTGTTGATCTAATTGAATTGGTATTTTGCAACTCACATACTGTGTTCCAGTGCATCCTCCTTCATTTAATGCTGTAATAGCTATTGAATAAATGAATAATATTCAACTCTATATATAATGGATTGACTGTCTACTTTGTATTCATCTACTATTGTCTGTTGCTTAATTAATACTAAGAAAAATGAGCAACAAGCTAGAATTAGTCACCAAGAATGATGTGCCGGGCTTTCATAGTTGTATCATATTTCCTTTTTACCTTAAGAAAACCTCCAAACTTGGTACCTTTAACTAATACAGATCCATTGTGCATAATTCTGTAGTCTATGAGCTTCCCTGTTCATTTTGTCCCAGAATTCCCAAAGGCAGGCTAAGGTCGACTACATGTTGAAGTATTTGAGGAGGAACTCCTCCCAAGGGAGGTTATGGAAAAGTCTTAGTTATTGGTGAATGCAGGCCTGAGATTCTTGAGATTCTGAATGAATGTAATAGTGCTGGACTTTACAAGTGGAGTCTGTCTATGTCTAGTTCCTTCCATAAGAACCGATTTCCCCTTGTGAGTCACTGCTGAATCTTCTAGTTATGTTTCCATCTGCTGCTTTTCCTTTTTCTGATTCTTACAAGAAAAGTGTGGTTGTGGCAAACCGATCATATTATCATTCTTTCACTCCTAAATTTCTCTATCAAGTATTTTATTTACTTTTACCCTTTGCAAAGCAATTTCACTGTGAACTACTTTAAAGTTTGAAAAAGTAAATAAAATTGGTGGAAAGGGATATATCTTTAAATTTGTATCTTCTACAAGTCTATTGAAGAGGGAGTTATTCTTACCTTAGGAATTGTAAAGTGGTATCAAGGAAGCTTTGAAGCACTCAGGATACCATATAAAAACTGGGACAGTAGTAACAATATAGAATGAAACTATGAAAATTTTGATTCAAAATTTAAAAATACTCCTTTTATATTTTTGTGATCACATTTATTGCAGATCACTAGGAAACTAGGAAGACACCTAAGTAATAGAGTTTCAATCTACAATAACAATCAAACTGACAAGAGGTGACCTATCAGTGTAATATTTTGAGGAAACCAACTGCTTTTTGAGTGTATCTAAAGCCTCATGGAGGAAACACATGCTTTAAACCATGTCAAGATCATGTGGAAGGAGAAGCTATAGGTCCTGGGGCTGGGCATAATGCTAAAGTTTAGTTATAAAGAAAATCTAATATCAAACTACCATGTAAGCAATTATCATTCTACACATAGTTTAGAGGAACTCTCAGAACTCAAATAGAAGTTTCATTTTGCAATGGCAGGTGTTTAATACAGAAAGTTACAAGTGACCAAAGTGAAGAGAATAAATGACTGTGAACTGCTCACTCATAAACCAGGACATCTGACTCTCCCCCAAACCAAGGTTCAAGTAACAGCGTGGAAGAAATTGATAATGTAAGTTTGAGGATGAAAAGGGTTACTTCTAGGCAGAATCCTCTACATATACCATGGCTACTGAACTCATAAGTTTATTGCAAGTATATCCCCTTCCACACTACTTCACATAATACATAGCATAATAAAAATATTGGTTTATCAACATTTCATCCTGGAAGGAAGAAGAGCTAAAAAGACATCACACCTTCCTGCAAGACTGTTAAATCACTATCCAGGAAAATAAACCCCTTGGCTTTAGTTTCAAGGGCATATGAAATTGTTATTTAGATATTTTTCATTGTTATCTTAGATTGGAGGATCTTTCAACACATACCTAGATTCATTTTATAATGAAATATGTTTAATGTAGAGAATCACAACTGGTCAAAGTGCAGAGAATACATGAGTATGGATTGCTCAGTTCTAAACAGGACAACAAATTATCCCCAGAAATCAAGGCTTAGAGACAATTATAGAATTACAGTTACAGTGTACCATCCATGAAATCACTGCAGTTCTGCCTTCAACAACATAACATACATGGGATTTGAGGGTACAGCATTTATTTTCTATTTTCAGTAACAGGAGACATTTATTATGACTAACATTAAAAACATGCAATACTAATCAATATATAAATGACTGCTTCAAAGGATTGTTACTCTTATATGCAGAATCACATTTTGTTATTTTTTAAATTTATTCAATTGTGTGTGTGTGTGTGTGCATGTGTGTGTGTGTGTGTGTCTGTCTGTCTCAGAGAGCACTGTGTGTCTCTGTGAAAGACCAAGAGTGACATCTGGAATCGTCCTGGATTACTTCTTTCTCCCTTTTGCTTTGCTCTGGAATTTCCTAGGTTCTGCCCACCAGAGGCTGAAAATGTAGGTCTCTGCCATTTCCACCTGATGATTTTTATATGGGACCTGGGATCTGAACTCAGGACCTTTTGCTTGTGAGGAAGAGTCTTAACCCCTCCAGCTCAATTTATTTCAGCTATTCAATTATTTTTTTTTACTTCTGTTATGCTTTATTTTTCATTGAACTAACATGTATTGGAAGACTCTAGAATTTATCACATACTGCTATGTAAAAATGGATGAAATAGTCCTAGGCTTTCAGAAAAATTGGTCTGTCATGAAACGACTGGAAAGAAATCCAATTCACTGAGTGCAGGAAAAGTTACAAATGGGGAAATTTCTAAATGTCAGGAGGAAGAGATTAGAAGTCTTTTAAAATATGAAGGAACCACCTAGTAGTAAAATAGATCAGTCCTTGAATGGTGACTTTTAAACACACATCTAACATACACATAAGCAGAAATATATATTCACATATAGTCCTTTGCTATATATGAATTTTGACGCATTTGAGAGAAGATTCATTCTAGATTCTGGTAAAACTTTGTTGCAATGAAGAAACGGGTTGGATTGTGTGAATCGGGACCTTTCATATATGCTGCTCATTCCACAGGTTAGAAAGATATTATTAATTAATGGTCCTTTTTTGCTCTTAAAATTTTTCTCCTGAACTGTGTAGACAAAGAGAGTTTTGATTAGTTTCATTGCATTAATTTTCATCTCCAGTAGCTCTATCTTACATACTTCATAATGAATAAGAACAATGCAATGTTGAGCAAATATGGTTTATATAAGAAAAGTTATCATTTCTCTACACTGTAACTTCCCAAGTGTTTAAATTAAGCTATTCTTTTCGTGCAAAAAGCTTCCTGGTTACCATCTGCTCTATCCAATCACTTGGCCACTTCATAGCCTTCTGGAACAAAAAATACAGAGCAGCCTCTGGTATTACAGAAGTCTGCATAATATTTCTGACTTAGATGGAATGTCTCTGAGTTTTTTATTATTCATGGCATTGCAGTTAGGAGTCACCCTGACAATGAAGAATTTGAAATGTTAATTTCCTTATATTTTACTTTACCTATTTTTTAAATGAAGTGTCACAAGAATGAAGAAAATACATTTTTAAGATACTCCACACAAGTCAGGGCTTCAATAGCCAGGATATACCCACAAAGTGATTGGACCTTGCCTGACCTGAACAATGGCTGACAAGTCAACAACCCCCCAAACTCTAGCATGGATCAAAGCGGAGAAGTCTTCAGGCAGTAGAATACTTAGAGGCAAAAGGTTAAACAGTAGAGTTCCCATACTAGCAGGCAGCCCAAGAAGGGACCCCAAGCTATGCTACTGAGTCTTAACCCTTCACTAGTGTAGATGACTAAGAGGGAAATTCAACGGTTACATAAACAAATGCTCTGAAAGATGGGAAGGAGAAAGCAGGAAGCACCAATGGAGGAAGAGGGAAGGAAAAGAGGTGAAAGAGAAAGAGGGGGAGTGACAGAGAGGGAAGAATTTATGGGAGACATTAGGGAGGAAAGAAGGGAAAAAAGGGGTTACCTTTTGAGCTTGTAGAACTAGGCAAAAATGTAATAAAAAAGAAAAAAACTGCAAGTATATAAAAGAATCTTCATCATTCTTAGCATTCAAGGAACTGCAAATTAAAGCTAATTTCATTTTAATACAGTCAGAATGACTAATATTGAAAGAACAATAAAAATGTAGGCAAGCATGAAGGAAAAGGGTACCCTCATCCACTGTTGATTGGCATAATAAACTAGTTCTCTCACTTTGAGAGTCAGTATGAAAAGAATTCATAAATCTGGAAAATGAATGACCATATGACCAAATTATACCAATCCCAATGTATTCCCCAAAATACATATTAACTTATGTTCACGAAACATATTAACTTATGTTCACTGCATCATTATTTACAAATTCAAGAAAGTAGAAGCAACATAGATGCTCATTAATTGATGATAGATAATGAAAATGCATTTCTAATACAAAATGAATACTATTCAGTTATTAAAAATGATAAGTGAAAATTCCCAAGTGTTTGGGACTCCTTCGTGTCAATCTGTAAAGATATTCAAGAGTAACTATATGTGTATTGTATGTAATTATATATGCATGCTTATTATATATATAACTACACAGTTGTCTTATATGTAAAGTTAATATAGTAATACTTTGCAATTTTTTTAGAACTTGACATTATGAGCTGAACATATTCCTGTCCTCAATGAATGCACACAATGATGCTTCATTATTTTATGCCTTTATTTAGCTTATGTGTAGGATTTGTTAATCTTATATTGTGTCAATGGAAGATTAAAATCACAGATGTTCCTACTGCAATAAATAATTAAAGTGAAAGAGAAAATATAAAGGAAAGAATATCTTTATAGAGAATAAAAATAATGCTATTCATGACTGTGAAAATGAGTAGCCATGAAGTTTATAGAATCTCGAGTCAGGCAAATGCACAGGAGAGATTTATATTTCACCTTACATTGGGACACATATGGACCTAGAGTAATTTCTAATACTCATTTTATGTTTGTCTAAATTTCTAGGAGTAATTTCCGATTTAAAGTATTTAAAATATTATTTAATATCACTAGCTGTGTTGAAAATATGAAATTGTTAAAGTAACTTATGTGTGTTTTATAAGTATAAACCTAAAACAATTAGTGTTTTCTAAGATTCAACTTTGAAGTTAATGATGTTAGAGATTTGTAGTTGTATTTTGGAAAATTTGGTTAAAGTGGCATAGCAATTGTTTCCTGTCATGACATGTATTGACTTGGTTTCCCATCAATGCACAAATATAATTTCGTTTTCTGACCTAAAATGTTAAGTATCATTTTATGAAATGTGTGTTTTCAAACAAAATTACAATGCATATTTGTAGTTGTACATGAGTTTCAACTACTATTTTGAATGCACATATTCACAAATTGAATGGCTGACCAATTTTTCACAGTGAGACTTTTTGGTGAGCTATCATTGAATGATGTCAAGTTATAAATGCTAAATTAAATCCAAAATTATTCATTATAGGAATTCTACATTCTAAAATGTGAAATGAATCATTCCAGCAGTAAATGAAGACATTTTTATCAAAATATTAAAGTAAAATTCCCTTTCCATATAGAAACACACCAAAGTCTGCACTAATTCTTGGGAAATAAGTGTGCTTGATATGTATGTTGAACGTTTATTGTCAGTGACAATGTGAAGGAAAAAAGTTTTATTTTTTTCTCTCAACTGTCACACACCTACTTGTTCAAGTGGCAGATTTAATACATATCTTGAATTTAAGATTAATTGCTTACCCTAATCTTTTCCATCAGTAATATAATTACAAATTATTACTATCAATTAATAGAATCAAGAAAATCAATCCAAAGTATGCCCAGAATTCTGTTTCCAATTTTATTATCAATCTCATTAAGTTTAAAATTGGGATTAACCATCACAGGCCATTTTCTATTATACATTCTATTATTGTTCAAATGACATGAGGTACAACATTGGACATATTCCAAATTTTTTAAAATTCCTATATCTGTGATATATTGAAAAAGAAGGATTGTAAGTACTTTGTTATTACATTGTATACTACTTTATTATGAAGTTAACATTTCAGAGAACTTACATATTCTATCTATGATCAATGTGACACACACACATTACCTTTGTACCATAATCTTCCAATCCTTGTCCTTGAGGTTTTGAAATTATCTCAAAATATGAATTACATTTAATATAATTTTAAATAACTTCATAATCTAAGATTAAAAGTTCTCAGATCACAACTTAAAATTATCATATATGCAGTTCAGCTCCCATATAATAAATAAAAAAATCTCTTTATTGTAAGTGCCTATAAAGTCAGAAACGACTTAAATGCTTCCTTTTGTAAGAACACAAAAGAAACATTATTTATTTCAAAAGAGAAACATCAAAATTTAGACCAACATTCAGCATGATGAGTACCACAACCTGTAGTTCAATGTCTATCATCTGTCACTAGGTAGTCAGGTCAATTTAATAATGCTGCAACATACAATCTTTCCTGCGGATGTTTCTAATCAGACCTTACAGCTTTTCTTTTTTTTTTAATTTTTTAGTATTATTTATTCAACCGTGTGCATATGTGTGTGCGTGTCTGCGTGTGTATGTCTGTGTATGTGTAGAACCACGGACGAATTCGCGAACCACCATGGGCGCCTCCACCTCCTTCTGCCCCGGGATTCACAGGCTCCGCCCTACCAGGACCAGAAGCGCAGGCCGCCCCCGCTTCTGCCTGGCGTCTATACGTGGGATCTGGGATCCGAACTCAGGACCTTCCGCCTGCAAGGTGGAGGCTTAACCCCTGAGCCACCTCTCCAGCCCAGCTTTTCTTGACTACCTTGTATACCTGTCTGTATATTATGTATGATGATTGCATAAAGCATGTCAACTTACCTATCATATAGCTTAGCTATCACTTTGTAATGTGGTATTTACAAGTACTTGGCAATTTTGAAATATAAAATACATTATTATTATTATTAGTTACATATACCTGCTGTGCAAAAGTCCAGGGAAGACCTGTGTATGGAATAACAAACCAAGATATATTCCATCACTAAGTTTATAACAATAGTCACTTACGCTGTCATGTGTGTTTTTCTTATGGACCTGTGAGATCTTCTGGGCTACTTCCCATATGTATTTGGCTGTGGATGAGGTAAGTGAATCTAGTAAATTGGCTTAGTTTTTATAGGTTTAGGGTATTGTAGACTGGCTTACTATGGCATGTGCAGAAAGAAACTCTTCTACAGGAGATGGGTTCCATTCCAAAATTCTTATGTTCTCTACTCATGGGGGATGTTGACGAATGAAAATAGGAATGAGCAAGGCAATATAAGCTGCATCAGCAGGGTAAGCTGTGATGTATAGCCAAGACATGTTTGTACATGTTCTCAAAGGTTTTGCAATATTATTCACGTTTAATTTGTAAGTTGAAAGAAGTAACTAACAACATCAATCAAGCATGTGGTGAAGAAAAATGGATTTTAATTTTTTTTAAATTATGTGATGAAAGAGAGAGGAAGAAAAGGGATGGAGCAAGAGAAACAGCAGAAAAAAGAAAGAACAGAAGATGGAGGAGTAAGAGGGGGAAGAGAAGGAAAAAGAGGCGGTAGAAAAATTGAACGGGAGGAAAGGTAATCATCATGGGACTTAACTTCCAGAAAGCAACATTTAAAAATCATTTTTCTCTTTCCACACACCATGTGTGCTACTGGGACTGAAATGTTGCCTATTTGACTTGAAGGAGTCATTTCACAGAATCAAGTTTAATTTCTTAAAGGCAGAAGCTTAAGTTATGTCATAAGGTAGTAGACATATAGTCATGTGTTTAATAGGGGCTTACTTTTGCAAACCAAACTCGTGGCAGCATACATCTGCAATGTCTTCTAAAGTACAAGATACCAGTCTTACTCTCCAGCTAAGACTTGGAATCTTTAAGAGAAGATGACTTTGGGTGGTCTTAGGTTAATGGAAATGTGTTTAAAAGAGAAGGTGAGACCCTATTTTTATTTTCTATTTTCTTTGCTTTCTAGATACAAGATGAAATATTTTGCTCTTCTGTTCACTCAATATCATGATGTGCTGCCTTGTCAAAGACGCCAAAGAAGTATGGTCAACTGTCCTGCACTGAAGCCCCACACACTGTGACTATAAATAGAACTTTTGTGTTATAAGTCTGATACATCAGGTATTTTATTGTAGGAGCATAAAGCTTCTTCAGTCATAACATGGCCATAATGCATTAACTGTCATTTGGAGTTTTAATATTTCTGGCTGCTTGGGACAGTCATATGGCACTGAAGCTATTCATGAGGGCTCTGTCATCATGAAATAATAAAGCCAAAAGAATCACATTGGGGAGAAGGTTTTCATATAGATGAATAGACAGAAGGGGAATGCTGTAATAATGAGAGCCATTAGAAGCCTTTGAGCAGAAGACTCCTCTCCACAGAAAGATAAGTAGTTTAACTTCATTTTTTTCCTTTCCCTGTGTTAAGATATCCTAACAAGTTAATTTTTTAAATATAATTCTATTTATTTCTTTTCTTTTTAATTAATATTTAGACTTCTTAAAGACATAATGGGTGGTTGTCCTTGACCCCTTCCATATCTCCCTCTGCCTATTTCAACATTCATTCCCTTCACCACCCACCCATCCTCCAGCTTATCTGCTTGTGTGGACCATAAAGTTTTCATTGGGCTGTCTGAAATGGTATAGACTCAGATTAAGTGGCTCTATCTTGGGTCAACCCACTGATAGGGGTACTCTACTTCACCTGTCTAGTCCTAGTCCCTAAGAATCTACTTGCATGTATTTATTTCTCCTGAGTTCATCACTTGTCAATGGGGTAATGTTTGTTTTACAAGACTGGAACCTTAGATAAATTAACCAAAATCAGAAGAGAGAAAATCCAAATTGATAAAATTTGAGATTAAAAAGTAGTTATCACAACAGATGTCAACGAAGTTCAGAAAATCATAAGATCATATTTAAAAATTTATGTTCCAACAAGTGTGACAATCACAGAAATATGGAGATAATTTCTAAAAAGGTATAACACTACAAACTTACAATAACCAAAGTTAAACCACCATGAATTGAATTATTCAGATACTCCTATAGCAAGGAACTAATTTGAATTATGAATCTCCCTTCCAAGTAAAGCATGGGACCAGATGGATTCAGTGCAGAATTCTACCAGATTAGTAAAGAACAATTAAAACCAATACTCTTTAAATTATTCTTTGAAATAGAAAAGGAAGGAACACTTCCAAACTCTTTCTATGAAAGCCAATATACTGATCACCAAACCAAGTAAAGACACAACACAAAAAAAGAAATATATAAGCCAATTTCATTGATGAACACAGACACAAATATCATTAACAAAATTCTTGCAAACAGCTTCAAAAACTTGTCAAAAATACCATTCAATATGATCAGGTTGGGTTCGTTGTAGAGCACAGGGTTGGTTCAAAATACATACATACATACACATATATGTATACATTTAACTTCATAAACAAATGCATAGGTAAATATCACATGATTGTCTCAGTTGACACCGAGAAAGTTTTTGACAAAATCTGATTCCTTTATGATAAAGACACTGGAGAAAATAGAGTTGGAAGGAACATTTTAATATAGGCCATATATGACAAGATTAGGGCAAGACTCATCCTAAATGATGAAAAACTGGAAGCCTTTCCACTCAAACCAGGAACATAGACAAGGTTACCCACAATCACCTCCCCTGTTCAGCATCCTAACTGAAGTCTGAGCTGAAGCCATAAGATAAGACAGGAAGATAAAAAGGATTCAACTTTGAAAAGAAGAAATCAAGTTAACCCTATCCATTGATGGCATTATCCTACACCTCAATGACTCTAAAGAGTCTTCCAGAAAAATCTTAAAACTAATAAATAAGTTCAGTAGAGGATCAGGATACATAATTAAGGTTAAAAAAATCAGTGCTTTTTCTATCCACAAAGGATAAAAACAGTGAGAAAGACCCCAAAGAAACAATATCATTTACCATTGGCCCTAAAAAATTGAAATACCTTGGAATAAACCTAACTAAGGATGTGAAAGATCTATACGACAAAAACTTTAAAACCCTGAAAAAGAAATTCCAAGAAGCCCCCAGAAGATGGAAAGACCCTCTATGCTCCTGGATGAGCAGAATTAACAGTCAAAATTACCATACTACCTAAAGCAACATACTGATTCAATGTAATACCAGTCAAACTTTCAACCCAGTTCCTCACAGAAATTGGTGAATCAATCTCAAATTTTATATGGAAACATAAAAGACCAAAGAGAGCAAAAACAATCCCAAGCTATAAAAAGTTTGTGGGAGGTATCACCATATAGGACATGGTAAAAGCAACATGGTACTGGCTCCAAAAAGAGATATAGACCAATGGATGATAAGTGAAGACCAAAATATAAGCCACTCACCTTGGGCTTATTGATTTTATAGTCTTTGACATAGGTGTTTCCCCCCACCAATAAAAAATTGAAAAAGACCTCTTCTTCAATAAATCATGCTGACTTGGTCTTCCCACTTCACCTATCCTAATGTAGACAGTCCTTGAAAGATCTGCTCATAGACTGTCTCATCAGAGATCCTATCAGTTGTATTATCAATAATAGCCATCACATAGGAGGAACTTGAAAGCACACACACCTTTAGAGTTTAACACAGAAATGTGAGCAGGAAAAATATGAATGAAGATTTTGAAGTCAAACATATATATTTACTTTAATTGGTCCTACAGAATGATGTTTTCAATATGTGCATAAAATAAAAAAATATTTAATTTGCTTTCTCCATAACCATAGGAAAAACTATAATTTACTAACTTGACAACATTTATTTCATATCCTAATGTAAGTGATACTATAAAAATTTCAAAAATTCCTTTTTTGAAACTTTCTTAGTTAAGGCACATAGGTAACCCATTCAAGTCAGCTTGCATTCCTACCTGTCCTATCATTGTTTTGTGACTGATTTCAGTTTCTTCTTCTTTTTCTCCATTTCAGATTTTTTTGGATTCTCAAAATGCTCCTTTTGTCTCTATGCCAGTGCCAAATACAACAATCCATAAAGTGTGCTATACATAGAATATATTCTATGTATACATTATTCAATTATTCAACATATATTCTATATATGTGCTATATTTCTATGTATAAGAAACAAACAAGTGGACGTGAATATGAGTAATTCCGATTAACTAGACATTTATTAAAGTATAGCATAAGAGAATACAATGTGTTTCAAATACTTTTGCATAAAGTGAATGACAGATTAATACAGCAGCAGCAAGGGGAGAGGCTTGTGTTTTATTGACATTTAAATATGAATATCTGATACATGTAAGGAAAAGAAATTCAGAAAATCTATCATAAAAAGGCAAAATAATATTTTAATCCAAGATTTAAGCAAAAATGTCAAGAAAATAATAGCTAAAATCAGGAAAATGATGATTATCCAATATCCATTAGAAGTGTTTATTGCACAATAGATAAAAACTGAAAAATTATTAAGCATAATTTTTAAGTCAGTTCAAAATGATACAAGAAAAATATGCATGGTTCTATACATGCACACATTGATAGGTATTTTATGTATGCAGATATATATATCTTCTCTCTTTCTGTGCATGTGTATGTCATTTGTCACACTGGCTAGAAGGATTGTCTACATTAGCACATGCCTCTGCAAATGCTGCAGTGTGAATAATACACCAGCACTATACAACTGGAGCTTTTACTTTTGGATGTTTCCATTTTCCTGAGTACAAATTCTTAGATGAAAACAAAAGACAACTTATAAGTGATTTCTAATGGAAGCAAAATCACTGAGAAGGTTAAGTAATGGTGACGTTTTGTACTCTTACTTGTGTCTCTTTTTTTTAAATAATTCATTTGCTCTTCTTGAAGTACTTGGAAGTAATTATGCTAGGTGAACACTGCAGAGCTTGCTCACTCAGCACTAACAATTACTGATTAAAAAACTGATCATGGTTCACTGAGTTAAAAAATTATAATCTCTACAGAAACACCATAAACTCATCCACTGTAAGCACATCACACACAAGATACCTCTCCACTGTTTACTTGATGTCATAGCTCTGTGGCAGCCTCAGTAATACAGGGATATGGAGAGCAGTAGTTGTCTTCAACATGTCTTTTGTACAAATATGCCGATATCATGATAGAAACCCTGCTTTGAAGCATTCACATGCACTAATACAAAGGCCCAGAAGAAACAGTTTCCAGTGTTCTGTTATCTAAGGTCATCTTCCGTCATTTGATGGTCACAGACTGTCTAAAAAGCGACTGAACGTGCATGTCTTTCTGCTCTATGCATATCCTTAGCAGTCTCTGGTTCATATAGCCACTACTTCAAACTATTAAACTAGAGCACTAGATTTTACCTTTGTTTTCTTATCACATTTTGCACCATCAATTAACTTGATCCTTGTCAATGTTTTTTTTCTATTTGGAAACAAAGAAATACACAAATGGGCTTGTTTCCATTCATTTTGTCATGTGAGACAGGGTTCATTTTTTTATTATTTTTATGTCTGTCCTTCCTCAAATCATAAAAGATTGTCAGTAAACATCTTTATTGCTCTTCAGTGCTGTCTCCTGACAGCCAATGCAATACACTTTCATATTCGGGTACTTTCTACTGCCACTGTTCAATGTTAAGCTTCAAGCCACATGACATACTTGCACTATGCATAGGAATACAAATCTATTCTTCTACATAATTCTTTAGGTTTTGTATTTATATACAATGAATTTAAGTAATTTTTACCTAATACTTCTTGATCCCATCTCATCTTGTTCTCCAAATTGAAAATTTCTTCTTCATAATCAGCCTCCATTTTATTTTTATTTTATCATTTTAATTTTTTGCATGTGTTGGTATAGGTGTAATTGCATAAGTATGTGTAGTACATGTAGGCATAGGGAAGGGCACTGTGCTCATTATTTGTGGAAGTTCAAGGGAAATTTCAGATGTCATCTTGATTGTTCTACTTCTGTATTGCTTTTATTTTGGGGGAGGACTCCAGACTTTGTCTTCCTGGGTGGGAAGTGCAGGCCTATATCCTTTTTGCCTGGCATTATCAAATGACATCTGGTATCCAAACTCAGGGCTTTGTTTTTTGTTTTTTGGCTTACAAGGCAAAGGCTTGACTCCTGAACTATCTTTTCAGCTCTTTCCCTTATATTTTAATATACTTTTGAGTATGTGACCCTCTCATTTTCACAAGGATTAAAAATTCCTCAGGATTGTATGCAATTTTAAATAGTCAAAATAGAATGCTAAAGAAGAAGAGAGTGTATCCAAATGTTCGTTGGTTCTTTAATATGCCACTCTCTCTTTCCTTTAACACAACATGGCTACCTTGTCCCGACTCCTATTACTGTTGATTTCTCTACATGACTTCCTTTTCTAGAAATAGTCAAATGCTGAACTCCTAACCTGCTTTTTTTTCTACTTCTTTTATCCTCGTTTTGTATGTTCAGTTAGAAACTATAAGAACATATATTTTTCCGTATTTTGTGGAGTTTAATATTAAATTCAGAGTCTGAACTAAGCAGACATCTTTGCATGAAGCTATATTTTGAAATCACCACGTGGACTAATTTATTGAATTCCAGCTTGTTTCCTGAACCTCAAATGCATACATGGATTATTTAACATTTTGATGAATAGGTGTTTCATACTTTAATTTGTGTTCAAGCATTTACTGCCTCTCTCACATACATTTCTAAGTATGTTTCCCTGATATTCTTCTTACAACCTAGCTAATTATATTCAGTTTATTCTACCTTCTTGCTTCAAAACCTTATAATAATTAATAATAATTGTAGTATAAACATACACAATAGAACTCCACAGATACCCTGCTCAGACTCTTACATTGACTAGGTCATTGTCAAATCCTGTATTATTACAGAGTAGTCTTTTTGGTTGAAAATGAAGCCAGTCATTGTTTTTCATATTATAATTAATTCATATAAGCATCTTTCAAGAAGTCAAAACATATACTGAAGATTTGTGCTAATATTTTATTCTATTTCTTTTTTTGTTTTGTCAGTAAAATTTCTTCGATATTTTTCCCATTAAGGAAAAAATGAATTAAACACTGAATTTTCTACAAAAAAGTTGATTACATAGTCACTTAATCACATATAAAATAGGAAATTACAGAAGAAAATATTAATAGAATCTCCATAGAAATAATAATTCAGAGAACACGTAACTATTTGTTTGGTATTTTGAATAATAATTGTATTCAATAGTTCCTTATCATAATATAGACATATAAATACAAAAATGACTCTGTTTTGTGTGTGTGTGTGTGTGTGTGTGTTCACTTCTGTCCAATGCAGAATCTTGTCACTTGTGACAATTGTTGACTTAACATTTCTTTATTGGTTGCTAGTTAAGTGAGATGACAACTGTAATATATATTTATTTAATTAACTTTTGTGACCCAGATTTTAGCTCACAGTGTTTGGGATAGGAAGGTGATCTTCATGGGACTCCCCATGTGCACTCAACACATTGATTATTGCCTGCAGATTTTGCTAAACAGCCACAATAGGTCACAAGCAGCAAGTTCCTTAATATTGCATATAATCCTCTGCACACAATAGTGGCAGTTACACAAAATGAAGGAACAGACTACCGGGAGATGGTAGAATCCCCAAGCTACAGCCACAACAGATTCAATCTCTGTGATCCTTATGTGTTTCAAAGAAAGCAGTATTTTTGTCACATTTTCAGTGATACACCCACGGGCATCCCAAAGCATTTAAGTATCCCAGATGGACAATTATGGCAGAAGCAATGGAACAATACCAGAGAGTCTATCGAAGTAGTAAAGATTGGAAAAAGGAAAAACACAAGCCATAAGAAACTGCAGGACTTGTTCTTACACACAAAGGAAACACCCTTGGAAAATTTCAAGACATAATAAAATGTATCAGGAGTAAAACATGTGGTTTGAGAAATATGGGTAATATGTATGGATGTTATTGTGGTAGTAAATTTCCATGCAGCATAACATGTTATTAAAGTTAGTTGGCTTATAGTTTGGGTGGCAAACATGGAGTTGCATAGAACACAAACTAAAATTCATAAAGGATGTGTCTGTTAACTTATAACTAACACTATATGTTAATGAAAAGTGGAAAATATTTCATTCGTTATTTTTAAAAAAATTCTTATGGCTACAATTACACTTGAAAAAAAGTAGCAAAATATACTTGAATTTTAGAGATTATGGACAGAATAGAAGAATAATACTTTTAGAAAGTGAGATAAAGAAAGCATTCAGAAGGAAAAGAAAAAAAAAAGATGAGAACAATTCAACTATTATCTGATTTGATTCAGGTAGAGTTCAACCAAAGATCGCAATTTTCTCTTAAGCATTCTTTGTTGCCTTTCTCTGTCTTCTAAATTCTGTTTCTCTTTCCTAAATTACTTTTAAAATATGACGTATGAAATTTTTTATTAATTGGACAGAACTCGAAAATATTGTATTGAATGAGATACCTCAGGCACAATGTTACATTGTCCCCTTATATGTAGCTGCCACCATTAAATACCTATAAGCCAAATACTTGGAAGGGACCATTCATAGGTGAGTGGTGGAAGAACATTAAAAGATGTGAGGGGGGCTGGAGAGGTGGCTCAGGGGTTAAGCCTCTGCCTTGTAGGCAGAAGGTCCTGAATTCGGATCCTGGACCCCACGTATAGACGCCGGGCAGAAGCAGGGGCGGCCTGCGTTTCTGGTCCTGGTAGGGTGGAGCCTGTGAATCCCGGGGCAGAGTAAACAAGGAGGTGGTGGAGGCGTCCATGGTGGTTCCCGAATTCGTCCGTGGTTCTACACACACATACACACACACACACATACATACATACACACACACGCACACATGCATTACGCGCACAATTGAATAAATAATAATAAAAAAATTTTAAAGATGTGAGGAAGAAGAACAGAGTTAGTAGGAAGGTTATGACATTAGAAGGTGGAATTTCCATGCCCTCCAGAGCTATGTGTTCTAAGGCAGTATGAGTCATATGGGTCTGTTAGCTTTGTTTACAGTTTTCTTACTTTGTTCATGTCAGCAGGTAATAGACACTGAAGATTCATGTGGTAATGGGGTATGTCAGGAAGGACCATATAATATCAGAATATCCAGGAAAGCCCTAGTAATATTATCATGAATCATTGCCCAAAAGTAATAGTCATTTTTTTCCTCATCAGGATTCTTTAGCTTTATCAGGAGCATCTGTAAGTTAATGTCCATGCCATGTTAAGGAAGGAATTTAAGTAAAAGCATTGAAATTGCTAAGTTTGAGCACAGTCTGGTGATGTAAATTTTCTCCATAGTATTAAGCAGACAATGCTGAAATGCTCAAAAGTTGATCTTGGTGAACTTACTCTTTATAACTTGACACTTTGAACAGGATGCTACTTCTCATATCCTTAAACGTACCAAACGTGTCTTTCTTGGCCAGTAATTGAAAGTAGGCATATCTGTTAACTTATGCTGATTTCTACTTAGCTCTAAATTTTGAACTACTGTACTCTGCTCGCAGTTGGAAACACTAAGCTCATATCTTGATCAACACCCCACTCTTTCCTGGCAGGAAAGTCATCCTTCTCCCCCATCTCATTATATGGGAATAATGTGCTATTTAATAAAAGTCTATTGTTTACCTCTCGTTTTTAAATTTTTTTTTGAGAATTAAGGTAGAGTTTATTAGTAAAGAGAAAGGTTGGAACTCACGGACTCCAGACGTGGAGTGCCATGAGGAGCTAGGGTGCCTCCATGAGAAGCAGAAATAAAACAGAACTCATGGCATTAGAATGCCATGAGGGGCTAGGGAGCCCATGAGAACTCATGGTGCTTAGGCATGGAATTCATGAGGAGCAGAGAACAAGAAACAGACTCATGGCCCTGGAGTGACATGAGGGGCTAGATTGCCTCCAAAAGAAGTAGGCAGCTGCAAACGGACTCATGGCACTAAAGGGCCATGAGGGACTAGATCTCCCGTTTTTAAAAATTTTTATCCAGTTTTCTTCCCCTTTCTCTGGCACTTACTTGTTTGACTTAAAACTAGACGGATAGTTGATATATGGTAAAGAAAAGGAATAGAACTCAGACATTAAAATAAAATAAAGCCTAATGTAACTCTTGTGTGATGTTTTCTGGAAAGATACCAAAAGACTTCTCTTCATTCTAAATAGGACACAATGATGAACCAAATAATGATAAAATGAAGATTTCAACCAAGTCTGACTTGTTGAGCCAGTGAGTGTATTGGGCTTAACTTGCAGGAGTGTGGCTGAGGTTTACCTGCAGTAGAATGGTTATTCTGGTTTATGTGGATCACTCTAAAGCCTTCCCCAGCTGCATCCTTTAAACCCACTGCCTACCTTTCACGCAGCTCTGCAGAAGTGTGTCACCTCTGCCAAGGAATTGCTTACTATTTAAATAACCACAGAGGACATTGCTAGATTTCTAGTACTTTGAGAGTTTTGGAGGATTTTTTAGTATAATGAGTTTCCCTACTCCTATCTATAGGAGGGAATGTATTGAAATGTCTGTACAACAACAACAACAAAAAAAAAACAGGAATTAAAATACTAGAAATGTTGTTTTTGGAAGGATTAATTTTCTATTCTCCAGTGCTATAATTTTTGCATTCATGCTCCATCCTGTCCATGTGAAACAGTGCAGAACAAAAATCCTGGTATGCAAACTTATGTATCTTACAACAAAATAATTAAGCATAACCCAGAACATTCAGTCCAGAATCTTGCCTCAAAACATGAATTTGACACCTCTTTGATGGAATTGATATTGAACAAAATAAATTTTTTGAAGTTTGACTACAGTGAGGGAAAACATTGACCATAAGTCAAATTCTGTGAGATGAGTCTACATGAAATAAATAAAGGCTTCAGGATAAATGCAACTGCAATAAAGAAATGAAGACTGTCTCTCCTCCTGTTCAGCCTAGTATTGAGAAAATAAATGGCTGCAGACAAAAGGAAAGAGGCCTTGACCTCTGGAAGAGAATGAGTAGCCTGAGACATAGTAGTGGTATTGACTTTTCATAGACATTGAAGGAACTATCCTTCAGTAGAGGGACTGAAGAGCAACAGAAGGAAAATATCAGATTATTTGTATAGGAGCTGCTTCCCTTTTTGATTTTCTAAGTAGTCCCATTGTAGGGGAAAAAAGATACTAAAAACTTCCAGTGACCACATGCTTTGGAGATAAATCAAAATAAAAAAAAATTGAAGAAGCAGAGAAAAGACAGACTTATAATCATAGACTGTGACACAAAATGATCATGTAAGTATGACTTCTTCATATGAGAAAATGAATGCATTCACTTTATTTTGAATTACACACCTTTACATCTTCTCCATCTCCAATACAATATTTGTAAAAATATTTAAGTAATAAGTTTAAAAGAAAAGTAAAAGAAAAGTCATGAAACATCAAACTGACTGGATTTTCTTAAAATATTGAAAACAATGATATTGATATCAAGCCAACTTATTGCTGTAATTAAGGGACCAAAAATGGAATTTAGTATTTATAAGAAGTATCCTACATATGCAAACACATGAGTAACTGAAATAATATTGAGTCACACAGTTTGCATAGTCAACTTATTCCAAAACAAACATCTAAAAATATACTCTATAAGGAGATGAGTATGCATATCTAAAAATTCATAGATCTAAGATATATGTTGTTGCTATAGTTTGGATGTGTCTCCCTAAAGACGTAGGTGGTAAAGTCTTTGTACGATCCAGTGGTACTTTTTGGAAGTGGTGGGATTTTTAAGATATAGGGGCTTCCTGGCCACATGGAAGTATGTCTTGAAGGCAATGTTAAGAACTTTTTACTCTTTTTCTTTCTGGCCATGCATCAAAATATATTCTGTTTTCTATGTGTATCCATTGTGATGACAAAGATCTAAGTACAAAGAAAGAATGCATTATAGGCTAAAGTCCCCAGAACTACTAGCCAAAATAAACATCTCTTCCTTATAAGTTCATTATCTCAAAAATTTTGGTTATATATGAACAACATGTAAATCACAATTATTAACTAGCACATCAATCTGTAAATATCAAAATAAAGCTGAATTATGTGAATAATAATAATTGTAGTTTGTGACTGTTTAAAAATTATACGGGCCCATCGCTTTGATTAACTCTCAGAAAATAACAATTAACAAAATCTGAACATCAATTTTAAATCAATGAGTGTTTGAAGAGTTCAGCAGGATTGCCCACTTGGTAATTTTTATAGAACAATATTTCTTCATTCATAAAATAAAGGAGACTTAAAGCAAATCTTTAGGGATGCATATTCAAAGATGTTTTACAAAGCTTTCATGGTTTTTGCTTTAACATTTTTTTTCATTCTTTTAGACAAGGTCTTCTGTAGCCAGATTGACAAAGAACTCACTGTGTAGTTGACAGACTCTGAATTAGTATTCATTTATCTTCACCTTCCGAAGATATAGGCACATTTCTTCAGAACAGTAGTAGAAGAGTGGTTACAACACCATGCAGTCACAATCTAACCTTGCTTTAATGTAAGTGAACTAAGAAAGTACCTCAAGCATTTTGTCCTCATTGCCACCCTTTTTGTTGTTATTACGTGTGTGTGTGTGTGTGTGTGTGTGTGTGTGTGTGCATGCGTGGTATAGGGGTATGTAAAAGGATGTCAAAAGACCCTTTCGTAATCCCCAAACACCTTTAGGTTGCTTCAATTGACTAAATTCATGTTCTCTCCCTTGTGCATCAGGTTTCTTCACCTGCTGAACAATCTGTTCACTTTTTCTTTCCTTTTATTAAGGAGAAAGAGAGACAGAGAGAGAGAGAGAGAGAATGACTTGGTACAGAGTTGAGACAAAGAATGTTTGCATGTCATTTCTCTCCTATCATATGGGTTTCTGGGATTCAAACTCAGGAGCCAGCTTTTCAGGCAGATGAATGACGTATTGAACTATCTCGTTAACTCCTGGAGATACTCTTTGAAATTTATATGACTGATAAAGACATGAGCTTCTGTGATTACCTGTGATCATATGTAATGAAACTCTACTGAGACATATACACGAGGAATGAAATACAGTATGAAAGAGAGCCAAGCTTTACTGTTATGAGGAAATAATATTTGGGTAGAAATTACAACATTAACAATTCCAGTACTGAATAATAAAGCAAGTTTCATGCATCTATCCCTTGTGTGGTGATGAGGGAAGATATGGATATGTTCCAATGTGTTTGATTCATAAGATCCTGAGATTGTATCAGGCTTTAGAACAACTAGACAATTATGCATGAGCTGATTTTTGAACTGGAACACAATATAAAACAAGATGAAAGTCAATAATAATAAGGGAAAATATTAGAAAAAAGCACCATTATATGAAAAAAGAGTTCTAGCTGGGTAAGTAATAATACCAACATATATTTTCTAACATGGGGATAGACAAGGATAAAACTCTTACTCGTTTATTACTCATATAGAAAGACAGCTATAAGAATCAATAAACATACAGAGAGGAAATAAGTGTGAAATCTGTATTGGAATAGTCAATTTGATTCATTTACTAAGCACAAACTAGAGTCAGGATACTAGAGTTGTATCTAACTTAGTCAGAGATCTATAGAAGAAGAGATTCATTATATTAGTTTGCAAATGTTATCCAGAGAGTCCAATGTTGCTTTCCTACATACTGTACAGGTCAGCAATTGGTCACCACTCAGTCTACAAGGCTGAATGCAACAAGGCTCCAACCTGGACCTCTAGACTTGTAACTGAAGAGTCAATGAGGTCTTCAGTCAATGTTTGAAGTCCCAAGAATCAGGGTTCTGCTATCAGTGAAGGACAGAGCAGCAACCACACCACCAAAAACAGGTTGATGAACTTGGAGCATGACACGGACAGGGCAGATGAACTTGCTAGTATGGTGTGGAAACCAGCAGTAAAACTCCAGGCTGTTCCTTCTCAGACATTCTTCTTCAGGTCTGCCCTGAAAAATGCTGTTTCCATTGAGGGTTGACCTTCCAATTAAATTAAATTGATAGGAAAATCCCTCATGGGTGAATTCAAAGTTACTAGATTACAGGTCTATCCAGTCAAGTGGAGAACCAAAAGTAAAAGCTATCACTGTGCCTTTGTAACAAAGACAATCAAAGTTATAAAGTCACACATGTTGCATAGTGCAATAGTGTTGCATGTGTGTGTATGTGCGTGTGTGTGCTATCTACATCTGTGCAGGTCTACACACCTTGCATGTATGCACAGAGGTCAGAGGAGTGTTATTATGGGTGTCTTGCTTGATGACTTATCACATTATTTCATGGAGCATTTCCATTGGCCAGCAAGCCCCAGCTATCTTCCTGTCTCTAACCCCCTGCATTGCTATTACAGGCTCTTGCATACATCCACAACTAGCAATTCTTGTTTATGTAGATGCTGAGCACCTGAAGTCAAGTCATTATGTTGTGCAGTAAGCACAACATGAACCACTGATTCATGTCCCTTAACCCCTATAAATAAAATCTTTTATAGGAGCAGATTGAAGCAAAGTTTCTTTGACAAAATAACAATTTGAATGTATGATGAAGACAGTACAAATATATACAGGAAGAAGTAAATGTCAGACCTTTTTAGGATTTCCATTAACACCTTTTGTGGAGATGTTTTTAAATAAAAGACATGATATAAATATAAAGATTGATTGTCATGGTTTGAATGTGAGTTGTTCCTTATAGAAGCATGTATCTTCATCTTTAGTTCTTGTTTGGGAAGACCATGGACAACTTTAGGAGATGGAGCCTTGGTGGAGAAGTCACAGACTTGGGCCTGGAGGTTGGTTAACCCTTCCCCTCTGGGAACACAAATGGACACAAACTGAATAAATCCCCCTTTCTTGTTTAAGTTGCTTGAGTTTGAGTGGTGTCTCACAGCATCAGAGAGTAACTGTTATATAGATTGAAATTGTGAAGTCCAAAATGCTTATGAAATTTTTTAGTAATACCCCTATTAAATGAACTCTGTATCATAATTAGTGCAACTCTGGTACAGAGCAAGGGATGGCAGATTGAGAACACAGTGTATCTTGCCTGGAATACCAGAGCGCATAAATTTCGATCCATTTGGTAGGCAAAAAGGGAACAAATGAGAGTCATTGAGCAGAAGCTTGAACAGAACCTTGGTTTATAGGATTAACATGGCAGCTGTTAGAATTCTTCTTTGAATATTTTATAATAATGTCTCATTGCTTGCAATTAGCTATCATTGTTGAAGAGTACCATGTTCACTTTGAAAAACTAAACTTTGTGTTTCTGTAAAGCATTTTCAAAATTAAAAAATTGAAATGTGTAAAAGAGTGTGATGATTTTGTTCCTAATTTGCATGCTAATCATGGATTTGTCACGTAAAAAAAGATGAATGAAATAACACATGCAACAAGCACACAAGATTTCTGCAATATATTCTTATTAAACAATAAAAACAATAAACTTAGTCTCTACCTACAGAAAATGTCAGTTGTTTCATTGTATCATAACTCATTTCTACTGCTAAAAATATAATGGTAATTGATCACAGAATAGATCATCATTTTATAGTTGAGCAGTGGGTATATTTATTGCTCAAGATAAGGCTAAGTGAAAAGGCATGTCTCTCATTAGCCACACAACATTGATAAGGCAGTATATCTTGACAAATGCAAAACTATTAACTTTAATGTAAAATAAATGTTTTTTTCACTGTATGAATAGCTTATACTTTTAGAGAGTAAATACAAACAGGTATGTATAATATCATTAGACAATAAAAAATATATGTGCTCTAACTGATACTTGTTTTACAAATGTATTACTAGTTCATGCAATAAAAATTCATACTGATTAATTTTTTTATTATACACATTTATAAAATTTTCTGTGACTCGAAAGCCATACAAAACACTGGTAAGAAAATATCATTAGTTTTGTAAAAGCCATTAAACTACATTTAGACAAAAAAGTGGCTGTTTCATAGTTTTAGAAAACTTTGCAGAAGAAACTTAGCAAATTTTTATGTTTTAAAACATGAAATTATGGTAAGGTAAACATAATGCATATTTTCTTTTAACACATTGAGAGTTTGAGATATAGGATATTTTTGAAAACTCATATAATGTAGTAGGTGACAAAGTACAAGATATGCTCTGCAGGTCTGAAATATTTTAAAGCATATTTCTTTTAAGTAAAGCATTCAGGATATGAATAAATTAACAAAATCAACTGCCAATTGATTCCATAATATTCATTCTTCATCATTTTTATCATTTACCATTGGCATTAATTCACACAGTTCGCCTCATTGCTGAGGGAAGAAGCAGGCGTGGTATCACTAAGCTCATCTCAGCTTTGCAGCATATGGTAGGATGAACACCATCTGGTGACAACATTCTGGATGAGAAACTTCTCTGGCACAGCGTTGGCGGAATATTGGCTGCCGGGCTAAACGATATTAAGCTGGGCTATGTTTAAAATGCCCTATCAGTTAGTTGAATGCTGTGACACAGCATCACATTTGGCCTTATTAAATTTTGCTAATTCAGAACACGGGAAGGCATTGGCCATGCCTGACATGAACTTAAAGTGGAGCAACTTAGTGCTCATCTACCTAGAATAGACAATTTCTATGGAAATTGTTGTTATTGTTGGCTATACTCCAATGACTCATAATGTCAATGAAATGGTAGGAATTTTTGTGTAGTATTTCTCTTCAGGGTAATGATACACAGGAAACCATGATGGCAGTTTCTTCAAGAACGGAATTTTTAGAGAGTTGTTTTAGGATCGTGCAATCCCTGAGTCCACAAAATTAAACATATACTTGTAAAGTTGTATTCTCAGTTTCCTTTATATCTGTCTGTCTGTCTGTTGGTCTGTTGGTCTGCCTCTCTGTCTCTTTGTCTATCTATCTATCTGTCAACCTATCTACATTGTTATAGTTATATATAGTGTCAACATGGCATTTACAGTCCAGGATTTGATCACAGCTGTAAAGAATTGGTAATCAGGAAGGCCTTTAAGCAAGCATGCAGGGGATTGTGTAATGGAGGTGGAAGACCCAGTACTTTCCAATAGCCGATCAGATTAATGGCATTCAAGATAGAAGAGTCATCCCTCCTTTTCTTGCCCTGGTGAGCTTCTTGGGCGCTACAGTTCCTTGCTCTTCATTGCTGCTTCTCCTCCTTCCTTGGTTCTGTAGTGCTGCCATCGCTGTTCCCTGCTGAGCAGCTGCTGCTCTCCCTTGCTGCCGCTCTTCACTGACCCTAGAACCAGCTCTTTCAGTCTTCCAAGGTTTGGGGACTCTAAGAATCCCGAGGCCTTAGCATCAAACTGGGACAGCTGAGCTACTTTCCACAAAACCTCCATCCTTCATCACCAGACTGAGACTACTAAGAGCTCTTGAACTCAGGACCTATAGGCAACTATTGTTGAAATACACAGATTTTATCTTGTAAGTAAATCCAAAAAATGTCATAAAATAAGCACACATACCATATATGTTCATTATGTGTATACATTATATTATATATATACATTTTATCATATATGTAAATATATATTATTTACATGTATTATATATTATACATTACATATAATAATTATATTAGTTCTGCATCCCTAGAGAAGCCAACGTATACATCTAAAATTATGAAAATATAGTATTTTTTATACAACAATATAATTTTATACAACAAATATGATGCTATAGTCTATTAAAAAAGCAAAGGCGTCTCTCATTTTGGAAATTAATGTGTTACTTGGAATTCTTGCCAATCAAATTAAGTCATCATTCTGCACAGTTCTGTGAAACTGCATTTATGCAATCACTCTGCAATCTAATGATAAATATATCATTCATTCTGCTGCCATTTTACTTCAAAATGAACAAATTCTTTTTTTTTTATTTCCACTCATACAAACTTAACAGGTACGCTGGTCCCCTCTCCCTCCAACCCCGTAACCCCCTGTACCCCCCTCCCCTCTCCCTTCCCTCACCATCCTCCAGTGCCTCCCCCTCCCATCCCCGGGGCATCCTTTAATGTGCATCCCAAACTCTCCTCTGGGCCCTCCTCTCCGATGACGTACAAGGACCCAGTGGCATTTCCCAGAACCCTTTCCTGTGTTCCCCTTAAGCATAGGTCAATACCTTGCCTCCCAGGATCCTAGTGCCTTTAGCAAATGCTAGACTTTGAGGGGTCAATAGTGTGTTGAACATTGCGCAGGGCATGTAAAGTCCAAATATGATTGCTTCAGCCCTAACTTGTGTGGAGTATCTTGCATATCATTGCTCCTCCCATCCTTGTGCTCTTACAATCTTACCCACCCCTCTTCTGCAAATTTCCCTGAGCTTCAGGATGGGGAGAGATTAGGCTGGTCTAGTTCCAGGTGATTGATATAGAGTCTCTGATGCAAAATGAACAAATTCTTAAAAGCAAGTTTATATAAAGTCATTTTGAATCATCATTCATTTTCCTAAGTGTTTGCTTCGAAATTTGTAGTACTTTAAATTTCTGGTTTTCTTCTGTTGGCCTATCTACATACATTTTTTTTACCAGCCTGAGAATTTTTAGGTTTATTCATAGTCTACACTATCATGATAGTCTATATTAACTATGACATATCCTTGAGAGATATGTACAAAATATCTACACACTCACTACTGCAAATTGTTGCATTCAGATTTCATATTGCTGATAAGTCTTCAGGAACCAAAAATCTTAAGGGAACATAGAGTTTATCTTTGCGTGTGATTCTTCTATACAGTCCATCAGCATGGCAGAAGAATTTATATCATCATGGGAGCCAAGGGAACTGACGATACTACATCAACACAAGAAGCTGAAAGGAGTATTACTTTTTAACATTCCAGTCTGTCTTTTTCTCACACATGCATATGCCAAATCATAAATAGCATCCTTAACTTACCCATCTTCCCAGGCAGTGGTTCCAGGCACTGAAGTTTGGCTTTTCCATGCTAATTAGTTAATCTCCAATAGGTTTATTCAGGGTTAGCCAAAATGGAATAATTCTTCATATGTGTTTCTAAAGGTTCTCTTGTGAGGTTGATTCCTTCATCAGACTGGCACACCGTACTCCTTGTCAACTTGACACAGAAATACTTATTTTAAAACTGTACCATTTCAGAGGGCTGGAGAGATGGTTCAAGAGTTAAGATTCTGCCTTGCAAGCAGAAGAACCTGAGTTCTAATCCTGGGTCCATGTAAAAATGTCAGGTGGAAACGGCAGCTGACTGCACTTCAGGCCGTAGTGGGTGCAGCCTGGGAAATCCCAGTTTGGCATAAAGGGGGAAGGAAAAATCCAAGATTAATCTCAAAATCACCATTGGCTCAACACAGCAACACATAATGCCCTCTGAGACATACACTCACACACATAGACACATGTGCACAACTGTGCAAAAATAAAAATAAAATAAAATGTACTATTTCAAAACTTGTCCCCACAGATAATGCATTGATCTCATGATATAAAATGCATTTAGCTAAATTTTAAAAGTTAAAAGTTCTTATAGTCCACTTTTAAATTGCACAAACTCATTAGTACTTCAATTATATCATTTTAAAAATGTGTGGAGTACCATTTTTGAATTTAAAGATTGCTTAATTGTAATTCTCTGTAAAATGAAAAAGTTAAATACTTCCACATATAATAGCACAGAAAAAGCATTATCTTAAAATAGAAGCTTTTTGACACACTAAGAAGATATCAAATGAAAATTAAAACCAAAGGCAAGTCAAAATAAAGACCAAAGTTAGCAAGATAAATCTTTATCTTGTAGTTCAGTGTCCGTCTTCTACTGTTTATTATGTAACCAGAACTGCTCAGTATAGCTTGGTAATTAATACTGTCATTCCAACGTTACATCTAATAGCACAAACTGTTTTTCCCCCGAACCAGTTCCAGTATGTCCTTGCAGACTTCCTTAGTACATATTCTGTGGTCCTGGAATCTTTTATATTCTGGGTTCTGTACTGTGACTGTAAGTCTTGCTTGCATTTGCAGAAATTTCAAAACTTCCACACAAAACAAAGCTTCAGTTTTTCTCTTTGGACCGCTCACTCTCAGCTAAGTCAGTACCACCTGATTGATTTTGCCAGTTCTCCTAGAGGAGAACCCTTCCTTAATTCCCTCCCACTACCTCCCATCCTTCTGTCCATCTGCTTCTATAGGTGCGGTCCCAGGGATCGCTTTAGATTATCTGCTGTAGTGGGAGATCAGGACTCTGAGGCTCTACTTTCGGCAGACTCACTAATAGGGGTGCGCCCCTTCAGCTCTCCAGTCCTATGGCCAAGGTTCCCACTGAATGTAATTGTTTCTCCTGAGATCCTCCCTAGTCTACCAGGAAATGTTGACATATCAGGCATTGTGCAGGTCTGATGGGGACAAGCCCCACTTCACTGGGTTCCTGGATGCAACAACCGTGTCCCCAGTGGAATTTTCTGGTCAGCTGATCCTGCCCCCTGTCTTTGTGGGATGGGGTTTAGGGGTTGGTTACCTGGAGGCTAATCCCACTGTCTACTGCATCCTATTCCTGTTCTTCCCTCTCATTAAGACTTTTCTTGCATAAAAGCCTCTTTTAACAGTTTATTCATTTTTTTGGTTTCTCCTCTTTTGGGATCTTAGTGAAAATGTAGTACCTATAAACGATGGAATACTATTCAGCTGTCAGGAAAGATACAAATGAAATTTGGCAGCAATGAAAGCCAAAAATGGATGGAACTGGAAGAAATCACCCTGAGTGAAACATTCCAGGCACGTAGAGATAGAGGTCACATATTCTACCTTCTAAATGGATCCTAGCATTAAATCCTCAATTTGATGGAATCAGAAACTCTTACAACATCCACTAAGGCAAAGCCCAAGCCAGAAGAGGTAGTACAGTATATTAGCTTTTAATTCGCTTTCACCAAAGTCCTTGTTTCCTCTCAAGACATCATGTGCCAAAAAAGAGCAGTTACTTCTCTCTGTATCACAGTTCAGTGACAGTCTATTAGGTTGTTCCTCTAAAGTTTAAAATTTTCAAACATCTCACAGGTCAAAAGACACAAAAGTCACATAATCAAAATTATTAGCACCACCTTACTTCTCTGGTTCTAAATTCTATTGTATTATCTTTTCATGTGTTAGTATGCTCAAAGGAGACAAAACATTGAGAATAGGGGAATATTCAGGTTTCTGTATATTTAACAGTCTTCTCATGTTTTGAAAGTATTGGTAGATTCTAAATGGACTTCTCTTTTTTCAGTCTTTTAAATTTTTATTTATTTTTTGAAGCAAAGTCTTGATAAGTAGCTCCGACCTGGCTTTGAACTCATTTTGTGACCCAGAATGACTTTTTAAATCCCATTGTTTCTTCCTTGATCTTCTGGTGCTACAATTATAGGCATTCTCAGAGATGCTTAGATCCATACATGCACTTTTTAAAATAAAAGTTACATGTATTCATTACATAATCTTGATAGCAGTTATATGTGGAGTTATCGTGAATGTTGTAGGAGGGCTGAAAGTCTATTCTTATGGCTTTCTTATGCTTTCCAACACTGCAATTTTTATGATGAAATATTTATTTTCAAAATGTTTCTGGAAAGTATTTGCTGATCATAGTATTTCTATGTATTTGATTAAAACATTTTGGAAAGTAATTTTTTCTCATGCATAGAAAACACTGTTCCCCACATCATGCCTTCACTACTTCAGAAACATTCTGAAAAGTCCTTAGAGTATGTGTCTCAATGACCTTCAGAGATTAATTCTTAAATGGGAATTTTTATATGTGTGCATGAATTTCTTGTCAGTAAAAATAAGACTGTGTATCAGAGATATCTATTCCAGACAACTGAGAAAATTAGCAGCTGTTTGACTTTAACATCTCAACTTCATTTCTTGGGCTTTAAAATATGAAAGTTAGGGAAGATAATCTTTGCAATTTCTATCAGTAGACTCTCAAGTTAGATAACAGGAGAGGGAAGACTTTAGGTTTAGATGAGGTAAACCAATATTTCTTTCATAAATACTATTGCAGTATTTCTCTCAATAAGAAACTTTTCAGATATGTAATTTTCCCATATGATATTATATTTATATATACACTCATATTAAAATGCATGGCATATGTCTTTAACAAAAATAAATATATTAATATGCCAAAATTAATAAATATTCACCAAGTTAGAAAAATCTGAATGAAGGCAAGTTTAGCCAGTCTGCATGATAAGTCTTTTTAAACTAGATGGTCAAAATTCAATTAAATTAATATTTTTATAATTGTTATTATTCACATAACTGTGAAATTGCATATTTGATGTGTTGTCTATTGAGTAGTCATTTTGAATAGTTTGTCACCATCTTATTTTTGGCTGACTTCTCTGAAATGTCTATACGTTTCCTTTCTAACTTCATTTCATATCCAATTTCCATGTTAGACCTGAAAATTTTTGATGAAATAGTCATGAAGGTACTAGAAGCTTCTGATTTGATGTGCAAACCAATTAATACAATTTAGAGCTTCGCAGATAGAAGATTGGTGATAACCAGAGTCTATGGAGTGAGACAAGGATACAGTTTTATATAAACAGCAAGAATAAATAGGTACTGAGGAAATGGATAATTCACAAAGCTTGATTTAGACATTTCAGTGTCATATACATTGAAGCATTATCCATGCCCATAATTAGGCAATTTTCAGCTAATAGCAACAGAGTGCATAGTAATAAAGTTACTGGAATTATTTCATTTCATAAATATTAAAATTACTATTACATATTCAGGATAAGTGGAAATGAATTTTTCTCAACCCATTTCCCTCACACATTGACTAATTAACTCCTTTTGAAAGGCACACACAGATGTAAAATCATTTAATTAGTATGTGTCTTTTTACTTTATATACAAAGCTATATACAATGTCAAACTTTTTCAGCATGTAGGTGTATTATGTGATAATGAAACCTCAATGTAAAGCTAGATTATAAAGAATATTAGGGTTTAAGATTACAAAATCATAGATATCTAAATTATACAATGTTTAAACTGGCTTATACATTCATATTCATTTTTAATGTTGTCAGATGTGTTTGCCATTGCAATTTGGTTTTCTTAATTTTTTTTTAATTTTTAAAATTTTTTTTATTATTTATTCCATTGTGTGTGTGTATGTCCGTGTGCGTGTGTGTGTAGAACCACGGGCGAATTCGGGAACCACCATGGACCACCTCCACCTCTTCCTTGTTTACTCTGCCCTGGGATTCACAGGCTCCGCCCTACCAGGACCCGAAGGGCAGACCGCCTCCGCTTCCGCCCGGCATCTATACGTGGGGTAAAGGATCCAAACTCAGGACCTTCCGCCTGCAAGGCAGATGCTTAACCCCTGAGCCACCTCTCCAGCCCCTGGTTTTCTTAATTCTTGAATGTCTTTTTCACTTTTCTTTTTATTGTTTGTTAGGATTTATTGTTCGATAATCATTTTACCCTCCTCATCATACTTTTAACCCTGCCCATCATGCTGAAACACTTTAGGACCATTTCTATGGTTCTGTGAGTAGCTCACAACTCTTGTCTGCTTTATGGAATCCCCCCCATCCTCAATGCCTAGCTCACATTTAGCATCACAGATGGTTTTCCGACTTGAGAGTGCCTTTTAATAGATAGTAATGGTGAGTTACATTTCAAGCAATTATGTTCAATTTTAAGTAAAAAAATGAAAAATGCAAGTTTCATGATAAAAATAGAGGTAGTATATATTTAGGCATTAATATTTTTAAATACAGGTTGAAATTTCTCATATGAAAAAAATTTCCAGGAAAGTGATACCTGGAATTTGTGAGATAGCTCATTCACTAAGGTACCTGCTTGCAAACCTGGAAAGCCCATGTGGTGGTTGGAAAGAAGTGAAATCTGAAAGTTGCACCTCTGCAATATGCCCTCCTCTCTATTTCTGTCTCATGATTAACAATAATAATATTTATAATGAAAGTGGTTCCTTCACGGGAGATCTGAAGAAAGAATCATATAGCTACTGTTGTCTTTATTTTGTCAATGTAAAGAAATTATTTCCATAATCAGGTCCACAATATAATATTTCTCTTTGGTTTTGGAAGACAACAAACTATCCTGATATGTTTCTAGAAACCTGGAACACAGATAATATTGATAAAATTCTTATCTTTTCTATGAAATCAAATAATTTACATATATATATATATATATATATTCTCTTTTTACCCTTATAGGCTATAAAAGCTTTCTTTTATGGAATCATATCCTTACTGCTATACTGATTTCAAATAAGTATGTGTTGGAAATTCTAATTCGTTCACTCCTATATTACTCAGAATCTCTAGAGCATTCACATCCTAGACAATTATGCTAACACTGGTCTAAAGTACCAACCCTTTCTTGTTTTGCCTGTTATTTTTGAAATAGAACCTCATTAGGTTGCTTGTCTCCTATTTATTCTGTATTTCAGCAGGCTTTGACCTTGAGATCCTCTTATCTCAACCTTCAGGTTACTGGGGTGACATACCTGAGCCGCTTCATTTAGTTAAAAATTGCATTGTGATAAAGAACTGCTTTTTCCTAACTTACTATTAACCATGATTAATTTGCAATTACCATCACAATTTGCTTTTATTTTATTATCCTAAATGTGATAATTATAAAAATACATTGTTTATGTATTTTAACAATGCAGATTGTGTACAATATTTTTAAATGAAATAATAGATATCATTAGCATTCAAACAATACTATTAAAATAATTTGCAAAAATTAAACACTATATTACCATGAATTAAGTTTGTATATATAAGATAATTAAACCCACTATTTAAAAGTAATATTTTATCAACTGATTGGAATAAAATCCAAAAATAATGTAATATTTATATAAAAGTATAATATCATACAAATAATAAAATAGCTAATATATCACACTAAGTGAATTTGTAAGGTATAATAGTATGACAACTTCACTTATTTTACTATAGTTTTAATTAAGAAACATTTTTCATAAGCTGAAATCCTTAGATTAAGATGTGAAAAATTATTGGTAATATCCCATAAAGATTTTGAAGTAATTTCTGAACAAAAATTATGTTCTTTTATCACTCAGAATAGTTCACTTAGAGTATATGTAAAATACATCCACTTCACAAGGTTTTCTGTCAGTATGCTATGTAAGCCATTAATTAGATTTTGTGGGTGTTGGATGAGGGAAGGTATTTGAAAAGTAGAGGAAAATTTTAATTACACACAGAATTTAAACATCATAAAGGTGCTATAAAATTAAAATAATTAACAAAAGATGAAATAATTAACATTTTGTTTTTATTAATTTAAGGTAATAGTTGAAAATTCCTACTTTAATAATATATATTAAGCTTCCAATAATATACACACAATATAATATTTTGACTATTTTATCATATCTCATACATTCTTCCATGCAAGCAAATATGCTCGCTGATATTTTTATTACTGCTGTAGTATATCACATCTGGATATGTAAAAGTTCAGCTGGGAATCACACTGACATATTATTTTTCCCATAGTAATCCAAGTCCAATCCATGTTTCCATCATGGAACATTGAAAGCAAAATAAAAAAAAGAACCAGACAAAAAAATCACTGCAACATGATTTTTAAGTAGTGAATGGTGCTTTTATTTTATTCTTTTTAATATATAATTTAGCTATAATTTGTAAGTCTTCAAAGAAAAAGAAAACTTTGCTAAGGCAAATTCAAGAAAGATGTTGTTATCATCATATGATCTTAATGATCAAACTTTTTAACTGGACAATTTCTTTTTAACTAGACAATTTTTAAAGTCATTTGAAAAATATTTAAAAAGGGCATGTCATCAATTCTGACAGTGTATACAGCATAGTAAGTCTTGTTTGTGTGTCAATGCTTAGCAAGCTTTCACAGGCAATCAGTAAAACAACTGTCATGACAGACTTGTGGCAGGGCTTGCTTTCTAGAAGAGTGCAGAGTGTCTCACTGGCTGCTCTCTACACAGTCCACCCTAGAACTATGCTGGCTTCCATACATAAACTAAATCTTTTAAAATACCTTCACCAAGATCCTTATGGGGTGCTACTTTGAAAAGAAAGGTTTCAGTTAGAGAAGAAATGGAGATAAAAATATCTAAAATTTAATGTATTCATGTATGAAGTTGGCAATGAATAAAATAATGAATAAAAATAAGTGTTATATGAAGAAAATTAATTTTACTTATTAATATGTATCTCAATCCTGTAGCAGACTCATGTATGAGATTTTTAATATTGACCATTCAAATTCATCATAATCAATGGAAGTATTTAACTTATTCACTTGAGTTTACACAGAACATGCTTGGCAGAATGAGATTTGAACCTTGACAGAGAGGTTGGGGAATCTCTTCTTAGTTATAAAGCCAGGAGACATTCCTTCAAATATGTAACATGAAAATTAAATTCCACAGTCAGTACCACATTTTCTTTTTAAAATTGTCTTCTTTTTGGGATCTCAGCTGGTGATGTACCATAGAACTGCTATCTCAGCACCTCAGGGTGGAGAGGCAAGATCTCTTAGAACTGTTTTGGGCTGTAACAAGGTTTAGGGTTCCATGCTAAGTTGGGCATCGATACTCTGCTCTCTTGGAGCAAAAGAGGTGTCAAGAGGTCACATAAGGAGGGTGAATCAGCACAGGTAGGAAAAAGAACAGGACAAAACAGCAACTTGACTCATTTAGTTTAAAATTTGAGAACCTGCTCCAGCACTGTGACTTTTATCCTATTAGTCCACCAATAACAGTATCTGCTGTTAGTATTTTCCAATGATACTCCTCATTTTCTTTCTTAATTTATATCTCTTGATTCTTTCTAAAGAAAGAATATTCATTTTGAATTTGACATAGAACATTGTAGTAGACAGACTCAGACAACTTACAGATGGTGAAAATCAAGTTTTTAGTAATGTTGAACTAACTAAAAGTACATTACTGGATTTAACTACTCCTTTCTAAAATTTCAGAAAATTATTTATCTTTATAGGTTTCTCTGGCTTGTTATTTATGTGGCACAGTATAAGCCTTCAACAAATATATTCCTTTCTGTTCTTTTCAAAGTATATCAAGGAGTGTTCTTTAATATGTTCCATCTGTTTCAATTTCACACATCACTGATCTTTGATTTATAAAACAGAAGACTGTAACACATGTTTGTTCAATTATTTCAAAGAACATTGCATTTTAAAGCTCACAGTCCTTTATTCTAGTGAATTCCAAAGTGAATTCATGTGAAACAGGAATTTTTGACATCTTTTTGACAAGACATCCCTCCTATTTAATGTCTAATTTTAATTATTAAATCATATTTACCAATATGATCAAAAATAAATTTTCAATATCGAAATGCAATTATTGAAAGTAACTTATTTTAATAAATTAAGCATTTATCTTGTAAAATAAGATGTGCAACTATGCTGAAAATATGTGTTGATATTCCTTTTTATTTTTCTTTTTTATCACTGTCTCCTTGACTTCCAGAAAGCAGAATTTTGAAAGTAATCAATCTGTAAATATCCTTCAGAAAGAAATAACCTCTTCTCGATTTGAGTCTAAATTACATTTTTTGAAAAAGTAAACTCTTGGCATAAACTTCAAGGCCTAATGGTAAACGTATATTAAAAAGAACTAGTTTAAGTCACTAAGACTTTCAAAAGTGTAAGTTAAATTGAGGATCTATAAAGATTTATATGTAGGATATTTTGGAGTATTAGAAAATTCTAATGATTAGATAATTGAATATTTAAAAGATTCAAGGAAGTAAGAAACCCACAAGGGAGGCATTTACTGACACTATGGCCTCATTTAATCTAACTATTCAATGGGAAGCTATGAATTGAATACTAAACCAATAGATCCTCATGCAACTAACTTGGGAGAAGGTACCAGAAATACCTAATTGCACATCCATGGAAGAGATCATTAGTCTTTAAGAGGCAGTCCCCAAGCAAACACACACACACACACACACACACACACACACACAAATACATCAATGTGAGAAAATGATTTGCAGGATATAGAAATTAGCAGTGGAGGAGGGAATAAGAAATGGTAGATGGAAAACTAATTAACTTTAGCATAAACAAGAACAAATGTGTCAAAGAGCAAAATCTATCAATAAAGAAAACTGGGGAAGATACTTTATTTTTTTTCTTAAGTGTACTTAATTTGCTAAGGAGGAACTCCTGCTGTGCACACAAGAAATCTGTACAGACAGTGAAATCAATTGAGGTCTGTTATGGTACTATGGTCTCAGTTCATAACAGCTAGCAGATTTTTAAAAAAGTCTTTAAGAGTGTCTTAACTACATCATACATGTTCTTTGTATTGAGTAATGGACTCACACAGTAAGGTTAAGAATTGTTCTCCTATAAAGATGAGTCATATATTCATTTAATCAAGGGTTTATGTCAATTTTGAAAGAATAGAAACCATTAGTCCATTTCCTGTTAGTTATTGCTATAGCTACAAAATAAAATAATTAACATTGAATGAGCTTATTTATCCACTATGTATGATAGAGAAAGAAGGAGGTCATATAGGTCTCCAAAAGATGCATAAAATTCACTTCTATTTTAATGAATAATTGATGATTGGCAATAAGAGCTTGGGATACTATGATATTTCACTTTTAACATTGGCTATCCAGTTTTGTGTTTTAGTATAGAAAAGTTAAAATAATTTCAGTACATATCCATGTATAAAATTTAAAAGAGTTATCATTCACTGAGACTTTGAGATGCTGAATCCATCTTTGTTAACAATGGGTTACCTTCCACATATTTGTAGAAAAATCTATAAATAATATGTAGCTGAATTCAATACATCAGAGAAAAACAATATGATTGTCAGATTCTGATGAAACATACATTTTATAAAATATTATGTTTCACATCACAAATATTTAAATGGCCTATATTGTATACTATGTAATACCTATATATATGCATATCTACACTATATATACCTATGTATATGTAAAATATACTGCTATGTTTTAGCTCATTTAATTCTAATAATGGTAACATTTAATCATTAAATCTAACTATACTTCTTAGACAACTTCATTTTAAAAAGAAAATTATTATATGCAGCACTATGGAAAATATCTGCATGGAGCATGTGTGGATATAAACTTACTAACAGTATAAATTATATTAATAGGACTTGATAATTGCTGATATTAACTGTGCCACAGGTGCTTGTAGAATTTGGATGATAGTATTATGAAATTTACAGCTTTTAGCTGTATCTAACGCACCTTAATTTTAATCTCTCATGGAGACACTCACACCATTGGATAGAACTTTTTTGGCTTTGACCATGACTTCTCAGAAACTATCACATTTGGGTCTGATTCTCAAAGCAGAACCTTTAAAACTTGGAAAGATCTTAAAATTTGAATTTATTATGTTTGTGATTAGAAACTTAATTTATTGGATTCATATTGCTTAAATGCTTTTGAACTGGATTTATTAACTTATTGTGTGTGTGTGTGTGTGTGTGTGTGTGTGTGTGTGTGTGTGCGCGTGTGTGTGTGTGTGTTCAGAAGAATGCATAAGGCATGATACAGTTCCAGAAGTAAGAGGACAAGTTGTGGAAGTTGTCTCTTCTTTTGCCACATGGTTTATGGATATTGAACTTAGACTATCAGGCTTTAATTGCAAGAACCTTTATCATCAGGGTAAGACTTCAAGCTCAAATGCTACTGTATTAAATACTGCTATAGCCACTCTAAGTGTTCATTCCAAAAACTTCCTGTTTGTAGTAAATAGAAGTAGGCATTAAACAGATGGGAACTTGGACCACATTCTCCTTTTGGCCAATTGTTAGTTAAGGTTATGAAATCATGTAATTTGGTTAAGCTCATCATGGTAAGTTTTCCTTCAGACAGCAGGATATAAGCAACAGAATGACTCTATCTACTAAGTAAAATG
Organism: Typhlomys cinereus; assembly: GCA_023101885.1. Classification (NCBI taxonomy): domain Eukaryota; kingdom Metazoa; phylum Chordata; class Mammalia; order Rodentia; family Platacanthomyidae; genus Typhlomys; species Typhlomys cinereus. Next base: position 1,364,144 of record JALPQD010000154.1, read on the forward strand.
AATGTGAAAATAATTCTTCAACAAGAAGGGTTTGAATTTAAATGCAGACGCAAAATAAAATTTAAAACTGGTCAGTAGCCACAAATCTTCATAGACTAACAAGAAAGTGGAAAATTAAACTTGGCAGACTTCTTTAGAAGACTAAGTAGGCACTTTTCACACATTAGGTTGGGGAGGAAAACAATAAAAGGAACTGAAATCTTACTGAAACCAGTCAATATGAAAAGAATTTTGAGAATAATTCAGTCATGTATCTATACATATAGCATACAAAATTACTCTTAATTTCTCATTCTAAGAAATCCTTCTTAAAATCAAATATAATTAAAATGTAGTATGCATCAAGATGCACTCTAAACAGAATACATAATTAAAATTAATGCACAGTAATATATCACCAAAATAGAATAGAATAAGGCTTTTTTTTCTCCCTTACCCTGAATAGCTCAATAGCAGAAAAAAAAATAACACTTTTTCTAAAAAGCATGTATGTGGGTCTGTAACATCCTTGTATCATTAAAGTTTGTGATTTGTAAAATAAAATGAAGATAAGAACCACAGAATACATGCTTTAATTGAAATAAGCTTGTATCCCATCGAATGATACATAAGGCAGAATAGTGATCCTGTTTTTTCTCCTTTTGCTGAGGTGTAAGGACACAACTTAACAACTGTGATGGTTGATGAAAACTGAAGATTTTTTAAAGCTGAAAATAAATAAATTGGAGTGCTTACTCAGAACTAAAACAGCTGTGTTTTGATGTTTACAGGAACAGATGTTAGATGCTTCCAGATGGAAACAAGGTTGTCAGTCCTCAATTTTCTTGAAAAAAAAAAAAAGAAACAACTATATAATGATGATTACTTTAAAAAAAAGCTTCATAGTTTTTATTTGATTCTAGACAAGAAATGCTATCATCTGTTCAAAATACATGTTATATGTGAGTTTCATTTTTTATATTTATTTAGTTTGAACTTTTCGCTTCTTCGATTTATTTTTAGTTGTGAATTTTCCTGCTTTTTAAGAATTTTTCATCTATGATATGTGTGTGTGTGTGTGTGTGTGTGTGTGTGTGTGTGTGTGTGTGTGTTTCTGTGCACATTTATGTCTGTGTGTACCCAAGGACACTGTGTGTGCCTTTGGAGGCCCAAGGATGACATAGGGAAATATCCTGGTTTGCTTTACCTCATTTTAGCTTTTCTCTGGAGTTTCCCACGTTCTGCCTTCCAGAGCTGTAAGTGCAGGATTACAACATTTTTGATTGACATTTTTAAATGATATCAGATATCTGAGATTGAGTCCTTCTGCTTTTAAGGCAGAATCTTAGGCCCTGAACCCAGTTTGAACATTTGAACCACATGGTATATCTGAAGACATTTCACATAAAATATTGTCCAAAGGTGTCTGTAACAGTTACTCTTAACTATTGCTGTGAAAGAGCACCCAAAATCAAACAATTTATGGCAGAAAAAGGAGATTTATTCAGCTTACGGTTCCAGAAGGAAGGTACAGTCTCTCAAAGCAGAGGCGGCATGGCTGGCTGGCCAAAGCTGGAGGAGGCTAAGTCACTGCAGACATCTTGGAAGCAGAGAACTACAGACTGCTTGCTGCAAAGGCAGATTTCTCCTGGAGGTAGGGTAGGACTCACCCACCTCAAGGCCCACCCCTTGTGACTACCTACCTCCAGCAAGGTGACATGACCTTGCCAAACACATGAGATTCTGGGGGATGCATTTCAAACCATGGTAGCGTTCAAAGGAAAATTTCCTTTAACATTAACATTCCAAAAATATCTTAAATATTATCTGGTTAGTTGAATTAAAATAATAGAAAACTAAACATAAATAGAAAATATAAGTGTAATAATTACTTTGGATTATTCTACTAATCTCAGCTAGAATGCTCATAATTGACTAGCTTATAATATATATTGTAGAGAATATGAAGCACTGAATTCAATGTTTTATACATAATTTGGTTTCACTGACAAACCTTGCCCCTCTCTAGGAAGAAGTTAATGCAGATGCTGCACAAAACCTTTGTAAGATGAAGATACTGTTAAGATACTCTATCACATTGTATAGTGATATATGTTGTCACACTCCTGATGACATGGAGTAATTTCAGTGACCTACACAATCAAGTCAGCCATGTAATCATGTGTTGAAACTACAGACACTCTACTCTAAGACCATACTGTGATATTCATGAAATATAATGGAGATATTAACAAGAATGTCAATAAAAGTATATGTTGAAAACAAGACTCCAGAATGAAAAGTTCATGGAGTGTCTCCAAAATCACCCATTTCCTTAAATTTTCATTATTTCTCCAATTATTAAGATCAAATTGAAAAACTGCATGTATGATTCTTGGGATTTAATTGTTAATATATAAATTGAAACCCTGGAAATTGGCTCCTTAAGTGTGGCACCTTTGGATCTATGATTGATCATTTCTCTCAGGAGTTCAGTCATGTTCATCAATATCTAAATTTTTGTGTGTTTTTGAATTTGACATAAATTATGATTATTTATATGTAAGATTTAAAAACAAATAACAGTAATCCTACTGAAATCCCAACTACTATTTTATTTATAACACAGGGTCTATGGTAAGCTGCAAATAAAGCCTCCTCTAGCCTAGTGTACTGAAGGCACATGTTGCTGCTCCAAATAATGCTAAAGTTAGACATGAAAGTAAAATTCATCCTAATATACATGAGAAGACTTCATTTGCAGCCTTCAGCACTTCAGGAGCTAATGTGAGTTTGGCATGTGTGTGTTTATCTGCATGTGAAGGTTCAAAGGTAATATCTATAATATGCCTTGTTTATTTTTCTACTTTCTTATTCCCTATAGTTTTATTTGCATGAATTCATTAACAGAAAAATGTACATTTCCTCTTATTTATGCCTGCTAAAATGAGGTTGTTGACATCTTCCCATAAAAACTTTTCATGTTTTAAAAATAGGACTAAAATACACATTGCAAATGTTTTCTGTCTCATGCAATTTGTGGTTTTTTGTTTTTTTTTTTTTTTGCCTTGAGTTCTTGTCATAGCTAACATCAATTTATTCAAGGAAAATTTAGTTTTCTTGGGGGAAAGACTCCTAGGCTCTGATGTTACACATAATTTCAGTAGTTGGCCTTAATCTTAGAATATTCTTTTGATGGTTCTATGACAAATATACATACCAAACATGAATCACACTGTCGTGCTTCTAAAAAAGAAGATTGCAACATGTTTCATGGGAATTCTTAACCCGTTATGTTACATATGTGCTGTGTATTTTCAGCCCTACATGATATAGCAGAGGTAGTGCTTCTATGAACCTATTGCCAAATCTGTCAGTGATCTCTGAGTCCACTTCTTTGTCTTAACTCTTTCAATGTCCTTTTCGGTCAACTTTATTCTTTTCATATCTTCTCATATTTATCCATAAATCCTTGAATATGGAGGGTTTTTATGGGCCTTCACCAAATGCCCCTGACTATTCTTTTCTCTCAGAAAGGTCTCCATTTCCCTTTCCATTGTCTTTTGTAGCTCATTGTCTTTTTCCTGGAAGCGTGTCTCTTGAGAGTCACCAACACTTGTCCTTGCTTCAGCTTTTTCTGCTTCTTGTTCCTTCTTTGTCCTGGTTGAATGGCACGTTTTTCTTCAAGAGTGTGAAAACTATCAAGGAGAATACATTGAAGACCCTACCTTCCATGACAAAAGGCATAGAGCTAATCACAAAGAAGTCTTTCTCCAAATCTCATCAAGAGTTTCTTCCCAGACAGTTTTTAGACCGCAGAAGAATTTGCCCTGAAGCTTAAGCTGGATGGCCAATGTACCAAAGAAAATGAGTACCCTGAGAATGCTGTGAAACTGACTCCAGGTCAGAACCCTCAAACTCAAGCATTAAACAAGCCCAGGCAAAGCATCAGCTATGGCCAAATTAGAGAAGAGGGAGGAAGATTTCCTGTTTCCCAATGAATCTGAAACACATCGCCATATTCAGATAAAGAAGTTTTTGGAATCCTTAATGGATGCATTTTAAGAGGATTTTTCTATTTCCACGGAGGGAATAGACTGTGCTTTCAAGGAACCCAATGGGGAAGGGATGAGTGAATTCCCAGGAAAGGAGAAAGGCAAACGAAGTATTCCATAATTTTTGTGGACACAGGCCAGGGAACTGTATGAATCCTGGATTAGCAACAAATTATTTGTGGTTAGGTTTGCTACATTGCAAATCTAACTGAATTAACCTAGGAAGAATATTTGAAAGGATTAATATGGAAAGTATCCTGAAGATGTTCAATTTCCTGATTCTCCTCAAATTTACCCTTGCCCTTCCTAAACACATGAACCTATATATCTCTATTTGAACCTAAGCTAGTTTTCATTGACTTTCTGCCAATTACAACCAGAGAGTACTCCCTTATACAGACAACTTAATTCAGCAGTTGAGAACTCATCTGGCCTTATAGACATTTTTTTTCCTTTTCTTTTTTATTTTATTCATTGTTTTTTTATTTTTTATTTATTCAATTGTGTGTGTGTGTGTGTGTGTGTGTGTGTGTGTGTGTGTGTGTGTGTATGTGTAGAACCACGGGCGAATTCGGGAACCACCATGGACCGCCTCCACATCCTCCTTGTTTACTCTGCCCCGGATTCACAGGCTCCGCCCTACCAGGACCAGAAACGCAGGCTGCCCCCGCTTCCGCCCAGCGTCTATACGTGGGATCTGGGATCTGAACTCAGGACCTTCTGCCTGCAAGGCAGAGGCTTAACCCCTGAGCCACTTCTCCATCCCCTTATTCATTGTTTTGAGATAGTGTCTCATGTAGACTAGGATAGCTTCACACTCTCTGTCTGGGTAGATGAGATTGGTGTGGTATTCCTGCCTCAATTTCACAAGCACTGGGATTGTAAGTGTACCTCTGGATGCATTTATTAGTCTATGTTTTTACATAAGTACTCATGTGATATGTGTTTGTGAAAGAGAAATACAGTTGTTTGCAAGTTCCAAGGTATGAATACTAAAACTGTTTCAGCAAATGAAAAATCAATTTGATCTTTGACATAATTCAGAATATTTTTATAATAGGAAAATGTTGCAACTACAAAACCCTACTTAAGTACAAACTACGATATTATTCAATTATTTCCCCCAGAATAAAAAGGCACTAAGTTTAGACATGGTATACTGAAGGGCTTAAATACACATATGTGAGCTGTGTTCATGCCATACAACTCTTAAGCCAGTCGAGTCAAATCCTTATTTAAAGTTAGATGGCAAACACACATATTTGGCCAAAGAATACAGGAGTTTACTGTCCTAAAATTAAAAGAATTATCCCAAGTATGCACTATTTTCATCAGTCAAAAATATTTTCATTTTTAAAGTTCAGGATTTATCATACTACATTTGCCTAATTAATTATATAGCGTGTGTATATTTACCTATCTTTATGTATGCATGGCAAACCTAGAAATTCTCATAATGAATCCTGATAATGTTTGTTAGAGAGAATTTTAACCTGAAAGAGGGAGTAGAATGCAATATCCATAATGTTGATGGCTAGATAGTTTTCAGAGCTTAAGAAAAATTTAAGGCTCAGATTGAAATTACACTCAAGTCCTCACCAAGTATAGGAAGTAAGGATATAACTTGATGGAATATAAAGTTATGAATGCACCATTTACAATTAATCTATAATAACTATAAATGTTCTATGCAGACAGTTGAATACAACTGCAAATGCTATTTTTCAAAAATGTATCTATGCATTTATTCTAAAATCCTTAATGTATCAACTCAATGTATCAACTGTCTTCTAGTATTCTCTATTTGATCCTCATGTTTCCTTTCTTATAGGCAAAAATCTATCTTTGTACTCCATAGTAAGAGTCATTTAATTATTGCGTAGTAACTAATGGAGATTGAGTCTATCTTTGAATATGCCAGTGTATTTACCGATCTACCTAAAGTAGGGTACAACCTACTTTCCCATTTAAATTTGTAGTCTTTTTGCACCCTGTGTCTTACTCAACTCCTATGCTTTCTTGTTTGAGTCTGGGACCTCCAACTTCTCACAGTTCTCAAAGACTTGTGTCTTTGACAACATCATGCCTATACATTGTCTTCCATTCACATAGATATTCACACTTGCATGTTCAGACACACAGATAAAGTTGACTATATTTAGATATATAGCCAGGTTTCACATGGCTGGGTCAGAGTTGCTGCCTCTCTCATTATTGGTATATTATGTTGTGAGTTCAACTTATGCAATTTTACAAAAGCATAGCAGTACCTATACACGTTTATATAATTTGCTACTTGAAAATGTATTTGATAAAGGAATGAAGCCATTAGGCTATTGATTTAATCTTTTGACTACCACATGCTACCATGTGCTCAAAAATCACTTACTATAAGATAAAATGAGTATATTATTCTTCTCCATTTACAAAAGCATGCATTTTATTTCTGTTTTTTAACAAGCATGATGAAAATAAAATCCAGAGAGATAATTCATATATTAAAGTTTTCTATCTAATTTGATACAATAATGTATCAAATTATTTATTTATAGGCAAATTTTCTTGGCTATCTCACTTACTTGAAAATTTTATGTAAAATATATCTACTTGTTGGCCTGAAGAGATGACTCTGTGTTTGATAGGCAAATTTTCTTGGCTATCTCACTTACTTGAAAATTTTATGTAAAATATATCTAATTGTTGGCCTGAAGAGATGACTCTGTGTTTAAAAACACTGAGGCATATACATACATGAGGACCAAAGTTTAGATTCCCAAATCCATGTAAATGCTTCGTGTGCATGGTAGCTTTACTATAATTCTAGTTATGGAAAGAAGTATTAAGGGCTCCCAAGAGCAAGTTAGCTGGCCAGACTAGCCACAGTGTGAACTATGGTGTGGATTAAGTACCTTACCTAAAAAATTAAAGTGGAAAAGCAATGTAGGATGATTCACAATAAACAACTCATGTTGCTTCCATGCACCAACGTATAAACATGTTTCTGCACTCATACATGCATACGCACATGTGAAACACACATGCACCCAGGCACACCCTGCACATACATACACATGAAAATGTGGGTAAGGAAACAAAAAAGAATATAGATAATAGTTATTCTAACATTGGTTACTAAATTTCAGGTACAAATAAATATCATTTCACTCTATTGGTTGAAGTGTATATAGCCTGCATCTCTCTATAATTTCAAGGAAATAAATCAGTGAGAGAATGTGGTAGAATGATATAGTGGCACATTCTTAGCACAGCCTATGGCAATAGATCAGCTTTACAGTCTCTTAAAATTTGACCTCTGCTGTATTTTTACTCACATTAAATGTTGGTTTCAAAGAACATAAAGTAATATAAATAGCTAGTACTGAAAGCCTTAAGTTTCCTCTGAGGAAAAGTATCTGTCTGGTAAGCCTACCAACTACTCTCTTCTTTATCAGCGAAGCCCTAGTCTTGCTTACTGCCCATGTGTGTGACAGTGATAGTTTCAAGCATCTCTGTAAGTCACAGTGATGTCATTTTTTCTCTTCCAAATGCACAGAGTTAAGTTTTATTTTTTATATTATATACTTCAGGCTATTGAGGACTCATTCTAAGAAAGGCTATGGTTCTTGAAGACAAAAGATTTTATAGGAGAATTAATGTCTAATGTTCAATTTTTTCTCCTTTTTGAAGACAATAAAGAATAAGCTATTGGAATGTCTGGTAAAACACACATTCTAACAGGGGAATACATCACCAAGTATCTCTACATGATGAAATAAAGAAATCCAGTGATTCATTGCTTCCATCTTAAGGCTTCCGATGCAAACTGGAGCTATCAGAAAACTCCCATGAAGTAAGCTTATGTTCCTCACAATTAACTTTTCCATGAGGCTTGATGAAGACCTTTATTCCTAAATATCTCATACAACCCCTATACAGAAGAAACACTGAGGTAGACAAGAATTCATTTACAGAATTCCATTAAAAAAACAAGGAAATATGTACTCTAAATTCTTTAGACTTGCAAAGTACTAGGTGGATATGTATAATATTGTCAAACGACACAAAGTAAAAGTGGTTTAGTCATGTTCAGTGTACCGTTGCTTATTAAATAATTACTATCTTATGATTTTGACAGTTATATGAATATTACTCTTAATTTTGTTGTTGTCATTTTTCAATTATCCTGCATTTATCACAATACATCACAATACATCACTACAGTGGTTGATTGATACTTCTTTTCAAAAATAAGCCTGATCTTTACATCTCTCAGTATGCCATCCCCCAACTTGGAAATAATATAAAAGTTACATCCCTGGGACACAGATAGCATCTGCTTTGGTTGTAATTAAGTGACTTATAGATGTGCCCATAGGATGAAGAAATAACTGAAAAGGAATGTATCACAAGGCATAGAAGTTCCACTTTGTTTTATTTTTTAAAAAACTTCATCAGTTTTGTACAAATATACAATGCATTTAAATAATTTCTCACTTCTTATTACCCAGTCCCATTCCCCTTCCTTCTTCCAATGGAAGGAAGCCTGCTTCCTCCTAGTGATTCTCACTACTGCTTCCTTGTGTTTTGGCTTGTGTGGTAGTTTGTTTTCATCTGGGTTGCCTGTACTGGCATGTATCTGAGTCCTTGCTGGAGCAGGGACCAGGTATCAGTGGACATTTCAATGAGCAAAATATCTGTCCTTCCTTTATCCATAACTAACCCTCAGAAGTGTAATAACTCATGTGCTCGTCCCCTTCCACGGAAAACTGTTGATTGTCCACATCCTATTAGATTTCATGGAAGTAGACACATCGAGAGTAAATTCATGTGTGTAACAGTTGTTAAGTTTAGAAGACTACATGTGCCTGCAACTTCCCCACCCTCTAGCTCTAAGATTTTTAATGTCTATTTTGCAGGGCTATTCCCTAAGCCTCAGGATTGAGTGTATTTTCATATTTGTTTTCCTGTGTAGGTAGCTTGCCCGATACCTTTCAAATAATTCTTATTTATTTATACATAACAAGTGTCCTGCTTAAAGCAGGTGTAAGCAGACTCATGATTCAATGATGAAAGATAACTCATTTTTGATAATGAGTTAGATATTCTGAATAAAATCCCCAGAAAATCTCAAAGCACAAATATTTCTGAAAATAGTTTAAAAATGTATGAAACTGTTGCTTCTCCATAATTTTAGCACCTTTTGATGCAACACAATCAAAGGGTACCATTCCCCCAGATTAAGCATATTTTATCGATTTCTGTCTTCAGTGGAATGAATGCCATTGAGGTTTCATATGTAGAAGTTTGAAACACCGGGTTTAAAGTTCTCTTCTGGCACTGTGGACTTCTCACAGGAGTACATTGATCAAGGAATGTTTTACCCCTTTTTGATTTGCTGCTTTATCAAAGAAACAGTCTGTTCATGTCTGTACAGTTTTTAAAAGTACTTTTTGGCATGTATCCTTTTGGATGAACAGTTATACTGAACTTAATGAAACTAAAATAAACAGGAGAAAAACAGTTGAAAACTATATTTGATTGTAATTACAGCCAAAGACATTGTCTAAGATGTCAAGGAAAAAGAGGTGCTTGGCATGCATTCTGTTTTTTGTTACTTAGTCATTTACTAGATTCCAATTATAGAGAACATGAAGATGAAGTTTCCAAACTCCTTTAAAATTCTCCTTTCCTGTCTGTACAATGGAAATTATTTAACCAAAATGGAATTACTACTGAAGAAACAAAAGTGAAAAATAATTAAATTGCTCACAAATTTTGTTTCAATATAATTTTGCTTTTAGGTCTTTATAAGAAGACTTCTCTGTCCTTTACAAAAATTTAAATTTCAAAAGAACTCTTTTGCAAAGTTTTGAGTTTTGCCACATTAAATATGACTAATTATTTAACTTAGTTTAGTAAAATTTCCATTAATTATTTTCTTTCCCTTCTCTTTATTTTCCTTTCTTTTCTTCACTTTTCTTCATGCTTCACCATCTCCTATCTTAATTCCCATATACTTTTTGAGTTCCCTGTTGCCAGGTTCATTAGTGTTTGGGGAGTGATCCAAGACTATGTAATCAAATGCAAAACTGTCAAACCACATACAAAAAAGAGTAATTACCTCAAAGTGCAAGTAACTCCAGTGTTCCTGTTAGTGATAAAACCCCATGGTTGCAATAATCAGGACAGACAGCGCTGTCTGGACATTCGAGACTTCTCAGGGGATAGTAACCCTCCACTCCTATTAGGATTATTTCATTTGAGTGAATCATGCCTGTTAAGGAGGCTGTTATGAGCACATATTCAGTCACTGAATACAGAGCAAAGGGAGAGCTAAGAAACATAGTGAGTGCTGAGAACAGGCACAAAGTATCCATTCAGCAGCAAGTGTGCTTTCAGCTATTGTTGTCCTTTCTTACAGATTGCTTTAAAATCACTCTCAGTCATTTAAGTCTATTAGCTGAAGCAATTCATTTTCATTACACATTCATTGTTAGAAAAGAACAATTTTGCCTTTTTTCTCTTTCATTCTAGAAATACTAACATGTTAATTATTCTTATATATAAGTTAGGTTTCTCATGGATGCTAATTCACAATGAAAATCTTAAATAAAAGCAACTAAAATAAAGCAATTTCACTTACAAATTATTAAAATGTTAATTCAAATTTATTCTTGCTTAGTGAGGTTGACCATTTGATGGCTGAAATAAATCTGTGTGATAAAACAATAACTACAGTTCTAATTAGCTGCATAAATGGAATGGAAGACTAATATTTCAGTTTTTGTCAATAAAGTAAACATGTACTACTAATAGATATAAACTGTCAAATTTGTTTTAAACCATTCCAGGACCATAATATAGAAGGACAATGTACATTTCTCTAATTCATTATAGATTGGAGAAAACATAGGTAATGTACATACAGAAGTGTCAACAACAAAAAGTGATAGCATGAAGTACACAAGTTTTTCTCTTTAGAGTGAAAAATTCACTGCATAAATCTAAAATGGAAACAAAAGTAATCAGGGTGGGGAGAGTCACACATTCAGAAACTCATATGACTGATACAAGTTAATGCATCTGGAGAGTTAGAATGTAGCAAATCTCGAGAAAACTTTATCCTGGAATATCTTTAGACCCTTAATTGTCACTAATTTTCCATGCATATGGCCAAACTGGCATTGTCTTGATTCTCAGGTAAAATCTTTGAAATTTTGTATTAATTTACCATTGGCAGGCAACCATTAAATCCTAAGGAAGTTTCAAATGATATTGAAACCTCATAGCAGTTTTCCCTAAATTGCTGTAATCTGCTTCTTACCTGGAGTTCATAGGCAATGTATTTGGTAACAGTAGTGCTTTGTGGATTTCCTTTGCTCTTATTGTTGCAGTTATTTCTCTTTGTTGCTCTTAGACAATACTCAAAATAAACCTGAGGACAAAGGGCAATTTGTTTAGCTTTGTTTCCAGAGGGCGATATAGCCCATTATGCAGAATCACATTGCCAAAGTCGTGAGTGTAGGCAGCATGCAGAGTCAGGTCCAGGTCACCATAGTCGTCCAAGAAGCCAAGAGAGAAAGATCATACTGAGAGAAAGCAGGGTCAGGTCAACTAAACCCGCCTTCCCAACCCATGCCCTTGAAGTTCATTCCTCCCTTAGGCCTTCAACTCCTAAAGTTTTTACATCATTCCCAATATTAATGCCAACTAAGGATTATAAAACATTGACCCTGTAGTGGTTAACTTACAGTCAAACCACGGCATTTCCTCCCCTTACAACCAATAATCACATGGCCATTTCCTGATGCAAATCTCATTCACTCCAACTTTAAAACTCTTCAGAGATTATAGCAGCTCTAACAGCTTAAAAGGTCCATGTCTGTCTCATAGTCTGGAAGGATGGCTCAATGGTTCAGTTTTTGCCTCTATATCCCACTTATAAACACCAGGCAGAAATGACTATAGTAGCGTGCATGTGTAGCCATGAAAGGCAGATCTTGTAAAACCACAGAACAAAGCAATAAAGGTGCAGAATGATTCCCAAAGCCACCCTAGGTCTCCCACAAGCACACAAAGTGACCCCTTCCTTACACAACCACACATATATATGCCCACATCTATACATGCAAAAAAAAATGTCCAAAGTCTGAAGTCTCTTTTGAAACTCAAGGTAGTCTCTTAGTTGTACCCTCCTGCATAATAAAACAAAGTTACGCAATTCCATCAACCAATAGTACAGAATAAATATTCTTATACCAAAAGGTAGGAATAGAGGAGTATCTAAGAAACATCAGTCCATAACAAAATTGAAAATCAGCAGGGACAACTCAAATTTCTGTATCTCCAAGTCTAGCATATAAACCACCAGCTGAAATCATCTCAATTTCAAAGGTTTTTTTTTTTTTTCCTACCACTTCAACATAGCTATCTCCAGTATGCATCACTCGTTTGGGCTGGTTCTTCCTATGGCAAATAGATTTTCTTAGCAGATATTCCACATTGGCTCTGATATCTCTAACGTCTTCACAGCTCAATGGAATGGCAGGCTTCAACTTTCATCATGCACTGCCCAAGGCATCTTAATACGTTCTTTGATCCTGCCACATACAACTCAGCCTCAGGTACTGAATGAAATCCTTTAGGAAGAGCCAATGACCCCTCAGTCTTGCATGTTTATTGCCTGCAAACACAGCACCATGTAGAAGAAGCTGCCAAATGGTGCTATAGCCTCCACGTGAACACTGACTTCCTTGGATCATAGCTGGTTCAGCTTCTTTGTGCCAGAACTCTCCTTTGGGCAGTTACTTTAAGGTAGAAAAGTCGTTTGGACCTCGGTCTTTAGATTCCAGACTTCCAAGAGAATTTTCATTCTAATGGATGGATGTCTTCTTTGAAAGTCTTGATATGTTGCAATCTTTTCTATTGTGCCAATGAAGAACGAGCTTATATTTATTAATGGAGCTAATCTCTTTAATAATAACTCTCATTTTGTATTTGCATTCTCCTGACTCAACACTCAAAGCTTTCCCATACATTTTTCCTCATTGAACTTCATGATTTTTTAAAATCTTTCTGTCTGATTTGCTGTACCTTTTCATTATAACTCAGAGCAGGAACAGTTAATAGAAATCATGCCACAGATTGAATGCTATGTTGTCATGAAACTTCCTCTTCCAGTTAAGTTAATTAGTCCATTATGTATTAATTCAATTTCAGGGAAATTTTTAGGGCATGGGTAAATTTTGACCAAGCCCTTTATCAAAATATCATTCAAATTATTCCTGATATAGATTCCTGTTCATAGAACAGTTATTTCTCCCCTCTGGACGATCATAAATTTGGAATGCCAAATCATCAGATGTCTCAGCATTACTCTTTTCCAAGCCTTTGTCCAGAAGAGTCATCAAGTTCTGACTCCAAGATGTAATAGATTTCCTAGCCGATATTCCAAATTTTTTTCATATTACTCTCAAAGAGCAGTAGCACAGGCACACCAGTCACACTGCAGCAATGACTGTGCTTCTCAGCACCAAAAATTCTATCAGTTTCATAATACATCCCACTCCCATTACTTTTCTCTGTCTTACATCAATATCCCACTCATGTTACAGATTTATGGTGTAGTTACTCTTTTGTGTTGCAGTAGGGCAATGCTCATCTACAACTTAAGTGAAGAGAGTGATATTTACATAGCCTACATTTCTGAAGGGAATATAATTCATTATGGTGAAATCACATAACAGGAAGCATGATTACAGACAGAAGCAGGAGACAATTTAGGTCAATGAAGTCAACATAAAGTCTGAAGGGAAGCAGGGCCAGGCCAATAAAACCCATGTCTTATTCCAGCAAGTCTCCACCTTCTAAAGATAAAATACAACCTTTCTAAACATTAACAGCAGCGAAGATTTCCAAAGCATGAGTCTTGTGAGAAAAACCACGATTCAAACCATGACTCACTGTAACAAATGAAAGGCTATGTAACATCTTCCATGTTAAATATAGCACACAGAATCTGTATTCCTGGACCATGTTTTCCTGTGTTTAACATAAGAATAAATAGATTCCCTTTTTCCCTTTGAAGCTAGAGTTTTGTTTGAGGTTAACAAATTAATGAAATAAGTATTAAGTAATTTCATTTTTCTTCCAGTTGTTATGATGTTTGCATATCTAGATTACTAGTTAACAAAGTAGCTCTAATTTAAATACAGTCAAAGAGTTACTGTCATTGGCTGGAGTGCTCATGGGTTGGGCAGCTGTCTCTGAAGCAAATGACCATGAGTTCAGATCCTGGATCCTACATAAAAACCTGAGCAGAAATATTGGCTGCTACCTGAGTCTGGGAAACGTCCAGAGGCCTAGAGTGAAGAGAAAAGGAAATAGAACAGTATAAGATCCTTTCTGATGTCACCCTTGTACCTCCACAGGCACATACAGTTTCTCTCTCTCACTCTCATTCTCTCTCTCTCTCTCTCTCTTTCTCTCCCTCTCTCAGCTACATATGCAAAAAAGAGAGAAAGTTCCTGATTTTTCTACATATTAATTCACTTGAAAAACAAACATTTAGGTGGGAGGTACAACAAAGAAGAAGCTGTTTTTTTGGAAAGAGAAGAGTAGGAATTAAATTAAATAGGATTATAAGAATGTTAAAGGGACAGAGAGAAACAGAAAAGAAGCCCAAGTTAAATGCAAAGGTCTATGTAAAACTAAACTTAACTGGATGTGGGGATAACTTAGTAATGTCATTGTATAGGCAAAAATCAAAGAATCTTGTGCATTAATTTTGGGAATGAAAGTTAATATAACAACTATGAAAGTTAATATGAAATTCTTCATAAGGCTAATGAATAGAAGCATCACATGATCCATATCTGCCAATATTGGACATATACCAATATAAACAAAGGAAACAAAATCACCATATGTAAAAAATAAGTTTATTCCAATGTTTATTGAAACATTGCTCAAAATAGTATTGTTATGGAATTAGCCTAGGTGTCTAGTAATAGATATAGTAATAGATATACTGATCAAGAAAATATATAAACAAGGATTACTAGTCAAATGAAAAGAATCATTTTATGGTAACATTTTCAGGAAAATAGAACTAAAGTTCATGTTAAATGAAATAAGTTAGCTACAGAGAGATAGCCTATGTTTTCTCTCAGATGTAAAAGATAAGTTGTTGATGATGATATGATATTAATGATGATGGATGACTTGACAGTAGTATAATGATTTCATTAAAAGGTAAGCAGATTATTTGTAAAATGCATGGTTCCAACTTTAATAATAATAACTAACAGACTCATAATTCCTTACAATATATCTATTGTGTTCAGGATCATGGTAATGAGACATATGGGCAAGGAAATAAATTAAAAATTGCCTTTGAGTCTCACAATTATATTCAAAATAGAGCTAAGCAAACTTTTTAAAAATTTTAAAAGTAAAACTCTCAGGTTTCACACTGATAATATACAGAGAAGAGAGTTGTTTCAAATGTCACATTTTATATTGATGGTATAATTATTATTTGTGACAAATCTGCATTTTTATCAATATTTTTACTTTTCATTTCAAGTATTTAAACATTATGCTTATGAGTGTTATGTTAAGTGAACAGTACACATGAGCTTGCAGGACACAGGAAGATGAACTTTTAAAGAGTAACATGAGGGTTGGAGAGATGGATCAGGTATCAAGACTCTGCCTCACAAGCAGAAGGACTTGAATTCCACTTAAAAAATGCCAGAAAGAAATGATGGTGGCCTGCACTTCTGCTCAGGGTGGAGCCTGAGCAATCCCAAAGGGAATCAAAAAGGAGGTAGCTCAATCAAGGGCAATTCCAAAGTCATCCTTGGTTCTCCACAGGGATACATGGTGCTCTCTGATACACACACACACACACACACACACACACACACACACACACACACACTTGCAATAAGAAAAGTAACGTAAGCCATATTTTAGAAGGAGCAAACAGATTTCAATGGTTCCATCAATTTCTAAGTCCTGAAAATTACCCATTTTCATCCAATTGCTTCATGATCATGAAACTTTTTCAAATAAACTCCTTTGACTAAAAACAGAAATAGTGTTTGGCAGAATACATGTACAATGTTCTCAGAACTCACTCTCACAATGAACATAGATTAAAGTCTTTGTCTTTTCTCCCCTGCCACTGAGCAACATGGTAACCCTCCTTGCTGTACTTGAGATATGAATCTTCAGGACACATTGTTTGGCAGATACTCTCTGGTGCGGGGCAAGGTGAGAGAGCCAGAAGTTGCCAACTGCAAGAGCAGACTAACTAACTGAGGCAGGACAAGACTAACCAACCTCAAGTTCTTCACCTTGTGATGTCATGACCTACTCCAGCAATGCTCTACCTTCCAAAGTTGCCAAAAACTTCCAAGCAACTAAAAATCCAAACACATGATCCTGTGGCGGACAACTCATGTTTTAAACCATAACAATACCTTTCCTGAGCTTTAATGGCCCACCTATCTCAAGTCTTCAGTTTCTGTTTTCTTTTATTGTCTACTTATTAAGTACTTGATCCTGCCTTCATGCTCTGAGCTCTGGATAGTGTTCTAACAGAACACTGGTATGTCAATCTGATTTCCTTGTGTCATGTACTATATTTTGGAGATAACTGACATTCAAGATTTCATATTCTTATATTCCAAGAAAGTTGCATTGATCTTGAGACATTATCTGTATAATTTCTATCTGGTAAATAATTTTCAAATTACAATTTCAAAGCACAATGACATTCGAAAGCAAAACAAGAACAAAAACACTATGGGCACAGCATGGTATTTCTAATTTAAAAAGTCTTTTGTGCCTTATTTTATAGAACATAAAAGACAAACAGAATAGTTTCAATGTAGAACTTGTTTTTCTCTGAGTTGCATGTGTAGAAATATATCAAAAATACAAATTTGTCAAGCAAATTTCTTGTTTGTAGTATTCATGTAATAATTATTTTCTTTATTCTGAATGGATGTTCATAAGCATACTCACGAAATAACTTCTCTGAATACTTCTGAATAACTTCAATCAATACAACTTCTCTATAGTTGATATGTATATATATGTATTTATTTCACCTATCACAGATTATATAGGCATAGCTATGTATTTTTGAGTAGCTTTGTGCAGATTTATAATGTAAAACACATGCTCACATACACACAAACACACACACATATATATACACCTATACGTATATTGTAATCACAAATTGAAATAAGATCCCAATACACCTTTTTTTAGCACAAATATATTTGCTAGTAGGCTCAAAATAAATGGAATGTAGGAGTTTTAATAATGTTTTATTCACAGTAGTGCAAGCTTCGTCAGAATGAACTTAAAAGGCAAAGGGTCACAGAATGTTCTCCATTGAGTATCCAAGGGACAATTTTCTGAAATTCTTCAGTATACTAGTTTTTCAAACATAACTGATTCCTCAGAAGATGACTCCCTCCATCTACATGTGAAAAGTGCTGAATATTTTCTTTAGTATTTTAAATTGCTTTTGGAAGGTCGGGTCATTTTATTTAATAGTTTCACATTATTTTATTCAGCTTTCATCTCTTAGAAACACACAAAAGCGTTCCACTCCAATTCTCCTTTTCAATGGAACTTAATATTATGCTTGCATGCTTAAAAATTACTTTTGATATATGTTACTCTTTTCTCATATTTAAATGTTCTAAACACATGGTTTTAAATTTTGACTTAGATAAAATTTTAGAAATTTCAGCTTTATACATGGCTTAAGGGTAAAGTCTTATATCTTTTCTTTATATTTTGCTGTCCCAAGTAAATATAGACATGTTAAGTTGCTGATGTCTTATAAGTAACATGCATTAACAATAATCAGAAAAGTTCAAATTGAAAAATATAATGTTTGAAGACACGAATTACCTTTTCTTTTGCAAACATGGTTTCCTTAATGTTTCTATTCCATAAATAGAATATCTATTGTTTTATGCTGTGAAGTTCCATCATGTATATATTCAGAAATCATAATGCTTTAATCAAATATACACTTCCACAAGATCTCATCTCAGGTCTTTTACATTAATAATGTTTTCTTAAATCTGAAAATTTAGGACAATCTGCTTGTTTTCTATCTTCTGCCCTCATTGTCATTCCTCTGATTCCATGAGCAAGTGCATGTTGGGAATGGGGAATTTTGCTATTGAAACTGCTTTCATTATATCAAGAAAGAGAAATGAACTGTGATATAGCAATAATACTCATAAATCACTGCTCATAATTTCACATAAATCATATGTGGCACTTAATCCAATCTAATCTGAGCAGCTACTTTGTATTCTTTTAATAACAGAAATTTTATCTGGTATATTTCCAAGAGAAATTACAAATTCTCTAATATGCATTTCTTCACTGCTATTATTATTCCTGTCTTAATTTATATGGCAAGTTCAGATTCCTACCAATATTGAGGGAGGTCTGAGTATTCAAATCTGTCCTGCATCTATGCTTCTATAAGCACTCCTATTATAAATGTTTGATCATACCAGAACACTGATAAAACAATAAGACTACATCTACACATCCCTATAATCAAAGCTCAAGGTCTATTTTTCCTTGGCATTATGCCCAGCTATGAAAAATGTATTTCAGAATACCTGGTAGAGAAGATTCACTGACTTAACAACCATGAATGTTTAAGCTATAATTTCTACCCTATCCACAACTTTTCTGATCATATTTGGTCTCACTGATTGAATGAATGAATATGTAAAATATGTGAAATGCAAAGTCTTTAATATCAGTTGGGCTACATTTTTGATAATTCCTTTCATTTAAATATAGAAAACAATAAAACTATCAAAATTTCTTTCCTTACAGAAAAGAATCTGTCTTTATACTAAGGAAAGAAAAGTGGTTCTGAGCTTTTATTTATAGCTTGTATCTAATTCATCGCTCTGCATGCAATAAAAGATTTTACAATATTTATTTTTATTGATTTTATCTCACCATGATATTTTTCATTTTACAAACACCAAATGACACAAAGTTTAATTAAAATCAAACATTGACTGTATTGTGGAAGAATCCATTCTCTCTAGCTTTCTTTGAAAACTTAGAATGAAAACTTTCTTTTTCGTAGGGGCTGATGACTGTTACCATGCAAGTGGATTTACTTAAGCACAAACATTATATCTGCCATCTCATTGAAGGAAAATCATTTCTTTCTAGAACACTGCATACTATAAAAATATTTGGAAAACCATAAAAATACATTTGGTTCTCCTTAGAATTATACACACACACACAAACACACACACACACACACACACACACACACACACACACACATATTTCTTCAGAAGTCTTGGTCATGCATTTCTCATATAAAATAAAGTATTATTTCATATATCTAAATTAATGACAAAGAAATACATTAGATTTAATTTCATAATTTCAAAGAAATCAAACCAACCCAGATGTCCAACAGTTGATAATTTTTTAATGAAATATATACCACAGAATGCTACTCAGCTGTTATGAAATATGAAGTAATGATATTTGCCAGTAATTGGATCTAGTTGGAAAAAAATCATACTGACTGACACATCCCAAACACAAAAGGAAAAGTGTTTCATGTTCTCTCATATAAGTAGATTTTAGCATTAAACCCTAAGTTTAATGGAATGAAATGTTAACTGTTAAAATGCCCACAAATGCAAAGAAGCATAAGCCAGAGGGGGTGGAAGAAGATCCCGAAACAACAGAAAAATAAGATCCTAAGTAAAGAGATTTTAAAGAAAAAGCTTTTGTATAAGAAAAGTCTTAAAGCAGAGGAAAGAACCATAATAGGATACAATAGAGAGTACAGTCAGTCTCCAGGTATCCAACACACTCCTAAGAAAACTAGTCTAAATGACACGGGACAATGAGAAAACTGACAGTAGACAGGATCAGATGTCTATATAACAATCGCAAACACTGGAGAGTAAACTTGTTTAACATTTCATTTTATCATCAGATAAGAAAAGATCTCACCAACTAAACAAGAAATGGATGGCCTAGTACAGTGGAAGAGCAGTGAAATGAACAAGAGCAATCAGCCAGAATGCAGAATACCTGAGAGACCCTGAAATGTGCAGCAGAATCAGGCCAACCAAATCTCTTCCCATCAGAAAATCTTGCAGAAGAAGAAGAGGTAAGATTGTAAGAGCCTAGAGGTTGAAGAGGTCTACTGCTGGCTAGAAAATTCCACTGAAGGTAAGATTGCTGTGTCCAGAAACCCACTGCAGTGAGACATATCCTCACCAGACCTGCACAATAGCTGACATATCAATATTCTTCCATAGAATAGCAAAGGTCTCAGGAGAAACAGTTACATGTAACAGAAACCTGGGACTAGTGCTAGGTAGGTGAAGGGGTATGCATCAATCAGTGAGTTTACCTAAAGAAGGACCATTTAGTCTTCTACAGAGGACTGAGCTCATACTAGAACAAATTATCCAAAGGTAACCCTGGGGTGTACAGAAGTAGACAATCATAAAAGTGGGAAGGAATGATGAAAGAAGGAGAGGGTGAGAAAGGTTGGGGAAAGGCTAGGGAAGAGGTAGGTAGGACTGCTAATTATATTTGTAAAACTAGAAAAATTAAAAAAATAAAAATATACGATTTAGAGATTGTTTCATTTAAGGTAGCTTATTTAGTTTCCAAAAGATTAATGATGTAGAAACCGAACCTACATTCTGAATCAAGCATGTATCTGGACAAGGTAGTTTAATCCCCAGAACACTTAGAGTAGAATGGAGAGTCATCTTCCAAATAGTTGTTCTTTGACCTCTATCCTTAAGCTGTTTCATGCATACATCTGTTCTTTTCTTTTTCTTTCTTTCTTTCTTTCTTTCTTTCTTTCTTTCTTTCTTTCTTTCTTTCTTTCTTTCTTTCTTTCTTTCTTTCTTTCTTTCCTTCCTTCTCTCTCTCTCTTTCTCTCTCTCTCTCTCTTTCTTTCTTTCTTTTTTTCTTGTGAAAGAGGGTATAGTTAGAATACAGGAGTCTACACCAATATCCAGGCAATATCTTCTGGACATGACAGAATCCCTGAAGTTATGGATACCTTCATAAGACCTGCAAAGAATTTGACTTACCAACAATTCACTGTGGAAGGGGAAAGATTTCAAGGCAAAGATGCATTCCTGGAGGACTGTAGAAAATCTCTCTCTCTCTCTTCTTTTTTTCTCTCTCATGCTCTTCCTTCCTTCCTTCCTTCCTTCCTTCCTTCCTTTCTCTCTCTCTCTCTCCCTTCCTTCCTTCCTTCCTTCCTTCCTTCCTTCTTTTCTTTCTTTCTTTCTTTCTTTTTTTCTTTCTTTCTTTCTTTCTAACTATAGGAAATCTGCCTAAAAAGAATATTCTGTCACAATCTTGCACAGTCAATTGTTTAATGTAAATGATGCACATGAATTGAAGTGCCATTGAATGCAGCAGAGGCTTCCTAGCCTTAAGTGGACTCATCTTGGGAGTGACAGTGCTGGATGCTCACATGCAACTTCCACTGAACAGTGGCTGAAATTTTTAAAAAAAATGAAATTCATTGACCACAGTAGGCTGAGTTTAAAGAAAATTTAATCTAGGATCATTATACAAGCAGGAAAAGAGTAACAAAAGCAGAACTTTAAAGCAATCAGGAGCTCCTGCCAGAAATCTGAAAACAGTACAGCTGAGCTGTTGGACTAGTGGTTTGTAAAGCCCGATGGCAGACACAGGGGTGAGTCATGGGAAGGTTGTCAGTTTGGGTGATGCATGTAGATGTTCAGGTGTTTCTCATGGCCTCTGACCAATTCCAAACCAAAGGCATGTTTCCCTCTGACACAGACCCAGCTCTGGATACCAACTTCCTGGGTTTCCTCTGCTAAACTCACTACCCAGTTTTATCTCCTGTTCCTACCTAAAATGTCCTTATGCTAACAGTATATCAAAGGCAGCGTCAACTCCTAATTACAGTAGTTTCCATTTTTAACTTAATTTTATTTATTTTAGCTTTTTAGGATTCCACAAATGAATAGAGTGAATTCACATTTTCACACTTTATTCATTAATCCTATCTCCGCCTCCTTATCTCATTACAGCTCTTCTTCTTTCCTTCCAGTCTCTTTGTTATTTTCATGTCTTTTCACCTGTTCGGTACACCGAGTTTTATGTGGGTTGTCTTTGATGGCAAGTGCTAGAGTAATTGTGGGAGCCTGAAATATTCATCAGCTTTATCAGCAGGTATACCATTGAAGAAAGCGTCTTCCCTTCCACTTTAATTTTCTACAGTCCTTCAGGAATGCAATCTTTGCCTTGAAATCTTTCCCCTTCCATCGTGAATTGTTGTTGGTAGGTCAAATCCTGTGCAGGTCTTATGTCATGTCCAGAAGATATTGCCTGGATATTGGTGTAGACTCCTGTATTCTAACTATACCCTCTTTCACAATGAT
Source organism: Typhlomys cinereus (assembly GCA_023101885.1). Lineage (NCBI taxonomy): Eukaryota > Metazoa > Chordata > Mammalia > Rodentia > Platacanthomyidae > Typhlomys > Typhlomys cinereus. The sequence continues at coordinate 1,386,663 of JALPQD010000154.1, forward strand.
CTCTGAGCCTTGGTGTAGAGTAGGGCAAAATGCAGAATATGAGATTTGACATCACATTATAAATACTAGGGCATGATACAATATTATTACTGTTGAACCTCTTTCCACATATATAGGACACTTGCATGTTTTGAAGAAGTGCCGATTTCTATCTTTTGCCTGTGCTTAAAGTCAAATTTTTATTATCATGTTTTTTCCTTATTTGTATGTATAAATGTATATGTGTACACATGTGCACCAATGATAGAAATATCTAATAAAATTTTACTTTGCAAATATTTTTCTCATTCTTAGTTGGTGCTTTTTTCTGTTTATTGCTGTATTTGTAGTTAAGAATCTGAAATGTAGGATCATTTAAAAAAATTGTTACCTGTGTTTTTTGTGTTATATCCAAGAGATTATTACCCAATTCAATGCTAAAAATTGTATTATTTGTTTCATTTTAGGAGATTTACAGATCTAGCTCTTAAATTTTAATCTATAATCCAGGTTAATCTGAATTTTTGGTGCAAACAAGATAGTGATTCACTTTGACTATTTCACATAGTTGCCTCTAGCTTGCTTAACACACTTGATAATCCATTTCCCACTGCGTATTCTTGGCAGCTGCTTAGCAGCAGTTGATCATACATTCATGGGCTCATTTCTGGGCAGACGACTCTGTCTCAGTGGTATACAAGTTGTTTTTTTGCCAGGTTCAGACATTTTTATCATTTGGGAATATGTTTGGAAGTCAGGAAATGTGACAACTTCAGTCTTGTTTCTTTTTTAAAACTGTTTTGAATTTTTGAGATCTGTTGTGATTTCACATAAATTTCACAGCTTCTTTATGTCCATAGAAAACCAATTGAATTTTATTAAGAATTGTGTTAAAAATACAGTCCATTTTTGATATCATGGATGCTTTTGAAGTACTAAGTATTTCTTAATCACTGCTATTAATACCTTCCAGGTTATTGATACTTTCTTTACATTATTTCCTTAGGATATGATGTTTGCTTTTTTTTTTTGAGTTTATGCTTGAACTTAATTCTTCTTTCTTTCTTTCTAACAAAATTTATTTTGAAGGTTTCATATACAAATACACCTAAAGATCATATGATCCCACCTTACTTAATCTCTTTTTCGGATATTCTTCCTTAAGCCCCCCATGCCCTTCTGCAAATGCAAATGATAGTCTATTCTTAATAATCCATGAGATACTCTTGTAGAAATACAACTATTTTTATATTAATATTTTATAATTCAGCTTTTTTTAGTACTCTAATCATATTCTCATGGAAATTTAGACTCCATTATAAATAAAATCATATTATTTTAAACAACATATAATTTACTTGTCATATTGCTCTGGACATACTTTATGGTACATGTTGAATAGAATTTATAAGAGTAGGCATTTTCCCATGGCCTGTATCTTACAGAAAGAGCCTCTGTTTACTTCACCATTGATTACTGTGTATAATTATTGACGAGTCATATAAAACCTTTTAATGATGAACTATTTTCCTTCCATTAATTGTTTCTTACATGCTTCCATAATGATTATTGGTTTTATTCAATATTTTCCTACTTATTTATATTAGATTGTGGTATTTTTTTATCCCTTGCTTTCAATGTGATTATACCATAGATTCTTTTGATGGATGGTATGAAGACACTCTCATTTTGTAGATCAGGCTGACCAGGAGCTCAATACACAGGTTAGGCAGACTTTGCCCTTCCATGACTTTCCTGCTTCTGCTCCTTGTGCTTTGATTCCAGGCCTGAGTCACTACACCCAGCTGATATTCATTCTGCTTGACATATTGACAGACAGACACTTAGATGTCAGGATGGAAATAGCATTTTCCATGAGTTGTAGTAGAGGCTTTTTTAGTGCTTTGTTAGAATATGTTGTCTAATTTTTATTCAAGGATATTAGATACTGACCAGCAGTTTTCTTTTCTGTCAGTATAGTTTTTTTTTTTGACCTGGAGTTTATGAATAATGTCTATGTCATAAAATAACCCTATTCATGTTTTCTGCCATTCAGGTGTTTGGTAGACCTTAGGAAGTATTGTCACTACTATTCTTTGAAAATTGTGTGGGATTCATTAATAAAGCCATCTCTCATCTTCTGCATTTTGCTTAGTGGTAATGTTTACTTCACTACAGAGCTATAATTCTTATTCTTTAGTTGGAAGTTTCTCCAGATTTCATATTTATTCTGATTAAAATTTTGTATACTTTTGGAAATTTATCAACTTTTTAATGTTACTCATTAAATATTATAAAAGCATATTTCCCTGCTAAAATCCTTTATTATTCTACTAAGTATGTCTTTTTCTAATTATGTAAAATAAGCTGAGTTTTATGAATTTAGGTAAATCAATAGTTCCTGTCTACTATATAGCAGAAATGGAACTTTGACTCAGTTCTATTGTTTATCTTATTTAAAGACCACTATTTTCCCATCGTAATAAGTGGTCCCTGCTTTTAAGTACCTGTGATAAGTGTTTATGATAAATTTTTCCCTCCATTTCTGAAAGATGTCTCCAGTGTTGTACCCAGATTATATGGTTTAATTCAAATTCTTCTATATAAAATCATGGATTTACAGGGCATTTGTGTAAGGATTTTAAGACATATTCATCAATAATTGAATTGAGAACTTAAAATTGCTTTGAGTTACTATCTCTGAAGTAGAATTTTGGAATTTTATTCTCAGTTATCAGTTGCAAACTTTTCCCTCTTCAGCTTTCAAAGCTGAAATATTACATTCAAAGACAAGTGTTCTTCACTGTCGCTCAAATATAGATTTTTTCATACAAGACACCTTTGCTTTAATGGAAAAACTTTTAAAAGACTGTGGCCCATGTCTATTTATCCTATCCTGTTCTCCAGAGTCTTTAATTTGTTCAGAATTCCCTCTCTCCGCATCCTTGGTGCTTATGTGGATAACTATAATGAACCCCGTAGTTTATCACATAATTCATATACTTACGGCTTTATATCACTTCTTTTTTTCTAGTATTTGTAATCATTGTCAAGAAAAAAATGCCTTAAACTAGTTTTATGCTTCAAGTATGAATGAACAAAAACTGTTATTGTTATTTACTTAAATACACTAATTTTGATAACTTTTTTGTTGTATCTTTTCCTCCAATTCCTTCAAAGAGGATTTTATTTTTTTAAAAAAAAGGTCATTATATTAAAAATTTCAAGTTATGTTTAAAAGTGGTGTAAGATTTATTAGTTATCTGTCTTCTTGGTTAGGAAACGTAAAGTATAATCCCATTATACTGAAGAATTATCTATCAAGCTGAAGAAGTATCTATCAAGATAGATAAAACTTAATATAGCTAGATCAGTAGAGCTAAATGAAAAATATCATGATTTCTGTGTTCCTATTTGGAACATTTTTTTCATATTAGCCTCCTTATCCTTTCTTGAAATCTTCGGTAAATGCTTTTGAACATACTCTTATAACAAGACTCTATTTTAACAGCTTTTTATCTCTGCCCAGGGGGTGACATCCAATACCCATCAGGATGGAGTGAAGGGCATTGCAGGAGCAGCGAAACTGGGAAAAAAATCAACAAACCATAATCCAGAACATCAGAGACTCTATATCAACCACCTGGAAGTAGGCCAGCTTAATCTCTCCCCATCCTGAAGCTCAGGGAAATTTCGGAAATGGGGGCTGTTAGATTGTAAGAGCACAAGGATGGGAGGAGCAATGATACGCAAGATACTCCCGAAGCAATCAAAATTGGAGTTTGCATGCCCTGCACAGTGTCCAACACAGTATTGACCCCTCAAATTCTAGCATTTGCTAAAGGCACTAAGATCCTTGGAGGCAAGGGATTGACAGCCACAGTAGTGTTCCGATGCTTAAGGGGAACACAGGAAAGGGTTCTGGGAAATGCCACTGGGTCCTTGCACCTCAACAGAGAGGAGGACCCAGAGGAGAGTCTGGCATGCACATTAAAGGATGCTCCAGGGATGGGAGGGGGAGGCACTGGGGGATGGGGAGGTAGGGAGAGGAGGGGGGCATAGGGCGGTGGGAGGTTGGAGGGAGGGAGGGGACCGGTGTACCTGTCAAAGTTGTATGAGTGGAAATTTATATATATACATATATATATAAAGAAATCTTCAGTAAATGAACTCTCCCTTCATCACTTAATCTTGAAGATAATTATGCTTAAAAACAGAGATTGTAGGTCTAAAGAAATGATTCAGTTGGTAAACTGCCTGCAAGCACCAGAGTAAAGTTTGTATTCTTAGCTCAAAAGTTAAATACAGATGTGTTGGTATGTGTCTGTAAGTCCAGCATTGGCATAGGGACAGAGAGACAGATCCTCAGAGAGAGCTGTCTGCCATTACCCAATGGGTGAACTTCTAACTCAAGGAAGCATTCAGTTTCAGAAAATAAGATGGAGACTGCTGAAGACAAGCCACAAACCAAAAAGAGATTCTAACAATATCGTCAACTGCTTGAGAATGTGCATAGTACATTAGTGAACATTTAAGAGTTTTTGCATCATATATAGGTATGATCAAATTTATTTTTTTAAATTAGATACAGTAAGAAGGTTTTGATGGCAAGCATTAAAAATTCAAACTATTGTCATAATGTATTATAAGAAATATTATGTAAAAGTACTACTGCTGCAAGGCAAGTACCATCCACAATGTGCATATGTGTTGGACAAAAGGTTGTTAATGTTCATGCAGGATGGAGAAGGATGCTGCCAGTATTCAGAATAGCAATTTTAGCATATGTGCTGTTGATTTGTTTTGGGCATTGAAATGTATGATCTGAAATTTAACACAAGAATTGAGTATATACAGGGCTGGAGAGGTGGCTCAGGGGTTAAGCCTCCGCCTTGCAGGCGGAAGGTCCTGAGTTCGGATCCCAGATCCCACGTATAGACGCCAGGCGGAAGCAGGGGCGGCCTGCGCTTCTGGCGCTTCTGGTCCTGGTAGGGCGGAGCCTGTGAATCCCGGGGCAGAAGGAGGTGGAAGTGTCCATGGTGGTTCGCGAATTCGTCCGTGGTTCTACACACACACAGACACACACACACACACACACAGACACACACACACGCACACGCACGTGCGCACAGTTGAATAAATAACAATAAAAAAAAAAAGAATTGAGTATACACAAAGAAAAGAGTGGGTAGGAGAGAACTGAAGAATTCACCTACTAAAACCAGTACAAGCTATTGTTTGAAACCACTGGTCCCTATATTGTTTTAAAAAATACTTTATATATGCTCACACATAAGAACGTGGCTAACTGTAGAGCAAAAGAGTATCAAATTTTTTTTCTTGGTATAATTTTCCTGAATTATAATTATCTTATTCAATAACATTATTTGTCCTGTGACAATGGAGCTATTGAAAGTGTAGCATTTCTAAAAAGACTGCTATATCTAATTTCCCAGAATTCTTTTCAAAGTCATTTCCACCTTTACTATTTTCTTTTAATTTAGATGCTGACACTTTCTTATTTCTAAAATCATCTTTTCATCTTTTTTTCCTCAATAGATTTCCATATATCTCAAAGGTATAAACTTTCTGCTTAAAGCACAAGAAGACACTGACAAATTGATATTCATGTCTTAATGATGTTCCTGAGCAATATGTGATCAGCCTTTCATTACTTTAAAAACATCTTTCATCTTTTCTAAGGGATTTGGCCAATTCTCCTGCCTTTAGTTACTTTGCTCAGTATGTAACAGCATATTTTTGCACAAATCTCAATAATAAATGAATCAAGTTCTCACCTGCATGCATCATCCATCCCCTTTAATTACTGTTAAAACCTTGTACATTCCTTCCAAAGGAGTTATTGATTGTCTTTATTGTTCTTGTGACTATTATTGCCTCTGTTATCTTTAGAACCTTTCCTCATGAAATGACTTAATATTCTAGTCCAATTTATAATAGAATTAACAAGCAGAATTGACAGTCACTAGTATCAATCACTGAGAAAGCAACATTTTACACTGATAACAATCCCAAGACAGAACTTTAACACTTCATAAATTTATTCTCTTCTTGATTTCTGCCAGGGTTTTTTCCACAAAAGTAGCTGTCAGAATTCAGCAAAACCTGAAAGCACAAAGGGTTTCCTTAGCCAGTCAGATCTATATCCCTGGCCTCATGCACTGAAGCAGAGAAATAGCACAAGCTATGCCAATAACTTTAATACTTGCAGGTAGGTAAGAAATAACAGAAGCCTGCAGTCCATGCTGGAAATCTGTTCAAGAGAGTCATCTCCTCAATATCTGTCTTAACTCACACAGTAAGGAAGAACCAAGAAGCACAGAACCCAGAGATCCATGTCATCATCAGAAATAGGTCAATTATTTTAAGTGTGGTAGCATGGTTTGGAAGACGTGAGATCAGTATTTGGAATATTCAATAAAACTAATGCCTATCTTCACATGATATTTTCTTGCAACCCTTTCATAAAGAATTGCTAGAATACAGATAAATTCTTCTTTAACAATATTTTAAAATAGATTTCACTGACAATCAAATATATGAGGATAAATTACAAAACAACTTTGTTTCAAGAAACTTTATTCTTTATCAATAATGAAAAATGTGTTGGCAACTCTCTCTAGATCCTCCAATTTTATATTTAATTAATTATGATGCTTCACTTCAATTGAAAGAGAACTTGAAATGTCAGTATCTCTGATTCTAACATGTGTAAAGAAAAGTGATTTCTTTCAGAAAGGAACAAGGAAAAAGCAAGTAGTAGGAAAATTTTAATACAGGCAAATTAGTATTTGCTGTATGCATTAAATATGATGTTATAAAATGTGGTAGATTTCTCCTAACTATTCACAGATTTCAAAAGCACATGGATCTAATGCAGGCATGTGAGATGAGAAGTTGATGCACTACTTAAGCCATTTTTCCTCTAGGTATAGCATAACGAAAGTGGAAGTTGGGTAGCAGTTTGAATCATTCTTCCCAGAAAAAAAGGCTATGAGACCTCAGGCATCTAAGTAGCTAATTAAGTCTCAGAGAGTTTGTGAAAATAACAAGATACAGGGTCATACTCTTCCAAAGGCAAAGAATAATAGTAAACTGCTGGGTGATATGTATCAGGCCAGCTCCAAACTCCACAGAAATCCATTATGACAATTTTTGTGAGTCTCACCCTGCCTGTGGTGGGCTTTTCAGGAGTATCATTGCATTGCCTTTGAGTTGTCCCTGTTCTTATAATAAATCCTCACCTATACTCCCATGAGATATCCTCTAAGACTTGTTGATCCACCAAGCTCTGACTTTAGTATAATTTTAATATTGATTTTTATCACTTTCTTATCTAACACGCATAGACGTTTGTAGGATATCTGCCCAGGAAAAGAGTCACAGCATATAGATGTCTTTATATCTCGCTGATTGCTATTTTGAAAATAAAATTGAATCATTGAGAGTCAAAATACTGTCTTCATTTCTGTAGGTTGCATGAAATACTACTGAGCTTTCTCATTGTGTTGTCTACTTTCAAGAATCCTCTGAATGAGGAAGTAATAAGTAGTGAAAGACTAACTGGAAAGTGGAAGCAAAATATCAGGAAGTCTGAAATGCTTGCTTACAGTGCCATCGATAATAAGGTGCAGAGAACTAGTGCACATTGTGGCCATGGTGCTGAATTTTTTCCTCAAAAAAATTCTCTGATTTGAAGAGCACTTAGCACTCAGCCTAGAAATCTTCCTCTATAAGAGAGAGAGTCACAGCACCCTGACAGGATGGATCCTAGGCCAGTAGAAGGGCAGTGAAGTGGACAGCAATGGCCATTCATAATGGAGATTACTGGATACTCAACCAGAATCAGTCCATCCTAATATCTCCCCATGCTAAGGCTTGGGGAGCCTCCTGGAAGAGGAATCAGTAATCTATATGAACCTAAAGATGAGAAGCTTCAATACTGGACAGGAAATGCATTTAAAAAAATGATTCTGCATCTAGGAATTCACTGCAGTGAGACTTCTCCTTACCAGGCCTGCATAATGATTGACATACCAACATGCCCCCATAGAAATATGAGGAACTGAAGAGACATAAGAATACACAGTGGAAACCTTGGGGACTAAAGTAGATGAGTGAAGAGAAAACCTTTTAGCAGTTGGGCACCCAAAGAGAGGCAACTTAGTAGGCCATTGAGGCTTGAACTCCTACAAGAGTAGACAAGCCAGAAGGAACCCTGGGGTCCATAGAAGTGGCCACGTAGGACTGTGGGAAAGTGGAATGGATTGATGAATGGAAGAGAAAGGAATGGGAATGATGTGGGATCCAGGTAAGCAGGGATAAACAATATGCTTGCAAAACTAAAAAACGATTTCAAAATGTTCAAAAGGTGAAAAAAAACTCTGTATTATTCTAATGGCTCATGATATCATTTTTAGGTAGAAATCAAAGTTTATAACCAAAAAAATCTAAGATATTTGATTTATACTTTATAGAATTTCTGGTAGGAAAAGAAACATTTAAAAATAAAACCTTCTTAACAAAGATAGGACAAGTGAATTTGAAAAGAACCAATTAGAAATTTACATGCATATTTTCAATACTTTTATTAATAAAAATGGCAAGTTAATTGATCCATTAAATTAAGAAAAGACACAAGAATAAGATAAAATGAAAGGCTGAAAGGATAAAATTCTAAAAACAGTAAAAACAGTTATAGGAATGTTAATCCATGGTGGTAGAGTGCTGGCTGAGCACACAGAGCTCTGCCACAGTAGTGGAAATAGTGAATGAATGAATGAGTGAATGAATGAATGAATGAAAAATGATATTGTATTCCAATTAAGATGTACTTGAATACTGAGGCTTGAGATTATTTTTTTAATTTTTTATTATTTATTATTTATTCAGTTGTGGGTGTATGCATGTGTGCGCGTGTGTGTATGTATGTGTGTGTATGTAGAACCACAGACAAATTCGGGAACCACCATGAAAGGCCTTCACCTCATCCTTGTTTACTCTGCCCCAGGATTCACAGACTCTGCCCTACCAGGACCAGAAATACAGGCCGCCCCTGCTTCCGCCCGGCTTGTGATTCTAAACATTTGTGTGTATAATTTATTATCATAACTTCGGTGCTTGGGATATGTCTGTAAGAAAGAAGGTAGAAGTATTTGTTTCATAATAAAAGTTGTCTGATACTATTAACTCTTTATATAAATCGATTTTTATCAGCTCTAATTACAACAAAATAATTTTAGCAATAGAAAGCACCTCTAATCTCAAGAAGAATTATACCTGACTTTTATAGTAAATTATTATTTAAAAGCATAGATTGCTGGAATAGTGTAACACAACTTCTATATATTATAATTCAATGAATTTGCACAATTCAAACATATACTAGATATGGTAATCAACAAAACTCTCATATGTATAATGAATGAAGTACTTAACAGCAACATGTTGTTCTTGTAGAATCCAGTTAAATCATATAGTTATCTTCACTTTATTCATTAAAGATAGAGATTTAGGAACATAAATTAAGTTGAATTTTCATATAATTTCTGCTGGCAATGTACCTCATGCTCAAATACTACACACAATATACTTTAATGCCATGGTTTGACTATACATTGTTTCCCACTGGTTGATGTGTTGGAATCTTTAGTTGATGTCAGGAAGGTCATTTCACCATTAGGAGGCAGAGCCATGCTGAATGAAGAGTCACAAGGGGCAAGCACCGCGCTGCTCCTGTTAGCAGTCAGCTCCAGGAGCTTGCAGATTGCGGTTCTCAGTTTCCATGATGCCTGAAGTGATTTAAGCTGTCTCCAGCTTCTACATGCCAGCCATACATTTTCAGCCGTAATGGACTGTATCTCCTTCCTGGAAATGGGAGTTGAACAAATCTCCTTCCTCTGTTGTTTTATATCTGTGTTTTCTCACAGCAACAGAGAAGAGTATACTTGTTGTTTAAAACATTAATTACCTAAAGTCATATACGTACAATAGATATGTGCTTTTCCCCATTCTATTTCACTGTTCATTACAAAATCGACAAATTCATAAAAGTTATTTTTAACTTTATTTATATATAATGAATGTGTTAAGATGCCAATGCATAGGATTTCTAAAGATTCATAGAATTTGCTTACTCCTTGACATTTGAAATTTTCTTCAAGACATGGTGAAATCTATTTTTTAAAATATTAGTTACTATAAAAATTATAAAAATAAGTCCCTAAACAACTTACATGAATAGATGCTGAAAGTCCTAATTATGTATAAGGTAAAACTAAGATTCATGCACGCAGAGGAATTCTATTCCTTTAAATAATTATAGTGTTCTCAAAACAAAAGCTTAGATTTATTATGTGAGACTTCAAAGAACAAAACTAGAATACTTACTTTCAATTAAACTAAGGCTTTTTGAAAAATAGGGTTCTTCCCGATGCCTTTATAAGTTACCTGTGACATCATCATTCTGTGGGATACATCTATGCATTTCAAATGTGTATTTCTAAAGTATAGTGGGTGTAGTGTAACATGGAAGATTATCAGATAAGATTAATTTAGAGACCACAACTTTTGAGGTTCTCATTAACTATGGTGGATACTGCAAAGTACTTAAAAGTATAAGTCTTGATGACTAGGTTAGAAAAAATACGGGGAAGAATTAGAAATAAATAAATTTTCAGACTCTTTCATATTCCAAATTGAGTTAAAATGTGGTGGATGTTTTATTTCAAATGCTCTTTAATTTACTGAAAGTAAACTGACTTGAATATTTAATGCTCAGTATTTGGATATAGCAACATTAAAATAGTTCATGATGTTATGAAATGTTACAACTATTCTTTTTTAATATTATACTTTTTAATTTTTAAGAAGGTTAAAATTAAATTCACTGATCCATTAAGGCACAGAAGTCATACATATTAAGGAGTTTAAGTGATGCTCTATATAGATATACAATATTTAAATCACATTACTGAGTATATATGTCTTCTCAAACATTTGCTATTTCTTGAAGATAAAGTAATTTAGAATCCTTTCTTTGAAACCTTTAAAATGGACAATGCATGTTGCATTGTTAGTATCCATTTTCATCCTAATATAACTTGTTTGGTTAAATTTTTTTAAAGATGTGGAGTGAAGTGCAGAAAGGAACCAATTGAGCCTCTAATTTTCCCTTTGTTTATTAAAAACAAAGAATGGGTATGACAAATAGGAAAAGGGCTGAAAAATAGTATATATTTACTTAATCTCAGAACTCAGTTTGGGTATGCTGTGGCAAACAAAGCATAATCAGCACAATAAGGACGGGAATTTGAATGTGACCACTTTCAGAAAAAGACAAAAGTCAGAACTGTCAATATGTCTCAATGTGTAAGATGGTTTCTTGAGTTCAATACCCAGAAATTCACAGGCAAAGAGAAAACTAACTTCCACAACTCGTCCTCTGACCTGGACTCAAGCACCATGCATGCTTAAGTGTACCATGTCTCTTGTTATTTCTCTTTGTCTCTCACAATCTCTCACATTTTCTCCTCTCCCTCTCTTACAAATAAATAAATTAAGAAACAGAAAATGTTTTAGACAATAAACTAATAACTCTGAAGTAATCAACACTTAAATGTATGAAAGAAAATACAGTAAATTTATTTCATAAACGTTCCAATGTGATGACTCAAGGAAAATATTAAGGAAGATGAAAGTCTGATATGAAAGCTGATATCTGCACACTAGCAGAAAAGGTGTTGCCTACTGCAACAAGGGTAGAGAGTTGAGGTTGAAGGAAACCTTTCTGAACAACCATGTTCAATTAATGCTGATATTCTTGAGCACTTCCCCTTGAGATAACAGTCCAAGTCAGTGTACTTGTGACAGTTTCATTACTTACTACCTCTTGAATAATTGATAGTGTAAGTGTCCACATCAGAACTCTATTTATTTGGATTATAAATTTAATGTGGAGGCTCCTGCACTAAATATTTCATGTTTAAATTGTCAAGGTTCATCTAATTTCAATTTTATTCTCAGGCACAGACCCCCACACCACACTGTTACTAAATAAAGATGACAGAGGTAAAATTTGACCTTCACTTCAGATGTTGTAGTTTCTTGAATGAATCTATTGCTTTTCAATAGTCTCATTTCTAGAACCAGCAAGAAGCTTCAGCAAGACACACTGTTCCATCCCAGTAGCACACGTGCTGGAAGGAAAGGAATGAACTCCAAAAGTTGTCCTCTGACTTCCATACATGTAGAGTGGCACATTTTCTCCCTTGCCCCCGTCAAATGAAAACAAAAATATTGGGAAAGAGGTGTCATTTGTATAAATATTTTATAATTTATATTTTTTTCCTTCAGTAAAGATTACTTACACATTTTTAACAAAAAATCCTTATAAAAGCATTTGGACTGGGCTGTGCACACCTTTACCTGAACATTGATAAATCTGGACCATAAATTTCGAAGCGAAGATCAAGACCAGTCTGGTACACAAAGCAAATTCCAGATTTTCTTAGATTGCTAATAAAATGATTACTTAACATGATATTAATGCTATAGCATGATATTAGTAGACATTATTAATTTGTGTACTTCATTGATTCACTCTTATTGAAAGCTATATGCCCTTACATATGCATTACATACATCATATAATATATGGATTACATACATATGTATGTGCTCAGCAATAATATTTATTTTATTAGTAGTGATGCAGATTACCTGCTCTGCATTTTAAAATCTTGTTTTATGCCTGTAATAAACACAGAGTATATACAAGATCTTTATATATACTACTAAAGAAGTCTTTCCAAAAGAATGATACTTAGGAACAAATTTCAAATTTAAGAAATATATATTTAGCATAAATTAAAGAAAGAAATATCAAGTACAAGAAGCACAAGAATAAATCATTAGATGATTAATGTAAAAAATGGCTTTGAAAAGAAAATTTAAGTCATATCTAAGGCCAAGTTGACAAAAAGGGACAATTTACTCATAAAACTAGCATCGGATTTCCCAAAGCATTAAAAGCATAATACAGAGTTCAGATCTTTCCAAGTGTAAAAGGCATATAATTCATATTTTAAGAATGTCTTTAAGACATCTGAAAATAAAATTGACTAATGGCAGAAGAAGGGAGACCAATGTAAGAAATCAAAAAAATTCAGAATATACATGTGAACCCATCCTAGAAAGGAAATAGCACAAATAATATTGTGTGGATATAAACATATATTTTTATAAGCTCTTGAGAAAAGAAGTTGGGAAATTACCAAGTCATGATTTTTTTTCTTTTTTAAAGGCAAACAAGAGGACAAGTGAGGTACACTTATTTAAATGTAGTGAAAATTGGAGGTTTTCTGAGAAGACTATTGGTATGCAGAAATTTTAGATGTCTCTAGTATCTACAGTCCAGATGCCACACGATGTTTGAAACATCCATTTTTTGAAAATCAAGGAACATGAAACTGAAGAGATTGAAAGTACAGTGAGAACTTGAATCCAGGGTTCACTGGATGTATTTATGCAGCAACATATTGAAAAGACACTGCTTCCATGGTAACAGAGTGTTCAGAATGAAGCTCTGCATTTTCATATCATCACCATGGTAGATATTTAAGAATAAAATACCCTTTAGAAATAAAAACAAGCAATATGATGCAGGGCCAAATGTTAAGCTTTAATTTCCTCTTGCTTAAAATTATCATACTAACTGAATATGTATTACAGTAGGTAAAATACCACAAAGTTTAATTCATTTATTCAAAAATATCCTTGAGTTTGGAATGGAGTTCCATATCAATTCTTGGGAGATAGAAACAGAAGGATAAGGTGTTAAAGTAATCCTCAACTAGCTCTATGCCTGCATAGGTGTTTTCCTTTCATAACCCATTGTTGTAAGAAATATCTTACCCAAATACTTATGGGAACAAAGGGTTTTTTTTGTTGTTGTTTGTTTGTTTGTTTGTTTGTTTTTTACACTCAGAAATCTAGATTACAATTCTAGCAAAAGGATTATACCAGGATTCTAGGTAATCACTTCATGGTAGGGCATAGGGCAAGGACCATTGTATGTATGGTTGATGGCTTTCCAGCTTGTTAGATGACTAGATGATTCTCTCTATTTTTATGCACCTGCTCAAAGAATGATCCTGCCCAGAGTTATGGACCAAGGCTGAATTTCTAGGTACCAGGTTTACATATTAGCATAAGCATCACACTGGGCTACCAAAAGAAGTGAACAAATAAATAGAAATATCAATAATCATATTTTCTCTTTTACTTAATTGGCAAAAAAAGATGAAAAAAATGAGCCACTAAAATTCCTTTGAAAACTGTGTGAATAAATAATAATTACTTACAAATAATAGTTGCTTACAGAGAAGGCAGGATGAAACAGTGTAAGGGTGTGTGGATGGTTTGTTTATAGGAAGCTATATTATTCATTCCTAAACATATTATAATTATTTCTGTAACTTGAACATCTATTGATTAGTTTATAGAAATTCAGAATTTTAGTTATTTAACTTTCTTATTCTAGTTAAGAGGAAATTGAAGCTTAACATTTGGCCCTACATCATATTGCTTGTTTTTATTTCTAAAAGGTATTTTATTCTTAAATATCTACCATGGTGATATAGATATAGGTGTAGATATAGTTATATAGATATATATCCAATAATATATATATATATATACCCTGTACTTTGTGAATCACTGATTGAATTACAATCATCTCATTCTCCTTTTTGGAGCTTTATTTCTCCAACTCAGTACTAGCAAAATATTAGCTTATACTATATTGACATCTGTCAATTGACTGACCAGTCTCTATGTATTTGGACCTTCATTCTGCTTCCAGTGCTTTTTAAATTCCAAAGTTCATTTCTTTAGATAACTTGTCATTATTTTCTCCACAAGACTGACTGTTCATCCTGAGGCCATGATTATACATGACACAAATTACTGAAAATGTTTAAGTACTCAACCATGTAGTACACCTGTTACCATTTCTTTTCCCAATTTCTTCAACTTGTAATTTCATGTTACATCATATTCTAATGTCCCTTAAATCACCATTATACTCTCTCCCCTAGAGGTATCCTTTTTTCATTTAACTAAGAAAGTAAGTAGTAGTGAATCTGGAATAATGTGAAATGTTTATGTATTCTTTGTACATGCAAAGTTACAAATCAAGAATATTTTGCTACCAGAATCCAATGACATTTGCTTAAATCCAAATTTAATGTAAGATGAGTTTAATTTACCAGCTATTTAGCAAAGAGATTAGAATATAAAAATATATTTTTAAAGAAACACAGAAAAATGCACATACTATAGTATTATATCTTCTTTCATATGTGTGTACACACATGTTAGTAAATGTATGTGTGTGTACATATATGAGTATATATGAGAATGTGTGTCATGGTAGTTATGTGGAAGTCAGAAGACAAACTAGGAGTCACTTGTCACCCTCACTTCCTCTACATTTATTTTGGTGCTTGCTGCTATGTGCACAGAGGTTGTTGAGCCCTAAGCTTCCAGGGAAGCTCCTGTGTCTGTATTCCATAGTGCTACAAGTACAAAAGGAATACATGTGTGTGGAACTGTACCCTACTTTGTGAGGGCTCTGGAGACACTAATTTAGATGTGTGCAACTGCATGACAAATATATCCACTGAGATATTTCATAAATCTCAATTTATTTCAATATGGCATCTTCAGTGATTTTTAACAAATGTAAAGTATAACAATGATACATGATGATCATAACATATAGCGGTTAATTTTAGACTCCCACATATTTTCTTACATTCATTTGCTAGTTTATTATGAGGATGTAATAATTTTACTGAACATCACACTCAAAATATTACATTTCCTGAGTTGCCATATGTGTGGATTCTTATTTCTGGTTTTAGGTTTCAGAGAAACCATTTTATCAATTGTCAAATAATTTTTCTCCTTTTTTGGTTTTTAATACTTGTGGTGTGAGTGTGTGTGTATGTGTGTGTGTTTGTATGATGTATATGAGGTATGTATTCGAATATGCATGCCCATGTGCATATGCTCAAGTTAGAGGATAATCTCCACCACCCTCCTTCATCACTTTCTACTTTATTCCTTTGAAACCACGTCTCTTAGTGAACCTGGAGCTAGAATGTTGGTCTGCAAATACCTCTGATTCTGCTGTTTTTGTCTCACACCGAACTGAGTTTTCAGGTCTGTGTGACCAGAAACAGTTTTTTATGTGGGTGATGGGGATTCATACTGAGATCTCTAACAAGCTAACAAGTTTATCCTGTGAATCATCTCCCCAACTACTACAGATCCTCTTAATACAAAACTAATTATCGACTACCAAACAGAAAGAATAATGGGATTAATTTTTCAAGCACAGAACAGAATAATCCTTGATTTTTCTGAAGAACTTACTTGTAATTGAGTAATTTCACTTTGTTCCTTATTGCTCCACCTCCCTTCCCACCACTCATCTCATCCCATCGCCTCCTTTCCTCCCTCTTCAATCTAGCCATGCTCAGCCACCCTCCTGTCCCTCTGTGTGTGTAGAACACATGGCTCTCTTTGGAAAGCCTATGTTAGTGAGTCAGGTGTCTGTCGCAAGTATATGTGGCTCTTCAGTGGGCAAAATCATACCTGTTTCTTGATGCAACATTAGTGAGTATACAAACTGAGACTCAGTATTTAAAGTCTAAGGAATCAAATTAACATTGGAAGGAACTTAAAGTTACAGAGTTTGCTGGCATTGAGTGATCTAAACAGATTATGTCAAATATAAAATGTCTTGGAACTACATTGAAAAAATTATTTTCCATCTTTGATGTTTGTTTTAAATTGTGGCATCAGTACGAATATTTCCTTTGAATTTCTCTGTGCGTGTGTGTGTGTGTGTGTGTGTGTGTGTGTGTGTGTGTGTGTGTGGGTGTGTGTTTCTGTTTGCAGAACAGGGCACTGTTTGTGTCTATGGTAGTGGCCCAAGGGCAGCTTCAGGAATCATCCTTGATTCACCTCCTTATTGCTTTGTTCTGGGGTTTCCCAGACTCTTCCTCCTTGGCTGAAATTACAGGGCACCACCATTTCCACTGGGCATTTTTACATGGGATCTATTGCTTGTCACTTGTTCTGCTGAAGGCCAGATAAGCAGAATGCAGAAATACTCAGTTCAGTAAATTGCACCACAATCTGCTAATTTGCTCTTTAAAATTACCTTTATGGAGCTGTGTTTAATTTTCTGTCCTAAATGTCTTTGCTCAATGTATTTTCAATGTATTTGATTTTTTCAAGCAAATATTAGATAAGAATATTAAACATTAGTATAACATCCTAGTTGGTAGTCAGGACATAATAGCAAGTTCTGCTGGTGAAATTCATGTGATACTTGGATGAAGTGATATTTCAAAATTCAATTTCAGTGTGCATTTTTATATTTAAATATATTTTATTACATTTTTGCCTCATTATACAATCTCAATAGGTACCTCCATTCTTCTCTCCCCCCTTTTCTTTCCCCCTGTTTTCTCCCATTCCAGTCTTCCCCCTTCTCATTATCCCCTCCTTCTCACTCCTTTTCTTTCCTTCTTCTTCTCTTGGTGCTTCTTTATTTTTACTTCAATTTTTATGGGTTTGTTATATATAGAAATGAATCACTTTTTATTATTATTTATTCACTTGTGCACATGTGCGTGTGTGTACGTATATGTGTATGTATGTGTGTGTGTGTGTGTGTGTGTGTGTGTGTGCGTGTGTGTGTGTAGAAGGCGAATTCAGGAACCACCATGGACCGCTTCCGCCTCCTCCTTGTTTACTCTGTCCCGGGATTCATAGGCTCCGCCCTACCAGGACCAGAAATGTAGGTCACCCCCACTTCCTCCCGGCGTCTGTATGTGGGGTCTAGGATCCGAACTCAGATCCTTCTGCCTGCAAAGCAGAGGCGTAACCCCTGAGCCACCTCTCTAGCCCCAGAAATGAATCACTTACACTATTGTTCCAGTAGTCATTTCTGGTGAAAATGACATATATCCATTGTAGTCTATATGTGAATGTGTAAGTTAAAATTTGGTTTGATGTCCCAAAGTCTCTTCTGGACAGGATGAGCTGCCTTATCCCAAAACTCTTTGCAATGACTACACAATAGTTTACCATGGAATAGGGAAGACCTTAAGATTCAATACACCTCCAAGAGATACTATTGTAGATTAATGCTAGATAGAGGAAAACAGCTACTTTACCTACTGATAGGTTATCCATACTCATCAAGCACTTCTGATTTGTTAGACTAAGCATCTCACATGAACCCCAGTGAGTTACATGGCTGGAAAGAAAAAAGTATGTACTGGAAATAGAAGAGGTGATGGGATTAAGCTGTGAAGGCTGAAAAGGTCATAAATTCATTATATTCATGAAGAAATCTCAAAAAATAAAACAAAGCATTTTTAAAAAATCAAAATGGTAAGAAAATAAAATAGTCATTCATTAAGCAAACCAACTTCCAATTCCCACTGAATTTGATTTACCTTTGGGCCATCCAGCAGATGCACACACAACTGGGTATTTCTAATGAAGAATCACTTTGATCTTTACTATGAATCTGATTTAGCTCTTTAACCTGCTATCTGACTAGATATGATTTATAAATTCACATTAAGGTTCAATGTACTCAGCCTTTCTTAAAATCTTTCATCATTTCTTAGTAAAAATTCCTGAGTTTATGTATATAAGTTTTATGGTAATGTGTAGAGTAGCCATAAGCAACTCTAACAAAGAAAGGTCCACAGATTAAGGCTCTAAATCATGAATTAATGGAAGGACAAATTTATAAGCAGGAAAGGAGACACAACAGAAGCAAATATTAAGGGGATAATTGCTATGTTTTTAAATCACCACTCAATGCATCATTTGAAACAAAAGCATATTAACTTTTGTTAATTGAAACATCAGGTATAGGTAACTTTTCATTCAACTTTACTGGATGTTGGAGTGAGCCTCCATTTTATGGATATAATCATGATAAAACAAGTTGAGGAAACACGAGTTTTATTATTCCCTACAATAGTACAGATAGAGTTCCTCGTCCAGCTTAGCAGGAGTGAGCCCACACCAACACCAAGAACCAAAGGAACTAAGTAAGCCACACCGTATTTATGTAATGACTGAGAGCATTCAGAAGGATGAAAATTTCCTCAACCAATTCTCTATATTTTATTCATCCATCCAGGGCTTATTCCCATCCTCTGGACATGGGACACGGGCTGGGCATTCCCCATCAACTGGACAATCTCCTTCAGATTTTCTCTGGGTTTAATGTAACTAATAATTCTCTACAAATGTGACCAAAGCTTTGCCCTCAAGTGTTATTTTTCCAACTGTATTTAACTATGACACTGGATATTGGCATACTAGAAGTCAGTATTCCACATAAAAAGAAATGACATGTATCTGACATCAATCCTACTCAATCCTAAAAAGTCTTACAGCAAAGATCTTACTTGGAAAGTAAAGTACATTTGCTTCCTGCATTTAGATTTGTATTATCTTCTTAAGCCTGAATCTTGTCGGTGTCTCTCATAAACTCTATTTTACACATTGTCTTGCTTTGAAAAAGAAGGACTGCTCTCGGTTCTCTTTCTTCATTGATGCGGGCACTGGATTATTTTTTTTGAGTCTGACATCTGCACATTTATGTTTTACAACTCTTTCATTGCAGCTATGATTTAAAATAGAACCAATTTCCACTTTCATAATTTTATATACAGATTGGTATCCTGTAAATGATTTCCATAAGTGGATATTAAGAATTTCACAAATATGAGTCTTAAAGCATGCAAAGATGATAATTATGTGTCTAATTATAAAACTCATCTCAAAAGTTATCATGAGTGTTCCAATAATTTTAGCACTTGACTATGGCCAACAATGAACATTGGGCTTCAGATTCAGTTTGAAATAGAGTGTTTAAGAAATGAAAACCTACAGCACAAAGAGATCTATTACATTAGTTTAATAAGAGTAGTCAGAAAAGAAATGGTATTGCAGCACTTTGAGCTTAACATAGATGTATTGCAGTGCATTTAAATGTGCTGAAGAAAAATTACTTGTGTAAAGAAAACTCTGAGTCAAATGACAAGAAGGGGAAAACTGTAAGCACATAGTACCACTTATGTTATTAATCTGAGTGACAGGGAGGAAGAGAAAGAGAAAACAATAGATGCTGACATTGCATAGTGTAAGCGATCAATTAATTTCCTCTGACAATGCCACCTTTGAAAGGACACTTGCTGGCCACAAAACATAGCATTGTGCCAAGAATATAAAATACAAATAGAAGAGTTTCTCATTCTTTAAAAATATGCAATCATGTTAGGGAAAATTTATTTCTGTATTATGCTCAATACTTTATGTGAGATTGTGGGTAAAGACACTGTGCTTCCCAATTTCTCATTTTCTCACTGCTTTGGATGGTAAATATTTAGTTATATTGATTGCAGCAAAAACATTTTCATCTGGAGAGAACTATGTGTAAAACACAATAGCAGAAACAGATTTTATGTGTTTTGAACATCTTTTCTCCAGGGCAAAGGCAATTTCAGTATTATTAAAACAGAATATCTGCGAGCTGATAAATGCAATGAATTTAGTCATATGTGCATTCTTTCCAAAATTCAAGAATGTGAAAAATGTGTGCCAAATAAGTTATATGTCTTCACCTGCAAAGCAGCTCACACTGGGGGGTCCTAGTTTGGTTCAACATCACCCTCTGTTCTTACCAGGTAGCAGAGTAGGTGCAGAGATTAATGACTTACTGTTTCACAGGCTCAAGATTGGATGGGAGCTTCAGGTCCTTCTTGTTTGAATTTGTGCACTAGTTCTCAGTGTTACGGTTCATATGCTAATATGAAAAGCCCTCTTTCAATTGTCCACTGCTCTGCCCAAATGTAATACTCCACTTGCAAAACCTTGTATGGTTCGACTGTTAGCATCATCAGCCGGGTGGCATAAAATGGGTCAAGCATCAAAGGAGGAAAGAGGTTACGTAGGCTGCACAATACCACCGGCTAATGAGATATAATATTGATTTGATTTAAGGAAAAATTTGTCACCCACAATGACCTCAGTCTTACCAAGTTTCCCTTTTCTTTGTCCTGAGGAAAACAAAAAGTGAGAAGCATAAAACTGGATGTAAAGTCTCTTGCACCAAAGTTGGCCAATCATTTCCTAAAACTTAGGTCTGAAGCCTTTCTTGATATTTTCAAGAAGGTTTTGAGTGTATATATTTGCTGTGCGCATCTTGGTTGGAGGACTAACCCTTTGGTTCAATCGTTCTTCCATGCATCTTAGTGATCTATTTATTAATAAACTCAGGACCAATGCAGGACGAATAGGCACAGTGACTTGATGTACTCTATGCATCCACAGAAAATGAAAGAATCCTAGCCAAGAAAGTCAACATCTTTAGTAAAGCTGAAACTCAGCACAGAAAGTTTTGAGTGAAGTACTCTCTTGGTAGTGATAACAGAAACAAAAAAATTGATGAGTCATGACATGGATATCACTGACAAACTCTTAAATGGGTCTACATATGCTGATTTTTGTGATGTAATGAGTTTAATTAGTGTGTGTATACATATATCTATATGTGTATATATGCTTTCACAGTCATGACTGATACACTCATATGACAATACTTGCAATGAAAAGTAGAAAATGCACAGTAAAAAGTCTCATATATTTTCCTGAATTTATTTTATGATTTTGAAAAAGGTAGAAAGGTCCAAGGACAAGCAAATGCAATTTTTCATATCTTCACCTATATTGAAGCAGGACAGAAAATATAGTGAAAATGAGTAGCTAAGATCACAATAAAGGTATATTTTCAATATATCTGCACAGCTACACAAGAAATATTAGAAGTTCCTACCAGACACATGGGTGCAATGAATTTGTTCCTAAAATTGATAACTGCTATGGTGACCATCAAGATTTGCAGTTAGAATTTACACTAACCCATGTCCCCTATACACCCCAAAGAAATATACCATCATATTCTATCAGCCAAGTTGGTTACAGAGCAATAAAGATATTGTGAAAACTTAGTTTTATAAATAACATGCCTCTGAAAATAGGCCCATCCTTGGTGCCATTTGGGAAACTGATTTGTACTAGAGCATAAAAAACTACAGTTTAATATGTGTTTTGAAAAGATATCCATGTGTGCTGCTGGTTGGGTTTTTGGGTTTTTGTTTTTGTTTTTGTTTTTGTTTTTGTTTTTGCTTTAAATAATTTACTTAAGGAAGGAGAGAGAGAAAAAGAGTGAGAGAGAGACTTATTCCATTTTATGTGTATAAAGGACACATATACCATTTTATGTGTGTGAAGGTCAGAAGACCATAGACAATTATTAGAGACCCATTCTTGCTTTTCACTGTGTGGTTGCTGAGATTCAAATTTCAGTCACCAGATTTGAATTCATCTTTACACACTGAGTCATTTTGTAGGGCAAATAAGAGATTTGTGATAAGAGATTATCTTATGCTCTTGGAAAGACAGAATTTTCACCCAGTATCATCTTCAAAGGAGAGGACCAAGATAGTTCAGAGAGCAGAGATCAGTACATACAGATCCATCTTAGATAACACACTGTCTGTTTATCTTCAATTTTGTTACATTACAAGACAATCACTTGGGTAATACTAATTTATACTCTATTGAATGAAGTGCTGACTTCTTCCTCAGCTGTTTTGAAAACCTCACCAGGATATCACAATTTAACCACCATTTTCATCATCTCCTGTTGCAGTCAGGATAACCAACAAAATTAGCCATGATGTTGAGCAATTGTTAAATACACTACTACACAAAATTTTAAGCCATACTATAACTGTGTAAGAGGTAGAAACTACATTATTCCTTGAAATTTTTATAATTTAACTCCCCTTAAAACATGTTACATATAGAAAAGGAAAAATTAGTAGCAGTATATAAAATAAAGCATAAAATACAGTTTTCAATGTTTCATGTAGCAATAGCTGGCCTCAAATTTCCACAGCTGAGGATGACTTACAATTGTAGTTCTCCAAGATCTATGTCACTTCTTCTGAGATTTCAGATATGTACTATGTCTGGGTTGTAATAATTTTAAAATTATTATTCTTCATTTTCTAGAATCCAGAATGCTTCTACACATATACATATATAATAATGAGAATCAGATTGAAAAATATTTTAAATTTACCACATGTAATCATGGATTTATATTTATTGTCGACATATTCCTGACACTGATGTCTCTGGCAATAGAGATTGTTATAAATTATTGCGTTGCAATCACTTCTTCACACACTATTTTTATTTAGAAAGTAATATATAATTCTCCACCTTCCCGAAATCTCTCAAGCACATAATAGCACAGGGAAGCCTGAGGAAACTTGGTAAAACACACAAAATGACATGAAAATGAAAGGGAAATCCGTTAGGAAGAAGACAGTAGTCATTAGGAAAAGGAGAGTAAATTGGACAGTGTAATATGTGATAAAAATGAAACAAATTCATTTACATAGAAACTGCCAGAGAATGAAAAATTTGTAAAAATAGCATTTTTTAATCATGTCAGAATAAATTATAAGTAGCTAATTACAAAATTAAAATAATAATTATGTAATAATAGAGACATAATATAAGAACATATGATTCATATATACATGTTTATTCATATATTAACAGATAAATAAATATAGGTGTATAAATATAAGTAGAGGTAATCAACAAACTATTCTAACATGATATTAGTTTCTCTCTATCATTAAAATCATCATCAAACTTTTGCACTTTTCCATCATAAAGTACATTTATAGTATCTCCAAATGGCTTATGTACTTATTTTCAATTAATTTTATTAGCAGTTAATCTACAATGATATTATTGAAAGAGTGCTAAGTGTAATATGTCACAAAAATATTAACTCTAAATATAAGTATAGAAACAGAGGCAAAATGATGATCATGGGAATATATTTGAAGGATGCTAATGAAATAATCTAAGCCTGATATTCATTATTTATGAAATGGGAATTAGTTTAATCTTATTTATCTTGCAGGATGGCTTTGAAGATTAAATAGGATATTGTTGCCAATGTATCATCTAGCACAAACAGTGTACTTATTAACTTGTGTTTCTTATTCTAATTATAATCCTTAGAGCAAACACTGGAATCCCCCAGCATCCGAACACAAGAAGTACATGTTGGTTTGTATTCTTGTCTAATTCTAAGCTCATCTTCCCTGGAAATTATCTTGAATATTCAAGAAAGTTTTTCTAGCAACTCCTTATGAATTACTGTGTTTGAATTTTGGAAGGGACGATTTCAAGTAGAAGCCTGAGATATTGTGTGATAATGATTTTTATATTTTTCTTTAATATGAAATATTAATATGACATATTAATTTGACACCAAGACTTGGGGCTACCAAACATGAGTAAATTTGAAGAGAATATCTATCTATATGTCTGAGATCCCTAAAATAAGTATAATTTTTGTTCTTTCAGATATGTTTCTTCAGGAGTAGCTGGATTGTATAAATATTTATACAATGTTCTTTATGATTTCACTATTGAGTAGGTTTTACACATTCGCTTATTTTGTATTAAAGCAATATACAAATATTTTTATGTTATATAGAAAAGGAAAATTAAAAGTATGTTTAATCAAGGGTTAGTAAATATCTTTGTAAATATGTTATTTTGTTGATAAGTGATATATGATGTTATCAGATAAAGTGGTTAGTGAGTCATACCTGTCCTGATGAAACTACAATATAATCTAATATGAAGATTTTTACAATGCAGTTCACCACAGAGCACATAGCATTGAACAACAATATAATAATGAGAAATAATTTAGAGAAATAAGAACTCAGCTATAAATATAAGACAATCATTACCTTTTTTTGAAGTTTTTAAAAGGTTTTTATTTCACTAACAAAGGTCAAAGGAAAGTTCTCAATATATATTTTTTCTTTTTCTTTAAAACATGTTTTTCCCCCACATTTTATTTTTCACCTAATCATACAAGTTCAATAGATACCCTGTACTCTCCTTCCCTTCTCCCCTCCCTAGTTGTTCCCCATAGCACCTCTCCCCCTTCCCCTTTTCTTTCACCCCTTTCCTCCCTCCCCCTCTAGCCTGGAGCTCCTTCTGGGCTACCTATTAGTACAGGAAGTCTATTATGACTGTTTAAACCCTGCATCTAAGGATCCTACTGCCTGGAGCCTTCTTCCCTATGATCCATGCTAAACTTTGGGGAGTTGTTGACATGTCAGCCATTGTGCAGGTCAGGAACAATCCAATCCTGTCTGCTTCAGCTCTAACTTGTGTGGAATATCTTGCATATTATTAGTCCTTCCCATTTTTAGGCTCTTAAAATCTTGCTGCCCCCACTTATGCAAGGTTGCCTGAGCGTTAGGATGAGGAGGTATTTGGCTGGTCTGGATCCAGATGAATAATGTAAGGTTTTGGTGTTCTGAATTATGGTTTGTTGTTGTTTTCAGTTTTGCTTTTCCTGCCCTACCCTAGGCTGCATCCTGATTGGTATCAAAAGTTACTTCCTAAACAAAGATAAAAGACTGTTTACAGGAAACTCTAGACTCTAAAGTAGATGGAAAAACAGAAGTGGTGGTTGTGGGGCATCAGGGTCCCATTTTGCCTGATAATTACCATCTATCTGCCATTTCCTATATCCTTCCTGATTGATGAGATCAAACCTGTTTAGTCCAAGTGACCAGGAAGGGAAGTGAGAGTGACCTGCAACAGATGTCTTGCTACTACATTTAATACATGACAGTGGTCTATGGTCTCATTTCTTTTGAGGTTTTCCTTCCCCTTCCCTATTCTTTGTAATTCTTTGAGATTATAGTGGGTATTACAGGCCCAGGATAGCAAAAACAATCCTGAGTAATAAAAACACTGCTGGGGGTATCACCACACCAAAAGTTAATCTATAGTACACACCCATATTAATAAAACAGTTGGCTCCAAAATAGACAAGTAATGTAATCAATGGATAAGCATTAAAGTCCCAGATATAAGCCTGCACAATTACAGCCATTTGATCTTTGACAAAGGGGCCCAAAAAATTAGTGGAAAAAGAATAGCATCTTCAACAAATGGTGCTGGCAAAACTGGATGTCCACATGCAGAAGATTAAAACTGGACCCGTACTTATCACCATGCACAAAAATTAATTCCAATGGAATCAAGGGCCCTTAATATTAGGCCAGAGACTATAAAATCCCTAGTTGAAAGGGTAGGGAACTCCCTTGAACTGATTAGGCTAGGCCAACAGTTCCTAAACAGAAATCCAATAGCATGGTCACTAGAACTAATACTCAACTAATGGGATCTTGTGAAATTAAAGAGCTTCTGTTCAGAAAAAGAGATGCAAATAAAAGCTATCCTGAGATATTATCTCACCCGGAGCAGGATGGCAAAACTCATAATATAAACAGCATCCAATGCTGAAGAGGATGTGGAGAGAAGGAAACTGTCATACATTGCTGGTGGGAATGCAGGCTTACCCAACTACTCTGGCCGTCAGTTTGAAGATTTCTAAAAAAGTTAAAGATCAAAATACCGTATGATCTTGCTATACTACTTCTGGGAATAACCCCCCCATAATGCAGCAATTCACTACAATGATATGAGCACAACCATGTTCATTGCTGTGGGGGTTGTCAGGCCCAAAGCCTGCTCTCTGGATGATATGTTAGCATCTGAAATGGGTTGTTGCTAGGAGCTCCTTTCCTGGAAGGTAGAGTTTGGCTCTTATCTGCAAGACAATGGCAGGCCTAACTCCTTCCCTTGGAGTAGAACTTACCTCCAGTCTATTCTTGGATTGCTTTTGTTTCTCTTAGAAACTGGCTGGGCTGTTCCTCCCCCAACAGTTTTCTTCCTGCTTATCTGAGATATGCTATGCATGGACTAAGTAACTCTGTCTTGAGGCATACATTGTTCATTCCCTTCTAGCAACAAGCTGCCATGCTTGTTTTACTCTACCTGGCGACATCATGTCCTGTCCCAAAGCAAGTAGATGTCACTCCTGCCTTTTCTTTGTCAACTGGAATGTAACTGTTTTACATAACCCTGTAAGGAATTTGGCCCTGCTCCTTGATTGTTTTCTTATAAATACTATGTATGCTATAATAAAGTTGGCTTGGATGATGGAAGACATCATAGGCTTCCTCTGACCCAATGCCTGATCAATTCCTTACCGCTCCTACTCAATGGTCCCGGACACATTGCAGCACTATTTCCAATAGCAAAATCATGGAATCAACCCAAATGCCCAACAGCTGAGAAATGGATAATGAAATGTACACGAAATGTAATGAAATGTATAAATGTGCATTTATACGATGGAATACTACTCAGCCATCAAAAAGATGAATTAATGAAATTTGCTGGGGAGTGGATGGAATTAGAAAAAATTATATACAGGGAAGTATCCTAGATACAAAAAGTTAGACACCTTATGTACTCCCTAATAAGTGGATCCTAGTTCCAAACCCACCTAATGACATATTCAAAGATAAATCTCCACTTTTATACAAGCGAAGTGAATTACTGTCCATGCCCCCTCCCTCCCCTTCTTTCATCTTTCCATCTCTGTCCTTCCTGCACTTATATCTTTGTTTGTGTGGCCCACAGGGCTCCTTTGGGTCATTTGTAATAGTCAGGGACCAGGCTTCTGTGGCAGTATAAATGGTCCTTTAGTGGGTAAATTCATAGAAAGTCACACTCCACTTCACCTGTCCAGTTCCTGACCCTAGGATTTCTACTACTTATAGGTCCATGTTGGAATATTGATGTCATTAAGTATGTATATCTGATTGGGCTCAATTCTTTACAGTGTGCTCCTGGATGTGGCAAGCCCTGGAATGTGACTGGAATGTTCTGGCAGGTCCTATGCCTCCCCACATTTAAGCTCTTACAACTTTACTGTCCTTTCATTTACAAAGTTCCCTGAGCCTTGTTGTATAGAGAGATTTGGATGGCTGAGAATTTTAGGGTCACAGATTTGCTCTATTCTTGTCAGCTGTGTTTTTCTATTTCACTAATCTTCCACTACAATATCTTTTTTAAAAAATCTAAGGATACAGTGAGAACTGTTCAGAAGGTTATTTACTATCAGGTGTTTATTGTTAATGCTAAGACCTCTGGTCTTATCTACATTCTATTTTCTACCTTTCCACTGTTACTTGAATAGATCTATAGTACTGGGCATGTGTTCCCTGGGGAAGGGGATTAGAAACTAGGTAGTAGGTTATTGGTTACTAGAGGGCTAACTCCACTTCTTACTATATCCTTGTACCTGTTTATTCCTCTCCTTTAAAACTTTTCTTTTGTACTTGTCTTATTCATATATGTACCTGTATTCTTTTGTCTCCACTCTTTTAGAATTTCCATGTATACCCTTGACTTATGTTTCTTTGTAGCTTGTAGGTATTTTAATTCTTTCTGTTTGATTATATCTTTCAGAGGATTCAATGCTAGGATCCACTTATAAGGGAGAACATGTCTGTCTTTATGCATCTGAGATCCTTCACTAGATATAATTTCTTCCAGCTTCACCATTTAACACCAAATTTCACTGATTCATTTTCCTTGACACCTGAATAGTATTTCATTGCTCATATATAACACATTTTCATTATGTTTTGGTTATCTATTCACATCTCACCTGATTCCATTTCTTTGCTATTGTGAATAAAACTGATATATATATATATATATATATATATATATATATATATATATATATGGCTCTGTAGTAGGATGTACTTATAATGGAATGAATAAAAATAATCAAAATTGTGTTATTTATTAAAATTTGAGAGTGAATGCCAGAAAATTAATTCTAAATGTTAAAATCATGTTGCTCAGAGGAAAGCATCCAATTGAATACATGGTACTTTCTTATTGCTAATTTACATTTTATCAACGAAAATATAAAAGAGATAGTACATAAATAGATAGATAGATGTTAAAGAGATGACTATCAGAGAGAGTCGATTGATAGAAGATAGAGAGATAACAAATTGTGTAAGAGATAGATTGATGACAGGTGGCTCAATGATAACTAGATAGATAGATAATAGTTAGGTATACAGGTGGATTAACAGATCCACAGATGTTAGAAAGAGGATAATTAAATATATGATAAATACATGATAGAGAGATAGGTATAAAATTTGGTGGATATATGATAGGTAGATACATAGAAAGTTTTTGTGTACGTGTGTGTGAGTGAGTGTGCATAAGTGTGTGTGTTGAAAGGGACAGAGAAAAGTATACAAAGAAGCATTAACTATTTTGGATTGCTCCAATTTCACTAATATTTAACAGATTAAGTAGGGTTTGGAGTGATGTTGTAGACTTCACATAGGCACAAACTTCTTAAGTATTTTGTAAAAAATTATAATATAAACATTAATATTGTTTGGAAGATGATGGAATATAGCATACCGTTTATATGCTATAGAAAGAATTTGTCTCAAACATAGAAAACAGAAATTTATAGGAATTTTCAAATGTGACCAAAATTCATAAAGAATATTGTAAATGATTAATCAAGGTGAAATAATTTAAGATTAATCTGTGAAGTAAAAACATAAATGCAAGCCAAAAAGAAAAAAGGGAAAGTTAATTTGCACAAGTATTTGATGATGGCAAAAATCTGTAGTACAAACAACACCAAATGCTGGAGAGGATGTGGAGAAAAGGGAACTCTCATACATTGCTGGTGGGAATGCAGGCTCATACAGCCACTCGTGATCAGTATGGTGATTTCTAAAAAAGTTAAAGATTGAAATATCATGTGTAGGAGTGTAGGAGGTAGAATGACTGGAAAGGAGAAAGTTTTAAATAGGATAATAAGGAGTGAGGAGGATGGTTGTTTAGTAAGCAGTGAAAGCACTTGAATTCAATGTATTTACACATGTCAAAGAAGGAAAGATAATTTAAAATAGAAAAACAATCATGTAAAGGAATAAAACCACTTGAAATTATGTGGTGTGTGTCTTCTTGTTTCTTGCTGATTTCATTTAATACAATTCTTAAGATTCATCCATGTTATCACCAATAGCATGTTTCATTTTTAACTCATTTGTTTTATATTCAACTGTTCATATAAAATACATTCTATTTGTTCTTTGGCTGATATGAAAATAGATCTGTCAATATTGTATCTAAAGTCTAGTGTTAAAATTTCAAATTTTGATTTACAGAGGACATAAAGAAAGATCTTTTCTTTTTCATTCTTTTTTTGACTTTTTCTTGTTGTTGTTTTGTCTGTTTTGCTTTTGAGACTCTTTCCATTGTTACTAAAGCTTTCCCCACATTTAAGACCTCCCTGATCAGCCTCCCATAGCTAGTTAGAAAGAAAAATTCATTTTAAAATGAACTTTGGGATAATTTGGTTTTGGAGAAACAAGCCAATTAACACCCCTGGACAAAGGAGCACCCTTTCAATTTCATTTTCTGACAGTGACTTTTTGATGCATTTTGTTGTATCACATTTTTGTAGGGCAATACAAACATATACTCAGAGGTATTTTTTCATTAGGTTGATGTATTTTATTACTTGGTTATTACAATCTCAAGTATTTCATATGCTAAATATGGATAGAATATTTCATTACCTACTGAAAAATAAGGATATTTCATCTTTGTTTTCTTATTGGTTCTCATGTCAATATGAAAATATATATCTATGTAAGATAATCTATTTGAAGTATATGTGCACACTTTAAAATAAATTTCCCTTCATACAATGAATTCCACTATGAAGTGATAAAGCTAGAAGAAATTTTTCGTGTAGCTTGAAGATTTGGTCTAGTGGAAAACATGCTGTCTTACCAGTGTGCAAACAGGGGTTCAGAACCTTGTAAATTGCATAGCATGGTAACAACCTGTAATTCCAGCACTTATCAGGACAAGACAGGGAATCCCAAAGACAAGTTCTCTAGCTGGCCCAGCCATACTAGTTAACTCTGAGGTAAGATGAGAGACACTGCTTTCATGATAAATCTGAAAGAGGTCAAAGAAGAAACCCAGGGCCCATCTTCTAGGCCTCATGAAAAGACACATTTATATGTATGCTCATCTACATATAGGGCAAATCACATGCAAACATACACATACACACAGGTGTGCGTGCACACATGCACACAAAGAGTCTGAAATTTAATTTCTCCTCATTTACTAACATTATAAAAAGATGAGTTCAACTGACATTAGTAAGCACAATGAAAATTTAAGATCCCATTTTCTCTCAAAAACATTCAATCCAATCTGCTAATTTTCAATATTTTCGTGCACATTGTATTTGTACAGATTCACATTTGCTCTAGCAACAGCCCAATAAATTTGACATAGGAAGATAGGTGAATGAATTCAGTGTTTCTAAAATAAACTAAAAGAGAATGAGACATAACTAACAAAGCATCCATGAAACTTACTGTACTATTGCTTAATATGCGAGCCATAGTGCTTAAATCTATTAATACATGAAGTATGAAGGAAAAGAATTATTACGATAAAAATTTGACAATTTTTATCTTTAAACTAAAATAGTGAAGTTTCAAATTTCTCAATAATTTCTACAACATATGATGTTCAATTTATCTCTGTAATTAAATTTCATAAAATTCAATAATGATGAAAATTTAATGCCTTCTCTGTTTTAATGAAATGATGAAATTAAATTGCTGTGAGTTTTATAGCAGAATACATCACTCACATCATTTCATATCTTTGTATTAGTTTGTATTATTTTTAACAGTGATATTTTACAATCTAAGTTTTTGTAGGCAATGTTTATAAAATCCATTATATATATATATGAAAATATTGACAAATCTTTAAAAAGTTCTATTCTACATTTTTATAAAGTGAAAATGAACATTCAAGGTAATCAATTTTATTAGTTTTGAAACTTTGAAGTTAATAAAGAAGTTCTTTTATATTTAGGTATCATAAAGCTAATATTCACTCTTAAGCTATGGAAAAGTAAATACTATAATGGGATCCCAAACATAAACCAGTCTAGGTGATAGATACTATTTGGTTTTACTTACTATGACATTTTATTAGTTTGCATTCAATGATTTTTTTAACAATAGTCTTTTTTTGATTGTTTTATTCAATTGTACATGTGTGCATGTGTGCGTGCATGTGTGTGTGCGTGTGTGTGTGTGTGTGTGTAGAACCACACACACACGAATTCGGGAACCATCATGAACCACCTCCACCTCTTCCTTGTTTACTCTGTCCAGGGATTCACAGGCCCCGCCCTACCAGTACCAGAAATGCAAGCCACTCCCGCTACCGCAGGCGTCTATACTTGGGGTTTAGGATCTCAACTCAGGACCTTCTGCCTGCAAGGCAGAGGCTTAACTCCTGTGCCACCTCTCCAGCCCTTCAATGATTATTTTATTAAGATATTTTTCACTAATTCCAAAATATAAAGAATATTTTATTGCTACTTTTCAAGTTATTTTTAAAAATTGTCATAGAAGTGGAGCATAAAAACCATGATATTTTATCAGATGCGATTGATAAGTTGTAAAATGAGAATCATTTGTATTGTGTTCATTAAAAGGAATTATGTGTAATGCCTTCATGTGTACCTATATGTCTCAATATGTCAAGATTACTTATATTATGATTCTCTTTTATAATGTATTCTTGCAAAATTTAAGTAAATAAAAGGTCACTTGAATATTTAATCACATATGCATAGTCCATGAGAAACAAATTTGCTGATCCTTTTACCTGTAAGTAATTGAGTCTAGGATATTATTATTATTTGAGGCAAAAATTGATATTGAGTATATTCCACTTAAAAACACACTTCAAAAAGACTAAGAAACCTTCACTGTTTAAATATCATTGATTTCTAACCACTTAAAATCTGAATACTTTTGGAGGCTAATTATTTATAAGTGATCGCTGACATTGTTAACAAAAATCAAAATTAATGTTTCCTTGAGATGCTTCTTTTTTAGCAAATTTAAGCATATCAGAAATCCAATTATATCTAAGTGTTTCACAGATGTTGCTACTCTAAATCATGAACGGTATAAATCTATTTGTGCATATGAACCACCTTATTAAAGAATATCTTTCAATAGAAAAAAATGTTCATGAAGCTCATGTATGTCAAAATCGAAGATAGAATACTGGTACTTTAAATATTATTTCTGGTGAGTTAAAGCAAGTGTTAGATTTCAATGAAATACTGAAGTTTAATTTGGCTTTAATTATCAAAAATCACAAACTCTCATGAAATGATGTGACAGTCATATAAATTAATGTAATTCAAGTTTGGTTTGGCTTGTACAACTTAAAAAATCAGACTAAATTGTTATTTGAATTATATTTTGAATGAAGATATTCCTGTTTTATGAAAAATTGTTTCACTTTAAATGTTGGATACATATTTCAAAAAATTAGACTTCATATTTATAGAATAATTTATTACTGTAAATGTTGCTAGTCCATTAATGAATATTCCAATAATATCTTCATAAATTTACTTGTCTATTAAACAACTGATTTTTCTCATGTTTCGTTTGAATTTGAACAAATGATTAATTTATAAATTAAAATTGATTTTCTAAATTATATTGATTTTGGACATATCTGTGTTTTAAAAAGCTATTTAAATCATAAAATTTTCAAATAATTAATTTTCATAAAGAGATATTAACTATAACATCTCAAATATTGATTATAATATCTCTCATAATATCCCTATTTATTATTAGCCCAGGGTTAATTTTCACACTTATTTGCTTATCCCTCCTTTTTAAATGAAAATCTGATTCTATCAGAAAATATTTTGCATTGTACTATAGAGATTATTATTTAGAAATTGGAAAGAGTACATTGTTCTTCGAAAACGTTTACTTTGCACTTTTCAAATCATGTGATTTCTAATAAGAATGAACAAAGCATTAGTCATGAATTTATTAAATTAAATATATAACCATTAATATAAAACAATAAAGGACTGATTCTAGCTTATGTTCAGCTTTGTGTCTATTTATTTTTTTTGCAGTTTCATGCAGATATTGTGTTTAATACTTAGGATTAGGACTCAGTTCTAAACTTCTGATTCAAGATGACCATTTTCTCAATGTCTTTGATGCTGTTATTTCTTTTTTGTGCTAATTAGTTTGATTTGATTCTACTACACTATACACATATATCATTGTGCCATATAAACATGTTTGGTTATGATTTATCAAGTCTTAATATTAGTAATAATCAATTTAAAACCAAGTAATTCAGTCTCCAAAAACAATGAATTTCTCTTAAAATAGACAGTGCTCTCTTTTTATTGAATGATCTTTTCATAATCTTATTGCAGACTTATGTAGAATCATTCCTAGTGAATAAACAAGCTGAATGATATGGAAAATAAATAAACTCATAAATTTTGAGTGAGTGATTTCTTCTAAAGTAACCTATCATTTACCAGGAGTTCATGTTTCTCCTTCTCTGTAGATGTTGCTAAGAAATATGAACATCATTGTCATACTCCATTTCTTCAAGGATGCTGTCATTTATTAATCCAATCCTTTTTGATTATTTTCTTGGTGTAGTTTCCAATATTAAGTCCCTTGCTTCTTTACTGCATGTCCTTTTCAGGGGGTAACTATAATTTTCTCTGCTGAAAACATTGAGATTAAGCATAATTTACTTCTTTAAAAGATCTTACTCTTTCTCTCATTCTATATCATTTACTTCAGTTATACCAAAATGATTTTCTTTTGTCTTTACCTTTAACTTTCCTGCACTTTTCTTAAATTTTTAGCTTCTTTTTTGCATCTTAAAACGATTTAAATATTTTGCAGTAGCTCTGGTTGTTTATCTATATAATTGTAGCACTCAGGAGGGTGAGGCACGATTGTAATTAGTTTAAGCCTGACCTGGATAGCAGTAATAAGCTCAAGGCCTGCCTAGGTTAAATAGAAAACGAGAGACTCTGCTTCATAAAAAACAATAACAAAAAAGAGAAAATTCGACAAAGCAACCAGAATTACGCAAAAGACAAAATGAAAAAGAGAAGAAAAAAATGTAGCAGGCTTTCATTCAACTTTGGCAGTTTTCCATCATGTTTCTAAATGACATATAATTTCATTGTTACTAGTCTTTTCCTTTCCAGCTTTTATTTTTTATTATTATTTTATTTTCCTAGTTTTACAGGCATATTGAATACTTATCCCTGCTTCCCTTCACCCCCCTTTCTCCCATTCCTTCCCTTCCCTTCATCATCTCTTCCACTCTGTCTGTTTTTATGGATCCTAGGGTTCCCTCTGGCTCCATTATTCTTGTGGGGGTTTAGGCCTCTTGTGGCATACCAAGTTGCCTCTCTTTAGGCCACCCACTGAGAGTGATAGTCCTTGGTACTGTCAGCTATCCAGCAAGGAGGAAGTTCTCAAATCAGGTCTAGTATTTTTGCCCATATTCTGTGATCCATGTTTTACATCTTCAATAATAATCTCTTACTGATAGTTATTTGAAGAACAACCAAGAGCAATGGAAAAGATCTGTAATAGTTGGGAGCCTTTGAGACCTATCTGACCAATGTTTTATCAGAAGTGTCATTCCTGTTGCCTCTAGCATAGTCTTGTCACTGGGTTCTAAGTGGATCTGCTTGGCATTTTTTTTTTTCAGGAACTTGAGCCAGTATACTTTCCTCCATTCTCCCTGCCCCAGTCACTCACATATAGGAAATAAGCAAAGTAGATGATTTCATACACCAATCATCAAGCATACAGAGAGAAAAGGCCTCTGAAAGACAATATCTGAGATGCATCAATATGATTCTAAACCCAGAGAACACACTAGAATCACTATGCTTTTTATTTTGCAACCAAATGGCTAAACACTTGTTGCTGAACACAAAGAAAATCTTAGACACTATTAACACCATCTGAGTACTGTAAAATAGCATCCTAGATATAAGACCATCATTCTGCCAAACATCATTACCCAGAGACTTCAAATAAAACTACAATCAAAATCTACTCATCTAAAAAATGCAAATATCTCAAAGGAAAAAGAGGGAAAAAGCATCACAAGAATCCAGAAAAACATGTCTCCTCTCAAGATCACTGATTCCAAGGCTTCAGATCCCACAGAATATAGTCCATGGAAGGTATCCAAGAGAAAAAGAACCAAGACTGTGGCACAATTGATTCAGGGATGCCCTAGCCTCTCCCAGGAGATTCGGTTACAAGAAGCCCAAACAAGTACTGACATGCCCCAGACATGTCCCAATAGAGAAACCATACAGGGGAGGGATAGAACAACCAACAGGAAAGAGGGATGAACAACTAATAGGAAGTGGCCAGTGGCCATCTAACCTGCCTCTGCAATGGACACCTAGTAAACAGCTAAATGAGCAGAGAGGTGGTAACACCTGATTGCTCCCCTGACCCTATAAAAGCTCAAACACTTCCTGAAATAAATGAGTCTGCAGCAAACTCCTCCACCACCTGCTGCTTCTCACCTGGGGTCTGTGGTGACCCTGCTTCATCTTGCCCCCTTGCCTGGAGGCTCCCACCGTTTCCCCCTCTTTTCCCCGGCTGAGCGCGGCGGGGATTGAGTAACAAATTTCAAATATTTATTATAAATATGTTCAAACAGCTGGAATATAGATAGACAAATAAATTTGAAGAACAACATAACAAATTCAAGAAAGAAAGAAAACCAAGAAAAATCAAACAAACAAGGACACAATAAAGTAAAAATAGAGAGCCTAGAATCAGGTCTAGAAACACTGAAAGAAAAAAAATGATCTACAAATAAACATAGAAACCCTGAAAAAAGTGCAGACT
The DNA here is from genome assembly GCA_023101885.1 of Typhlomys cinereus. Lineage (NCBI taxonomy): Eukaryota > Metazoa > Chordata > Mammalia > Rodentia > Platacanthomyidae > Typhlomys > Typhlomys cinereus. The sequence continues at coordinate 1,423,586 of JALPQD010000154.1, forward strand.
GAAATAGCACTGGTACTAAAAAATATAAAGTGTAGTAAAAATTAAATAGACGTCTCAAAAATAGAACAGATTATATATAAGACAGAGTCTCAGAACTGGAAGATATGATATACAAGATTCAAAAATCAATGAGAGAAACTGATAATCCGAAAAATACACTTAACATATAGAAACACTGGGACACAATCAAAATGCTCAACATATAGATTATAGGTGTCCTAGAGACAGACACACACTAGAGGAAGATCCAACTTTTATTAACCCTAATGTGATATTCTTTTCCTGTCTCTGTGTCATCAGGTAACATTTTTACCTAATGTTGCTCAACCATTAGATACTTTGTGTGTATGGCGTGTGTGTGCATGTGGAAGCGTGCATGGGCATGTGCCTGTATGTGCACACGTTTACGTGTGTTCGAGCATATGAGTGTGCGTGTGTGTGTGTGTGTGTGTGTGTGTGTGTGTGTGTGTGAGAGAGAGAGAGAGAGAGAGAGAGAGTGCATTCTGAATGTCTATGAAGGACCAAGTATGACTGGGAATCATCCTAGATTGCTTCTATCTCCTTTTTTGCTTTGCTCTGGGATTTGCCAGGCTCCACGTTCCAGAGCCAGAAATGCAGGCAGCAGTGTTTCTGTCTGGCAATTTTTCCTTGAGATCCAGGTCCTTCTACTTTTGAGGCAGAAACGTGACCTCTGAGCCATCTCTCTAGACCCCATTAGATGTTTTTATGAGCAATCATTAAACTTCTTTAACTTCCTCATAACTGAATTTCATAGCACATAAAGACTGAATTTTATCCCAAATTTCTGTTGAAATATTGGTTGGACAAATTTCACTGACATTGAAGACTTGTACAATGTTCTTGCTGTAAAGACAAAGATGCATTTGCTTAAACTATATTGAAATAAAGGGTTTCAAAGTTTTTCGGTTAGGACCAATGTTACAGCATCATTAATGGCTGGCTTGGGATCCTGCTATTAAAATTAAAAATAAGGAAACAGAAGTTTCCTCTGTGGTGGTATCTCTAAGGTCATGAACGACAGAGGCTAAAGGACCAAGACTTTCAAACCTCAGAGGCTTCTGAAGCCTTAAGAATTAGAGACATGTCTCCAAGCTTTAGAGATGTACAGCTTTAGATATCCAGTCCAGAGTGAATTCCCGTCCTTCAAAGCCCAAGACTTCATCTCAGACAGCTAGCATGACAGGTTCTGTGGGGCTTTGGATGTTGGACCTTTAGCTGTGCTTCCCTTCAGCTACTGGAAGTCTGTCTTACTCGTATTTTTCCTGCTGGTGTTAACTACTCACTTTTCCCTAGTAACATTTCCACAGGTCTTCTTAGTCATTACAGTCTTTGTTCCTGGCCATTACCAGACTCTTTCAGAAGCCAGCTGACTTCTGAGTGATAGATCACTTGCAGCCCTTGGAAACGTATAGCATGGGAAATTATCCCTGGGTCACATTTTGCTGGGTAAATAGACCTTAGTGGTGTCAACTCGGACAGTGGAGCCCATGTTAAAGTCAACAATTAGGAAAAGTTTTGCCAGAATTAAGTATCTCAGCACCATGTAGAGTAGTCAGGGTTCTGTAGCAAATCCTCTAAGCTTGACCTGAAGAAAGAAGAGTGAAAATAGTCTGCTGATACAGCCAGAGAAGGGGAGAGATGCATTTACAGTCTTTACTAGTGTCAATAATAGACATGTGAATAATTTTCAGTTCCATAAATCACAAACTTCACTTTCGCTGTAGCCATAAGCCTTACTTCCTTACCACCAACAAAGCTCTCATATGTATCAATATAAGCCTTGACTACAGTGCAGTCATTAGCCTCACTGAGTCAACAAACATCCTGATATAGATAGACCTCCTGTCTATCAACTCCAAGCTTTTAGCAGAACTGCTCTGGAACTTTCTTTCTTGATGAGGATTGCTTTTCAAAGATCCCAGCAACCACTGATGAGGTCTTTGAATGCTCAGTTGAGTAGTGCCACTGGGTCTGTTTGCAAGATAGATAAAATTGGACTCTCTAAGAGAAAAAATCATGGTTTCAGTCATATCCATACTTTCAGTGGAATTTCCTCACAACAACCAGGGAGTTGTTTAAAAAGTTGGTTAAAAAAAAAAAAGGAAAACTATTGTCAGATTTTTAAACCCAAGAATATTTTTCTCTAGAAACCATGAGCCTTTCCTTTGAAAGAAATTGCAAGACATTATCATGGAGGATTGTTCAGTATCTTTTATTCTCTGTTGGAGGTTGGCTTGATGACTTAAAGACTGTTACCTAAGAACGGTCTTCTTCATTGACAGCTCCCTCTCAAAACAGGTAAATACAAGGAGCAGGACAGTCAGACATCCATCTTGGAATAAGTGGCTTGCACCTGAGAAATTTGCTCACTCAAAACAACAAATGATGCTTAGAATAAAGACCTAACATGAAATTAACAGTCCTGATAGTACTTAACAGAGACACCACATGTTAGAGACCATCAGGGAGAGTTCAGGCCCACTGAACTGTCTCTACAGAGCACAAATGTTTGGTAATTGGACCTACAAAAAAGATAAATAAAGCTTTCTCAGATCATCATAGCAGACAGAGGTTACACGTTGTAACAAGGTTCTCACTACAGGGGGATTCAACCTCCAACAGAGACTAAAAGATACTGAACAATCCTCTATGATAACATCTTGCTATTTCTTTCAAAGGAAGGGCTCATGGTTTCTAGAGAAAAATATTTTGGTTGAAAATCTGACAATACTTTTTCTTTTTATACAACTTTATTTTAAAGAGAAATAAATAATTTATAAATTCTTCAAGGAAATGTACTCTAGGTATAGCATTCAGGAAAAAAACTTGTAAATTTTTTGTTTTCCAGAAATGTGACATTTTGGTCTCTTTCTACTATCTTTTCCTCTTTATTATCTGTACAAATTGAATCATCCTATGTATATCAAAATAGCTATGACTTGTGACTTGCTTTTCTTTTCTGCTCTCAGATGATGTGTTATGTTACTCACTTTCTCCTACTTTGTCTACTGCGTTTTCTTCTATAGTCATGGTTTTAAATATCATCTAAATTCTAATAGCTTTCAAATACATTGAAAAAATGTTGAACCTTTCTCTAGAATCTAGTCAATATTTTAGCCTCCAAATTTCTGTGCTGTCAATATATCTGAATGTACCTCAGTGTTCATGAAGCTTGAACACTCCTGAAAAAAGACTTTCACCTTTTTTCTTTAAAATGAAATAAACATACTGTATTATATTTTGACATTTGAAAGTATGTCAAGTTTGTTTGTATGTTTTCATCATTTATGGTGAGAACTTCAGTGCATCTTTAAATACTCTGTCATTTATTTATCTTTAATTACCTTTATGTGATCTATCTATTATTTTGGTCTTCCAAAGTATCCAAACAGAAATAAATAATACAGAACAAAAATGAAGGATTGGTGGCTCATGCTTTCTTAGTACATGGAAATTTTAGGCAGGAAAACCAAAGGTTCATGGTAAGCCTAGGATATTCAGCAAGCTGAAAGTCATTCTGGACTCCAGAGTAAAACCCTGCCTTGATAAAATAAAGCTAATGAAGAAAGAAAGAGAGAAAGAGAAAGAGAGAGAGACAGAGAGAGAGAGAGAAAGAAAACAAGGAGGGAAGAAAGGAAGAGAGGGAGGGAGGGAGAAAGGGAGGGAGGGAGGAAGGAAGGGAGGAAGGAAGAGAGGGAGGAGAGAGGAAGGAAGGAAGCAGAGAAAGAAAAGAGAGAGAGAGAGAGAGAGAGAGAAGGTGTCAAGGTGATATGAATAGGTGCCTATCAGTTTTTGAGGTTTTTTATGTATTTGAAGCTGCTGGAGGGGTCAAACATCTATTAAGACTGAAAGCCAGTGTTTTGTAAAACTCTCAATCCCAAATGGGAAATATGAATTAAAAACACTCAAAGAATGCTTCTCTTACTGACATTTACTAGGAATCTGGCGAAGTATTTAATGGCAATTTAACAAGATAAGAAATTAGCAGTTGCTGCCTACCATATCTGGTTGCAAATGAGAATACAATGTAGTCCAGACATAACTCTAAATTACAGTATTTCCTAGTCATAATTTGGCCGAAATATATACTTCAATATGGCAGAGAAGGAAGGAAAGAAAAAGAGAGAGAGAGATGAGAGAGAGAAAGAAAGACTGGCTTATGGAATAATATAAGAACTATTTTTTTTACTGAATACATTCCTGTAAAATAAGCTTTGTTTTTCCCTATATTCACTACTCTTTTGAATAAATACCCCTCACTGTTCTACTAGAGAATAAATAAATATTCAACACTCATTTTGGTCCTATTAATATTAAATTATTTTAATGTTAGTCTGGGTAATGGTAGGAACAGTGGTACAAATATTTAGGTGAATATTAGTTTACTCCTTGAATAGAAATTCCCCTCATTTTTTTTCTCACTTCTAACTTATTTAGCAATTCAATTCCAGTCCCTATTTGTCTTCTGAATGCAAGTATACATGTGTTAAAGATTTTTTTCGATTACTTCCAAGATAATGACACAAGGGTCTCAATTTTGTAGCATATATTACATTTTAAAATTCGACTCATAGTTTTCATTTCTGGTTGTTTCCCAAAACATGCCATTCAGCGTTCTTATACATACTATTTTGAATTTCTTTAAAATTTTTCACAAGATTAATGCTGTGTTCATTGCTTTTTCTCCATAAGATACACTACACATATTCTCATTTACCATAGTTCCCTTTCTACAGTGTTTGCTGTATTGTATTTGAGCAAGGAATTTTTTTGAAAAGACATATTGCTCATTACATTTTTCAACATTTATCATTATCCAATGTAAGCCTGTTAACTGAAAAGTGCTATAAAGGTAGATGCTAGTGGATTCATTACAGTTTTATAATTAATACAATGAATTTTTGTGAAATTAAACTGTAGGATTTCTTTTATGTCTCTCTTATTGCTATATATTTCATTTCTTCACTAAATTATTGGAAAGTAATCATCCACCCAAAGGAAAAAAGTCCTAAATCATAGTGAGAAACATAGATTCAAAATCAGCTTGGCTGCAGGAAAGCATATTCACATCAAGGAAATATAAATATTGGAAATATGATAGCAAACACATTCATTTGAAATGGAAAATAATAGGTTTAGAAAGAACTAAAGTTCCAGCCTTGTGTATATTATTTTTATTATTTCCATGAAACATTCAGCCTTATTTTTGGAAGACATTAGAATTGACAGGAGTAAGGCGTTTCTGGTGTTTGGCAGCATTTTCGGCCTGTTCATGCTGAACTGCAATGGTGAGTCCACAAATAATGAAAAGAGCCTTGGAGCTGTATTCCAGACAGAGGAACTTTCAAGAAACACTTCTCATTCTTAATTTTAAGTTGATGGTGGAGAATGTGCTCTACCTCTATAGCCATGAGTAAGACAACATATCTGTAAAGTGTGCATATTTAAAAGAAAATGTGACTCAATTTCTTTCCAGTTTCCTGCATCCCAGAATCAAAGACTAAATGACAGATTCAATGGAATGGTTTAAGTAAAGTGTATTGAAAAACAATTAGAGAGTGATGCCTGATTCCTAGGAAGAACTGGGGGGAACAAGAAGTCTCTGGCTGTTGGGGTAGCCATAGAGGAGGCAAGATCACTTCAAGTGTGGCTCCAAAGGTATTGGACATTGGGTATCCCTTTTATAACCTTTTGGGGGATCAAAAATAGAAGTTTTCTACTGGTTTCCTCTCTGCATTGATTATTGGTCTCTACTGGGGCCAGATGTGAAGGTCCCCTTAACCAACTTTGTGATGGAGCCCTGGTGTGGGGTGCTTAGGTGCTGAACGCAGACTAGGCCGCCGCTCATGCTGTGTATTTGCCTCTCACATATGCTGGTGGTGTGGCCTTGCTCAATTTCCTCAGGTCTCCTTGGATGTTCTCACCACCTAGAGAAATCTACCTTAATCAAAAAGATAAGAGTGTTTGTACCGGAGACAAACATAGGAAAATTTTTGAAAATTTTCAATAATCCGCCATAAGAAATAAAGTTTAAGCAATAACAGTATAATTTAAACTAGGAAAGAAAAGTAAATTTCCATGTCCCAATCACAAACAAACAGAAAATGCAATCAACAATATTGTGTGAGCAAACATACACACATTAATGTCGTTAATGAAAGAATCAATTGCAATAAGTGGAATGATTCATTTACATGTTAAAATCCAAGAGTGATTGAGAAAGTATTTAATGAATCTCTTTTAAATAGGAGACATGGATTCTCACATCAAATAATGCAATGTTTTTGAGATGTCATTTGAGCTACTGAATAAGGAAATGCCAACTGAGACTTCAGATTTCTCTTTATCCCTTTGTTTAATTTTTAAAGACTACAATCTATAAGTTCTTTGGAGAAAGTGGTTTATGAAGTAGCTCAATGAATGAGTTGTTTGATCGTAACATGGTAACCTGAGTTTGATTTCTGGATTCTCACATGTAGAAAGAAAAGAACTGATTTTAGGAAATTTTCCTCTGATATCCATTTGTGTGTGCAGAGTCTCTCTCTCTCTCTCTTTCTCTCTTTCTCATACATATACACACTAAAATACATGAATAAAGCTACATAATTTGAAAATTCTATTCAGAATAAAGGAAACTTGAAAATCTCAGCAATTAATATCATGTTATTTTAAATGTGTTGTAAACATATTACGTATTAAGAAAAACAGTTATCAACAAAAATATGAAAACATATGACAGTGAAAGAAAGATCAATGCAAAATTTATCCTTATGTCTTCATTAAAAATTAAAATTCTAAAAACAGTAAATTATTATTGCAGTGTGTCTGCATGGTGGCTGATAAATGATTATCAAATGGCTTAAGGGAACAAGGAATTTATTTTCTTACTGATCATCTGGTTACAGTTCTCAGTCCAGCTTGACTGGAGAGCATGCACCAACACCACGCCAAGGGAACTGCCCAAACCATCTCTATGTAATGGCTGAGAGAGGAACGATCATTACTTGCCAGACCAGCATGTCTGGCCAAGTGTAGAGAAGGATGCCACCATATTCAACCAACTGTCAGTATTTTATTTATATTCAGGGCCTAGTCCCACCCATCATAGGCTGAGCCTTCTCCATCAGCTAGACAACCTCCTACAGGTTTGCTCTGGGTTTAACCCAACCACTAAATCTCCACAAATGTGCCCAGAGCTCAAAACCCTCAACTGTCAAGTTAACATCTGGGCCTAATTATGACAATGACTTAATAAAAAAAAATTTAAAATATATATTTGCTTCAATTCAATAATGAATTTTATAATATAGAAATAATGTGAAAAAATACATTATGAAACTATCTAAGAATGAAAGATAAAATTTTATAAAATATAAAGCTATTGCTAAAATTAATCTAAATTATTATCTAAATGTTAAAGACCTCCAATTTTATGTGATTATGGAAAAATAATACTGGAGGCAACAATATGAACACATAAGATAAGCTACACTATACAAAATTCATAAAGTAATATTTTTTTCATTGATAAAACTTCAAATAAACCTGAAAGACAGGTAATTACCTTAAACACTTTCTTGTAAATACATCAGAGAATACAGTTTTTATGTGGGTAACAAAAACGTTCATGTTTTGAGAACTTGGTGTTATTATGGGTTAATAGTGTAGTTCATTGGTAGAGAACTTACTTAGTAAACACAAGACACTTAGCTCTATCTCCAGTACTGAGAAAGAAGGGAAGGAAAAGGAAAAAAATGGAGGGAAGAAGAAAAAGAAGGTAAAAGGTGATATACAAGGGGGTGTGATAATGCCTTTGAAGAAAATTTGGAGTCTCCAATCTAGTCTCAGTCATTCTTTGCTTCATCAGTTCTGAGTATCTTAACAAATTTCTCCATGCCATCATCCAAAGATTTTGAGCTATTCATGTTTTGACCTCGCAGAACCATGAGTTACTAAACCTTACTCCTTATAAGTTAACTGTTAGATAATATAATGTAGTTATAAAAATCTGTCTGTTTTGTTTGATAAAGCATTTTCATTCTGAAGTTAGGAAGAATCATCATAAATTGACAATAAAAGAATAACTTAAATCAAATTCGATAATGAATTTCAATACCTATTCTAAACTTAAATATTAATATTACATTATAGTGCAAAGGTTACATTTTAAAAAATTAGATAATCAGGAAATTAGACACTAAACTTTCACCAATGCCACCAGAATGTTTAAAAGTAAAGAAAACTAGCAATTAAGCAACAGGTTTAAAAAGTTCAAGAAAATTAAAAAGTGAATTGAACTCTGGCACAAAAAGAAAAGACAACCTGAATTTTATTTTCAAATTTTAATGAACAGCTAGCTACAATTAGCTAGCTAATCTAAATTCTACGGATTTCTTGAAAGATACAAGTATTTAAGTTTGCACTATTTTATAATCTTCTAAAACTAAAAGAAAGATGTCTATTAGAATATGAATAAACATAAAATGTCAATTTAAAGTGATATGTTTCTCTACAAATAGAATAAAACCAGAAACAGATTCTAAAATGGATCCCAAAGTGTTTAGCTGATGCTAAGTGAAGGGGAGTAGGCATGTGTGTGTCTGTATATGTATGTATGTGTGTGTGCGTATATAATTACACAATGTCTACAAGAATTATTCTATAAACACAAACTCAAAGTACTCAGGTGAAATACAAGATGGATCTTACACTCTTGAGTTCAGCAAATAGGAATAAAGAAACTAGCTACTCTTTCTACATACTCTACTTAATAGAAAGTATGTGTCCTTGAATTTCATTGGTTAATTCTGGCTCATGTTTCCTTCTATCCTATGAATTTAAAATTAATTCTATAAAAACCAAAGAGCGTACTGATTTTTAAAAGAATGGAATTGTTTCATTAAGAAAGAAGTAGGAAGGCAATATTTAAATGGCTAATCAGAAATGTCTGGTTTTACCCATATAATGATGTTTTGGGGTCTTTCTTTGTTAACACCATTTGGGAAGTTCACAACTGAAGGTGTAATTTCGTTAAAATTCATGAATATATAAAATGCAAAGAGTTTTCAGTGGGTTACAGTTTGGGGTTATTTACTTAATTAGATAGCTTTCCTTCTAAATTGCAGACTTGTTCATACATAATGAGAACTTTTTTTTAATTTAGAAGGAAGATATATGAGAGGACATTTGAAAGAGTGCAGGCTTAGTAGAGGGTTAGAAGGTAAACACATGGGAAATGCACTATAAGGAATGCAGTGAGTAAGAGGAGAAATGAGTTTTCAAGCACTTTGAATGATGGGACATACAAATTATATCATGCACTTGTAGACTAACCCAAATATAATCCTTATTACCCTCAATGGATGTGCCTTTTTATCTATGGCACAGCTATATACTTTTTAATAAATGTCTTAAATCTTTAGGGTAAGTCCCCTTTGATACACATACCTGCACACCTATACACACACATTCACATACATGTAGGCTCCCCAATAAAATAAACAAAACATATTTTTCATTTACAGTCTAAAAGGTGACAGGCAAAATTGAAATTAGCACAAGGAATGACTTGTGCAATGATGAAACATTGCTCCTAAAAGATTTAAATTCGTGAGTTATATCTTCAAGCAGTTGTCTCAAAATATGTATGACAATTATTAACAGTTTCCTAATCATTTATGGTCAAACACAACATCTCTCATTCAACAATGCTCCTCACATTGGACTCAGATTGAGATTACAATATAGAACTGATAGTAAGCAAATATATACTCGATCTAGTTCAATGCTCTAGAAAATGTATTATTTTCATTTATCATTAGAGGAAAAGGTCAGTGATACTTGGCATTCATTTATACTCGTGAATATTTTACATTCACTCTTTCCCTTATGCAACATTAGCTGTTCTTCCTACTGTTAAATTTAGTTCATAGGGACTTGAACTATTGACCTCAAAGGAATAGTCTGACTGTCAAATTTATGATGAAGTAATAAAGAACTGATAAGATTTGGAAAGAAAACTATTTCTTAAATTATGGTAGGTAACTATGTAACTTTTTGGAATATTAAAGGTTAGCACCTTTAGGAATCATCTTCAGTCTGAATTATGCTAGAATGTCTGTGCCAAATTAAAGATGAAATATCTTTCTTTGCTGTTTGATAGATTTCTTTCACCAGCATTCTCTATGACATCTCACATTAGCAGGTCAAATGCAATTCCTTAGATAACTCCACTGCCAGTAGAATTGTAAGCTAGATAGGCAAAATCATGTATAGAATATGAAGATACCATGCACTTAGCACCATGCATAAAACATGTAGATCTCTTCTGAAAGTAGTACATTTTATATCTCACAAGACCACTCCTTCCCTTTTTCTCTATAAAAAGTTGCACGGAAGTCAAGGGGGGCAGTAAGAGCTTTCTTATTGGGTTTAAGACTACATGTCTACAGGGATCAGATTCCCGTATTGCAAACATGAACAAGAACATATGAAAGGGGATAAAAATAGGGATTTTTACAAACCATCAAGTTTAGGATATAAAACCATCGTGTTAAACTGCCTTTCAAATATTGGCTATTCTACCTTAAGAATGGAGGAGCATAGTGCTCAACCAAGAAGTGTCCTTCTGCAATGGCAGGAGCTTTATTTTCTTGTTTTTAACATTTTATTTATGTAAGTATATATGTGTGTATGTATGTATGTATATATGTATGTTTGTGTGTGTGTGTGTGTGTGTGTGTGTGTGTGTGTGTGTGTTTCTGTGTGTCTCAGAGGACACTGTGTTTCCCTGTGGAAGACCAAGAGTAACTTCAAGAACCCTCCCAAATTGCTTCTACCTCTTTCTTACTTCATTCTGGGATTTCCAAGGTTCCACCCACCAGTATCAGAAGTTTAGGTCTGGCATTTTTATGTGGGATCTGGGATCCAAACTCAGGACCTTCTGCTTGTGAGACAAAGTTTTAACCCCTGAGCCATCTCTCCAGGCAGACAGGTATTTTATCTAAAAGTGAAAAATCACAGCTGGCAGAAGTACAGGAAATAAAGAATGGAAGATGGCTTGGTCCTAATTAGGTCATTCAGACCACTTACACATCCCAAGGCTCAGGGAACACTACAGAATGGATAGCAGTAAGATTATAAGAGCCTGAAAAGGGGGAGAAATATTCTCAGGCATATACCATCAAAAGCAACTCAAATGAATCCAGGTGGGCCACTCATGTAAAAAAAGAAAGATGAATAAAAGATAATAAGAATGAGACTGGCAAGTCATCAGGCATTATCTTCTGAATATGAAAGGCTATCACATCCATGAACACACAATAGGTATACATATTTATTCTGTAGGTCTTACCTGAGATCTGTCCTGTTAACTTGTCACCAGGAAAGGGGAGAAAACTCAGGTGACAGCACACCTCCCTGAGAGAATGGTAGAGGTCCACCTATTTGTTGGGGGAAGGGATGCTTTCCTCAATGATATACTCACTGATATTTGATTCATGCTCTAGGAAGTGCTCTGTCATATGCCATCAAAGGCAACCCAAATAAAATCCAGCTGGCCACTCCTGAAAAAACAAAAAAGGTAGAATGGAGGGAGACGTCTTAGAAAAAGAAAGAAGGGATGAAGTGAGAAGGAGAGAGAAGATGGCACTAGAGACTAAAGGGTGAAACTATCAAAATTTGCTATAATCATGTGTGAAGCATTAAAAGAATTATTTAAGAAAAGAGACTGTAGGTATTAAATAAATAAGAGAATTAATAATAATATTTGCAATTAGCCCATTCAGTCAGACAGTCCCAGGATTATCAAAGAATCTGCAACTTGAAAGACAGTATAAGTGTGCATGTAGTAATGCATAATAGACAATCAAGATTTGGCCGTCTGGGGTTTTTAAGCAAGACTTTGAATAAATGGTAAAGAATTATTTACACTTCCTGGCATACTAATGACATTTAGGAGAAGTGGAAATCTTTGAATATAATGCTGGGAGCCATGTAGTTAAAAATGTCCCTTGGGAGCTACAGTCTCTCAGACCAGCAAATTCAAAATATACCATAGAAACTCCCTTACCTCAGGCACTTGCCTGAATGACCACAGAATATTCAGCAAGGAAAGTCTGCTCCTCAGACATCAGACTGCAGCTGGAATTCCTTCTGACACTTGGGTCTGAAAGAAGTTAGGCTGGGAAGCTTGAAGATATCTCAATTTCAGCATTGTCCAAGACAGAGTTGACTAAGCTAATATAGATTAATCCAATATATTGCTTAAAAGGAAACCCTAATTACACAGTCCTCATGGTGTGAAAATAACTTGGAGTTCCTCATTCTTACATCCCAGTTCTTTACCTGTTTCCTAAATAAATGGTCCCTGCAGACACAGGTGAACGTCCACTTGGGAATCTTAGGTCAATTGAGCTTAGGGATCTAAGTAATCCTTTTTCTCACATCTGGAAAATGAGGCAAGAATAGTGAGAGTGATACAAGGGAGGACCAGTCCACACAGTAAATCCCAACTTCAACATGATACATCCATTTAAATCTTTTATGGTCAATTTGTTGGTGAGGTCTAAGGATTGACTCTTCTTGCACTACATAACCTTTCCTCAGGGATAGTAAATGTAAGGATTAAAAAGGAAACATCCTAAGCCACATACCTGGTTATTCACTTCATGTGGCATAAAAAAAAACAGCTGGGTGAAAAATACATATGGGCTAATGGAAGAAAGAAATGACTTTTTATTACAAAAGAAATTAAAAAGAAAGAAAATTGAGAGCAAGGCATTTTTCAAAAGGAGTATGTGTTGATATATTGAAGAGCACAAATGTAAAGTTTACTATAGATCATTAACATACATAAAGAAATATCATTATGTAAAAGTCAATATGCAATGAATAAGGCCAAAATATCTGACAAAATTTTAGCTAGTCCAATATTTTCAAAAATAGATGTGGTACAGTTGGGTGTAATGCAGACAGGCTATATGCAGGAAAATGACAGGCACACTACTCTGCGACACTACTGAAAGTTCAACTTACTAGTACAAGATTTCTGCTAAGCTAATGATGCCCAATGGCAGCAGCACATTGACATCAATTGTATTATAAATATCCCATTCTCTAAAGCAAATGATTTATCTTAACTGCAAATGATATATTCTATACATGGCTTGGTCTTTGCTGCTTACATTGCCATAGGTAGCATAATTATCTAGTGAACTGCAGAATATTTGACCTGCTAATATGAAATGTCATATAGAATGTCAGTGTAAGCATCTTAGAAATCAACAATTTAAGACAGCTGGAGGCACAGATCTTGACACAGATCACACCATGCAGAAGACTCTAGCATTAGCAGATCTTTGGAAAGGAAGCCTTATGACTGCTGATATGTAATTTTTCAGCACACACTGAAAATCAAACATGAGTATTGTGATAGTTAATCTTAGGTGTCATCTTGACCACACCTGGCATTAACTAAGAGCAGCTATGAGACCACCTGAAGAGATTATCTGGATTAATACATTTACAATACAAAGATCAGCCTTAGATCTGATTGGAACCTCCCCGTAATGGACCAGATAAAAGAAACCATAGAACAGACGACTTAGAAGAGGAGAGACTCCAGGATGTTTTCACTGACTTATCCTGCCTCCAGCTTCAGCCACCAGTCATGTCCCCTCCTCCATGAAAGACTGTTTCTTCCTTCCAGATCCTCAAGCTGAATAAATCTTCCTTCCTCCCTTAAATTGTTTGAGTTTGAGTATTCTCTCACGTAACAGTTAAGAATAACTATTACAAGTATGTTTTCAAAGGTACAAAACAATAAACTAGAAAAAAGACAGGTATAACCTATTATTTTCTACCACCATAGATTGCATTTCTTTTTTGCCTAGTTCTAGACTGCAGAGATGAGATTTCTGAAATTCTGGAGATGGCTTTGTGCAAGGAGTTATCACTAAAGTAAAATATTTCTGGCTAGATATTAGCACTTAGTGGGTTTGTTTCTGGGATCATTTAAATGAGAGTTTCCCTCAGGAGAGTAATCAAATGCTTAGATGGTGTTAAAATTTTAGAAAGGTTGTGGCACAATTAAGAGGTACAGCTTTCTGAAAGCATGTAAAAAGGGGTGGGCTTTGAGATTGGATAGCCAGGCTTTACATCCTTTAGTTGCCTTGCTGTCTGCCCCCTGATGACTGTGGTAAACCAAACTGCCTTCCTGCTTCTTCCCTCACCATGACTTCTGCTATGTGTTTTCCACTAGTAATGGACTATACCTGCTCTAGTACCATAACTAAACTTTTCTCGCCTTTGCCCAAGTCTGAGCATTTTCTAACAGCAAAAGCAAGAGTAATGACAATAGTTGCTTTGAGAGATCACTTGGCAGTGGGGGAGTTTGTTTTAAGTAAATGCAATAGCTATTTTGATATTTTATTTGAGAAAATGTTTAAAATAACAGCAGCTATTTTTTTGAATTGGCATAATATCCTCAAGTTCCATCTATGATGCTGAGAGTGTCTGGATTTTGTACATTTGCAGTCAGATGGGGAGCTATTGGGTAGGTGTATTATAGCACTTTTTCCAATCTTTCAGTGTACATTTAGACTGCTTGCTGTTGTGAATAGTACTTCAGTGAACATGATGCTACAAATAGCCTTTAAAAACCCTGACTTTGATTCCTTTAGAACAGTATCCAAAAGAGAGAACTTTGTAACAACTGTTTCTTTTTATATTTTATTTAAGAACTATTTTGAATAACCTGTCAGAAGAAGACCTCCCTTTAACCAAGGGAAATTACCACATCACAGAAGGATAAATTTTGTGTGATACTAAATAAAAGATATATAAGACATTGTCAAACAGAGAAAAGTAGAGGATAAAATGGTGATTTACAAAAGACTAAGGGGAAGTAAGGCAGAGAATTGTTATTCAATTATTATAACTTTTCCATTAGTCAAGATGATTAAGTCCCAGAAATCTGCAATGAACTGCATAGATAGTATGCAATACTATCTCAACTGCATTAAAATGTCTATTAATAGTAGATCTCATAATAATTAGTATCAACACAATAGAAAAATAATGGATAAAGTTAAAGCATGTAATGGAACAAAAATAAGCTAGAGGACTGTATTCAGCAACCTGATGATTGACAGACTTGCTGAAGGTTCTTATGTCTCATATCTGTGGTGTATAGATCTGTGCAGCACTCATAGACTGAGAAGGTCATGGCAAATTGGAGTCTAGTTGCCTTCCTATGGGATATCAAAATCTTCCCATCAGTTGAGCTGCCTACATATTGATGGACACCAAGAGGGCTTACTTGAAGACACATGATAAACATCTCTTGGAACTTTTTATGTGTTTTTGTCAACCTTCCCTGCATATGTATCCCAGGAATAGATATCAGTGTTCTGAAAGAGTTCTTTCCAGAAGTACTCATATAAGAATACAGAGTATTATAGAGCCATTAATGAATGGACAAATGTCACAGTATGGAAATAAGATCCACTCTGGAAGTCTAAAAATCAAATTAGTCCAGGTGCTGATGTTGCAGGCATTTGAGAGCTCAACTCAGATTGGCATGAAGAATGGCCCTTACCCAGCACCTTGTGTACTTCACACTATTTCACCTCAAGACAGATCAGTTCCTAAGGGTCATTTCAGCTATCCAGCTTCCCACATGGACCAAATGTGTCTTTAACTCACCAATCAAGACGTGCTTCTAGCCTGCCAGCCCCTTTGACTCTTCAATAAATTATCTGCATACAAACCACCCTCTAAATCATTTTTCTAGGCTAACCTAAGACAATTAACTTTGTAGGAAATTAAATCTGTCGTATAATTTGGTTAGCTTTAATTCAGAAGCCTCATTACGTACAGGCAGGGCAGTAGATTACAGTGTTCTTTTGTAAACGGCTTTTATGAGAAAAAGGTATCAGGGACTTTGTCTTTTATATTTCAGGTTGGATGTTTATCAATGACATTTGTTCTGTGCTTCTATTTACACAGTTAATGACTTGCTTTTCATACAAGATTTCATTAATTTCACCTCATTTTTGGTTTGACTCTACACTTCAAATTCAAATTATGATCCCCAAGCATCAAAACACATCTTCTTAAATTTTATTAATTAATTTTATTTATTTATTGTGGGGTGTGTGTGTGTGTGTGAGAGAGAGAGAGAGAGAGAGAGAGAGAGAGAGAGAAACCACGAAACCACTCTATATCCCTGTGGATGACCAAGGGTGACTTCGGGAATCATCCTTGATTTCTTCTACCTCCTTTTTGCTTTGCTCTGGAATTTCCAAAGCTCTACCCACCAGTACCAGAAATGCAGGCCACTACCATTCCTGTCTGGCATTTTTAAGTGGAACATGGGATCTGAACTCAGGACCTTCTGCTTGTAAAGCAGAATCTTAACTCCTGGGCCATCTCTCCAGCTCCAATAATATATTTTATGAATATATTTTTACAATGAAGAGTACCCATTACTATATTTTTTCTGGGGAGAAAACTAAACTTGACCTCCTGTGGATAGTAACCATTTTTCTTTTTTTTATTATTATTATTATTATTTATTCAACTGTGCGCATGTGCGTGTGTATGTGCGCGCGCGTGTGTCTGTTTGTGTGTGTCTGTGTATGTGTAGAACCACGGAAGAATTCACGAACCACCATGGACGCCTCCACCTCCTTCTGCGTGGGGATTCACAGGCTCCGCCCTACCAGGCCCAGAAGCGCAAGCCGACCCGCTTCTGCCTGGTGTCTATACGTGGGATCTGGGATCCGAACTCAGGACCTCTCGCCTGGCAAGGCGGAGGCTTAACCCTGAGGCACCTCACCAGCCCCGGATAGTAACCATTTTTCTAAGTGTTATTTTAATTGATTTCTCTAGAAAAGGAGTTTAATACACTGTGTTTTCTGGTTAAGGTATAAAAGAATGTGACACAATTTTCTTAGTTTTACTTCAAAACTTCATTAAATACGCATGAACTGAGGTATGCTAACTTTTGCCACTGCAGCACTAATGATATTAAAAACAATATAGGAACACATGAACATATTCCAAGACAACTTTACATCAGCAGCTTAGTTTCAAGATGTACTTATAGATACTTGCCTTTAACAATCAGTGAATTTGTTTTACTATGCATTCCTTCTCAATTCCTTTAATACTTAGATAATTGTTGGGCCTCCAAGCCTGAGGCCTGCTGGAAATTCCTAAGCCTGGCTGGAGTTTCAGGACCTGTCCTTGAGTTCTAAAACTTATCTCTGACTCTCTCCTCCCCTCTCTGATGTAGTGCTGCTGTAACCTCCCCTCACTGACCTGGACACATCCCTTTGGCTGCCTTTCTCTTTCACCACCCCTGAAGCCACCTAGCTCTCCTCCTCCCAGCAGGACCCTATATAAACTCAGATGCTATTCAATAAAGTTGAGATCCTGCTTTGACAAGTCTCCCAGCCTGGTGTGTTTCTCCCCTATGGTGAGGGGGGGTCCAGGCCACAACACTCATCACCGGCCCAGCCCTGAGGGATATTTGGCTGGACCAGAATCCCTGAATCGCACTAGCTGCAGGGCCATTCCTACCCCCCTGCAGATTGGTGCCCAGAGTGAGAACCTCAACTCGCTGGCGGACAGTCGGGTGAGTGTACCCCCATAAATTATGGGGAAGTCCTCATCCTAGGCTAATCCAGCCCTGGACTCCTTAAGGGTACTCTTAAAGAGCCGAGGTTTAAACCTCACTGACAATCAGGCACAGCAATCATGGTCCTGCTTGCTTAAAGTGGCTCCTTGGCTGCCTGAGAGTAATCTCTTTGACTGGGACATGTGAGATAGAATAGAGAATTTGATTAAGAGAGTTCAAATAGAGAAAGGGGAAATTCCTCCTTTGGGGGTCTTCCTGACTGTTTCTGCCTTAAAGGACTGTTTTCCACCCAGACCCCCAAGAGAGAAGAAGGAAGCTCGGACCCCTAGTGAGAACAAAGACAACACAGAAACAAAGCTGAAGCTCAATTCTAGCCTGAGCTGTCCCCACAGATCTGACTCTCTTTACCCCTCCCTAGATCCTTTCAAAAGGGCCCCCTGGCCTTCAAAAGGAATGCCTCCTTCAGACCCTCCCCCTCACTCTTCAACTAATCCTGTTTATCACCCCTCTGTGCCTCCATCCTCACCTCCCACAAGTCCTCATCACCTCCCTCTGTGTGCCAAAAGTGGAGCTCTTTTCTGTTAATATTAACCCCGGGCGTCCTTGTCTCATCTGTTTTATTGTGATTGTTGTTCTCATTGTCCTTGTTATTGGACTGACACCTTTCTTCCTTCTTGACTGGTCTTAACATGGGACAGATTTAGATGACTCTTTTATCTCTTATGACAGACCACTTTTGGGGAGTTTAGGGAAAGAACTCAAAATCTAAGTGTTGAAATTAAGAAAAGAAAATTCATCACTCCCTATTCTGATTAATGGCTTACTTTCAAAGCCAGCACATGTGTGTTTTAAACTGTCTTCTTTTTAATTTACATAATAACACCTCTATTTTAATTTCTAAAGCAACTAAAGAAAGAAAGACTCTGCACCTCTGCCCCCCTCTACTGGAGGGGCCAGAAGAAACTGTCGTTTCTGTGCTGTGTCTGTGATGATCTCATTTTAAGAGTTACTTTAAGTGTTTTGACTTGCTTACTTATCTGGATTTCCCATAATATGTGTGTTTTATGTTTTAAAATAACAAAGCTATGGCCACTTCAAATTATTGCGTGCTTATAATCACATTTTGGTTTTTGACTCTTTTTATTATTTGGCATGCTCAATTTAAATGCATATGCACACTTAAAAATGAATTATTTTGATAACATTAAAAGGCCTGAGTATGTACTGACTAAAATATTTTGTTTTATCTTGATTTTTATGAAGCTTCACAAAAGGTGGTATTGTGTTTTTACCTAGGATCCAATAATATCATTTTTGTAATTCCTTTAAAAGTTTGTTTTCCCATGTGTAATACCAATATATCTAGCAACCAGAAAGGAAAACTGATCTCTGGGAAATTCATTAGAACTTCTTCATTCTCCTGGTATGTATGAGCTCCCTTCCTTGGGAACAAGTCTGCTTTCTAATTCCAGGTGTACTCCTGTGTTCTGCTACAATCTTGCTAACTTAATTTGGATATAATGTTTTTTTTTAAGATGAGGTCTACTGTTACTGCCTCTTTTAAAGGACATTTTTTAAAGGATAAACAACAGGAATCCATCAAGTATTAAAAAAATATGTATGGTACTTAAATGTGCAGAAGGTTTAAAAGAAAGTTTATGAGTTGGTTACTTAAAAGAATGTTCAAGTATGTTGTAAAGATTTGTTATTAGGTTTATGAAAAAACTGAAAATTAAACATGATCAATTAAAGAAAGCCCTGCTAACATTCAATATTTTAAATGTGGCAAAAACGGACCCAGAAACACCATTCCAGAGACATTGGACTTCTAAGATCTCATACAAGTCCATTCTGGTCCATTGGAGAGACCCCCTGACAGGGGCATGGAGGGGCCCCAACTCCCTCATTACAGCCGTATGAGGGTTTGGCTGTGTCTTCCCCCAGGATGAACAGCGCCCTATTTGGGTCCCCGCTCAGGATCTGCAATACCTCCCTCAGGAGAAAAATAATCAAGTGCAGTCCCAAGGAACACAACACCCCTGAGAATGGCACTTCTGCTCTTTCCCCAGGCCCCAACGATGACACTGTTGATCCTGACGACCACCATGATGATAATCTTCTCCCTGCCATGTGATGAAGGATTTGGGGACCTCTCAAAATGCCCGGGCCATCCTTGGTAACCAGAAAGGGAAGCCCTGTGACTGTTCTGGAGAACACTCACCTCCCTCCCCTCGGGGGGACATACCAGCCAGAGAGTTGAGTGTGCTGGCAAGAAAGCCTACTTCTGGCAGACAACATCATCTTATACTGGGGGAGGTAACGCCATCTGGAGGTGTGTTACGAAGCCCAAAATAATCCTGGTTGTAGGTAACCGCCCGGGACCTTGCCCCTGCTCCACATTCTACCCAACCATGCACTCCTCTTGTTATTCTTCCACCCAACAATGCTTTGACCAGACTACCAACAAGACATATTGGACTGCCACAGGCCAAAAGGGGAGAGAAACCTTGACACAGGGGAGTATAACTGGAGACTCCGGGTCTGCTGTCTCCCCCTGTTTTGGCAAGGTGGGGCACACAGTTTGCTGGGACTTAAATGGCCCCATAGGATTCTCAGACGGGGGAGGGGTTCAAGATGAACTTAAAGAACTTCAAGTTGAGCATAGAACAGAAAGATTCCTTCAGGATATGTGCCCTCAACTTAATTACCACCTCTATAACTCTCCCGGGTACATGGGGAGAACTTTTTCTCGACCCTCTTACTGAATCCTTATTACAAATGACTTTTACCCTTCTAAATACAACAGCACCATCTCTTGCCCAGGATTGTTGGCTCTGCCTCAGGCTTGGACCTCCCCGGCCTTTAGCCCTTCCAGCTAACACATCCCAAGGCCTTACCTCCCCTACTACAAACTGCACTAAAGGTCTTCCCTTGCCTGTTCAATTAACACCAACCTCCCTCAAGACCACCTGCCTCTGGGCTCTACCATCCCCAAATAACAACAGCTTGGATCTTGGAGGCGTACATTCTTCCTTTTGCGAAGACAACCTCACCATGAATAATTCCCCGAGGTGCTGGATGATGGCTTTATTTTTGTCTGTTTAACTGGACAGGCCTTTGCTTACCAGCTTCCCTCCTCCCAGATATTGATATTATAAGAGGGAGTAAACCCTTACCCATTCCCTCCTTTGACCTTATCTGGGGGAGATCCAAAAGAGTCATCTAGGTGATCCCCCTCCTTGTGGGGCTTGGTATTACAACAGGGGTAGCTACAGGCACAGCAGGCCTGGGCACCTCCTTGGGCCTTTATAATAAGCTATCCCAGAGACTCATTGAAGATGTTCAGGTTGTGTCTGAGACTGTAATTGAACTACAGTCTCAACTTAACTCTCTGGCCCATGTTCTTCAGAATCGGAGAAGATTAGTTGTTTTGACAGCCAAAGAAGGAGGGCTTTGTTTATTTCTAAAGGAAAAGTGCTATTATTATGTCAATAGATCAGGAATAATTCAAGATAAGATCACAAAAAGCTCCAGGAGGATCTAAAACGCCCACAGCATAAATTTCAGGACAGTCCTTTCTGGACCGGCTTCCATGGCCTCCTACCCTACCTCACTCCCCTCCTTGGCCCCCTAGCCACCATAATTCTTTTTGTAGCTATTGGACCTTGTGTGATTAATGCCCTTGTTCTCTTTATTAAGAGGCAAATTGAATCTGTGCAGCTTCATCAGGTCCAGGTCCATTACCAAAGACTCGCCACGGAGGAATCCAGCCTCCATACTGAACCGCTGAGGCTGATCTGACTAGGCATGACCTGAGGGCTGGTAGCCAGAGACGGGTAAGTGGGAGCCCAGCTGGAGATCAACCTAAGACAGGACTTGTAACACTTAAGGCTACAAGCTCCCATGACGGGTAAGACTCCAGAGGGGGGGCTTCCACACCTAAGACAGGCACAGTCGCTCAAGACCATATGGTCTGCCCGGTCACAGGTGGCCTCCTGGACCGTTTCATACAAAAACAAAAGGAGGAAGTGTTGGGCCTCCAAGCCTGAGGCCTGCTGGAAATTCCTAAGCCTGGCTGGAGTTTCAGGAGCCATCCTTGAGTTCTAAAACTTATCTCTGTCTCCCTCCTCCCCTCTCTGATGTAGTGCTGCTGTAACCTCCCCTCACTGACCTGGACACATCCTTTTGGCTGCCTTTCTCCTTCACCGCCCCTCACGCCACCTAGCCCTCCTCCTCCCAGCAGGACCCTATATAAACCCAGGTGCTATTCAATAAAGTTGAGATCCTGCTTTGACAAGTCTCCTGGCCTGGTGTGTTTCTCCCCGGTGGTGAGGGGGGTCCAGGCCAAGACACTCATCACCCGCCCAGCCCCGAGGGATATTTGGCTGGACCAGAATCCCTCAATTGCACTAGCTGCAGGGCCATCCCTACCCCCTGCAGATAATTGTATCAGATCTAAACTGAACAAACTCATGCACCAATTAACTTCTAAGTAATATATGTATTCATCGTTCACATATATATATATATATATATATATATATATATATCTGTGTGTGTTGATCTCTCAACCAATCCATTGATCTATAAACTCATTGTCTATTTATACCTATTTATACATCACTCTATTTAAATTGTAGTTTATAAATTGACTTTTTCTAAACTTGCATATTTATAAAGATATTTGTGTCCTTTATATTTGACTGTTTATTCAATTATACATAATACCCATGTCTTATATATTCTCTCAAATTTCTTCCATTTTCACTTTCTTTCTGGCAAAATGCAATATCATTACACTCCTAATGCTAATCTCATCTCCTGTTCCATAAAATCTTTACAAAAGCACTAATGATTTTTCTCCGTGCTGCAAAATAATTTATATTTTCTTTGATTCCTTATACTTCAATTATTTCACTGGATTTTACCTACATGTAATATTTTTGTCAGTTTCCTTAGGAATATGATGTGCCTAGACATGCTTTAAAAACTAAGTCCATATTAACTATCTCATTTTTTCCCAAACTGTATCTTCATTGTTCTATTAAACTTCTTCATTGGTTTTTGTTTTTTCTATCATGTGCAATGTAGAAACTTTTCATTTACCTTCAGCATCTGCAATTTTCCATCAAAACATATGTCCATTTGAATTTTGTTTTCAGATTGAAGAGATAGTTGCCAATATGGCTTTTATTCAAAAATATTAGTCTGTTCAGATAAACATGTCAAGTTGTGTCAATCTGTTTTGCTTAAAATGAAGTGATTGATAGGTTTTGTTTTTCAGAGGTTTAGAGGCTGAATTTTCAAGACCACTTGAATGGTCTCTCTCTTGGCCTGGTTTGCTCTGTCCTCAGTTTTCCTTTCTTCTGTGTTCCTCTCGTGCAGTTTCTAACAAAGACACCAGTATTTTTCAGTCAGGATCTGTCCCACAACTCCATTTAATTTTAGCTACCTTCTAAAGTTTACGCTTTTCAAACAATCCTGCTGGATTTTACATATAGATCGTAAGCATCAATGGAGAGAAAGCTTATTTCTGCAGGGTATTTCATTTTGGATCTTCCCTAAGTCTATCTGTTTATTACATCTTTGATTTCCTAGTATCATTCCCAGGTTTTCTCCATATTTTGGTTTGTCCATCTGGTGCATCTTCATAGTCTTGAAAAGCTAATTATACTTTAAGCTTTTTGTTCTGAAACATCATGGAAATCACTTAAGTAGCTAGATATTTCAATGGGTCATCTTAAAGTGAATTGACTTTTATAGTAAGTGGAGAAGAAATGCTAGGTAGGCCAGGATGGATAACTTTTTGAACTTAAAATTAACCACATTGTGTCTTTTCTAACAAAGTAAGATTGCATCAACTTTGCAGTATGTGGCTTTGCCATTTTTCTACAATACACTATCCAGTGGTGTTTTCTTCTTTATCATCAGTTTGTTTGCCTGGATCAATTTCTGTTTCATTTTGAAGAATTTCATTCATACAGCTTGCTATATGCTTGTATGTTTCCAAGAGGATCAGTGTCCTTGCAAGCTTCTGCAGTTATATAATTTTCAATTCTCCCCTTACAATCACATTTTCAATTTAATCTCCAGGTCACAGAATAACAGCTGAGGCCTCAAAGTCACTGTATGAACTGTTTATTTATTGCTAGTTTTCCTAGTATTTGGGCATAACAGAAGCATCTATTATCATCTTTCCTGGGTTTATTACACAGTGAGGTTATCTATGCATGTCTGGGGTGCCATTACAATTAGTATGTTCCTGACTGTCTTAACTTTTAGAAATTTTCCACCTGTTATCAATAATTATTTTGTCTTGTTTTATTTATATATTCATTGATTTTGAAAGACTAGGACAGTTGAAAATGCTACAAACAATACCACTTTGCCACGTTATAATTAGTTTTATAGTTTTCTATTTCATAATTAATGCACTAGCCTGAAATGCTACTGTTTCTTTGAATTACTGCTCATGGATTGTTTTCTAATACAGTTCTCTGTCCTCTATTTTCTTAGAGAAGCTACTTTATAAAACTTATAGTTACTAACTATTGATCTGATGCTTTCAGTTTTAAAAAATATCCCAGAGTGAGGATCATTTTACAATCCAAGATTATTTTCTTCAGACATTAAATGTAATCATCAAGTATAAGAGATGATTCATTTACCAAGTGTGCGCTTGTGTGTTGCACGTATGTTTGAGTAAACATGCTTAATTTTATTAAACACCATTAAGTAAATATCAACAGCATGAGATCATTCATTCTATTGTCCTCCTACAATTTTCTACTGAATCACACAGCACTAACTGATTACCCACACTCTCACATTTTGAATAGGTGGGCTGTGTTTAATGCCTGCTTTTCCTGTAACAAATTAAGAATTATGCCTAATACAAGCAACATTTTTTTGTCCATTTAACTCTGTCCAGGGATTGTTTGCATTTGATATGATTGATCATGATACATACATCATCAAATATGGAAAAGATTTATGGTTATTTGATTAGCAATGATTTTTTTAGACATTTCTTATCTAATAGGATAAAATGGTGTTAAAATGTATTATCACAGTAGACTTATTTTCTTTATTTAAATAGACTTATTTTCTGTAAGATAAAATTGGTGTTTCAACATCATAATTAATAATAATGCTTTTGAAAATATTATTTTGCAGTTAATAAGAATGGAATTAATAAGAATAAATTTTTTCAAAATGTAATTCATAAGAATAATAGTTTTCAAAATATTGTATCAAGAGTGTTTCACTCAGCACTATAATTTTGTGTGCATTCTATTATTATTCATAAAGAATAATGTCACTTAGTGTTTATTGAGACATAAAAGCTAGAATTTTAAAATTCCTACGTTTTAAGGACTAGATCCTAGTGTACTTAGAGTCTGACCCCAGTGATTTCTGGTGTCTTACATAATATAAATCTCCAGCTCCTAATGACTGATGGCATCTTATGCCAGCTATTCTTATGACACACAGCTGTTGCTGTAAAATTTAAAACTTTGTAAGACATTGAAATATATAACCATCTATATATCCAGATACAGACTATGCACACATTCCCCACAAACATGCCCCAGCAAACAAGAACAACTGATTTTACTTTTTATTAAAACTGTCACATTGTTACCTATCAAAGAATGAATCTTTCTCTCTGCAAATCTCTCACTGCATTTCTATCTCAATTGGAGGCACATTTTAATACATTTATGTGGTGTCTATTCTTATCTGGTAGGTCCTTTTAACCTGCACATTTCACCATCATTCCCCAAAATAACATTATTTAATATCAATTTGAATGTTACTAATAAGTGATGCAGACTATGTATTTCCTGCACTAATTTAAGAAATTATTATAAATATCTATTTCCTATTTTTTAAATTATCCATGCTGATAATTAAAACTTCTTTATTGATGTTGCAATAGTTGTGTGCATCTTTCTTGTATTCTGATGTATTGATCCTTTTTTAATGAATTATGACAAAGCCATTACTTTTGTAATGTTATAAATATTTTCCTACTTTTATATTTTTTGCTTCTTCTCTTTATAATAATTTATTTTCCAATGCAAAGATCACACAATCATCTTCCATTGGTTTAACAAACATTACAAAAGTTTAACTTTTAGGATTTATTTTTAATATTTCCTTTTAAAACTTCATTAGCATAAAAAGTAAAATTATGACATCTTCATGTGCAATTTTTAATTTTTTAATATTGCTCACATGAATATAGTGAATTTATAATATTTTCACCCCTTAGTCCCAAATTCCATCCCCCATCTTTTTACACTTACAGCCCTTTGTTCTCCCCTGCTAGACTCCCTCCTGTCTTTCACTTGTGGAACCGACCATTTTTTATATAGTCTGTTGTTAGCATATGTCAGACATGATTTGTGTTCTCGCAAGAATCTTAGGTCAGTTGGTATACCATTAAGGAAAACATCCTCCTTTTTGTCCCCATCGATATTAGTCCTCATTAGTTTCTCAAAGAGGTGTGGAATTCTGTGAAATCTTTCTTATTTCATGGTAAGACATTGATAAGACAAGTCCTATACATCTCTTGTGTAAGTATACATATCTTACATGAAATCTTTTATATTGTGACTTTGTCATGTGCAGGAGATAATGTCAGACCCACCACTTTAGCACACTGTCTCCTACAATCTTGATGATCCTCTTCCATGATGCTGCCTAAGCATTGGTTTGGGGGAGGGTAAGATATATATACACAGTTTAGGGATAAGCAATCTGCAGTCACTTATTTTCTGCATTTCGTCAAGTTGTGCTTTCAATAATAAAAACATTCTGTTGTAGAAGAAGACTGCTAGGTTGAAAGCTGAATGTTAAAAGCTGCCAATCTCTGGTTAATATAACAGGCATCTACAAAATAACTTGGTATACCGTTTTCTTAGCCAGATATTTGTAGTTTCCTCTTCCCTTGTGACTTTTTTCCTTTACAGTAACAGGGATGTGTTCCATTCTGCAAGCAGGCCCTAAATACTATAAGAAATTTGTTAATTGTCTCCTTGACACTCAAGCCACTATTACACTGATGGTTACCTGTTGCCATGGTGATTGTTATAGCAACTTGAAGATTTCATAGTTTGATAAGGCCTTTGATTGTTTTACTTGGCCAGTAGCTTCTGCACTCTTTCTG
The DNA here is from genome assembly GCA_023101885.1 of Typhlomys cinereus. Taxonomy (NCBI): domain Eukaryota; kingdom Metazoa; phylum Chordata; class Mammalia; order Rodentia; family Platacanthomyidae; genus Typhlomys; species Typhlomys cinereus. The sequence continues at coordinate 1,450,426 of JALPQD010000154.1, forward strand.
GGATTATGTAAACTATCCAGTAAGGAGGAGGTTTCCAAACCAGTTGCAGCTAGTGTATTGTGTCCATGTTCTATGAACCATGTATGTTGAATTTTCAGTAATTGGGTTTTGCTGTAATTTTTTGGAGGGCAACCAAGAGATATGGCAAAAGTCTATACTGTTAGGGAGTCTTTGAGATATCTCTGACCAACAGCTTATCAGGAAATGTCATATACTTGTTCCTTCTAGCATACTCTGAATTGTCAGTGGACTCTAGATCTTGTTCACTTCAGCACTGGGCTCTCTAAATCTGTACCATCTTTTTACTGTTCACCTTCTTTCCAGGAGAGGTAACTTTCAACTTTCATAGTTTTTTCATTAACAAAAATTTTCATCCACCACTGTTATGTAAGGTAAAATAATAGGGGTGCGTGCAGGAGAGATGTCCCAGGAGTAAAGCTTTTGTTTTGCAAACAGAAGGACATGATGCAAGGCATATATGGTGGCAGTTTACACTTCTTGCCCTGCAAAGTAGACACTTGGAGGCCCCAAGCAAAACAAAAATGAGGTAGAACAATCCAGGATGATGTATAACTAACACACACACACACACACACACACACACACACACACACACACACATACACACACACACATACACACACAAATGAGTGTTAAACTTTGATGACGATTTTACTCTATTCTATATTTTAAAAAAATATAATTTTCAAAAGTGACAATTATCATTAGCAATGACAGCAAAGCCACAACAAAAGTAACCTGTATTCATTAGAATATGTGAACTTAGAATGCATTTTCATTAGTTTTTGTTGTTGTTGAATCAAGCATCATTTACTTTATAACTCTTTACCATTTTATTGAACTTTTTTGAGATTGTTGTTTAGGTAAAATATGTGGCAGATCAATTGCTCAGTACCTGCTGTTGCTTGTGATTAAGAGACAGACACTGTTCACAGGAAATTGCCTTGTAATTACTACAGAAAGCAGATAATCAACACAAGTATTGTCTTTTTATACCTTAAAGAGAGAGAGAAAGCAAAAATCACAGCAGAACTTTAATTTGAGCATCACAACTCATTTAACATAAAACTCTTTTTTATGAAGATTTTACCAACTATAGGGATATCACCCAGCGAAGTTAGCTTTCCTAACATTTATGGGAAACTAAACTTTCACCATTGTGAAAATTTACTGAAAGTAGTGTATGTTTTAATTTATCAATCTCTCAATTGTTTTTAATAATAAGAATATTAACTTAGTCCACTCACTTTATTATCAATATCTGAAATCTAAATTCCCAAAATTTCCTAAGTTTTTAATATATTTAGGAAAAAATTCAAACGATAATTATTTACATGTGAATATGGAGAAAAGAATTTTGGAAACATTTTCATTTTCTTTGATACTTTGGAAGATTTTTTTTCATTTTATACTGGAATGTTAAGTCATAAGTCTTATATTCCATCTTATCTTAGAAGGGTGGCCAGAAGTGTATAATCTAAAACAATTATAATCACTTTTCCTTTTCATTCTGACAGATGGACAAATTAGAATGATATATAAATAGATATTCCTTTATCATTGTTGTTAGGCATGTTGAACACAAAATTGCTCAAACTGCTCCCCTCTTAACATTGCCTATGGTGTATATGTGTAGTCAAATAAACCTCAGAGCCCTAGCTGTGCAGCTCCAGATGAAATAATATATTCTCCCAAGGACTCTGCACAATCCCCAGCCCTCCTGCAGCTAAGATAAGTTGGTACATCCTTTCAAGGTCTCTTCATATACTCGGGTGGGCCTTCTTCCATTCCAGTATTTTTCTAATCACATGGCCCTGCACCATAAAAAACCCAAAGCTCGATTTCTCTGTTCCCTCTGTCTGATTCAGAGACAGACATCTTGTGTGCTTGCCAAATAAATTCTCCAGTATACAGTGACCTGCTGATGTCGGTGTGTTTCTGTGTCTCCAATCAGTCCCAACATGTGGGGGCTTCCCAAGAGCCCCCAACAATTGTTATTCACTATTTTTAATATTTTAAGCTTTCAGCAGGCAGAGACTGAATTTTCTCAAAGGTAGAGAGGTGAAAATGAGCCCTGACAGTTCACTAAGTTAAAGCATTCTGGCAAATGCTGTACTGAAAGAATCCAAGGAAAAGTTCTAATTGCATAGATTGGCAATTAAAGATTTTGCCAGGGTGTGGGGCAATGGTTGTCATTGTGTAAATCTGGTGGGAGAAGTTCTCATTGTAGTGAGCACGGTCTTGACTGGAGTGTACCTCACCCCAGCTTTAGGATTTTCCAGACTTGCTGACTTTTCCTCCCTTAAATCACAGACACCACAAAGGAAATCCTGTGACCCACACAAGTAAAGGGACAGGAGGATGGGTGGGACATAGAAAGATTGATGGGTGCAGACAAGGGTGGAAGAGAGGTGTGTGGATAGGGACAGTGGGAGAGAAAAGAGGTGGGTGGGGAGGGGGTCTGAGTAAAGACATAAACCTATTTGGTTTGAAAATAAAAAGAAAATATTTACAAAGATTCTGTCCAGGAAAATCAAGACAGTATTCACCCCAGATATTCTACTCAGTGCTGGGAGACTTAAACGAATAAGTGTAATCTCTCACTATTGTTTATACTTGTCCCTAAATTTTCTGCAAGTTGTGTAGCAGGCATGTAAAATCTGATGCTTTTACTCTGCATAAAACACATATAATATAATATAGTGAATATACTATAATATAATATAAATACATGTATATTATGTATCTGTGTATATACATATATGCATAATGTAATACATATCTGCTAAACAATTTTAAAAATTACAGGTTACAAAAGTTCAACTCTTACACTAAATTATATAGACACATATATAAACATACAAAGTTCTACTTCGGCAGTTTTATTGAGAAATGTTCACTTTTTTTCCAAAATATTTTTACTTCAAAAATTTTAAATGGGAGGAGACTGCTAAAAATTTGTAAAAGAGATAAAATTCCAAATCTATGAATAAAATATAATGTTAGAGTTCCTTACAAAATACAAAATGAGATACATAAAAAGATTCTATACTATCCAAAAATTGTTAAAAATGTAATAGTTCTTGGTTATGACAGGAATATTGTTATGTAAATCTTTCAACACAGTAGGCAATATTTTTCAATTGATTATGCGCAGTATCATCTTCAGTTTTAAATCATTGATAACTACAATTTTGTCATTGATGCAGCTGAAAAAATTTGTGGATGAAAAGAGAAGAATTCACTCTGCCATTTGTGTAAACTTTACTCCTATGTATACCTGGGTTTCTCATGAGCAAACATTTATAGAAGATTACAAGTCTCGTTTTCAGCTGCAAAGGAGTCGAAGATTTATATAATATAGTAGGTTCATACAAATAAACTGCATTACCTACAACTTTTAAAAAGTTCAGTACTTTTAAAACTATATAGTTAACTAACATTCATTCAGATATTATATACATCTTACTATCAAGAGATTCTGATTTTCTGAATGATAGTATTATAACTCCTACTAATCATGTGTTTAGAACATTGATCTTTCTCCTCTGTGTTCTTAGGCATCTCATTATAACGCTATCTCTGAGTAGCTGGTAAAGATATAAGAATGACATAGGGAGAACCTAAAAGACTCCAAAATGCAAATATTTTTTCTGAAATAATTTTAAAACATGCAATTTTTTGGTTTCCGTAAGCATTTATTCATAGAATTATGAAAACTCTTTGTTGTTTCCTAGTTTATTTTTCTCTAAGTTATCCACTTGTGTATTTGAAGTGAACTTCCTTTCAAGGAATAAAGAATGGAAAGGCAGTGAGTGCTTTACAGCTCATATTCAAAAGTGATTCCATAACAAAATCGTGCATGCTGATCAGAAAGCTGTACCTGGCCGACTTCATAGTACCACTGCAAAATCAGTGTACTGCTCAAGATTTTAGGTGTGCTTACATTATTGCTATATAGGAAAAGCACAAATTTGAGAAAGCAAGACTACCCTTACATGAAAAATGTTTTTATATACGTTAACATAATTTTTTCTCATGACTGACATAGGTAACTAACTGCACAGAAGCAACTTAAAGGAAGAAGGGTTTGCTTCGTCATACAACCCAAGAGGATTCATGTTACAATTACAGGGATATATCAGAGGAAAGAGCAGGAGAGTGGTGATCATGTTAGCATAATGTAGGTATCATGCATACCTTGAAGAGTCAGTGCCATAGGATAAAAATATTCTAATATCCACAACAGGCTCATGTCCTTCAACAATGCACCATCTCCTTCAGTTCCCACAGCCTTCTCAGAACTTTGTAATCACAAGTGTTTAAATAGATGAAGTTATCGGAGGCTATTATGGTTTGAATATTAGTTGCCTACCTTGGTCTCCTGTGTTTGCATCCTTAGCTGGTGTCGATTTTGAAGTTGTCCAAAGAAATATCACAGGGAGATGGGCTTCGAGGTTTAGTACCAAGGCCCTGCTTCCTTTCAGTTTGCTCTTGCTTGCTCTGCCTTCTTCATGACTGCAGTGACCTGAACCAGGCCTCCTGCTTCTCCCTCAACCCATAGCTTCTGTTATGGATTCCTGCCAGAAGGTTTTCTATCCCCTCTAAAAGCTTAATACAATAAATCTCACCCCTCCACAGTTGTGTATGGGTATCATTTTGCATCATGAAAGAAATGCAACTACAGCAGGGATGCTTTATATGCAAACGACAATGTCTACTTTAAATAATCTAGGAAGACTGATGTCACAAAGTAAAACAATGCACAGCATCACAAGGCAGTAGATATGCCACATAAATGGTGCAGAATTGGGGAAATGATTTAATGATTGAAGTGCTTCCTGATCAAACAGCAAAAATTCCACGTTAACATGCAGTCCAACCTATACTTCTTGCCTAAAAGACAGAGGCTGGAAGCCCAACATGATATCGCTCATTCCTTGTTTTTTTTTTTTTTTTTTTTTTTTTTGTTTTTTGTTTTGTGCTTTTATCTAACTGGAACTATTTCAGTTTTTTGCAAGAATGGTTTCTAAGTCACAGATTAAAATGAACAAGCTGTCTATCCAGACCAGCACTGTTCAGTCAGTTCTGGATTTAGAGACAGATCCTAAAAGCAATAAGGTGTAAGTGCCCTTAGGGATAACTCCTTATGCCAGCCTCAAAGTTCTTCATGACTGAGAAACCACAGGCATGGCCCCTCACACTGGCACACCCACTTTGTACTCAGTTTTCTTAGGGCATGCTAACTAAAAACACTCTTTGGTATTATTTGGCATGTACATTAATACATTTTAATTATTATTTTTGAGGGTATGGCTTTACCGTGTAAATCCAGATGGCCTGGAAATTGATACACACTCCCAATGAAGTTGAACACATGGCAATCCTTCTGCCTTAGTTTCCTGAATACTGGGATTGCATGAGTGAGCAATAAACTCTTCTTTCAGTTTTTCTACTTTATATTTTTAGTCAACTAAGGATTGTTACACTTGATCATAAGCTTATTAAAATGTGCAATGTACCTGCCTAAATTAACAATGCTGAACAATTTCATGAAATGGTTTGAATGCCAATGTGACATTTGACATTTCATTCATCAACAAAAACATGTACTATTTATCAAGATATCTTAGGTTTCTAAGCAGCGTTCATGATTCTAAATGCACAGTGCTATTACAGTTTCTGCCAAGTAAAATAAGTTGTACTTCACAAGAAAGAAGGTGTGAGCCTGATTTTTTCCTTCAGTTGCAAGAAAGAAATAACAAAACACAATTCTTGAAGGCTTTGTTATGTGGACATTTTGTTTGATAATCAGGCACTTAATACATCTGAAGAGAGGGAAATTGGACAACATTTTATGCGAACAGAATATTCTATGTGATCACTATCCTAAACTAGCCAGTAAACTTAATTAGTGCATTAAAAAAGAAGGAATGGCATTTAGCTTCTGAATTTACACCTTTGAAATTTCAGAGGGAAGGACATTTCTAATTTGCAGAGCACATTTTTTTATTGGTGATCATTATTGCTGCTTATGTACATTCTAATAGCTATTCTTCTCCTGTGTTGGCAGGATTGTAAGGGCATGTTTTTGTCAGAGAACATGGTTTATAGAGAGCCAGGGACAAAGCTACATAATTTGGTTTAGGGAATGCCAGCAGGGCACTGAATATTTATGGAGACTAAATGTGCAATGTTGATGTGTATTATAATGATGCCTGATGTCTTTTTTATTATCCATATAGCAATAATAATTTGTTATTGCTTTAATCTCCCAGCACAACCAAATTAATGTAAAAATATGGAATATGCATACAGGCATCACATAAATATTTGCTCTCTCTCTCTCTTTCTCTCTCTCTCTCTCTCTCTTTCTCTCTCTCTCTCTCTGTCTCTCTCTCTATATATATATATACACACACACCAGTAAAATATTCACACATTTTCTTTAAATGTATAAGAATTGCAAACTAATACAGAAATCCAGCAACATATTAAAAAATAAATGTTCTTTTAAAATCTAAATTCTCAATTCCATGTTAAATTCATTAACAGGATACATGTTTCTTGGGGCACTGATATTTCGTGGGTTAAGTAGTAAATAGAGGAAAATTTCTAGCATGCAGTTAGTTTTTTCAAATAAGTCTAATAAGAAAAAAACAGACACAAAGTATTTTCTATAATCATTGTAATTAAAAAAATCATTGTCTGGTATATCATAACATTTGCAAAAAGGTTATATATGAAATTATGAGCTATACATGATGCATTTCAGATTTTGTATTTTGTTAAATATAATTTGTATAGTTTAATTTTATAAACAACTACATAAATATGCATACATTATATTTTAGAAATAACACAATGCTTTGATAAGGAAATTATTAAGAATGTGTTGCATGAGGAGGAGCCTGAAAAATAACTTTTGCTACCTATGGTAGCAGTGAAGAAATTTATTTCTCAAAATTTTTATATTAGATTCCAGCACACATCTACAAATTTATGCTATTAATTAACATTTTTCCTCTCAATATTTTTATTATTTCAAAGGCTGATGTCTTTGACTCTTTTCTTACAAAAGGTAATTTTTATTCATTTCGACAGGTAGAAAAGAAAGGTATACATACTAAAATGTGCATGTTGAGATACGAGAAAACTTTCTAAAGTTTTTTAGTTTCTCTACCCCTCTTCTGCTTTCACATCCAGCTCTCTCCTTTTACTCTTTCATCCTGTGGGCTTGAATTCCAGTCATTAGGTTTGTGCACAGACACCTTCACCCATTGTGCCTTGTCACAAGCTCCAATTTACTAATTTTTGAAGGCTAAACCAAGACAAAGTAAATTTATTTTAAAAAAATATTTGATTTTACTTTAGAAAGACAGAGTCTAGGTAGCTAGATTGATGGATAAAGAGATGGTTAGACAGACAGACAGATAGACAAAGAGACTATGAGAGGAGACTCCCCCATGCCACATGTGAGCTTCCAGTCATCTAATGCAGGTGGCCACGTTTGTGAGCAGGCATCTTTCCTGCTGTACGTTAATTTTGAATGTGCAAAATAGTTTTAAAAGAACAATGTTGTCATTTTAAACATCTTAGAGAAATTATTGTTTTTATGAAGGAGCTTTATATTTTTGTACTTGCATATTAACTGAAGGGGTTTCATGAGATAACTTCAGATTAGCTCCCATGTCCCATGTCTTAGGAAATATTATTTAATTTCTCTATTTTATATTCCGGGGAGAAATCATTAACAATTTTAAATATAAAATGTCTCAGAGAGATGAAGGAAGAATTTGTTTCTTGGATATCTAGCATGAATGTCTAGGATGATAAAAATCTACATTTTTTTTGAAGAAAAAGATTAGGGTGACTTTTATCAGCAGTCACTTGTTGCTCTCTATGGCTCAGAGGTACTACAGACTGTACTATTGATCATTTTGCAGCATTTCACTCAAGTCATTACTCTATTTAACTGATTTGAGTCAATTGATAAAAGTATACTGATTTGACATTACAGTATTAGAAAATTTACTAAAAATCATTAAGCATTTTGCACATTCAATATTATAGTACTATATTAATAAATGCTTTTGTAAATTAATCAAATTTTCTATTCATGTTCTTTTAGCTTAGTATTTTATCTAAAATTTATTTATTTTAACTGATTGGCATTTTCATATATTAATACAGAAAATTTATGTTATTTTCATATCATATTGCCTAATTTCACTCCCTTTCCTATTTACTAGTAAATTTTCTTTTTAAACAGTCTTTCCTTTCATGATTTTTTTTTTGTGTGTGCACGTGTATGGGGCCCTCTAAGTTTCATCTGGTTTCCTTGCACTGAGATGTGGCTGAGCATTTGCTGAAATATAGATAAAATATCTATAGTATGCAGCCGAAGAAGTTAGCTGTCCTTCTTTCATGTTGATTGGCAAATGTTAGATAAGTTTTGCGGAAGTAGACAAAGCTATAGTAAGTTCATATTTGCAATTGACAGCCCTGTCATGACCAGAAGTCATTGCATCATATCACCAATACCAAACACCTGGCTCTTTCTTTCTTACCAGACCCGATTCCATGAATTTCCCTAGTCTTGACTGAGAAGAGATTAAATGTTCTGTTTAGAGCTGAGTCATTCACACTTATTCTCTGCACTTTGGCCTGTTGTGAATCTCAATATTTTGTCTTTCATTTAAATTAATATAATTTTATATAGTTTATTTTATAAACGACCACATAAATGTGCATACATTACATTTAAAAAATAACACAAAGCATTGATAATGAAATTATTAAGACTATGCTTTATGGAGGAAAGCCTAAAAAATAACTTTTGCTACCTATGGTAGCAGAAAAGAAATTTATTTCTCAAATCCTTAACACAGTCTACATTCCAAAAAGGAAAGTTTCTTAGATAGAATTGGGAGCATAATGATAACTGTTTAGAGAGCAGTTTAAAGATTCTTGGCCTGATTTACTAGATACATTGTTTCTTACTGTAAAAAGAGGGCTTTAACTTCAGATGGTGGTTGGTTACTTCTGTAGCATTCACACTATTGCACTGATGGTTACCTCTTTCCAGTCCTATGTGTCATAGGACACATACTAGGGGGGAAGGTTGATTGATTTTCTCCCCTAGCAGTTTGCATAGTATCTTCCGGTACCACGAATGCTAGTCAGCAGAGAACCAGTTTCCTGATTCTTTTCAGCTTGTTTTCTCCATGTCCTGTCATCATTTGTGGTGTCTTCAGAAATACTTTCTATCAATTTCTGGAGAGCAATCAAGAGCAACGGCAAAGACCTATACTGTTCTGCAAGACTTTGAGAGTTCTTTGACAATCAATTCATTAGGAGGTATCAAATCACTAAGGATTTTCTTTCATTGCCTGTGGCTTTTAGTAATGTCTTTGGGCAGTTTTCTTTTACTCTTTTTATAGACCTATGTAAGGTTTATCTGCTGACACTTTCATTATCTTATTTCTTTAGATGAATTATGTTACAAAAGGTTTCTGTCTGGCTATGTAATTTATCCTTAGAACTATTTATTACTTCCCCTAACCTTCTTGTACTCTATTTCCTTATTCTCTCTTATTACTTGAAACTATCCAATCCTTTAGTCCCCTTTCCTTCCTTTTTATCACCTATGTTTTCTTGACCTTCTCTCCTTCATGTTGTCCCCCATACTCCAACTGCATAGTGTCTTTGTAGTTTTCTGGCTGCTGCATACATAGGCAAACACACCAATCTGAAGTTCCGCCACAAGCACCCATGAAGAGAACATGAGGCATTTATCTTTCTGTGGCTGAGATACCTTGCTCGGTACAATATTTTCAGTTCCATCTATTTATCAATGTATTTGAAAGTTTCATTTTCTATTGTAGCTGAGTAATATTCCACTGTGTATATGTATCACATTGACATTATGCATTTAGCGTTGAGGAACACACAAGCTGATTCCATTTTATTGCTATTATGAATGGAGTTTCACTGAGCACAGTTGGACAAGTATCTCTGCAGTAAGTAAGATGTGAAGTCATGAGTAGCATATCTAGGTTATAGGTAATTCTCTGTTTAATCTTTTTGTGGAAACTCCCCACAGATTTCCAAAGTAGACACATCAGTTTGCATGCCCTTCAACAATAAATACTGAACATTCCCCAAATGTTCCCTAGGACATCTTGTAATTAGTCACATTGACTATAGCTATTTTGCTGTGGGTGAGATGAAATATAGTAGTAGTTTAATTTTTATTTTCTTGAGTACTAGGGGAGTACTCAAGAATACAGTTTAGGTATTTCTTTTGCATTCAGTATTCTTTTGAAATGATTTTTTTAGGTCCAAGCTCCATTTTTTATTGTCGTTTTCTTCTTAATGATTAAATTTTTGAATCATTTGTATACTGATGGCACAAATCCTCTGTCAGGTATATAACTAGCAAAGATTTTCTCAACTAGAATGGTGTTTTTATTTTTGTTCAATTGACCGCTTCTTTTTCCAAGCCAAGTATCTTAAATTTCACAAAGGATTACTTGTTGGCCTTATTTCCCATAGAAATGGAACTCAATTCAAATGTTATTGCCTAAGCTCATCATTTTCTTTCCTGAAGTTTCAGAGTTCAACTTTAACATCAAGGTCTCTGATGCAGTTATGATTAATTTTTGTTTAGGGTGAGAGTTGATGCCCAATTTTCATTATTAAACATCTTACACTTCAATAAACATCAATGCATTTACAACTTTATTCATCATTATTTTCTATTCAGGTAAAATTCAAGTTTCTATATGTTATCTGCTGTAATTAGGGTTGTGTATTTTGAAATTATTTATCTTTGATATATTGTATATGCAGTGCAATAAATTTGACTACAACTGTCATATCAAGCTTAAATAAAGAAGCTTTGCTGTAAGAAGGTGATATTTCACTGAGAGATGGATTATAATTTTTGCCTTTCATGTTTTGAGCCTTTAATCGTCTACCTTTCTAAGTTGAAGGGTGAAAGTGATTCTGAGTTGTTGGCACTCTGCAATGTGTGCATGAATCTGACCTGAGAAGCATGATTTTTAGGAGAGAGTGTAGCTGATCCCAATATATATTTAGTCTGTTTCTTGTTCACCTTTCTCCTTTTGGTCAGTAAGAAAAGTTTAAAAGCAAAAGTGAAAACTAATATCACTAAATTACAGAGACATCAAGATCAGACCTAATTTTTATGCATTTCGAATGCTAGGTTTTTGCCTTGATAAACTTCATTTTTATTTGCAGAAGAGTGCTAAGTTTTTTGGGGGCAGAACCTTCGAACGGAAAGGACAATTGCCACCTGCATCTCATTAGCTGAATGTCCTTTAAAATGTGCACAAGCACTTACAAGTGAGATTCTAAGCCCTTTATACATTTTAAAAATTGTAGCATAAAAAGAAGTCAGAATGCTTCCAAGAATTGATTTCCCATCATCAGCTCAAGTAAAAGCTATGCTATCTGTTAAATATTCTGACTTCTTTAGCAAGACACAAAGGGAAACACAAATTCTAACTTAACTAGAACTGAAATCTTGTCTCTAATAATTACATAATTTTGTCTTTTCTGGTCACTTTCCCTTAAAAATGTAAACTAAGCATCCATTTCTATCAAAATAAACATAGAAAACAAATTTCCCATGACATATGCTTCACATTTTTCTAACTCCTGTGTATATATGTGTGTATGTGCGGGGTGCATGGTTTATGGATACTTACACATGGACATATGCATGAATATATTTATATATGTGTGCCAGTGAATGGGTATGAATGCACATATGTATACATGAGTTTATGTATGTACATATGAATTTGAATGTTCATGAGTGCGTATCTGTTCATGTGTAGACTTGAAGTCAATCTCAATTTTTATTCATCTGGGCATCTCTCACTGGTCTGAAGCTCACCATTCATGTTGTACTAACTGGCCAGAGTGCACAGTAGAACCAATTTCCTAATACTCAGTATATGAACATATGCCAGGAAGCAAAGCATTTTTCGTATAAGCTCTGGGTATGAAGCCCAAATCCTCCTGCCTTCAAGATGAACATGTACCTGGCTAAACCATCTCTCAGTCCAGGGAAGCTCTTTTTTTTATTTAACATTTTTTATTATTATTTCTGCTTATACAAACTTAGTAGGTACACCGGTTCCTACCCTCCATCCTCCCCCCCCCACCCCTTGCTCCTCCTCCCCTCATCCCTCCCTCCCCATTCCACAGTGCCTCCCCCTCCCCAATCCCCAGAGAATCCTTTAATGTGCATGCCAAACTCTCCTCTGGGTCCTCCTCTCCGATGAGGTCCAAGGACCCAGTGGCATTTCCCAGAACCCTTTCCTGTGTTCCCCTTAAGCATAGCAACACTACTGTGGCTGTCAATCCCTTGCCTCCAAGAATCCTAGTGCCTTTAGAAAATGCTAGACTTTGTGGGGTCAATAGTGTGTTGGACATTGCGCAGGGCAGGCAAAGTTCAATTATGATTGCTTCAGCCCTAACTTGTGTGGAGTATCTTGCAGCAAAACTGCAAAAGAAAATCAACAAACCACAATCCAGAACTTCAGAGACTCTATATACCAACCACCTAGAACTAGGCCAGACTAATCTCTCCCCATCCTGAAGCTCAGGGAAATTTGTGGAATAGGGGGCTGTAAGATTGTAAGAGCACAAGGTTGGGAGGAGTAATGATATCCAGAGAAGCTCTTATGACCTGTGTATGTTCTCTTATTTTATAGTGACTGAGGAAAATTAGGTTTGTGGATAGGTCTTCAGATTCATTACTAAGGGAAATTAGAAATGGACGAAACAAAAGAAAGAAGCTTAGTGACCATTTGATTAGAGATGAGAAGAAAAAGTAACAGGCAAGCTGTAAAAACTTTGCATCTGCCAAGAACAGAAAGATAGCGAAAAAGAATAAAAAATCATGCCTTGAGAAGTCAAAATAAGGGAGGGCATCAGCCTTGTGGTGAAAAAGTTAGATTCTTCTCAGAGACAATGAGAAAACCCACAATATCAGAGAACACATACTTACACTTTGGAAATGAAAAGCTTTGAAAAGAAATAATGTAAGAGTATACGTAAATGTTTATTTAATTTAATGATCAAAGTATCTTATATATGTCTTTTCACAAATTAAGGGAGAAAAGGATAAAAATCTCAAACAAAAGCTCCCAGTAGCAGTGTGAGTTCCTTGTGCTCACAAGTGGACCTCATCTTGCCAGCTTGGACAAACAGTTAGTTCCCAGACCCAGATGTGAAATGTAATTCACAGAAGCAAAATGATTCATGATTGAAAATTCGAGCCCTGACTGACTGAATAGGAGAGCATTTCCCAGGGAAGAAGAATTTGCAAATTTTTGGTGTTTCTGTATCCTAATAAAAGAAGGAAAAAGCTATTATTCTTTGTCTAACAAAATTTGTGAAAAAGCAATGACATTATGAAAATAAATTCATGGATATTTTCTGGCATAATAGAATGTGATAAGAGACATGATCCAAAAACGTGATCTGTGAAATTAGGTAATCAAATGTATGCAAAACAATAATCTAAATATGTGAATATTGTTTCAAATTTGTACTTGATTTGCAAACATCTAATAAACACCACCTGGCTTGCACATATGAGTTCTTTTAGTTTACCCCCATGGTGTTCATTATAGTTTACAAACTTGAATCTGAAAATCTTTATATCATCCAGGAAGAAACCAAAATTCTAATGGCACAGTATCATGATATTCATTATCTAAGTTGGTAAGCTTTGCCTGGTACCCAAATACTAATGCAAGAATCCAGAAAGGAACAGAGGAGTTTATGAACAAAACAATAGTGTATCTGACATTTTAAGCATCAGATTATTTCTTTGGCTCTACCAGTTATCAACTTCATGCTTTCATCTATAATGTACTTATTACTTGAGTTTTAAAGTATAAGCATGAAGTCTTGAATTATTACATTCAAATTGAATGATGACATCAAAAGACATTTCCTTTTTCATCTTTTATTTAAGCAAGTATGATTCATGCCAGATAACAATTTTCTTCAATTAAAATGAAGGGTTATTTTAGCCATGACTTTGTTAGAAACAGTATTAACTTGTTTAGTAGTTACTAATATAAGTCAGAGGAAATAAACTTCTGTAGAGAATGTCAATCTAATAGATTGAAAACCAAAATTATTTCTATGTTAATGTTTCCCAAAAGAGTGATAATAAATATAAACCCTCTACTTCATTTCCCCTTTTTACCATTTATTCCTTTTCTTCATTCTCATTATCCTCTTTTAATTATGGCATTTAGTACAGGAATCAAAATCCTTCATGCAAGAATAAGAATCATAGTTTTGCCCCAATCAATCATTCCAAAAGGACAGAAATGTTGCCTCTAGTTGTAGAACATCAATATTTTTCATGAATAAAAAGGACCAGAAAAATCAAAATTATGCGTTGGAATGCTGTCTTTTTCTGACAAAGGCAATTATTGATCAGATTTTGATGAACTCACAAAATTAGATATTATCTTTAACATCTGATTAGAAAGAGATTTGGTAAGACTCTTTTCAAATTATACAGGGAAATTGGTTTCCATTTGTCTTGAATAATACAGGAAGTACTCTACCAAAGTAAGAAAAATATCTACATGAAAAAAATAAAACAGTTCCAGTAATTAATAAAAGGAGGGAAAGTACAAATGCAGATAATTTCATGACCTTATCAGTATTCTTCATTGTCCGAAGTTTAACTTTCAGTGTTGTTGCAACCATTGGTATTCATGGGTCTAAAACCATGGATGAGCCATATACCACTGACATAGTTTATGTCTTGGTTTAAAAAAATGTACATTGTATATATCCATTCTCTGTGTTGAAGAAGTTGTCTATCAAACCTGGTGGTGGAGAAAATTCACGATGATGTAGAACTTTTTGATAGATGAAGCTCCTCTCATCAAGTACTGGGAAATATGTCATAGTGACGTCAATGGTCAGAGAGACTAACAGCTTCTCACTTGCTTATGAACTAACCAAACTGAGTTTGATATAGGAAAACAAGTAGCTAAATTTTTGCTAAGCAAAAACCATAGCAAAAGTTAAGCATAGATTAGAAAATTGTAATTAAGCCTGGGTTAACAGAAAACTTCTCAGGCAGGTCTGCACCTAGGTTACTTAGTAACCACTGAGAGTCTGGTAAAGTTCTAACAGTCTGATGTCAACCTATCCTGGGTGTTGCTAAGTAACTATCACGTTTACATCAATGTTTTTTCATCTGTAAGTCCTGCTTGCATGTTCCGTATGGCTAAGGATCCCCTTTCTCTTTCCTCCCCTCCCAGTCCCTCCGTTCATATGGTATAAACTGTAAGAACAAGCTAGATCTTGTCAAACCACTTTGGGAATAAGCCAGATTTTCAGTCCACTGATGTAAACTTAAAGCTCCTCTTCTTCTATTCATTGGCAGCTGAAAGATTTTTCTGGAGTTGTTCTTGTAACAAGTTATTTAACTCAGCTTACAGCATTTGGTCCATATTTTACTTAAAGACTTTCAGTGGCAGATTTTACTTCTGTCCCCTGTAAATTGGCCAAATTTAGTTAGTTAGTTTTTTTTTTAATTTGCCCTCAATATCTGTGTAAGAATTGGATAATTTTTGGAGCCAATTTAACTGAGCAAAGAGAATGTATAGTTTCCCTTATATTCTGAAGATATTTTTCTATATCAGAAGACTTAACTGGAGACTAATTTTCTGTTTGAATCAGGCAGTCATTTTCAAAGCAATTGAAGCTACACAGTGAGAATATTACAAAGCAAGATGTTTGAGACCATTGATAAAAAACTTTTGTAACCAAATATGTGATAAAGTGAAATACATATTTTAATATACAATACACTGTTGCAGTTACTCTGGGCGGTTGCTGATAAAATCACTATCAAGTGGCTAAAGGTAACAAGGTATTTATTTTCTCTTACAATTTTCTGGTTACAATTCTCAGTCCAGCTTGACAGGAGAGCTCACACCAACACCAGGGCCTAGGGAACTGGATACACTATCTTTACATAAGGGCTGAGAGAAGGATGATTCTTACTTGCCAGACCAGCATGTCTGGCCAAGTATGTACAAGAATGCCAACTTAACTCAACCACTAATTCCGTGCAAATGTGCCCTCAACTGTCAAGTTTCACTTGTGCCTAACTATGACATATACACAAAAAATTATTACTTTAATATTAATGCTTAGCAGAATGAATACTAGCAGATACAATGGCTCCTCTGAAGTTTTCTACTTACCTATTTGTCTTGATATGCTTATTTGAAGAGAACATTGGAACAACTATTCACTGATAATTTCAACTTTGTAAAAGACACTTTTTATTTTTCTCTTTTTCCTAATGATCTTGGAGAATCTGTTGACATGATGTTTCAGATAACTACAGCTTCTAAACCTGCTTAATTGCATGATATTTATTAGTAAGGATAGTATATAGAAGCCACTTTGAATGTTTTTATAATTTGATGGACTTTATAGCCAAGGTATATTTTTGATAATAGGACAAAACAAAATCAATGGGTTTCAGTTATTTAGTAATTTTAATTATGTTTTTGCTCCAAATCACTGATTCTGTTTCCAAAACTGTTACTGCTTCAATTTTACATTTCGAAGATCTACTTGTAAGGTAGTTAATATTAACTGCCAACCTTAAACCTAGAAGATAGGTCTCTTGAAATAGCTAACAGAGATTGTCTAGATTGGTTTTGGCCTCTATGTGTGCCTGTGATGAGGGATTGTCTTGTTAATATTATTTGACATAGACAATTCTGTCTATTGTGGGTAGAATAATTCCCCTACCACTGGATGGAGCAGTGAGGAAGACTAAGTCCCATCAAGCATGGTTACCCTCATTATTTACCTTCTCTTAACTATCAATGCTATGTGAGCAGCTACTTCAGACTGCTGCTGCTATAGCGTTCTCATAGTCATGAATTGAAACCTGGAATGCAGAACCAGATGGGTGCATTCACATATGTGTGGCCTCAAACAATTGTGTAAGTGTATGTGGTTTATATTATTTGATATTTCTCCAATTATATTATTAAAATAGAAATTGCCAGCTAACCACAGTATGTCTCTGTCTTTTCCACCAGTGTTGAGATTGTGCTTCTCATTCCCAACTGGCTTTTACATGTGTTCTGGTGTTATAGACTCTTGCTTTAGAAGGACCTTATCCACTTTATGCACTGAGCCATTGTTGGAGTATTTATGAGAGAATCTGTGAAGGAAATTAAAAGGAACTGTGACTCTATTTAGGTAGTTCATACTCCTAATTGGAAACTATCCTTAAACATCAACAACTGGAAGTATTCTTTCAATAAAATAATATCGCTAGCTGAATTTCTTGTCACAATCTTAATCCAGGAGTATATGGTAAAATAAAATAAGACTATTTTGCTACTAAGCATTTTAGGATATTTAGTATATATCAGAATTTGGATAAAAAATCTTTTGTGATAGCACATATATTAATTTTGTATGCCTTTTTTGCTACTCAACAATAGACACTTAACAATTGAATGAGGTCTTTTCAATATGAGACTTTTCTGGATCATTGTCATTGCTGTAGTTCATTTTATCATAGGTTTTTTTGCCTTACAAACATTAGATAGAATAAACACTAAAATATTAGAATAGAAAGAGTCCAGAACTCATATTTGATACACATTGCATGGTCACAGAAGATTATAAAACAGGTTCCTTTGTCTATTACAGATCTGGTATAATTAAATGGTCCAAGATGAAAGTGATCTTTCTCTGTCTTACAATCGCTGGTGTGTATTTGTGTGTGTTGCAGTTCACCTGCATGGTTGCTGACAAAGGATCATCAAATGGTTTGAGGGAACAAGGATTTTATTTTTTCTTATGATTACTGGTTACAGTTCTTGGTCCAGCTTGATGGGAGAGCATGCACCAACACTACATCTGAGGGAACTGGCCATACCATAACCACATCACAGCTGAGAGAAGGATGATCCTTACTTGCCAAACTAGAATGTTTGGCCAAGTGTAAACAAGGATGCCAATTTTCTCAATCAGCTCTCAGTATTTTATTCTAGGGGCTATTCCCACCCACCACAGGCTGGACCTTCCCCATAAGCTAGACAATCTCTTGCTGGTTTCTCTGGGCTTAACTCAACCATTAATTCTCTACACATGTGCCAAGACCTCAAATCCTCAACTGTCAACTGTCAAGTTGACACCTGTGCCTATGACAGTGTGTGTGTGTGTGTGTGTGTGTGTGTGCACAATGCACTAAACATGTAGCTGAAAGTAACTTATCAGTGGCTTGTGCTGAACAATAACTATACTAGCCATTAAGTATCATGAGCTCGTTTCATTAGATCTAGTCATTTTATTTGCAGTATTTGTATTGAACCACATTGCAGTTTAAAAGATTTTTTATTTCTAAGCATTTCTCTGCCAAATTCCCTAATTTCAATAATCTATCCATCTATACAGTGGATTGATAGTACAATGTATTTATTGTCTTTAAAATTACATGAAGTTGTCCAATAGAATTTCTCTTATCCTACTTTGCTGAGGAACCATCATCAATTCTCCACACTGCTCTTTGGAATTACAAAGTATGAAGCACCAGAAGTGTTTCATAAATTTTGTCTTGACATATTCTGCCCCTGTACAAAGGAAACTAACTTCATCCTTGAAACTATCACATTGTTAAGTCACTCTTTCCTCCTGTTCTGAAACAGTCAGGAGAGGGATATATTTATCAATCAAAGCTAAGCTACATTTTCTAAAATGAAAATACTCAGATATAAAAAAGAGAAAATAATAAAGTAGGCTTTCCGTTTAGAAAGCCACTCTAGAAATTGTGATGCAGCCCAGCTTTCTTCACTACAGCATTTTTTTGTTTTGTTTTGTTTTTTTTGTTTTTTTCTGCAAGTTGTCCATCCTTTGAATGTCATGAAAGCTAAGGAGGAGCTCTATAATATTGCTGTTGATTCTGGTAAATGTTACTGTGAAAAATAATTCAAAGTATTATTTCACAATTCCAGTATTTTGTGCTTCTTTTAAAGTAAAGTCAGTCAATACTTGAATTTTAGAATTCAAATGCAGATTATTTTTCAGATGCATGCATTTTATGTTTTCTTTACTCTCCCTATCTTGTATATTTCATTATGTTTTTAGTTCCATCCTGCTGTGTGGCTGTGCTCAAGATAAATAGATTTCCTCAAGTATATTTTCTTTCCCTACAGAAAGGCCATAGCATCACAGTTTGCAAAGGCTTCTAAGCTATGAAGTTTGAGCATTAAGAAGTTGATTGTGCATGTAGGCCATGCTGAGAAAAAAGCACTGAATTCATCAAATTTGGGTTCAAATAAAGTAAATATAAAGTTAATTAATAAAATTAACTCAATCTTGCAATGAGATGAGAATGGTGGGAAGTCATATAACGTCTTAGTACTTGAACATTTAAGTGTAAATAGTTATTATCAATTATCACCATTTTTGTTTCACCTATTTTACTTCATTTTAACATTCATATCATAGCATAAACCAGTTCTTTCTTTCTGTGGTCAGCATTACCATTTTTATTTTTATTCACTGAAAATTTTTTACTATTTAAAATTGCAATGTTTTTATTGTTTTCTGCCCATTCTCCTTATTTCCCTACCCATTCCCCTTCCTTTATCAGAAATATGACTTTTTACTGACAATCTCTCCTCACATCCCAATGTCATTTCTTGAGTTTGTGTCCCACAGAGTAACATAATGGATGACTCCTCTTGCATGAACACTCTGCAGCACATAGGCAATATTTCAGTAGATATCGTGACCATCTTTTTACCAACCATTATCTCTAAGCATGTCAAATAATGCATATATTTTGGAATAACATAACCATTTCTATTATAGAAAATAATAGTACAGAATGCAACAATGTAAGCAATAATTTATATTCATTCTCTAAGAAATGTAATTATTATTTATGATTCTAAATACAGTTTTTTCAGAGCATACTCTAAATTTCAAGATGTAAATCATAAACAGCAGAAGAATCCATAAAACATTAATGAACAGTATATATGTGAATGTATGTCTGTATGCCTGTTTGAATACAGTATTAACATTCAGTCAATGTAAATATCTTCATAGATTGTGTATAAATTAAATGAAATACATAAAGTTAAACTTCTGTGTCATACAGAGATGATTAATATATTTTAAAATAGTAGCTAGAGATACCAATAAATCAGCAAAGAAAGTATAAAGTTAGAATATAATGTTTCCGTTGAGTGACATTTGAATATTTCTACTAGGATTTGAAAAACTCTGAAAGAACGTTGGTAAACTGATGTTTAAAGACTTGAGGGAATAGACTGAAAAGTTGTGTCCATGCATATATGACAGAATCGGATTGATGCCACAGTGATTTGAATGTAGCTGATCCACAGAAATTCTATGTCGGACAAATTTCTGTACTTGGATATGAAACCATTCAAGAATGAAATGAAATGAATATGTTACCAAGATACAAACAACAGATAAACCAAAAAAGCTTTCTCAAAACTTAGAAAAGTAAATACTGAAATAATTACTTCAGTAAGTGAAAACTACACAGAGCTATAAGGACACATGGAAGAGAGGGATTGAGTGGTTGCACTGGTATGACATCTTGGATAATGAGGAAACCTCAGTGAGACAAAAATGTTAACTTTATGGTTGTTCAAAAGAGAGAAATACTGACAAATGCATTATGCCCTGAACAACTAATCACTATATAATCTAGCACAATTCATCCATGTCATTGCTTAGATAGCCTTCATTTACTCCCTGCTTTGTAATCTCATGTCCTTTGAAAACTCTTAGAATAAGCACACTACATTCATCCACATTTTAAAGATTTTCCAAATTTTTCTTATTATTATTATCTGAATATGTTTTCACTGCCACCCACCATTGCTGACTGCTAACACCCTGAATATCTCAGTTGAACCATCATCCCTACTGAGAAGTCATATTCCACAGATTCTACATCTCAGCCTCACAATGCTATCACCCACGGCAGTTATTTACTTTATTTTCTTGTTTTCTTTTTTTTTCATTTTTTTACATAAAGTGCAATAATCTCATATCAAGAATAGTATTGATCTGTGTCATTATAGTTCTTGCCAAATTTTTGTGTAGTGTTGGATAAATAAATGAATGATAAAAGATGCTAAATATTTCAGTGTGTTTTATAAAATATACATCTATATACACATATATAGATTGCCAGGATTTGAAATGTGTCTCCCACAAGCTCACACATTTAGGAAGGTCATGGCACCTTTAGGAGGTAGAGTCTTGTTGAAAGAAGAAAGTCACAGGGGGTTGGCATTGAAGTGGATTAGTCCCATCTTACTTCCAGGTGAGGAGTTTTCTTGCAGGCAATCTTGCAAGTCTCAGCATTCTGGATGGATGTGACCTGGGCATCCTCAAGCTTCTGCCGCCTGTTGTGTCACTACTGCCATGAAAGATTGAATCTCCCCTCTGGAACCATAAACTGAATAATTCTCCCTTTCTCCCTCAAGTTGCTTGACTTTGGGTGATCTCTCAGAGCAACAAAAAGATTGGTACTGAGCCCTGAAAGACTGTATCTGCCCTCTGGAACTGTCTTTGTGTTCTGGTAATTTGACCAATAGGGCTAGAAGGGCCACTCTTGTGAGAGCTCAGAAGAGAACAATGCTGTTAGAGATGCAGGCAGTGGAAGCCCAGCTTATGATGGTCCAGAGGGGAACAAAGGCTGTGTTTGGAAATGAATGCGTGGCAAATGGACCCACGTGTTGACAGAGACTTTAATGAAGTTTTGGCCTTGTCTTGAGATCTTACCTGAAGCTAAATTAGAATGTTTGGCTGAAGAACTTTCAGGACAAGACAGTCTTGATAGTGTGATGTGGCTACATTTTAGGGTTATTTCTCAAAACTCTGAAAAATAACAAGGAATAAGACAGAAAGTCTCAAAAGCTGTGAGGTCTGTCTGATAAAGAAAAATAAAGTGACGCACTTGATGAGCTGAACCAGGAAGAAACAGAAAGCAAAATGGCAGCTATTGTTAAACAGATTAGCTCCATTGGTAAATCAAAGCCTGTTCTTTATTTGTATAATAGGGAAGACCCTACTCTGAAGGCAAGATCCTCAGAGAAGGCTACCACATATGGGAATGCAAATCATTTTGTGAGGAGTGAGTTAAAGGGTGAAGGTCCAAAGGAAATTTCTTCCCCTCTACTAAAACAACTGCCCAGGAGAGAAAGAGAACAAGATTTTTTTCTTTTCCTGCAGTCAGTACAGAGACACTGAACCAGCTGAGTCAAGAGGACCAATCTCTACCCCGAGGTTCACCAGAACTTGTCCACATTATCCACCTCTTCCTGGCTTTAGAAACATCAAATTTGCATGAGAGAGCAAGTCATGGAAGCCTCCTCCAAGTTTCAGAGAATGGCGGAATCCAGACAGCATGTAGCAGTTTAAAGTCTGGTTTGACATTGAGAAGTAAAGATGCTAGAGATCCCACAGATAAAGTAGGACATCTGCCAAAGAGAATCGTATACCCTGGGAGAAGCCAAGTTGTGTTCTATGGACAGCTCAGTCGAAGGGATGGACCTGCAATCCTTCGGAATTGGGAGGATTTCAATAAGAGGCTTTCCTTAAGTTGCTTTGAATTTGGGGTATTGTCTCACAGCAACACAAAGAGTGACCAGTTCAGAAATATGTATTTCATGTATGAAATTTAAAACTATTGAGAAAAAAATAAAATATCTTGAATCTGGAGCAGAGCTGTAGGGATTTAGAAAAAATTAAACAATAATTAAATGGAGTTAAATCCATTTCCTTTTCTATTCAGATGAAATGAACTTATTCTGTCAGCAAATATGACCTAGTGCTCATTAAAAGTGATAATGCAGAAGTTTTTTGCTATTCCAAAAAGCTTTATAAGAACTATTCTAAGAAGCAGACTTATTCAGATTTTAGAAATGAATAAAGTTATAAAGCCACTAAAATTTTTATGGCAATTATATCAGCTTTAATTTTTTTTTTTACTTTTTCTTTGCTGGAAAATAACTTCATAGAGCCTTACATGTTATTTCGAGTCAAAACTTATTTGCTATAAAAAATTTAAAATGGCATATTTGAGCAAAAAAACTGATATCATTATTCCACTGCTTATACTTTTCAGAAAACCACTAGTTGGATCATATTAAAACTTTTCCTGTAGAATTTGGACCATATTATATCACTTAGCCCCTTATTCCATATTGGAACAGCTGTTGTTCCTGTATTTCTATTCATTTGCCTTCCAGACATCTTTGTTTCTTAGTCACTCCCCTCCACTGAGACAATTGGTGAGATTTTCCCCTGACATGAAGGTTCCCACAAGTGTCATTAGCTCTGCAAACCTCTTCAGGTGTCTTAGATATTTCTTCCCAGGACTCCTGCATGATGAATCCTTCTCTATTCCATTCTTCTGAGAACTTTCCATTTTATGTGTTCCTACATTACAATACTAATCTATTTGTAAAGAGAAATCAGCTTTTTCTTATCTTTGGATAATAGTTCTACAGCTATATGTGATAGATCATGGTATAGAACTGAGAACTAGCTTCAGTGCTAATAGAGGTATGGGCAGAGTATAATAGACAGTGAAGCAAGGCATAGAAATTATCCAAATGGTGAACATTTCTTTGGAATCTAAACCAATTTAAGAAGATCTCGGCTGTTTCAATATTTTATTATTATTATATAATATTTATTATATTATATTAAATATATTATATATTTATTGTTATGAATTATTATAATACTTCCTAACTATGGGAAGAATAACAAAGTGACTGATTTCTGTGGATCTCCTAGTTGACAACTTACAGTCTTGCTCTCTCTGCTAATCCAGACACTATCAGATAGGATAGATCTCCTGGCTCCAAAACATCATAGCAAATGATTTTCTCTAAATCCCTCCAGGTATTAATCAATTTTAACTCACAGGTAGAAGTGACTATTTTAAAAGTTTAGTTTGTCTATTATTGTATTTATATTATTTCTATATTATATTCTATATTATATTATTTCTATAGCTGAATATTTATTCAATGTACACATCATATATGGCATGATTACAGAACAACTTGTCATAAAATCCACAAATTTAAATATATCAGATTTTAAACTTGATAAGTGTGTATTTAGTAATATGTCAGAAAATCTTGTGGTAAATTTGATGAGTCAATAAATTCAAACAACGTTTGGCCCAGGCATGGAATTTTATGGGCAATAAATATAAATGACTTTAGAGTGAAATAAAAGGATTGCTTCCATGGTCCAGTTTGAAAGTATCCTCAGGTGCACAAAATTAAAGAGTTTGGCTGCAAAATAATAAGTAATAGTACTGATGATTTTAGGAATAGGAAAATAGTAATTTTTGAAAGTTGTATTTTCAAATGATAAAAAGTGTTGGCTTAAAAATTTTAGCTACTTGTAAGTGCACGATAAATAAATAAATCATATGCTATGAGCATATGTTTCATAGATTCCTCATTTCATAAAAAAATACTTATAGGGCCTGAAAGATGTCTCACTGTGTACAGGTTTACATTATAGCCTGGCATCCAGAGACCAGTTCTGGAAATATAATGGTGAAAGGGGAGAACCAACTTACATTTGTCCTTTTATGTCCATATGATTTTGGGACACTAGCACATCTCTCTTTCTCTGTGTCTTTTTCTGTCTCTCTGTCTCACTCATACATTAATGAAGAAAATATTTAATATATTCTTATAAACTGACAGCCACAACAGTGAGTAAAACGATTATTCCTCCCTGCCCATCTCCATCTCTCCTGCCCTCCCCCTCTCTATTCAGTGCAGCCTTGTCCTTCCAGCCCTCTGCTTGTGTGGATCTCAGGACTTCTTTTCGAGTTCCTGTGTTTGTAAGTGAGCCAGATTTCTGTTGCAGTATATGTGGTTCTTCAGTGCCCACTATTCATTCTTTTTAAAAGAATATTTTTTGAAGTGGGAGTGTGAGGAAATAGTGAAGAGAAAGGAGGAATTGGGAGGGAGGAGGAAGTGATGGAAGCTGGTATGAATACTCAACCTGATGGTAAAAGTAGAAAAATTTAAAAAAATCTGTATTTAATTGAATAATAAGAAAGAGAGAAAGAGATAGAAAAAGACAGAGAGAGAGAGAGAAAGAGAGAGTGTGTGTGTGTAATGTGCCATAGCACATGGATGGAGGTCAGAAGACAACTTGCAGAGTTCAGTTTTTTACCTTGTGAACTTCCAAAAATCAAACTCTTTTCCAGGTTTGTGACCAGGAGCTGAGCAAGAGAGCTATCTCACTAGTCTCCTATTGTCATTTCTTGATTTTCAATTTAATAGACATAATATTCTGTTTAGTTCATTGGATTACTATGAAGTTTTTTTTTTAAATACAGACTTAGAAAGTTTAATTTTATCATCAGTAGTCTTAATTTGTTTAGATTATCTTTTTATACACTGCTTTTCTTTTAATGGTGTCATTATTTGATTGTGTAGTTTATATTATTAAGTTTTTTGTTTTGTTTTTAATATTATTTTATTTTCTAGTTTAACAAAGATGAGTATTCATCCCTGCTTCCCACATCCTCCCTCCCTCCCATTCCTTTCTCTTCCCTACATCAATCTATCCTACTACATTATGAATTTTTTTTAAAAATACACTTATAAATTTCTAATTTTATCATCAACAGAATTAATTTGTTAGGTAAAACATATTTTTAAACTATTCTTTTCCCTTAATGGTGTCATGATTTAATTGTGTAACTTATATGAAGGTTTATGCATTTTTCAGGAATATGTCTGTTTTGATTGTGTTAGAAGGAGGAAGTTATAAATTACTAGGAAATGCACAACTTTTAAAATGTTACTCTTTATAACATAGACTATATAAAAGATATGACAAGTAGTTCTGGTTACTTCAGGCTTCTCAGTCTCTTATATTTCTCAGGCTATTGTCCTTTCTTTGTATGTGTTTTGGGAATTTAAATCAGTAACAGCTGGGCAAGCCCTGAACCACTCAGTTACACCCTATCCCGAAATTCTGCACTATGGAAAATCAGATTTGTTTGTCTCATTTCCTGACAGATAACAGTAATAATGGAGGATCTCATATTTATTAAAAGATGTATATTTGACATTAGTGACAATATTGTCAAGATATTTGTTTCAAAGAACTTCACTTCTTAGTGTTTATCATTTTAATTTTTTATTATTTATTCAATTGTGCGTGTATGTATGTATGTATGTATGTGTGTGTGTAGAACCACTGGCGAATCCCAGAACCACCATGGACCTCCTCTACCTCCTCTTTGTTTACTCTGCCCCTGGAATCACAGGCTGCGCCCTACCAGGTCCAGAAACGCAGGCCGCCCCCACTTCTGCCCGGCATCTATACGTGGGGTCTAGTATCCGAACTCAGGACCTTCTGCCTGCAAGGCAGAGGCTTAATCCTTGAGCCACCTCTCCAGCCCCATTGTTCATCATTTTAGATGTATCTGTGAGAGAATAGCTTTTTCACACTTTAAATAACTATTTGAAGCAATAAGACGTTTTTACTCTTGTCAGACTAGAGTAAGCATAGTATCAGTATGAATAAAATGATTAGGAAAATCATTAAAATTAAATTAATTAGAAAACGAATAATTATAAGACCAAGACTGTTTATAATGAGATGTTTTATTTCTTATCTTCGACAGCTGTTGTCAGGCATAGGAGTTATTACCAGTAAAATATATGGTAATGGAAAAATAGACAGGAGTCTACTGAAGACCTCAGAATGGCAATCAGCTAAATTAAAATCAGACCTCTAGTATTCCAGTCATGTTTGATTACTTTATGTGTTCAATTAGAAAAGTGGAAATTATAAACTCAAGCATTGGTTAAAAGTAAGAACATAACAGATCACAGGAATTTTTGCCTACAGAAATAAATAATTTATTATTTTCAATTACGCTATTTAATATCATCTATTTTCTTATAGAAAGTGACAAGTGAACAACTGTTTAAAAAATTATGACTAAGATTTTTTAAATATTAAAAAATGAAAATGATATTTCACTGATATAATGTTGTTAATGTAATATCATTTCATGCAAGCTCACTGTAGTGTATATTTAGAAGAAAAAGGAAATTTTTGATAGGAAGAATATCTAAAAAATTAATAGTAATGTTTGTCTTCTTTTATCTATTTGGAGTAATAGGTCTTCAACAAACAATTCATGAAGGCTACCTGCAATTCCAGCCCTGGAAGTCAGAGTCTGGGAAATCATGGAACAAAGGAATAAGATGGGAGAGCAATCCAGGATAACTCCCAATGTCACCCTTGAGACTCCACAGCCATACACATTCCTGTTCCCTCCTGTATATCCACCTGTGTGCACATGAAGATTCACTAAATTGCAAAGCATATACATATGCACACACAAATAAATTTAAAAATCAAAACTAGATTACTTGAATATTTTATGAATGAAGAATTGCTAAGGATTAATTTTTTAAATTTTCATTTGGTAGATACAAAAGGAAATGTTGAAATACAGTTTGAGAGAAGAAAATGCGTGATATAACTGAAGATTCCTGGATTTGATTTCTTTTTTTAATTTTAATTTCATTCATTTATTGTGTGTATGTGGGCGTTTGTGTGTGTATGTGCTTGTGTGTGTACACTTGTGCAAGCATGTGTATGCGTGTGTGCTCATGTGTGTGACTGTGTGTGTGTGTTTGCGTGCATGCATGTGCATGGATATACACTTGTATGCTGGCCACGCATGTGCTTGTGTGTGTGTGCTCATATGTATATGATTAGATTTGATTTCTATAGTCAGGGTAGGTTAGTATTCTCTGACTCTCCCCTGCTTTATGGCAATCATATTTTTCTTACTAAAGCTATTTGCTATGCAAATTTCATATTTTGTGTTTATGAAAGTGAACAGTAGAAATGAAAGTTGTAATCACTTAATGAAAGGGCTAATCTATTCCTGACACATATTTATTAAGATAAATGGGTATAAATATGTCACGAAAGCACACTTTATACAAGTAGAACTTTAACAAAAGTAAAATATGCCTTTCCATGAATATTATTTGAAAAGTTTGCTAATATTATAAAGTCAAAACCGAAAACTAAGTATAGGGCAACATCTTTGTACTTGTATTGATTATTCTCAGAAGCATGACTGCTTCTTTCAAACATTACTAACTTCTTAAATTGCACATTAAAATCCCATCAATTGGATTTATTAAACGTGAATAAATTTAATATTATCTCTGAAACAACTAACACAGACTAATGAATGGAGTTTTTAATAGCTTGGTATATGATTGGTTATAGAACACTAATTAAAATGGAAGGATTGACTCAGCCAAAGTGTGAGAAAATTTTTCAAATAATAATTCTATTTTTTAACAGTGAAAGGAAGCCTTATTCAAATACAAAGAAAATTTACAAATCTCATAGTTTATTCTAAAAACAAGAAGCTTCCATTTTATTAATGTGTATGGTTAATTTCAGTTTGCATTTTCAAGCTTTTTTTACAGATTATTTGATATCGATTTCATTTGTTTACAACTTGATTAATTCATGAAAATAAATGGAAAAGCATTTATATGGTGATATTGGAAAGATTCTTGTTACCACTGGAATTTTATTCATAATTGTGCTTATTTTATATACAGTTTTTTTTGCAAATTCTTCATTGAATTTTGATTTTATCTGTGGACATTTGGTTTATAAAATAATCTTTTCTATTCAGCATTGATATGATTGAAACTATGTAAATTTTATTTAATCCTGAGCAGTGATATGATTTTTGACACAAAATAATAATAGAAACTATAATCTAATGAAAATTGTATATAGATGAATTTTATTGTTTTCTTTAGTATTTTATCATTATTTTATGTGCTCATTAATTGTAGCAGTCATCTTATATTAAAATTCCTTCCTTGTTTTCTAATCTCTGGTGGTACAGAATTATTCCATAGAACAGAAAACCACTTTCAAACTGCCAACGCAGAGATACTGCTGGACAGAAGGGTTTGGGAGCTTCTCTCAGACCTGAAAAGACTCAACTCCTCTGGATGGCCTCAGGTACAAGAACCTTTCATGAACTGCAGGAGATTGTTCTCTTTTCCTGACCATCATTGGTAATAACAATCATTGGTTGCATTTTATATTCTTCTTCAGGTTTGCTTCATTATTTCTGGGAAAGAGATTGTATTCACTAACCCTTCTCATCAATTCATATATCAGTTTTTCTTTTTTTTATTTATTTTTCCATTCACATAAATGTAATAGGTACCCCTGTCCCCTCCCTCCCTCCACCCCTCCCTGGATCTCCCTGCTCCCACCCCCCTTCTCCCCCTCCTTTCCCCCTTCCTCCCTTTCTCCCAGTGCCTCCTCCCCCTCTCTCTGAAGCATCCTTTAATGTGTATATCAAACGTTCCTCTGGGCCCTCCTCTCTGATGAGGTGTAAGGACTCAGTGGCATTTCCTAGAACTCTTTCTTGTGTTCCCTTAAGTATAATGATACCATAGTGACTGTTAATCCCTTGCTTCTAAGGATCCTAGTGCCTTTAATTCATGCTAGATTTTGAGGGGTCAATGATATGTTTGTTGGTCATTGCACAGATCGTGCAGAGTCCTATTATAATTGCTTCGGCCCTAACTTGTGTGGAGTATCTTGACTCCTCCCATCCTTGTGCTCTTACAATCTTACCACCCCCTCTTTCACAAATTTCCCTGAGTTTCAGGATGGGGAGAGATTAGACAAGCCTGATTCCAGGTGGTTGATATAGAGTCTCTTATGTTCTGAATTATGGTTTGTTGATTTTTATTTTTCAGTTTTTCTGCTTCTGCAATGCCCTTGGCTCCATCATGATGAGTATTGGGTGTTACCCTCTGGCCAGAGATAAAAAGCTGTTAAAATAGAGTATTATTATAAGGATAAATTCAAAGGTAGATGGAATAAAAGTAGGAGACTGCAGTGAGGTGTGGGTCAGTCTCCCATTGCAAAATAATTACCTTCTATCTGCCAGACTGTATGACCTCCCTTTCTGGTAAGATCATACCCCATCAGTTGCAAGTGACCAGGAAGGACAGTCTGTGAGCTTAACCAGATGCCTCATTAGTTACTTGCAGTCCTTGATGGTGGCCTATTATCTCTGCTACAGCATGATCTCTTCCCTCCTTGTTTCTTGTGGGACCCTCATTCCCCTTCTCTCCTGTTTATAATCTTGGCAATAACTGTAGGGGTTACAGAGATTTATCTTTGAATGTGTCTCGAAGTGGGTGTGTACTAGGATCCACCTATTAGGGAGTACATACTGTGCTAAATTTTCTGTGTCTGAGATAATTCACTCAATATGATTGTTTCTAATTCCATCCATTTCCCGGTAAATTGTATCAATTCATCATTTTTGATGGCTGAATAGTATTCCATTGTATAAATGTACCACATTTTCCTTATCCACTCGTCAACTGTTGGACATTTGGGTTGATTCCATGACTTTGCTATTGTAAACAGTGCTGCTATGAATATGGTCGTGCTTGTGTTATTGAGGTGAATTTTTGCTGTATGAGGGGTTATTCCCAAAAGTGGAATACCTGGGTCTTAACTTCTTTAAGAATTGCCAGACGGCTCACCAGAGTGGTTGTATGAGCTGGCATTCCCACAAGCATTGTAGGAAATTTCCCCTCTCTCCACATCCTCTCCAACATTTGGTGTCGTTTGTATTGTAGATTTTTGCCATACTGACAGGGGTGAGATGATATCTCAGGGAAGTTTTGATTTGCATTTCCCTGATGGCTAAGGATGTGGAGCAATTTTTAAGATATTTGTTTGACATTTTAATTTCATCCCTAGTAAAGTTTCTTTTAAGTCCCAAGGCCCATTTTTTAATTGGGCCATTTATTTCCTTGGTGTTTAGTTTTCTAAGTTCTTTTTGCACTCTGGATAGTAGAGCTCTATCAGATATATGGTTAGTGAAGTTTTTCTCCCATTCTGTGGGTTGCCTTTGTGCTCAAGTTACAATCTCTTTATCTGAACAGAAGCTCTTTAATTTCAAAAGATTCCATCTATTGAGTGTTGGTTGTATTGATTGCGCTATTGGATTTCCAGTTAGGAACTGTTGGCCTAGTCCAATCAGCCACAGAGAGTTCCCTACACTTTCAAATAAGGTTTTTATAGTCTCTGGCCTTATGTTGAGGTCCTCGATCCATTTGGAATTAAGTCTTGTACATTGTAACAAGTACAGGCCCATTTTAATCTTCTGCATGTGGAGATCCAGTTTTGCCAGCACCATTTGTTGAAGATACTGTTCTTTTTCCATTGGATTTTTTGGGCCCCTTTGTCAAAGATCAAAGGGCTGTAATTGTGTGAGCTTATATTGGGTCTTCAATATTTATCCATTGATCTGTGTGTCTATTTTTGGAGCTAGTACCAGGCTAGTACCAGGATTTGTAGTATAGAATAAGGTTTGGTATGGTGATACCTCCAGCAGTGTTTTTGTTACTCAGGATTGTCTTTGCTATCCTGGGTCTTTTGTGCCTCCATATGAACGTTGAGATTATTTGGTCAACTTCTTTAAAGAATTGCTTTATGATTTTAATTGGTGTAGCATTGAATCTGCATATTGCCTTTGGTAGGATGGTCATTTTTATGATATTGATTCTGCCAATCCAGGAACAAGGGAGGTCTTTCCACCTTCTGGTGTCTTCTGTAATTTCTTCTTTAGGGTTTTAAAGTTTTCATTGTAAAGGTCACTTACCTCCTTGGTTAGGTTTATACCAAGGTATTTCATTTTTTTAGGGTCTATAGTAAATGGGATTGTTTCTCTCAGGACTTTTTCACTTCTTTCATTCTGTGCATGCAGGAAGGAATCTGATTTTTGTATGGTTATTTTGTATCCTGCTACCCTGCTAAACTTTTGTATTAGCTCCAGGAGTTTCCTGGTGGAGTTTTTGGGATCACTCAGGTATAAGATCATGTCATCAGCAAATAGAGATAAATTGACTTCTTCCTTGCTGATCTGAATCCCTTTTATTTCCCTTTCTTGTCTTATCGCTTCAGCTAAGACTTCAAGTACAATATTGAAGAGAAGTGGTGAGAGTGGACAGCCTTGTCTAGTTCCTGATCAAAGCAAGAATGCTTCAAGTTTTTTCCCCATTGAGTATAATCCTTGCTGTGGGTTTGTTGTAGACATCTTTTATTATATTGATAAAGGTTCCTTCCATTCCAACTGTCTCTAGGGTTTTGATCATAAAAGACTGTTGGATTTTTCAAAAGCTTTTTCCCCATCTATGGAGAGTATCGCACAGTCTTGGCTTTTATATTGGTTTATATGGTGGATTACATTTATTGATTTGCATATGTTGAACCAACATTGTGTGCCTGGGATAAAGCCTACTTGATCCCCGTGAATGATATTTTTGATATGTTTTTGAATCCAATTTTCTAAGACTTTGTTGAGAATCTTTGCATCTGTGTCCATCAACGAGATTGGCCTATTATATTCTTTTTTAAATGTATCTTTATTAGGTTTTGGGATTAAGACGATATTAGTTTCGTAGAAAGAATCTGGTAATATTCCTTCCATTACTATTTGATAGAACAGTTTAAGGAGTATTGGTCTTATTAGCTCCTTAAATGTCTGGTAGAATTCTGTGCTGAATCCATCTGGCCCAGGACATTTCTTTGTGGCAAAATTTGAGATTACTTCATCGATTTCCTCATACGTTACAAGACTATTTAAATAATTCACAACTTCCTGATTCAATTTCAGTAAGTTGTGCTTACTTAGGAATTCATCTATTTCTTTTGTTTTGTCAAATTTCACAGAGCATAAGTTTTTGAAATACTCTGATTTTCTTGGGTATCTGTAGTGATACTTCCATTTTCATTTCTAATTTTGTTAATTTGTGTTTTTTCTCTCTTCCTTTTGGTTAATTTAGCAAGGGGGGAATCAATCTTATTGATTTTTTCAAAGAACCAGCTTTTAGACTGGTTGATTTTCTGTATCGTTTTCCTAATTTCAATTTCAGATATTTCTCCCCTTATTTTGCTAATCTCCTCTCTTCTACTGCTTTTGGGATCAGATTGCTCTAGTGTCTCTAAAGCTTTAAGCTGCATTGTTAAATTATTTATTTCTGATGTTTCCATTTTTTTGATGTAGGCATTAAGAGCTATGAACTTACCTCTTAGGACAGCTTTCATTGTTTCCCAAAGATTTTGATAAGTTTCATTATCATTCACTTTCAGGAAATCTTGAATTTCCTCTGTAATTTCTTCCTGAAACCAATTCTCATTCAGCAACATAGTGTTAAGTTTCCACGAGTTAGTGTATTTTTTGTTGTTTGTTGTATTGCGGATGTCAAGCTTTAGACCATGGTGGTCTGATAGGGTACAGGCTAGAATTTCAACTTTCCTGTATATGTGGAGATTTGTTTTGTGTCCCAATATGTGATCTATTTTGGAGAAAGTTCCGTGTGCTGCTGAGAAAAATGTGTATTCTTTGGTGCATGGATGAAAAGTTTGATAGAGATCTGTAAGGTTCATTTCTTTAAGGGTTTACTTGAGTTCCAAAATGTCTCTGTTAAGCTTTTGGCCTGTTGAACTGTCCCATGTTGAGAGTGCAGTGTTGAAATCCCAAGAATTATTGTTTGGGGGTTGATTTCTCGCTTTAGATGCTGTAGGGTTTTCTTTTTTTTTCAAGTTTTTTTTTAAATTTTTTTATTATTAATTATTCAACTGTGTGCGTGTGTGTATGTATGTGCATGTGCGTGTGTGTGTGTGTGTGTGTGTGTGTGTGTGTGTGTGTGTGTAGAACCACGGACGAATTTGGGAACCACCATGGCCGCCTCCACCTCCTTCTGCCCCTGGATTCACAAGTTCCGCCCCACCAGGACCAGAAGCGCAGGACTCCCCACTTCTGCCTGGCGTCTATACGTGGGATCTGGATCCGACCTCAGGACCTTCCGCCTGCAAGGCAGAGGCTTAACCCCTGAGCCACCTCTCCAGCCCAGGGTTTTCTTAATGAATGTGGAGGAGCCCGTATTAGGTGCATATATGTTCAGTATTGTGAAGTCTTCCTGGTGAATTGTACCTGTGATTAAAATGTAGTATCCATTTGTGTCTCTTACAATTTTTTTTGGTTTGAAGTCCACTTTGTCCCAAAACATAATGGCTTCCCGTGCCTGTTTCCTGGTTCCATTAGCTTGCTGAATTTTGGACCAGCCTTTAGTTTTAGGATGTGCCTATCTTTTGTGATGAGATGAGTTTCCTGAAGACAGCAGATTGATGGGTTGTGGTTTTTAATCCAAGTTTGTAATCTGTGTCTCTTGATCAGTGAGTTAATACCATTGACATTTAACGTTATAATGGAGAAATTATTTTTAATTCTAGACATTTTTTATGCTTAGTGGCTTTTGTAAGTGTATTGTTTGACATTTAGGTTTTGGTGGTATTATACTTCCCTTCTGTCCTCCTGAATATGCTTGTTTTTTTCTTCAAGCTTGAGTATCATTTCTAGCATTTTCTGAAGGTCTAGTTTGATAGACATGTAAGCCTTCAAGTTTTCTTTGTGCTGGAAAACTTTTCTTTCTCCCTCAATCATGACGGGTAGTTTTGATGGGTATATCAGTCTTGGTTGATATTTTTGCTCATTTAATACTTGAAGTACATCTCTCCAAGCTCTTCTTGCTTTTACTGTTTCCATTGAGAAGTCATTTGCTATTTTAATAGGTTTACCTTTAAAAGTGACTTGTTTTTTTTTTCCCTCGAGACTCTCAGCACCTTTTCTTTTTCTTGAATGTGGAGTGTTTTGACTATTATTTGCCATGGCAATTTTCTATTTTGGTCATATTTGTTTGGAGTGCGAAATGCCTCTTGTATTTGGATGGGCCTCTCATTCTTTAGTTGAGGGAAGTTTTCATTTATGATCATTTGAAAAAGTTCCTCCGGTGTGGTATTTTGGGATTCTTGCTCTGGTATTCCATGAGTGCGCATGTCAGACTTCAGGATGTCCTATATCTCTTGAATGTTCCTCTCAAGTATCTTTTTGGCTTTATGAACCTCTTCCATTGAGTTGGTTACTTCTCCCACTTTGCCTTCAGGATCTGAAATTCTATTTTCTGCTTGGTTAGTTCTGATAAGACTCTCTGTTGATTTTTGGATTGAAGATAACTTGTCTTTTAGTTCAATTTTGAACTCTGCCTGAGACTGTTTTAACTGCTCTATGTCTATTTTTGTTTCTTGAACTGTTTTTCTCAACTCCTACAAGTGTCTGTTGTGTTCCTGTTCAAAGTGGTTGATGCAGTTGTTTAACTCCTCCCAAATTTCCTCTTTCATAGTATTAATCATGGTAATGATCATACTTTGAAAGTCGTTATCTTGGGTCTGACTTTCTTGGTTATTATCTGTGAATTTGTTCTGGTTGGAATCCATCAATATGGGGTTAATTCTTTCGGTGGGAGATTTGTCTTCCTGCATTTTATTTCTCATGTATTTGCACTTTGACTTGGGCATTGTTGTTTTGTTACTTAAGACCTCTCTGTTTCTGTGTGCTTTTGATTGTACTGATTTAGTTGGTATTACTACTCTCAGGTTTGTTTTTTTGTTGTTGGTATTATTTCCTGAATGAGGCTATTAGGCTATTATTACATCAGTTAAATCAGGTTAAGTAGACAAGGGGTGAATATTAGTATGCCAGTGCACTTTTATGATTTAGTATCTTGGTGATATATGAAGGTGAGTGGTATAATCCCTGGAGTTGTATATATTTTTGGGGTGGCTGTATGGAAAAGTTAATCTACAGTGGTTAATACTAAAAAGGAGCAGTATGGTAAAAAAAAAAATAAGAGGTTTACTTATCTTTGGGCTGGATGTAAAGAATCTCTCCCATGTGTTAGGATGATTTTAGAGGACTTCAGATGTATGGCCTTTGTCCCTTAGAGCTTTGCTTGGGTTTTCTTTGGATTCTGTTGAATTCTGAGTACTGGTGGTTCAGAGGGGCAGAAGGGCTGATGGTGATGGCAGAACTCTTCACCTGGGACCTGGGACTTGTCTTAGTTGCCCACTCAGGCTCCAGTGATGGAGGACCCAGAGCAAGTCCTGTCCCAGTCAGGCGGGCAGGCAGGTGGGAAGAAAAAACTGGGGCAAACCGGAGGCAGACTGGATGTTGCCTGGGCTGGGTGGTGAAAGGAGCTGAGACAAGGGGCGACCTGGGGGGCTGGGTAACTCACCTGGGATAGAGGACTTACCAACTGGGAGCGAGTCCCCTCTCTGGTGGGCAGCCAGGCGGGAGGAATCGATATATCAGTTTTTCAACAATGCATTTTAAAATTCCTTTATACATTAGCATACTGTTGCAGTTCACCTGCATGGTTGCTGATAAATCACCATCAAATGGCTTAAGGGAACAAAGTTTGTTTTCTCTTACATTACTGGTTACAGTTCTCAGTTCAGCTTAAGAGAGATCATGCACCAACACCAGGGTCTAGGGAACTGGCCACACCATAATGGCTGAAAGGGGGACGATTCTTAGCGTGTCTGGCCAAGTGTACACAAGGGTGCCAATTCCATCAACTGGCCCTCTGTTTTTTTATTCTAGGCCCTAATCCCACCCAGCAGCTAGACAATCTCCTGCAGGCTTGCTCTGGGCCTACCTCATTCACTAATTCTCTATGAATGTGCCCAGTGCTCAAATCCTCAACTGTCAGGTTGATACCTGTGCCCAACTATGACACATACTTTATCATTTTTCAGTCTCATATTTGTGATGGCTTATTTAAATCCAATTTAACACATCAGGATTTCATTAACATAACACATGATCTCTTATTCAATTTTGAAAATACAATATATCATATTCTCACGTTATATATAATCATATACACACATATGTAAAATATCCCCACAAACATTAATTTAAGCATTATTCATCCCAGCATTATGTGTGGTCTATTCCTTGTGTACTCACTGAAATCTCCTCCTCAGGATGATACTTTCAGAGATTCCACCATGAAAACCTTCTCTGAATATCTCTGCAACAGTTCACCATCTTCATTTTAGAAATGTAATATTCCTGGCATATAAAAATACTTCAATAATAGATGGGTAAATCAAAGGGGATAAGTTAAATTTCAAATCAGAGAAGGATTAGATCAGTCACCAGGGAAGGTACTTGAACCTCCACATCATTAATGGGAATCATCACTTTTACAGAGTGGATCTGTGATCAAAATCAAATTGCACTTCTGAACACTACATTTCTTTTTGACATAGTGACTTTGGGTTCACTTTTCCATTTTCAGCCTCAGTCCTGGTATCACATCTCTTTATCTCTAAGGAAAGCTAATTCATTATAATAGAGACAGATTGTCTGATGAAATATATTTTTTTTAAATTGAAAGGTTATGATATCAGTTATACTTTCACATTTGTTTTTAAAGCAGATGATGCAGGCTAAACAAAAATGAATGGTGTTATAATAATATGTCTTTATCAATTATATCTTTATATCAATTAAAATAAATTTATTAGCAAAATATCTTAATATTATAAATATATATAAATGGCCAGTGGGGTTTAAATGGTTATACTTGGACATAAAAGTGAAATAGTAATTATAATTAAAATATTTTAAAACAGTGATTTCACTTGCACGTGCCTGTCTTTTTGGGTCCCTGAGTGTATACATGTATGTACATACTTTAGCATTTGATAAAGTTCTCTATTTCTTACAAACATATCTCCTTTTCTGAATTATAACAAGTATATATTTTACAAATACTGGTAATTTTTGACATGCTTAATGGTTTTTAACAGGTAGGACCAATATATTCTTCATATTTGATATTATTTTTGAATTAGAGCCTTAAACATTAAAATTGCTCAGGTAGTGATGTTTTATAATTCGCAATATTATTTTAAAAGTACATGCTTGCATGATAATGACAATAATCATTGATAACCATAAATGTTTAAATATTTATTTGATTCTGCCTTGGAGAAGGCGTATTTTGAAAAAGCTAGGTGATCATCTGCATGATTACTTTCTTTTACCTTTTCTTTTCAATTTTTTTTGTTGCACAGTAAGAAATCAGGTAGTTTAAATGTTTGTATTTAATACTTTTAAATTTAGCATATGTTTTATGTTCTTTTTTTTAAATTTTTTGAATCTCTGAATAATGGTAACTGTACTGCTACAAACAATATAAACTTTGTAGAAGAAAACAACTTTGAAGCTTTTTGGTGAGTGAATTAGGGCAACCTAGTGGGAAGTCTTTCAGTGGGAAGTATAAGAGAAAGGAAGTATATTGACATAGAAGTTTTTAATGTCTTCCTTTGGAAATCTAATTTTATCCAACACTGGACATGAAGACCAAGCCAATCATCTTTGACTCAGGGTTTCCAGATATCTCACTTATGAAAACAGATCCAGGTTGTCAGAAATGTCAGAGCAAGAGACCTTCAGTGTCCAACAGATAAAGCAATTTCTGAAAAGTGACTTTGAATTCAGATGTTCCCCTTCCTCGTGAAGATTTTACAAGGTAAGGGAGAGGAAATCTGAAAGTAGTTGCAAATTTGGAAGAAGGAGAAAGAATTTTCAGGTGCTTAAAATGACCAAAAAAAAAAAAAGGCTATTTATTATCCATCATAAAAGAGGATTTATAAAAAAGGTTAAGTTAAAACCTGAAAGTACAAAAAACCTGTACACAATACAATTGATAAAAGGTAAAATAAGAAACATTAGTTTTCATATGTTTTGTTTTCTAGCATTGATACTTGATGTCTATTGAGTGAATGAAAGATACCTGGATACTTTCTAATCATAAGCTATAACATCAAATCCCTTGCTGAGCAATGTACTCAGGAAACAGAATAACACAATTAATTACCCTGAAGTCAGTGTTGAAAAAAATAAAGTAGTTTCTAGAGATTAACACAAAAACTGAAATAAGATACATGACAAATATTTTTGCTTAATATGACTTTTATTATATGTATTATTTAAAATACAATCATACAAAAAGTAAAGACTAACATTTCAGCAATGATTATCTCTTTCACTGCTCATCATTTCTTCATTAATCAATCACAAATTTCATATAAATTAAGAGGATGGAAACTGAATATCGATATACATTCATTTACATCTGTATGTCACTATAAACACTACCAATCCCAAATATTGAGTGATATTTATCAATTGCATACATCAGTATGTTAATTGAATGGTTTATAATGTTTATATCTCTAAATATGAATTGCTCTCATAAAAATATGATTTTCTCTTTTTAATTCATCACTATGTATTAAAAACTCTGTTTT
Source organism: Typhlomys cinereus (assembly GCA_023101885.1). NCBI lineage: Eukaryota > Metazoa > Chordata > Mammalia > Rodentia > Platacanthomyidae > Typhlomys > Typhlomys cinereus. The sequence goes on from JALPQD010000154.1 coordinate 1,489,861, forward strand.
AATTCAATTGAGGAAAAACTAAAGGCTCTGTTCGTTTTTTTCCAGACAAACATTTTGAATATCAGAGAGAGAAGGCAAGCCCTTGGGGGGAAAAAAACATAACACAATTTCCTTTCATTAAATACCTGGAAAATGACAAGTACAGCTTAAACTGTCTCATGGCTCTAAGTCCTGCATTCATGTATACTCAGCCTGACAGAATGAGAGCTTCTTTTTATATTTGAAAATGAAGTGCTGAGGTGTAGAAAAATGCCTTTTGCTACATGGAATGCAGGAACAAAATAGCTTAAAATTTCTGCCTTAATGTTATATCTATCCATTTATACCATTGTCTTTTATCAATTAGATTAAATAATCAATGATAGTAGTCATAAAGTGTATGAAATTATTTTGGAATAGCACATAATCAACTCATAAAATTAGAAGTCCTGTCTTAAGATATTATTGGCACTGCCCAAATACATTATGTATTTTTATACCTTACACATTTCCCAAACTTTCCTATGCAAGTTATACCTTTAATCTTAAACAGACATTAAAAGTTAGTCCTAACAATATGGAATTTTTAAGTAACTTTAAATCATTGCTTTCACATTTGGTAAAATATTTTTTATAGTTTTGTAATGTTCTCTGCAAAATAGTACAAGATGAAATTCTGTAGAAATATAATCCAACTAGCTCACTGAGTTGAGCTCCAAATCATTCATGACTGCTACTGTTATAAAAGATGTTGGGGATGAAATCGTGGTTTGGAAATTAAGATTCTGCTTAACAAACAGAAGGACCTGAGTTCAGATCCAGAATCCCGTGTGAAAACAGTCAGAAATGGTGGGAACCTGCAATTCTGGCCTGGATATTCTCAGAGTGGAGTCAAAAAGAGGTAAATGCAGTATAGTACAATTTCTGAAGAGTCATCCTTGAACATCCACAGACACACACAGTGTACTATGATACACACATGCACACACATACACACACGAGTACACACAATCAAAATGAATTTAGAAAAAAGATGTGGAAAGGTCACTTTTTTAGGCATGGAGAGTTACAAAACCTAGTGATTATAAGGTTATAGTTGTTAGTTTAAAAACTGAGGATCATGAGAGGTCAGACTGAACTGCTACATGGCTAGAGATTGTACAAGAAAATAAAGTATTTATTTTTATGAAAACTTGTTCCTAGTCAAAAATTGCATAAAAAAATCCACAATATTTTGATATTCATTTCAATGGTTTTCATAGATTAAAAAGTTCCAAAATAAAATATAGTTGCCAAGAGAAGAGCTTCAAAGAGTTTAGAATGCAAAGTCAGTTAGCATAAAATGACATAATTCAGAAAAAAAAACAACTTAATCCTGCAAATCTAATGTGTCATAATATGACCACACTTTAAGTAAATTCATGAGAGGAAAAGCTTCCCATGATTGCTTACACATCACATGGCAATCCACAACCAAAAGGAAACACACAGGGTTCTTTGCACACGTGACATTCAATAACCTCTCTACTGTTGTCACATATGCACATCATTGGCATTTCACACATACCTGATAAACCAATTTCATGCCAGCTTTTTGTTCTCTGTACTTAAACGTATTCCTTATGTCATATCTGCTGTCTGCTTTAATACATTAAGTCTTACCTTCTTTGTTAAAATGAATGGTAATTCTTAGTGCTCAGTCAGTACCTTCTTGATAAAAAAATACCATAGAAGTCATATTTTGTTGTTTTTAAATGCTTAATTCATTTCTGTTAGGCTGAGTTCCCTATATTCTTGAGTATGTAAGGTGTCCAACAGACATGTACTTTCATATTCACGAAAATATATTATTAGAAAACAAATCACGAAAATAATGTTTTAATTCAGAAAAGAAGATTTTAGCATAGCCATATTCAGAACCCTGTATTATTTTTACTAAAGTGGTTCTCTTCTCGTTTTGCTTTGCTGTGCTGAATAGGGAACATTTACTGGCAGTTTGGCCAATCCAACTTGTGATCATATCTAGATTTCCTCAAGAGTAATGTCCTGTCTATTCTTATCATCATCATGAGCAGCACAGAGCTGCTTAGCCTTATCACCTGTTATTATGATAAAAGAAGCAAAACCCATTCCACAAAGTAGTTATCTTTAGAGAGTAATAGCTGATTTATCTACCTGCACCAATATACCCAGTTGGGTAGTAAAGACCAAGATTCTGCATTAACAATTATAAGACTACATGAATTCAGGGGCGTTCACTATATCTTGTTTGTTTGGTATGGTTGGCTATTTCTGATTTCTAAATTCTGTTAGAAAACTTATTTATCAAATATATGCTAACATTCTAAATTTTTAATACTTTCTTTGGTATGTCTTATGCCTGACACAAACTTTTAAATTATTTTTAATGTATTATAGCAATCCATCCCATGTCTTCTTAATGAAGTTGATTGAAGATTAAACAATTAGCAAACTAAAAATAACTCTTACTTTTTATAATGGTAATTAAACATATATTCATATGTGTGTTCTAATATATGCATTTATAATGTAAGTAGCTTAAAATTATTTATTTATAGTTTTACATGTATACTGAGTAATTATCCCTGCCCCCCTCTCCCCTTCCTTGATCAGTCCATCCTACTTCCTTCCATCTGTATGTTTTTGTGGGTCCCAGAGCTTCCTCTGAATCATCTGTCTAGTGAGTTTTTAGGTTTCTGTGGTAGACCATGTGGCTCCTCCTTAAGCCGGCCCACTGTTAAGAGAATTCACCCTCACCTATCTAGTCCTACTGCATATAATTATTTCTCCTGAGATCCTTGCTAGTCTATGGGGGCAGGTTGGTTTGTCAGTCATTATGCAAGTCTGGGAAGGAAAGGTCTCATTGCAGTGAGCTCTTGATTGCAGAAGCCTTGTCTTGAGTGGAATTTCTTGTCTAGCATTAGGTCACCCCATCTTTAGGCTCTTAAAATTCTTACCACTCCCTCTTCCACAAGATTCCCTGAACCTTGGGATAGGGAGAGACTTTGGTGGCTCCATTCTAGGTAAGGATTGCAAGGTTGTTGGTTCTCTTCATTCTGGTTGGCTGTTGTCCATTTCATTGTTATTCCACTGTGCTAGAATGTTGCTCTGAGTGTCAAGACTCTCTCCTATCTAGGGATAAAATGATAAGTGTTTAATGGATGTTTACTCTTGAGTGTTTGTGATTAGTACTGGGATATCTGATCCAGTCCACTGTCAATTTATTCCCTTTCCACTGTTGTTAGACTGGTTTACAGTGCTGGACATGGCGTGGAGAGGGGAGATATTAGGGTTAGTATACAGGCGGTTGGTTACCTAGGTACTAACCCCACTCTCTACTGTGTCCTATTCCTATTCTTCCCTCTCCTTTTCTTTTTTTTTAATCAATGTTTATATTTTAATCTATTGAACCTTGACAGAACTGAAAACCAAAATCCACAGGTCCCTTACCAAAGTCTCCACCCAGCCCCCTAAAATTAAGAAGATACAAATAAAATAAACACATAGAAGGGAAAAAGCATTTAAAATGGAAGACATTCGAGAAAAATGGAGACATTGAGTTTGCTATTGCTGAACATGTTTAAAGTTTAGGAAAACTTAGGAACAAAAAGAAAGACGGCACTCAGCCTGGGGTGGCTTTGGCGGGTGCATCGGTATGAACTCGGAATCTTGGGTAGCAGGTTGGTTTGAGTCCATGTTTCCTGCGTCGTGCTCATATCCGGTGGCATTTGAGACTAAGAGTCTCTGGAAGGCCTCCGTAGTACTGGGGATCTCCGGGGGCGAGTCTTTCAGCCATCCGTCGGTGCTGCTTTCCCCCTCAGGCAGGAATCTGCGGCCAGAAATCCATGCAGCAGCTTTTCCCCATCTTCTGCTCCAGCAGCTAATGGTGCAGGTACCATACCAAGGAGAGTCGACTTACAGAGGTCCTGCGATGGTCCAGATTCAGTGGAATGCGCCATTGCTTGAACCACCTCTCCGCTATCTCTGGGGCGAAGCTGACTCTGTCCACTAGAACCTGGTAAGTCTCATCATTTGGATAGGGATCCAACTTGAAATGTTGCTTCAGCTGTTTCTCTCATATGTGGATTTTGGGCCCACATTGACTGAATAAGAGCTTCTTCCCTGGGGACCAATGAAATTGAGACACAAGGCTCCTTTCCTTTTTAATAGCATTTTTGTTAGGAATTTTCCCATTTTTCTTTAGTTTCTATTCTTTTGGGAAGCCATAGTAATAAAATAGCAAGGTACTGGTTCCAAAAAAGACATATAGACCAATATATCAGAATTGAAGACTCAAATACAAACACAGAAAAGTCTATATAATCAACCTATATTTAACATAAGTGCAAAAAAATCAATTGTATAAACCATGGCATCTTCAACTAATGGTGTTGGTAAAATTGTACATCTATATAATGAAGAATGACACTGAACTCTTATTTGTTCCCCTGCATGAATATCAAATCCAAATCGATAAAAGACCTAATGTTAGACTATAAAACCTCTAGAATTATAAAAACCCTGGTATCAGTCTCTCTCTCTCTCTCTTTCTAATAAAGCTCCTCAATTATTAATTTTAAAAAATATGTAGTGGAATACTCTCAAATTGATTGGCCTTGACCAGCATTTCCTCCATAGGACACCAAAAGTACAGAGAATGAGTCCAACTTTAAACAAGTGGGATTATATGACATTAAAAAGCTTTTGCTTAGTGAAAGAGACAGTGAATCAAGAAAAATGGCAACTTTCATAAAGGAAGAACATATTCACTAACCACATATCCAATAGAGGACTAATATCCAGAATACACATAATATTCAAAAATTAAATATGAAGGAAATAAATAGCTTCATTAAAAATCAACAATAGTACTGCAAAGAAACTTCTCAGAAAACAAAATTCAAGTGTCTACCAAACATCTTAAAAACGTTCTTCCTCCCTAGTCATTAAGAAAATACAAATTAAAACCTACCTGAGATAACATCTCACTCCAGTCAGAATTGCTATAATCCAAAGCACAAACAACAGCAAATGTTGGCATGGATGTGGCAGAAATGGACCCTCCTCCCACATTGGTTGTGGGACTGTAAACTCATACAACCCCACTGGACATCAATTTGGGGATATCACAAAAGTTAAAAATCAAATTCCATATGATTCAGACATAATGCTCCTGGGAATATTCCTAAAGAACGTTTCACCCTGCATTAGAGGCATGTTGACAATTATGTTCATAGCAGCCCTTTTTACAATTGCAAAGAAGGAAGCAAACAAGATGTCCAACAGTTGATGAATGGTTAATGAAAATATGATACATATATAATGAAATACCAGTCAGCTTTCAGGAAAGATGAACTCATGCAATTTGACAGTAAATGGATGGAACTGGAAAAAATCATACTGAGAGAAATATCACAGAGGCAGAAAGACAGATGCTGTATGTTCTTCCTTTTAAGTTGATCCTAGCATTAAACGCATCATTTGATGGAATCGGAAATCCCTACAACACCCACAAATGCAAAAGAACCCAAGCAGACAAGCAGAGTTATAAGAAGATCCCTAAATAATTTTTAATGAGGTCAGATTTTTTTATTCAATTGTGCGTGTGTGCGCGCGCGCGTGTGTGTGTGTGTGTGTGTGTGTGTGTGTAGAACCATGGGCAAATTCGAGAACCACTATGGACTGCTTCCACCTCCTTGTTTATTGTGCCCCAGGATTCACAGGTTCTGCTCTACCAGGACCAGAAACACAGGCCTCCCCCACTTTCGCCCGTCATCTATTTGTGGGGTGTACAGGATCTTCCACCTGCAAGGCAGAGGCTTAACCCCTGAGCCACCTCTCCAGCCCCAGATATATGTTTTAAAATCTTATAAATTTTGGAAGCACAAAGGTTGATAACAGAATATATGTATACATATATATTATATATATATATAATATTCAAGGAAATAAGTTTTGCTGCCTCATGTATCATCAGTCATACACTTATAAAACTGCAGTGTACAATACTGAGTTGGAATTAATGTAAAAATGTAATTTTAATCTCGATAGAATAATTCATAATTTTCATTTAAATTAATTGAATTTTCAGCAGGAATCAAGTATACAATAATCTAGTAGAAAAGCAACTAATTTACAAGGAGATTTTTAAGATTTGTAGTAATTCACATTCTTATATACAAAGTATATCTCACAGTTAACATGTCATTAATGATTACAGAGGTTTCCAAAATAGCTTTGCAGTTAAAGGTATGTGTGTAAATATAGAGATATAAATTCAATCCCAGGAGCCCACATTGTATGAAGAGATAACCAGCTTTTAAAATTGTCCACTGGATGTGCTGGAGAGGTGGCTCAGGGGTTAATCCTCTGCCTTGCAGGTGGAAGGTCCTGAGTTCAGATCCTAGATCCCAAGTATAGACGCTGGGCAGAAGCGGGGGGCAGCCACACATGCACAATTGAATAAAAATGAATAAAATATTTAAAAAAGTTATCCACTGGCTTCCACATGGTTGCTGTGATTTATGTGACCCCCTCTATCTTCCCTCACTTTATCTCTGTCTTTCTTCAGTATGTATGTCTCTCTGTGTCTCACTCTTTCTCTCTCTGACTCTCTCTCTCTCTCCTTCTTTCACAAATATATGAAATTAAGACAAAGAAAATCAAGTGGACAAACAACAAACATATTTAAGGATCACTCTTCAGAAACAATTGCATTCCTCTTTCTGTAAACTAGAATGAGAACCTGTGAAAGGGAGGATATAGACCACAAGGGGAGTGTAGGGTGTGAAGATTTAGTACTAAAGATACTATATTAAACTATCTTTTAAACAACTGCTATTATACCCATATTTTGCAGACATGCTCAGAACTCATCCTAAGGTGCTTATTGTAGAAAAGTACAACTGGCCAAAGTGCAGAAACAAGTGACAGTGGACTGTTGGATCCTAAAAGGACATTTAAATCATCACCATCTCTATTCCAAGACTCAAGGAACATCATAGAAGAGTGACCAGTAATACTATAAGAATCTGAAGTGGGTTAGTGATATGTACAGACACTGTCTTCTAGCCATGACAAGTGCTACATCCATGATTTCATTGAAGTTACATATATTTCCTTTAGACTTGTGTGAAATTATCTCATCACCATTTCATCAAGGATGTGAGAAGATCTCAAGAGGCCCCACACCTCTCTGAGAGACTGATGAGATCTTTTATGATGAAAAGTAAACGGAATACACTTTTCTCAAGTATATATATCCCCTGATATATGACACATCCTCCTCCAAGTATTCAGGCACATGTCATCAAAAGAAAACCAGATGGAACTCGGGGACCACATATGTGAAAAAATGTGGAGAAAGGAAGGAATCTGCAGGGGAGGAGGGGGTTGCAATGGAAAGAGGAGGGGTGGGGGATGAGGGATTAAAGTTTATAAATATCATAAACTCACTCCATTCATGTAGAAAACATTGAAATAATAAAAATAAAAATAAAATTAAAGATCATAGAATGCAGTGATAAAACTCAAGTTTGTGAATTTTATCTTACATGGAAGCATCAGTTTTGCAGGAATTCGATAACATGGGCATTTTCAAATATGTTGGATCACTGTACATAATAATTACTATTTAATTTTCAAATGTTATATATATATATAAATATATATATATACTATGAATTCACAATCTTTTTTAAGAAAAAAAAGACGATGATAAAAACACCTTTAGAAACTATTACATTTGCTTGTTTTTCCTACTTTTGTGAAATAATATTCGTATACCTTAAAAAGAGAAAGGGGAAATAATTTAGCTTAAGTTCCTAGAAGGAAGATATAGTGAATTATGGAAGGCATCTCATAAAAGAAGACACGAATGGAGGTAGAAGCAGGGGACTGATTCATATCACTGCAAACAGCAGAAGATAGACAGAAAAAGATCTAACTAGTGAAAGGTAGGCATTTCTCAAGGACCACCCTGTGTGATGTACCTTCTTACAGCAAGATTCTACCTCTAAAAGATGCTACAACCTTCGCAGACATTAACATCGTGTAGAGATTCAAACATGTAGCCTGTAGAAAACAATCACCTTCAAAGCATGCCAGAGCAAAGAAGAGGTTGTTCATTTTATTGTGCTTCAGGATGACTGAAACATGATCCTTCAATTGTCACGTAACAGAAGACAATTTCTCCCCATTTAAGTCAATTGTTATATCAGTGCACACTGGAAAAGAAATGAGATTATTTATATGAGTCTGGGTTAAGAATACCAGATTCCACTTGCTTTTGCTTGAATCTTATGTTGCCAGGCCTGTTAAATGCGAATGAAAAATAAACCTTTATTGGTGAGTCACAATATGAATACGTGATTATGTGAAATATATCTTATTCCCAATCTTTATTAAATTTAGTTATTTTTGAAAGGATTTGATTCTTAATTACTTCTCCTTTGGACACATGACATGTCCGTCATTGTGCAGGTCATGCAAAGTCCTATTATGATTACTTCGGCCCTAACTTGTGTGGGTAATACATTTTTAAAAAATGTATAGTGTAAATTGATTGGAAAAGATATATTGATAAAATTTAGTCATTAAAATAATAAAAGATACTTTGTATCTTAAATAATAAAGTTTACTTTAATTTTTTGACTGATTTTGCTGTATATCTAAACTATTCTAGATTATAACACAGGTAATTTGCACACGCTATCATTCTGACCTTTGGGCAAATCTCAGTAGGAGTTATGGTTCCTGTTTGCAAATATATCAATCAAAAGCATATTCTTCACAGATGTGATAAACTGTTCATGAACTTTGCTTAAAGCAAGTCCAAATTGAGAATCGAGGACATCCTTACCTGCAATGTATATATAATTGCCAATTTCTGTGTCAGTGTTTCCTGAAGACTTTCATGGTTGTACTTACCTTACAAATACCATATAGTGAATTCATCTTTTTTACTTTTGTGAATGAACTACTCTTTGGAAATTTATATAATTTTAGAAGAATTTAAGATACAATATTAAGAAATGTAACTGTTTGAATGATTTGAAATATTTACATATTTACATAGTTTGTAATTGCCAAATTATCTTGAAATTTTGAGTTACATTCCTTCTGTGGATATACAAGCTGTTTTTTTCTTCATTAACTCACAGGCACAAATCAAATATATTTTCATATTTATCATTTACATAGGCTCATGCTTTATAGTGATTTAGAATTGTTTATTTTTGTTGATATGTTTCTAAATAGTGCATGAAGTTTTATTTGCTTTCATGTTTTTTAATAAAATTCATAATACTGGTAAGGAAATTTATCTTCCTGTTTAGTATTACAATAAAACAGTAAATTCTATTGAAGCAAAATTTTCTGTGTTTTTTAGTTAAGTACCTCAAATTACCTAAAAATTATTATTTTATATAAAAATAAATATATGTGGATGAGTATTGAAAGCCACATGCATTTTCTTGGATATGCACATGCTTATATGTATAGGGGTGGTATGAGTAAATTTCTAAGTATTCAAAAATTACATGAATATAAAACTGGGGAAAATTCCATATTTAGGTCAGGTCCTAGATTAGGGATGCTTCTCTGAGAGTATATTTCCAAAAAAAGCAGACACCAGCAGGAAAGCTAAGTGAGCTTAATGAAGTAAAGTAAAAAGGTAGAGTCTGGTGAGATGAGATGTTCACACTGGGATAGAACAAAGAGCCACAAATCCTGAGTCTTTGACTGGTTGTCGTTTTGATTGATATGAACATAAAAGCTGCTTTTGCCTACGGTGGCCTGAGCCATTGGCAAGAAATGTGCACTCCGCCTCTACGGGGCAGCCGAGGAAGAGATAATTAACTACATTCAATTGTTGGCCTAGCTTTGTAGTTGGGCATTGCTCTTCCACGTGCTCCAAAAGTCATGGTGTGTGTTTGAAAAGGAAATAGCTAACTGCATTTATTACTGCTACTTTACCTTTTAGTGCTGGATCAGTGAAAACTTCCCAACTGTTGGTTCATCTTTAACCTTGTAGTTATTTAAGATCTCTTGCTACTGATTTGTTTATTTACTTGGTAAACAGAAGCAGTTTGTGGATGCTCTTTCATATCACTGAAATTGGATAATTTCCCCAATTTTCTAACACTGTGCCTCCTCCAATAATTATCTGTACTCAAAGTATTAGCAATCTGGATAAAACAACTTCACATTGATATAGTTACATACATATTTTAGTAATAAATGTTTCTTAAATGTTAAAATTGTGAGAAATTTGCATTAAAAATTACCACGAAAAAGCATAATTTCACATAATTTATGTTGGAATGGACAAAGAAGAAGCACTGTAGAGAATATTTACAGACTATCATAATGTAATGAATTTTTATAAAATATGATTTCAAATGGTAGAAATTCTTGGTGGTAGAAAATACATAAACATTACATGCATTTGAATATTTCAATATTTTCTTCTCAGGTACTCAATTTGATTTTTAATACTGTTTTCACCTAGTATAAAGTGTTTGTGAGCAGTTTAGAATTTTAAATATTCAGCACTCTACAATGTATAAAAAAACTCAGTTTTATATTCATAAACAGACTTCTTGTAGTTATCAGAAATAGCTCTGCAAACCATATTCCCTCATAAGGATATATTCTGTGAATACAGGTGCATCGATGGAATGAACGTCTGAGTTTATTAAGATATAAGGATATAAACTATTGCATTTTATTCTTCTTAATATCCTTTTATTAGAAAGAATGAACCAATATTATGTTTATTCAGTTAAGGAAACAGAGGCTTAATCTCTAAATGCTAAAAAAAATCACTTTGCTATGATTTTTGCCCTCTACAAAAGAAGCTGGATATGTTTATCAGCAGTTTCAAAAGGGCTTAGCAAGAAAAGTTTTATTTTATGGTATGAATACATAAATTGTTCATGTTTTGGTGGAAAAAAAAAGCATAAACAAGGTACTTGATAATCCTGCCATGTTTTCCCTTGATTTTTAACAATTAACAATGTATAACAAATATGCTTTGAATTATTTTCCCTGTAGGCATAGGAATAATGAGAAATTACTGGAAGATAAACTGAAAAAATAGGGTTTATGATTTTTTCATATTTACTTCTATATTTTTATCTTCAATTATGTCATTTTTCAGTACACATTTCATTTTTTAAAAAAATCTGTTTTGCATTCTTTTCTCACATAGATCATGTCTCAAAAATTATGTTTTAATATATTTGAAATGCATTCAAGGTAGAGAGAAATTTTATCAAATTACTGGAACAGCTGACTCAGATAAACTTTCAAATATTTTTTAAAAATCTGCACATTTAAATCATGTTGTCTGAAGGTCACATAATTTATGAACTTAATAGTGAGATAAATGTATACTTCTTTCTCCTGAATTAAAAATATTTTTTCATGTTATAAGAAACCTTTCCCTTCAGCTCAACATGTGTAAAATTAAAATTTTGTCTTCAGTAGAAGCTCTGGTACTCACAAATAGGGATTTCATGCAAAAAATCTACAAATCCAGTTCACAGAGCAGTCAAACACTCACATATTCTATAGATACAAATTATTAGACTCTATATTTATTTCTATGCTATGATAACTACACTAAAAATTGTCTTTCATATGTCAAAAGTGGAAAGCTTGAACATTACACAAATTTTGTCATACAATCTCAGTAATGGTTACCAGAATACTTGGCATGAATTCTTACTCCATGAAGAGAAAATGATGTGATATTTACAGAAAAAAAAAGAAAAAAAATGAAGGGCTTACAGTTTCATCACACACTAAGAAGAAAGCTGCTTAGTCTGTCTCTACCTTACTTGTAACATTATGGAAATATTCAGGAAAGGAGAAACAAACCCAAGCAATTTCCATGTGGAGACTGGGAAGTAAGTCTTCCAGTGAAATAAGACAGGACTATTTGGGAGAACAACCTCCTAACATGGGGTCTCCCATAGGAATTCTTTTCCTTGGGGCCTCCCTTATGGTTAAAAAAATTAAAAAAGATGAACATATATGAGGTTCTACATTTTACAAGATAAGAAACATACGTTCTTATATTAATGCTCAATGTATTTATATTTATGTTTTTTGTTTATTTCCTTTTTAAATACAGGGTCTTACTTCATAGGTCAGGTTGGCCTTGATTATAGAACAATTGTTCTTAGTCTCTTAAGTGCAAGGATTAAAGCTAAAAGCCACAATATTTGTGTACCAATTGATTTGTAATTCTACTGGTATTCTCTAACTCTGCCAATTACACAAAGCATAGGTATAAAGTTACTAAGTTAATTGTGTTTCTGCTCTTTATTTGGAGAAAATTGGTTTAAATGTTACTGATAAATTCATAAAGGCTTTCTATGAATGGAAATTTAAAGTTATTGAATGTATAATATTCTATTAACAGCTATGAAATTGAAGGAGTACTTTCAATGAATAATGTCCTTTAATACAGTGATTCCTTTCAATTCCTCTGTTCATAAGTGGCCCTTTGCAATAGTATGCCTAAGTATAAGAAATGCAGACAAAGATAAATCTCCACGTCGTGTTGGTCAAATGCTGATTTTGGATGTGTGTTGCCCAGTAATATCATTATTTTGGTATCACCCTGTGTTAAAAGGATTCCACAAGATTTGGGAAAGCTTCTGATACACTTTTGATTGGTAAATTTCTTTTCATGCTTCCTAGTTTTGAGAGTTTCAAGGGAAATATTGATCAATTTTTTATTGTCCTGTCTGCCAATTATTAATTTTCATCATTATCAATGTAATGTCTACTTGTAAAATATCACTTCCACATTTAATGTGCATGTTCTTGAAAAGTTCAGCAGGATTATTAAATTAATATATTATCTTATTTTGGGGTTTATCTGTATCTGCGTTTGTGTTTGTGTATGTGTGTTATGTGTGTGTGTTTGTGTGTGATTTATAGACAGCATCATGCTATACCCAAATTAAGCAACATTTCATCTGGAAATATATTTTATTAAACACCTAAGTCATTGCGCCATTTATAGCAGTGTTAAAACACTTATTTTAAATATTAAGTTCTAAAAGATTTTACTAAATAAAAGAAACAAATATAGGATATTTAGAATACAGATATCTGAGATTAATATTCATTAGTTTTTCAATTTTTGGCCTGCTGATTTTACCAAAAGCAAATAGAGCCAAAATTAACAAAGTGATAAATGAAATTATAGTATTTTACATTTTATTAATTTTTAAGAGGAGAGGAGAAAATATAGAGAGCAAAAATATGAGGTTGCTCAGAGTATAACCTTTGGAGTTCAGGTCTGTCCTCATAACAAAAGGATTTACAGGGATCAAAATCAATCACTAGGTTTGGGCAGTTGGAGTTTACCAAATGAGTTATGTCACCATCCTCTTTTTATTTTAAATTGAATGTTTTACTTAGTATGGAAATAGTGTGATTCTATTGACACTATCTCCAAATGTGTGATTATATTTACACTATTTCCAAATCATTTTCAAATAAATGCAACTTATTCAAACACCTTAGAATAAAATAATGTCATGGTAATGTCATGGATAGTGAAAGAAATTTGCAAAATAATTTTAGGTAATCTATAATCTAGATTACAATAAATTGCATTTAAATTAAAATAAGAAAAGGCAACTACATAAAAGTAAAGTTTTACAGATGTGGCAGATACATAGAATAAAAGTGTGAAATTTGTTTTTAATAGAACGTAAGCCAGAATAAGAGTTCAAAAGTTAATATCATGATAAAAGGAAAATATATACACAACCATATGTGAAAAGAATAAATTAAATAGAAAATATTTATATGTACATGACAACTAAATGAGTAAGATTAAGAAGATAAACACGTCTCAGTTGTTTAGGAGCAGATGTTGACTTTTGGGATAAGAAGCAAAAATAAGGATATATTTTTCTCAGGGAAGATAATTTCAAAACTGTCCCATAATAATGGATTAGATTCAATGAACATGATGCAGACACAATCTATCAGAAACATAGTATAAGTGGTACTAAGCTTTACTAAAAGATTAATACTGGAAGATTTGTTTATTTGATTAGATGCTTTAAAAGCAATAGGAATGTGTAAATAATAAAGCTATATTTAATAAATTGAAAGTAAAGCTCTACGAATTACAATAAAAGTAGAAAATGAATATCGTGAACAATGACCACTTTAATTATGATCACAAGAAACAAAAAGTATCTTGTTCACTATTTTAAAGCAGACTGAGAAGAAGCAAAACCTGAGGCCAGACTGTTTAACTCAGTCACATGATCTCTGAGCAGGTACCTTTACCATTCTTCAAAAGCTCCTTGGCTCAAGAAAAGGAGTTAACAAAGATATAAATTTTGGAAACTATATAGCATACATATTATGAGACTGGGTTAACTTTACTAATGAGAAAGTCAACTTTATATCTGAGAATTTCACAATGAAAAATTTGAAGAACTATAAGAAGGCTAATAAAAATTACAGTATAATTATAATAATCCATAGTTTTAAGAAATGCAATGAACTGTACAACTAGACATATGATATCAAAATTTGGTTAAAGAACATGAAACTAATTTAAAAAAATATGACATGAGACTGCAAGAATGTTCTAAAATCAAAAAGATGAAAAATATCTAAAATATTCAATTACACAAAGAACCTTATGACAATATTGTTGGAATTTTGATTCCCTGACAGAAAATATTCTTGGAGGTTTAAGGATGTTGGCTCCCAGTCATATCAGAAGGAGTCTGAGATAAGAAGGAAATATCTCAAGTTATAGAAATGTAACTTTTGTTTAAAAGAGTTACACCTAGTAGAAACACAGAAAATCCCAAAGGACATGAGAAAAGTGTTTTAGTGTGAATATCGCTAAAGGAAATGAAGAGTGTAAAACATGAAAGTTCTCTGTTCTGCCTTCATAATCCCAGGCAGACTGTGTGAAAACCAGCCAGGTTCAAAGCGGTGCTATGAGAGATATAGGATGACAGAGTGCTGAGTGGGACCAAGGATGGAACAGAAAGCATTATTGTCAAGCCTTGAAACCAAATCAAGATTTGACTGGAATTCACTTTGTTGGATTTTAGAATGACTTTGGATCCGTTATTAGACTTCGCCAACTGACCGATGAGTTAGTAATTTTTTTATGTATTTAGAGGGTGGCGGGAAGATACCTTGTCTCTAATTTTAGGAGAAGAGTTAAGAGACATTGCCAAACTGGGAACCTGAGCCTGTACTTAAGGTGAGATTTCATCTGCACCAGGACATGATTTAAATGGTAAAGTTTTGTATATTGGGTTGGTGGCATTATTGGAAGAGTAAGATGGGGTAGATAAATTTGGAATGTGGAATGAGCATAAAAACATTACAAAATTTATTGTGGTATATATGGAACAAGACGAGTCGTGCTGAGTCATAATCCATTTATAAATCCCTTGGGTGATCGCAAAGTTGCTATTTCTTTCAATGTATCTAATGCATTATGGGAGAAACCTGTGAATTTAAGTAGATTCATTTATGATCTAAACTCAGTTTTCCTGTTAATAAAAAGGGCAATTATTTTGTATACATCCAAAAGATCAGAAAAAAATTTAAACAATGCGTAAGGAGAAGTACCTTATAGGAATTGAGATATTAACATTCCACAGCTTCATCCAAATATGTCTTCATTTACTGAGAAGTATTTTTATGTATTTCATACTTCAGTGGAACCTCAATAAAAATACAGTTCAATCGGTTTATTTTTATTTAACTTTTAAATTTTGGTGGTTTTTGTTTGTTTTTGGTGATGTGGGGTTTATCTCCTAGTTCTTTACTACTCAGAGACATCCCAAAACACTCAATTAACATGTTTGCGTCAGTTGGTGTGTGTGTGTGTGTGTGTGTGTGTGTGTGTGTGTATGTGTGTATTTGAAACCAGAAGCCAATGTCAGGTGTCTTCCATTATTGTTGACCCACTTATCCTTTGAGACACTGTTATTCAGTGAAACTGTAGCTCATTGGATGGCTGAACCAACGACCAATATGCCCCAGTTTTTGACCCCTCAGTATTAGATTTACAGATATGTATGAAAATGACCATCTGCTACATAAGTGCTAGGGATCTGAACATAGGTCCACATATGTACATGGTGTGAACTTCACCCACTAAGCTTTATCCAAACACTGACATCTTGATTGAAACCTTTCAAGATGAATAATTGATCTCTGAGAGTGCATTACCATTTCATTAAGCAACTTGTTAGAGTATTAGTGACCATCATTCTGTAAAATTCTTTTAATTTTTGTTTTCCAGTAATGTAACATATTATATTAGAAGTCAATAAAGAAGACATGAAACACACAAAGAAGGACATTGAAACTAACCTCGATGGTATTAGATAGTCTTTTTAGTTTAGGACTATGAAGGATATCAGTCTCTCTACCAAAACAGAGACAGACTTCTGAGGCGCAGAGAGTTAGAATTTTTTATGGGGCTTGAGACAGGAAGAGGAGCTAAGTGGAAAGTTCCCCTACACAAATAGATGCTTGGGATGGGGACAGTTCCCTGGACTAAGGACTGCTTGTGTCAGAAGGGGGAAGGGACTGCTTGAGTCAGAAGGGGGAAGGGACTGCTTGTACTGGCTGATGTTCCCCCTACATTTTACAAATTCTACACTGAGCAGGGAACCATGCGGGGTTGAAGGGCTGCTTGCTTGGGCTGACTTGGGGCTTTGCAAAGAGTCAGAAACAGGTGGCTCAAAAGTTTGTCTGGAAGCTTTGCCTTTAACCCTTTAAAGCAGAATGGGATGTATTTCTTTTCTCTTTCTGAATATTTCCATTTTTGATTTTCATTCTTAAATTTATTTTTATAAGGACACAAGTCTTTTGAAATTTCTCATGTGTTCTGTTTTAATCTTTTCCCCAGTATAGTTTTTATAAACTCCTTGATTCATACTTCAACATCCTCAGCATAGCATTATTTCTGTGACTTTTCAAGATCCTGAAGGACTTTGTGTCCTATCATTTTTTCCAGTTGCATCTTGGCCAATTTTTCACCTCTCACACCATTCTGGAAAAAGGTAAATGTGCTTGTCCTTCCCGTAATGCATCTTTTCTTGCATATGCCTGTAATATTTTCTCAACCTTTGCACAAAGACATTAACTACATAATAAAGATTACATGGTAAGAGGAATTTCATACCAATATGCCAAGAAATTATTTTTCCATATTTTGTCTGTCAGATTGACACCAATTTACTGTTTAACCTCAATACTATATAAAATAATGGTATTAAGTAAGAATTAGCATGATTTAAAGTAAAAAAAAATCCTGTCAACTGCTGCTGATGCATCTGTTGAATTGGACAAACAGAAAAGTCATTTTTTATTCTTCCACGAGTTTCATGGAAAACTAAATCAGCATTTGAAAATAATACCAAACCAGTAACTACTGTATCATACTCTACTGAAAGACATCCATCAAATTGGAAAAGCTTGTGGAGTTATATTAGAAGAACCAACACTAACCAGAAACTGATGTGGTTAAAATATCAGGCTCATATAATTATCATTTATAGCTGCTATGCTATTTATAAAGAAAAACAGAAACTTCCAGTAACATAATTTTTTAGTTATCATGAGTGAATATTATAATTTCAGCTAAATAAATTAGATATGTATAATTCTGACTTTAAGAGTATTATTTCCAGCTCAGAATTAAATTTCCAATTTGCCTTTTTATTGGAAAAGATGAAAGTAAAATGTTATTCAAATCTTCATCTTTTGTGGTTATGGTGAGCTATTTATGGTCTTATAGTTCCCAGGAGATAGTTATCTACATTAAAAAAATATGAGTATTGTAAATTGGTTAAAATTTTCTATTTATAGATATTTAGAAACATAGTATCCTATTTCTATAAAGGAAAAAATAAATACTGTCATAGTTAGGTACAGGTATCAAGTAGACTATTGAGGGTTTGAACTCTGGGCACGTTTGTGGAGAATTAGTGGTTCTGTTAAGCCCAGAGCAAACCTGCACGAGATTGTCTAGCTGATGGGGAAGGCCCAGCCTATGGTGGATGGGACTAGTCCCTGAATAGATGAATGAAATACTGAGAGCTGGTGGAGGAAGTTGGCATTCTTGTGTATACTTGGCCAGACGTGCTGGTCTGGCAAGTAAGGATCGTCCCTCTCTCAGCTGTTATGTAGAGATAGTGTGGCGGATTCCCTTGATCCTGGTGTTGGTGTGTGCTCTCCTATAAAGCTTGACAGACTGTAACCAGACTATTTTAAGAAAATGAGCAACTTATTCTCTTAAGCCTTTTGACGACCATTTATCAGCAACCATGCAGGTGAACTGTAACAAATACTATGAAAATTATACAGTTTTAATGATATTGTATTCATGGTTATAAATGTACGACTAAATAAGATGGAAGGCAATTTAAAGTAAATGCAAATTAACCAAACACCCAGTAAATATAGTTTCATACACATTTACTTCTCTTTATTTAATACTGGGATTCAATTTTGCCAAAACATTTTTATTATTTATAAATAATCTCTGAAACCATCATGAAATTTGGTTTTTTAAATTTGACACATTTCATTTATATATATATATCATAAAAAGCTTACTTTGTAGACCAGATGGCTACTCTAAAACTCAGTAAGTATCTGACACTGAATTCATGACAACCATACTGCATGAGCTTTTAGGTGCTGGAATTACAAGCTTCAGTTCCTTTCATCTTTCCTAGCTATAAACATGGACATGAAGCAAAGCAAGAAATATATATTTCTCTTTCTGAAAGCAAATGAATTAATGGGCTGCTTAGCCACTGTGAACTACAATCTACATTCAAAAGTTCTACTTACATCATAGTTATACTTAGATATTTAATTGGCAAAACATGTGGAGATTTTAGTAAATTAATTTAATCAAACCAAGACTTATATTACTTTGCTTCACTTTGTTAAGTAAATTATTGGAGTTCAGTGTTTTACTCTTAAATTTAACTAGAGTGTTAAAAGACAAGATTGGAAATCTTGGATTGGATTTCATTATGTAGAAATTTAAAAAATTTTTTTTATTATTTATTCAATTGTGCATGTGTATGTGAGTGTGTTCATGTGCAGGTATGTGTGCGTGTATGTGTGTGTAGAACCACGGACGAATTCGGGAACCGCCATGGACCGCCTCCTCCTTGTTTACTCTGCCCTGGGATTCACAGGCTCCGCCCTACCAGGACCAGAAACACAGGCCCCCTGGCTTCTGACCGGCATCTATACGTGGAATCTAGCATCCAAACTCAGGACCTTCCACCTGCAAGGCAGAGGCTTAACCCCTGAGCCACCTCTCCAGCCCCTCATTATGTAGAAATTTTAATAAAAAGTGAAATTAAAATAATGTTTCAGCATAAAGCCACTTGTAGTTAAATGTTTAAAGATTTCTTAAAGGTAGAATTATATAATGTGTAAAAATACTCAAGCATAGGAAGGAAAAATTGTGAGATAGCATCTGTCAACAAATTTTATAAGTGTTCTTATATATCCATGAGATGTTCTCACTTACTTTGTAGAGTTGAAATATTTCAAACACTGAGAGGTTCTGTTGAAACTTTGAAGTTCTAGTCATTTATATTCCTTGAAATTCTCAATTGACAACATACCATGTTTTAAAATATTCAACAACAGACATTTACATATAAACATCTATTAAGCCATTGAATTATCATCACAAAATTGATTTGGGGATATCACATTTCTTAAATTTCTCTGACTTTTGTGACATGAACTGTTAGGTTCTGTATATCTCCCTGTCTTCGATATTGGAAACTAGAGAAACCCAGCTTTTGTCAGTGTATTTCCTGTAGGTAATGATCCTGGTTTTTGGCTAGCACCGTGGATCTGGCTTGCTCTCTGTCTTCTGTGTCTGCTTCTGTTGATTATTGTCTACTATTCTTTTAACTTAGTGACTGCGCTTGTTGATTTTAAATCCCTGCCTTTATTTAGCCTTCTAGAAACATTCAAATGCTTTGTTTTCATGCCTTCTTATTACAACTAATTGTAAGAAGAATCCTTTTCTATGTCTTCCTCATGTCCTTTTAACATATCTCCTAGTTCTCATATGAGAAACTGAAGTATCTCTTTCTTAACAAAAAATAAA
Organism: Typhlomys cinereus; assembly: GCA_023101885.1. Classification (NCBI taxonomy): domain Eukaryota; kingdom Metazoa; phylum Chordata; class Mammalia; order Rodentia; family Platacanthomyidae; genus Typhlomys; species Typhlomys cinereus. Next base: position 1,510,034 of record JALPQD010000154.1, read on the forward strand.
AATGTATTTCTTTATCCAATAATAGATATACAAGAAAGTTGCAAACCACACACCACATTTAGTTCATTAGAATGAACATGTTTTATTTTAAAAATCAAACACACACACACACACACACACACACACACACACAAGCACACACACACACACAAAAGAGGAAAAGGGAGAAGTTACTATTTTGTTTTTCAACTGAATTCATTGAAATAATGATCAGAATGCAGTGGAGCAAGCCATGTATTTTGCCAAAATCATTGAAGAGAAACATAAAAAAAGAACATTTAAAAATAGTGCTATATATATTCTTTCTTACTAATAATCCCTTATGAGAGCATAGTGAAGCGTTCTACATGCTAATGATGTGATGAACCGTTTTGCTGGACCAAGAGAATACGTTTGTGTATTTATGCTTATATTCATTAAATATGTATGTCATATGTGTTTAGATGCATAATGTATTCCAAATAAGCAAGAGTTATTTGGACCTTCAACTAACATTTTAAGTGTAGAAAGGGTTTTAAAAATCAAAAACCCTGAGATTAGATTCTCTAGTACATATGTTTTGCTTGTGAGTCTAACAAAATTTACAAGGTATGTTTTATCCTGGAAAATGGCTTAGGTGTCAAGAATGATATATACAGTAATTTGTAGAGTGGTGGACCAAGCATTGATGAGCTGACAGATGTTAGATGTGTGCTATCTTTTTAAAGATTCTGCATTGCATCTTATTAAATTCACATTTCTCCTTTCACAGGATATATGTCTGTAATCACAGGAATGAAAAATCAAATTGATGTAATGAGAAGCTAAAGTCTATATACCCTGAGGGTGTCATTGCAGAGATGGAGTAATTTTGATTTAAAAATATGTTTCAGTGAATTCTGAGTCTATAATCAGTAGTACCATAGTGACAATAGTTGGTGGTAGGATATGTAAATTAGAACCGAGTGTATACTGGCTGCCATGCTTTAAGTTACAAATACGGGTATATTATTACTGTTAGAATTCTGTGAGTATGACAGGATGTTGGAGGTATTCATAGCCTATTCAATGTGTTAAACAATAATAACATGCCTATGTTACCAGCTAGTGTTCCTTTTACTTGGACCCCATGCACTTCAAGCACAGAATGAACACCAGCTACTGATTACATTAAGTGAAATGAATTTTAATACCCATTCTCCAGATTATCATGAACTTCAACTCTTAAACCTTCACAGATGCTTGCTCTTTGGAAAATGATTTTATAACTCACATGGAAGAGAGTGGGAGCATTTCATTTGTGCATTAATTTCTTCAGATTTACACATCTACCAGGTTTACAAGTCAGAGAGGTCTTTGACCCTAGTCCTGAACTCCCTTGGAATGTAAATACATACCTTTAGAGATAGTAAATCCTATCAGCTATTCATACCATGTGGAAACACAATTAATGATTCAATTTTTAAAACAAGCCACAAATAATAGCAAAATTTTCTCATAAAGCCATAGAAAAAATGAGTATATTAATGATATAGTTGTAGGTTATAAGCATTTTCTCTCAATTAAGAGTTTTCTTAGTATTTCTGATTAATGGATATTATCACATTATGTTGATAATGCAGATTAATTCATCTAATTTTTATGTCATTTGTGTTGCTCTTAATTAGTAGTATTTTCAAGTAATTCATGAAAAGTCTGAATAATATTTATCATAAATTTTCATTTTAGGTAACTTGAAAGTTAAGAATGATAGCATTCACTCAGTGGGAGGTTTGGCATCACACAAAAAGATGCTCCAGCAGATGGGAGGGAGAAAGGGGGAGGCATTTGGAGAAGGGGAGGAACAGAGGAGGGTGAAAGGAAGCGGGGGGAGTGCAAAGGTTATGACTCAATAGGGGTACCTATTGAGGTTGTATGATTAGGAAAATAATAAAATATGAGAGAAAAAAAAAACTCTACTACTAAGCTATATTCCAAATCTACTTGGAAGTTACTTGGATTTCACTTAGAACTTGTGTTTGTTTTGTTCATTGCATATCTTCTAGTGGTAAAACAATGCCTGGAAAACAGTTGGAATATAATATCACACAATACACAGTATCCACTTTCTTCTCCTCTTCCCCCTCCCAAAAATGAATGAGAGCATATACCTGTAAAACTGTAATTTGAGAGACTGAATCAAGAGAACAGCATGGCTTAAAGTGCAACACTAATCTAAGCTGCACAGTGCATCTCAGGTCAGCTGGAGCTGCAGTGTGAAATCTTGTTTCAAAACATTGAAAGAAGTATAAATTTCCAGTATTGGAAATATAAAATCATAGATTATGTTTTTAAGGTTAATTCATAAAATGGACACATAAACCAATAAGATAATATTATGTAAGTGTGATAATTTGTACTTAAGAAATATGTTAGAGTATTTTAGCATTAGCTTATAATGGGTTTTGCATTTTGAATACAACATTTTAACATATAAGTTTTTCATCAAAATCATTTTTAAATACATATTGTTAGTTATGTAATTTTTAAAAAGTTATATCTTCCTTCTCTTAAGGTTCTGTTAAAACATATGCATTCCCCCTTAATTATATTGCTTACAAATTATACATTAGAAACAAATACAAAAAGTTCATAATTCAAACATAACAAAACTTTACATTTCTTTATTAGTTCTTTTTTTACTTCAATAACAACCAAATGTTTTTTTCTCATTTTAAATGCAAATATATATTCAACTCATACTATAACTAGTAATTTGAGTTATGAAATAGTGCACAATATAATTTCAATAAAGTAAAATTCAATTTTTAATTATATTCATGGACAAAATAGATATTACTGTTTTTTAAATAAGATAATCAAAGAGAAAGTATATCTATATTAAGGCTATGAGCCAAGGGTAAATAGTTCCCTGAACTTTAGGAACAAAGAATTCTGTGTCTTAGATGGCATTGCATCATATTTCACATACATGAAACATATATCAAAGTGAGATGTATAGTATCCATCTTCCCCTGGTAAACAGAGAATCAGCCAAAAACTCAGGGAGAAAGCAGAAATTCAAGTCTGACTCTTTCTCTTTATTTATGTAGTAATGTATCATGTTAATACCTGCTATGAAATTTATGAGGAAAGCATACTGAGGAAGGCACAGGCAAAGAAAGGAATAGAATGGAAGAAGGAAAATATAGTTACATAGAATATTATTATCTCTTTCTTGAAATGTCCTTGACAATATGTTTGTATACATATTATTTATATGGAGAAGATAGATATATATATACATATAGTCATGGATAAAGTGTCTATGAATATTTATATGTACTCAGATGTAATCCATATATATGTATCAAAATACATTATCATTAGTAATAACATCAAAATAACAGTGAGTTATACATGATTATAATAGTATATAAAATACATAAAAATAGGTCAGATTTGTTGTAGTTAGGCATAGGTACTTGACAATTAGGATTTGAGCTCTGGGCATATTTGTAGAGAATTAGTTGTTGAGTTAAGCCCAGAATAAACTTTCAGGATACTTTTTAGCTGATGAGAAAGGCCCATCACCTGGTCTTACACCCTGGAATAAAATACAGAAGCTGGCTAAGAAAGTTGTCATCCTTGTGTCCACTTGACCAGACATGCTCGTCTGTTAAGTAAGGATCATCCCTCTCTCAGCTCTTATGTAAAGATAGTGTGGCAAGTTCCTCAGCCCTGGTGTTGCTGTGAGCTCTCCTGTGAAGCTGGACTGAGAACTGTAACTGGACAATCGTAAGAGAAAATTAATTCCTTGTTCCCTTAAGCTATTTGATGGTAATTTATTAGCGACCATGCAGGCTAACTGCAACACTTCAGGCTAAAGGAGACAAAAGAATACAATTCAATTGAGAAATTAGACCAAGGTCATGAATGGTCTGTAAGTAGTGAGACATCTGATGCAGCTCACTCTCATTTCCCTTCCTATTCACTTAGGACTGGACCGGTTTGATCTCCCCAATTAGGGACAGGTTAGGGGCTGGCAGTTACATAGAAACCAACTGGCAACTAGGAGAATGACTACCTTGTCCTATTCCTATTCTTCTCTCTACCTTCAAGCCTCTTCTTACATTAAAACCTTCTTTAAAACAACCTTTGACCTTTGGTTAGGAGGTGACATTGACACCCAGTCAGGATGCAGCCAAGGGCAGTGCAGTAACAGCAAAACTAAAAACAACAATCAGCCATAATTCAGGACAAAATACCCTTCAATCTTCACCTGGAACCAGATCAGCCAAATCTCTCCCCATCCTAAAGCTCAGGAAATCTTGCAGAAGAGGGGCAGCAAGACTGCAAGAGCATAAAGATGGGGAGGACCACAGATAGATAACATACCCACTCAAGTCTGAACTGCAGGATACTACTGCAACGTGATTTGACCTTGCTTGATCTGAACAATGGCTGACATGTCAACAAGTCCCCATAGACTAGCATGGATCTCATGGGAGAAGGCTTCAGGAAATAGAATCTTTAAAGGCAAGGGGTTAGACAGATAAAGTTTCCCATAAATGGGAAGCCCAAGAAGGGTCCCCTAGGTATTCTCCTAGTTGCCAATTGGTTTCTATGTAACTGCCAGCCCCTAACCTGTCCCTGATTGGGGAGATCAAACCAGTCCAGTCCTAAGTGAACAGGAAGGGAAATGAGAGTGAGCTGCATCAGATGTCTCACTACTTACAATCCATTCATGACCTTGGTCTAATTTCTCTATTCACTACCCCTAATAGTGTAGATGACTCTGAGAGAAATTCAGTGCCCATATAAGAGGATGTTCTGGAGAGTGGGAAGGAGCAGGTAGGAAAAACCAAGAGAGGAGAGGTAGGGAGGAAAGGGAGGAAAGAGAAAGTGTTGAGGGAAAGTGGGAAGGAGGGACAGCATAAGGAGGGAAAAGGCAAGGAGGGGAGTGAGGGTACCTACCCACTGAGCTTGTATAACTAGGTTAAAAAAATCAGCTTCTTTACATATGCCTACACATTTATTAGTTATTGAATTCTTAATTATAACCGAAATCTTCATTGTACAATGATATTTGTTTCCCTTGATGCCTGTACTCAAATACTTGCATATGAAAACATATGGAACACTACACATAGCAATATTTAGGAAAGGTAGAGAGAGACTGAGAAAGAGTGAGAAGAAATATCCAGAGAGAAAAATAAAGAGAGAGAAAGAGAGAGAGAGGATGAACATGGACATAATAACCACTCTGATCATGCTTCACTGAATCTCCTTCAGCAGAGCTGTTTGCCTCACACACAGCATGGGGCTTTTGTTCACTTGGAGTTCTTCCTCTCTGACAGGAGGACTACAACTGTGTGGGTGGTTGGGCAGCCTCACTTCTCATCAGCAGGGAGCTGTGCTACAAGGCTCCCCGCTGTGCTCTAGCAGGTCCTCAGTACTTGCCATTAAGCTCCCAGCTTGCATAGTCTCCCTTTTCAATAACCATAGCTATGCATTGATACAAACTCTTTTCTTATATCTAAGTCAGCCCAACTCTTTCAAGGGCATCTTTGATTTGACACAGCAGAGAAGAACACAGGTGAAATTCTACACATATGTACATTAACACAGAAGTTAATGCAAAACACATATGAATATAAAGTAGCAAGTGTAAGTTTGAAATTCTAAGAAGTGCTAGGAAGTGAATGAAATGAAAGCAAGATAATTTTGGTCTATCATCTTATCCCTATCAATAATAATTCCTTAATTTGTCTTTTTGCTTCCTTTTTTTTCATTTTCTACTTGTTTTCCTTGAAACATTTTGAAGGAATTGCAACAGAATAGGTAAAGGAGAACTCTGGACAACTTAATTCAATATCTTACTGCCTTAACTGGTCTGTGAGTCTGCAAGTATTAAAAATTAGTCTGGGGTAGCTAGAGAATAAGCTCAGTAGAGATTGCCTTTGCCTCGAAAGCAAACAGATCTTGGTTCAGATCCTAGGTAAAAACACTGGGTGGAAATGATAGTTACCTGTACTTCCAGCCCTGGAAGGCAGAGCCTAGGGAACATCAAACCAAACAATAAGGAGGTAGAACAATCCAGGATGATGTCCACTGTCACCCTTGGACCTCCAAAGCATACGCTCAAGTGCACTCTTCTAAACCACCTCACCCACACAATGATACTTGTCCATAACTCTGTTTCTGAACAAAGTGCACCAAATTAAGACTCCATGTATTCTATAATTGAACAACCTCTATTTGAATTAGCTTAATTGTTGATTCATCTTGCACAAGTTTTTTGACCCTTTATTTCCTCAAATTTTCAACTACAAAATGAGAATACTACTAATTATAAGAAGGAAACCCTGCAAGATAAAGAATTAATTAAAGGTGTGAGAAGTAATAAAGACCTTTCCTTGCAAACCACGGGAACTGATTTTGGATCCCTAGATTCCACATGAAAATACTAGTGGGATATGGAGGTGGCCTGTAAGTCAGGCCCTGGAAGGCAGAGTATGGGACATACCATAGTAAACTCTAAGGTAGGAAAACAATCCAGGAGATTCCCAGTGTCATCCATGGGCCTTCACAGACACACACACACACACACACACACACACACACATGCACACTCAACAGCACTGTTGTAAATGCAACCACACACAGTACACTCAGTACACACACAGACACACACACACACTTCATATCACATGCATGAAAAGAAAAGGCTGAATGAATAATCACTATGAAATTTCAACTTAAAATTTTGACTTGTGCTAAGTGGTCAGTGAATGGAGAACATAAAACTCATTGTATTTATTTCCTCCACTTAGGTTACTATTATATATGTCCTACATTCTCAACACTTTTTGCCACTTATTTTCCACATTAATAGATTGGCATACTACCTTGCCATATAACAGATGAACATTTGTTAATATTACTATTAATCTATTTTAGATATAAAAATATTTCTTAATTAATTTGAAGGTCATTTAACAGCATATACTTATCTTGAAATCTCATCTGTCAGACATTAGGGGCAGAGATATAATAGCATATTGTCCCTCTCCTGGTCTGTGGAGGTCCTAATCTTTCAGGAAATTTGAACAGGGCATATTTGGATTGTGGTTTTATTACAGGAAATATTCCAAGACTGGCAACTGTGAAGAGAGAAGTCTGGCAGGGATAAAATTAAGAAAATTGAAAGTATATTTAAGCAGTTCATTTAACTGCTTATGAGAGGTATTCACAAATAAGATATATCCCACAACATGAGTGTGAGTTTCAAAGAATAACCTGAAATTCATGTAGTCGTACAACAGTCTGTAGAGGATTTTGATGGGATTGAAAGTTACAGTCTTCGAGGTATGACTAGGGAATCTGAGTGAAAGGACTGGGTGATTTGGGAAGGGTTTGTGACAACATTATAGTTGATAAAGTAGAAGTCTGAACCTTGGGGATGATGGCAGATAGAATATCTTTACTGCAAAGTTCAAAGTTTGTTCAGAGATTCTCAGAAAATATCAGAGGAAAGAAGTGAGGTTCTACTCTCTCTATATATAATTTTATTTTCAAAGAGGCCCTAAAGGACATCCAAAATATTACAGGCTGTTAATATTGCTCTTGGTTTCCTACCAGCACTTGATGATAAGATCTTATTGTGAAAGATATTATCATATACCACTTCCACATGGGACAACACCACTACCATAGCAACAACAGCAACCACAAAGCCAGACCTGAAGTTGAAGGTTCCTCTGTACTGGTTAGCTTTCATAATAGAAGATGCTATGAAGGCAGCTGGGGAGTAAAAGCAATCAGCAGTCTAGCCCTACTTCAACTGCTTCCCAACCACGACTCCTGTGAGCTACACCTAAAACCACAGTGCGTAGCAAGATGTACTCATAAATTTAATAGTGGCATGACTAATATGGGAGTAACCAGGCATAGATACACAGGATGGAATTCATGCCTGCAACTGTAGTCATTCTAAGAGTCCCCAAATAGAAAAATGGAGAAGTTATAGGCCTTCAGAGGAGTTTACTACTGCTGTTTTGCTAGCAAGGCATAATATCTAATTGCCTTCTAAATACTTATGGTTAAAGACATTGGTTAACGTGGCTCTCAATCTCCTCAGAATTTTATTTTTTACAAGGTCCAAGGCTCTACAGCAGCCAATAACAGAACAGCACAAGAGCAACAGTGGAGAAATGTGGCAGCAAAACAACAGTGGACTCACACACCTAATCTACACTGGGAAAGGGACAGCAAGTCCTGTCCCCTTGCACTTCCTTTTATTCTGTGGACCACCACTGGAAAGCAAAGTCCTTTGTGGCCTGGAAACTTCCATGCTAATTAAACAAGCATCTGTGGGCCTATTCCAGTGCTTGCTGTTCTTCATAGCTGTGCCCCAAATCAGCATGTAACTGTCAAGTTGATACCTGAATCTAACTATTGCAGATGAAAATTAAAGTAGAATAGATGACTGTGGAACATGTGATTCAAGAAGTAACATCCAACTCTCAATCTTTCATAATCAAGGAATATCGTAAAAAAGATAAAAGAATAGAGAGAGCGAGAGAATATAAAGCTTACCATTAGCCTTAATCACACACCATCCTGCCATCATGATTAGATTAGTAGTTAATTAAGAATATCATGACTGCTATATAATGTGGAGGACAAGTGAATATTGAATACTTAGTCCTCATCATAGAGTGTATAATACCCTTGAAGACACAGGAACCTCTTTGGAAGAGGGAGCTATAAGACTGAACAAATGATTGCAAAGTACATCCTAAGGAATAAAGAAGAAAAGAAAGAAAGAGAGAAAGAGAAAAGGAAGAGAGAAGCAATGCCCAATGGTGAATCAGAAACAGGTGGTTCATGGAACTAAGCCTGCAGTGAACCTACATACTCAGTAGTCACCTATGGATAGAGCAGATATCCATGGAGTCCTACACAGCAGTGAAGTACAATGGACAGTCAACAGGTATCAGGTCAGAGTTCAATAATATGCAATTTTGAGCCAGTGGGTAACCTCATGGATTGCAAAAAAGATCATGGAGTCCTGACTGGACCCAGGCACAAGAATGCAAGAAAAGAACAAGAATGTGGAGGAATGTTTGAAGAAAGAAAGGGATAACAGAGAGGTGGAGATGAGGAAGGATAGACGGGAAAATAGAGATATGGAATGTATTCCATACATATATTAACTTGTCAAGGTATATATTCAATAAAGAAAAGTGGAAGCGCATCATACACTTTTTAGGTCTTAAGGTTGGTTCATTGTTGTTGTAAAAATAGTGTCTATGACAGGAATATTAACTCTATGCCAGCAACCTCCATAGCCAATATTGTTAATTGTGCTTAAATGGGTAGAGACTTCCATCAGATTCTGAGGTAAGTGGTTCCTTTTACTCCAAATTACCCATAATTTCCTTTAGTGTTTCTATAATGCCTCAGTAGCTAATTCTATATCAAATAATCCAATATTTTGGTATGATTGATGATATATTTTATAAAAATATAGACGTTTAATTCTAACTCCCCCAAACATATCTTCAAAAGGGGCAAGTCAGAGATTGATTCCTTAAGAGGTTCTTAGTTCCTCTAATAGGTCTTTTTGTTACATATGTATTCAGATTTTATGTGTTGATCAGGAGCTTTATTTTTGTAGCAGCAAATTCCCCAAATAAGCAGTGCATATTAGATTTTCTTGTAATATTTCACATGAAACTTTGAACTCTACCTTCATGAGCCAACTAATCATTCATTCCTCTTTTCTAGTCTCTTATAGGAAAACAATCTAGAAATCTATTTAGATGATTATCAAACTTACTGTTTCTTGTTTATTGCAGTAGGACTAAAATAATGTTTAATGGATTATAGACTACAAAATCTTCTTAGAGACATGAAAAGTGATAAATGTACATGTTTAGACAAATAGAAATAAATTCAACTCAAGTTTATCAAAAAGCTGGAAATAAAAGACAAAAGAAATAAGAGACTGAAACTATACTTTATTAAAATTGATAATTGAAAGGAAATAAATTATTTGCTATGGTATATAAAACAATTGAAGATAATTTTTAAGGAAACAACAGAAACATTACATTTTCCCTAAAATAATTTCAAGCTTTAGGTGGAAAAAAATGAAAGTAAAATATTTTCCTTAAGGTTTCCTTAAGGTTCCAGACTGACCCGGCCGATTCTAAGTTTCAGTGTCAAAACAAAAGCAAAAAGAATTCAAGTTCACCTTTTCATTTGTTTTAGTGTTTCTGCATTTTAGAATGACAATTAACTGGTAGAGATTTCCTTACAGTAAGAGAAAGATAATATTCACTAAATAATCTCTGTGAATAGTTTTTTTTACTTCTTTGGCTAGTTTCTCTACTATGATTAGATTTAAATTCATGATTGCATTCCTAAAATGTGAATACAGTAATAAGATCTATATGCAAATAATACCACAATATGTAATGAAGTGACTATGCATGCAAGGATTTGGGCTATAAAAATGCTTTTCCGGGGCTGGAGAGGTGACTCAGGGGTTAAGCCTCTGCCTTGCAGGCGGAAGGTCCTGAGTTCAGATCCTAGACCCCATTTACAGATGCCGGCCAGAAGCAGGGATGGCCTGCATTTCTGGTCCTGATAGGGCAGAGCCTGTGAATCCCAGGGCAGAGTAAATAAGGAGGAGGTAGAGGTAGTCCATGGTGGTTCCCGAATTCGCCTGTGGTTCTACACACACACACACACACACGCACACGCGCACAATTGAATAAGTAACAAATAAAAATTAAAAATGCTTTTCCTACAAATTACTTTTATAAAATGAAGCTAAATCAAATGGAATGACTGCCTCATGGTGAGCTGTGGAATAGGCAACAATGAACATCTGTGATAAGCGCTTTAGTCCAGTTTAAAGTCTACAAAGTCAACATAAAAAAGTAAAATGTACAGTTTTATGTCCACTTAAATGAAATTCCTATCTGCAGTGGATATAATATGGTTATTTTGGTAATTCAAGAATAAAACTTAATCATGCATGTAGCTGAATTACGTTCAAATGGGGTTCTCAAATGATCAAATAATAATCAATGATTCTAGATGAGTGTATGTAAAATAACTATAATACATTTAGGATGCACCTTAAATGCTTTTGTCCTCTTGTCAGTAGATTAAACTGTTCTACCTCTGTTTTATTAGAATCACACACTGCTTAGAGAGCACATAATGTTACAAACTAAAGGAATATGGCAAAGGACTGATTATCTTAAAGATCTGTGCCGATAATTTTGATTGGTTTGAGAACTGACATTGACAATGTATAGTTACACATTAATATATCAGATGACTGGCAGATTTTTTTTTATTCAATTGTGCATATGTACATGTGTGCTCGTGTGTGTATGTGTGTGTGTGTGTGTGTAGAACCACGGACGAATTCCGGAACCATCATGGACGCCTCCACCTCCTCCTTGTTACTCTGCCCGGGGATTCACAGGCTCCACCCTACCAGGACCAGAAACGCAGGCCGCCCCCACTTCCGCCTGGCGTCTATACGTGGGGTCTAGGATCCAAACTCAGGACCTTCTGCCTGCAAGGCAGAGGCTTAACCCCTGAGCCACCTCTCCAGCCCCCTGGCAGATGTTTTTAACAGAAATCTGAGGAACCAAACTCAGTTGCCTAAATTCAAATGAAATCATTTAAGTGATCTTGAGGTCCCTGCTAACTAATTAAAAAGAAAACATTTTCCCAATCTTACAGCATTACAAAGGAAGATGTAGAATAGCCTATTTAACTCCTTTACAGAATGAATTTTTATATAAGTTGTCTTTTTCATGATACCAAGTAGAGTTAAGTGTCCTGCATGGAGATTGTAATGTAGATATTGTCTCAGTTATCTGTAGTTTTATTTATTTGTTTGTTGTTGTTGCTCCTTATGAAAATATGAACATTGAACTGTACTCTCTAATTTAGCTTATGGAAGTTAATAAATCCGTCCTTCAAAAAAAAAAGATGAAGATCATCCTTTTAAAACAAGTAACTTTCAAAGCAGTGATTAGAATAATCTGACTCACAGAAACAATATTTTATTGACAACAAGGAGGTCTCACTGACACGTTATCCCCAGAACAGAAACTAGTTGAGTGCTTTCTTGAAAATTTTAGTTAATATGTGAAGTGAAGCATTATTAGTCCAGTGAATACAAAAATACCTCCAATAATTTTAACTGTTATTATTTCTCAGGTAAATCCCTTGCTTTGTGACATATAACTCTTTTGTGCAAAGGACTCTGCAATGATGGGAATGTTTATGTGGATAATAATAGCAGCAGTCTTTACCATGAACCTTGTGTCAACTCATAAGGATAACACTGGATTAATGAAGAGGATTTTGATTTCAGGTGAATAACTTGTTATCACTACAAGCTAATTACATTCTAGAAACGTGAACATGACTTTGTGAGTTATAAATCAAAGGAGAACCAGAGATTATATGACAGTTTTTCCTTAGGTACATCAAAGGTTTCATGCAGTCATTTCTCCATGATTTCCAAGTGGTTTCCTGCTATCAGAATGCATAAAACATGTATATCCAGAGGGATGTACTTAGATGCATATGTTCAGAAACCACCACTGTTTACAGTTATTTATTGATACAAGGACAGAGTACTTTGTGCTTACTCATAAAAGCAAAGTAAAAATAAGAACAGCTAAAAATTCTGAAGGTTATTGAATAATAAATCAGAAAAAATTATATACTTTGAAAGAAATCAGAGTTATCTATGTCAGCATTAATAACTTAAAAACATTGGCAAGATGATTTCTATAATATGACCATTTAAGTCATCAGTTTGACCTGTGGTAAAGCAGACAAGCTTGAGAGACTCACAATGGCTATTTGAAATGTAAATTGAAGACAGACTGCATCTGATTTCCCAGAAACATTTGGATTGCTAAATCAAATGAACATATCTAGTGATAATTCATATGTGACTATTGATCTGGAAACAGCTTCTTCCATTTTGCATCCATTAGTTGTAATCAGAGTAATAACTTTCCACTTGAATGGCCAATCAAACACTTGCTCTACAATATCTTTAGGTATATTAAGTCTGTAGACTTACACTAATGCCAAATCAGTTGAGCATGGTGTCTTCTTTATCTTGATCAACACAAATTTCTACAGTGTATATCGCATATTAGGAAGAAGAAGAAACTTGCTTATGAGGAATATTAAGAGCAGATTCCACAAAATTTCGTAGACCAGTCATATTAACCAAAATATTTCTTTGTACTTTTCAAGCAATGTGCATTTAATTTGAGCATACTACTTTAGATAAAATACAAACATTTCCACATTATTGTGGGTCAAAGATAAAGGACTCTTCTTAGCTATCTATACCTAGACCCCCATGTGCAAGTAGAACTTAAAATGTTTGAGATCTCTGTATAGGTACTATTGGTACCTAATATTTAAAATATTATCAATGTACTTTATTTCCCTTGGTTCACAGTTCTAGAATATCAGTAGCTCATGGCTAGTACCAAGTTTCCCCCTTTCCATGTTCTTATGTGAAGCTATTTGAAATCTCATTTAGTAAGCTGAGTAATAGCATGTGACTTTGGTTAATACCTGTGGATACTGTTCTGACTCCTCCATTTAGTAAAGACCGCTAAGGCAGTTCTTAATAATGGTTATATGGAAACTCTCTTGATGACTGATTTATAGAACAGTAGAAAAATATGGTCATTGTCTGAAATAGACATCATAGTTCATTGATATGTGAGCTTGTAGCAAATAGCTTGACATGTCAGAGACTGTCAAAGAAAATGCTTGGAAAAGTATAGGATAGATTTGTGAAGAACTGTCTAAATAGCAAGTTTTACTGAGATGAGGATAAAATGTGATGATACTTATGTTATCTGCTTAAGCCCATCAAAGGAGAGATTAATAAGTCAAGTCTATAATGCCTTCCTTATTCTGTGAGTTTCAGTAATTTAGTTTCCTAAACCATTTTTACCATGGTCCAATACTCCCAGGAATTAAGTAGTGACAGGAATATAAATTGAACATGAGCAAAGAAACATGAGTCTCTATTCACTAAGATAGATGTAACTGATGCCACAGCTAACTCTCCTGTCTGCTAACTGTGAGAATAAACGCAAAGGCAGAGTACCCCAAGGCTATCAGCCAGATACATGGAGGCAACTGATAGATGATAGTAACTTTCATCATGGATTCTTCCTTCTAACTGTACAAGAAGAGTTATTCTCGCTAAAATAGATTTGTTCTGCAGAAAAAGGACTCATCTTCTTTCTCACAATGCTTCTGTCAAAATAACTATCTGTGGAGATATGCAGTGACCTATCTCCTACTCCTGCTGTGATGGTTCTGACCATATAATTCATTTTACATCAAGCAGACTTTGTCAATACTCTTGAAATCCATTTTTCCCATGTTCTTCATCAACCTACAGGAAATCTTCTAATAGTATTTTGAAATAGCTATTTGAAAAGTCAGTTAATGTGAAGACTTCAAATCAATAGCTCAGAAAACTAGAACAATGTTGCCTAAAATTTCATGTATGCTCCAAATCTGAACAATATGTAAAGTGCTGGCTATTGTAGGCAGGATGCACAGTTCTGCAAGTGAAGAAGAGGAAGTTGACAAGCTCTTCCTACTATTATTCTGTGTAATCTACTGGAGAAAAAATGCTGGCTTATTTCTGAAATACTGGGTTCTGGTGATATAACATTATTATTTCCAAAGCAAATAATTATTAATCAAGTAAATAAACAAAAATATTCTCTTCACCTTGAAATTGAGGCTGAACTATCGGGAGAACTTGCACTGCCCTTGATGGTATATCATCCAGCTAAGAAATGAGTTGATCATGACAACTGAAGTAGAATTTGAATTAATTATTAACTAGATATCATGAAACAAATGTAAGAAGAAGTATGTCAGGCATTGAATAAATTTTTCTTTGTCTTTTATTTATTTTTTTAAATTCAATTGTGTGTGTGTGTGTGTGTGTGTGTGTGTGTGTGTGTGTGTGTGTACAACCACAGGCAAATTTGGGAACCACCATGGACTGCCTCCACCTCCTCCTTGTTTACTCTGCTCTGGGATTCACAGGCTCCGCCCTACCAGGACCAGAAATGCAGGCTGCCCCTGCTCCTGCCTGGTGTCTATACGTGGGGTCTAGGATCCAAACTCAGGACCTTCTGCCTGCAAGGCAGACGCTTAACCCCTGAGCCACCTCTCCAGCCCCTGAATAAATTTTTTTAATACTTCTACATCATGTTATAAAAGTTGCTGCAAACACCAAGGTTATCAAGTTAGATAAAATATGATTATGCTTCTAGGCTTATATTTGGGCTATTCTAAAATACAGTGAATCACTGCATGGTGAGACTTGCAAAGGACAAAGTTAAAGAACTAAAAGTAGTTTGCAGTCTCAAATATTAGCTATAATTATGAGACCAGCTGTAGAAACAAAAATTCTGATACATAGCATTGGTTCTTTCATATTTTTAGCTAATGCCTACTTATGCACAACTATGTATAATAATTTGCTCCTTACATTACTATCCTAGAAAAATGAAACATATTTATAATATTCATTTCATATTTGAACTTCTAAGTAATCAATAGAATGATGAACCTTAGGTTTAAAACTGTAAACCATCAGTTGGGGAAGAGATTGATTGTCCTCTTTCAGGAAAGAGATGACTTGTATGTGCTTACAGGTAGGATGTTTCCATCAGATCTTCAGTATGCAAGACTCAAACATTGTCTTCATTTAGAAAGCTGGAGAGATAGCTCAAGAGTTAAGCTTCTTTCTTGAAATCAGAGGGATCTGAGTTTGGATCCTGGATCCTACATAGAAATACAAAGCAGAAATGGAGGTAACCTGCACTTCTGACCCTAGGAGACAGAGCTGGGGAAATTCCAGAGCAAAACAAAAAGGAAGTAGAACAATCCACGATGATAAGGGAAATCTCCCTTGGGCCTGGACTGGTACACATAGTGCCCTCTGATGCACAAGTACAGACAGACAGACACACATACACACACACATACTACACACACATACATATAAATCAATCAATGAATCACTAAAATAAAGAAGTCTCCTAGTATTTTTGAGTGTATCCATTGTTCAAAATGATGATTTCAATTGTGAAGTTTTCATACATATATGTTATACATTCTACCCTTGCCATCCTCTTATTCAGCCAAGCTCCTTCTGGTTCTCCTTCCTCTCACAGTATAGTACTTATGAAATTTTCATGAATAAAGCACTTGATAATTGCTTTTCTGAATGGCAATTATTTATTTTAACATGTAAAACTCCAGTTTCATCTATTTTTCTGAAAATGGCATAATTTCATCCTTCAATGTGTTTTCATTTAGATGACATTCATGTCTCTGCATATTTATGCATGACCCCCCCTACTCTAGCAGTTGGCAGTCTTGTAGCTCTGTCTCCCAGATGGGTGTGATTTAGCCTGCCTCCAGGTTCTCTGGTGGCCATGTAGCTTCTACCATAAGAGTATATCTTCCCTCTGGAACTATAAGCTGAAAACAAATCTCTCATGTGTTTTTATAGGAGTTGGAATTTTAGAAGGTGTGCTTTTGTGGGAGGAGAGCAGTCACAAGGGGTGGCTCTTGAGATGGATTGTCCCAACTTTACTTCTGGGAGAGGCCTACTCTTGCAGTTGGCAGTGCTGTAGCTCTGGAACTTTAAGCAGAAAACAAATCTCTCCTTTACCCCTTAAATTTCTTGACTTTGGGTATTCACTCACAGAAACACAAAAGTGTAACTAGTATAGAAATTGGTACCAGGGAAGTGAGGTTTTGCTGTGTGAAACAGAGAATCCATTATCAAAGTTGTTTCTGAACCTGAGAGAAGTTAGTATATAGCTTTTACTGTACTGTGGAAAGTGTGCATTTGGAATTCCTTGTTGAGAGAACTACAGAAAAATTTGGAACATTGTGCTGGGAAAGTCTCTGTGTCTTGGCAACTGGGCCAAATGGGCAATTCTACTGAGGATCTGGGAGAGAACAATGCTGTGAGAGATTCAGACAGTGGAAGCCTAGCTTGTGATGATCCAGAGGGAAACAAAGATTACATTTAGAACTGTAGTAGCAAATGTAACTTGGCTACATTTTAGTGCTCTTGTTCAGAGTTATGAAAAAGAGCAATGAATCAGGCAGAAAGAAGCAAAAACTGTAAAGTCTGATAAGAAAAATGCTTTTACAAGGCTGAAGAGTTGAGTAGGGAAGAAGTAGAGAGCAAAATGGCCTCTGGCTAAGCTCTATTAGGGAATCTACATTTGCATAATAGGAGACGCCCTACCCTGAGGCCAAGATCTTAGGGAAGTTTCCTACTCATAAGAATGCAAATCCTTTTGGAAGGAATGCACTAAAGGGTAGAGTTCCAAAGGGAAGGTCTATTTCTCCTTCAAAGCAAAAGCCCAATAGAAATTTTGCCTAGTCATTACAGAGAAGCTGGACCAGCTGTGAGCCAAAGAGTTATAGCAGAACTTGGCAGAGCCATCCACATAGTTCTGGTTTTAGAGGCATCAAAGATGCAAGAGGGAAGCAATGATGGCTCTCTCCACTAAAGTTTCAGAAAGTGCTGGAAGCCAGGCAGCATATGGCAGAAAGCATGCAGTTTAGAGGTAGAAAGCATGCAGTTAGAATGGGAGTTTCTGCTATGGTTAAAGTTTGGCTTCCTTTTAAGAAGTGAAGATTTTAGAGATGCCAGAACCAACTTGGACCATCTGCCAAGGAGTGCTGTAGATCCTAGAAGGAGCCAGTTCAAGAGAGTGATGTGTTACAGGGGCAGCTATAGAAGGGTGGAACCGAACTGACAGGATTTCAACAAGAGTCTCACCTGTTGAATATATAACTGCATGATTTGGAGTTTGTTTTTTAGTATTGTTATGGACCAATCTTTCCTCCCTTTTGTAATAGGAATGTTTATTCTGTGCTTATTATTTTATATTGGGAATATTTAATTTGGCTTTTGATTTTACAGTAAGCTTTGTAATTTTAAATTTTAGACTGTGTTGGGGCTACTGAAATAGTCTATCAGAACTTTTAACATTAGACTTTGCATGTTTTATATAATGAGATGGTAATGAGCCTGTGGGGGTCAGGGGTGGATTGTCATGGCTTGAAATCCATCCCCCACAGACTCATGTGTTTTCAAAGATCACAGCACCTTTAGGACCTAGGGCCTTGTGAGAGGAAGCCAGCTACAAGGAGTGGGGCTTTAGGTGTACTTGTTCTACCTTACATCTGAGAGAAGCCTACTCTTGTGGTTCTGCAGTCTTACATCTTTCAGCCTCCCAGCTTCTGCAGGCTGCTATTCTGTTTCTGCCATCAAAGACTGTATATCCTCTCTGGAGCTATGAGCTGAATGAATATAATTTTCCCTTTTAAGTTGCCTGACTGGGTATTCTATCACAGCAACAGAACTGAGAACTAGTACATAGTGCAAAGCCCACAAGTTGGTACCTGTCTTTTGATTCCCATCATTTTCAGACATCAGCATGTCAGATTACCATCCAACAACTAAGCTTGGTGTACATTTATTTTTAAGGTCATGTCTGTTATACTTATGTGGGGAATTAATGGCAGGAAAGCTTGAATATTGGCATAGTGACACAGTTATTTTGTTCATGTATTTGAGAGAATGAGAATGAAGAAAAAGCATAATAATAATTTTTAGAAAGTAGTTCTTTCTTTCCTCCATGTGGGATCCAACAATTGAACTGTGATATCCAGGTTTGTTCACAAGCACCTTAACCACTGACCCATTATCATCAGCCTACAAATTCTTTCACTCACTTATTTTTAGTCTTTGCTTATGGACCAATCTTTCCTCCCTTTTGTAATAGGAATATTTATTCTGTGTTTATTATTTTATATTGGGAATATTTAACTTGGCTTTTGATTTTACAGTAAACTTTGGACTTTTAAATTTTAGACTGTGTTGGGGCTACTAATATAGAAACAAATGATGGAAAAACAACTGGTTAGATATTAGGAAAGAATTTAAATTGTATTAATTTTCAGAACTATTACAAAATATAACATTCAATAAATAATGTGAATATTGTTAAATATGTGGTAGAAAATCCAGTTTCTATGAAAGACTATATTAATAAAATCATTTATTGTAAATCAAAAATATCTCTTTACAGACAGATAGATTTCTAATTGCCTTTTACAAAATAAAACAGAATAAAATTAAAGTTACATAGACTTCAGTATGCTGTAGATATGTTATGATAGTGTATGTCAAATAGATGTAAAGATATGTAATGGTTAGTTTCAGCATTCCCCTTATACTTGATGGCCTGTGGACCACCTATGATATTTTTGGTTTAAAGTGTGCTTTTAATCATCTTGTGGGAGATTGCCTCAACTGCAGAAATCATATGAGAAGACCCATCACCTGCTGAGGGACATCATTCCCTATGCAGGTAGTTTGGAAAATGATGGAAACTTTATAAAGGTGGCTGTTATACATTAGTTTTCCCCCCATTTGTTTTTGAGTATGGATGACTATGGATGTAGTGCAGACAATCTCCTTGATTCCTGTTGGTACGTATCCTGTCATTATGGATTGTAACCTGGAATTTTGAATTGAAATAAATCCTTTAGTTCTCTAAGTGTGTAAGTCAAAAATTTAATACAACAAATAATTATGAAGCTAGTATATAGAGAGATATGTACCAGAGAAGTATTGCCATAAGATTTATGTCATGGTTATAGTAAGAATAAAAAAGGTCTGTTATTTTATATACTTGGAGCATTTGTGATTTTTCCATAATTAACATCTTAGATTGCAAAAGATTGAGTGCTGAGTGCTCCTGGAATCTATAGAAATAATGATAAATTTTTAAAAATCAGTTTTACAGCAGGTCTTTAGAAGTAAAGTTTAGTAATTTGCATCCCAATAAGACTTATGTCCTTTTCGTCCATGGTTTCTCATCTGACTTACTGCACCAAACATGTGATCCTTGCAAAAATGTTGGTCATAAATTCAATGAGAAAAGCAGTTAGTTATCCTGTGTATGCCACTCCCCCAAATCCAGGGTTCAGGGAACACCACTGAAGAATGGGTCATAAGAATTTAAGAACCTGAAATGAAGAGGAGGTGGATCCAAATGACACATTCTGAGCATGACAAGATTTTAGCATTCATGAACTCATTGCGACTATGCATGCTTTCACAAGATCTGAAGAGAATTTGGCCTACAGACATTTCACCATGTAAGACAAAAATCTGTGCAGGTGCCTGCCCATCTTCTGACACACTATTGATGAATAATAATGGATGGAGTTATAGATAGGATTATATTTTCATCAATGGGATATGCATTGGTGGGTTTCTATTAATGTCATATTCCAGCAAGTGCTCAGTCACATGCCATTAATGGAAACCCAGATGTAACGCAGTGAATCACACATGTGAAAAGATTTGGAAATAAGAGGCAGACTGGCAAGAAAGAAAAAGCAAGGGAATTGAGTTGGGGATAAAGTTTTGATAGTATCAAAAACTCTGTGTTTCTGTATGAAAAGATAATAAAATAAAAATAGAATGAAAACACTCTTCTTTTTATCAATATTCTTCTTTTTGTAATCATTACAGTGGACACAGTATGGAGAATGATACAAACACTAGAACTGAAGTTAAGCATTCTCAAATCCATGTGTAACTCCAGACTGGTTTATTTTTAAATATTTGCACATATCTAGGGAATTATATTAAGTAGCCCATTGTTTTTTTTTTCATTGTTTTATATACATATCATGAAGTTTAATTTATAAGAAATATCAGTTCATTGGTTTGACCCTGACCCTTTCAATGGAACTGTGAATGTCTCCTTGTAATATTAACAAAAATGTTTTTAACTCAAATATGAGAGTAGATATGTAAAATAGCTATTAAAGAATCTAGAAATTTTGATCTAAGAAAAATCAATAAAACCATGAATGAACATATAAAATGAACTAGAATCCTTGACTGTGAGATGCATAAATAGGCTTAGGTTGAAAGTGACTGTTGTCTGATTAGTTCAGACAAAATTCAAAAGATTTAAAATAAACTGTGACAACATTTTGAAAGATAACTGAGCCGTCTTATGAAATATAATTAATTTCAATCACTCTAATGGAAGATCTGAATATTAAAAAAGTATACTAAAATTCACTTTTAATAGCACACACACTAATTAAAACATAGGAGATGCAAAAATCACATTTGCAGCTAACTCCCCTGTCTAAAAGAAATCACGCACTGTTTTCCTCTTCTAATTACAACTTTCATACATCTATCAAGAAAACAAATTATTCCTCACTGCTTTACTTTCAAGCTTAATGATATGTGTGCATATTTGAAATTACCATATTTTCTCAGCATTCATCAATGAAGATTTATCATTGCTAATCTTACATGATGCCCTTTTCCATATCATAAAATTACATTAAAGACAAGTATGTCTTTAATGACACTATTTGATTGAATATACTGGCAGAATTGCAGTGTGTTCTTCCTACACATATAAATGAATGCAGGGAGAACAAAAGAAATTTTTTCAAAATAAATATTTCACAGTAATTTAAAACATAGCATCATAATGATTCAGAAACATGCCTGTCTGTCCTATGAGTAAAATAATGTGTTTAGGTGGTGACTTAATATATAGTATTTATAGTTAACACTGAGAGGTTTTGTTTATAACTAAGGTCTGTGATTCCCCCATCCATGAATATATGACTAGATTTATAGCAGTCACATGTTTCCTGTATTGTAAAAATGCCAATCAGAAAGCAGTTGCTTTCCTGTATCCTACATGCCAGTGTTGCACTCCTGGACTCCTCTTGACAGAGTTGCTGTTGTTCATGAGACTGTTGTTAGCTTCTTCTCTCTGGCAGTCTGACTCATAATTTTTGGCAGTCAACCAAGAAGTTTGCATATTCAATGGAGGATGAGTAAGTCAAAGAACCACAAATGGCCAATGTGCAAAGTGAAAGTGATTGTGAATGACTGGGCTCTAATCATGACATCTGAATCACATCACTATCTACTGAGGCATGGAAACTTGAGGAAAGTAGGAGACAGTAAATGTGAAAGCTTGAGAGTCCAGAGAGTTCCAGCCAGACAGTATCTTTTCCTCATAAGGGGCTGTGAAACCCAAGAGCTAAATGGGGCATTGACTGCTTTCACTAGATCTTCACAATAGGGGGAGAGTCATATGATTTACAATGCTACCTTGCAAGACTGTATGAGATGTGTCACACAGGAGGCTAGAGGTGGCTAGTGCAAACACATAAATAATATAATTGAAAATAAAAACTTAGAAATATCAGTAATTCAAAACATATTTTTTAATTTAGATTCTAGGTGAAGAAAAAATTGTACTATAGTGAAGCACAAGATACAGTACATTTTTATGATTATCATTATGTTTTATCCTTTTTTTACTTTTCATGTATTTTGCCCTATGATCAGCAGTGATAGGGCCACACAATATTTTGGTGTCCAAAACCCTCCAGTAGTGTATTCAAGGTGTGGAACCCAAAGACTTGGCATTTAGTATTTATTTTCTGTTGCTCTAATGAATACACGACCCAAACAATTTAGGAGAATTTATTCATTTCCTTTTGCACTCACGATTCTTTAAGTTACAGTCCATCATGATAGCAGAGGAAGTCAGAAAAAGTCAAGAGCTGAGAGAAATGGCCACACCAAATCTGTAGGACAAGCTGAAAGAAGGGCAATAGCTTCTAACTTGCCAGTCCAATCAAATTCCAACCAGATCTCTCTACGTCTATTCTGCCTGCCCAGGGAATGGCTGTGTATTCTCAGATCTATTAGATTGCCTCTTACAAGCTTATCTAGAGGCTTTCCTTAACTGAATAATTCTTCATATATGTATTCAAAGGCTCAACTATCTTCAGCAGCGTTCCCTCAGCCCTGGGGTGAGGGGTGATTTAGATCCCCTTTTTATGGTCCAACACTTTGAAAGTCATTTATTCTCTGCTCTTTGGTCCATTGTGATTCTCTATATTAATGGCCTTCCGTTACAAATGGATGTTACTTGGTCAAGAACTGAAGGCTACACTACTGTCTAGGTATAATGATAACTCTTTAATAGGGAGCTTCATATAATAGTAATTTGTACATAGATTGTGACCTCTTTGTTCACAAATTCTTAATATAGTTTCTAGTGTATACATATGTTGTGCCCAGATTTCTGGGTCCCAAGAGACTACCATGTAGCTAACACCAACACAAACACACAAGGTTCTTTATTCAAGCTGGAGCCCAGGCTCTCACCGTCACTGACACAGCAGACCAGGAACAAGAGCCCCAGTCTTTGTTTTACAGGGTCTTTTATAGGCTATTTCTATAGGAGGAGGGGGTTTCTAACCTAACAGATACATCATTGGGTAAATTGAAGCAAAAGTAGTGTTGGCATGTGGAGATTGGCCAGCTCTGATCCTCAAGAGTTTTGAGTACCATATAAACAGTTTCTAGTACCCCTTACATTACTCATGGCCCTTGGAATTCCTTGGGCAGTTAGTGTCTGGCTTTTGATTGGATAGTTCCATCTGTGATGACTATTAGTATTTCCTAATTTGGAGCTGACTAGTTATGATTATAGTCATATACACAATTAGGTCAAATAGTTTATGTAGCACATCCGATATTTCATAGGGAAGACAAATGGACAAGTACAAAATGGAGACAGATACACAAAATGGCATTTCTTATATTCAGGTCCCACACATATTATATACATGAATTTTCTACTGAAAAACAGCCCTAACGTCTGGTATGAATGTAGTTACCTTTATAACATTCATACAACTACTGCTCCAAGAGTCACACATTTCCAGGGTGCTTATTATTGTAGCTCATAGAATTCTCATTTGGATAAGACTATTTTTCTTTGCCAGCAACTTGAATAATGCTTTCTAGTACTAAGAAAGCTAACAAGCAAGGGAACACCTTTTAGATCAGTTCTAGCTTATCTTCTCCATATATGGTATTCAATTGGTGTCTTTAGCAACAGGATTTTTTTTTTCTCTTAGATTTTGGTGGGCAAACAAGGACAATGGCAAAGACCAATATTGTTTGAAGAACTTTGAGACCTCTCTAACCAACAGCTTATTAGAAGTTATCACATATTTCTTATTTGGAGAGTTGCTTAATTACATTTGCCGCATGGGAATAATACCATAAAGAAGTTTCACTGAATATAAAAAAGCAACAAAAATATTAACCATATCTTTACAGAAATAAATAAGTATAGATATTTGAAGACAGGGACTGACCAGTATGATCATTTCATTAATATGTAGTGAGAGAGAGCAAGCCATCATGATTCCTAATACCAATTAATTTAAAAATAAGACCTTTTGGAATTTGTTTAGAAAACCATCCTGGGTTTTAAATTAACTTTGCAATACAATAAAATAAACTCTGCAAGAATCATAAACTTTTTTAATGTCTCTGTGACTGTGGGAAGTAGGAAATTTTAATGATGAGAGAGCAGGAAAACATTTCCATCTGACATTCCTCTTCAGATCTTACCTGGTGTAAGGGTAAGTACGCATTCAAACCAGGCAGTAGAAACGGAAACATGGAGCAGAAAAAGAAACCAGGAAGGAATGACTAGAAAACATGGTAGGAAAAAAAAAGATTCCTAACATCTCATCTCAGAAACTGATTTAAGACAAAAGATGAAATTTCTCATGTACCATGGAAAGCAAAATCTGGCTTAAGATTGATGATAGTTATAGAATCGGAGATAAGCTCCAATGTTTATCTCTTCATTCAGATTTTATGCCATTATTCTACAAATGCTTTATATGTGCATACATATGTATTTATGTGCATATTTTATGCATACAATACAAAGATTTATGTTTAAACTTTTACTAGTTAAAATTGCTCTATGTCTGTTTGTAAATATGAAAAAATAAACAAATGCAATAAATAAATCTTCAAACCTATATATAGATTCAAATTCTCTAGCTTCTATTTCAATGTAAATTTGTATAATTTTTACATTCACTCTTTCTATTTATTGTTCTTGCAAAATATTTTTAAGGTATTCAAGATATGTACAGTGTAACTAATAGTGTATTAATTATTTAAAGGACTTGTTTATAATTTCCTTAACATGCAAAATACACAAAAGACAAATACTATTCTAATAATATATAGATATGTCAGGAAAACATTTGAAAAAGTAAATTTAAGAGTACAACTTTTATATATCCTGATTGAACCAGAACCAAAAATAATCTTAGAAAAAAGAAGTGACAATTCTTATACAATAGTAATTTATGCATAGGTTGCAGATATAGTAGATAATCTTTCTGGACAAGAAACAGTGAGCAATGGGGATTGTCCTGGCATGTACTTCATACTTCAGGGAAATTAGCACGCATGCTTGCCAAAGACTTGTCCAGAAGAAATTATGCTTGGTTTTTAATTGGCTAAGAGCTTCTAAAGTGTAAGTTAGCTGTACTTTTATAATCCTGTGTACTTCAGTTGTAGATTCAATGCCAATGGACATTATGAAATGGATTTCTAGAACTGTTCAGCTTTCTAAAGATTAATTAAGAAGATATCTACCATGTCTGGCTCCTAACTGTGAAAAGTTGCCAGCAATCTGTCATAGATGAGAGAGGATGGAACTAAATCTAAAAAGTATAAGAAAGAAGAGGATCTATCTGGAAATAGGATGAAAGGAAAGAGATCAGAGAATTTTAGAGGAAAAGTAAACTTCTCTATCCTGATGCTCACAATTCCATCTCTCCTGCTCAGTTTCCTGCTCACCATCACCATTGATGACTCATGTACGATCATGACATCCAGGCCTGGCAGAGCACCAACTCTTCTTTTTCCCATGTTATATTATGAAAGAGGAAAGAATATATTTAGAGTCATCTATGGAGGTCCTTTGTGAGAAGTCTTCAGAAGGGACCTATGTAGATTTGCTTCAGTAATACCAAAGCAGCTACCAAGAAGCAGGCATTCAGAATCTTTGGGCATCTCTGCTTCAGAGTTGGGACTGAGGTTCATGTATAAGGGGAAGGAAATGATTGGCATCTCAAACGGAAAATAAAACCTTAAACTGAACATTCTGCTTTAAACTCAGATGTCTGATGCTTCACATGTTCTCCTTTGTAGAGTTGAATGGGTTATGACACCTTATCCATGCTAGATTTGTATGCTGAGACATTTGTATTTTTAGTTCTTCTAAGTGAGAAAGAAGCTGTAGTATTTTTAATATGTCTGGCTGTGCTTATTTTCCCTCATGATAATAAATTTCGTATAACTCAGTTAACATGATTTGTCTCAGTTAACATGATTTGGTGCTTGTTAATATTTTGAAATATTAAGGTCTTTCCAAAGTTTTCAATGATTCTACCTCATGCTTTTGATCATGAAGTAGAATGAAACGAGCTTTATAATTCATAATTACTGAGTGAAAAAAGTAATTTCTAAATATAGGGAGAAGCAGCTTGATAGTGCATATTGTACCCTCTGTCACCCCTGTCATATTGATTCTAATTTATGTGAAGCTTCTGAAGCATAATGAAAGCTCCTCTGAGAAGTTGCAAGTCTGTATGTCAAGATGTTATATGCATGCAGTATGCAACACTTTTCTTAAACACAGAAGCTAAGTCTTTTGTGGCACATTACTTCAAGAATTTGTCAGGTATGTAAAAGATTGACATTGCTTTACATTGGTGACTACAGTGAAACCTTCTCCATTCTACTGGTACACTGGATTACTTCATTCTACCCTTGAAAAGGTTGTTTGTTTTTGTTTTTGTTTTTGTATAGAAAAGACTAGTTTTAATCTATGAGGAATTTCTTCACTCTATTTCCATTAATTTCAGTAGAAGAAAGGAGTTGTTCTTTAATACTAAGCTGATTGGGTTTAGTCTTATTCTTTCAAATGGCCTCCTAAACATTACTCCTTGAGCAAAAAACACTTCATGAGAAAACCCTCATTAAAACTCTCTCAGTTGGAAGCCCATCATAGTATGTCCATTATCGGATTTGGAAAAGTCAAGACCAAAACCCACATGGTGGCATGAGAGAAGATTTCAGAAAGAGATTCTCTGACTTCCACCTATGCATCATCTCATGTCATATGTCGATGTCTCTTCTTCTCTTCTCTTCTCTTCTCTTCTCTTCTCTTCTCTTCTCTTCTCTTCTCTTCTCTTCTCTTCTCTTCTCTTCTCTTCTTTTCTCTTCTCTTCTCCTTCCTCTCTCCCCTCAAATGAATAAATAAAGTAATGTATTTTGTTAATTACATTTATTATTAATATAATTGTATTTTAAAAATGTAGGTATTATCACTATAAAAAGCTAAGCACTTTTTATTGGCACTCAAAAGTTTTGCAGTTTTTAAACAAAACATTTCATATTTTTTCCTTTTGAAAGGAAAAAAAAATAATGTTCCAAACAACTTTATAACCACACAACAAAGGGAGCTGGGATTTTTGTAACAGCCTTAGAGCTGTATTATATATCGAATCATTATTTTCAATCAATTTGTCATTTTTATTGTAATTTTGTGTAACAATGAAATATAAAATAGAATCCAATTAATTATTTAGACTTTCCATTATATAATGAGTAAACAAATGCAAATTTAATTTCAGCCATTTATCTCTCTATCTTTAGGATATAAAAGGTCATGCATTTTGTATTATAAGTAAAAATGTCCTATCTATATTTCATGTTGCCAGATAGCTATAATTAAGTTATATATGGATTTTGAAAAAAAATTGCAATTTGGAAAAAAATGTAAGTAAAATTTAATTAAATTAAGAATTTTGAGACCTCTTGCTTGAGGAACGCCATTACCTCTTTGAATGTAATAAATTTCATGTTATATGTCATGTTTCTTAACCTTCAATTAAGTTCTCACATTCAACTCTTGTCATCCATAAATATTGTAAATATATATTGTACCTCTCAAGTCTAGAATCAGAGGCAGAGTCAACAATTAGGCCAAACAATTCTTTTCATATATGCTTTTTATTGTTTTAAAAAATATTTTCTTATTTAGTATAAAAAGAAAGTAAGAATAAAGAGAAAGACTCATGGTTGTCAGAGGACAACTTTGAGAGGTTGGTTCTCTTTTTCTATTATGTAACCTCCAGAGGAAAAAAAAAATGAGTCATTAGGCTTATGTTCAGGCACATTTACTGTTGAAATAGCTCACCAGACTCGATTTTGTTCTGTACATTTCCTTCCTCTCAGAATACCTATGTAATTGTAAATCCAAATTACATGATAGTCTGCTATATGAAGAATTGAACATGTAGGAGGAGTTATCCCATCAACAGCAATAACTGTCCAGTTACCTGTCTCCTAATTGGAAGTAGATCCATTAAAGGAAAAAAGCCCACAAATTTAAAAATGAGTAAAGTTTTAGCAAATGCAAGGTGCAAATATAGGGAGCTATATATGCATCATTGGCAATGCATATTTTAGCTGCTTCTAAGATATGTGTGAGGAAATGGGAAGTCACATCATAGCATAAATTAAGAAAAATAATTAAATAGATATTTGATGGGTTTTTTGAAGATGCTTTATTAGAGAAAGATTGTTAATTTTTTATGTGGCAGACATTGCTAGAATGTACCTTCTTATCTCTTGTATTCTTTTATGAACCAACTGTCCCACTTGTTTCCTCTCATAAAATTTCTACATTTTGTTCAGTGTAGTTTATGAAGCTTAATTATAGATGGCATTATATTGATTGCAATGCATAATTTTCCTCATTTGTTTATGCTAATGAAATATCATTTACAGTAAGTAATATAAATTATGTAAATGTATTTCTGAAAAAAAAGCAGAATTTGAGAAGAATAACCATAGGAGATTAGCTGTTATGCATATGTGGGTATATATGTGTATTTTTAAATATCAAGCATCACATGTAGACTAGCATACAAAGTAAATTTCATTATGATTTTACAAAACAGATTCTTTTAATTTTATTTACTTGCTTTTATTTACTTGACAGAGAGTGAGAAAGTATGTGCATTCATGAAAGGTTATATGGGTGGAGGTCAGAGGACAAGTTGCAGTAATCAGTTCTCTCCTTCCACCATTTGGGCTTCTGGGGAATCACACTCAAGTCTTTAGGTGTATATGAGTAGATGTCTTACTTACTGAGCTATCTCATTGGTGGCACAAATTAAAATATTAAATGATATAAATTAAAAGGCATTTCAGACTATGAGTTGTTAATAGCTTTATGTAACATGCTCATTAATCACCCAATACGAATTTTTGAAATTATACTTTTAAGAACCCTAAGCATTTAGTGTACTAATAAAATATGAATTTTTGAAATTATACTTTTAAGAACTCTAAACATTTAGTGTAGTAATAAAAAACAGATTTTGCTGGAACATGAACATGAAATGTGTGGGAAAGGCGGTTGAGTAGGATCTTGTCAAAATTATCCCATAAGGTGAACCCCACAATTGTCAGTGGTTTTGAGCAAACAGAGTGTTCAGTGGAAAGTGAAATTTGATGTATTTATCAACATGTCCATTAAGGTGAAGAAATGTGAATTAACTTAAGCTTCTAGAAGTTTTCTCAATGATTTTCTATTCAATTATTCAATGAATTCCATCACTTTTGGTAAGAAAACTTATATTAATGAACCACATTTTTCCTGTATCAGTCACTTTTTAAATATGAAGAATTAATATTAAATAATGTGTCAAAAGTCTGATGCGTGGTAATGGAAACAAATTTAAGATAAACTTAGCTTTAAAAAGAATTTTGATGTTTATTTTATATAAACATTCAAAGGTACTTGTTTTCTTTTACCTCTGTTTCTGCCTTTTTTTCCTCTCTGTTTCCATAATTCTCACATTCTCTCACTCTCACACACACACACACACAGAAAGAGAAATTGTCAATATTTATTGACTTACAATTAAACCTTACAAAACAAAGGAACAAAGAATCATATAATTAATTGCCCTGAAACAAACTAATTTCCAATTTTTAAAAATTCTGTTTTGCTAATCATTTTATTGGTCAAATACTGCCCCCTTTTTACTATTAAAAAACTGAAATGATGAAACAGTATTCTATCAAAAGGGATAGAGCTGGTGGAATATTTTGACCTTAGATTCAAAATAAAAGTACAGTTTTGTTAAATACATTCTGACTTTCTTTGCCATAAGTGCCTAATTCTATTAGGAAATTTAGAGAGGACTATATTCTTAGGACTTTAGACCTATGTACGTTAACAAAGGAAAGAAAAATAAATTTAATATTGGATGTTGGGATATGGGGACACAGGAAAGAATGTCTCTGTCTCAGCGTATATTAGACTTGATGCTCTATTTTTCTTTGATGGATGCTCTTTTAATTCCAAGACAACAAAACACAGGCAGTAAATTTTTAGCTTGTTTTAATCAATAAGAAGATATTCAAGCAATGTACTAAATTCAAAATAATGTCACATGATACTTTAAATAATTGTCACAAAAATATGTTTTTGTCACGAAGGTCCCATATATATATATTCTAGTTATTGGACTGGTTTTTTTAGCAATGCTGTCTATAATTTTCATTCTATCAAAGTTAAATAATGTTTACATCATGTAATAATGAAGATTCAGGTATGTTTTTCATTGATTACAATAAAAAATAAATTGTCTATTCATGCAAGACACATACTTCTTTTATCTGGACATTAGCAATAAGATAGTAGAGTTGTTATCTCTGCCATTTTGCTCATCGCAATATGTGTGTGTGTGTGTGTGTGTGTGTATTAACATTCTCTGGAAGGACAGAATCTCTAGAGTGTGTGTGTATGTGTGTGTATAATATATATACTTCAAAGTAGCTGCCTGGAGCTGCTTTGTTCTTGATCAGAACATCTCACAAGCCAAAGGATCCTGAGAAGGTCTCCAGTTTCTATCTCACTGTAGGATTGAAGACACTGGGCTCTGACATCAGTGAACAGCTGGGCTCCAAAGGCAGCAGGATTATTGAGGAGATGGAAAGCTTAGAACTCTGAGTCAGCCAAAGATGGAGGCACAGCAGTAGCAGCAGCAGTAACAAAGCACCTATACTCTAGAAAGCAACTTTGTTCTCAGAAAGGACTCAATAGTAAGCCCCTTGGGGTATGGGAAGAGCAAGTTCCCCTCCTTGTACTCCTATTATCTGGTCCACCACTGGGAAGCACCTCCCTCTATGGGTTGAATTTTCTTCATCAATGAAGCAAGTACCTGCGGACTTGTTCAGGACCTGTTCCAACCACTGATTCTTAACAGCTGTGCCCCAAACAGCCTGCAACTTTCAAGCTTACACTCATATCTAACCATAACTCTGTGTGTCTGTGTGTGTGTGTGTGTGTGTGTGTGCCCCTGTCTGTATCTGTATCATAGGGCACTGTGTGTGCCTGTGGAAGTCCAAGGGTGACTTTTGGAATCATCCTGGATAGCTTCTACCTACTTTATGCTTTGCTCTGGGATTTGCCAGGTTCTACCTCCCACAGCAGGAAGTGCAGGCCACCTCCATTTCTCTATGGTGTTTTTGCATGGGATCCAGGAAACTCTGGTTCCTGCTTGCAAGGCAGTGTCTCAATCCCTGAGGAATCCCTACAGGCCATATTAATAGTCTTTCTTCTTACCTGCTGCCTTTAGATTACTCTCCAATTTTTCATTCATCTCTCTGAATAATATTCACAAATCTTGATTGCTATGCAGCAAAGAGAGGATCCTTGTGCATCCTTACTACTGAATGTTTCCCAGTTGGCCTTTCTGTACACATGGGCAGAAATGAAGAGAATTCCGACTCTCACAGTCTAAGACAGCCTAAAATGGAGATTACCCCTTTGAGGAAGGAGTGAAAGAACTAGACTTCGCAATCCATACAAGGTGGGAGAATTTGAAGAAAACGGTCTAGTCTGTCCAGGGATGCACATCTGCTTTGTCCTCTGGTTTTTGCTAACCTTGTGGAGAAGTCAAACCTCTTTTCAGTAGGAATACAATTGTCTTACCTCCATCCTTAGTATTTTTAGAGACCAGCACAGTGTGGAAGATGGGCTTTGTTGCAGTTTCTTCCTCGCTTTGCAACTGGACACTTGCTGGCACAAATGGTACTGAAACTATAGTAATGTTTGACTAGAATGGAATTCGTATTGAGAGAGAGAACAGGAGTGTGCCTATCCCACACACTGTGGAGGTGAGAAAGCAGCTCACAGATGCTGGTTTTCTCCTTCCTCTGCGGGTTGGGGCAGGGACCTTTCCTCATGAGCCATGTCATTAGCCTTGACTATGGTTTTACTGAGGATTTCTTTTGTTTGTCTGTATTAGGTACTGCCATAGGGCAGCTGGGTTCTGCAATTCCTCATCTTGCTTATGTGAAGGAAATGAAGAAGTTTGCTACCATGTTCTCTATGCAGCGTAACTGCCTTGCCTCATTTGTCTGTCTAATGACTGCTATGCACAGTATCCAGTAATTCTATTTCTATTATCATGACTACTTTATTCATGAAAAAGGAGATTAGAAAACAGTAGACTCGGGGTTAAAAACAGAAATATTAACTTATAATTGGAGAAGAAGTAAACAGATAAAAAACTGCTTGAATATAATAACAATTGAATATGATCTCAAAAAGTTGAACATAATCTACATCATTATTCTTCTGATTTATGTTATGGAATCTATTTGATTTATTATTCAAAAATGCTGTCTAGATAAATAATATGCTTCTTTGGGTTATAGGTAAGTTAGTCTTCAGTTACTCTTCATTTTGGTGTTGTGACTCCAGGAACAAAATTGTAAACAAATTTATAGGAGTAAAGCTACTTTTTTTCCTTACTGACAATTTCTGGTTGTAGCTCCACAGTATCATGAGAGTTCATTCAGAAAGCAAGGGTACAGGACACAACATATCCTCAGGTATTGCTAAGGGATGGTCATACTTTCTTGCTTGCCTCATGCTTATATGCTTTTGTGATTGAATGTCAAATTACTGAACCAAGTGTGTCCATGCTATCCACCTATGCAGGAAATGTTCCTATCCACTGTGGACTTGGTCCTCCCACATCAATTAAACAGTCTCCTACCGTGTTGCTTAGGACTTTCTTTAATTAATAATTCTTCACAGATATGCTTAAATCAATTTGACTCAATTTTATCAAACTGCCACAAAATGTTCAGGTTCATAATAATATGGTTTCTTCCTACTCCAAAAAAGAGTAACATGTTCATAAATAAAAATATTAACAAATAATAAATTTATTCAATCTACAAATTGTTGTTTTCAGTGAACTTGCTTCATCTCCTACAACATGTGTTTGCAAATCCCTGAATGCAGGTTTGTGGTTTTCATAAGACTTTCCATTCCAATAAGAACAGCTGGTGAAATTAACAGTACTGTCCTAAATTTCAATTAGAAGCCATTGGTGTAAAGCTATTTTCAGGATCATTTACTTGGCTATGTTATAAACTCCTTTAATTTAGAAATGTAGTCTTAGGCTGCTAGTGTGCAGTTCATGGATGAATGTCATCCTATCTCTGAAAAGTGAGTTTATACTGGATGAAGTCAGTACATAGAATATTATTTTAGAAGTGACTTGACCCATGCAATTTGTGAATACAAAATAAGTAAGAAATGTGTGTGTGTGTGAGAGAGAAAGAGAATGAGAGAGAGATGAAAAAAGACAGGATATACATACATACATATATACATATAGAGTTTATTTTTTGTTTTTATGAGTGGGTGTGCATTTATATTTGCTTTTCCTTGCATACGTGTGTATACATACATAAATATATATATGTGTGCATTAGACAGAGAGAGATAGAACTGAGTTTATTACATATACATATATAAATATATAGTTTGCTTTTCATATTTATGAGTGTATATATTTATGTTTTTCCTTGTGTACATATATTTATATGTAGGTGTTTGTGTGTGTGTGTGTGTGTGTGTGTGTCTGTGTGTGTGTGTGTGTGCATATGGAGGCCAGAGTATAACTTTGGATACCATTCTTAGGCATAAGTTCACCTCCTTCAAGAAAGGTCTCTCCTAATGGTTCTGGAGCTGACTAGTCATTTTTGACTGGCTGGCCAGTAAGCTGCAGAAAACGTCCTGCCTCCATCTCCTTGGCAAAGGGATTTCAATTAAGGCCGCCATTTTTTATACATAGTTTGTGGGGATTGTACTGAATTCTTCATGCTTGTAATGCAAGTACTTTTTGTGAAGCAAGTACTTTACCAGTTGAGCTCTATTGAAATAAAGCTCATAAATACTTTTTATTTGAATTAATATTTAAT
The DNA here is from genome assembly GCA_023101885.1 of Typhlomys cinereus. NCBI lineage: Eukaryota > Metazoa > Chordata > Mammalia > Rodentia > Platacanthomyidae > Typhlomys > Typhlomys cinereus. The sequence goes on from JALPQD010000154.1 coordinate 1,544,394, forward strand.
TGTTCAAAATTTGTTAAAGTTGTAATTTATAATTTTAAAACACATAGCACAACATTCACAATTATTTTAAAAACCGAATATGTAAGAATTCTCTCTTAAAATTTCAATACTTAATAAATCATAAAACACTGCTAATATCTAAACATTTCCTCCTTCACTTTCTCACACCCACAATATTAGTTCTGAACCTCATCTTTTGGATTAATGGATTAGTACAGTGTGATCTGACAGTATTTTCTGCTTCTGTGCTTTTCATTCTCCAACACATCACCCTTTTGCTAATGTACTTTTTCTAAAAATCTAATATGATCAAATCATGTCTAAACTTGAAAACCTCCAAAGACTTGAAACAAGTTTCATTGTGAAATTTACCATCAGAATCACATATATTTTATGAGAATTGATCTCATTTTAACTACTCAGGCACTCTAGCAGGCTTGAATAGAATAATTTCTGTGTAGTGTACTGCTTGAGGGTTCACTTTCTGAATATTCTGTTAATATTTTTCATGTTCCTTCTTTGATCCCAATGGAAAGCTAAACCTGCTTAATGATTAAGTTCACATGCTAATAGTTTGAATAGATTCTTTTAAAACGGTCTATTCTAGTTTAGTATTCATTTTTGTTTTTCACTTTCATAGTATGCTCTTCTACATTACATCTTATGATCACTGTGCAACAGGAAGTGGCTTTCATACTTAATGTCCCATATGGGAGGGGTAGGTTTCTGTTGTGTTTGTTTTCTTGGTACAGAGAATGTGTGACTGGCATATGAGCAGATCAACAAAGGTAACTGACTCATCTCAATTTTCATAGGTTCAAGCTATATTATATTTGTTATTTCATGCAAGACATGTAATTTTTATTGCCTTCACAGATTTATTAACACAGTATTATTATTTCTCAATTGAATAAAAAAGCACATTTTGAGGTTCTGATAAAAATATGAATTGAACAATACTGATGATCTTCATAAATAAAAACTTTTACACCATTTTTAAAGTTTTCTACTTTGCTTACTTTATAGATATTTAACATATATCCCTTTCTACCATAGCTATGTCAAAAGATGTGCAACAGGAAATTCAATATTTTTCTTATTAAATATTTACTATGACATTTTATTATTTATGAATTTTATCCACTTAAAGGTTTAGATGAAGTCAGAAGCAAAACAAAAACTGTAAAACCTTTCTCTAACTTGAAGTCTCTTATTTAAAATATGATAAATGAAATAAGAACATTGACAATTTCATTTGAAAGCAAAGACAGGGGGTAAACTATTGAAATATGTCTCAAAGATATGACTTTACAAACTGGAACTTTACTTAAACAAACTGGAAGTTATAAGTCTCATAATTCTAACTAATTGTTGCTTATGATTTATTGAATAACTGAGTAAGTCCAAAGAATATTATTTTGATATCTAATGCACTAAAATTCAATTGGTATCTATTATATGTATATTTTACTGGAACAGAAACTCAAGCTTTGGAGAAATAAGTTATCAGAATATTTTAGTCTATTACAGGAATGAGTTAAGATCTTCCTGGCCCCATCTCTTACCTGCAAAAGAACTGAACTGTTAGCTTCTTTATGATAAGGATTTGAATTTAACCATTAAATAGCTAGTGGTACCTAGTCAACCACAGCAGTATCACCGCCAAACTTGATTAGAAGACTCGCTGTAACTAATCCATGAGCATTTTCAGAAATACGATGCAGAGACTGCTTTTCTGAATGTATTCAAATGAATACCATCTGAGTTCTTTAGCTAATAATTCAGCTGGTAGAAAAACAAAGATTTTTTTTTTTAATTTTGGTGGGTTTTGATTGACAAAACTTTATGTGGTCCCTAAAAGATCTTCAATCATTGGTCAGATGCCCTGAGTGGATTTTCAGAACCTGGTCCTTTCCTTTCTCCCGCTCAGATTCTATTTACCTCTTTACGGAATTCTTCATGGCTTTCCTGTCATGACGGGATTATTTTGTAATCTCCAAGGCAATGGAGATAACTGATAACTTACTGGATCCCCAAACTGTGAATCCAAACGAAATTTTAGCCTTAAATTAATAAGGTTGAGCATTTACAAAAAGAGAGCTGATTATTCAATGGAATGTAGAAGGTAAAGTTATTTTAATTCCTGACCTGAGACAATATGAAAAATGAGGGTAAATATGGATTTCAAGTATAATACTGTATTTATCCTTAATGATACTTTGAAAAAAATATCCATATTGAAGAAAAAGGGTAAGATGGTTTGTAGGTACCATGCATGGGTTTATCTTCAGTTATGAGAGTCAAGGATCATAATTTTATTAGTGGTAGAAAAGATAAATGATGATTCAATAAAACTCAACATATATTTTTTAAGTAATTGTCCATTTTTCTGCATTTTTATTACTTCTTCAGAATTCCTATTCTCACAATTCTATCCTTATTCTTTTTTTTCAGGTTTTCGTTTTCTTTCTTTTTTTATTTCCGCTCATATAAATTTAATAGGTACACCAGTTCTCTCCCTCCTTCCTCCTCTCCCCGGACCCCCTGCTCCCTCTCCACTCACCCCTCCCTCTCCATCCCCCAGTGCCACCCCCCCCAATTTCCATGCACAATTTCTTTATTGTGCATGCCTGACTCTTCTCTGGGCCCTCCTCTCTGATGACGTACAAGGACCCAGTGGCATTTCCCTGAACCCTTTCCCGTGTTCACCTTAAGACTACTGTGGCTGTCAGACCCTTGCCTCCAAGGATCTTGGTGCCTTTAGCAGATGCTAGACTTTGTGAGGTCAATAGTGTGTTGGACATTGCGCAGGGCATGCAAAGTCCAATTATGACTGCTTCAGCCCTAATTTGCGTGAAGTATCTTGCAAATCATTGCTCCTCCCATCCTTTTGCTCTTACACTCTTACCGCCCCCTCTTCCGCAAATGCCCCTGAGCTTCAGGATGGGGAGAGATTAGGCTGGCCTAGTTCTAGGTGGTTGATATAGAGTCTCTGAAGTTCTGGATAGTGGTTTGTTGATATTCTTTTGCAGTTTTGCTGCTCCTGCAATGCCCTTCACTCCATTCTTATGGACACTGTATATCACTCCCTGGCCAGAGACAAAAAGCTGTTAAACTGGAGTCTTGTTATAAGAGCACATTCAAGGGTAGTTGTAAAAAAAGTAGGACATCTCAGTGAGGGAGGCGTCAATCACCCATTTGCAAAATGGTTACTTTTTATTTGCCAGACTATATGCCCTCCCCTTCTGGTGAGATCATACCCCCTTAGTTGTAAATGATCAGGAACGAACGTCTGCGAACTTAACCATGTGTCACATTACTTACTTGCAGTCCTTGACGGAGGCCTATTTTCTCTGCTGTAATATGGTCCCCTCTCTCCTTGTTTCTGGTGTGGCCCTCCAACCCCATCCCTCCTGTTCATAATCCTTGCAATTACTGTAGGTATTACATAGATTTACCTTTGAGTGTCTCAAGGTGGGCTGGGTGGGTTTGGTACTAAGAGCCATCTATTAGGGAGTACATACGGTTCTTAATTTTCTGGGTCTGGGATACTTCACTTAATATAATTGCTTCTAATGACATCCATTTCCCGGCAAATTCCAGTAATTCATCATTTTTGATGGCTGAGTAGTACTCCATTGTATAGATGTACCACCTTTTCCTTATCCACTAGTCAACTGTTGGACATTTGGGTTGATTCCATGACTTTGCTATTGTAAACAGTGCTCCTATGAACATAGTCGTGCTTGTGCTATCGAGGTGAACCTCTGCTGCATGAGGGGTTATTCCCAAAAGTGGAAAAGCAGGGTCATATGGCATTTCAACCTTTAATTTCTTTAAGAGTCTCCAGTCGGCTCGCCAGAGTGGCTGTATGAGACTGCATTCCCACCAGCAATGTAGGAGCGTTCCCCTCTCTCCATATCCTCTCCAGCATTTGTTGTTGTTTGTATTGTGGATTTTTGCCATCTAGACCAGGGTGAGATGATATCTCAGGGAAATTTTGATTTGCATTTCCCTGATAGCTAAGGAAATGGAGCATTTTTAAGATATTTGTTAGACATTTTAATTTCATCCCTGGTAAAGTTTCTTTTAAGTTCCAGGGCCCATTTTTTAATTGGGCCATTGGTTTCTTTGGTGTTTAGTTTTCTAAGTTCTTTGTGCACTCTGGACAGTAGAGCTCTATCAAATATGTGGTTCTCGAAGATTTTCTCCCATTCTGTGGGTTGCCTTTGAGCTCGTGTTACAGAAGCTCTTTAATTTCACAAGATCCCAACTGTTGAAAGTTGGTAGCAGTGACTGTGCCACTAGATGTCTGTTTAGGAAATGTTGGCCTAGCCCAATCAGCTCGAGGGAGTTCCCCATCCTTTCAACTATGATTTTTATAGTCTCTGGCCTTATATCAAGGTCCTTGATCTGTTTGGAATTAAGTCTTGTACATGGTGACAAGTATGGGTCCTCGATGCTTATTTCTATGCTGACTTTATTCTACAACTGTTATGTAGCTTTTACTCACAGAATCCTAAATTCTCCTGACTTTAAAGGATGCATAGTAAAGCTTTCTGTTGTTGTCACAGGGGTGATAATTCATTGGTTATGTAAAGCATTTGCAAGCAAGTAAGAAAACCAATTTATGCAAGAAAACCCATATAAAAGGCTTCTGAAGATTTCTGAAGACTTCAGAAGACTAAAACTGGGATCCAAAGAGTTAACCTTCTCAGTTGCTTAGCTCTGAGTTGTATTAGATACCTTGTTTCAGAAACAGTGACACAGAAGAGACATTGTATTCTGGATTTTAACCTTGGACCTCTACATGCATGTTATCACACATGCAGATGCATTCACAACATGTATGGACTCATACACATAAGAACATGTACAAACATGAATACACTCCACATCTGCATGGATATGTAAACAAAATAAGATTAGTATACCATTTCCCTAATTCCACTGGGTCAATTGGAGGCCTAAACTAATATAATAATTAGAGAAGGTGATTCTGAAGGTGAAGTGAGGATATGTTCAGCAGCACAAATAAATCTTTCATTATGTCTTTTGTCTGTTTTGTTCGGATTTTTTTACTATTGTTATTCAACATTAAAGTTTAACTAATATACAGAAAATACATAATCAAATCTTCACTTCTAATTCTAAATTTTCTTACACACTACTCTTTCTAAGACATATAAATTTTTCATTTTCAAAATTAAATTGCCTATCTGAAAAGGAATTGAATTTGTTAAGATGATTGAAAAATTATTTCTGAGATATTGACTCATTAAGCCTAGACTTTTGCAAATTAATATGTAATATTCAATTGCATTCAAACTACAAAAAGTGTCTTAAATTCTTATCTTTTCTATTTATTGAGGATGTCAGTTCCACAAGAAGATCATCATAGCTGCCTTCTTCCTCAAAAAGAAACAGAGAGGGCTGGAGAGGTGGCTCAGGAGTTAAGCCTCTGCCTTGCAGGCAGAAGGTCCTGAGTTCGGATCCTAGACCCCACGTATAGATGCCGGGTGGAAGCGGGGCTGGCCTGCATTTCTGGTCCTGGTAGGGCAGAACCTGTGAATCCCGGGGTAGAGTAAACAGGAGGAGGTGAAGGCATCCATCGTAGTTTCTGAATTCATCCATGGTTCTACACACACACACACACACACACACACACACACACGCACAGATGAACAAATAAATAGTAATAAAAAATTTAGAAAAAAGAAAAAAAAGAAAGAGAGGAATTGAATTCCCAAATTGGCAATTCCCTAGTTTGTATTCACCCTGGTAGAAACCCAGGAAACTATCACCTCAAACTGCATATAAAAATATAATCAAATGTATTGTTATTCAGTCCTGGAATTCTGTGAAAATATGACTTCATTCTTCATATAAGCACATATTTACCATGGTCATATCAGAGTGCTTAAGTGTCTTATCCTTTGTTGTTCCTCTTTCAGTAGATATTACTTCATTTCTTTATAGTATAATATTACTATTAGCACTTATAACTCTCAAAGCCATTATTTTATCTCCTTTGGAAGCATCCTGTTTAATTCTTTTTAATATACTAACTTAATTTCTAAATTGCATTGAACATGAATTTAAACGTTTTCATTATCCATTTCCTATGCCTCCATTCATTCTCACCTTTTATATTCTTTGCTCCCCCACACTTTACTCCCTTTCCCATGTCTCCCCACCTGTGCAGTGCCAGGTTCTCCAGCAGATAACGCGTGTGGTGTGCAGATCCAGCTGGCCGCACCTGGAGCTGAGCAGGATAGTGTGTGTCGGCAGCCCAGACCCCCCCTTACCACCAGGGAAAGACACACCAGGCCAGGAGACCTGTCAAAGCAGGATCTCACTTTATTGTATCAGGCAGGCACTTATATTGAGTTGGAGGAAGGGTTGGAGGTATAGGAATGGGGCGAGGTGTAAGGGCCAATAAGGTGCCACCACGGAAGCAGTAATTAGGCAGAGGCTATTTTTTTCCCAGGATGTGCTGAGTGACCCTGATGCGGAAGTCGCAGGCCAGAGACAGATTGCCAAACTTTAGTCAGGCTCAGGAAGTTCCACCAGGTCTCAGGCTCAGGCTCCACGAGGCCCAACATCTCCCCCTTTTGTTTTTGTAATGACAGACCAGAGACACCACCCCTATCTTATGTTGACCCCTTTTGGAGGTCTTATCCATCATTGGGTATCATGTTTTTATGTCACAAGAGGACCACTCCACAACCTGTCTTAGGTTATCCCTGGCTGTTTGGGGTCTTACCTGTCATTGGTCATGTGGAGAGCTGAGGAGGGATGTTCATCGGAAGATGGCCAGTCATAGGTGGAGTTGGAACCCTGATTGACAAGCCTGTGGTGATGAACCTAGACCTGGTTGATCTTTATTGCCTCTATGTGCTGTTGAATGAACTGTGTAATCTCGTTGATGTCACAGGGCCCAAGGGTAAGGAAGAGGAATAGGAAAAGTTCCAAACAGGGGGAGGAAATAGGGCAAAAGGCCATTAAAGCCCGTCTAGAGTGGGTTATTTCAAAGGTCCTGTCACCTCCTCTCCAGGTCTTCCTGGAGTCTCTTGATCTTACCCTGGATGATTCCCGATCTGTTAGCATAAAAACAACATTTTTCCTGTAGGAATAAGCAAATCCCTTCCTCTTTGGCAGTTAATAGATCTAGCCCTCTCCTATTTTGGAGGACAACATCTGCCAAGGAGTTGAGCTGCTGTTGGAGGTTGAGGATGGTACTGGACACAGCCTTTAAATCATTAATCATAAATAATCATAATCATAAATCATTTATCATAATTGATAAAGATGGACAGCAGTCTCTATCCCTGTAGTACCTGTGGCTACCCCCATGGATATCCCCAGTCCTACAAGTAAAGCTCTCTTGGGTCTCCCTCCAATATAATCAAAAGAAGGCACCAGAAGGGGTTTATCCCCAGGGATTATGTCCACACCAGGGATTAGGGAAGCAGGGGCACAGAGGTCGGTCCAGTTGGCTGGCAGGAAGCTGTAAGCCATCCTTCCTCCACAGATGAAGACCATCCCAGAGGGTGGACAGAGTTGTGAGTTCAGCTCAGTTATGTTTGACTCACCAAAGAGGGATGAATGGCTCCTAAATCTATGTTGGTGTTATCCAGGGATGGTGAAGCCCCAAAACAGGTCCCATTAGGTACGATAAGCAGAAGTTGAACATGGATGGGGAGTGTAGCAGAACAATTACCAGGGTGACTTCCCACAGCATTAGTGGGAATAGCGAGCAGCTGGGGGCGGCCCTGCCAAAGGCCGAGCCAGCAATCTTTGGCAAGTGAGGGGTTGTCTGATTTAGCAGGTCAAATACCATTTCCAGTAGGGATTCTGTTAAGGGATCAAGAGAAAGCACACCTCGACTTTCAAGGGAGGGCAATAAGGTGATAATTAAGTTCTGGATATTGGGCCTGTATGAGTTCCTCTATGCGGTTTTCAACCTGTTTTTCTCTGACCTTATCTTGGACCCTCTGGCCATCAGGTTACCCAATAGGGGCTGCCATGTCTCAGAAAACATCTTGGCCTCCAGAGCTGAGACAGGGGGAGGAGGCATATCCTCCATCACCCTGAATAAACCCACTTGTGCCCCCTGACATCCTCAAATTCTTAATAGCAGTCCAGTATGTCTTGTTATTGGAGGTGCACTGTTGGACTTTATCATTACAGGTAGAGTACATAGTTTAATAAAAGTTGGAACAAGGGCAGGGTCCCGGTTTGCCATCCATTAAAGGTATGATCTTAGGTTTTTGTACGCAGACACATTGGGATGGTATAGCACCAGTGACTACAGAAATTTGAGTCTGTGAGTATGCAGTCTTATCTCCACAGTCAATTGTGGAGGTAATCATAGAGGTCCCGGATGGCTGTGCTCTGTATGTGACTGTCCCCCTGGCAGTCACAAGGCTTCCCCATCCATTTGGCTAAGATGGCTCAGGCATCGTGTGGATTTCTAAATCCTCCATCACTGGACGGGATGAATATTTCCATCATCAGAAGGCTCAGCAGCTGCATCTTCGATTATTTCTGGGGAGAAAGCAGAGGGGCAGTTCTCAGGGGTGGAACACTCCCTGGAGAGGATATAGTTATCGCCCTGTTTCAGGGCAAATATTTTTTAGATCTCTCGCTAGAACCCAAATGGGTCATTTTTCATCCTGAGGGAAAACACATCCAAATCCTCTTCCTGCAGTGAGAAGGGTCTGGTCCCCTCCAAGCCCCAGTTAGTGGGACCTTCCATTTGACCCATTGGAGCTATATATAATGGAGGAGGACCAATGCTTCTGAAGTGGAGATATGGGGTTGGAATCTAATTTAATATGAGCTTCAACCAGGTTGGGTAACAAATTAACAACATAGAGGCTGTCAGAGAACAGATTAAATGACTCTTGGATCTAACTCAAGGACAACAACAAACGGTTCCTTGAATAAGATCATGAGTCTCCCACAGATACCAGGCAGTGGGGCGGTTGCTGCCCAGGTTGATGTTAACAGGAAAAAGCTCAGCTGCTTGGCAAACACAGGGAGGTAGATAGGACAGAGGCAAAGAGGGGTGATAAAAAAGATTATTTGAGGGAAGGGTGGGAGGATCTGAAGGAATGGACCCTTGGAGCACTTCTGAAAGGGTCTAGGGAAGGGTAAAGAGAGTCAGATCAGCGGGGAGAACTCAGGCTAGATTTTAGTTTCCTTTTTGTCTTTGTTCTCACTATAGGTTTGAGTTCTCTTCTTTTCTCTAGGGGGTCTGGGTGGAAAACAGCCCTTTAAGGCAGAGACAGTTGGGAGGGCTCCCAAAGGAGGGATCTCCTCTTTCTCTATTCGAGCTCTCCTAATCAAATTCTCTACTTGATGCCACGTGTCCCAATCAAAGAGATTACGCTCAGGTAGCCACGGAGCAATCTTAAGCAAACAGCCCCATGTTTGAAGGGCCTGACTATCAGTGAGATTGAAGCCCCTAGTTTTTAACAGAACTCTTAAGGACTCTAAGGCTGGGTTTGGTTTAGACGAAGACTGCCCCATAATTTATGAGGGTACACTCACCTGCAGTCCGACTGGCCCATCAGCATTCTTCCGTGGAGCAAATGCCTCACACCAGGCACCAGTCTGCCGGGTCCTCCAGCAACAGATAACGTGTGAGGTGTGCTGATCCAGCCTGCCGTGTCCTGGAGCTGAGCAGGATGGTGAGTGTTGGTGGCCCAGACTGTCCTCACCACTGGGGAAAGACACACCAGGCCGGGAGACCTGTCAAAGCAGGATCTCACTTTATTGTTATCAGGCAGGCATTTATATAGAGTTGGAGGAAGGAGTTGGAGGTATAGGAATGGGGCGAGGTGTTAAGGGCTAATAAGGTGTCACCACGGAAGCAGTAACTAGGCAGAGGCTATTTTTTCCCAGGTTGTGCTGAGTGACCCTGATGTGGGAGTCGCAGGCTAGAGACCGGTCACCAAACTTTAGTCAGGCTCAGGAAGTTCCACCAGGCCTCAGGCCCAGGCTCCATGAGGTCCAACAGTGCAGGCAACTGGGTTACCTGTAGGATGCCAACAATAGTTTGTTCTTCAGGAATTGTCACTGTGTAAGTAGCCTACTTGTGGGTATAATGTAGAGGTTCCACCTCTCCTTTGTCTAGCATAGTACTCAGTACACAGTCACTCAGGATAGAGCCATGTCTGATAATATCTTCTCATTCCATTGAAACATGTTTAGACCAGCAATTATAGAGGTCTAGTGGAAGCAGACAATGTTGCACTGATATCTTGGGTATCATAGCCCAGATATGATCAGTGGCTGCTGTTCTCAGTATCCATGCATTTATGATCACCTTCAAAATTAGAGAAATGTTAGTGAAAGGACAACATGACTCTGAAGTAACATAATTCTTTTTTGTTATCAATGTCTTGCAGTTTTTATGAAGAAAAATCATTCTAAATTTGTCATCACCATGTCTTGTGATTACAAGACAACTTTTCTTAATATTTTGTCCTTATATAAAAGGAATCTAGTTATTTTTTGATAGCAAGGGACAAAGAGTGACATTAAAAATTGACAGATTCACAAGTTTGATACATATTACACTCATGGTCTCATTTCGAGGCATATAGTGATTGAACTAAATAGATATTTCTTTGTCTATGATCCAAGCAACAGGCTAAAGTAGGAGATAGGAAAAAAAATGATTTCATTGTCAACTTCTGGAATTGCATTAGGAATCCCCTAATGTATGTTCTGCTGGTCTATATCACATTAGACTCAAAAGTATCTTCTGGTTAAGCAAGTCACTGTGTATGTCTAAATTCCCATTGTGAACTATTTTTTTTCTAAATATCTAGATAATAGCAAGGCACAAAATAAACAACTCATAAACATTCCAAAACTAAGTTTATTAAATAAGTAATTGCAAATAATTTAATAGTAAATTCTACCTTTTGCTAATGTTATGAATACAATAACCAGGTGTTTGTTTAATTATAATTATTAATTATATTAACTACAAGGCAGCTTTTAGAACTGTGATTGGTTATACAGTAAAATAAAAACTTTGATTAGGAGTAATCACCTGATTTGCTACATCATAAAATCATACCTTGATACTTTCATATTATGTCTTCAATTGCACATTTCAAAAAACATCGTTTTTGAAGGCATAAAGGTTATTACATTTACATTTTCACATTTTAAAAACTGTGTAAATACTTATTTTTGAAAATGAGTCCTCATCAACAACTTAATCTCCTGAGATCATTACACTGTGATTTGAACTTTTTAGACATCAAATATAAAGCAATAAAACTGACATTCAAATGAATGAATGAATAAATTGAAAAATAGTTCATGTCTTAAGTGTAGTGAATCTTGAATTTATCTCACATGGAAAGTCAAAATGACTAATGCAATCACATGTGAGTACTGGAAGCTCAATTCAAGTCTGGGAAATTACAATTAAAGTGAATGCTTTAATCATTTAAGAAGATTATTTGTGGCAAAATAAAAACATTCTTCTTTCTATTTATTAATTTATTTTGATGGTAATATTTTTAATACTGGGATGGCTTACATTTTTATGTATGGCAAAACAATTCACTGATTGAGCTGTATGTGTAGCAGCGTAAGTAATATTTCAAAGCACATATGATTTATGAAAAAATTTCCCATTTACAAGGTAAATGTTTATTGCATCATTTTCCAATACAAATAAGGCCTTAAGAATGTCATGTTTTGAAATGTGAGCTGTCTCCCTCAGACTCAGGTCATGGCACCTTTAATAGGTGGAGTTTTGTTAGAGAAAAGCAGTCAAAAAGGGTGGTTGAGGTTAATTAGCCCTATTCTACTCCTGGGAGAAGTCTGCAGTTGCAATTGGCAGTTTTGCAGCTCTCAGCCTTGATGGAAGTGACATAGGCCACCGCCATCTTCTGCCAGTCAGCCAAGCCTTTCCTAAACAACTGAAGATCAATCAAACACATGAGCTTGTGGCAGATGATTCACATTTTGAACCATGACAATGAGTATTGAAAATCAGGAGGTTACTAGAAATACTGATGTTTTAAGAAATGAAATATGCTTTAAATTGATATCAATTAAACATTTGAACCGTTTAATGATTGTAAGATACAATTTCTACTACTTTCTTGCAAGATAACTTATCCTCATCATCATTCTGGCATTTTTGCATGTTGTCCCAGTGATAGCCCTCTCAGAATGAGTTTCATATTCCAAACTTGATATTGACAAACTCATAGGCCCTTGAACTTTATCCTGCCTGAATCCTTTGCTCTACTTTTTTTCTCTAACCTTTTCCACTCTTATCAGTCATTTGCACAAACCTTGTTTCTTTCCTGATTTTTATCCTGTACCTCAAACTATCATAGAATGTATATTTCCTAAGTTATTCTGTAGAATCCTTTTCTGTTTCCTTACCTCTTTTAGAAAATTGTACTGATTCTATGCATCTGCAATGTCTCATTCTCCGGTTCCTACCTTTCCCTGTATATTACCTATAGACAAAGCATTCAGCATAGATATTTTGTTTAATTGTAAGACAATCTCTCCCCCCAGCAAAAAAAAAAAAACAGAAAATCTGAAAGCTAAGCCTTGAAATGAAACTGAGCTCTTTGAGTCATATTCTTAAAGATCCAAAGTAGTAAGAAATGAATTGCATAACCCAGTTATGGGATTACTTTCACTGGTGGAATCCAGAAGCATTTGAAATTCATCTAAGACTCAATGTTTATGCATATGAGCATGTGCATGCTCTATGTTCCTTAACCTAGAAAAACTAGTATGTTGATTACCTGGTGAAATAAATGAGATTGTAACATTAACTTATGTGTAATTTTTATATGAATATTAAAATGTAAAAGCATTCCATGACTCTACTTCTCCATCATCTTTTTATCTATACTTATAGCTTTGATAATGCTTGACATATTATTTTTATTGAGATTTTTCCAAATATTTATCCTCTGTTTAGAAAAGGTTGTGGTATATTCACCATTATAAAAATGCTTAATAGGAAAAATAAACAAGTCTGAGGATAAGAAACAAAAAAAAACTGAACTGTAGTATACATTTAAAAGCATCTCACTGTGAATTCAAGTCACATATTGAATGTACGTCTCAGTATGTAGATACCAGTAAAGTCATATACATGGCTTTATAGCAGCAACAGTAGTTCTGGGAATTTCATAAAGAAGATAAACTTTAAAAAAATTTAATTTACAGTATTTATTTTAGTCCACACTAATAATTGTGTTGTCATATAATCCCATGAAAAACTGAAATTCTGTATGAATTGATAAGAGATCTATAATGTTAGATAAAGCCACTTTGACTACATATTACATGATTCTTAGCTAAAAAAAACAGTTTTAACTTTACATATGAATTCATTCATAGCTCATGAAACACTTTTTCTGCTTATCCTCATAACAAAGCATGAATAGAGCTTATCTTAAAAACTAGTTCTCTGATATGTTGGAATTGATTTTTGTGTAATATCTATTAAATTGGAAATATAGTAAATGAGATCAAGAAAGATGAGTGTTTTCTCCAGTCACATATTAGGCAGATTAACCAAGATTATGAGCAAAGGTGGCTGACTGTCATTTGCTTGAGTTTAGGCACCAAATGAACAAAATTAATTTTATTGTTTTCACAATAGGATGCATACATCCTTTCATATGTGCATAACACATAAAAGTGCTAAAAATTGAACGGCAATAATGAAATTCCTTTATCAATTGCCATGGGTTAGTCCACATACATTTAGCTCTTTTTGAAAATCTATGATATTCAGCAACCTGACATCTTAGTCAATAGTTCTTGCTAGCTCTGTTGATTTTTGTTTATTTTTGCTTTCAAATTATAAAAGTTAAAACCTTGGCATAGTCTAGGCATTGTAGTTAGTGTGGCCTTTATTTCCTAAATTACTTGACCTAATCAGTTGTGAAAGAGAGTAGGTAAAGAAAGGATTTGACCTCTACATAGATAGAGAACTACACATGTAAGCAATGCCCATCTTGCTGTGGGACCTGAGACTCTGCCTTGGTTTTCCTTTTGGCCTTTTGGCCAGCACGACCTGTGAGAATAAGAAGCACAAGGTTATCCGCAGGGGTTTCTGTAGAAGATACTTAGGTGATGCAGAGCCAAGTGCAGTGGAATGATCTTATGAATGTTTTCTTTAGCAAGAACAAGTTATAGCATTAATTATCTTAGTAGCATGGCTTTACTGTTACACAGAGCAATAATTCCATAGAAGAGGGTCATTATAACATCTGTTTTACTGCAAGTATTGCTTATGCAAAAACGTAAGCTATTTTAAGTTTCTGCTGCTCAAACATGAGAAGGGAAAACTGTAGGATTCAGTGTTACACTCCTGCTGACACACAAGGAGCTTCCCTATAGCTCAGGAGGGATTTGGAGACTTGGTGACATAGGTTAAAGAATGCAGAGTGTATGAAATAACTGTAGAATTCATTCTGCTTACCATACACCTTCATGGATAAGTTAATTTTAAGATCTGTGAGGTAGATATATCTGTGTATAAAGTTCAAATTAAGTCAAATCATCAAAGAACTACTAAGTATTCAAGAAAAAAAACACAGCAGAAGTAATAAAATTTATACTCTATGACTATGTATTTAGACATTGGTAATTATTCATTTATCTTTTCTTTTATTTAATGCCTTGATACTTATCATGAAATTCATGTCATGATGATAAAATATTGCTTCTATATCGCTTTCCTGAGAAAGAACACCATATTATCAGCATCGCATATACATGTGATTTATATATGCTATTCAAATATTTTTAGACCAACTTTTATTTAAAATAAAATATGTTTTAGACCGACCAAACCTTTTCTTCTTGTGCTTTTCTGTAGCAAGCAAAACCTGAATCTGGAAAATAAGTTTTAGATTTGTTTATAATTTAAAAAGTATTATTCATTTATTTATGTATTCCTTTATTGTGGCAGTACACATAGTGAAGGACAAATTATATGAAAGAGTGATAAACCTTGAAATCAAAATTAAGTGGAGTCAGAATGATTTTAGAAGGAACCCTACTAAGAAACATTTGAGGTGATACACCCAGCAACCTCCGTAGGAGCACATAAACCTAGGAGATGAGATTGGGGTGAATTTTGCTTCCTTCATTAAGTATTTTTGCTTCACTATGATACATTGCCTATCTGATCTGGTTTCTGAAATTTTTGAATAATTTAAGTGAAAAACTCCTTGTCATTGTTGCAACTGATCTAGGGCTATAACTGAAATTACCAGGCTCTTAACTGTGCTACCCAAGCTAGATTCCCCTCATCTGTGCCTAGCCCATGATGTTCTAGGTGGAATAAATCTGGGAGACTTCTCTTGTCATATATCATTGCTACTTATCTGCATCTGAATTTTTATTACAAATTTTACATGAACTCTAGACAGGGATGTCCAACTTGCTGCCCGAAACCTACATATATCCTAGAATATCTCTGACTGTGTTCTAACACAAAATCATAAACTTATTAGAGATTTTGAGATTATTTTCTGGTTTTTTTCTGTAACTTCATTGTGAACTCATGTCACAATGTCATAGACTAGATGAACATATTGAATCACATGAGTAAGCAAATGTCCCTTCCTGCCTGTAGTGTGTACCAACATTCCTGGCATTTCCTGATTCAAAGGTCACCAATATCTCATGTAGTATTAATTCTATTTCTGATCAGAGTTCTGCTTGGCAGGAAAGCAGAATTGTGATACTTATGATGAAGTAATTCTGTTAAAGGGACACTAACTGAAATCAGTTCTCTTTGGAGGAAGAAGAAGCACATTGACCCAAGTGCTGTCAATGAGAACAATACCCTGACTGGGGGAAGCGGGCAGGCAATCCAGTCTATCGCTACTTCTACCTTAATGCCTGCAACTGAGCTCAAGAACAAGAGTATCTACAACTCAGATAAACATTGGATGGTGAATTGAGCCTCTGGGCTTACTTGCATAAGCTGACTTGTCTCAGCTGACAAATTGAAACATAGGGCTGTTACCTACCCTTTCATGTCAGATAATCAGTGCCTTCCTCTGTCTCCACACCCTGCATGCTAAAACTGCCAGTTCTTAGGATTTTTAACCAGATCACCACAGTTTAATAAGTAATAAATATATCTAATTGTGATATTTTGTTTTTATATACAGAACAGTAGTACCTAATCAAAAATTTAGGTTGTACTTAAGGTACTCTATATATGTTTATACATTTTTGTATTAGTTATACTTTTAGTACAAGAGCACTACACTACAACTATTGATTTGTTATCTATTATGTTGTATTTTACTTTATGTGACATCGAGTTCACAACTTTCAGCATTGGTAATTCCTATTAATGC
The DNA here is from genome assembly GCA_023101885.1 of Typhlomys cinereus. Lineage (NCBI taxonomy): Eukaryota > Metazoa > Chordata > Mammalia > Rodentia > Platacanthomyidae > Typhlomys > Typhlomys cinereus. The sequence continues at coordinate 1,560,788 of JALPQD010000154.1, forward strand.
ACACTTTTACTTGATTATATATTTTGCCAAATTTTTCAAATATACAAATATAGTGCCTATGAAGTAATAACTGAAGATTAATTTTGAAATAGTAAGCTATGCATTTGGAAGCATCAATGAAATTTTTATATTTAGGTCAAATAATTTGAATGCCAGGTATAATAGTGTAAAAGGAAGAGAAAGAAAAGCAAAGTGAATAGAGGCAAAAATGCAGTTTCAAAAGTTAAATTTCAGCAATAGAAAACAAAAATGCACCCCCTCTCAAAATAGTTACTTTGGCTCCTGACAGCAACACATATGTTTCTTAAATTGCTATCAGTTTTTTTTTTTTTTTAGTGCAAAAAAGGGAATGAATAAGCAAATAAGAAAAGCAATTTTCCACCTTGATTGGGCACACTTTGAAAATCTTTATTTATCAGCAATGAGTATAAAGTGGATACATGTATGCAAGTCAGGGTTCTGTGAGTATAATTAGGGAAATTATAAATCTAAGTCTTTCTTCAGTGATCAATTTAGAATGATAAATGTGGAACTATGGTTTGAATTAGTATTCTTTGTCTGTGGCATCTCTTTCCAAAACAAAACTCTGTTTCCATCTGTAAAAGTCTGATCTTCTCTACTTCCAGACTTACGTTTTTTAAAAAATATATGTTGTGTGTGTGTGTATGTGTGTCTCTATATAGAAGCCACTTGAGTATGTGTGCCTGTGGATGCCCAAGGGTGACTTTGGGAATATTCCTGAAATGCTTCAATTCCTTGTTATTTTTAATCTGTGGTGTGGTTTCCCAGGCTCATCAGAGTCATTCTCTCTTCTGGGCTCAGCGAATGCTGCAGAAGAGGGACTGGTTAGACTGTATGAATATGAAGAAGGGAAGCAGTAATGCAGTCAAACATTACCCCACTGGACATGACAGGGCTATTGCCTCCGTGAGTTCACTGCTATGCATGTTTCCACAGGACTCACATGGGATTTGTCCTGTCAACATTTGACTAAGGAAAGAGAAAGATCTCATGAGCACTCTCACCTCCCTGAGAGACTGATGATCACTGATGCTTAGTTGGTGCTGGGGTGGGAAGGAGATGAAAATTGCTTCCTTCAATATTGCTCATGCTCAAGCAAGTACTCAGGCACATACAGGCTACCCAGATTAAATTCAGTGATCCAGGTATGCAAATAGACACGAAAATAAGAGAAAGACTGCCACTGAAATAGAAAGGCTGCAATGGAAGAAGGAAAGGGGATGGGTCTGAGGAGTACAAAGCAAAAATATTGTAAATTTGCTATATCATTGATAAAACTCTAAAAGAAAAAAATCACTGAAATGTTATATGACTAGGACAGCGAATATATGATACTTTGAAACTACAACAAACAGTGGTGAAGAAATAAGATGAAAAGTTTAGCAGCGTGCATGGGCTACATATTATATTAAATGACTACATATGGAAAGGCTGTAACTCAATAGTCCAGAATATAAAGTCAATATTCATGGAGAAACTTCCTGGCTATGGTGATATAGCTCATATTAAGAAAATGTCATCCTAAGTGGACCTAGATTTCAGAATTGCCAATGACAGTTGATAGTTTTGCTCACATTCCTTTCATTAGATTCTGAAAGCCTCTCTTGGTTAGGTTACATCCATCCCAATCTTGGGAGTTGACAACCTCCTTGATTGACTATATTAACATAAGCAGGAGAGGCACCCAAATGTTGTTACCACAAACCATCAGTCCCTCATTCAAGAAACTGGAGGATGAACCTAAATAATGAATCTGAGATTCATTGCTTAAAAGAAAAGAATCTTTAGGGATTAAATACACATGATTTGGGAAAAATGTAATTTTTGGTCAGAAAGCAAAACTATAATTATTTAAAAATTTTGGATATATCCATTGAAATTCTTCCCTACAGAATGATCTAATTTATACATCTTGTAGCTGACCTGGCTAGATTGACTGAGGGTAACAATTGTCAGTTTGCAAGTGGAAATTGAAAAGCTGTGTCAACAAAGGTGAAAAAGTCCAATTCCACTTGGCCCTTACTACTGGGATTCGTTTTCTGGTATCACTATTGTTTGTTTTTATCTCCTGCTTGCCTGTGGATTATTTATCCATTGAAAAATTTTTTTCTGCAACTATTTCAACAAATCTCAAGGATCAAAATGGACAAACCTTTATTTCTGAAATTCAATGAAATATAATAAGCAATGAATTTATCATATGCTATATATCATATATTGTAATGTGTATATTATTTATATTCACTGATAAAATATGAATATATTGATGAATTCATGTTTTTACAGATATGAGGACTTTTGAGATGGGACAAGCTTAAGCAAATAGGAAATAAAATGTCAGGAGCAGGTAGTCTTGACATACTTGGTTGTAACATTTTTAAAGGAGCTTAACTCCTGCTTTTTTAAGTGGATTAATCAAATTAAAGTACATGAAGAGAATCAGAAAGTACTAGTAATACAAATATAACTTTTTGTACATATGTATATATGGTGTCTCTGAAAGTATGTATATATGTTCACATTCATGGGTTAAAGATTGTACTGAAGGGGTTGTTGAGACATATGCATGTATGTGATAGCCCAAGGTTCATGCTGATTCGATTCTTGATCACCGAGTCAGGGTCTCTTATTGATCTAGAGCTCATCAGTTTGATTTATCTATTTAGCCAAATTACCCTGGACATCCCTTGTTTGTGACTACCTAAGACTAATTTCACATATGCTCAACACAGCCATCTGGTATTATAGTTGTTTTCTTAGTCTAAGAACCTTGGCCCTCTTTTTTTTTTAATTTTTTTTATGTTTATTCAATTGTGTGTGTGCATATATGTGTGTGTGTGTGTAGAACCACGGGCGAATTCGGGAACCACCATGGACTGCCTCCACCTCCTCCTTGTTTACTCTGCCCTGGGATTCACAGGCTCTGCCCTACCAGGACCAGAAACGCAGGCCCCCCCTGCTTCCGCCCAGCGTCTATAAGTGGGGTCTAGGATCCGAACTCAGGACTTTCTGCCTGCAGGGCAGAGGCTTAACCCCTGAGCCACCTCTCCAGCTCCAACCTTGGCCCTCTTAATTGTGCAGCAAGTAGTAGATCTTCTGAGTTATCTCTCAAGTTACATATATTTATTTGACTAGAGTAATATAGGAAATTTACAAGCACTATACACTGCTTTGGGACTGATAAAACAAAAATCATGAATAAAGAAATGCTACTAAACCAAAAGACTTTAAGAAGCAATAGTAGTTATGATTATTTCTGCTTCTGTGAAACAATGTTAATAAACTACTTACAGAGAGAAAAGGATATTTATTTAGGTTTTGATTGCTGAGAGTATATATAGTCATTACGGCAGAAAAAGTGATAGGGAGTATCAGGGGCATATTGCTTCAAGTCAGAGCTGTCTTTATGGCGGCAGAAAGAGCAAGAACAAACTGTAACACAGTACAGAACCGGGCCACAAAACCTCAAGGCTTCCCCCCGGGATGATATGCCTTCCTCCAGCAAGCTTCCATTACCTAAAAGCACCTTGACCTTCCCATACATTAGCATCAGCTAAGAATGAAAACACATGAGCCTGTAGGGGATGCGTAGGTGACATGTAGGGGGCATGTAGGGAACCTTCAAACCATGACTTAAAATAATAAGATATAACTTTGTCACATCCTGTTTTATCACAAAAGATAATAGTCATAACTTAGAAGACTAAGAATGTTAGTTTGTGAGATTATCTATCATAAATCTCATATTGGGGTCAGCACAAAATATTTTCAAGTAGATAATATCTTCACACAGTAAAAATCATGTAAATGTTTAGTCTTACATTAAAATAGTGTTCCATTCTTGACTAAATTTCTGTTTCAACCAGAATTTTATTCATTTTCTGAATTATAGAAAAATAGAATAAAGTGAGCAAAACCATATAAATGTAGATTTCGTGTGTTAATGTTCTCAACTGGGAACTGATTTCTCTATTTTTGATTATTTCCCTTCACGTGGAACAAGAAGATTTGCAAAAATGAAAAGGTTTCCAGCATAAGAAAGCAGCATGAGTGCATTCAGCTGACCATAGGACACTGCCACATCTCGGCTGGATAAAGACTTCAAACCCATTAAACAGGGTGGAGGCACTGGAGCTGCCAAAGTCAAAAGTTCAACAGGGACAGCTACAGGACACTTCCTTCTTCTAATCATCACCAACACGCAGACACCACCGTCACTCTCAGGACACAGTGGTCAATACCGCTGTGATTCTCTGACAGAGGTTGGCCAGGTAAAAGCCCATTTACTGCATTAATTAGTGAACTAGCAATGACTCTTAGGGAAAAAAGGTTGAGAGATAAATAAAGAAGGACACTGATTTGAAATCTAAAGTGTTTTGTTTTCATTTTTTAACAGGTATGGCCACTATGGACACTGTTAAGCCTATTCTTTTCATCTTTGGCCATTCTATCCCTATGATGAGTCTTTTGATTACGTGCAGCCTTACCATGAAGGAACCAGCCAGACCAGCCTTCCTCGTTTGTCTCACCATGGATCTAGCAAACACTTTTTCCAAATGCAATCCTCTTTGAAAGGGATTTCTAGATAAAAATTATGGACATAATCATTGGGAAAAGAGCTTCCATGTGGATATTTCTAGCAGCTATCAACTTTAGAGTCTGTATGCTCTATGTGTGTGTTTATGTATGTGTGAATATGTGTGTGTTTGTGTTTGTTTGTTTTGTGTGTATCTTTTATATCTACTCAATTCAATGGAAATACAGGTTACTAATTAGCAATAACCCTCCTTGTTTTCCATGATTCCAATAGTCACACTTCTCAGACAGATAAGTATTTCCAGTTTCCTTTAGAACAAATTCTATTGATAAATACTGGGAATACATAGTTTATATATAATACCTAAAAATAATTATTACTTGGATTTATATATATGCAAATTACATAGATATGTGTTCATTGACCAAATTTCTTAGATCTGTGTAGGCACATATTTATCACAGCAAACAGATTTCAGAGACAGTATATATTCCTCTAGTCATATCTGTGCTTTTTGAATTGTAGGAATCATGTAGAACAAAAAATATTTCTATATAACTCACTGTAGTTGTATCTGATAAAGAGTCATTTTAAAATTTTCCTGAATTTCTTACCCTAGATATTGCTTTCTGTCTGATTTTACTGTCACATAGTTGTTCTGGTACTTTTTTACTGCAGAAAACTATAAGTATTTTTTTCTGGTCTTCTTTCTTTCTGGGATAGCTGAATATACTATTTCTTAACAAAGTGTGCTGAAAGAATGAGATTTTAGCAATAATAATTTTTAAATTTTTATTGTCTTTTTATATCTCATTGATACATATATTTTGTATAGATAGATAACAATAAAATAATTTTCATTCCAGAAATTTACAGGCAAAATTTGGTTTATTTCTAAGACTGAGATACAGTATTCAGGTTTCAGACATGCTGTCTTTGTCCAAGAGTATATAAAGAAGCAAGCTCCTTCTTATCAACATCTCTACTTGCCTATACCCTACTTCATCGTGTGCTATTTATTTCTTTATCCCTCTTTGAGACTGGGTAAAACCTCTATTGACTTCCTCCCTCTGCCATAACAATCTTTTAATGAGAAAACTATGTTCAGAATAACACATATTTTTGCTTCATTTCTTGAGACTAATTTGATATAAAGTATTTTGACTCTGACAAATGATTTCTACATCTGCAGTAGATCTACATATTACACATATGTGCATGTTATATATTTATTTATTTATCTATATACTGGAAAGAAAGAGAGAGGAATGGAGATGATAGAAACCATCTCTTTATTGTATTTGATACCTTTCAGTAGATGAGATTATTTTAGAATGACTTCTACAATGATACCAATGTTGGCTTAAAGTTAAAAATAGGTGAAAATACCAGAATTCAAACTTAGTAAATAAATATTTCTTTTACACTAAGCATATTCAGATATTTTCCATTATTTAATAAGAAATAAAGTAGAATAGCATTGTAAGCTCTAAATTTTAAATGATCTAAAGATGACTCGAATTGTACAGGAAGATGTCCATAAGTTTAAAGCAAACACTATGCTGTTTTATAAAGAAACTTGAATATCTATTTAATATTATAATCCTCACATCTTGCAATCTATCCCTACAAGAAAATGGAGAAGAGCACATATAAAGTCTTCTTGTCAAATGCAATTACATGTGAACAAACCCAAACCTTGCTAAAATATGTAAAAAAATATATTTAGCACATCAAGCATAGTAAATATTATATCTAAGTAAAGCAACAGAGTGAGACCACCATGTGCATACTAAACTTTCATTTTTCAAAGTTTACTATTGTATGAAATCGATGCATATTCTTCAAAATTGTATTTTGCAATATGATATCTACCCTTGATAATATGCAATGCAATGCTTAGCAGAGTTAAGGTCACAAATACAAATAAAATCATGAGTCTGCAAGCATTTGTGCACTCTACATTAATCGCCATTTCTTTATGGTACAACAGCTTCCTGGAAACTAGTATTTCCTAACATGATCTAACTACATGTAAAATATTATGTTAAATATATCTAAACCCAGGAAAGAAACACAATTTGAAAACTGAAAGAAAAATATTTTTTACTTATTTTACCTTTGTACCACTTAACCCCAACAATCATAATATAAACCATTGTGATTTAGGGAAATTTTGCATTATAAAATTTGTAGTTTCATGATCAGAACAAAAGTTTTGGACATAAAAAGAAATATAATTATTCATATTGTTAATAAAAGGAAATTAACCTGAAAGATGTTGGAAAATAAAGATGTGTAAAGATAATTTAATAGCCAGATATCAACTCATCACAATTAGCATTAGAAATAAAGATTTAAAAAAACCCATCAAGGCTGAATCAATATGTACAACATATTCTTGCAGTGAAATACAGTGGAAAGTGAAAATTATGGTATTATACAGGAAGAAACTTTAGCGATCCACATGAATATGATAGTAATTGAAACCTGATCAAACTGTTCCAGTTAAGTGCTTATCATGAAGTAATCAGAATGGAATATGTTGGGCCGGCCCAGGCAAGATAGTGCTGTGAGGAACAAGGCATAGCCGAGCACATGGGGCCTAAGGAGGTGCTGGGAGGAAGTGAACAAGGTATAGCTGAACACATGGGTCCTAAGATGGTGCTGGGAGCTAGCATACGGGGCATAACCCTGTTTGCATCACAGGGAACTCTGGTTGGTTCATAAGAGTTCTGTAATGCTGACCTTAGCCCATGAAGCCTGCATGCTGTGCTGACCTTTAATATGATTGGCTGCCCATTTTGTGCTTCGTGGTTTTTGCCTTTATAAACTGCTGTGCTGCATACAATAAAGTGAGTTCATGCTTTGACTTAGCTCCTTGCCTTGCCTGATTGTCCACCAGGACCTGGGAAGCGGAATGACAGGCAGCACTCACCTCTCTCCTTCCCGGTGGCTGGGAGCTGACCCCGTCACATCTGGTGCCCCCTGTGAGGACATCTTCTTCTAGGAATGGTTGGAGCCAAGTGGTCTATCAAGGTGAGTGAGACCCTTATTATGGGTAATGCAATGAGCACGCCTGACTCAGCACTTGAAGTGCTAAGACTCATGTTGAAAACCCGTGGTGTAGAGATTTCAGACTCTAGCACTGATAAGGTCTGGCAAATAGTCCTTGATCTGGCCTCTTGGGTCCCGTTTTCCAATCTCTTTTCCTGGACCACATTGTAATCTCACCTGAAGCAATAGGGAAATTAGGGATCTTGAGGCAGCTGTACCCAGCCCCCTTTATGGGGGAACTAACCTTCTTCAAGAGAGAAGGGGATGGGAGTAATCTAGATGAGCCTACCCCATATGCCTGTCTCACAAAGACCACTCTGGATTCCATGCATGGGTGCATTGGTTCCCATCAGGTTAGAGTAGGGAATCCAGAGCTGGAACCCACATATGCTGAGACATATCGGGTGCAAGTCTATCTTGTCAGCCTTAATCCTGGGGGTATCACCCCGCAGTATGGTATCACTGGTAGGCTAAATATTTAAAGGAATTAAAGAGGACAGTTCTAGAGGATGGCCCAAATACTCCTTGGGTTGAGACCCTTCTTCAAGATTTAGCTTACCAACCCTGCACTGCTAAAGATTGGACAGATATTGCCAAAGTGGTGCTTCACAGCCCCACATTCATTAAATGGATGGTACTATTTAGGGAGGAATGCAGAGTCCATGCTGGACACAATCAAAACGCCCAAACTCCAGTTCCAATTACCTTCGGGATGTTATCAGGCACAGAAGACCAATTTTCCACTGGTATCCAGCAGGCCGCTAAAGGAGCCCCTTAACAGGATGGAAGAAACTAGACGAAGGTCCCTCTGAAGCACCTATAGCAGGCATTGTACGAAAGTCTGGTGAGCCTCTGACCGAATTTTTTGACTGGGCTGAAAAGAGCCTTTGGCAGAAGCTTCCCCTGAGCCCTCTGAGAGAGCAATTTACTAAATTACTGTTAGCGTGTGCAGGGCTCAAAGAGACATCTATGAGTACCTGGATTATTGCTTCTCAGGACTTTGGGACCCAATGGCACGAAGTCCAGACACAGCTGCCCTTCAAACATAGACAGATACTATTACTGAAGTTATGCCTCAAGTCCTAATCATGAGATCCCAGACAGGACCACAGGGGAGTTCCCATGGGGAAGCTATAAAAGGGTCTTGTTTTCAGTATGGATGAATGGGACCCTCTAAAAGGGACTGCCCTTACAAAAATAAAGAAGATCAAAGGGAGGTGGGGGGGAATAGCCCCCTCACTCCATGTCCACGATGTCATAAAGGCTTCCATTGGAAGAAGGACTGTAGATCTAAATTTGATCTGGAGGGTGAACCTTTAAACTGATTCAGGGGCAGCCTCCATCCTTATTAACCAAAGAAGGAATAAGTGGGAACGCATAAAAGGGAACCCATGGGACCCTTGAATTAGGAAAACTAAAAAGGGAGAACCCCAAACTCATTGGACTGTTCCCCTGGTGGAGGGTCTCCATCCCAAAATTAGTATTTTCATCAATGGCAAACACTTCCATTGCCTTATAGACACTGGGGCTGATTGTACAGTTCTAAGAAAAGAAGAAATTCCCCCTATTTGGAGACTAAAGGCTGGACTGACAGTTCTTGGGGTAGGAGGAAATACTCAATCGGAGGAAATGACCTCCTGGGAGATGTGGCAAAATGCTGGTGGTTCCAAAGGAGAAGCTCGACCCCTTGTGGTCACGGGGCTCACTGCCAATTTACTGTCCCAAGACATCCTGGGATAGACGCAAGCTGTCTTAACCACTGATAACAAGGCTTTCTATGAAGACCTTTTAGATCATGAGGAGGCCTCTGGGTTTCCTGAGCCAATAGAGACAGTACCTGAAAGCAAGTTTTCTGGCTTTTCGGGGAGAAACTCCAAAAGTTCCTTAAGTTCACCCCCAATTCTAAGGGCCACTGCCCCTTGCAGCCCCCAGATCAAATGGGAACCGGGAAAATCAGTCTGGGTGGAGCAGTGGCCTCTGCCCCAAGAAAAATTGATGGCTCTAAGGGAAATAATAGATCAGCAATTAAAGCAAGGTCATATCCACCCATCTATGAGTGTGTGGAATACACCATTGTTTGTTATCAGGAAGTCCTTTGGGAAGTGGCACATCTAAGGCTGATTAACAAACAAATGAAGCTAGTGGGCACCCCCCTTAGAGGAATGCCATGGGTGATGGCCATTCCCTCAGACTTTACCGTCCTGGTAATTGATCTTGAAGACTGTTTTATTTCTATTCCACTGCACCCTGCAGATCGCAAAAAGTTTGCTTTTTCTGTTCCATCTATGAAGGTTTCAGGGACCAATCAAAGATATGTATGGTTGGTGCTCCCACAAGGAATGGCAAAGAGTCCTGCCTTTTATCAAACTTACGTGTATAAACTGATTGAACCATTGATAGGAAATAGAGATATTCTTACATATGTTTATATGAATGATATTATCATCGGACATAGAGATCCAACTAAATTACAATCACTTATGCAAAAAGTGCACAAATGTTAAATATTTAAAAGGGGAAACATACGTATTACCCTTGATAAGGTCCAATAGGTGCCTCTTTTTAAGGTTTTAGAAACCCATTTGACACTTACGTGGGCATTACTTCTCAGACTATATATAAATGTGCCTATCATTTATAACTAGTTTACAACAATCATTAGGAGAAATAAATTGGTTTAGGCCATGTGTGGGGATCTCCACTGAGGCCCTCACCCTTCTTTTTAACCTATTGTCCAGCAGACAACTTGGAAATACAATTACTTTACAGGAAAGTCACCATCATATAATTGAACAGTTTCAGGATGCTCAATTGGCTAGATATAATCCTGGGAAACCCATGACCCTATGGCTGATTTCAGGAATGGGGCTCCTTACAGCAGCTTTTTACAGGTTGGAGAAATTCTACAATGGATCCACACATCCCTGGCAAATGCTCCTAGGGTTTATACCCCTACCGATCAATTAGAAGATATGATAAAAAAGGGACATGAGCAGGCATGTAGACACTATGGTAAAGATCCAGACTCTATTGTGGCTAACTAAATATCACCCCTGATTAGCTTTGATATTAGAAGGATACCTAGGGGAGATAAGCTTCCATTATGGCCCATCAAAATGGGTCATGCCCCTTCAATGCTTACCACTTGCTGAACCAAACTCTTTGTTAAAACCCTTATACCAAATGCCCCACATGTATTCACAGATAGGGGAAAAAGAGGATCTGCTTATGCTACCTTTGCTCCAGGAAATTTTATCCAGTCATACAAACAAAAATATCAGCCTGCCCAAGGATCGGCTCAACGTAAAGAGCTGTTGGCAATCATAATGGCATTAAAGGAAAATAGAAAGACTATTAACTTATTCTCTAACAGTCTATATGTTGTAAATTTACTCCCAGGGTTAATAAATAATCATATAATTTTAGACTTATGGTGGAACTAAAGTCTACATTAGAAGGATGAGAAAAGCCTGTACATTTACAATATTTAAGGAGTCATTCAGGCCTGCCTGGATTTCTAACCCAAGGCAATGCTTTAGCTGATAAATTAGCTTCACAAGAGATGTGGGCTCTTAATGTTCAGGAAGTCTCTGATTTACATGGCCTAACTCACCTTAATTGGAGGGGCTTATTCTATATGTTCCCTCAAGTTCCTATAAAGGACTTATAAAAGATTATTCAAACCTGCAAATCATGTCAACCCTTTCTCCAAGTCCCACCCTTACAGGGACCAGGGGTTAATCCCTTAATATGCTGTGGCAAACAGATGTTACTCATTATGCATCATTTGGTTAACTTAAATATGTCTTTGTTTCCATAGATACATTTTCTCAAACATGTTGGGCATCTGCACATACAGGGGAAAAGGCCAAGCATCCACAATCACATTTTTTATAATGCTTTGCCACCTTAGGATTATCTAAACAAATTAAGACAGATAATGGCTCTTATTTTATTAGTCAGACTTTACAAAACTTTTTTCAGACTTGGCATATTACTCACACCACAAGAATCCCATATCATCCCCAAGGACAAGCTTTTACTGAAAGAAACCACCAGTACTTAAAGGCCCAATTACAAAAACAAAAAGGGGGAATAAGCCCACATCAGCAGTTAGGGCTAGCGTTATTTACAATCAATATTTTAAATTTCCAAAAGGAACAACCAGAGTCAAGATTTCAAAGGCATTGGGGTCACCTATCCACCAAACCTTCTATCAGGGTGTGTTGGAAGGACTCCCTCACTGGTCATTGGAGGGGACCAGACTCCTTAATCACTGCAGGACAGGGATTTGCTGTATTTTCCCTATTGGGGAGTCCTCTCCAATTTGGGTACCAGCTAGGTACCTTAAATTTTGCCCCCAGGAGAACCTTCATGACACAACCCAGAAGGGCATTCCTAAAAGGAATAGTGGATCGCCCATGAGGTTTACCAATCAAAAATAAAAAGAAACATCGCAATAAATGATAAAAAAGCAAGCATAAGAATAAAGATTATGCCATAAAAAAACAAGGGCAGACTGCCCTTGAGAAAGTCTTTTCTATACTTTCTATTTCAGAACCCACCAAGGATCTCAGTACCTACAAGGGCCAAAGGGTTACTAGCACTACTATTCCTGCTGATCCTCATAGACTCAACGAATACAATGCCACACAGCACCCATCACCCTCAGCAGGTCATGTGGATGATAATCAATTCTCAGAAGGTAACATTGTCAACCAACTGCCTGGTTCCCTGACCTTCTTTTTGACTAAGGCGATTTGGTCAGGAGTTCATGAGATGTACTGGACTGGACTGAAGGACATGCCAGCCAGCCTTAATGTAGAAGGAAGAGGGGCTGTACCCTGCTCCTCACCAGGTCACCTAATGACCCAGGGTGCTCGCACGTGTTAAATGTCTTCTCTGGACTTTTATTGTAAAAGTTGGGGATGTGACAAAACAGGGACAGGGCACTGGGTTCACCATCAAAGTTGATCATGGTGAACTGAATACATCAAAGCTCTCTGGCAACAAACTATGATAGATGTGCATCTTGGCATTGTAACCCCATCAAGGTACCATTATGACAGGCTGCCCACTCACCCCCAACAGTCCTACCTACACCAAGGTGGACAGGGCCAAAGGCCTGACCTAACCCAAGGTGGCCTGATCAACACCTTACCTAATCCAAGGTGGAGTTGATCTGGGTTTGACCTAACATCTAGGTGAACACATTGGCTCATAAAAATCAAAAAGGGGGAGATGTTGGGCCAGCCCAGGCAAGATGGTACTGGGAGGAACATGGCATAACCGAGCACATGGGGCCTAAAATGGCGCTGGGAGCTAATGTGTGTTTGCATCACAGGGAACTCTGATTGGTTTGTAAGAGTTCCTTAATGCTGATCCTAGCCTGTGAAGCCTATGTGCTGTGCTATACTTTAATATGATTGGCTGCCTGTTTTGTACCATTTGGTTTTTGTCTTTATACGTACAATAAAGTGAGTTCATGCTTCAACTTATCTCCCTGTCATGCCCGATTGTCTTCTGGGACCTGGGAGGTGGAGGGGAAGGTAGCACACTCACCTCTCTCCTTACCGGCAGCCAGGAGGTGACCCCTGCAGAATACATGGTAACAACAGGCATTATATTTACCACTGATCTCCTTTGTAGGCTTAATAATTAAGAAATTGGATTCATATTTGTCCTTTAGACCTAATGTTTTTTTCTATTTACATGGAATATTTATGAAGCTGTAGACAATAGCCTTATTTATATATTACTAATAATTACTATGTTTATTTTCTCTAATTATCTTATTATATTAAAATCTAATGAACATGCTTATAATATGCAAAACAAATGAATGGTTGTGATTATTTGTCTGAATGATTACTTCTTCTTATTCCTATTTATTTGTTTATTTATTTATTTATTTGAAATAGAGTCTCTCTCTATATAGCCCTGGCTCACCTGAATCTAATCAGAAGGTCAGGCCATCCTTGAACATGTGGCAATACTGTTTTTGTTCCTGAGTTCAGAAATGACAGGAAGGACATGGGCACTCCAAAAAGGAATTTTCTATATGTCAAATATAGCAATTTATGACAGATGACATTTAGCAGACCATGTAAATCTAGGGAGAATAATCTCCTAAAAAATCTAACAATTCTTTTCCAGTTATGATATAAATTCATAGAAGATTTTATTGAGGTGATTCATTTAAATGTATGAAAATTGTGTATGTATGTGTATATATATATGCATATATGTATGTGCACATGTATGTGCTGCTCAAATTCCTTGGATTCAAACTTTTGATTGTACCAATACATATTATGCTTATAATGATGCTCAAGATTAGTTTAACTGAATTTCATCTATAAAACTACAGAATAGGTAAGCTTATTGAGATTCTGATTGTTTTTCTATAATTAATAATTCAGATTTTTATTTTGTTTCCTTTATAGTATATAAAATAATATTGTAGCATTTTGCACTTACCATGTATGTACATGTGTACAAATAAACAGATATGTGCAGACAGACAGATACATACACAGACATCATATCTCTCTGCATACAAATAGATGTCCTTTCAGGGCATACACAGCAGACAATTTTTAGCATTGACTCTGTTTTCACAACCCTTGCTGGTCAAGTAAGTGGAACATGCTGTTTGCAAAGGTCTGCTTACTCTCAGGGAGGGTGCTTTCCAGTTGATGTGTTTGATTGCTTTTCTATATACAATTTAAACCATGGAATTTTGTGGCTTTTATAGGAAAACCTAAGGTAGATTATGCCTTCCCCGGTAAGCCTGCCAATTTCAGTCTTTTTTGAGAGGATAAGAGATAAGGCATAAGGGTGAGACTAAGGGAAATCATAAAAGAAATGTAAAGAGATACAGGGCACAGAAAGAAGAGGAAATAGAGAGATCACAGGGAAAGTGTTCTTGTCATGCATCAGCTATTTCTTGAGTGGGTAAGTGTGTTTTCCACTTCAAACCCTCTGTTGAATCCAATACTCTTCCCACAGCTCGGTTTTCTGCTGATGACCCTTATGTTCCACACTCCTGCCCCTGCAGAGTGAGTTTTGCATTTTTATAAGGCCTGATTATAAAATGAATGACCTGAAAACCAATGCTACTAGAGAGGGCTGTTAATGGCTTTAGTCTGAAGTATGCGAGCAGAAAGAGAAATAGATCCACTAAGCCATGTCTCTACCTTTTTCCATTTAATTTTGCATTTTATTGACAAAATTGAATTAAAATATAAGGATTCACTATAAATTACCTGGTAGTAGTATTTTATTCCTTCTCCTAAATCCAAAGGTCCCTAAGATTTCAGAAGCACATCATTTTTCTGATTGTTTTTTCACTGTGAAAGTATGTTTAAATGCAGAGAGTGTTTCAGAAAATGAAGAATTACTATGTAAATGTTCAGACAAGATAATTTAATTTTATTATTAATATGTCCTGTTATACCCATCCCTGTTTTCTTCTTTTCTAGGAGGCTTCACACATCAATATTGGCATCTTTGCTAAATATGCAATAATTCTGAAATTGAAGGAAACATTAGTTAAATAGTGCCTCCTTAAATAGGTGGGTTTAACTCTTGGCAGTGAGTACAGTGTGTATGCATTTTTCAATTGTGATTGTATATATTAGTGTTTCAAAGGAATGATTACCGGTAAAAACATTCTTGCCTCATTTTTATTTTTATTTTTGTCAATGCCAATAAGATTATCCTGGGTTTAGCTTTGATTCTTTCAAATTATAACATTTCTCAAAGTACAAATTTTGACTGCATGTCAAATAACACTAATATGTTGCTATATTACTCCCAATATCATCTTAATTTAAAGTATTTTTAAAAATTTTTTATTAGTGGTTTTATTCAATTGTGCGTATGTGTGTGTGTGTGTGTGTGTGTGCGCGTGTGTGTCTATGTGCATATGTGTAGAACCACTGGCGAATTCGGGAACCACCATGGAACTCCTCCACCTCCTCCTTGTTTACTCACAGGTTCCGCCCTAACAGGACCAGAAACACAGCCCCCCACTCTTCCTCCTGGCGTCTATACCTGGGGTCTAGGAACCCAACTCAGGACCTTCTGCCTGCAAGGCAGAGGCTTAACCCCTGAGCCACCTCTCCAGGCCCATCATCTTAATTTAAAAATAGACCAAATATTTTGTATTATCCTTTTTCCCATGCTTCAACAGGCAACATTATAATTGCATGCTACAAAATGAATTACCTTAACTTTTCTAGCTTTAGAACCTTAAAAGTAATTGCTATCTTAAAATGTGCTAGTATTTCATTCTGATGCATCTCTCTCTCACTGTATTCAATATCTGGCATTTCTTTCTGCAGTCATCTTCTGCAAATGCTATTCTTCAGATCTCACAAAAATATTTTCAAATGTTATGTCTCACGATGCACTTGAACACAGTACAAATGAAGGGGTAGGCGGGACCAGAGGTGTCATGGAATCTGCAGCTGACAAACCCATGCACAGACCTAGTGTGCATAGAGCAAGAATGCATGGTATACGATGATACCACTCCTCCCGGAAGAGAGCATGGCCTGCCTTCAACAGCCAATGATCACGGTGGATCAGATTTCCTCAATTACAGCAGTCAATTAGACAGCCATGACAACAGGGCAGCTGTGGGAAAAGTCCCACAAGGAAATTATTGTGACAACTCTGAGTGTAATAGTCACTGGTCCCTACCAACAGCAGCCAGTCATCAAAAGCAGACAAACTTCTAGGTATGATAGACACCTGTAGGCATTCCTCCCAACCCACAGGACCTAACTAAGTACAGTCCCAATCGGTAGATGCCAAACATTCCTTCTTTCCCAATACCACCAGTTATGAGACTACTTTCCCTGTGTGGGTCCATCTCTTTCGCTCCTGGGTAGTTATCCATTTGCAGTTTGTGTGAAGATGGGCCTTTCAGAGTCCACTTTATAGAACGAGTTATCAGCCCGGAGAATCAGACTCATTAGATAGCTCTCTGAAGCAGAAAGAGATAAAAAAGATTCATTCTGTCTTCAAAGCTCACTGAAAATCTGGGGAAGACTTTGATCCCCAAAGAGAAAGCCTGATGAACTGCTCCCATTGCTTCAGACACTGCAAACCCTTGGTTTCCTCCCCTGGGTACTGCCCATTGCTCTTGTTCTCTAACACTAGCTGCTTCAGGGTTCTCTTTGCCTGCATCCCCAGACAGGGGATGAAGAGTGTAGTGCTGTGGCCCTGCGTGGTTGGGACAATGCCGGGACTGGAATACCTGTTGCAAGTTCTTGGGAAAATTCTACAGCAACCAAGAGTTCAAATCTCTCTGCTTCTTTCCCATTGTTACTTCATGTGACAGCCAGATTTCCTATGGCATCTTACTTATGAGTCCCTGTGATTCCCTCTACACTGTCTGGTACTAGTTAGTGATGGTTCTTCATATTTCTGTCTATGCACTTCATTCCAGGAAAGATTGAGAGAAAATTCCATTTGGGAATAAAAGAACTGCTTCACAATATCAGTTTTTTTCAAGGGTATAAAATTCATTGTCCAGTTCCGAAGACTTCTTTGAAGGATATTATTCATGCTAATAATGAAGCACATTTTCTGATGACTACTTGTGTTCCCTGCAAATACTGCGCTGTTTCCTGTCTGCTCTGTCTACAGTGTCCTATGCTGCCATCATTCTTGTAATTCTACAGTGTCCTATGCTGCCATCATTCTTGTAATTCAACTGTTACTGCTGGAGAATTACACTCCGCATATTGCTTTTATTTGAATATTTTCTGTACATACACTCCATGAGTATCACAAACAAATTTATCTAGTAATCAATTTCCCCATTTCATTTCATTTCCCTCATGCTCTCCTTTTTTATTCTTTTTCTTGGATGGCATATGCTTTTCACTTTTTCTCTCAGGAAAAAAAAATCATTGTGGGGGTAATTGAATGTTAGGCTGTTAACATCATGGATTATTATATGATGATAAAATTTCTTTTCTGGAACTGTCTGAACAATTGTTATTATTGAAACTAATGAAGACTAACTCAAATTCCAACATGTGAAGGTTAAAAATATTTAAATATATGCAAAAAATTAAAAATGGTCACTAAGATTCCATCAACAAAGATTCATTCTTTGATATTGGCCACTGAATTTTTGTCTGATTTTGTATGCTTCAAAAATCATTTGAAAACACACACACATATACCCTCCCACACACAAACACACATTTTGTTTGTGCTTACTTCAATTTAGGTAAGTTCTTAAATAGTCCTATAACATATGAGGAAATTGATGAAGTAATCTCGAATCTTCCCACCAAAAAATGTCCTGGACCAGATGGATTCTGCACAGAGTTCTACCAGACATTTAAGAAGCTAATAACGCCAATATTCCTTAAACTGTTCCATCAAATAGCAAAGCTTCCTTTGCTACCAAATTACTTCTGTGAAGCTAATATCATCTTAATCCCAAAACCTAATAAAGATACACTTAAAAAATAAAGGTGGCTCAGGGGTTAAGCCTCTGCCTTACAGGTGGAAGGTCCTGAGTTTGGATCCTAGACTCCACATACAGATGCCAGGTGGAAGCGGGGGCGGCCTGCGTTTCTGGTCCTAGTAGGGTGGAACCTGTGAATCCCGAGGCAGAGGAAACAAGGAGGAGGCGGTCCATGGTGGTTCCCGAATTCGTCCGTGGTTCTGCACACACACACATACATGTGCACAATTGAATAAAAAAAATTAAAAAAAAATAAAACTATAGGCCAATCTCTTTGATGAACACAGATGCACAGATTCTCAATAAAGTTTTAGAAATCACTAACTAGTACCAGACGGTATAGAGGGAATCACAGGAACTGGTAAATAAGATGCTATAGGAAATCTGGCTGTCACATGAAGTAACAATGGGAAAGAAGCAGAGAGATTTGAACTCTTGGCTGCTGTAGAATGTTTCCCAAGAACTTGCAGTGATTAAAAAGATCATTCACAGGGATCAAGTAGGATTTATCCCAGGCACACAAGGTTGGTTCAACATACACAAATCAATAAATGTAATTCACCATATAAACCAGTCCAAAATCCAAAACCACATGATACTCTCGATAGATACAGAAAAAGCTTTTGACAAGATCCAACAGGCTTTTATGATCAAAACCCAAGAGAAGGTTGGAATGAAGGAACCTTTATCAATATAATAAAAGGGTATACGACAAGCCTACAGCAAGGATTATACTCAATGGGGAAAAACTTGAAGCATTCCCACTTTGATCAGGAACTAGACAAGGCTGTCCACTCTCACCACTTTTTTTTCAGTGCTGGGGACCAAACCCAGGGCCTCACCCTTGCTAGGCAAGCGCTCTACCACTGAGCTAAATCCCCAACCCCTCACCACTTCTATTCTATTGTACTTGGAGTCTTAGCTGAGGCCATAAAACAAAGTGACATAAAAGTGATTCAAATCAGCAAGGAAGAAGTCGATTTATCTCTATTTGTAGATGACATGATCTTATACCTAAGTGATCCTAAAAACTCCACCAGGAAATTTCTGGAACTAATACAAAGGTTCAGCAGGGTGGCAGAATACAAAATAAATGTACAAAAATCAGTGGTCTTCCTATATGCCCAGAATGAAAGAAGTGAAAAAGCCCTGAGAGAAACAATTCCATTTACTATATAGCCCCTAAAAAAAAATGAATTACTTTGGCATAAACCTAAGCAAGGAAGTAAGAGAACTTTACAATGAAAACTTTAAAACCCTAAAGAAAGATATTGCAGAAGACACTAGAAAGTGGAAAGACCTCCCATGTTCCTGGATTGGCAGAATCAACATCATAAAAAATGACCATCCTACCAAAGGCAATATACAGATTCAATGCTTATACCAACTAAAATCCCAAAGCAATTCTTTAAAGCAGTTGACCAAACAATCTCAAAGTTCATATGGAGGCACAAAAGACCCAGGAAAGCAAAAACAATCCTGAGTAACAAAAACACTGCTGGAGGTATCATCATACCAAACCTTAGTCTATACTACAAATCCATAGTTATAAAAACAGCCTGATACTGGCTCCAAAATAGACACATAGATCAATGGATAAGGATTGAAGACCTAGATATAAGCCCACAAAATTACAGCCATTTGGTCTTTGACAAAGGGGCCCAAAAAATCCAATGGAAAAAGAACAGCATCTTCAACAAATGATGCTGGCAAAACTGGATCTCTACATGCAGAAGATTAAAACTGGATCCTTACTTGTCACCATGTACAAGACTTAATTCCAAGTGGATCAAGGACCTCGATATAAGGCCAGCGACTATGAAAACCATAGTTGAAAGGGTAAGGAACACCCTCGAGCTGATTGGGTTAGCCCAACAGTTCCTAAATGGAACTCCAGTACCACAGTCACTACAACCAACACACAACAGATGGGATCTTATGAAATTAAAAAGCTTCTGTTCAGATAAAAAGATTGTAACTCAAGCACAAAGGGAACTCCACAGAATGGGAGAAAATCTTCACTAACCACATATCTGATAGAGCTCTATTATCCAGAGTGCACAAAGAATTTACAAATCTAAACACCAAGGAAACAAATGGGCCAATTAAAAGATGGGCCCTGGAACTTAAAATAAACTTTACCAGGGACGAAATTAAAATGTCTAACAAATATCTTAAAAAATGCTCCACTTCCTTAGCCATCAGGGAAATGCAAAAAAATCCTCCCTGAAATATCATCTCATCCCAGTCAGGATGGCAAATATCTACAATACAAATAACACCAAATGCTGGAGAGGATGTGGAGAGAGGGGAACTCTCTTACATTGCTGGTGGGAATGCAGGCTCATCCAACCACTCTGATGAGCCATCTGGTGACTCTTGAAGAAGTTAAAGATTAAAATGTCATATGACCCTGCTATTCCACTTTTGGGAATAACCCCCATAAAGCAAAAATTCCCTCAATAGCACAAGCACGACCATGCTCATAGCAGCACTGTTTATAATAGTGAAGTCATGGAATCAGCTCAAATGCCCAACTGCTGATGAGTGGATAAGGAAAATATGGTACATTTATACACTGGAGTACTACTCAGCCATCAAAAATGATGAATTAATGAAATTTGCCGGGAAATGGGTGGAATTAGAAACAATTATATTGATTGAAGTATCCCAGACACAGTAAATTAAGCACCATATGCATTCCCTAATAGGTGGATCCTAGTACCAATCCCACTTAGATACACACTCAAAGATAAATCTTTGTAATACCTACAGTAATTGCAAAGATTATAAATTGGAGGGAAGGGGAAGCAGGGCCCCACCAGTAACAAGGAGAGAGGGGATCATGTTACAGCAGAGAAAATAGGCCACCATCAAGGGCTGCAAATAAGTAATGAGACATCTTGTTAAGTTCACAGACTTTCCTTCCTGATCATTTGCCAACTGATGGGGTATGAACTTACCAGAAGGGGAGGGCATATGGTCTGGAAGATAGAAAGTAACCTTTTAATATACTCTTATAATAAGACTCTATTTTAACAGCTTTTTATCTCTGACCAGGGGGTGTCATTCAATACCCATCTGGATGGAGCCAAGGGCATTGCAGGAGCAGCAAAACTGAAAAAAAAACCACCATAATTCAGATCATCAGAGACTCTATATCAACCACCTAGAACCAGACCAGCCTAATCTCTCCCCATCCTGAACCTCAGGGAAATTTGCAGAAGAGGGGGTGGTAAGATTGTAAGAACACAAGGATGGGGAGGAGTAATGATATGCAAGATGCTCCACATAAGTTAGGGAAGAAGCAATCATAATAGGACTTTGCATGACCTGCGCAATGACCAACACATTATTGACCCCTCAAAGTCTAGCATGGACTAAAGGCACTAGGATCTTTGGAAGCTGGGGATTAACAGCCACAATAGTGTACCTATACTTAAGGGGAACACAAGAAAGAGTTCTAGGAAATGCCACTAAGTCCTTACACCTCATCAGAGAGGAGGACCCAGAGGAAAGTTTGGCATACACATTAAAGGATGCTCCAGGGATGGGGGGAGGAGGCACTGGGAGATCAGGAAGGGAGATGGATGAAGAGAAAAAGGGTAAAGGGAGCAAGGTGGTCTAGGGAGGGTTGCAGGGAGGGAGGGGACCAGTGAACCTATTCAGTTTTTATGGGAAGAAATGAATAAATTATAAAAACACATTTTGTTTATTTTAGCTTATAATCTTCAGCTTGGTATAGTTATAAATACTATATAATACAGTGCCATGTGAAAAGTTACTAAAGTGTGTGTGAGGGGGTGTTTGCCTTTTCATTTATAGTAAATTGAATGGATTTTAATACTTTTAGTCAATCTTTTTTACTTACTTTGTTGTTAAATGGGCTGCAGAGATAATCCAATGAGACACAGAGGGATGGGTTGTGTGTCATGCATGTGATGGTTTTAGAAATGTCACATTTTTTTCTGCTATTTACTAAGTATATACCTCATGTCAAATTTATCTATTGATTATTTTTTGCCTGTATGTGTCTCTGTATTTCTGTGTATCAGAGGGTAATGTGTGTTCTTATGGAGGCCAAAGTATAACTTTGAGTATCACTCTAGAATACTTACCCTCCTTTGTGGTTTGCTCTGGGGTTTCAAGACTCTGCCTTTCAGGGCCAGAAGTGCAGAACACCAACATTTCCACTGAATGATTTTACCTGGGATCTTGGATCCAAACTCAAGTCCTTCTACTTGTGAGGCAGAGGCTTAACATCTATGCCATTTATCCAGCACTCAAATGCATTTTATGCTGATTTCTGTCTAATGGACTACTCCTGGGAATAGTTAGAAGAGGTTAATATATAAAGATATTTTCAAAGTACTTTTTTTTCTCAATATATTTTACATACAAAAAATACTTATTTTCTGAGTTTTTTTTTTATGAGATGCCTGTAGAGTTTCTAAAATTCCCGTAAAGTGAGGTTAGAGGTGCCTGAGCTCCTTAGATTTCCTGTTAATTTTTCTATCACACACTGTAATCTATGGCCACTGAGCAGTGATGGGAGGAACAGGAGTTCACGTGACTTGAATGAGAATCAAGCTTAAGAGTTTCAGCTCTGCCAATTCCTTTCCTGATTTATCCTTGCTGTTTATACACCATCAACTGGGAAATTTAAACTAACTAAGAAAACTCTTGCATAGAGAGTTAACTTGTTTATACAAGATGGCATGGTCATATGACCATGTTATGGTCAATGAAAAGCTTGTCTTTAATATATACAAAGCAGTAAATCAACACTAAAATTGAAAAAAGGAAATGAAAATTAAAAAATAGGATTTAAATACAATATTTTTAAATGGTCTGCATAGTCTATATTTAGGGAAGATTGGTTATTATTTTGTATGTCATTTTTGAATCATTGCTTGAGGTAATTGACTTATGTTTTCTGAATATTTGGAACATTTCTGTTTTGTCTCCTCTGAACATTTCTTAGGTGACTTCTCATGATTAATTTTAAATGTTAATATTTGAAATTTTATTAGATCTGCATTCAACTTTTGTCTTTAGAATATACTCATGAGTTGAATGCATTTTACCCATAACACTTAGTATTTCTGGGAAAATGGCAAGAGTCAAATAATTATATTCATACTTACATTCTGTCACTTGTCTTCTTTTTCCTTAATATGAGTTCACCCCAACCGACTCTTCACTATTTTAAGCACTTTCATTTATTTTTCCTCTCTTGTTCATATACAAACAACCATGAATACTGTCAGGCTTTGAGATACTGAAAACTAAGTACTGCTGTCACCCCATTTCATTCATAATGCATGAATAATATTTTCTTCTGAATTAAATTGTGAGTCATTTAGCTTTGGATGGACACATGTGGAGGTGGAAGGAGTTATGGAATGATACATGCAGAGTTTTTTTCTGGTTCAAAAATCTACCCATTATTCCTTCATCCAGTGTAAGACAACTTTGATCTCATTTATGAAGTGTTCCCTCATCGCCAATTCAACTAGTTCCTAATCAGTACAAACTACCTTGTAAGCCTATAAATAAAATTGTGATTGTTACCCTAGAACAAGTTCAGTTATGATTTTCTGCATTATATCATTTCACATATGTTGGCCTTATTTGTTAAAGCTTCTTAGCTTTCAAATACAGGAAAATATTACATGTCTGACTTATGTAGAACATATTTCCCTAAGATTTTGGATTCTTCAGCCAAATTATTAGTCAGCTAAATTAAAATAGTAACAAAGAAGACAAACCAATGCTATAAATTATTATACTGTATAGAAACAAAAGAATCAGTGCTCTGTTTACTAGCATTTTTCTAAAGACAAAACAGATATTTCAAATTTAGAAGAAAGAAAATGTTTTATTACTCTACGTTAGCTATTTTACTTGTATATTCTTTGCTATTTAAATTTTCTGCTTCTGATTAACTATTTCTTTAAGTTAAAAATAGTAGCAATACATCTTATCTTCACACAGAAAGGTTCAATTGGTATCATAATGAATCAATAGCTATTTGATAAACATTGCAAATTTGAATTCATGAATCATTGGTTGCTTTGTTTTCTGTTTGTCTTCATGTTGTAATATTAAGACCACATTTCTTCAAGCTAAACATATCCAAGTCTTGCCGACCAAGATAATATTACTATTTTATCTTTGGTTTTCAGCTTTACATCCTGTGTTTATGTATCAGTTACTCATGCACCGACTTGTAAATGCTATACCTTATTTTATAAATGACTTGAAAAGCTGTTTAACAGAAATAACCTTCTTCTTGCTGAAAAGACTACTTTAATTTGCAGTGTAAAACACAGGCTATTTGGTAGAAGGTACATCATTTAATTTTCCTGTAAGGAGAAGCTTGCAAATACTTGTATTTACTGGCATTAAATATGTAAATTATTCCAGGGATGTATGGATTGCACCTGAGACAGCCTTCTGGCTGACTGCCCTGCAGTCTACACAGCTACTTTCACTCTACCTCCACTGCTGGTCTTATGACAATGTGTCTCAATATTAATAGCTCAACATATCTACAAATCCGTTTTTGATTTCCTGCCTCACGAGCTCAGCTGGTTGTTAAAAGTTGAAATAAATCACTTTGCCTAAATTAACGGTTCTCCTGACAATCTGTTTTATGATATTTACCCCTGAATCCCACTATGTCTTATAAATTGGGGAAGGTTGATTTACTCTGACAGGAGGAGGGAAGAGAGGAAGTGGCAAGGAGATAACTCACTGCTCCAAATAAATGAGCACTTCCAATCACAGGGCAGAGATCATGCCAATGATCATATTTTCAGAACCTTTTCTTAGTTACAGATTTAGATATTTTCAATATTTTACTACATTTTATAATATGCATTGAATATAATATGCATAATATAAATATATGTTGGCATGAAGATGCATCATTGAGAAAGAAGGTAAATTGAAATAAGGATCTTTACAAAGAAACACAGATTTAATGACCTGGAATGTTCTATACTCACTGGACAGCAAATGATGGTATAATTAACAAGTAGTTCTTTTTTTTTAAGTATCTTTTTAAATTTTTTTATTTATTATTCAATTGTGCGTGTATACATGTGTATGCATGTGTGTATGTATGTATGTATGTGTGTGTAGAACCACCATGGACGCCTCCACCTCCTCCTTGTTTACTCTGCCCGGGGATTCACAGGCTCCGCCCTACCAAGACCGGAAACGCAGGCCGCCCCTGCTTCTGCCCGGCTAGGATCCAAACTCAGGACCTACCGCCTGCAAGGCAGAGGCTTAACCCATGAGCCACCTCTCCAGCCCAACAAGTAGTTCTTAAGCAAAGCTCAAAATCAGAATATTTCCAGAAACATATGGATTATAAAGTAATTTGGGTATGACTATAAAATATTTATTTAAAAATTTCAAAATGGTTGGAGTCTTGTACTTGGAATACTCTTGAATCATCAGACTTGGAAAATATTTATCTTGAAGATATTTTTAGTGTGGTTTTCATATAATGGAATTAAAATTAATCATTTTTCCCAATAATCGTAGTACAATGAGTGTGAATGTTCTATACAAAAGTATTTATGTCTTGAACTGAAGGTTTGGCAATTGGAGAGAGCTTGAGCACCCACCAGTTTACATGCATGCGTAAAATAAGTCTAGACCATCATTGATCTTAGATGTAGAAAAAGTTGCCTCTTCAGGTTTACAGATAAGCATCAGAAGTCTCTCAACAATATGTATTACGATTCATAAGAGGCAGCTTGTAAAAACCTTGGAGGATGAAGTGGTGACAGACAGGTCGCCAAAAGTATGACACAAATCTCTAAGGCCTTACAAAGAATGACTGATCTCATTCAAAATACTTAAGGGGGTGCACATGTCATGTTTTTTGGTGAAGGCAATTGGTGTATTCCGTTCTTCTCAATTCAATTCAGCTGGGTGCATTTGTGTCGTATTTTCTTTCCATGTACAAAATGTCACACAATCAAATTTTTGACTCATTTTTCTGTTTTTATATAATTCTCCTTTGAACACATCCATATATTCAAATGTGGGTACGGTGGGTACGGTGTTGCAGATATAACAGATATTTATGTGAAAATTGCTCTTATTTTTTCTATAATATCAAAAAAGTAAAATAAAAATTGTATGTATCACAGATATTTGCTAGTGACAAGCATTAATGGTACTCTACATTGTTTTCTTAGGCAGTAACACATATTTTGGTCAAAGTCTTTCTAGTGTTATGGTTCATGATTCATGGTTCTACAGCAGTTGCAAGGGATAATTTTGAAAACCAAACTCACTTTCTATTCCCCACATCAGCAAATCATGCACTGATCCACACCTTGGATAAACAGTGTGTCTCTGTAATAAAATATGCTGTAATAAATGGAACAGTTTTATTCAGTAAAAAAAAAAACAAAAAACAAGAACTATCACAAGAGTAAATCGAAAGAGGAATTCTTTTCAGTTTTGTATTTTCTTCATAAAGTTGTGAAGAAGTTACTGGGAGATTGCAGGTTCCTCAGTGCTGTTGTAAAAGTGAGATTACTTCTCAAGATGGTGTAGCTCATTCTCAGATTTGCTAAAATATCTCTTTGTGGAATATGAGACCCACCAAGGAAACAAGAGTTTTCTTCATAAGTATTTGCATTTCAGTTCCTGTTTCAGAGATTGACAAGTGATGGCTATCTGAGGTTCAGAATGAACTTGATCTACCAGATATTTTCAACCATTTATACAAAATTTCCAATGGGAATATCTGTTATTATTGCATCTTTTGTAATTTTAAAGGTGTCAGTTTATTTTTATAATAGAAGCTTGGTTGAACTCAATTTTACCAATTTATTAAGAATACACTTACTCATTTAAGAAACTTTTCTGTTTTTTCCCCTGTGAGGGACATGTTTGTGAAGCTTTCTGAAGCCACTTCCTGTATAAAGCAATTGCTGGTAGTTTTGGAGTTTATTCTTCAACATAACTGAAAACAAGAGAAGTTAAATTCATTGTACAGTTCACTGGTAATTCTTACATTTCAGTTTGATGGGAAAAAAGATATGAAATAATTTTAGAATAAGTCATAGTGATTTGTATATATATATTTAGACCAAATTTTAATATTCCTTAGGGAGATTTATTTTTAATTTACCTTTATGTAAGAAGACTTGTGAGTTGACACATTTTACTAATGAAGAAAATCTATGTCATTAATTCTGGGAATCTTGATAATAGCATTGTCTATTGTCTCAAAGATAGATGTGTTTTACTTGCCTGGTCAGATTTCTTTATAGTGACCTTCCACCTTATATTCCTAATTTATTAGAGATCTTTGAATTTTATGTAAAATGGAACATAGCTGCTGTAAATGAATTTGGATTGCTCAGAGAACTTGTTCTTTGTACTGTTCTCATGATTTTCTTGAGATAATAAAATATTAAGAGGGATATTTTATTTCTTTCTTACACAGAACTTCTCCTTTGACTCGGAATATATTGACTGAAGCTAATTTATAACTAGTATGGTTTCTTACACTTTTTTGTTAATGGTTTGGGATCATTTTACTTTTATGTAATGCTGTTAGATTCTACAGTGTTAATGCTGTACTATTTTGTGAACTAAAGATACATTCAAGAACAAAGACATTATAGCCTTTAGAGAAAAAAAATATTTCATTGTGAAATTCTCTGTAAGTGCTAACAAAGGTAAACAACACATTCAATAATGCTGGAAGAATATTTCATTGCAGTATATCTGGATTCATGTCTTTTTAAAGCAGTAAGTGTATAAGTTTGGGGATACTGCGTTGTTCCCCCAAATGACATTTTTTTCCTTATAAAATTCATGACTACTTTTAAATGATACATACATTTAAGGAATGACTATATAATGATCCTTTTATATAGTTTGTGGAAATTGAAGTGTCCTTTTACCTATTTTTTAATTAGTAGGACCATTTCTGTGGAGTCCACACAATGAAAGTATATGACCATATGCTATATTCTTTGATATTGTTAAAGGAACTAGGGTAAACCTCCTATCCCAGCAAGAGAGTTTTCCTTTAGATTTAAGTACTTATGCATCAGATTTCACGAGAATGGTAAGTTCTGTTTAGTTGTATGACGGGGAGAATGCTGGCTTCATACAGGAAATAAGCATCTGATTCTCTGAAGTCTTGAAGAGGTTCGGATCAGTCCTATGTAGTGGACTATTCTTCCCCTAAGCCAAGCTCTGATGAAATCTTCACTAGATGTTCTGCTGGCCTCTCTATCGATCTTGGCAGGGGTTAGTGTTAGCGGCTGGCTGTAGCAAAAGCCATTTCTCTTTGACAGAATCCATTCAACCAAATGCTGTAATAACTGCTCTGATAGATTTTAGTGGGAATGTTCTTTGTTTACCTCTGCCATTTGCACTGAGACTGGGCGTCGGCCTGCAGGGAGAGATTGAGAAGCCATGTGGTCTCTGTTCCACCTGTGAACGCTGATCAACTGGAGACCGGCAATTTTACCACAAAGTCAATTAGATTCTGAGCAAAGCATGCAGGTCCTCTCTGGAATTTCAGTGACAGCCTCTTGAGGCAATAGGAGGCAAACTCCTAAGTTAGAGAGTATTCCTTTCCACTCACATTTCACGCAGGACGCACCAGTGACCACATTCAGCTCCACATAGACATTCTAGATAGGAAAGAAAACAATATTACAATAACAGTATTTCCCACTTTCTTAGATTATATTTAACATTAGTAACTGCTTTTTTTTCCTTCTGAGACAAAGACACAGTTAGGTACTGAATTGGACTGTTGTACTCAGAGTTTTGAAATGACTTACTGGAGAAGACTTGTAAGTACTATTATTTTAGAGGTAAGATGCATTGCATTTCAATAAATATTGCCAAATACAAAAAGTTGTAAAAGCTTTAAAGTATTGAAGTCTACACTATTTGAATGTGAAAGGAAAATATTGCTAAATTTACAATGTGATCATGAGGATTTCAGTCTTTTCTGATAAGGTGCTTTAGGGTCATAATTAATAACTGCAATGAAGATCTGAGGAGAGCAGGAAGTTTTTATTTAGCTCAAAATTCCAGGTTACAGTCATGAAGGCAATGAAGTCACACTACAGCAAGTGCCAATGGATCGGGCCATACCACTTCCAAATTCAAGAGCACAGGGCTAAATTATTGTATACCAGCCTTTAATGTATTAGCCATATCACCTACTTAGGTAAAGCAGCAGCACACAATAGCCAGGGTTTTCCATATAATTTTAACAACTGATGCAGCCTCTTAAAGGATGGGCTGGAGGCCTGTCTTCAACCTAGGTGATTCCTCAAAGATGTGCCCATGGGCCCAAATAAAGCGTCAAGTTGAGAGCTTAGACTAAGTTTGATAAAGAATCTTGATTGTCTATCCATGAAAAAAGAACTAAGAAGACTGCTTCATTAAAGCAATACAGTAAACTGTGTATTTGGTTTGCATATATATATTTATTTATATATATACACATATTTATGTACAATTATATAAAAATAAAATGCATGTAATGAATATGCATATATCAGCATATTTTAAGTAATATTTGTTTTCATGATGGTCCAAATACTTCAAGATAAATTTTGCCACTTTTGGAGTCAAAATTTTATGATAAAATTTTGTAACAAATCATAACAAATTATAAATCATTATAAAACATTCTGTCTTTGAAATTATAAACATTGTTCAACTGGGATTTATGCAATCTGTCAAGAAATTATAAATAATTTTGGGGTGTGGATAGTAGATTATGTAAGAAATGAAGAAATATTCTGAAAGGCAACAAATTTTATCAATATACCAGATCATTAAAAAAGGTATATATAATAAAAATCACTAGGTTATTTAATTATTAAAATGAATGGAATAGAAATATGGTTAATGATAGAAAATTTTATTACATATAACAAAATCACAGAAGGTAAACAATTCTGAAATTTCTTATGTCAAGTATTTGAAATTCTCTTATATGAGTAAAAAGAGACTTAAATGGTAGAAGATCTGAAATATCAATGTTTCTCATTTGATATCATTTTTATTTTAGGAAATTGAAATGAGAGGTTAATTTTATATTTTAAATAAGCAAAAACTATTTGATTTTTCTCTTATGAATCCTAAGTTCTATAATATAGATATTAAATTTAAAATTAAAATAATGATTGTTAAATATTTTCACTAATGTCATGAGATCATAACATTAGATTTAGAAAA
This sequence comes from Typhlomys cinereus, assembly GCA_023101885.1. Classification (NCBI taxonomy): domain Eukaryota; kingdom Metazoa; phylum Chordata; class Mammalia; order Rodentia; family Platacanthomyidae; genus Typhlomys; species Typhlomys cinereus. Next base: position 1,591,150 of record JALPQD010000154.1, read on the forward strand.
ACTGGCCATCCAAAACATTTAGTAAATACACAATTAAACATTGCTATATTGTTGTGAAACAGTGAGGAACATAGAGAATCAATTAGATGAAATATAATATAAAGACTTTTTATAGAAAATTCGCTATTAACTTTTCATCATACCTTATGCTCATTATCAAAAAGGAAGAAAATGAGGGCATAATTATAACAACGCTATGGAATGGAACAAGCCAATCTACTTCTTGATTTCTGTTCTTGTGATTTCCTATGTTACTCTTTTCATGATTTTTAAAAATTTTTTTATTATTTATTCAATTGTGTGTGTATGCGTGTGTGCGCATGTGTATATGTATGTGTGTGTGTAGAACCACCATGGACACCTCCGCCTCCTCCTTGTTTACTCTGCCCCGGGATTCTCAGGCTCCACCCTACTAGGACCAGAAACGCAGGCTGTCCCCGCTTCCGCCTGGCATCTATACGCAGAGTCTAGGATGCGAACTCAGGACCTTCCGCCTTCAAGGCAGAGGCTTAACCTCTGAGCCACCTCTCCAACCCCTTCATGATGCTTTAAAACAGCACTTTTTCTTCAAAATGACATAGAGTTTTATTTACCTTATAATTCTTATGTTTACACCATCACATGCATTTAACGACTATGTGATAAATCCCATCTGTGTAAATAAGGAGTCTAAGACATAAAATGTGTAGAAAACATCTAAATTCCTTATATATATCTTTTTTTCTTGAGTACATTGTAATTGGGCTTTTGATTATTACACTAATTAAGGTATCTTCTCTAATTTAACCTTCCATACATACTTTTAAATTCCAGTTTTTATTCTTTTTTAATTGTAACTCATTTCATGTAATATTTTATTTATATTATTATCCTGTCAAAACAGGATTACTTGAAACTAAGAATTTCATACATAGTTTATTTATTGGAAAATATTTTATATTTTCCAATGTACATATTTCAAAAGTATTTTAATAACTTAAGTGCTTTTAAAATTGCATATTTTAACCTTTTTAAAATCTTGATGTTTACTGTATGTTTGCAAGTTTCCAATATCAAAAGACATTTTTCTTCTAAAATGCTAATAATGTACAATATCTTTATGATCAATTTGATCACCGTTGTTTCTAATGTATTTACTGCTGTAGTTTACAAAGTTCAATAATTCCTGAGTGTTCTTTACTGCTTTCTCGCTTGTCCACTTCCCAATGGTTCCTTTCCATTTCTACTAGCCATTTTCTGGCTTTAAAAATAACAGTTTTATTTACCCTATCATGTCTCTTCCATGTACTCACTATCTGGATTGAAAATTTATACAGTTGCTTGCAGATTAGCTTAATATATCATGAATAGCTTAGACTTTCTCATTATGAAGATTTTTATCACATTCATGGCTCTACTATCTAACTTTCTGTTTCAGACATTCAATAACCAAAATGGAACCTGAGTTTGTAAAACAGAAGAGTGGAAAGTACCATATTTCTAGGATAAATTTTGAGGTTTCCCATGAGTTTCTGTAGTGTAATTTAGTCTTTGTTTGTGAAGCTTGTACTTGGCATGTTGGGAGATGCATATTTACACATCTGACATTTTGGTTACTTACACTGCTGTTTAATTTAAGTATGACAGTTATGATGGATTTACATTATTACTTCAAGGCTTTGAGAACATTTGGTTTGTTGTAACATGTCAACTAAGAACAAATGACAGTTCAAAAAGGCAAATATTTACCAAACTTGGATAAATGACAATGGAATAACAGGAGGAAAGGTAAGAAGTTGGTAAATGTGCTGTTATCACTTTCAATTAAAGAAATTTTACTTGGCATAACATTTCCTAAATATCAAGAGACCTTTAAGTGGAACTAATTAAATCAATATATTGAAATTTCATAGTAACTTGAACAACTTTTGTTCAAGAAACTAACCTTATAACTGGAATCAGATCTGAAACACTGCAGCAGGCATACTTGTTCACAGGGCTAGAGACCGTTAGAAAGACTTGGGCTTTGATCCTATATTTTACCTGGAACCTTCCAACCTAAAAACTTCATCTCTTTAAGAATCAAAATGTGGAATGTTTTGCTGTTTACCTGCATGTTGCCTATAATATGCCAATCAAAGAGCTTAGGAGACCGAGGGAGTTTTGTTCTTTCTTTTGATTCTTGGTTACAGTTCTTAACTCAGCTTGGCAGGAGAGCTCATATCAACACCATTATCTAGGCAATGGGGCACACCTATATCCACAGGACTGCTGAAAGAGGGGAAAACCTCCCTTGCCATACTATAAGTATACAAAATATGTCAAACTACTGCACCAACTATTTCCTCCTTATCCACCTACTCAAGAAATACTTTCTCCCACCATGGACTGGGTCTTCATTCATAAATTAGACACTTTCCTGTGGTTTGTTTGGGGCTGATCTCAAATACCAGCTCTTCACAGATGTGCCCAGAGCTCAGACTTCAATTGTTAAGTTTTTACCTGTATGTCTAATTAGCATCAATTGTATTTGTACTTTCTGTCAGACTTCTTTCATATTTTGCAACGGTTCTTGCTTATAAATTAACCAGTGAATTGTGAAGGGGCTTTCACTCTGAAAGCTGTGGATTCAGATAGATAGATATTAGTTTATTTCCACTGCACCATGCTCACATTCAGAAAGAACTTTCCTCATGCCTCTGTGCTATGCAAACTACAGGATTCCTGAATGAAAGCTCTGCAACTTTTCTTGATATTAAAGCCAGAGTTTCTTTTACCTTTTTTTTAAACTTCTGTTTCTCCCATTTTCATTATTTCCTTTTTTTCCCTTTCATTCCTTTTTACAGTCTTTCCCATTCGCCCACTCAGCCTTTCTCCTTTTCGTCTATGCCCCATGCTCCAAAAGTCAGTGGCAAAATCCTATTCCTTCAAAAAACACACAGATCCCCGGCTACTGTTTTTAATTTCTCATTTAAATAAGGTTAAATTTGTCATACACTGAAACTTCGGTGACTTCCCACTTTTCATGCACCTACAATTCTTTCTTTTCCCATATTCCTTTCTCCAATATCCATGAAAAGTGCTGAGTAATTGGTTTTCCTGATTTTCCATCTCAGTATCTCATAAAACTTAATTTAAATTGTCACATTTAAAGGACATGCCTATCTTGATTATCTGTGATTCCTATGGAAGAATAAAATATTTAAGGAGGACTTTGGAACAGTAAGAAAATTTAGTTACAGGAAAATTTGCCATGTTCATTCAATAATTTAAATGTAAACAAACTTTCAGAGTGGCTGTTAATCAACTGTGTGGCAATTTCAACATTAATATAAACAATTTAAAAATCCAATTGTCTGTAATCATTTAAAGTCAGAAAATTAAAAAATAGAAGCACAAAAATGATTTCAGATTAATGGAGGATACGGAGATTTGAAAATTATTTTTGACTTGTAGTTGATCTTGAATAGAAATTCAACAATGCTTATTGTTACAACACAAACAATAGATGATAATATGCCAGTGCTGAATCTTGTTTATAGCAATTATGTCTATTTTAATTCATTGCATATTGAAAATATATCAATGATTTTATAAATATTTTATAGAAAATTCTAACTACACTTATTTTAAAAGATATCACAAATAATTTAAGACTTCTCCAATAGAATTCTGTGTGTATATGTCTATGTGTGAGAGGTACGAATTTATATGGAAAAAATATGTGAAGGTTCATATGCACATTGTAAGGCTGAAGATCATCATTAGACGTTGTTCCTCAGGCACCATCTGCATTGCCACATCAGTTTGTGTTGTTGGTGGTGTTTGTTCCACCTATGGGAAAGTTTTTCTCATTAACCTGAACAAACTAGACAAAGAGAGGTGTCTCCCTTTGTCTTAGAATTGCAATGCAAAGTTCACATCATTAAACCTATTTTACTTAGGAGGGTTTGGGAAATAAAACTTAGATCCTTATGCTTGTATAACTACAGTTACAATCTGACCTATATTTCTCCCAAGACCTCCAGAAACATGTTTATCTACTATCTATCTATCTATCTATCTATCTATCTATCTATCTATCTATCTATCTATCTATCTACCTACCTATCTGTCTATCTCTATCTATCTATCTATCTATCTATCTATCTATCTACTATCTATCTATCTATATCTGTCTATCTCTCTATCTATCTATCTATCTACTATATATCTATCTAATCTATCATCTATCTATCTATCATCAGCAAAACTATTGTGAACATTTTTGATGGGTAATTGTTCAAAACTTGAATACCGACATTAAGGTAGCTTATACACAATCTTTAAAATAATCTTGATCAAATTTGCATTGTGATTACTCACATGCATACTTCTCTGGAGATTTTTTTACATTTATATTTGATTGTTATGAGACTCGGTGCTCAAAAAGAGTGCTTCTTTAAGCTGTAGATCCACTTTTGAAGAATGCCTAGCTAATGTTTTTGTTTCATTTGGTGTGGGAAAAAAAACAGGTATTTTACTATTTTCTCTTTAAGAAACAGAATTAAACTTTCAGGCATTGTGTTCCAACACCTATGTTTTATATACGTTTATGTTGATTTTTTTTACAATGGCTATCTTTCTCCTCTTGTTGTGTGTGTGTGTATGTGTGTGTGTGTGTGTGTGTGTGTGTGTGTGTGTGTGTGTGTATGTGTATGTGTCCGTGTGTGTGTGTGTGTCCATGTGTATGTGTCCATGTGTCTTATACTTGTGTCGAGGTGAATGCACACCAGTTGTGGGTATTCACGTGGAGGTCAGTAGTCAAAGTCAGTAATCTTCCTCAATGACTCTTTACCTTCTATTTTTTTGAGAAAGAGTGGCTCACTGAAATTTCAGCACACAAATTTTGAGAGATAATTGACATCAAGACTCATTGATCCTCCTATTTTCATATCCTCTAACAAAAACTAGGTATACACGTACTCCCGGCCAGTTGAGTTTTTATTGGGAACATTAAATCTGTTCCTCTTACATGCAAACATTTAACTACAACATCAGTTTCAAAACACAAATGGTTTTCTTTCTTTTCTTTCATTATCTTCCAACTCATGCATACTCATCACCAGTCTGTACTACAATTTAACAATTACTTCTGCTCTTAAAACTACTTTGGTAATTATGTATTGTAAAGAGAGTAACATTAACACAAATAATAAGCACTAATTGTAGTTCACCATGTATCCCCTGCATCAGTGTAATGTAGAGATGTGGCAAACAAAACATGGAAAATAACATTCTGAAAAACTTTTTTCTACCTTAAGATATTTTAATTCAAACAAATTATTGTGTTTTAAATGGAGTTTATTTTTTTCTTTCTTTATCATTCATGTAAAACATTGCCTTTTAAGGTCATTTTTGAATTTCAATTACCACAAAGTGAATCTCTGCACTGACACTAAGGAATGTGCAAAGAAAGAGCCATAGAAAGAAGAACAATGTAAGATTTGCAAAAGTGTTGTGAAGGCACTAAAACTAGACATTTCATGATCACATTAAATTTTGTTTTATGTAAGATTTTTTCAGATTTTACAGAATATGAAAATCTCTTTAAATAAGAATGCAGAAACATCTGTTTTCTTTTCATACAAAGACTTGTATACTTATGCATAGACATAAAAATACTGTTCAATATATAATGTATGTGAATATTGAATTCCTAAGATCACTAATGACACATTGTTTAGGTCTCAAAGAATAATACCACTGAAATATAAAAGAAATTATAATTTGATTCTTTTGTGTCATTGCAAATATAATAGTGTTAGCTCAAAATCATTCAGCACTGTAAAAATTTACATTAATTTAAAAATAAAAAAATTTACATTAATTTGTGAGATCTAAATATCTGTCATATATAAAGTATTGTTCTCTTTGTTTATTTTCATGAACTTTTTGCTTTTCTTTGTTCTACATAAACTTTAACCTTATCAACTAATATTCTGTTAAGTATATTATAGTAAATTAAATGTACATGAAATCATCACTACTACAAATTTTAACACATGAATTCATACAAGCCTACACTTCAATGAAAAAAGTCATGAAAGAATGAAATCTTATTGATCACCTGTCTCTTGAAGTGGGCAAGATGCACAATTAATATATAAAGGGAAGAAAATAAATTAACCAATAGTCTTCTTTTCATCAAACCTAATATAATGCAGCAACAATCATACTGTTTTGAAGGATGAAAATTATATTACCCTTCTTCTATTTTATTACTTCTCATCCACAGTAGTAAAATTCTAACAAAACATGTTCCAAATTCGACTGCAAAATGTCACAAAAAGATCTTCACAATACAATCATATATTATAAAAAAATTCAGTCTTCTAATCGTCAGAAAATTTCCAATTTTAATGAAAAAGTACATTTTTGTCACACCAATTATACCAAATCCTAATGTTCTAGAAACATGTCTATTAGTATGTTCCATAGAACAAGAATGTTCCAGCCAAGCAATACAAAATTCTTATCAGGAACTAAGTTATATTGTAATATAAGTTCAAATACACAAAAACTTATTGGTAATGAATCACAACCATTGTCCAAAATCTTCGCCCCAAGAATTATTGTGGATTCTTACTGGTTTCCCAGCCACAGGACAGGGGCCTAATGCCTACAATAAAGTCTAATAAAATATCTCTGAATTTATTTTTGATAGTTTGATGATGTCGGTATGTTTTGGTACTCAATAAGGAAAACACAGCAATTAATCTTTCTGAATTGCCTTGAATTAATGGCTCAGGCTCATAATATTCTGTTATCTGCTTTCTTCTAGCAATGTTAGAAAACATTTACAGAGTCTATAATGCTTATTTGTCCAAAGACCCCAGGAGACTCCATGAAAATATCTGATCAATCTTTTATTGATTGGTATTCATAGATAGATATAGTATTTCTTTCATTTGGAGAAAACAATTTATCTTGCTTTATAGCTCTGAGATTATTTACCATGACGCTATCAAGTTCACCCTTAGAACTAAAGAAAATGTAGCTAGATAACTGTCATAGTTATTTATCCCCTTGTTATTACAATACACTAGACTGGACCAACTTCAGAAAAGAAAGGGTTATTTTGACTTCTGGTTCCAGGAGATCAAGGATCATGGTGGAAAGGAATGGCTGCAGGTGGTCATGCTTCAACACAGTCAGGAAGCAAAGAAGCAAAAAGTAATGAACACTTGTATTTCACAAATCTTTTTGCGTTACAGGCAGCCGAGCTCCAAAACCCATGAAATGGGGCCACTCACATTTAGAGTAAGTCTTGCCAACTCAGTTAGCTTAATGTAAAAATTCCTTGTCAGATATTTGTTTCCAAAGTATTTCTACATCCTGTTAATGTGGCAATCCACACAAACAATCGCACTCACACTGGTTTGAAATTTTAATGAATATTTCAATTCTATTACTTAAAGCTGTCACATTGCAAAGAGCACCTTTTCTTCTGAAGTCCAGTTTGCTTTAGAAAAAAAAAATATAGATCACAAATTGATCCATTTTAATTACTTTTTAAAATATCACGCTTATTATTTCTTTTTTTTATTTATTCAATTGTGTGTGTGTGTGTGTGTGTGTGTGTGTGTGTGTGTGTGTGTGAAGAACCACGGACAAATTCGGGAACCACGATGGACCGTCTCCACCTCCTCCTCCTTTACTCTGTCCCCAGGATTCACAGGCTCTGCCCTACCAGGACCAGAAACGGAGGCCGCCCCCGCTTCCGAACTCAGGTCTAGGATCCGAACTCAGGACCTTCTGCCTGCAAGGCAGAGACTTAACCCCTGAGCCACCTCTCCAGCTCCTATGCTTATTATTTCTAAGATGTTGAATAGAAAAAACAAAACCCAAAATGGGATCCAAGTATTTGTGGATTATGTACACTATTTACTTCTTTATACTGTCTTTTAGACACAAAATAACAGTTAATTTTTTAAAGAAAAGTTAAACTGCCACTTGGATCATTTTAAAGATAGCACAGTGGCTAATTTTATAAATACTCAAAATGGTAACCATAATTTCATTTGAATATTTTAATGGTTGAAAATAAAAAGGAAGTTCAGCGTATATTATACTTAGGTGTGTCATTTCTTATGGAAAGCAAAAAATATAGTGGAGTATGCCTAAGATAATTTGTGACTGTTCGTTTAGAATTCCAAATATCCAAAAATAAAAATTTTATATTATTTTAAAATTATCTTCATGAAATCACCTATTAAGTCTAAACATGAGTTGTTGCTAATTGTAAATTTAAAATTAAACATTGTTAAGATACACTTAAATTACATAAACATTAAGATATATGCATTTAAAGTGTTTCAGCAGTTTATAATATCTAAATATCAAAATATTTATCTAAATATCTAAAGTAATCTAAATATCTAAAGTGGAAAGCTAGCTTATGTATTAAAAATGTTCTTTTAGGGACAAAGTATCAGAAGAGGTAAGGAAGCATCCATATCAATGGTCCACCCAAGTAAGGGCCTCTTGCTTTACCACAGAAACCTGAACTCCCACTAGAGTACATGATTCAGAGAGAACTCCAAGACCCATAAAGTCAAAGGGCAAGAGAATAATAAATAAATACATACATACATACATAAATAAATTAATTAATGAATTTCATAACCTTACAACTTTCAAAATTATGGGAGTGCTAGGCATATATTATAAATAAACAAAATAAGCATACTTTCTATTATGTTTAAAACTTTATGTAGGGAATCACGAATGATTAAATTGATATCATGCACAAGTGACACTATCACTTCCTAATGATTGCTAAACAGATAGATATATTTCACAATGTTACTTTTAAATTTAATACTTAATGAGATTACAATTTAACAGTTCCTTTGTAAACCAAGCAAATTATGCTCAGAATTTCCTTTTTAAAATAAATATATGAAATATTTTTGTGTTATTTGGAAATTACTTTCTGTTTGATTTGCTTGAAAATATATTCAGTATTTGGACTTATAAAGGGCTCATTTGCATAACATTAGTATTTACCAGCAAGTTAAAAGTTTATTTACCCCTAGGAATCATATTTATTGTGCTGAGATATCTAATCTGTAATTAGGTTTGAGTGTGTCTGATTTGAAATTGAGTTTTCTTGGTTTCTATTTGCTTATTGTCCTCATGTTTTGTTCTTACTTAGTTCACATATTAGATACTCATATCTCTCTTTTTAAATTGTAATCTTACTTAAAATAATAACATATTTTCATACCTCAAATCAAGTTTTGATCAAATTTATGCCAATTCACATGGCCATAGGCTTTTTTTCTCACTAGTCATAATATGTGAAGCATCCTTGGCTTTTTCCTTGAAAACTAAGCAGTATTTGTGATTCTAAAAATACCAGACTTCTGCATTATATTTGGCACTATCTTTTACTTTTGAATAAAATCATGCTTCAATATTTTCATAATTTTTCTTTAGCTTTCCAGAACAATAGGCACAAGACCGAGTGATGCATTTTTCTAGAAATATTGTCATTAATTTTCTTACTAAGATATTCATCAGGGACTGCTTATAGCAGGTATATTCCCAGTAGTTACATTTATAACTGTTTTTTCTTCTGCACCAGAGTATTCCAATTCTTCACAAATATTGTATTATCTGAATGCCTGAGATAATATCTATGTTGCCGTTTTAGTTTCACTGTATTGCCATTGCAACAAAATACTTGCTATAAGCAACTTACTCTTGTAAGGTGTTTGTTGATTCCAGGTTACATTCCTTCATTGCAAGAAGTCACATCAGCAAGAACTGCTAACAACAAGGCCTTAACCAGAGCAAAGGACAAGGAGTGATGTACACATTGTTCCTGCCTCTAATTAGCTACCTTTCTCTATCTTTATCCATCACACAAAGAAAAATCAAGTTCATTCCTTACTGGGTCCTCCCCCATCAATTATATAATTAAGTTTGATCTTTTTGTAAGTATGCTTAGGGAATATCCTTAATCTAGAGGATAATTCCCATTTGGCAAGGAGACCTGCCTCCTGGGTGGTCAGGTTGAGGATTAATAGCAACAATTATACTTGTATAGGTCAAACATTTTTAATATGTAATGTTATTTAAAAATTTCACAGCACAAAGGCAACAGTTACTACAGGGTTTTAGAATTTAAATTGCTACCACTATATCTCACATGGATTATACAAAAATTGTTTGGATTAGGTAACTTCTGATCAATTAATAGGTTTCCTAGGCAATTGATTTATATAGAAAGGTTAATTTGGAGAATTCATCCCATTACTGAAAGACCTTTTAGTTTTGAGTTAGTCAAAGCACAGCCCATCTGGATGGGAATATGAAGCAAAAACATGTTCACAATGAGAGATTTTGTAAAACAAAGAGGAGACCAGGTTCCATTTTTGCTATTCCCTGTGAGAACAGACCACCATGATTTAAATCTCTCACTTTATTTTATCTTATAAAATATCAAAAGCTGGGGATAAAGTAAATATATGAATTTTAGAGATATTCTTTTTATTTCACTTTTTATTTAAAGACAGAGAAAAAGAAAAGAGAGGAGAATGTAAGAAATAGCGAAAAGAAAAGAAAATTGATATATATTTGTTGCAGTTTACCTACATGGTTGCTGATAAATGACCATAAAATGACTTAAGGGAACAAGGCATTTGCTTTCTTTTGATATTCTGGTTACAGTCTGTAGTCCACCTTGATGGGAAAGCATGCACCAACACCAGGGCCCAGAGAACTGGCCACACCATCTCTATGTAGTAGCCGAGAGAGGGATGATTTTTACTTGTCAGACCAGCATGTATGGCCAAGAGTACACAAGGATGCCAACTCTCTCAATCAACCCTCTGAATTATATTCCAGGGCCTAGGCCCACCCACCATGGGCTGAGCCTTTCCCATCAGCTAGACAATCTCCTACAGGTTTGCTCTGGCTTAACTCAACAACTAATTCTCTACAAGTGTGCCCATGTGTCAAACCCACAACTATCAAGTTGACATCTATACCTAACTGTGACAATGTATGTTTCTGAGAGAGAGAGAGAGAGAGAGAGAGAGAGAGAGAGAGAGAGAGAGAGAGAGAGAGAGAGAGGAGAAGGAGAAGGAGAAGAAGGAGAAAGAGAAAGAGGAAGAGAAAGAGGAAGAAAAAGAGAAAGAGGAAGAGAAAGAGGAAAAAAAAGAGAAAGAGGAAGAGAAAGAGAATCCAGAGAGAAAAAGAAAGCACACACATGTGCCATGATATGTTTTTTGAGGCTTAAAAGGGAGCTGACAATTTTTACCAGCTGAGAATATATAAGGCTATTTATATAGATAGACATTCTATATATAACTAGAACATTAAAAACACTGATGCTTCAGATGTTAGTTAATGTTGGTACATTGTCTTCTGCTTTCATGGTCTTTCTTGATTTTTCTATTTGAAATGTAAAATTCTATAAATTATTGTTAACTAATAAAAAATAAAATGAAACAATACAAACAATTAATTTGCTTCCATTCTTTAACCCCATAACATTGTTAAATAGTTTATATTTTTTCTTCCTCATTCTCAATATTTTTCATAAAGAAACATCTGATTAGGTTTTAATATTTTGCTTTAATGTAACCTTACAATATTCTTCTTTCATCTTAAATAGCTGAGTTAAGAATCATCAATGTATTCATTCACCCATTCATTTCCTTCTGTCATATGCTCAGAGGGAAAAATGAAAGCAAATAAACGGACATAGAAATAATTCTGATGAAGTTGAATGAAAACTAATCTTTGGACAGGAAGTCAATGAAGTGACTAATTTTTCCATGTTTAATTATTTAATATTCACTTGTATCCCTGGACATTCACAATGCTTTGGGGGCATACAAGAATTCACTGTTGTAAGCCAGATGAAAAGAAGAAGTTATAGACGCTCCTTTCTTCATGTAGCTACTCCATAACAACGAAAGGAATTAGGACAATTACATGCATTTACTACACTAAACCCAATACTCACAAAGTCAAAGGAGAGAATTAGTTGCGCCAGAAGCAGCCCAGTAGAAATTAAGAACTGAAAGGAATGTTGAAATACATTCTTACGTTTCATACACCGCTCACGTGGTCTAGTAGGTGAAGAGGAATCTTAGAGAAAAACATGAACAATAACATCATGAAGATCAGCTTCTCAGCTGCTAAAAACTAGAGTAGGGGTGTGTTTGGTACAGAGACTGAAGCAGGTCATCCCACAAGAACATTATGTGCATGAGGCTTCATGTGCATGTACTGAAAGTTACTACTGAACCCTGGCACCTGACCAGAGATTAGGGTCAGGGTATTGTGATTTTCTTCTGATTTATTGACTATATCTTCAATATCTATAGACACCTACCCCAACATGCACACACCCAAACACGCACACGGTCATAAATGCACTCATTGTGTCCCTTTTTCACTCATAGGGGGTCTTTCAGAACCTTAACATGTTCCAATCCTTGTGTCTGACATCATAGATTCTATTTTGTTCTGTGCTACAGGATCTTGGGAATTCACTAGCAGCAAGAAAAGATGAAGCTGTCAGTGGAAAAGCAGTTTACAGATCAAAGTGTCTTATGAGAAAGAATGTTTGGATAATTCTAATTTTCTCACTCTTTGATGAGGGCAGTAATACCAAACTTAAAAAAAAAGGTAAATACATCAGGCCTTTAAAAATAATATTTACATGTCTCAGATGCAGGGAATATAAAAGATTTTTATCTTACATAAGGTCAATGAAATGGACCTCATACACATTTATTCCAGAGTACAGCATATTCAATGCATAACAGTCCATGACAGATCATATTTAACACTCCAATTAATTTGTATTATATGAATACATCAACGATTTAGGCTTTTGCTATTTTAGATATGAACTTTATTTTTTTTCCCTACAGTCATTTTATTGACCAAGACCCTCACATTACAGGGTTCACTGACCCTGGCTGGTCTTCTTTTTTTTATTTAATACATTATTATTATTATTTTCAGCTCCTACAAACTTAATAGGTACACCAGTTCCCTCCCTCCCTCCTCTTCCCCCCCGAACCCCTTGCACCCTTTCCCCTCACCGCTCCCTCCCCATCCCCCAGTGCCTCCTGCCCCAATTCCCAGAGAGTCCTTTCTTGTGCATGCCTGATTTTCCTCTGGGTCCTGCTCTCCGATGACATACAAGGACCCAGTGGCATTTCCCTGAACCCTTTCCCGTGTTCCCCTTAAGCATAGGAACACTGCTGTGGCTGCCAATCCCTTGCCTCCAAGGATCTTGGTGCCTTTAGCAGATGCTAGACTTTGTGAGGTCAATAGTGTGTTGGACATTGCACAGGGCATGTAAAGTCCAATTATGATTGCTTTGGCCCTACCTTGTGTGGAGTATCTTGCAAATCATTGCTCCTCCCATCCTTTTTCTCTTACACTCTTACCGCCCCCTCTTCCGCAAATGTCCCTGAGCTTCAGGATGGGGAGAGATTAGTCTGGCCTACTTCCAGGTGGTTGATATAGAGTCTCTGAAGTTCTGGATTGCGGTTTGTTGATTTTCTTTTGCAGTTTTACTGCTCCTGCAATGCCCTTCACTCCATCCTGCTGGGCACTGTATGTCACTCCCTGGCCAGAGACAAAAAGCTGTTAAACTGGAGTCTTATTATAAGAGCACATTCAAGGGTAGATGCAATAAAAGTAGGAAACCTCAGTGAGGGAGGGATCAATCACCCATTTGCAAATCATTTATCTGCCAGACTATATGCCCTTCCCTTCTATTGAGATCATACCCCCTTAGCTGTAAATGATCAGGAACGAACGTCTGTGAACTTAACCAGGTGTCACATTGCTTACTTGCAGTCTTTGATGGAGGCCTATTTTCTCTACTGTTACATGGTCACTTCTCTCCTTGTTTCTGGTGTGGCCCTCCAACCCCATCCCTCCTGTTCATAATCCTTGCAATTACTGTAGGTAATACATATATTTACCTATGAGTGTCTCAAGGTGGGCTGGGTGGGTTTGGTATTAGGAGCTACCTATTAGGGAGAACATACAGCACTTAATTTTCTGGGTTTGGGATACTTCACTTAATATAATTGTTTCTAATGACATCCATTTCCTGGCAAATTCCAGTAATTCATCATTTTTGATGGCTGAGTAGTACTCCATTGTATAGATGTACCACCTTTTCCTTATCCACTCATCAACTGTAGGACATTTAGGTTGATTCCATGACTTTGCTATTGTAAACAGTGCTGCTATGAACATGGTCGTGCTTGTGCTATCAAGGTAAACCTCTGCTGTATGGGGGGTTATTCCCAAAAGTGGAATAGCAGGGTCATATGGCATTTCAACCTTATTTTCTTTAAGAATCTCCAGACGGCTCGCCAGAGTGGCTGTATGAGCCTGCATTCCCACCAGCAATGTAGGAGAGTTCCCCACTCTCCACATCCTCTCCAGCATTTGTTGTTGTTTGTATTGTGGATTTTTGCCATCCTGACCGGGTGAGATGATATCTCAGGGAAGTTTTGATTTGCATTTCCCTGATGGCTAAGGAAGTGGAGCATTTTTTAAGATATTTGTTAGACATTTTAATTTCATCCCTGGTAAAGTTTATTTTAAGTTCCAGGGCCCATTTTTTAATTGGGCCATTGGTTTCCTTGGTGTTTAGTTTTCTAAGTTCTTTGTGCACTCTGGATAGCAGAGCTCTATGAGATATGTGGTTAGTGAAGATTTTCTCCCATTCTGTGGGTTGCCTTTGAGCTGGTGTTTGTGTGACTGTGGTACTAGTGACTGTGGTACTGGTCCATTTAGGAACTGTTGGGCTAGCCCAATCAGTTCAAGGGAGTTCCCTATCCTTTCAACTATGGTTTTTATAGTCTCTGGCCTTATATCAAGGTCCTTGATCCATTTGGAATTAAGTCTTGTACATGGTGACAAGTACGGTTCCAGCTTTAATCTTCTGCATGTAGAGATCCAGTTTTGCCAGCACCATTTGTTGAAGATGCTGTTCTTTTTCCATTGGATTTTTTGGGCCCCTTTGTCAAAGACCAAATGGCTGTAATTTTGTGGGCTTATATCTGGGTCTTCAATCCTTATCCATTGATCTGTGTGTCTATTTTGGAGCCAGTACCAGGCTGTCTTTATAACTATGGATTTGGAGTATAGACTTAGGTTTGGTATGGTAATACCTCCAGCAGTGTTTTTGTTACTCAGGATTGCCTTGCTTTCCTGGGTCTTTTGTGCCTCCATATGAACTTTGAGATTGTTTGGTCAACTTCTTTGAAGAATTGCTTTGGGATTTTAATTGGTATAGCATTGAATCTGTATATTACCTTTGGTAGGATGCTCATTTTTATGATGTTGATTCTGCCAATCCAGGAACAAGGGAGGGCTTTCTACCTTCTGGTGTCTTCTGCTATTTCTTTCTTCAGGGTTTTAAAGTTTTCATTGTAAAGGTCTTTTACCTCCTTGCTTAGGTTTATACCAAGGTATTTCATTTTTTTAGGGGCTATAGTAAATGGGATTATTTCTCTCAAGGCTTTTTCACTTCTTTCATTCTAGGCATATAGGAAAGCCTCTGAGTTTTGTACATTTATTTTGTATCCTGCCACCCTGCTGAACTTCTCAATTAGTTCCAGGAGCTTCCTGGTGGAGTTTTTGGGATCAGTCAGGTATAAGATCATGTCATCTGCAAATAGGGATAGCTTGACTTCTTCCTTGCCGATTTGAATCCCTCTTATGTCCCTTTCTTGTCTGATGGCTTCAGCTAAGACTTCAAGTACAATATTGAATAGAAGTGGTGAGAGTGGACAGCCTTGTCTAGTTCCTGATCGAAGTGGGAATGCTTCCAATTGTTCCCCATTGAGCGTAATCCTTGCTGTGGGCTTGTTGTATACAGCTTTTATTATATTGATAAAGATTCCTTCCATTTCTACTGTCTCTAGCGTTTTGATCATAAAAGGCTGTTGGATCTTGCCAAAAGCTTTTTCTGCATCTATGGAGAGTATCATGTGGTCTTGGACTTTAGACTGGTTTACATGATGAATTACATTTATTGATTTGCGTATGTTGAACAAACCTTGTGTGCCGGGGATGAAGCCTACTTGGTCCCCTGAATGATCTTTTTAATGTGTTTTTGAATCCGATTTGCTAAGACTTTGTTGAGCATCTTTGCGTCTGTGTTCATTAGAGAGATCGGCCTATAGTTTTCTTTTTTAAGTGAATCTTTATTAGGTTTTGGGATTAAAACAATATTAGCTTCATAGAAGGAATTTGGTAGTGTTCCTTCCTTTGCTATTTGATGGAACAGCTTAAGGAGTATTGGTGTTATTAACTCCTTATCTCTGGTAGAACTCTGTGCTGAATCCATCTGGTCCAGGACATTTTTTGGTGGGAAGATTTGAAATTACTTCTTCAATTTCCTTATATGTTATAGGACTATTTAAATAATTCACAACTTCCTGATTCAATTTAAGTAAGTTGTGTTTACTTAGAAATTCATCCATCTCTTTTGTGTTGTCAAAATTCACATAGTATAATTTTTTGAAAGATGATGTTATAATTCTCTGGATTTCTTGGGTATCAGTAGTGATAACTCCATGTTCATTTCTAATTTTGTTAATTTGGGTTTTCTCTCTCTTGCTTTTGGTTAATTTAGTTAGGGGTGTATCAATCTTATTGATTTTTTCAAAGAACCAGTTTTTGACTGGTTGATTTTTTCTATCATTTTCTTAATCTCGATTTCAGATATTTCTCCCCTTATTTTACTAATCTCCTCTCTTCTACTACTTTTGGGATCATATTGCTCTAGTTTCTCTAAAGCTTTAAGCTGTATTGTTAAGTTGTTTATTTCTGATGTTTCCATTTTTTTGATGTAGGCATCAAGAGCTATATACTTACCTCTTAGAACAGCTTTCATTGTGTCCCAGAGATTTTGGTAAGTTGTATTTTCGTTATCATTCGCTTTCAGGACATCTTGAATTTCCTTTTTAATTTCTTCCTGAATCCAGTTCTCATTCAGCAACATATTGTTAAGTTTCCAGGAGTTAGTATATTTTCTTTTGTTTGTTGTGTTTTGGATGTCCAGCTTTAGGCCATGGTGGTCTGACAGGGCACAGGTTAGAATTTCAACTTTTTTGTATATGTGTAGATTCGTTTTGTGGCCCAGTATGTGATCTATTTTGGAGAAAGTTCCATATGCTGCTGAGAAAAATGTGTATTCTTTGGTGCGTGGGTGAAAAGTTTGATAGAGATCTGTAAGGTCCATTACTTTAAGGGTTTGATTAAGGTCCAAAGTGTCTCTGTTAAGCTTTTGACCTGTTGATCTATCCCATGTGGAGAGGGCGGTGTTGAAGTCCCCAATAATTATCGTTTGGGGGTTGATTTCTTGCTTTAGACACTGTAGGGTTTTCTTAATGAATGTGGAGGGGCCCGTATTGGGTGCATATATGTTCAGTATTGTGAAATCTTCCTGGTGAATTGTACCTGTGACTAAAATGTAGTATCCATCCGTGTCTCTTATAAGTTTCTTTGGTTTGAAGTCCACTTTGTCTGATATCATAATGGCTACCCCTGCCTGTTTTCTGCTTCCATTAGCTTGTAGAATTGTTGACCAGCCTTTTATTTTTAGAGTGTGCCTATCTTTTGTGGAGAGATGGGTTTCCTGCAGGCAGCAGATTGATGGATTGTGATTTTTAATCCAAGTTTGTAATCTGTGTCTCTTGATTGGGAAGTTAATTCAATTAACATTTAGTGTTATAATGGAGAAACTATTTTTAATTCCAGACATTTATTATGTTTGGTAGTTTTTATAAGTACATTGCTTCACTTTTAATGGTGTTATACTTTCCTTCTGTTCTCCTGGATATGCCTGTTTTTTCCTTCAAGCTTGAGTATCATTTCTAGCATTTTTTGAAGGCCTGGTTTGGTGGACATGTATCCCTTCAAGTTGTCTTTGTGCTGGAAGATTTTTCTTTCTCCCTCGATCATGATGGATAGTTTTGCAGGGTAAATCAGCCTGGGTTGACTTTTTTGCTCATTCAATACTTGAAGTATGTCTCTCCAAGCTCTTCTTGCTTTTACTGTTTCGACTGAGAAGTCATTTGTTATTTTATAGGTTTACCTTTAAAAGTGACTTGTTTTTTCTCCCTTAGCTCTCAGCACCAGTTCTTTATCTTGAATGTTTGGAGTGTTTTGACTATTATTTGACGTGGCAAGCTTCTGTTTTGGTCATATCTGTTTGGGGTGTGAAATGCCTCTTGTATATGGATGGGCCTCTCTTTTTTTAGATGAGGAAAGTTTTCCTTGATGATCATTTGAAAAATTTCCTCAGGGGTGGTACTTTGAGATTCTTGCTTTGGTATTCCATGAATACGCATGATAGGCTTCTTCAGAGTGTCCCATAACTCCTGAATATTTCGCTCAAGTATCTTTTTGGCTTTAGCAACCTCTTCCATTGAGCTGGTTAATACTCCCACTTTGTCTTCAAGGTCTGAAATTCTGTTTTCTGCTTTGTTAGTTCTGCTGATAAGACTCTGTGGAGTTCTGGGTTGAAAATAACTTGGCTTTAGCTCAGTTTTAAACTCTGCTTGAGTCTGCTTTAACTGTTCTATGCCAGTTTTTGTTTCTTGTACTGTTTTTCTCAACTCCTCCAAGTGTCTGTTGTGTTCCTCTTCAAAGCGATTGATTCCATATTTTAATTCCTCCCGGATTTCCTCTTTCATAGTATTGAACATGATAATGATCATACTTTGAAGGTCGTTATCCTGAGTCAGGCTTTCTTGGCCATTTTCCATGGGTTTGTTCTGGTTGGAGTCTAACATTATGGGATTAATTCCTTCAGTGGGAGATTTGTTTACTTGAGTGTTGTTTCTCATGGATTTGCACTTCGACTTTGGCATTATCGTTTTAACTCTTAAGATCTTCTTTCAATTTCTGTGTGTTTGTTCACTAAACTGAATTATTTGGCCTGGAGTTTTGGGGGTGGGCAGAGACAGAGCTTACCTAGGTTGAGGTGAGTCCAGGCTGGAGTGGGGGAAGGGAGGATGGGGCGGCAGGCGCAGAGGGGGTGTCCCTATTTGACCTGGGGGACCTGGGGGTGAGGCCCGGGCACAGAGGGGGTGTCCTGCTCCTCCTCCCAGGCCCTGCACGTGGGGCTCCGGCTGGATGGTGGAAGGAGGTGGGTCCCTTGGGCGGCCTGGGGTTCTGGGGGTGGGCAGGGGCGGAGCTTAGCTAGGTCGCGAGGTGAGGCCAGGCTGGACCTTGTGCGCGCAGCCCGGGTGGTGGAGTGGAGGGAAGGGAGATGAACTTTATTATTAAAAGCAAATTTCCCCATTTAAAAAAAATTGGAAATTAAAAGGGAAGAATAGAGTCTCATTTCACTGAGCCTTTACTTAATAATTCGTGTTTGCTTTCCAAAGAATATGATCTTAAAGAGGGAATCTTTATTTAGTGGTAGTTCTGTGTAGCAATAGTATTTTAAATCTATGCAGTGTGCATACCTGCACATTTTATATATTATTAAATATCAGTCTTAATGGAACTTAGGATATTGTGAGAGAAGTCAAAGTTAATGTTAATTCAGTGTAAGAGATATAAAGGGATATAGATAAAATATTGAAGATAGTAAGTTGGTTTAATATTCAGACATATTCACAGTGGAAAATAATGTTTTCCACTGTGATATGAGGCATTTATGTATACCAGTCAATATAAGATGAAACTTTCGATGCTCTAGAACAGTTTGGAACTAATTAAAAACTGTCATCATTTTAAACCATTAATTTTATTTTATTTTTTTAATTTTTCTATTATTATTTATTCAATTGTGCGTGTATGTGTGTGTGCACATGTATGTATGTATGTGTGTGTATGTATGTATGTGCATGTAGAACCATGGACGAATTGGGGAATCCGGGATTCACAGGCTCCGCCCTACCAGGACCAGAAGCGCAGGCCGCCCAGGCTTCCGCCGGCGTCTATACGTGGGGTCTGTGATCCGAACTCAGGACCTTCCGCTTGCAAGGCAGAGGCTTAACCCCTGAGCCACCTCTCCAGCCCCCTAAACCATTAATTTTATAAAATTAATTTGTGATTATAAAATGTCACTTTCGGAGCTGGAGAGGTGGCTCAGGGGTTATGCCTCTGCCTTGCAGGCAGAAGGTGCTGAGTTCGGATCCCAGACCCCACCTATAGACGCCAGGCGGAAGCCGGGGCGGCCTGCGCTTCTGGTTCTGGTAGGGCGGAGGTTGTGAATCCCGGGGCAGAAGGAGGTGGAGGCGTCCATGGTGGTACCCGAATTCATCCGTGGTTCTATGCACACACACACACACACACACACACACACACGCGCATGTGCACATACATACGCACACACACATACATACGCACACACGCACAATTGAATAAATAATAAAAAATTAAAAAAATAAAATGTCACTTTCACTTGTCTGAGTAATGCTTTATACAAAAGGCCTGTGAAAATACTCAGTTATACAAAAAAACTTAAAGCAATATATCATCAGCTAGTAACAGGAATTTAAAAAAAATAGTGTGCTTGAAATTATCTCAAGAATAAAATTATCTCAAGGCAATGCGAATGAATAAAAAATCAGAAAAACCTGTGTATGAAAATTACATATTTGATGTAAACCAAGGTAATAGATGTTTTAATATTTTATTATATACACATTGTATAACACTGTGAGACAATAGAATTTAGGTTAAATCTTTGTATTTGTTAGCTTTATGAATTAGAAAAAAGCTTTACTCATGAAAAATACTCCAAAATGTTGTGTAAATTAAAAGTTTTATTTATATGGTACTGTGAAATTAAAAAGTTTGATTTAGCTATCTAAAAATTAAAGAGCTGCAGAAATTTTAATCTGGAGAAGTCAATTTTCTAAACCACATTGATCTTCATATTTAAATATGAATAAACGAAGTTTTTATTTATATGAACACTCATAGATTTTTTAAAAAGTATTTATAGAAAATGACACAAATCCCTAATAAATAAATACAAAAGTAAAATAGTGAGGAAGAAATATATTCTTTTCCCATGAAAATTAGAGTGAGGAAGAGTCACCATGTAGCCCCAGACAACCAGAAGTTTGTTGTACAATAGTACTATACATATCCTGCATAGAGTTCTCTAGTTTTGTGCACCAATTTTCTTGCCTGCAGTTCTCAAGGTGGCATCCAGACAGACCAACATAAGCATCAATCACCTTATCCAGGGACAAAAGTGCCTAGGATATGTCTCACTTCAGAAGTAAAAGTACCAGCAATGCTTACCAAGACATGATCATGTTCAGGTAATAATCTCTCAAATATATTCATATTGTCAGCAACCTCAATGAGAATACAGACTATGTTATACTCAACTGAAACACAAACTTGGCCAGTTTATGTATGGACTTTAATCTGTAAGGTAGTAACAAAGATGTCAAAAGTGCTGGGCTTAGACCCCTTGAAAAGAAGAACACTGAGTTAATAGATGGCTATGAGAGAACTAAGCTTGCGTCAACTTGTTCAATAGAAACATGCAGATTCAGAGATATATAACATATACCCTTGAATTGATGAAGGGAAAAGTTGAAATTTATAATATTTAAAAATATTTACAGTAAATATGAGAAATTCTTTAGTATTTAAGGTGTTACTAGAGATATAATCGAGTACTTTGAAATTGGTAACAAGTTTTAGTATGGCCTTATAACGACAGAAATCTAATAGAGTTTTGTTGCATTCAAAACCATTTTGTTTCAATGACATTGATAAATATTTTAATTCTGTTTGTATTTTGAACACAATAGTTGTTATGTCACTGTTGCTTCTGCAGATTCTAACAAATCTGTTTCCTACTCCCAAAGCATAAGACAAAGAACACTTCAAAGAAAGAAAATGTCATCTAGAGTCAAAAAAGAAACATTTGGCTTAAAATAAAATATAGAGTTGGCATTTTCTGCAAGAATTTTCTTTATTTCTCATACAGAATATACTTATTATAAGTATAAATGATTATCTCTTTATACATAGATTATCTTCTCTTTTCTGACCACTCATCTGGGATATATAGGGGAAAATGGTCTGCAAAACCATTAAAAGTACACATACTTTTGAATAATTATGATTAATTTACTCATGAACAATTAAAGTCATTTTCTCTGTTATTGCATAGTGTAAGAGAAACAATGGTAATGATTAAATTAAATCAATGAGGTTTGGGACCTATATTGATAGAAATGATCAATAATAACAAAATGCTTTAAAGTATCAAATGAGGAAAAGTAATCAATTTATCCATATTACATGTCATTCAAATAATGACAAACAAAAAAGAAAGACCCATCAATTGTAGGTTGTCATGTTTTCTGGAATTTTTTCTCACTGTGTTCTGAATCCATGAAAATTCCTAGAAATGATTTAAAATCTGGAAATGTCATATGTGGAATTTCCTTCTGCAATTAGCATTGAATATAGCAAGAGTGTTATGCAGAATGAATAAAGTAAAACAAATTGGAGATGGGAAGTTAAGAGAGCAAAACCAACTTTCAGTCAATTCAAAGAAAGGAAACTGAGCAACAACCTAATAAATTGCTAATAGAATCCTGAAAGCCCATACTTAAATGTATGTAGAAAGGAATGTCCAGCCTCACAGATTTTTTTTTAATTTTTTTATTATTTATTCAGTTGTGCGCGTATGCATGTGTGCGTGTGTGTGTGTGTGTGTGTGTGTACGTGTGTGTAGAACCACGGACGAATTCGGGAACCACCATGGACCGCCTCCACCTCCTCCTTGTTTACTCTGCCCCGGGATTCACAGGCTCCGCCCTACCAGGACCAGAAGCGCAGGCTTCTGCCTGGCGTCTGTACGTGGGGTCTAGGATCCGAACTCAGGACTTTCCGCCTGCAAGGCAGAGGCTTAACCCCTGAGCCCCCTCTCCAGCCCCCCAGCCTCACAGATTACAAGAGAACTGCTCATACATGAAAAATGCCTTTTGGACTCATTTTATTTTTGTTATGTACATTTTCACATTGAATTAAAAACAAAATATGGTTTATCTAGAAGGTTGTTAGAATCTCACTTATTTGCAGTATTATTTAAGGATGCCTTTTTTGACATTATCTTAGCAAACACCTTGGAAATCAATGTGAAGTTTAGTACAAAGATACTGAACAGTTTTCCCAGATATACTATTATGTAGGGAAATATTCACTGCATCCTTATGTCTGACCCATAACATTAAAGACTGCTGATCATTATGAATCTGACAAAATAAATCATAAACAAACTCCAGACATTTTCTTTCTAAAGCACCAAAATATATCATAATGAATTTTGAAGAGATTTATTATTTTTCACAGAGAATATTCTTATTCAAATAAAATTTTTATTCATAAGTTAATATGTGATTCCTAACATTATATAATATATTACATATAATTCACATGCCATTAACATTGCATAATGTTTTGTATATACACATGACACTATATCATATATAAATATATATAATAAATATGACACATATCATTACATGATGTATCATATGAATCATAATTCATTATTATTTATCCATTTATTTATTTTTAAAGGTGCCACCAGCTTGTGTTGATTTAATGTTATTTACTTATTTTGTGTGTGCGTGTGTGTGTGTGTGTATCAGAGGGCTCCTTGTGTCCCACAGAAGACCAAGGATGACTTCATGAATCATTCTGGATTGCTTCCACCTCCTTTTTGCTTTGCTCTTGGATTTCTCAGGTCCTGCCTTTTAGGGCAAGAAGTATAGACTGTCACATTTTCCACCTGGCATTTTTACCATGGCATCTGGGATCCAAACTCAGGACCTCAGAGTTTTTACCCTTAGTCCATCTGCCCAGCCCCCACAATTTGTTTTTAATACTGTGAGTACAACTTTTTCATCCTTAGTTAAAAAGATCTCCATGTGTTTATTGCATTCAAAATTTATGAGTAATATTGTCTTATCAGAGGCATATTTCTTTTTTTATAAACACGTATTTTATTTACTAGTGTTTTATATACAAATATAGTGATATTTTACCCCTTAATCTTAAATTCCATCATCCCTTCTGATTTTTCCTTGCACTTTCACTTCCCCGCCAGATTCCTTCCGATTTTATTTTCATTGGTGTGGCCCACGTTGTTTCATCAGATTTCCCTTGGATAACATGTGTCTGTCATGATTCAGCTGTCACAGAGCAGTGGGTATCCCACTGAAAAAAAAATCTTTCTTTTCTTCCCTATCAACATTAGGCCTCATCAGTTTCTCAGGGAGACAAGCAGCTTCTTCAGCTGTTTACCCTTCCATAGCTCATGGTTTGAAAAGTGAGTTGTCCCAACGGGCTCAAGTATTTGAATTGCTCATCATTGGAGTTGATTATGGCACCTTTAAGAGAAGGAGCCTTGATGGAGGAAGGCATTCACAGGGGATGGGCTTTGAATTTGGCTAGCCCTGCCCAGCTTCACTTAGTTAGCCTGCTTTAACAGCTTGCAGCTCTCTCTTAATCTCCTTGATAGATGTAATTTAAGCTCCCTCCAGCTTCTGCCAGTCAGCCATGTCTTTTCTACCATAATGAGCTGTATCTCCACTGTGGAGCCATATATGGAATAAATCTCCCATTCTCCCTTAAGTTCTCTGAGTCTCACTGCAATAGACAAGAGTAACCAGTACAATGGTGAAGTGTTGATAGGACAATTAGCATACAGTTCTTGTGAAGATATGCACAATCCTGGATACCATGGCCTTGACATGACCAGGACATGATGTCCAACTCACCAATGGCCCACTTAAATGGCTTATGAATCTGACTGCCTAGCTTTCTGTGATGTTCCTTGAGCTTTGTGGTATATGTATGAGGGCTTAAATGTCCTGCTTAAGATTAAGCAATCCACAGTCACTTATTTTATGCACTTTGTTCAGTTGTGCTTTTCTGAAGTAAACAGAATCTGCTGTAGAAAGAGGCCTCAAGAATGAATGTATGGTGTCACTCTAATCTATGAGTATAATAACAGATGTTTAAAAGGTAGCTTGAGGTATTGTCTTCAGAGCCAAATATTAAATTTAAATGATGATCTACATACTTCTATGAACATATTTGTAGATGTGACTTATAACAGTTTCAGTGGAAATGCCTAGTAAAAGACTGATTATTTAGTCATTGTTTTATAAATGTCACCCACAGTTCAATTACTATTAGAAAATTTCATATATAATTTAAATCGCTACAAAAGGTATATTATTAAATGCTTAGTTTCCTGAAAGTTAATTCTGTAATCAAAATCAGTATTTATTTCAAGCAGGAATGCCTTAAAAGTGTTTTAGAGGGCTGGTGAGATGGCTTAGTATAGTCTTAACAACCCAAATTACTAGATAAATGAGTGAAGACAATGCCATAACCAAAAGACATTATGTTAGGTGAAATCAGACATGTACATGTCCAGTAAAGAATATAATCTACTGACTTTCATATGTATAATTTTCAATAGATTATCTCACAGTAATTGAATTGTGGTTACTAGGAATTTTGAAAATCTTAAGCTTTCTCTCACAGTTAGGCACTGGTGTCAACTGGACAATTAAGGGTTTGATCTCTGAGCACATTTGTAGAGCATTAATGGTTGAGTTAAGCCTAGAGCAAACCTGCAGGAGACTGTGTTGCTGGGAGGAAAGCTCAGCCCAGGGTAGATGGGACTAGACCCTGGAATAAAATACAGAAAGCTGGTTGAGGAAGTTGGCATCCTTGTGTACACTTGGCCAGACATGATCATCTGGCCGTTATGTAGAGATGGTGTAGCCAGTTCCCTTGGTCCTGGTGTTGGTGTGAGCTCTCCTGTCCAGATGGACTGTAACCAGAGAATCAAGAGAAAATAAACCTTTTTCCCTTTAGTAATTTGACGGTGATTTGCTACAAATTCTGTCTTAAAAATGAACAAAAACAACAATTATAAATCATCTTTTTGAAAAATACTAATAATGGCTTAATATTCTCATCATAAAATGATCACGATATGATGTAATACATGTTTCAACTATCAAGATATAGTTATTAAATAAGAAGTATGTACTTCAAATATTTGAGTATAATGAATGTATTTATATTTCAACTAAATGAATTACAAAAAGTCAGCCAACTTATCAACATGATTTCATTTCATTTCTACTTTATATGAAGTGCTAGAGCATCAATTTAATTTAGGCATGTTCTGAGTAAGGGCATATGAATATGTGCATGCATGTGTGTGTGTGTTCATACATGTGTGTGCTGTCACATATGTGGATATGTACAAGCTATATGTCAAACTTGGTTGATGTTTCTCTGGCATCAGTTACCATATTTCCATAGTATCCCTCACAGAACTGGAATTCAGCAGGTTTCCTCAGTTGGCTGAGCAGTGAGACACAGGGATACTCTTATTTCTGCCTCCACAGTATTGGGATAATAAGCAGAAGACCCAAGTCCTCTTTTTTATTTTAATTCTGCAAATAATTGGGATTTAACTTAGGCCTTAATGTTTATCCAGCAGAGGTTCTGGGTAAGGGTCTCTATGGAAAAGCCCAAGTAGTAACAATGGAATGAGTCTCTAACTCAGCAAATATAACATGCTTTTAGATACAATGGCTAATAAAATGTCTTTCCTTTAATAGCTCTCGGGTATGTCTTACTTAATTTACAGATCTCATTCAATTTCAAGTTTATGATATACCAAGCTGTTAGGTTGTATTAATGATGTTTGGATAATTATACTTAACACATAAAACATAGAAACTATACCAGACTTATTGGTAAGATTATACAGTAACAGTAGATGTCAATATTGACAATCAGTATCAAACCATTTCACAGACCTTAGTAGAATTTCTTGATGTCTATTTGTGCTAGAGATGTTGATATATCAATTACAAGGTTAAACAAAAATTTACCTGTTTTGTACATCATATCACCCAATATCAGCCTACTGTACCCACTGAGTCTATTTAGTTTATAC
This sequence comes from Typhlomys cinereus, assembly GCA_023101885.1. Classification (NCBI taxonomy): domain Eukaryota; kingdom Metazoa; phylum Chordata; class Mammalia; order Rodentia; family Platacanthomyidae; genus Typhlomys; species Typhlomys cinereus. The sequence goes on from JALPQD010000154.1 coordinate 1,618,160, forward strand.
AGGTAACATTTTTCACTAAGACTATATTCAGAATTGCATGCAAACTAACACAAGAAGCTGTGTTTTTATTTTAGTAAAACTAATAACAAAAAAAGATCAGGACTTAAAATAAGTGTAGAATTCTATTCAGGCTTATTAATTGTCTCTGACCATGGCAGACACTGATGTTCTTTGGAGTCTGTTAGCTATATTTAAATAGCCATAGGCTCTTAGTAATAGAGAAATTATTCTATAGAAATCCTAGTTAAATACTCATATGTAGAGAAATAGCTCTTGTCTTTAGAGTTTAGCTTCAGAGAAGTTGAATAATTAATCATATGCTATCATGCTACTGTGAGCCTTGAGTTGTTTTTATGAACTAGTGATATTTTACTTGCCAAGCTAAATTTTGACATGTTTGAACAATCTCATCCTCTGCAGCAATTGTATTATATCCACAAGCACCACTATCAGTGATTGGACTTTATATTGTAGTCTATGATTCATTTGTGGGTGCTCTCACCCTTGCATTGCAGAACAATCTAGGAGGCATGGAACCCACAAAAATTCATATAAACTTGAAGTAGGTTCTTGATATCTTATGAATTCCTCAGCTTCCTTAATCTTGTAAAGTTTACAAGATTTGTAAGTTTCCAGCGACTTGTAAGTTTGCTTTGCAGCCAGAATCTTACGAGTTTCTCATTTTCAGTGTGGAATGTTTTCATTTAGGAAAAATAATGGATTAATTGCTAGATTAGTTACATGGATTAGCTCCCAGAAATGCTTATCTAGTTATTGATGACTCATCATTCATAATCATGTGTTTAATATTTAATTACATTTTTTACTAGAATATCTCCTTTTAGAAAAATGTCACTGTATTTAGATAAGCTTATAAACTTGATCCCTTTCTCATCATAGAGGGATGGCTATTTTTATATTCCTAAAATAATCCTTTATCAATAATTATAACTTCTTGTTTATTTTGCAATAGAGGGATAACAGTTAATAAAGTATAATAAAGAAAGTGAGATAATGTTGACCAAAAGTGGCAGTAGGGAGATATTTAACATATGAATCATGGCCTTGAAACAAGAATAAGAATTTGGAGACAATATAATGCAATCTAAGATATGATTCACATTTGATTATTATCATAGGTCTTATTAACAAAGGTCTGAAAACAAGACCTTTTTTACCTTAAAATAATTTATTCCTTTCCCAATATATTTGAGATTATTTAAACTTGATATTTCATTCAGATACAAATCAATAATTTTAAGGCAGGTAGAAATATAAATGAGATGACAGATGATCCATAGATATGCTCACTAGCTATTGCTCCCTTATATTTATTGTTAAAGGACCTCATGGAAATTTCACAACCACTGTCTCCTTATTTTACATAAAACACAACAAAAATTTTAATACAATATGATCATCATATTTTATTATATGTTATCCCTGTGTTTTAAAATAAACATGTATTTTAATACATGTAATCTAAAATGTATATTCAGCTCCTGTGATGAGACTACCCTTTCCTCAAATCTCCTTCTGAGCATTCATTCCATGCTATTGCTTTGGATCTTTTATTTTTAATCATATCATTCAAGATGTGTTTCTCACTAATCTAGACCAGCATTTTCCAAGGCTCTCTGAACTGTTACATACTAGGATTCACTTTTCTGTACTTTGCTGTATTGATAAAATGGTAATTTGTAGAAAAACAAACTGAATTGTCTTACTGATTATTCCTAAATTTTAAGTAACTAGAAACATTTTAAGATCATTGCACAGATGAAATAAAAATAGGATCTGGCTATTAAATCTTTGCAGTGAATATTCTTTAAATCTTCCCATTAAAAAAATTTTCACCATTTCTTGAAGCAAAGGCAGGTCACAGTCTGTGACACAGTGTGCTCTCCTCAGAGAAATGTTATTTTCATTTCCTGTTGTGGCTACAATTGCATGGCAATTCTGTATATCATGTTTGCCTGGCAATTGTGCTATTGAAAGATATCTATGGACTTTGTTGTTGTTTGGCTTTGTTTTCAAGGGTTTTAGGTCAAAAGGTTGCTCTGTGATGTTCTACTGAAATCTTTCTAACTGGTGGTACTTTATAAATATATCACATTCTGTGACATCCACGATAGGCTTCAAAGATGTACACTGTGACACAGCCTTGCTAGACTTCAAACAAAGACAGAGAGGTAGAGCTGAAAGAAGGAAAGACAGAACCCATGGAATGTCTGAGATGGCCTTGACTAGACATCACACAGAAGCGATGAAGGTATACTGAAAATGACCGTGTATGGACAGGTTGAGGCAGCAGAGATAGAAAACAACATTCTTTTTTCATTTTACACATATGTATGAGGACTTTGTCTTATGCTGTTTTACTCATTCTTTTAACTATGTCCCTAACAAAAGTATGGGCATATTATGTTCACTGCTTGATGCAAAATTCATGATTGATATATTATTGATTAATATATATTAATATATATATGATAGTTCCTACTAGAGAATAATTACATCACGAAACTCTCCTATCATAATGTGTTATTGTTGTCTTGTAAGAATGAACTCAGACCCTTGGGATCGTGAGAATGGACTCTAATCTGCTGCTCTTTGTTCTTTTTCTGGCTGGTATGGTATATTTAGGCCACTAGTGCTATATCATGCTTTCCTTCAGACCACCACACTTATAAGCTAAATAAATCTCTTAATATCATGTGTCTCTTTGTATCCACAGAAGATATAATGTGACTTTGCATTGGGTGCAATCCTCAAAGTATAATTTATGTGCTTGACATATTATTAGAATTGAAAGGAATAGTCTTTAGATAAAGAGGCTAATTTAATTTCAGTTCAATGTCTACAATATCACACTCTGCTCCAAGACAATAAAATGAAAATGGTTCTATTATATTGGCCTTTAGTTTCAGTGGGGATTCAGTCCATCATGGAGGGAAAGGCAAGACAGCTGGGGGAAGGCCTGGCAAATATTTTACTTAGAAACTGGGTTCATGGAGATGGAAGAAGAGGGAGAAAAAAAATATCCTCAAAACCCATCCCCAGTTTTATACAAGACTCCACATCTTAAACCTTCCAAAATCTTACCAAATAACTCTCCTGATAGGGACCAGGTGTTTGCGTGTGTGTCTGTGGGGGGGGGGGGGCAGCATTGCATCCTAACTCTAACAAAGAATTGCAGTTTTTCAGAAATATTCATCACATAATATCATTAATATTTTATTCACTTGCCAACATTTCTTTTAATCAATCCTTCAAAAGTGATAACTTGCAATCATGCGAACATTCTATTTAGATAATTGATACATGCTTAAGAATTATGTACTAAAATCAGTGATTATTTTTAAAAAGGAAGTTAGGATACATGGGAAATATCTGTAAATGCTTTATGATAAGAAGGAGTATGTGAACATGTACTTTCTGAAAAATATCCAAATGTTTCATGTATGAATGAATGTATATTGCAGAAATATTTCATGAGTGTGTAATCATGAATGTCCTCAATAATACATGAATAGACATGCATATATATTTAACTTAAAAACTGCATAATATAAAATAAAATAGTTTTCTCAAAATTGCCATATATTCAAGCATATCATAGTATGAGATGTTCATTTAGTAGCTTTAGTAATATAGTCAAAGTTAATATGTATGAGCAAAAGTCATATTAAAAACTTTAGAAATTATTTATTATCATTTATTTCACTATCATTTATTTCCGATTTTTTTGTTCAAAATTCTATACTAATCACACACAGCAGCAACTCAGAGGCAACATAATCACATACAAAAATCACATACTGGGAGCCATATGATTCCTTTACCCCCTGCATACATAATAGTCTTCCCTGCTTTCTAAAACTAATCATTAATCAGCATGGATCTTTTCAAAATTACCTGTTTACACCAGTGGCTATTGAGCTACAGAGTGCACTTTCCATTAAGGTGACCCTAAATCCTCATAGCTGAAAAAAAAAAACTCAGCATGAGATGGGACGAGGGGGAAATGATAAATGCTTGGCCGGGTACTCTGGCAACATCATCACCAGGATGTTACTTATTAGATAGACTCCATGACATCAGTAATGGTTCTAATAATAGCTCTGACCTACATAGAACTTTGTCTCTCCAAAGGTAGTATGAATATATTATACCGTGAATGGCTAGCTTCTTATGGGAGAATAACTTCAGTCTATGTCATGATGAATTAGTCATTAATGGTATGCTTTTCTTAAATCTCTGTTCTTTAATCTGTCAATATTTCCCTCACCCAGGTGATTCTTCCTGGTTCAACTCAACCTGAATTTTGAGTAAAGGACTTAGATTAAGAAATTGTTACTAAGGGGCTGGAGAGGTGGCTCAGAAGTTAAGCCTCTGCCTTGCAGGCGGAAGGTCCTGAGTTCGGATCCTAGACCCCACATATAGACGCCAGGCGGAAGCAGGGGCGGCCTGTGTTTCTAGTCCTAGGACAGAGCCTGTGAATCCAGGGGCAGAGTAAACAAGGAGGTGGAGGTATACCATGGTGGTTCCCGGATTTGTCCGTGGTTCTACACACACATCACACACACACACACACAAGCACACACACGCACATGCACCCACGCACAATTAAATAAATAATAAGAAAATTAAAAAAAAGAAATTGTTACTGAATTTTTGAGGCTGAACTATTTTACATTTGCAAAATAAATTATGACTTTTCTTCTGTTTCTTAATATGTGTTTTGAATGATGAGATGTACTGACCAAGAAAGATCTGTAGGGTCAGTCACACTGTTATGCCGCTAAAGGACAGAAGTACGTGTGCAGGGGCTAGGCATGTAGCTGCCAGACATGTGATGCTTCCTGTGCATGTTCCATAGTTGAACATGATCCATATATTATTTTTCTCACAAAATAATGATATTTCTGGATAGTGTAGATATAATGAGAAGTAGAAAATGTACATCTTATATATATGTTGACACAAAACAATAATTAAGCGTCATACATTCAGATTATGTGAAGAAATCAATAAGATTCCTTTGTCACAAGTAATATTATTAAACAGAGGTACTAAAATGATAAAAAAATGACATTGAAACAAAAGGCCTTTTTAAAAAAATCTTATGTGAATATTCTATATAACTTTAATCAAGTAAAACTATAGAAGGAGTGGAGTACTACAATTCTAATGTCTAGATTTAAAAATGATATTTTGTTCTCTTATGCCTCAACATAAAAGACTAAATAAATATAAATATCAAAGAACAAAACTAAGTCAAACAGAGATTATTAATGTCATATATCATAAAATATTCAAAATACTTCATGAGAGGTTAACTATTACATCTACAAATATTATAATTCACAATTCAAGCACAGTGTGCATATACATGCAGCAACAAAGCAGAAATGCTTTCTTTTTATTAAATTAGATCCATGACAATTTCTTACGTGATCATGTCTATTGATTAGTCTCAGTTCTCTACCTTTTCTTATGCTTCTTCTCTGACGTTGCCCCTCTTCTCCTTGTAAAGGCATTTCTGATTATCAACTTCCAGGACATATAAGTGACCTGACATGTACGTGACTTCCTCTTTCCCATCACCTCTCCATTGTGAGGAAAACTCTGTTGCTCTTTCAAATGTAAACAGTTCTGTTGTGAACATAACCAATTTCTGCAGCGGCCTACACATTTCAAATGGCTCCTCGCTGGTCTAAGACCAGCCTTGATGTTCTACATGAGGAATGACTTCCAGTGGATTCCCGTGGACAATTATAAGTGGGTTTTTTACTTAAGTTATCATTTGGAAGCATATTTTGCACACAAGTAAAACCTTAAAAAGCTGGTACAGATAGCTGGCAAATAAAAGCCAAGGTGAGAGGCCTGAGAATTAGTAGAGGATTCTTTGGGCATTTTAAAGATGTGTACTTACTCCCCTCATCCAACATTTGAGTCTGAGATTCTTAACATAAACTATTATTGAGGAGAGGAATTTAATGGCAAAACTTCACAAAATTAAACATATAAATTAAGATAAACTAACACAAAGCGAAAACTCCCCTATCCATGTTTCTTGGTATGGTATAAGATCTTGATGGGTTGATTAGAGCTAAGTATTCCAGGTTTGCTGATACTCTGTAATCTTGTCTGATTTGCTTTTCTGCCTCACTAGTCTCCTGTTGCAATAGGATGCAACTTGGTTGAGCTCTGAGAGCATTTCTTATCTTAGGGTTTAAAAAAAGGAGTATTTAGATGGTGTTTTTTTTTTTTTAATCAATCTTTTATAGTTGACACTAAGATATCTGTTCCTGTCCATTTACTTCCCTTCTATTGTTATTTGGCTAGGTTTACAATGTCAGGCATGATTTTCCTGACATTGAGAGGATAAGTACGCATTGAGAGAGTAATTGTTACATTCTTCTGTTGCTCACACAGATTCTTCTTACCAAAGTTGTAGTGATTTACATCATTCACTACTGGTTTAGGCCCTTGATGTCTCTTTTTCTCCAGAGCCACTTGCCTCTCTTTTTTTTTTCCCTCCCTTACCCTTGTTTAAGACCTATCATCTTACTTCCCTTCACTTAGCGGCTTTTCTTCCTTAGTGACTTTTTTAAAAAAATCTATTTACCAGTGTTCCCTTTCTCTAATCTCTTGGGGACTCCTTTCACCTACTCCTCAAGGTTTTGTTCCTGTGTGGTAATAGTGGATATTATGATATTTTCCCTTGAGTATATCATTTTGAGGACTTAATACTAGGTTCCACTTGGAGAACATGTAATAACTTATGACTTCGTCCACCAAAAAGCCACATGAAGTTCATGTGAGTAACTCCATTACCGCCACATGAAGTTCATGAAGTAACTTCATTGCTATCACAGATACCATAGAGAGAGTTCTGATACACACGTGCAGAATGACAGAAGGGTTGGTGGGACAGAGGGATAGGTGAAGGAAGGCGAGGGGGAGAAGACTGTATGTATGGGGAGTCTGGGAGAGGAGGGAAATGGGTAGGGAGGCATTTAGGGCAAAGTCATAAACCTAGTTTATTTATAAAGCAAAAAATTAAAATTAAAAAAAGAATCACACAAAAACAAATACAAAAATCAATAAGATATCTGAGTATCAATGAAAATGTAAAAGTTTTAACCTATGTATAAATAGCAATGTGTTTTATTAGAAATATCTACAGAATATAATTTAAAATACTATTTGTAGCATTAGTAGGACTATCTGAAAGTTTTATCAGATTAGTTATGTTGCTGACTAAAGTCTGTACAACAGTACATAAACAAATTGGGAAGATGTATTCATATGTACAGCCATGTAAATAAATTCATATATTTAATATCAAATTTATTGATATATTTTCATATCCTGTGTAGTCAGTTATAGTTGTGCATATACACACAAACACAAATGCAAACATCAGAGAGATACATTATATCAATTCAAGCAAGTTAATTTAGCAGTTTAATGTATCTACCTATGAATTATTTTGAATTTTCCCCAGGGATTGATAAATGTCTATGGACTTGGTGGGAGTTTTTAGCTATAGACACTATATTTTGTTTTTCTTTTCTCTAAAACTTTATTCTCTTCACCCAAAACCTATGTACATTTTTTGACAAAAGAGTACCTTAAATTATGTACCATATTTATAACAAGTGTTGTTTTAATTGTTTCTGGGACAAGAATACCTTAATCTAAATATGCTTTAAAAATAGAAACACCAGTGCCAGTAAGATGGATAAGTGAGTAAAGACGTTTGTGGCCAAGATTCAACTCTTCATACATGGAACCCAGAGTCAAGTATGCCAAGTTATCTTCTGACACCTCTGTTCATGCACACATTTGTACACATCAGCATGCACAGAGTAAATAAATAAATAAAAATAGCAAAAATATGGATCATGTTAAGTACATGTCATCAAAGACAGACTACATGAAACACAGTGGAACCCACAAGTGAAAAGATTTGAAAATAGGAGGAAATCTTGCAGGAGAGTTGAAAAGTTGTATGGGGAAAAGGAGGGTGTATAGACTTTGGGACTAAGGGGTGAACATATTATAGATTCATTATATTCATGTATGTCACATTAAAAATAAGATAAAAGAGAATGAAAAATATATACCTTGGTTGGAAATAATACAATTAAAACAATATTAAAATGTCAAACATATCTAAATATAGCATTTTGTGATTTGAAATTTTGACACATTTCTATGAAGTGTATATTTTTTCTGTTTTCTACATTTTTTCAGAAATGAGTCACTGAAAAAATGCCCACAATCTTTTCCTTCTTCCACTAAAGGAAATACCACTGATTCTAAATCCTTCATCCAGAGTTGACCACATGACTAGAACTAAATGCCAGTAGGCTTTAGCCATTCTAATAGAGGCAACATGGCCTGAACTATATTTACCTGGTGTTACTGTCTTTATCCACTAGAAGTCAAGGCAAAAAGGAAATCTTTGGCTTGTCAGTGAGATGGCTACCACCTTATTAGGCACTGAGTCAACTATAACCCAACTGGACACACTCAGTCTTTTACTAATCTTACTATCAGTATGATCTGACAAATGTGCAATTACCTCAGTGCTGCCCAGTCAAAGGACCACACTGTGAATCAAATTTGTTGTTTGATACACAGGATTGCAAAGTTGTTTATCTTTTCCAATTTAATTGTTTCATTACATTTTTTTATTGACTTGGTTATTAAAATCAATTATTTTGGGGTCCTGTCTTACTTTTAGTTATTTGTTGATGTGAAAATTTGTTTTAGCCTACACATACTAAATTGGGAAATTTAGTGAAATGTCTAATATTATTCCCAAGCTATGCTTATGCAGTTACATTTAATATCAAGTAGGACTCACTTCATCCATTATCATTTTACTTTAGAATATTCCTGTTTATTTTTCATTTAATATTCTCTAGATGAATTATTATCAATGCTATTTAAATCTAAAAACCCATGATTGTTGTTTTAAATAGGTATCACTAAGTTACAAACTGCGGGAGAGCAAATAACTGTTGAATGTTTATACCAAAGAGAAAAACCCTTGACTTGTAGAAGCCTCTTTTTATTAAATTGCTCATTCTTAAATTTGTTTTAATATTTTCTTCAGAGGTTAGTTTTTTTGTAATTTTTCTTTCTAGCACTGTACTCCTTTTGACAATTTTTTTAGGATAAATATACACTAAATAGACAAAATGCATTCAAGATTTTTTAAATAAACTTTGATGGTAATAAAATAAAACAGTACAAACTAATATTCAGGCCATGATTTATCTGTTAGATAACATTTGGACATTTTGTTAATAAATATATTAGTACTACTAATAATGTTAATCAATGTATATTTCAGATATCCGATGAGTTAAGTAATATTTTAGAATATTAGATTCATCTCTTTTTCTACTTTCTTCCAATAGAAGAGAACAATGTGTTGAAGAGTATAACATTTTCTTTAAGTTTTCCCAGTCACAACATGTTTATGCTCATTACTCTGTTCTCATATAGTGAGGAAGTTATTAGATAGAATGAATGGCTCCACAATAATGGTTCAGAATATATATTCTGCTCTAGTAAGCCTAGACACAAACATTTTCATTCCACACCAGATGGTATAGACTCAGGCCCCATGACAGTAATTATAGATGCATTTGGTACCATTATGGGTAAGCAAACAAGTATTAAACAGCTTCTACAATGCATTTGTGACAAAACAGAAGCATTTTCTTGCTAATGTGTCAGCGATTACACACGGAGCTTATTGCTGCTAACAATAAAATTTTGGATTGATAGGATTCTGTAATGTGACTATGCACATGAGAATTAAACTGTCCATTAATCATGTTTAATGATGGAAAAGAGCAATTTGGCCTTCAGTTGATTTGGAATAACATGTTTCGGACTACTTTTACTTCATCATGTACAGGTACTAACATCAGCCTGGTTAACAATGTTCCTCATCTGAAAATCAGCAGTACACTGCCTAATGGGATACCTTCCTAAAAATCTATAAATCTAGGATTTTCAGGAATATACAATTATGTTAGAACATTTAAGTTTCAGTTGAATTTTTCAAGAGCAGTAATTACGTGCTATTTTTAATATGTTATCTCTAAATTCAAGTATTTAATAAAATTGTTTTATTTTATGATTGATGAGATTCTTTGAAATAGGTAAGTGATATTTTATTATAGAACATCTAGATGGTTCAGTAGGTAGGTAAGTCACATGATTACAAACCAGAGACCTGTACATACAATCCCCACATCATGCAACCAGGTGGTAGGATAAAGAAGAGGACTGACTTCTGAAGGATGTCCTCTGACTTTCACCTATCTGTCATAGACACATATGTGCCAATTTTTTCTTTCCTTTTTTTTTAATAAATAAGTAAACATCTTTAGGAAGCATCAAAAAGGTCCTAAAGATGAATACTGAACATTAAAGATTTCATGTCACCAGAAAGGTAAGTTTAACAAACTAGATTTGCAAGAAAGATAAGTTCTTATTTTGTAGGAATAAACTTTATAAGAATTATTTATTATGTAGCCTGGGTCTGTTGACTCTTTGGATATTTATTAAGCAGAAATTGACAACAAATAAAGGGAGGCAATAACACATAAAATAATTATAAAATGTGTAGTCATTGGAAATTAAACAAAAAAATCTTGAAAATTATATTGTATAGGATTAATAAAGTGAAGAGAGACTAAAAAAAGATACCAGACCAAAAAGGGTACTATAGGCAATGGGCCCTTCACATTCACATTTCATATTTTGATTTGAAGTAGTTGGATTGAAGGTACTCAGTGTATAAAAGGCAAAAGTGCATAAATAGCATTATTAATATGACCTCTGATCATTGAAATGAGATGGTACTGATAAAGATGATTTCTGCTGTGATCATGTCCATGGATTACAAGATCATAGGGTAAGAAAATTCAAAAAGCCAAGAACCCACCCTAATGTAACAACCTTTATCTAGACTGTTGAAAGTCATGGAGATTGAAGATAAAACCAAATTCAATATTTTATAATAATTTCAAATTAGCAGGGATGAAAAGAGTCTGGCTCTTATGAGACCAATGAGAGTCAAGGGCCAAGTTTAAAGACAAATTGGAGTTGGAATGGTCCAAAGATTAGCTTCAGAAGTATAGTAATTTCCTTTCTCATCTTACTAATATGGTGCAAGAGAATATGCAGACCTGTACCAGGATTCAGAAAATTAAACCAATTTCAAGTGGCAGGACATATTTTGAATCTAGTTTGTCCCACAAAATGATTCAAGAAATTCTAACAGGGGATGGATAGGCAAATTTAGTTGGAAATACAGTCATGTGGGATAGTAAGACTATCATCTGTTCAGCACAGTGAGACCAATCTAATGCAAGTGGTTTTTATTAACAAAAGAGGCACACTGAAGAGGGTCACCTGATGGTGAACCAAAAATGGAAAGATAACCTACACTTCAAGGGGTGTCATTACTGAGGGGGCCACACCAGAGTCACAAGAGGATATGGTTTGTTCCTGGAGAATTCAAAGTAACAGTGATCAAGAGGTTATGTTGTTTTTAAATCACCTGTTTCACAATTGATAACTGAATTGTTAGAACACTAATACATTGAATGAGTCAATTACAGAAGAAGTAAAAGTTGAAGTACATTATGTTTCTGATATAACTACAACTATAACTCATTTCAGGAAAATCTCACATTTTCTGTCATGGAACACATGACTTATCATGCTTTGCTATAGGATTTTATGCTCACAAAGATGGGTATGTCAGTTAAGGTATGGAAATTGAAAATCTGAGATAATTATTTTTGTATTTATTTGTACAATAACATGCAGTCTGTGCTTTTCAGTTTCTATAAAAAGACTGGAGACTACAATCTCATTTTAATTGGTTTATGACAGAAACATTGCTTTTTCTTCATAATTTAATAATTAAAAACAATTCTTATCAGTGTGAAACAAACAAAAACATACATGACAAAAATGAAAATGCACTCAAATTATCAAGGATATTTATCAATATTCTTTTTAATAACTTTATTAATGACAAAAATAACATAATTTCACAGTAATTATTAGACATTTAAAAATAAAAGATTGTCCATCTTTCTTTGCTCATTGCATGCAAATTTGGACAGAGAGAAAATAGCATGGATAAATAAAAGAAACTTGAACATAAATATTTCTTCCAAAGTCTAGAAGAACAAATTTAAAACAAGTCAGGCCTGTATTTTAATGCACACCATTCACATGTGATAAAATTTTTTTTAATTAAAATAGGACAAATTATTTCCCTGCCAAATTTCAAAATCATTTATCTATCAGTAAGCTTTCTCGTTACATATATAGTTTGTTATGGCCTTAAACATGTAACCATCAACATTCACGTTTAATGATAAAGTAGTGGTCATAAAGAATATAAGGATGTTCTTTAGACCCTAAATAAATGGTTCATTTAACTTTTTTCATATTACATATAAGTTATTGATGATAGAAAATATTTAAGAAAGTAGATAGGAATTTAGGGAGAATAGATGAATAGAAAAAATAAAAACAGATGATGGATTACATGGATAATAGATAGATGATTGACTGCCTCTCTGCCTGCCCGCCTGTATAGCCCGCAGTCCAATGAGGACACCCTGCACCTCAGGTAAACACCCCCTGCTTACTCCCAAGCCCCAGGTAACCTACCCACCAACCAGTCAGAGTAGGCACTGCTCCAGGGTGGGGAGGACCCCTAGGCCACACACCAGGTCCCCAAGTTAATAGTGACCTCCGCCAGCACCTCTGCCCTTTCCACCTAGCATTGGGCTAAATCAAGCAAAGACACACTGCACCCCAGTCCGGGGAAGACATGCTGCTCATCAGAATTCAACAGAGTCCAAAGAACGCCCAACCAATGCTCTAGGGGACAAAGGCCACACATCTAAAATCTAAATTTATTCTATCATATGAGAGAAATTCTTCACATCCAGCCCAAAGATAAGTAAACCCCCTTTTTACCATCCTGTTTCTTTCAATTATTAGTTACTGTAGAGTAAGTTTTCCATATAGCCACCCCCCCAAACATATACAACTTCAGGGACTATACCACTTACCCTCACATATCACCAAGGTACTAAATCGTAAAAGTGCACTACAATACTAATATTCACACTCTGTCCACTCCCTGCACAAACTGTCTAATAGCCTCATGTAGGAAATAACAGTAACAACAAGTGTAACCAACACCAAGGAAAACACTAGTAATAACTGCCCGAGAGTAGTGATACGAACTAATTCAGTTCAGTCTAAAACACACAGAAATTGAAGGAAGGTATTAAGATTTAAATCAATACCAAAGTCAAAGTGTCAATTCATGAGAAACAAAACCCAAGAAAACAACCTCCCACTGAAAAAATTAACCCCATAACGATAGACTACCACCAGAACAAATCCACAGAAAATAGCCAAGAAAGCCTGACCCAAGAAAATGACTTTCAAAGCATGATCATTACCACGATCAATACTATGAAAGTGGAAATCCAGGAGGATTCCATTGCATCAACCACTTTGAAGAGAAACACAACAGACACTTGGAGGAGTTGAGAAAAACAGTTCAAGAAACAAAAATAGACATAGAACAGTTAAAAAAGACTCAAGCAGAGTTTAAAACTGAACTAAATGAGAAGTTATCCTCAACCCATAACTCGACAGAGTCTTCTCAGCAAAACTAACAAAGGAGAAAATAGAATTTCAGATCTTGAAGACAAAGTGGAAGTATTAACCAGATCAATGGAAGAAGTCATTAAAGCCAAAAAAGATACTTGAGAGAAATATTCAAGCATTATGGGACATCCTGAGGAAGCTTAACATGAGCATTCATGGAATACCAGAGAAAGAATCCCAAAATACCATGCCTGAGGAAATTTTCACACTATCATCAAGGAAAATTTTCCTTATCTAAAAATAAGAGACCCATCCATATACAAGAGGCATTCCATACCCCAAACAAATATGACCAAAATAGAAACTTGCCATGGCAAATAATAGTCAAAACACTCCACAGTTCAAGATAAAGTAATGGTGCTGAGAGCTTCAGGGGGAAAAAACAAGTAACTTTTAAAGGTAAAACTATTAAAATAACAAATGACTTCTCAATGGAAACAGTAAAAGCAAGAAGAGCTTGGAGAGACATACTTCAAGTATTGAATGAGCAAAAATGTCAACCTAGACTGCTATAACCCGCAAAACTATCTGTCATGATTGAGGAGGAAAGAAAATTTTTCCAGCACAAAGACAACTTGAAGACTTAGATGTCTACTAAACTAGGCCTTCAAAAAATGCTAGCAAAGACACTCAAAATTGAAAATAAGAACAAGCATATCCAGGAGGTCAGAAGGGAAGTATAATACCACCAAAACCTAAAAGCCAAATAATGCACTTACAAAAGCCACTAAACATAAAACGTGTCTGGAATTAAAAGTAATTTCTCCATTATATCATTAAATCTCAATGGAATTAACTCACCAATCAAGAGACACAGATTACAAACTTGGATTAAGAATCACAATCCATCAATCTGCTGCCTGCAGGAAACTCTTTTCACTACAAAAGATAGGCACATCTTAAAAATAAAAGGCTGATCAAAAATTCTGCAACCTAATGGAAACAGGAAACAGGCAGGGGTAGCCATTATGCTACTGGACAAAGTAGACTTCAAACCAAAAGAAATCATAACAGACACAGATGGATACTACATTTTAGTCACAGGTACAATTCACCAGGAAGACTTCACAATACTGAACATACATGCACCTAATATGGACTCCTCCACATACATTAAGCAAACACTACAGCATCTAAAGTGAGAAATCAACTCCCAAACGATAATTCTTGGGGATCAACACCACGTTCTCAACATGGGATAGATCAACAGTTCAAAAGCTTAACAGACACTTTGGAACTTAATCAACTCCTACTGAAATGGACCTTACAGATCTCTATCAAACTTTTCATCCACACACCAAAGAATAAACATTTTTCTCAGTAGCACACAGAACTTTCTCCAAAATAGGCCACATACTGGGCCACAAAACAAATCTCCACATATACAGGAAAGTTGAAATTCTAGCCTGGCCTATCAGACCACCATGGTCTAAAGTTTGACATCTGCAACAAAACAGACAACAGAAAATACAGTAACTTCTGGAAATTAAACATTATGATGCTGAATGAGAATTGGATTCAGGAAGAAATTACAAGGGTGTGGGGGTCCCTGGGTATAGGAGCTCCATCCTGCAAGCCAGTCCAGTGGGTCCTCCACAAGGGGGATCAGGGAAAGATGAGTGCGCTGTCTGCCTGCTCCCAGCCCTCCATTCTGAGGACAGTCAGACGCTACAGGGAGTCTAGTCAAGCAGGAACTCCTTTATTACAAGTCCAAACCCCAATGGGAATTCCAGGGTAGGGAAACGGGCAACCAATCATCTTAAAAGTCAAGCCAGCACACAGGCTGTATGTAGTGAAATTTCACTACATCCTGTGCTACTCCCTCCTGACTTCCTCCATCCTGAGCTGTTCAACACATCCTGAGCCGCCCCCTCCTGACTTCCCCTGAGCTGGTCAAAACATCCTGAGCTGCTCTCCAGAATTCCTCCCTCAAAACATCTTTGTCTAACCTTGCCAGATTTTTGAGGTCACCTGGACATATCCCCCTTTTATGTTTTGTAATGAGGTGGCTCAAAGGATTGTTCCTCAAGGAAACCCCAGGGAAGCACCTCATGTAGGTGGCTACACCCTTAGAGTAGTTGTCTCTATTGAGGAACCCGAGCAAACTCTTGGAGAGCCAATTGTATCCAAGGGTCCTGAGGATCTCTAGCAAGTGTCTCCTCTAGGATCTGTGCAAGCATAATCATCTTTTATTGTGAAATTTTTCTTATATTAAAGCAAGCCCAACAATGCAGGCCATGGGCTGGGGGACTAAGTCCCAACCCATAGGTCGCAGCATACCGGGATTAATTACATAGCTCCAAAGCAATCCCCCCTGCCAAGTTCTACCGGTAGCAGTAGCAAGAGTATCACAAGTCCACAGCCTTTAAGCCTTCTCTGATGATCCATGAGCATAGCAGTAAATATGTCTAGGTGAGGAACACTGTCAAGATGATTTTAGTCTTTCTAAAGGGTTGAATTGATCCCTCCAAGACAATGAATTGGGTCAGAAGTAGTCAGGAACAGGACACAATGATGTCCCCTCCAATTAGGATCAATGCCATGGTCCATTCCATGTTCACCATGGCCTGTGGGGAGATAATAAAATCTATCTCAAGGGAGATGTTGCCCATGGTACTGGTTAGGTCTATGTTTTTCTTTTTTCTCCTCTTCCCTCTTTTACGAGTATTAGTCAAGAGTCTGTTGAGCCTGTTGGATAACCACCATTTTTTTTTTATTAGTCTTTGGCAGTGTCTGACTCTGGTTGGTCGGGGTTATCTTCTCCCTGACAATAGAATTTAAGATTTCTAGAAGGCACCCATATGTTGTTTGAGTATCCTATAGGGTAGACACCCGAAGCCTCAACCCATTGTTGATGGGTCTGGGCCCCTCCATTGTCCCGTGATGGGGTCCTTCCATCTCACCTGTATTTCAGGTCTCTGTTCTTGTCGCCCCCAATGTTTTTGGAAGTGGGCCCCTATTTGATTTTTTTGAAAACTGAGAATGCTAATAGTGAACAAGGCCATATTTAATTGTTGGTGGGGGCTTATTCTCCCCTTTTGTTTTTGGAAGTGGGCCTTAATATTTTGATGATTTTTTCTACAATAGCTTGATCCTGTGGGTTGTAAGAAATCCCTGTAGTGTGGTGAATCCCCCATAACTTGAATAAGTCCTGTAGGCTTTTGTTTACAAAGCATGGCCCATTTTTAGTTTTTGTTTATTGTGGAAGTCCTAGTGTAGCAAAACATTGTAAAAAAATTAGATTGAGCATGTTTAGACCTTTTTTCTGTGTGGGCTGCAGCCCAACATGTCTGGGAGAATGTGTCAATAAATACAAAAACATATTTAAGCTTACCAAATGGAGAATAACGTGTGATATTTGTCTGCCATAGAGAATTGGGCCTCAGTCCATGGGATTTACCCTGGTTGATGTAATGGTGGCCATCTATGAGAATGGCTGGCAAGACTTGTAGGTGCACACAATTTTTTTTTTTAAGTCTTTGACAGGACCTTTGAGGGAATTTCTTGTGAAGCCCCTTCCAATTAATGAGTGAGGTCATGTAGACCTCTTTTAAATTGGTGGATAAAATATGGGCAGAGGTCATTTTATCTGCTTCAACATTAACTTGAGATAAACACTGGGGTAGTCCTTGATGTTGCCTAAGGTCTTATAAGAAGATTGGGTGTTTTCTCTCCCAAGGAGAGTTTGGATCTGAATCATTAAGAGCATGATGGGGTTTTCATCCAGGCAAATGTGAGAATTTAGCAGCCCAGGGAGGAGATTAAGTACATAAAGGTGGTCTGAAAACAGATCAAAATTATTTATTCTTATTTTTAAATATGCATACATGGATTTAAAAATAGCATGCCAAAATTTTAGTATTAGCATGCAACAGAAATGAAAAAAATTGAAGTGGCCACAGATTTTTTTTGTTGAAATGCAAGACACACAACACGTTAATACAGAACATATAAATATACAAGCACATGAACAACATTTTACCAGCAATTCTACAATTTACCAACAACTGTCTTAAAATTACCCTTGAAAGCTTTATCGAAGGCTGATTAACATTTAGGAAAACCCTATTAAAGCAAGACCTCTTATTAGTTAAGTCTGGCAATTTAGTTTAATTATAAAAAACATCTAGCAAGGAAAAGCACCCTTATCCATAGGCCCAGTTCCCACATATTTTCTAGAGAGATCCAAGGTGCTAAATCCATAATCTCATTTTAAAATTTCTCTAGGCCAGCAGTCTTACTTAACCTTGAGGCATCTAGTCTTTAGGAGAGATTTTAAGACCCATATTTGGGGCTCCTTACAGTGTGAGGGGAGGTTGCCCATTTTTTTTTAAAGAATAGAGCAACTTCTACTCTCAAGCACATATCTCAGCACTTTAAGCACTGGGTCGTTAGGCTTATTAGCTGTGTTACCCATCTCTTAGGGTCTCCTTCACTTTGCAGACCACTTGGCCCTGATTGAATTCTTCAACACTCCATGAACTCTTAGGGCCCCATATTGGGCGCCTGATGTGGGGGTCCCCGGGGATCACAGCTCCGTCCTGTTGTCAGTCCAGTGGGTCCTCCATAAGAGGGATTGGGGAAAGATGAGTGCGCTGTCTGCCTACTCTCAGCCCTCCTTCTCGAGGACAATTAGACGTGACAGGGAGTCTAGTCAAGCAGGAACTCCTTTATTACAAGTCCACAGCCATCTTATAAAGGTAGAAACCCCAATGGGAATTACAGGGCAGGGAAACAGGCAACCAAAAATCTTAAAGGTCAAGCTAGCACACAGACTGCATGTAGTGAAATTTCTTCAGATCATCCTGAGCTACTCCCTCCTGACTTCCTCCATCCTGAGCTGTTCAACACATCCTGAGCTGCCCCCTTCTGACTTCCCCTGAGCTGGTCAAAACATCCTGAGCTGCTCTCCAGAATTCCTCCCTCAAAACATCTTTGTCTAACCTTGCCAGATTATTGCGGTCACCTAGACTGAGGCCCCCACACAAGGGAAATTCAAGATTTCATGGAAGCAAATGATAATGAAAATATATCTTATCAAAATCTTTGGGACACAATGAAAGCTGTCCTAAGAAGTAAGTTAAGACACATCCAAAAATAGAAACATCAGAAATAAATAACTTAACAATACAGCTTAAAGCTTTAGAGACACAAGAATAATCCAATCCCAAAAGCAGTAGAAGAGAAGAGGTTAGCAAAATCAGGGGAGAAATATCAGAATTTGCGATAAAAAAATGATACAGAGAATCAACCAATCAAAAACTAGTTCTTTAAAAAAATCAAAAAGATTGATACACCCCTAGCTAAATTAACCAAAAGCAAGAGAGAGAAAACACAAATTAAAAAAATGAGAAATGAAAATGGAGTTGTCACTACTGATACCCATGAAATTCAGAGAATTATAGAATAATATTTCAAAAACTTATACTCTGTGAAACTTGACAACACAAATGGATGAATTCCTAATTAAGCACAACCATCTAAATTGAATCAAGAAGTTTTAAATTATTAATAGTCCTATAACATATGAGCAAATCAATGAAGTAATCTCGAATCTTCCCACCAAAAAATGTCCTGGACCAGATGGATTCAGCACAGAGTTCTACCAGACATTTAAGGAGCTAATAACACCAATACTCCTTAAAATATTCCATAAAACAGCAAAGGAAGGAACACTTCCAAATGCTTTCTATGAAGCTAATATCATCTTAAGTCTCAAAACCTAATAAAGATACACTTAAAAACAAAAACTATAGGACAATCTCTGTGATGAACTCAGATGCAAAGGTACTCAACAAAGTCTTAGCAAATTGGATTCAAAAACATCAAAAAGATCATTCATGGGGATCAAGTAGGCTTTATTCCAGGCACACAAAGCTGGTTCAACATACGCAAATCAATAAATGTAATTCATCATATAAACCAGTCCAAATTCCATGACCACATGATACTCTCGATAGATGCAGAAAAAGCTTTTGACAAGATCAAACAGCCCTTTATGATCAAAACCCTTGAGACAGTTGGAATGGATGGAACCTTTATCAATATAATAAAAGCTGTATACAACAAGCCTAATAGCAAGGATTATACTGAATGGGAAAAAACTTGAAGCATTTCGACTTCTATCAGGAACTAGAAAAAGCTGACCACTCTTACCACTTCTATTCAATATTGTACTTGTAATCTTAGCTGCGACCATAAGACAAGAAAGGGAGATAAATGGGATTTAAATAGGCTAGGAAGAAGTCCAGTTATCGCTATTGCAGATGACATGATCTTATACCTGAATGATCCCAAAATCTCCACCAGGAAACTCCTGGAACTAATACAGAAGTTCAGCAGGGTGGCAGGATACAAAATAAATGTACAAAAATCAGTGGCCTTCCTACATGCCCAGAATGAAATAGGTAAAAAAGCCCTAAGAGAAATAATCCTATTTACTATAGCCCCTAAAACAATGAAATACCTTGGTATAAACCTAACCAAGAAAGTGAACTTTAATGAAAATTTTAAAACCCTAAAGAAGGAAATTAGAGAAGACACCAGAAGGTGGAAAGCCCTCCCTTGTTCCTGGATTGGCAGATTCAACATTGTAAAAATGACCATCCTACCAAAGGCAATATACAAATTCAATGCTATACCAACTAAAATCCCAAAGCAATTCTTCAAAGAAGTTGACCAAACAATCTCAAAGTTCATATGGAGGCACAAAAGACCCAGGATAGCAAAGACAATCCTGAGCAAGAAAAACACTGCTGGAGGTATTACCATACCAAACCTAAGTCTATACCTCAAATCCATAGTTATGAAAACAACCTGGTTCTGGCTCCAAAATAGACACACAGATCAATGGATAAGGACTGAAGACCCAGATATAAGCTCACAAAATTACAGCCATTTGGTCTTTGACGAAGGGGCCCAAAAAATCCAATGGAAAAAGAACAGCATCTTTAACAAATAGTGCTGGCAAAACTGGATCTCTACATGCAGAAGATTAAAACTGGACACTTACTTGTCACCATGTACAAGACTTAATTCCAAGTGGATCAAGGACCTCGATATAAGGCCAGCGACTATAAAAACCATAGTTGAAAGGAAAGGGAACTCCCTGGAGCTGATTGGGCTAGGCCAACAGTTCTTTTTTTTTTTTTTACAGCAGAGAATACAGGCCACAATTAACTACTGCAAGTAAGTAATGAAGCATCTGGTTAAGCCACCGAGTTTCCTTCCTGGTCACTTGCAACTGATGGGGTTTGATCTCAACAGAAAGGGAGGGCACCTCCTCACCATGGTGTCCTACTCTTATTCCATCTACCTTTAATTTACTCTTATAATGAGACTCTATTTAATGACCTTTTATCTCTGGATAGGACGTGACATCCAATACCCATCAGGATGGAGTTGAGGGCAGTGCAGGAACAGCAAAACTAAAATAAGAAAAAAACCCGAAAAACCATGATTCATGATCAGAGAACCTACATTAATCACCAGGAACCAGGCCAGCCTAATCTCTTCCCATCCTAAAGCTCAGGAAAATTTGTGGAAGAGGGGGTGCTAAGATTGTAAGAGCCTAAGTATGGGGATGAGCAACCATATGCAACATACTCCACACACATTAAGGCCGAAGTAATCATAATACGACTTTGCATGACCTGCGCAATGACCAACATGTCATTGACCCCACAAAGTCTAGCACAGATCACAGGCTCTAAGATCCTTAGAAGCAAGGGATTAATAGCCACCATAGTGTTCCTATACTAAAGGGGAACACAAAAAAAGAGCTCTAGGTAATGCTACTGGGTCCTTACACCTCATCAGAGAGGATGACCCAGAGGAAAGTTTGACATACCCACTAAAGGATGCTCCAGGAATGGGGGAGGGCACTGAACAAAAGGGAGGGGAGAGGAAGGAAGGGGAAAATGGGGTAGGGAGTAGGGGGACTAGGGAGGGTAGAGGGAGGAAGGGGAATTGGGTACCTATCAAGTTTGTATGAGTGGAAAAAATGAAATAATAGATGATTGACATATTGACTGCAGATAATAGATAACAGTTTTGCAGAGGTCTGTACTTCCAGTCCTGACTCCAGACCATTAAAAAAAAAAAGAGGAGGCAGTACAATCCAGGGTAACTCCCCAAATCACCCTCAAAATCACCTTTGGACCTCCACAGGCATACACAGTACACTGTGATGCACATACAGAGAGAGAGAGAGAGAGAGAGAGAGAGAGAAAGAGAGAATTAAAAAATTCTGTTATAAATTTATAAATTTTAAAAAATTAAAAAAATAAAATTACACAATTTTAAATAATCCTTCCATGCAATTTAAGTAGTTATAGGAGTTTCTGTTCTGTTCTCATTATTAGCTCAGGAGTGATTTTGTCTTTTATATTAAGAAAAGCATAGTTGTGAATTTTTCTTTTTTTTCTTTTAACAATTTTTATTATTATTATTATTTCCGCTCATACAAACTTAAGAGGTACACAGGTCCCTTCCCTCCTCCACCTCCCCCCGACTCCCCTGTTCCCCCTCCCCTCTCCCCTTTTCCCCATCCCCCAGTGCCTCCCCCAATCCCCGGAGCATTCTTTAATGATTGTTTTATTTTTTTAATATACCATTTTTACCAAAGCAGTCCGTGCAAATTAACTTTACTGATGCTATTCAATTAACCTGTAGTTCTCTAAGGAAAATTTCAAAACTTACACCAAATAAAAGGATAATAAGAGTGCTTTCTGGATAGCTTATGGATAAGCAATAGAGAGACATTTCATACAAAGCACTGCTAAGAATTCACTGCATATATTTCGGAGAGCTAGAAAGTCTGAGCAGAGGTTCACGAAGCACACATATATTTCAGATGTCAACATTTGCAGTGCGGCCTCTTCTAACACAATGTGGGTAGATGGATGGTGTTAGGTTACTATGTTTGTGTCCTCGCTTTCTACCAACCACATTACTGGCAACATTAACTAATATTGACTTGAAACATGACTGCCTACATACCTGATTTCATGATAAATGGACCGCTTTTTCATTTCAAATTGTCACAGCAAATCTCAAAGCAGCAAAAACATGATAGTCAAAAAGGGAGAAATGAATGTTGAACTTTTTAGATATGTGCACCAACTATATTCTAGACAAGCAATAAAAGGACATCCTGTAGAAAGTGGAAGAATGGTTTCAGGTAATATATTTGATATGCATTAACATCTTGAATATACAGAAAACATAAAATTCTAAATTCACAATATACTTCGAACATTTACAAAGTATTTGAATATAAGTTATCCAAAAGAGTTATACAGATGATCAAAAATATATATGGAAATATGTTAAATATCACTATGATTAGAGAAATACAAAACAAAGTCATTGTGATAGCTATTAAAAATCCAAGAAAACAGCAAATACTGTTAGGGACAGGAATGTGAATTGCAGACTGTTGGGGAAAGGAGGAGCTTTCAAAATATTTTTAAAAGTATAATTACAATGTGTCCCACATTGTCTTTCTATGTGCTTACCCCAAATAATTAAAAGCAACAATGTAACATACTTGTATATGTCCATTATATACTTCTAAGTGCCCATTACAACTAAAAGTGGACACAAATGTATATCCATTAACAAACAAATAGACATAAATGTTACATATACATATACAATATTACTTAAACTTAATAACAATAATTTTTTGAATATGTTAACGCATAGTTGAATGCTGAAGTCTTTATGAGTGATGGAATAAACCAGTCACAAAATACAAATCAATATAGTTATACTTACTTGATGTACAGATAGTCATACAATGAAAGTAGAATATAGCTTCAATGGAACTATTGCTTAAAAAGAACCAGGAGCTATTACTTAAGTTGAACAGAATTTGAGTTTTACTTGACAAGAGAACTGAAGCTATGTCTTGTGATCAGGGTTACACATTTAAATAAATTGTGTGCAATTAACCATGTTAGAGCTTAATTTAAAACCATCTAAAGCAATCCCCAACACCAAGACTCGAACATCTCAGAAGAGGGGGGCAATAAGATTCTAAGAGACTGCAAATAGACAGGGCTGCAGTGAGACAGGATCTTGAGGTTACATTAGGGCTATTATATCCATTAATTCACTGCAGTTATGTATATTTCAACAAGAACTGTAAACATTTCACCATGGAATGGAAAAGATCTCAAGAGGTTTCATACTTCCCTAAGAGACTGATGATGGTTAATGTTGTTGGGGAGGATGGGAAGATGTGTCATACTCTAACATGTACTCAGTTACATGTTATCAAAGACAGGCAAGATCAAACTCAATGAGCCACACATGGGAAAAGACATGAAAATAAGAGGGAGACAGGCAGGGGAGAAGAAAGTTTGTAGTGGACCAAAGAGGGGATGGGATTGGAAATTAAGGTGTGATAACATTTTGAGTTCAGTATATTCATGTTAAACATTCAAATAATTTGAAAAGTGAAACAGAATCATTACCAATTCACATACAAACAACTCTAATTAAAATCAGTGAGTCAGGGATAAAAAAGTCATGTAATTAGGAAGGTGACTATTTGGGAAAAAGGAGATCAGCAGGCAGGCATCATTAAAGAGGGCGATACTTCGGATAAATGATCAGAATATTTTGCATGAATGCATGAAATTGTCAAAAATAATGACAAGATAATGTGGTTAAAATACAGAATTGAATGGTTATTGCTGGCAAAATATAATCATTACACTGTGTTAATGATCAGAATTCATATAGAAAATGTTTTCCTACTAAGATTTGAATCACAATAAATTCCCTTCTAATCTATGACTGATTGTGAATCACCTGAATTAATCACACCTTCCCCTAAATGAAAGACCATCATGCATCATTATGATTGATCATTCTCTTCACTAATGATTCATTAGGTCAAAATGTATTTGTTCACATATTTTTGTGGAACTTGAGATATTAATATGATATCAAATGAGATCAACACATTCTAGAAAATGAATAAGGGTGCCATCTGCACTGAGAAACATGCTTTTATTATTCTTAGAGAAAATAGAAAAAATAGTTCAATAATGGATGCATCTCCCTGGGGAGTATTAGTAATACCAGCTGATGATCAATTACTCTTCACACACAATTTTTTAATTACCAAATAAAATCTGTGTTAAAGTATGCAAAGGTAAACATGATCATATATAGTCCATGTCTTTTTCACAAGAAAATTTGTGATCGATTTTACAAAAGAAGTGTAAAATGAAATTTTTGCTAAAAAATATACTCACTTAATATGGCAGGCCCAGTGGAAAAGGAATTGATAATCATTGAGGGAGCTGGAAACAGCAAACTTCATAATGAAGGTATTGTAAGATTAAAACTCAAGCACTGGGGGGAAAAAGTAGATCTGATAGCAAATGGAACGATATGTGCTGAAGTCTGTTAAAGAAAATATGGTGCAAAGTTCAGAAAGAAATGACCTCTATTAGGCTTCAAAATCAAATGTAGCAGAACAAGATGTGATTGTAAGAGAGGGAAACCCTGATTATATCTGCAAGAAATTGTTCAGAGATAGGAAACTTTTGACCCAAGGAATAGGAAGAATTTATTATTATTTACAACTGCTACTTTATTTGATAAGATAGTTATCTCTGAGCATTTAATTTTAATAAACTTTCAAATGGAAATGGGAATGCTTAATGGTGTTGCATGGATGTGTTTAATTTAAAACAATAGATATTACAGTGATAAACTTATAAAAGAAATTCACTATTGATGGGCTGGAGATATAGTTCGGGTTTAAGACTCTGTCTCACAAGATGAATGATCTAAGTTTGGATTCATTCTACCATGAAAACATCAGGCAGAAATGACACTGCTTGTACTTCTAACCCTGGGAGTCAGAGCCTGGGAAACCCCAGATCACAGCAAAAGAGAAGTAGAACAATCCAGGATGATTCCTAAAGTCGCCCTTGGGATTTGTCAGGTACACCTAGTGCCCTCTTTTACACACACTCTCTCACACACACACACACACACACACACACACACACCCACACATGCCAAAAAATGAAATGTACTATTACTAAAGAACAGTGAAGCAATGAATAAATATTCCAGCATATTTAAATACATTTATTTTTTATCACATTTACAAAGGTAACTGATACAGAGAGCATAGTTCACAAACAATAGCTACTAAATGGCTAACTACTTTAAAATTTTAAAGGGATGTAATATATTAAAGAAAAATAAATTTAAATGATCCAGTTGATGTTGTACCCCCTCAAACTGAACATTTCTGATTTTTTGAACAAACAATATAGAGAGAGTAAAGAAACATGAATTAGAATACACGACAGCTGAACAAATCTGATCCAGGACCATTGTCTACAAAGTCTTCTCAAAATCTCATACAATAGGGGCTGGAGAGGTGGCTCAGGGGTTAAGCCTCTGCCTTGCAGGCGGAAGGTCCTGAGTTCGGATCCTAGACCCCACATATAGATGGCAGGCAGAAGCAGGGGAGGCCTGTGTTTCTGGTCCTGGTAGGGCGGAGCCTGTGAATCCTGGGGCAGAGTAAACAAGGAGGAAGGTGGAGGCAGTTCATGGTTCTGGAATTCGTCCCTGGTTCTACACATGCATACACGCGCACACGTGCATACATGTACTCTTGAATAAATAATAAAAGAAATTTTAAAAAAATCTCATAAAATAAAATCTATCAACATAAAACATGCACATTTTATGTATTTATTTCGTTTTAGAATAAATGAACAGAAAAAATATTCAGGAAAATGCCCATACTGTTAGTCATTAAAGAAATGAAAGATAAAACCACAATATGATCTTTGTCAGAAAAAATTACAACCAAAACTTAACATTAATTCTTACAATAAAGATTAAGAGATAAAAATGGAGGACTAGTAAACACACTGTGGAAGCTTAAAATTCATAAAATTGAAAAGTTTTGTTTTGTTTTTGTTTTGTTTATGTGAAATATGTGTGGCCTTTACAATACAATTTGGAATTCTTTCACTGCATTTGGGATTTTTAAAGTTGAACAATTTTACAGATATACATAGAAGGGGCTAGAGATGTAGCTCAGGGGTTAAGCCTTTGCCTTGCAGGCGGAAGGTCCTGAGTTCAGGTCCTAGACCCCACGTATAGAGGCCAGGCGGAAGCGGGGGCGGCCTGCGTTTCTGGTCCTTGTAGGGCGGAGCCTGTGAATCCTGGGGCAGAGTAAAGAAGAAGGAGGTGGAGGTGTCCATAGTCATTCCCAAATTCGTCCGCGATTCTACACACACATGCGCACACACGCACAACTGAATACCTACATACACACGCGCACACATGCACAACTGAATAAATAAAAAAGTTTAAAAAAAAGATATACATAGAATATTCTGGGAAATTTCCTTTCCAAGAAATTTCCATTCCACCATTTCTTATCATTTTCCACTCAAACCTTGGTAACTTCAGCTTTAATAGGTCAAACTCCAGCCAACAAAAAAAGATACGCAGAAGCAGGAGATGTATCTCATTGGAAAGTATTGGCTATTGTGTTCAATGCTTTGGTTCTGATCTATAGCCCTACATAAGAAAAATGTATAAATGCTTGCATATAATTATACATATATGCCTGTTATATATTTGAAGGTAGTGATTATATGTTTCACTTTCCTTGAAAATTTCTCACAACTGCTTTGTGCTACACCTAAATATTAATTGAATACACTTCATCCTTAAAAGTCTGAAAGATAATGAAGAACATTTTTTTTCTTTTTTTGTACAGGCAGAATCATAAACAGCCATTAAAACAGTATCACCCATTTGGGATATTAAAATACAGCTAATATTGAAATTCTAGGTGTAGAGACAAAGTTATACTGCTTGAATTGCATTGTTGATTTCCCACAGCCACAGAACTTATTTATTTTCTGGACAAGCAGGGATCCCTGTTCTCTTCATTTGCAAATGTAAATAGTACATTGAATCTTCTGTTTATCTGAAGAGTTTATGATTTAACACATGGGAAACATTCACTACGATCTTTCCTATTGTGAAGAATCCATAGATATGAACAGTTCATATTTTAGACAGCTAAAAATCAGTCATGTGGTTAAAATAACTTATGAAGCAATTTGTTATACTTTTTCTATCTTTTTTATCCTTGTTTCTTTCTTAATTGCTTTGTTTATCTTTGGTGTTTTTCTCTTTTATTATAAAAGGACCACAATCAGGATTTTTACCCTAACTATTAGGGCGCCATGTGTTTAAAGGCCAAATTAACATGTTCAGACATATTAATATTAAGACTTTCAGATTTGAGTTTTGTGTCAACAAATTAACCTCTAAAAAGTGAATATATTCGATATAAAACGTTAGACACTATGTTAACTTTTAAGTCTAATTTTCTAAAAATGTGAGAAAAGGTGAAACAAGTGTCAATGGTTTGTAACATACGATTTATGGTATACAACATTATAGACTATAAAACCTTATTTATTTAAAATATTGTAATATAGTAGGATGGAATTGCCTTCTGAAAGATGTGCTCAGAAATCCATCTGTGTGGCATGAACATGCTTTTTCTTCCTCTTCATTCTCCTCCCCCTTCAACTCCCTTCTTTCTTTTTGTTCTCACTTCATCCATATTTAATAAAATATTAAAAGCACATTGACAAGAAGAAAAATACAGTGTAATAATAAAATGGTTATTAGCTTTATTTTGAAAAAATACAAATTTTAAGGAGGACATTAGAAAAGAAAGTTATTGTTTTCTGGAGAATTATTCACTTTATGTTAGCTTTATCTAGTCTTATGCAGCAGTTAGTGAAGTGGATTAATTATATCCAATAGTCTCACTGTGGGGGGATCCCTGGGGATCCCAGCTCTGTTCTGCAGGCCAATCCAGTGGGTCCTTTACAAGGGGAGATCCGGGAAAGGTGAGTGAGCTCTCCGCATGCTCCCAGCCCTCCTTCCTGAGGATAATCAGACAGGGAATCTAGTCAAGCAGGAACTCATTTATTGCAAGTCCACAGCCATCTTATAAAGGCAGAAACAGTAAGGGGAATTCCAGGGTGGGGAAAGAGGCAGCCCAATCATCTTAAAGGTCAAGCCAGCACACAGGCTGGATAGAGCGAAATTTCTTCAAAACATCCTGAGCTACACCCTCCTGACTTCCTCCATCAAAACATCTTTGTCTAAACGTGCCAGATTATTGAGGTCACCTAGACTGAGGGCCCCACAGTCTCACATTTATTTGAGTAAACAAACATATTACATTAAAAAACTAAGCATTTTTCTTTGAAAAACAACCATATATTTCATTGATATTATGAAACATTTCAGTCATAATATATCTATGTCATATAATTTAAGGATTGGTGAGATAAAGCATTATTTTATTTATTTAAATTACAAAATTATTATATTTCAATCACAATGTAGCGAATTTGGTGAAATTAGACATAACAAATTTTTGTCTTACTTCTATATGGTAATAAGCAGACAAAATATTTGATAAAAAGAAGAGGATAGGCTATGAGCTTTGTCCCAAATGGGAGGATGTGTAACAACTTTTAAAAATATATTTTATAATGTTTATGGAGTTTCTTCTTATTAAGTCTTCAGTTTTACATAATAACACATATAAGGTTAACTTATTCCTGCTAAATAATGAAGTGTTATCTATTATTTAAGTATAAAAATTATACTTGTGTGGATATTATATATCTCTGCATATGAGATATTTTTCAATAGCAATTCTTTAAAGAAGGATGAAGTAAAATGGCTAGCAAGATTACTCAAAGAGACTATCTCAAAGGTAGATGGAAGAATATGAGTAGGACACAACAGTGTTGGGGGGCCAGTGTCCCATTTGCTGAATGGTTACCATCTATCTTCCAGTCCTTATATCCTGCCTGATTAGTGAGATTAAACCTCTTCACACCCAAGTGACCAAGAAGGGAAATGAGAGTGAGCTGCACCAGATGTTTCCCTACATACATGCAATAGTTGACTGCATTTTCTCTACTGAAGCATGATTCCCCATCTCCTTTCTTTTGAGGTCCTCTTATATTAAGATCTTCATTTAAACCTTTTATCTTTGGTTAGGAGGTGACCTTCCATAACAATCAGGGTACAGCCAAGGCAGTGCAGGAAAAGCAAAAGTGAAAACAACAACAAACCAAAATTCAGAACACAAAAGACACTAACTACATTATTCACCTGGAACCAGACCAGCCAAATCTCTCCCCACTTTA
This sequence comes from Typhlomys cinereus, assembly GCA_023101885.1. NCBI lineage: Eukaryota > Metazoa > Chordata > Mammalia > Rodentia > Platacanthomyidae > Typhlomys > Typhlomys cinereus. The sequence goes on from JALPQD010000154.1 coordinate 1,648,156, forward strand.
AATCTCAGGCAACCTTACAGAAGAGGGGGCAGCTGGATTGTAAAAGCCGAAAGATGGGGAGGACCAATGATATGTAAGATACTCCACACAAGTCAGGGCTGCAGCAGCCAGAATTGGATTTGCCTGACCTGCACAATGGCTGACATGACCCCTCCCCCAACATCTAGCACAGATCACAGTGGAGAAAGGCAGTAGGATCCTTAGAGGCAAGGGATTAAACAGTCATAATAGAGTTCCCATACTAATGGGGAGTCCAAGGAGGGATCTGGGCTATGTCACTGTGTCCTGCACCTTCACTGGGTGGAGGACTCAGAAGGAGGATAGGAGGCAGGAAGGAGGAGGCACTGGAAAAGGGAGGGAAAACAAGGGAGCAAGGGGAGAGAGTGCAAGGGGGGACAATTAGGAAGGGGAGGAAGGAGAGAGAAGATCGGGATACCTATTGAACTTGTATGATTAGGAAAAAATAAAATGTGGGAGAAAAAAAAGATACCTCAAAGAGTAAGATATCTACTCTACTGGTGACTTTTATTCAATACCAAGAAGCCCACAAGATGGAAGGAATGAAGGTTGTTCTCTGACCACTCTGTGCTTTTTATACATGTGTCTTCAATCTCCATCCCTCTCTCTCTCAAATAAATAAACTAAATACTAAAAAGAGAAGCATTTACCATTTACTTCCTATATATAGCCAGCTGGTACAAATAAATGAATGCATTATTCAGTTTGTATTGATTTTTTTCATATTTCATTCTTAATACCAAATTTTATTGATTTGTCTGAGAATATTTAAGACATATTTTATTTAGAATTACTTTTTCCATTAACTGATGAATATTTCTTATAATTTTCTGAATGCTGAGACTTGTCAAAAAAGTCCTGTCATATTCTGCTATATTGTTCTCTTTACTATCATTTAAATAACAATCTTACTGACATTTAACTTAAAATAATATAGCATGACTTTCCTATAATTTAACACTTTCCATTTATTTTAAATTATCTTCACTATAAAGAAATCAATTTAACATGTGATTACTTTTAGGTATGCACAACAATGATATTATTAAATTTGGTTCTGTTGAGCATACTCAAATGCAATTAAATAACAATAAAATATATCACTGTAAAATCTATCCAGTTTGAAAATATTAACATTTGGCATGCATGTAAGAAATTACTGGCGATGGAAAAGGAACCATTACATATTAAATGCATTGATGGTAAATGACTAATTTTACTTAAGTCAATATGAAAAGGTCTTAAAAAAACGTCTGGTTAACAAATGAAACATTGTTAACATTTTTAAATGAATTGGTGGCTTTCATCTTACCATTAAACAAACTTTCATACATGCAAAATAATAGTGCCCAATTGGTGTCTTGGTTTTCAACCACTGCTGGAACAACTATTCACACTTGGTCACTCAGAATATCAATTAGTGTTCATCAGTTCTGGTTTCTAGAAGTCAGCATCAAAATACTGCTAAGACTATGAGTTCTTTATGGCTAATCTAAAATTCTTCTGATCTCTTATATATTCTTTTGGCCTTGATGGTTCCTTTCATTTATGGCAAACTAATCGGTTCTTCAATTTTGTGTTTATATGTCATTTTCTGTTGGATATTTTTAAATAACATTTCACTTATTCTAAAGAGCTAGTAGTTTCATTTAGGATTCTCCTTAAACAACATGATTTCATTCAATTATCTATATATGAGAACCTTTATTACCAAATAAAATTACCTTCTGTGCTCCTCATTGAGTTTGGGAAGGTTATTGTTTTATATGCTATAGATCTCCACATAACCTTCCATCTTTCAAAAGTGAAAGAATATCTTTTTAAAGAACCCTACTTAAATACTGTATAGTGTTTTAGGTAAATGTTATGAGTATGTTGTTTCAGTAAGATGGTTTGTTATGCTTGCTGCCAATGTAGCTAACTATTGAAGTTATTAAATTATTTTTCTCTAGGAAAATTGCATTCACATTCTTCTAGACATATTCTGTTCAAAAACAAGATTTGGAATGAGAGTATCCATGGATCAATGCCAACACATTAAATTATTGACTTGTTTTGTTTTCTGACCAAAGAGTTTAATTTTCTCAGCAACTTGAGCCAATTTATCTCTGCTGATAGCCAAAGCCTCACACTCTGTTTTACAAAAGCATTTCTCTCTCGGTCCACAGGAAATTAATGGACATGCTGTGAATAATGGATTCTTTAATTAAATATGGTCAGAGAAAAACTGGTTTCAGCAAAGCGGATTTCTTTCTTGTCAAACTTCAGATACCTTTTATTTTGCAAATCTTTGAATACTTTTTAGTGGCATCAAATTTGCAATGTTTTGTGAATTTTGAAAATAAGCTTTGTTACATGACTATCACAGAATACTATGAAAATTTTGGGTCCATCTTTCCCCTCGTGTAGGAGAGATATTTGTTATTAACCTGCCAAATCCATCTTCAAATTTGTGATACACAGTGGTCAGTGGTTCTTACTGCTAAACCAATGGTTCCATTATCTTTCATTTTGTGGTCATTGTATTTTATCGTGTACAATCACATACTGAAATTTTGATCATGGTTGTCTGGTAACACTTGCTATGTATTTCTTAAAATTTGTTGAAAGCTTAAACCAAGAGCAATTACTAATCATCTATTTGCAGAATTTCTTATTGTGCATCACATTATTTATTGTCATCTTGGAAATCTTCCTGGTATCAATATTAAGCTTCTATTCTCGGTATCCATCACTATGGACTGCATCTTTCTATAGATAGTGATGTTTCTTCATATTCTACTAGTATATCTTTTAAAACATAAACAACAAACTCCTTTAACTAGTGACAAGATACGTTTCAATTTCATCATATTACATAATTCATTTCTCTTCTACATACTGTATTAAGTTCCCTTTTGATATCTTGTCTCCCCTCTCGAACTGTCCAGTGCCTTAATTAGAGAATGAATTGGATGCAGAATATTAAAATGTAAGAGAAGATAGTTCTACATTTCCCCCCAAATACCTTAGATATTTGTTCAGCAAATATCAATTCCATAATGACAATGTATTTGGCATGTTCCTAAGAACTGGAAATAGAGCCACAAAACTTTTTGACAATTTTGTGCATGAATGCAAGGAAGTTAATTCATTTCTTCCTTTATTACCTGATACTATCCTCCCCTTTCTTACTTTGAATACCTTCTTCTTTCCAACTATTCTCCCTGTACCATTGTCATTGAGTGTGTGTGGTCCATTGAGTTCCATTAAGAGATGCTTGAATTAATCTGTTTCTGGGCACTTGCTCCTAGTACTTGCAGAGTTAGCATTTTAGTGGGATTGGAAGACAGAGAAACTATAAAAAAGAAAACTTTAGGCAAGATGGCAAGAAAAATCTTACTGAAGAAAGCAACTGGAACCAGAAATTGAAACGTTAGGAACCGTGTTTTTCATCTGAGAAGTGCTACATTCAACGAAACCTAGAGTACTTTCTCTGATTACTTATTGTTAATGTTGACAAAAAGAATTATATGAAACTTTTAGAGAAAAACACAATCTGTATAATTAGAAAAATTAAAGTGTATTATCTAATAATATTAAAAAGTAAGAAAAAGGGAGGAAAAGGTCAAATCAGACTAAGCAATTTTATAAAATATATCTTTAACAGTTCATCAAAATTCTTTGATTTGAAAATGGATCATTTTCATTACAACAAGTTTTAATTCTTTGCACTTTTCTGTTGTCAGGATTTCCCATGAGAAGGCACTTCTCACGATTTTTCTCATGAAGGAGGATTACTACTTACCCTTGGAGAATAAAACTGAGCCAACACACGCACAAACACACACACACACACACACACACACACACACACACATTTTCATTACAACAAATTTTAATTCTTTGCACTTTTCTGTTGTCAGGATTTTCCATGAGAAGGCACTTCTCACCATTTTTCTGATGAAGGATTACTACTTACCCTTGGAGAATAAAAGTGAGCCAACACACACACACACACACACATACACACACACACACACACCCCATAACACAACTGGATGGAGTTGGTTAAATGCAGTGTCAAGGTTAAATGCATGGGTAAGGCTGCCCTTCAGATGATGCACTCAGAAGCAGCCAGGGCTCCTAAGGGTCTCTAGAAGGATGAAGGGATGCGGTCTCTGCTGAGCAGGACAGAGACCATGCAGATCCACATGAGGCTTGTGATCTACTTGATGACTCTCTTTTTCAAATTTTTTCTTTATTCTTTGACAATTTCTTACATAAATGCAATGAACAAACTTATGTGCTTTCACCTCTTACCACCTAGTTTCATTCCCCTTCTGGTTGTACTTCATACTTGCACCTTTTCAGCCAGTCTCACCTGTTTCCACATTACTAGGTGTGGCCACTGGATGGCTTCTTTATGTTGACACAGAGATTGAGGACTAAAGTTGCCAGAGATCCACCTCACAAGGAATTACATACACAGGGCACTTCCCTCTTTCATGGAAGCGTGATTAGCAAGAAACAATTGAGGGTTAGAATGTGGAAGCCTCTGAGGTCCAAAGAGTTCAAAGGCAGCATGTGGAGTTTCCGTCTTACAATGCAGTGGTGCTGTAATTACGTTGAAAAGAATACTACCAAATCTCCACTCATATGTCACAGATGACATTTTAGTATTTGATGAATTACGGTACTTCATATGGTTTACTCATTTTCTTATAAGTAACACTGTTGCTCTTTTGTGATTTCTCAGTGCATACATTTTTACTTCAAAGTGCATGTACTTTCTGTGTTATGCAAGGAACTTTCATGTTTATTCTTGACTTTGTCAGTCATCTCTCTCTCTCTTTAATCACACACTTGCCAAATTTTATCCAAAAGGCCTTTGGTTTCTAAAATGATACCACTGTGATCTTGTATTTTTCTTGATTCATCTTTGTTCTTATTTGTTTATTCTCGCTGTGTTTCTCCTTCTGTCTGTCTGTCTCTCTCTCTCTCTTGGTTGCATGTTCACAGGAATACTTGTTCATGCTCCAGTGCATGTCTACAGAGTCCAGAGGAGGGTGGCAGAGCTCTGCTAAACTCTTCCTATGATTTGATTGAAACGTGGTTCCCCAATAAACCTGCAGCTAACCAACACCAACAATGTTCTGATCTTCACCAACCATAGTGTTGGATTAGTGCAATCCTAGAAATGAGCACAGCTTTTCAAATCAGGTTCCAAGCTTTTGTAGCAGCTCTTCTTACCAGGTAAGCCAATAACACTGCTTTCATTTTTTGAGCATCTTCTTTTCCTCTGTTGCAATTAACAAAAGCTGATGATTCTTAATTCTCGGTCTCTACTCTATACAGGGTAAATTTTACATTTGTACTACAGATCTGCAAATTCTTGTCTTACATCCCCCCAAAATGAACCAAGATTATGAAATTTAAATTATAACTTTTTTCACAAATACTTTATTGTTAAGGACTCTATCGCCCCATGTGATTGGCCAGGCCTGATCACTGCCCTTTGTAAAAGTTTCTTTGTCCAAAGCACACAGGAACAGACCTTCACTAAAGCTCCATCTTGGTCTGACCTATGCAATTAGTAGTCTCTAAAGAAACTGTGGTCAAGGACTCAGACCTCTTTGGTCCATGGTGATATTCCACTGTTTGTATGACAACCTCAACAAAGCCCATTCAGTCCATTCAAGCTTTTAAGGATAATTGTTCTAAGTGGATATTCTGAAACCTGCTGAGAAAAAGGTTTCTGCTCTTTAGACCCAGTCATTTTCTACTCAGACTAATTTTTCTGCTTCCTGCCTTCCTCAAGTTCATAAAATTGCAGGAAGATTTTGATCGGCTGATTCTGCATTGAGAACCTCCACTTCCATGGGGAGTCATGTGACTCTCCAATGGCCATCATCAGCTATAAAGGAATTGATGAGAGGAAGCTCTTGTTCCCCCTAACTCCACCATCCCATGTATAATGTATCATTGTACTATGGGGCAATATTTTTAAAATCTTTCATTTTCTGCTTGCTATTTTAAAAATCTACATTGATAGATCTTCTGATGTTCTCTTTCTCAGCTCAGAGCCCTTGACAGTTACTATAGTTATTTCATAAATTCATTGGTGTCAATAATCCAAACAATTCAGAGTACATTTACTCATGTTCAAGATTAGAAGCTACAGTTGGTCCTTGTGGCTATAGCTTATATGTATCACATATTCCAGGAGATTAATTTGACTCACCAACATTTTTCCCATTACCAGTGATTCAGGTGGTGCTGTTTGGATTCCTGAACACTGCCTAGTATCAAATTCACACTTACTTTTTAAATCTTTCTAACATAACCTAATTTATAACATTCTTGCCTGCCATTCATTCTTTATTACCTCACACTCTGGAAAGAAATGTTAAACTTTGTGAAATGTATTTAAAAATTCATCTGCTTCCTATTGTCTCTATTCATAAATTCTCATAACATAAATTAAAAAAATAAGATAAAAATGACAACCACATCTGTGAAATAATTGCAATTTTTTACCCTGGCTGATTTTTTTCATTGTGATATGATTTCTACCCCAGCCACACACCTCACAAATATCTCCTATTTATTGTGTCCTTTGGAAAAAATATGGTTATTTCACATCTAAATCTTATTTTCATAATGTTATTATGTATTTAATTTGTGCTATCCCCTTTTCTTCATTTATCTGCTTCTTGATCATGAAGACTAACTCTGGATTTACCAAATCCAAAGAAAATTTCCATCGTTTCTCTCCTGAAAAACAAACAGATATAGTTACTAGCAAGAGACCATTGAAGCCAGGCACAGTTTTCTGGCAGATGGTCTAGATCTGTAAAGTAACCCTGGGGATGGACTATGCATAGGAAAGTGTAAGGAGATTACTGTGGATGCCATTAGCAAGTGGAAGGTAGAAAGAAAGGCAACAGACATTACATTTTGGCCTCTAGAGAGCCTAGCGTCTGCTGATGCCTTCATTCTGCCCACAAAACAGATTTCCAGGTTGTTAGCTCCAAAAGTGTGAAAAAATACATTACTAATGTGTTGAGCTACTAAGTTTATGATTATGAAACATAGCAACAGTGGGAAGTCAATTCAGAGTTCTTGCCCAAACACTGCCAATAGTTTTATTTTATTTTTCACTTTTAAGTGAGTAAAATATAAAATGAAGGATGATAATCTGTGACAAATGTAACTTATACGAAATTCAAATTTAATTGTCCATAAATAAATTTTAATTGGAACAACCTTAGACTTCCTCCCACACTGCTGATGGCTGATTTTGTGCTCTATTAGTAGTGCTTTGTGGTTGCAAAAAGTTCAGCCTACAAACTTGGACTCTCTAGTATTCATAGGGAAAAATATCACCTATAATAAATGATTTTATAACTGCAATTTTTAAGCTTAATTCTCCTGCTAAATGGACCAGAACTTGCATATGATCCAAATTAAACAAATGTTTAAATGATCACTAAAATCCACATCTCTTTGTCTTTGAACTATAGAGAATTACATTGCATATATTTAAAAGTAAAAACACTTATGCAATTATTTAGTTTAAGATTTCCTAATTTTAACGATACTTCAAAGAGAAAAGAAGTTTGACACTACTTCACAGAAAGAAACAATGAAGAACTGGAAAACTTTAGATTAATATCATTTTACTAGTTCCTTACTTTCAAGTTATAATTAAACCAGTGAATATAGAAAACTGAAAAAATAGGTTTATTATTTATTTATTCATGAAATGACCTTTGCCAAATTCCATATGTGAATACTTACCAAATTCTCAATTCAATTTAAAATAGGCTATCTCTTCTTTAGCAGAACTAAAATCTTCAATTACTGGAAAAGTGACTTGTTTTTACACTTGAAAAAGCAAATAGATATTTTCTTTTCATAATGAAAAATCATAATTTCTTGTATGAATACCCATGTGGTAAAGGTAACAGTGCAATTGGAAGTCAGAAAACTCAATACTGCTGGCCTACCCACTATATCGGTTGTAGCTCATTTCCTTTCTGTACTTTCTCTTGCATTGCTGTGAGAGAACATCCAAAGTCAACTAACTTAAGGGAGAAAAGGAGATTTATTCAGTTTATGATTTCAGGGGATTTATACAGTCATATGGCAGAAAAGGCATGGCTGACCAGAAGAAGCTGGAGACAAGTTATGACACACCCATCTGGGAAGCTGAGAGTGAGACTGCTTGCTGCAAAAGCCTACTATTTTAGAAGGTGGGGGTAACTAATCCACCTTAAGGCTCACTCTCTATGACTTCCTTTTTCTAGCAAGGCTCCACCTCTCAATGGTGCCATGACCTTCCCAAACACTTGAGACTGTGGGGGGCATATTTCAAATGTGGAAACCTCCCTATCCTTTTATACACTAGTACATTTTATTGACCCAAAAGTAATTTATTTTAAAAAACTTAATACCTTCATCCTCATCCAAAGAACTATGTATATCATAATATTATATTAAGAAATTCAATGAAACATTCAAAATAAGACAAAGTCAGAGCTTCTTGTGCAGATCAAGCATGTGAGCTAAAATAGAATTTATTCATGATTAAAAAGATAAAAACACTACATTGTGTAGGACAATGACTTATGTTGTCCTGAGGGAAGTATCCTGATTCCAATATCATATAAAATATAATTAGAAATGTTAGATATAAAACTTGATCTTCATATTTGAAATGTATTATCAATTCATAACACAAACTAGAGCTATGTATACATAACTCAAAAATGTACTTTAAATATTAAACAAATGATTATTTAGTCCATCATTAAATATGAAATTTTTATATGTAAATTGTTGTTATTTGATTTTTTTGTGGGATAACTAGGTAGGAAATATTAAACATTATGTATCTTTTTCTTTGATGAAAAACTATTAAAAATAATGTATGTAAATTTATACTTAAATGGACCATGCAAATAATTATGTCAACCTTTTTATAATGGCTAATAAATACTGAATATTATTTTGATGGTAAAAACATAACTCAAAATTCCCTACTGGAAAAACAATTGCCTCTAAAAAAGATCAATAAAATTGCTTTCCTGACTTACTGACCATAAAACTGAATTACAGACATCTCAGACATTCAGAGATTATTAGAAATGTATTTTCCCCTACTCATTAATATTTGAATCTCAGACGTTAGTATTTAAATATGTTGCATTAATCATTTGAAATATAATTCTCACTATCTACCAATTGCTACATTTTCCTCAAATCTATTTTGATAGAGAGGTTAGGTTGTAAAATTCCTCTAGGAAGACAGGTAATTGCTTGTCTTCTTGTTCTACAATTTAAACCACTTTCAAGTGAAGCGTAACATACCTGCAAGCCATGAATATTATCAGTGGATTTGGCTAATTAACCTACAATCATAGCTATTAAAGAAGTTTTAGCAATAGTCATTTTAAAATAGTTGCTATCAATTATATTTATTTATATCAAAACGTCCCACTTCAAGGGTGGAGAGATGGATCAGATATTAAGATTCTGCCTCCCAAAGACAAAGTCCTGAGTTTGGATCCCAGGTCCCACGCAAAAACGCTAATAGAAAACCGTGGCATGCACCTTTGGCTGTGCTGGGCAGAGCCTAGGAAATCTCAGAACAAAGCAGGGAGGATGTAGAAGTAATCCAGGGAGATTCCCGAAGTCACCCTTGGTGACATACATTGCCGCGCGCACACACACACACACACACACACACAATAAAAATAAAACAAAATGTTTCACTTCAGTGTTTAAAGTATTAGGTAAGAACTTTATAAAATTCCAATTGTCTGAAATGTTAGGAAAATTGCTGTCCTAGGAAAGATGGCTGAGATATTTATTGTCAGTGCCATTCCCAGGGATAGGTGTGTAGATGTTCATTAATAAATTGGGTTTGCTAGTATTTGCAACAAGAATACTTGTTTGCTTCAGGAAACTGTCAGGAATACAGGACAGCAAGAGAAAACAAATCTGCTGAGGAATTTATAATTGGTTTCATATTGTTTGAAGAAGCAAGCAGTACTGGTCTGATCAAGAATGGAAAATATTAAGGAGCAGGGATAATTGCATGTTGGTTAAAAGTAGAAACAGCTTTCACTGGTTTGTGTGGGCATGCGTTTTTGTTGTTGTTGTTGTTGCTGTTGTTGTTGTTATTTGTTTTGTGTTTTATATCTTGCAGGTCACAGTTCCTGTCTTTGCTTTGTATGAGCTCATCAGTGCCTTAGTTTGTTTCAAGGCAGTCTTCTGTGAGACTGTGATATGTAGCAAAGTCTACCTTGGCAGGCATAATAATATGAGGCCAGTTTTTGAATGTCAAAAGCTGTTCTTTATTTTTCTTTCACTGTGGATGTTTTAAGGATGGGAATTAAGGAAACTATCTAAAACCTAACTTAGGATAATGTTAACAAGTAAAAATACTGTTTTTCAATGTTTAGATTTAAAAATAAAATGTAGATTCTTCCCTTGTTATTGTCATGTCTTAACAATGCTTCATAGAGCTGTCACCTGAAATAAATCAAAGAAAAATATAACTTTTTCCTGGAAGAAGACATAAATTTAATTATTTGTTTTCTGTATGCTTTAAATTTCTGTTTGAAATTTAATTATTTGTTTCCTGGTTATCTTTTCATTACCTTCTAAGATATGTACTTTATCCTCTTCCTTCACCCAGGCTGGATTGTGGCAGGATAATACCATTTTTAGCCAACATTCAATCCGTGTTCTGGATATTGTCCTTCTCCACAAGAAACGCTCCTGCATGCCTGTCTTCACACACAACTCTTGACAATTTTTACACTAGAAAACCATGTGTTCTTTGACTTGACAGCACAAGCACCCATTTTTGCAAACTGAAGATATTATATTATTTTTGTAGCCTTCCATACTTTGCCTGTTTTATTGAGTTCATTCAGCTCTGCTGGGGGCATGTTTCCTGTTGCAGTACAAACTGATAACCAAAATGTTGTTCCCAATACCTTTCACTACAAAGATCTAACAGTGATTTCCATAAGGTATGACTGACATAAGGTATATTTCCTTTTAGCAATATTTTCAACAATGTAGAAGAGTCCATGCACAATCCAGAGAGTAATTTTGGACTTATTTCCTATTTAAACTTCCCATAAATTAATGTTAAATATTTTAAGTAACTAGAAAGTCTATTTTGTTTTTATGTATTTGTTTCACCTTTGGGAGATGATTGCTGGTATATCACACATAAATATACTTTGCCGGTCCATTAAAAGTAACTGATGCATGACACCATACATAACACTTTTCCTATTTACTATCTGTCTCCTTTCTTCTCTACTTTAATATTCATCAAATGTCATATTTTAATAAATACCTTAATGACGAAAGAAAAACAACAACACAAAAGAAATACCTGTATCTTGCATTTTTGCTATAATAGTATGTGCAGGTTCTCCAGAATGCTGACATTAGGAAAAATGATCTCAATGAAAATGTTGCATTGAATCTTAGATAAGGAAACAAAGAAGTAACAAACAAATAAAACTCATCTTTTCAATTCCATTGGCTCTCCACAGCTAAGACTTAGGTGATGTACCTTTTAAACACATAAATGACATTGTGTTCACTGATAATTAAGTTTGATGTAAATGACAAGCCAGTGACAAAAGCTAAACGCCCCAAGTCTCCTTGGTGGTCATGGAAGCACTATGTTCTTTGCCACAGATTCACATTAAGGCTTAGGCTGTGGTTTGTGAGAACAAAAGTAATAGTTGGTTTCGAATCTTTTGGGGTCATTGAAAGGCCAAGAAAATTATAGGATAAGAGCAAGTAAAAGCTGAGACAGAAATGAGAGCAGGGAATCATTATGTGAATTATTGAGGGCATAGGTTACTGAGTTATGACACTTGGTCTATCAATCATTGGGTAATGTCAATATAAGTACATTTATTAATTAATTGTATTTTTGCAGTAGTAATAATTCTTAAAATAATTAAATTAGTTAAAATGCCAATGCCAATTAATGTAACACTTAACAAGAGTTCATGATTTATTTAGACATGTTCCAAGAGATTATACTAGAATCAAAACACATAAAAGTCTTATTATGAAAAAACTTGATAAAGATAAAATCAAGTAAGGAATTCTATATGGTAGTTGAAAAGAAATGTGTGCTCAAAGCTCTTGTTATACCAGCTGCAAAAAAATGGATTCTTTTTTCTGTTAGCCTCCTCATCTATGTCTAATGAAGCTTGTCCTTAAGTTTTCTTCAAAATGTAGTAAAATAATACACAGCTATTAGTGAGTTTGCTACACTGTTAGGAGACATTCACAAATACTGAAGCTTTATATAATCATCATCACTGATATCAACTTGAAAAAATCAGGGAAAATAATGTTGGTAAGTGCTTTGCAATTTGGATCTGGTTCATAAAACCCATTTTTTGTTTGCTTGTGTTTTTACATTAAACTCTTGCATGGAAATGGTAAGGAGCAATATTTCAAAATAGTTTGCTTAGTCAAGCTACAAAATCATTGTAATGAATGTAGATCAGCTAATCTTTGAATGACAAATAAACAACTTTTTTGCAACAAATCACAAACAAGATTTCAAATAGGATTCTTTTTTTATTTTAAAACAAAATATGTTTTCAAGGATTAATCTATGGGACAGAAATTTTTCTTGGAATTGGTTGGAAATTGTCCTTAATTCTTGTTGACTTTTAAAAATTGATTAATCTTTTATTCGCCTTAATTAGCAGACATAGTTCTAAGACAAATTTTCATAAATAATTTGTACATTTGCAAATGAATTCATAGTACATATATTACACACACTGTGTGTGTGTGTGCATATATTCTCAGACTATATAAAAAGTGTACCTAAAACTTAAACTACAAAAGCGGCACAAAAAATCCTTTTTCAGCAGGGAACAGCTAACATGAGACCAAGCCGCAGTTGAAAAGAACTACAAAAGATGAATAAAATATTTAAAAATCACTGAAGGCATTCATAAAACAACAAAGGCAGCCAGAACTGGAGGGCCAAAATCCTCCCGGGCAGAGTTCTGCATTGGCTACTGCTGTTTTTTATTTGCGAGCTGTTAGTGAGTTCTAGTTGCAGGGCACAGGGCAGAAGAGGGTCCAGTCAGTGTGAGCAGCGTCCGTGGCTGAGACCACAATCATCAACTTAGTGCTTCCTAACTACATGGAATGCTAGGTAGTTTCCAGGGTAAAAAGAAAACCGTAGAGCCATGACCCACACACATTTGAGTAGAGTAGGTCTGCAGGGCATTTTTCAACTTTTATGCACTGTAAACACAGGTGATGTATCAAGAAACAAGCACATAAAATCAGCTGCTGGAAAAATAGAGAGGGAAGCAGATACTCTTGCAGTCTCTTCTTCTGAAGAGAAAATGATATACATGGCCCACTGAAAGGAAAAAAAAAAACCTTCGTAAACAACACAGGCTTTCTTATTTTAAAAATATACATAAACTAATTTAATTTATTTATAAATTTTATTACCCATCAGTTTATGTATTTTCATTATCCTTTACCTACTCCCACACCACATCCCTTCCTTACCATTTGCCCCCTCCAGCCTGTTTTATTTTCTCTCCTGAGTCTCTTTACATATGCAAGCAACTGGGTTAACTGCTGGTGGCCTGCATTAGTTAGTGCTAGTATATTTGTTTGGGTGCAAATGGTGACCAGTAGGTAGACTGTAGAAACTAGAGGTGCCCCTCTATTTGTCTAGCAACAGTCATATAGAATCCATGAGAGTAGCATCATGTCTAATGGTATCTCCTTTGTTCCAATGCAAAGTGTTAGGCCAGTTATTATAGAGGTCTACTTGAAGTAAACTGTAGAGCACTGAGTTATTGGTTGACACAACCCTGACAAGAATAGTGGCTATGCTGGACATTACTTCTCTGTGTCCTCCAGCTCTCACCTTCTTTTTTTTAATTTTTAAAATTTTTTTATTATTATTTATTCAATTGTGCGTGTGTGTGTGTGTGTGTGTGTGTATGTATGTATGTATGTGTAGAACCTTCTTATCACACCCTTCTTCCACAAGGTTCCCTGACATTGTACATGGGTCTTTCCCAGTTGAGTGCTGAGTGATTCTTTGATAATCTTAAAACCACCTCTTCCTCATTACGAAGGTGGAATGGAGATGACTTAAATGTCCTGTTCAGGGCCAACTAGTCCACAAATACCTATTTTCTGCATTTTATCCAGTTTTAATTTTCTTTGATAAACATCTCCCATTGCAGAAGGGGGTGAAGAAGGGTGCTGAGTGTTCCTCCAATTTATGGGTACAATAACAGTTGCTTAAAGGCAATTCAATACAGTGTCTTTATAACTAAACCTTCATAGCCTGGACTCCGGCTAGGGCCTATGTTCTCTGATTTAATAGATTTCAGTTCAGGAATGTGATACTTGCTGAAAAGTGGGCCTTAAATTTACTTGGAAAATTCTTGGATGCCCCCATTGCCAGTCATGCCACTATGACACAGGTGATCACCTCTTGCCAGGGGGATTGTTATTGCAACTTACAATTTTCACAGACTGATGAGGATGTTGATTGTTTTTCTCCCTCTGTAGCTTATCTAGCACTTTTTGGTGCTGTAACCAGCAAGGAGGAAGCTTCCAGACTAGTTCCAATTGGTGTTTTTCTCTATGTCTTGTGATCCAGGGACATTTAATCTCCAGTAATAATCTTGTTGTCTGTTTCTGGAGAAGAGCAGCCTAGGGCAATGACAAAAGTGTATATTTTTAGAGGACCTTTCAGGTCTCTCTGATCAGCAACTTATCAGTAAATATCATATATCTGTCACTTCTAGTTTTGAATAATTGTCTCTGAGTTCTAGTTGGAGAATCCCAGGGGATTTCTTTGTTTATTTTGCCCTGTCTATTGTCCTCTCTCCATGTTCTTCAGTATAGGAAATATGCATTATTTTTCTTTTTTTAACCTAGAATGTTTTTGACATATAAAAAATATAAGGGATTTTTATCTTGCTGAATCCAACATTTTTAGTGTTTTCTATTACTTCCGCAACTGAACACAAGTTTATAAAGCACACAGATGGAAACACAAATCAGATCCTCAAGGCTATTCGTTTGAGATGCTTTTAACTTCCCTCCCTCCCTCCCTCCTTCTCAGTTGCATATTAATTGTACAATTTAAATGCATCAAAACATATTAAATGTACTTTGAAAATATCCAACATCTTCTCCTCTTCTGGATCCTTAATCGTCTTTCTCATTCGGTCATTGGCTTGACACAGAGAATATCCCTTGACTTTTTTGTTTGTTTGTGTGTGAGTGTGTGTGTGTGTGTGTGTGTGTGTGTGTGTGTGTGTGTGTGATGTACATACTCTCATCTTCTCAATGATAATAAAAGCCAAATCTGTGGAGAAAAATTACTGTCATGATGACATTATTTACTCTTGGATATAGAGTTATGGAACTTCTCTAAAAAGACATTGCAGAAAAATTGAAAGAAAACCAGCAGAAAAACATAGTAAACCTAGTCTACAATCAACATTCAGTGCATGGTTTTATGATTTAATAAAGTTACAGAAAGTTAGCTCAAAATATTGATGAAAATCATTTCCTCAGTGTGAAAAAACACAAACGTACACAAATTACACCTCTAAGAAGATCTAAAAACAAGAAAATATTTTAATTTATGCAAAGATAGACATGGCTACACTACTGTATTAAATATATAAGAACAAAAATAATTAAAAACTATACATTTTAAAAAACTTATTAGTATTGATTTTAAAATGTATCTTAAATGCTGAGAAAAATAGCTACTAAAATAATTTTCATTCAGGGATTATCTTCTAAATTTTGTCCTGGGAATTGAACTCAAATACTCATGCTTGATCAGAGAGCACTCTATGTACTAAGACTCTCATTCATCCAATTATGTTCATGTTCTCGTTGATAACTTTCAAATTACATTCACATTCCTAAGAAGGCAACTGTAGTGTTTCTTGCTATTATCAAAGAACCATAGTTTTAATATTGTTAACATGCTTTCATTCAAATGAAGTTTTCAACATAATATATGGTTGGTCCCCTTTGTTTATCTTTTTGACAAGAACATGAAAAAATATTTAAAATCCTATTGTGTAAATTTTAAGTAGTTTAATCTTGTTTATGTTTTCTAAAATATACGGTGCTGTCATCATTCTTTCTTTCAAAAGTCTTCTGTGTAAGATAGTTTTACTATAAAACTCAACTATATTTACAGCATTTCTGTTCAGTCCTTCTGCCAAAATTTTTCCTTGTGTTTTGAGCAAATACAAAATGAGATTATTGAATCTTCATGGAGAGAATAAATAATTGTAAAATTTATATGGCATAACAAAATATAAAGCAATATTGAATAGAAAAAATTGTCTTGGGGGTATCATCTAAACTTCTTTCAAATTTTGCATCGAGTCATGGTAGCATAATAAGTACATAGATCAATGGACTGGAATAGTGGATACAGATATTAGTCCACACAAACACTATTCCATGAATGTGACCAAGATTTTAAAGATGTACATTGATTTTTTTGATCATTTGGAAAATTTTTAACCTGGGAAATTCTTAATTTATAATATAGATTTTATGTTACTAAGGTAATTATCTCATGATAATTATTATTATTAATATAAAATATCTAATTTTTATTACTGCTTTACATAATTTTATTTTATATTTAATAATTTTGTATTTAACACAGTTTCCATTTTGTTCACACATGTTTTATGTTAAAACAATTAAAATAGCACTGAAGACAATAATAATGATATTTTCTATGGCTGTAAAATATGTAGAAATATATTATATAAACAAAATAATAGAAAATGATTTAATAAATCCTCATAAAATTAAAGTATTTTAATAATTAAGTTAAATTATTTGTGATCATGGTTAGTATACTATCTTAAATTCTCCTCTACATTTCCTTTTTTAGAAGACTAGTTCCAAGTAATTCCAATCCTTGTAATTCATTTTTTATTTTGAAACATAATTTCAAATTATCAGGACAAATTTGTTTGTACAATCTGAACTGTTTTGTGCCTGTTCCTGGTATCATTTTTTTCCCTGTGGGAATACCAACTTCTTAACCTTCCAGTTAGTTTACTAACAAAGATGATAATCCAACCTATATTGTTCTACTTTTTATGATTCTAATTGACATTAATACATTCATACGGGATATCACATATATTCCAGTATTGAGAGCTTGGCAATGTGGTGTTTGTTTAAAACAATATTCTATAAAGCACTTGGACTGCTTTTTAGATTTGAACATAATATTTATTTTCAAGTTTGTGCTTGACACCGAAAATTTGATATTTACTAATCCATTTAGTATTGTCAGCCGAGACAACATGTTTTGATCAAACATTACTGTGGATTTCAGAGGAGATACACATTTTCTTAGGGGAAAAATGAGGGTAAAGTCCAGCAGCAGATAAATGAAGCCCTTTTCTAACTGTGCAGCCTCCTGTCTGCTTATGCTCTCAGGAAAATCCTACAACTAATTTGGATTTTTCCCATATATTTTAAAATACATTTTTCTTTAGGATGAATGTAGAAAGCAATGAATCAATTTTTGCTTGCAATTGTGATTCAGCTCATCGGCTGTCTAGTAGGAAGCAGACCTGTCTAGTAGGAAGCAGATCCTTTGAAAATTACTACAAACTATGGTATATCCAAGGGATCCTACAATTCTCATAAAGCTACATTTTTGTTGAATGCTACAAGTTTATTATGATTTTATAACATCCCTTGTTATACTGCTAAATGAAAAATTCCTTCAAATCTTGAGGCCACATACAGGAAACAGAGAAAAATCAAAACAAAGTCAACTGTTTATAAAAATTTTTTCATAACCCTTGTATTGGAACAACTTGTTACCATACACAATCTGATAAAATATGATCTTATAAAACAATCTTAAAACATATAATTACTTTATATTTAATGTAATCTTATTATCAATTAGTAGTCCAGAGTAACTTTTGTAAAAAGAAGAGAAACAAACTTTTGTGGCAGGCTTGGAAAGTAAAAATTGTCCAATGTTCCTATGAATAAAACATAATAATGCAGGTAAAACTTGAAGATACTTTGGGTTCCAAACCATTATAGTATAACAAATCATATATCAAAGTGAGATATAAAACATGCTGATTTCCCAAAACTTCTGAAAGTTATTCTTATACTACACAATATTAAGCATGAAATGACATTTTATACCAAACTATATTTGTTATCTAAAACTGCTTTATGATTCAGTAATAACCATGATCAGAAGTTTCAGGTTATTGTAGCCTTTTGGCTAATGAAGTCTTTGTTACTGACAGTGGCTGGCTGAAGGAGGTTTTTTTTTTTAATTTTTTTTTTAATTTATTATTTATTCAATTGTTCGCGTATGCATGTGTGCGCGTGTGTGTATGTATGTGTGTGTATGTGTGTGTGTGTGTGTGTGTGTGTGTGTGTAGAACCACGGACGAATTCGGGAACCCCCATGGACCGCCTCCACCTCCTCCTTGTTTACTCTGCCTCGGGATTCACAGGCTCCGCCCTACCAGGACCAGAAGCGCAGGCCGCCCCCGCTTCTGCCTGGCGTCTATACGTGGGGTCTAGGATCCGAACTCAGGACCTTCCCCCTGCAAGGCAGAGGCTTAACCCCTGAGCCACCACTCCAGTCCCCTGAAGGAGGGTGTTAAAAATGAGGTGAAAAGTCATTTTTAAGGTAGCATAGCAGTGGCGTTTGTTTTAAAACTATTCTGTCCTTTAATCAAATTATTCTGCACCATGTAGAATGTTTTGCTCATAGAAGAGTTTCTTTGAAAACTATCATCTTAATCTGTAAAAATTAATGCTTCTTTTCCAGCCAGTTTTATAATGTTTAAATATTTTTCTGTTATTTCAGCAATATTTACAATGATTTCACCAGGAGCAGACTTCATCTTAGGAAAGTATTTTCTTTGTTCTTCCATTCGTAGCATTGCTGCAAAAGGTAAACTTTATCATGAGACTGTTCAAATATACCACATATTCATTTTCCCATTTTTATTAAGAATGATTTGTATTCAAACAAAATAAATTTCTGTCCATATCCCCTATTTCTCCCCTTCCATACTCTTTTTCCTAACCTTCCTTCTTTTCACCCATCTATCCCTGTCCCATTAGATCTCACGACTTAGCATGTGTTTGATTCTTCATCCTGCACCTTTTCTAATATATATGTAAATATTCCTCCACTGAACTTTCTTACTTCTGAAATTCATCCATGAGTGTCAGAATTAACTACTTTCTAACTCATGAATTTGTGGATGATTACATAGTTTTTTGTGAAATCATGAAACCACCTAAAGATATTTCAGATTGTGAATCCTTTACAGACTGTTTCTATTTAAGTTACAAAGATCCTTGAGAAGAATCTTTGTCTACAGAAAATCTGATTTCATAAATAATAAGACTTGAAAGTGTCAATTAATCCTCGTTGCATGAGATAAACATGAACATTTTGTCATAATATTTGATATTGTAGCACATCTTCAACAGAACTCTCAGAAGTTCAATTAACCATATGGTAAACTTTTATGGTATTATCCATGCCTTGATATTTGCTACATAATAGACTAGAATGACAGGAAATGTAAAGTAATTCTTTAGGTACATTGTTTCAGGTAAATGATGGCAGCTGCATTAGCCACTAGAAAGAGTCAGCTTCTCATTTAAGGATTTGCCTTTTATTCTATTGCTATGAAAACCTTAAATATCTACATTATCTAACAGATAATGTAGTTTCAGTTGCACTGAAAAATTACAAAATATGATGCAACAACCATTGATTTGTATGGATAACTCGGTGCAATATATCTATGAGGACTTAATAATGCTGTGCCTTGCACTTTCACACTATGGCAACATGATTTACTTAAACTTAAAAATAAAACCTCTTGTCATAGTTTTTAATGCTTCTTTTGTAGATTCCTTGTTTCCCCTAGTCCCTTTGGAATCAGTGCCAAGGTATGCAGCAGACAGAGTTTCTGTTTAAAAAAGTGTCATGAGTTTATCATCTATTAAGTACACTAATAGCCCTTCCTCATTCTATACAGAATGTTTGAATTATCATGTGAATGATGATTGACTGAAGTTGCATTTAAATTCCTTCAGACCATTTCTAAGTAGATCTTAGTTGTCTAATGTTAGAAGTCCACGATTTCAATTTACTCAGATTTCCATATCTTTGTCCTTATACATATCCTTCCTGGCTTCTATTTTCACAAGAAAAAAAATTTCACCCTTCACTTGAGTGCTTAGAGACCAGGATACCATTGTTGAATGACATGATGTTAGTATTGTGTCAAAGAGAAAGATAGAGACTAAGATAGTCTTTGAATCAGTCAGAAAATGTCTGATAGACTTTAAATTCATCTTTCCATATGGGAAGAGTTGGTAGTACTCCAAAACAATGAAGGCAATAAAATATCAATAATCACACCAGTCAAAATTAAAATAATTAAAAACTTATAAAATATTAAAATTACTAAATATGATAAAATTTGTAAAATATGCACATATGGTTTGGAAAATGGTGCCTATGAATTATAATGATGTAGAATAAATAACCACACAGTTTTAATTATTTATTTTATTTTTTAAACATTATTTAAAACATTCTTGTGTGTTGTGTGTGTGTGGTGTGTGTGTGTGTGTGTGTGTGTGTGTGTATCAGAGGGCACTGTGTATCCTGTGAAGACCAAGGGTGACTTCAGGAATCATCATGGATTGCTCTACCTTCTTTTTGCTTTATTTTGGGATTTCTCAGGCTCTGCCCATCAGGGCCAGAAGTGTAGGCTGCTGCCATTCCTGCCTGGTGTATTGGGATCTGAGATCTGAAGTCAGGTTACAAGGCAAAGTCATAGCTTGGAGCCCTCAAACTTTTAATTTAAAAAAAGGAAATCAATAAGTTAAAAGAACAATAGCTATGTGAAGCAAAATGAAGTCGATATGTTATCAAATACAATTTTATAAGAATTGGATATAGGGGCTGGAGAGGTGGCTCAGGGGTTAAGCCTCCGCCTTGCAGGCGGAAGGTCCCGAGTTCGGATTCCAGATCCCACGTATAGACGCCAGACGGAAGCGGGGGCGGCCTGCGCTTCTGGTCCTGGTAGGGCGGAGCCTGTGAATCCCGGGGCAGAAGGAGGTGGAGGCGTCCATGGTGGTTCGCGAATTCGTCCGTGGTTCTACACATACACAGACACACACATACACACACACACAGACACACGCGCGCACACATACACACAGTTGAATAAATAATAATAATAATAAAAAAATCATTAAAAAAAAAGAATTGGATATAAATTGCACTCCCAGATTATCCATATACAGTGTGCATGCTTTGCTTTATGAATAATTAAATAACTGAATTTCAAGCTATAATCAGTCAGTTTACACATATATCAACATGATTTCCTCTGCAGTATAGTCAAGCATTCTTTGATTACAAATATAAAAGATTTCCCCAGGCTGATGAATATGAAACGACTTCTTTGCCTTTTAATTAAAATTTGTTAACATAAGACTTAATAATTTTAGCGCACATTTAATTAAGAAATGTGAAAGCAAATAAAAAATTCAATTTAAAATATTTTACTTAATTGTACATCTAGGTATTTCAGAAATCTTCCAAATAAAACAGCAGAATGACAAAATCTATAGGTAGCATATATATTAAGCTGAAATTATTCAACTTGACACACAGTTAATTTTAAAACCCAGATGTACATTATTACATAGCTTCTAGCTCTCTTAAACCAAATATAAATTTAGTTGGTAAGCTTGCTACCATTCTTCTATGTCAGCATTATTTACATCACTGCATAAAGAGAATTAATTATTTTTACCCTGTGGATTGCAGTCAGCATTCCTAATTATAATTCTTTTTACCAACATATTTTTGGAATGTTAATTAATGATGATTTTGAAAAATATCTTTTGCCAAAATTGCATGATATTTCTTTTTTGTAAAGACAGCATTTAATCAATATACAATTATCATTCTTCCTGAACTGGTGCACACTGACTTTAAAAAGGGATACATAATACTAAAGATAAAATTAACACTTGCAAATAGATACAGATTTTTAAACACAAAAATTTTAGATGTATATTAAAATATCAAATTTCACATTGATAAACATTTAAAGTACTTTTTTATGTTTTTGCAAGGAATACTGTCATCCAATTACAGAAGTAGATTAAAACTATTCAACAAAGTGTGAGAAATCTACTCATGCTGTCAATGGAAATGAAATGGAACAAGTCCCATTTAGCTTCACATACACTAGTCACCAAATTAATATATTTCATAATATCAAATGTGACCATAAAAATTATCTGTTGCAAATACATATTTTTCTGTATGTTAATATAATTCCAATCATATTTTACAAGAAATGCACTGAAGAGCAAAAATCACATCATAATTTTGCATTTATTTTAACCTAGGTAGAAAAATTTTGCTATCTTTTCTTCATTTTTAACTATAAACACTTTCATTTTACCTTTGTATCTTACAATCAAGATGCCTGATCATTTTTAAAACTGTAAGTAGAAACTGGGAGTGGCATATCAAAATTTTTTAATTTTCTTAGATTTATAATTACTGAGTGTCTTTCTATAGGCTTTCCATTTAGCAATGAGTTGACGAAGAATCTTGTTTAGGTTTTATATTGGGATTCAGATAATTTATCTCCAGGCATAAAAGCTTTTGGGGTATTCTGGAAAATTGTGAGATGTTCAAGCATTTTAATTGCTCATCAATAGTAGTTTTTAACAAGTTTTCTACTCTGAAGCACAGGATTGAAGACCAAAATTTGTTTCAGCTTCAGCAAGCAGTTTTCATGAAATATCTGACCACATGGATGTCAAGGGGAAAAGGTTTAATTCCAATTCCCAATTATAGGATGCAGTCTATCATGGCAGGGGAGGCACAACAGAGTTGAGGGAAGTAGTAACACCAATCCACAGCAAAATAGAAAGCAACAAATGAATATATGCATGCTTGTCTACTTGCCTATCCACAGTTAGCACTCTACATATTTATCTACCTGCTCAAAGGATAATTCCACTAAAAATGGGCTTTGTCCTCTCAGCATCTATAATGAAATAATGACAATCCCATATTGAAGCTAAAGGCCTGTCTCAATCCTGAGAATAATTCTCATAAATGCCCTAGGACATCCCTGCTAGGAGTAAGGTCAACAATTATCACTGAAGGTGATATCTCCACCCTTTATCAATCTGACTTTAATGCACAGAACTTTTCCCCATAAATATCCAACCTTTTTCCCAATGTAGTAAGCTTTTCCTTGTAATATAAAATGCATTCAGTCCTATAAAAATTCCCATAGTCATTAATAGCTTCTGAGTTTTAAGATTCCGGTTTATTATCTGTAAACTCCTGTAAGAAAAATATACACATTTCAATATAAAATAGGATGAAAGAATCAGCACATCCAAAGAATAATCATGACCAAAGCAAAAACAAATTCCAGCAGAACAAACATAAAATTCTGTGGTTCTATACCCATCATCTAGGGCTCTCGATATAATCAAATGGCATTCAAGTAGCTGAGCAGTATACCCTGCAACTACCCTCACAGCCTACCCCGCAGCTTTGCTGCACAGAGCACACAGCTTCCTTCTGGGCCAACTCTTATGTTATGCACATTCCAAAAACCCTACAAGGTTGTAAGGAACACATTGAGACATACAAAATCAGGATTTCATTATTCACTCTGAAACATTAACACAATTTTTTGGTTTTACAACACCTATGCAAAATCTTATTCTTTTTTTTTTTTTAAGCACTTAGATGAAAAGAGAAGAGGATGAACAGGTATCTTATGATATATTCATTAAAAATTCCTCAACTATAAATAGGAAATTCAATAAGAGTACATAAAGTGATATAAAATAATTTTGAATAACTCCAGCTTTAATTTGAATCCATTTCATTTTTAAATATTTATTTAAAATTATTTATTTTTGCTGCATTTGGGAGAATTATTCCCAGTAGTGGTAGAGAAGGGTCATACTTCATCGAATCAACCCACATGCTGACAGTTGAGGAATGGATAATGAAAATGTGGTACATTTATACAATGTAAAACTACTCAGCCATCAAAAAAGGATGAATTCATGAAGTTTGATGGGAAATGTATGGAATTAGAAGAATTTATATTGAGTGAAGTATCCCTGACACAGAAAATTAGACACCCTATGTACTCCCTAAAAAGTGGATCCAACTTCCAAGTAAATCTCTGTAATATCTACTGTAATCACAAAGGATTATAAACAGGAGGGAAGGGGGACCTCAAAAGAAAGGAGATAGGGGAACACACTTCCATAGAGAAATTAAGGCACGGTCATGGATTGCTTGTAAGTAGGAAGATATTTGATGCAGCGGACTCTCATTTTCCTTTCTGGATACTTGGGACAGAGTAGGATTGCTTTCCCCAGTCAGGAAGGATATAAGGACTAGGAGTTAGATGGCAAATGGGAAAATGACCCTCTCACTGCTGTGTCCTACTCTTATTCTTCCATCTACCTTTGAGTCTGTTCTTATATTAAGATCATCATTTAAGCAGTCTTTTATCTTTGGTTAGGAGGTGACCTTTGATACCAATCAGGATGCAGCCAAGGACAGTGCAGGAACAGTAAAACTGAAATCAACAACAAACTATAATTCAGAACACCAAAGACACTACATTAACCACTTGGAATGAGACCAGCCAAATCTCTACCCATTCTAAAGCTCAGGGAACCTTGTGAAAGAAGGGGTAGCAAGATGTAAGGGCCGAAAGAGGGGAGAACCAACAGTATGCAAGATACTCCACAGAAATCAAGGTGGCAGCAGCCAGGATATAACCACAATGTGATTTTACAATGGCTGACATGCCAAGGACCTCCCCCCCAAAGTCTAGCAGGGATCATAGGGTAAAAGGCTTCAGGCAGTAGGATCCTTAGAGAAAAGGCACTAAACAGTCATGGTATAGTTCTCATGCTAACGGGCAGTCCAAGAAGGAGCCTCAGGTTATGCCACTGAGTCCTGAATTCTCACTAGTATAGATGACTCTGGGAGGTTTGGTGCCCATGTAAAGGAATATGCTGGGAATGAGAGGGTAGTTGAGTGGGAAAGGAGAAGAGGGGGTACCTTCTGACCTTGTATGATTAGGAGAAAAATGTGTAATAAAAATTATTTGTTTTTTAAGATATAGAAAATAGAAAAAGAGAGACACAGAGAAAGAACTTGTACACAGACATGACATAGTACATGGGTAGTAGTCATAGGATAACTTTGGGAAATCTCTTATTCTACCACATGGGTTTTTAGGGATTAAATGCAGATTGTCAGGTTACTGAATTATCACATAAGAACAATAATTCAGCTGAATTTTTTTTTCCAGACAGATTCTTCACTATGTGGTCCAGACTGACGAAAAACTTGAATTCCTCCTGTAAATAACCTTCCCTAGAGCTAAAATTACAGAGATTCATTATATGTGTAGAATATAAGGCCCTCTTAAAGGTTGCTATATTTAATGTTATAATTTGTGGAAATGTTATTATTCATAGCAAGTAACTTCTTATACTATAAAGGGTGTGAACAATTCTGCAAATGCTAAAAATTGAAGTTTGTTTGCATGTAGGAACACTGACTGAAAAACTCTGAAACTCCAAATAGCGCATTTATACAAAGTAAGGATGAGATAAATAGAAAATATAGTTTTTGGAGGAAGGGCACATGGCTTGACAACCCATAAGAATCAGGGGTCAGATACCATAATGTGATTTCACATCTCTAGACAATCACATCCCATATTCTGAAACATCCAAATCCCAAATCACTGACAACCAGAAAACATTTATGCAAAATTACTTGGTTTCAGATTTAATCTAATGACCAGAATGACATTTAAAATCACATTTTTGTATTTTTGTGTACTTAGATGTTCACCGATGACAACTATACTTCAATATATATTGAATATGTTCGCTTAATTAGAATAGTATTGACATTTTTCCAGTTCTTAAGTAAAGGTCACATAGTTAGTCTTACATATTGGAAATTTATCATATTATATTTCATTTCCAAATTTTGCCTTAGAGATTTTAGACCTCTTTTTTACTAATTATCATGCTTGAATGATGTACTGCTTATTGTATAGAAATTTCAAGACAATTAACATAATGTAGGTTAATTACTGAGTTTAATGTCTGTCTCTTAATAATTACTCTGTCCACATTAGCTATTGGTAATAAGCCCCCAGTGTAAAAGCCACAACTTGAATGTGGAAAAAGTCATAAAGATAATCTAACTAGCTTCAAACTTCCAGTTGACCCAGATTGCTGCCCTATTTCTTCTTTTTAGCATATAACCAGGCAATGCCTATTAAAAAATGCTCATGTAAAAGGGAGACTGAGAGAAAATTTATCTAGGCACTGAGATGTATAAAAAAGTCAGATAATGTCTTTTGATTATTAGGTACTGCAGATGTATTGGAAATATAATCATTTTCTTTAGGTGGAAATAAATATTGAATTTCAAATTCTAAATCTAAGCACACAATTCACAAATTCATTGAAAAAGATAATGCAGTGTGTTAGATAATGCAGTGTATTGTTTTGCCACTGAGCATAAATTCATAATGTCATCATTTTCCTCAGTCTAACCTGAGGAGGATGTAAAACACTTTGAAACATTCCATCGTGGAGGAAGGCTTAAAAAGCCAATGGCTTCATAGTCTCAGAAAGTTCCTGAAACAAAGACTTGAGATATGTTGGCTCAATGCAGAAAATGATTACTATGAGGAGAATGTCCTGCCAGTCAGCAACTTGTAAGAGGCTGAGCAGCCCAGAATTTTGGAGGAGACTCTCCTATAAGCAAGACAAATGACATAGAGCCCCAAGTTTATAACTTCTATGAATTTCAGTAGGTGGTTTGTTCATGTAGCTTCTTTTGTATTATCCCTGCTACTGGAAGTGAACCTCATTCATACCCAAAAATAAACTCGTTAGTCTACCTAGTTAAACTTCTGTACAATACTGTT
Organism: Typhlomys cinereus; assembly: GCA_023101885.1. NCBI lineage: Eukaryota > Metazoa > Chordata > Mammalia > Rodentia > Platacanthomyidae > Typhlomys > Typhlomys cinereus. The sequence goes on from JALPQD010000154.1 coordinate 1,675,311, forward strand.
TTCTTCTTTTGTACAATCCTCATCTGAACGTTTATGCAGTGTCTCCCTAGGAAAAAAATGTCAGACAACACATAACCTATTAGTGGGAATATGGAAGAGTAAAAAACAATAAAATAAATAATGCCTATATCTAATTATTTTAGGGTTAAGTACATGTGTATAGTGAATTTATATTTTCACACTTAAATCCCATCCCCATCTCTTTCATTTACAACCCTCTTCTCTGCTGCCAACGTTCAAGTATTTTCACATGAGGGCCCACTCCGTTTCATCTTATTTGCCTTTGATGATGTGTACCTGAGTACTTGCTGGAGCATGAGCCATGTATCATCAGTGGTTATAGCACTGAAGTAAGCATCTTCCATTGCTTCTCATCATTTTCTCAAGGAAGCATGAACTTTCTTGAGTTCATTCCTTCCATGATATGATGCCGACAGGACAAGTCCTGTGCAGGTCTTGTGACAACATCCATAGTTGCCATGAAATCATGGATACAGCATCCCTGTCATGTCCAAAGACAAGGTCTGGCTGCATCTTTGCCTCTCTTCAAGATCTTACTTCTTCTGGGATGTTCTCTGAGCCATGAAATGGGGATGGGGCTGACTTAGATGTCTTGTTTAGGGTCCAGCAATCCATGATCACTTATTTTCTGCATTTTAACCAGTTGTGATTTTCTGTAATAATGTCCTCCCGGTACAGAAGGAAACTTCTTAGGTTGAGTGCTGAATGTTTCTGCAATAAACTCCTACTTGCTAATGCATGAAGAATAAAGATCATATTTTGAACACTGCTTTTACTTGTGGTAGAAAACCTTGAAAAAACCTTCCAAAGATCCTTGTTTCCAAGTATCAGTGTCCTTGTATAGTCACTTTCACTTATCTTGTAGATTGCTTCTAGAGATTTCTTCATCATCAACAGGGGATATATCAAAAAGAATTATTTTCTATATTACTTCTCAAAAGACAAAGCATTTCATCCTGTGTTCTCTCCTTAATCCCTCTCCATATCTCTTTGCCTGCTTCTAACTTGTTTTAACGTTACTTGTACCAAATAAATGAGTTCAATTTGTAAAAAATCACGGAGCTGTAATCAACACCCACATAAAGCTGAATTCAACTAGTATATGCCTCAGTAACATCTGCAATGAAATTGCAGTGTGATTATAAGTTAGAGTGGGAACTCATGGAAGAGGTGAGATGAATGGATTTACCAAGCAGTAACTTGAAGCTTCTCCCATGATAACTGACAGATAATGAAAGTTGGCAACTTTCAACTACTAAAGTTTTGAAAAAACTTGCTACACAAAAATAAATGTCCATTTAGTGGCAGAGATGATGCTAAATTGTATCCGCTTCAGAAGTGAATATTACCTTTCAAAATATATTTGAAAGAGATAATATAATTGGAGATACCAAGGGCAAATAATGCAGTGAATATAGTAGAAATACAAGAAACTGTATGTTGTACTTTTATGATACTAATAGAGCAAAAAATTTAAGAATTGATTATAACAGTATTTTTTCTTAATTTAAGCTTCTTAATTTCAAATATAATGGGTGATTGTCCTTGATCCCCTTCCTTTTACTCCCTCTTTCTCACATCCACCTCTGTATTCATCAATCCATCCCTCCCCCACTAACCCTCCTGCTTGTCTATTTGTTTGGATCCCAGGATCTGCTACAGAGACTTAAATCCATATCAATACAGATAATAGTATAATTTTCTTAACAAAACAGAGGGAGTGAAGATTGTTTTATAGCAATGTACAGTTATTCATAAGTAAAAATAATTAAGGATAATAATGAAGAAAATATATGACAAGATGAAATAAAATGCTAAGAACATTTTATTTGAATATGTTTCCTTAGCCTTTTATATTTTTGAGTAATTTTTAAAAAAGAGTTAAATGTTTATACTAGTATTGTCTATACATTATAATACAGGAAGTTGGTGAAAATATGTGAAAATTTAATGACAAAGTTATATAAATGATATCAGCCTTCAAGTCAATGTTCATTAAAGGCCAGAGAGATGCTGTGAATAGATAGATACATGGTTAAGTATTTTTTCATACAATAATATATCAATAGTATATTTTGCTGTAGTACTTCCCAACTTAATAATTACACTTTCTTTTCTGTCTCTGGCTAGAATTCACTCTGTAAAATTCTGCTTTTAATAAACTTGCCCTTTGATACGTCATGTTTGTATGCATCTTCATGCTTTGTATGATAATTTCTTTATCATTGAAATAAATGTATAAAAAGTGTACTTGCAATAGCTGTTCTCTTCAATTTTTTGATGATTGTCTGCCATAGTTTGATGCAGGTATTATCTTGACATTTTTGAAGACTTTGTCTCTGAACACATTTGTAAAGGACTAGTATTTAAACTCTAAACCTGAAAGACATTTTCTAATTAATGGGGAGATGCAGGTCATGATGAGGAGAACAATCCTATCGAGGAGGGGAATAAAATGGGAAGAACTATTTAAGGAAGTGGGCATGCTTCATCATACTTAGACAGACATGTTTTATTGGTAAGGGACATTTGCCCCTTCCTAAGCATTTCAGTGGACATGTTGTGGGTTCCCCGGGCCCCTGGGTGTTGATGTGAAATCTCTTTTCAAACTGGATTAATAACTGCAACTGGACAGCTTATGCCAAAATAAAATCCCTTATTATCTAAGCCATATGGCTATAAGTTTATGGGTAAAAATGCAGATTAACTGCAACACCAGGCACATTAGGCATATTAAGTTACTTCACTCGTATTCCTTATTAGTTAATCAGTATTTCTCTGAAGCTGGCAATTATTTCAAAATAATAATCCATAGTGATCTAATTATTCTTTTATTTTTACTTCATGATTCTGCTTCTTAAATTTGATTTGAACTCCATTTACTCTCAAAAATTTGAACACATGAGCTTTTGAAAGCATCGTAATTAACTGAGTCCAGTAATTGTAAATTTAAATAAGCCTTAACTTTGCATTGTTCTTTTTTACTTTATTTATTCTCTACTAATATCTTATATACATGTGTTATAACTATATTCACTCCACATTAATTTCTTTCATCTTCTCCCATTCCCAGTGAATCCTTTTTGCTTACGAAAAGTTGTCAAAGTACTTCCATAATTTTGGAGTGAATGTTTCACATTGAGTTTAATTTGTGTGACTTCATGAATATTAGTGTATGATAGTTATTTACTGGTTCATGAGCAGTGTTCCAGTATCTTATTTCACTGAAAGAAACAGTTCTCTCATTCCAGTAACCATTAACTACCAAGAGCTCTCCAAGAATGGTTATGGAATCAAGAGATGTGTCCCATCCATGACTGGCTATGAATTACTCAAATCTTGTACAGGTCTTATTCACGTAACCACAAATGCTGATTTGAATGATTGTGTTATTTCTGAAAAACAATATTTAAAAGGATTCCTTCCAAGTTTCAGACTCTGATAGTATTTCACCCTCGTTTTTATTTGAGTATTAAAAGTGTCATGCCATTTCCTAATATAGGACTGAACTCTCCACATGTAAACTGTTAAAGATTTTATGAATAAAATACGAATTAAATTTTGTCTCTTACCTGATTGTATTATGAATTTATTTCTTTGGTATAAAAACAGATGCTTTATCTATCATTTCTTGGTTGATGACAAAAATCTGTTTGCAAAGTATGAGTCATAAAAACATGGTTCAACATGTAATTATTTAAGAATAAAAGATGAATATATAATTAGTTAAACATCAGGACAATGGTCAGTTCAAAATTACCAACATAGTTGAGCTGGAGAGGTGGCTCAGAGGTTAAGCCTCTGCTTTGCAGGCAGAAGGTCCTGAGTTCGGGTCCTAGACCCCACTTAGAGATACCCGGCAGAGGCAGGGGAGCCTGCGTTTCTGGTCCTGGGAGGGCAGAGCCTGTGAATCCCTGGGCAGAGTAAACAAGGAGGAGGTGGAGGCGGTCCATGGTGGTTCCCGAATTCGTCTGTGGTTCTACACACACACATACATACACACATGTGCACACACACATACATGCATAATTTAATAAGTAATAAAAAATTAAAAATTACCAACATAGTTCAAGAAAAAATGACTTCTAATGAGACCATTTAGTCATTTATTTCTGTAAGAATATGTTTTTGTTAGGAATAATTCTTCTAGAACACATTTTGTTTTTATAACCAGAGAATGATTCACTGGTCTGTTTCGATCATGGCTGATATACTAAGTAACAAAATCTAAAATGAATTAAAGAGATGGAGGAATATTGCTGTATTGAATATTCTGATGATTCTTTTTTGTTTTTTCATTTCTTAGACAGGATCACAGTTGATAAAATGCCAAGATTCACTTTGATTAGTTAAGTAGGAATTTAAGAGAAATAAACACTGGAAGTCAATGTTGTACAAACTCAAATTAGAAAGCAAAGACTTCATATAGCTATGGGGAAAAACTCATGGATTTAAATTTTTTCTGGACACTGAGTATTTCTTCTTAAGAACTTAAATCTATTTTTCAATTTAACACTTCGACTGAAGAAAAATATTTGTGAGTATGTTTTGTAACCTGAACTATTTTCTTAACAATGAAAACAAGTTACTTAATTTTTATTTTCCAAGTTTTTAGTAAGATAGTTTGTCATTGACATATTGAAGAAATAAAATTTGTTCTGGTCTGGAATTCTATCAATTTTATTTTTTAATCATGATAGATACTACTTTTTCATTGAAAATGCATCTCTTTTATGTATTAGTCTCACCCAATAACAAAAAATTTATAGCAACAAATTATAAAAATTTGGTAGAGAGAAATTATAAAAGTTACATCAATGATGTTATAAAAATAACATCAATTATGTTTTTGTTATTTCCACTCATACAAACTTAACAGGTAAACTGGTCCCCTCCCTTCCTCCAACCTCCCACCGCCCTATGCCCTCTTCCTTCTCCCCTTCTTCCCCATCCCCCAGTGCCTCCCCCTCCCATCTCTGGAGAATCCTTTAATGTGCATGCCAGACTCTCCTCTGGGTCCTCCTCTCTGATGAGGTACAAGGACCCAGTGGCATTACCCAGAACCCTTTCCTATGTTCCCATTAAGCATAAGAACACTACTGTGGCTGTCAATCCCTTGCCTCCAAGGATCTTAGGGCCTTTAGCAAATGCTAGACTTTGTGGGGTCAATAGTGTATTGGACATTGCGCAGGGCATGCAAAGTCCAATTATGATTGCTTCAGCCCTAACTTGTGTGGAGTATCTTGCATATCATTGCTCCTCACATCCTTTTGCTCTTACAATCTTACCGCCCCCTCTTCCGCAAATTTCCCTTAGCTTCAGGATGGGGAGAGATTAGGCTGGCCTAGTTCTAGGTGGTTGATATAGAGTCTCTGAGGTTTTGGACTGTGATTGGCTGATTTTGTTTTGCAGTTTTGCTGTTCCTGCAATGCCCTTCACTCCATCCTGATGGGCATTGTGTGTCACCCCCTGGCCAGAGGCAAAAAGTTGTTAAACTGGAGTCTTGTTATATGAGCACTTTCAAGGGTAGATGTAATAAAAGTAGGAAACCTCAGTGAGGGAGGGGTCAATCACCCATTTGCAAAATGATTACTTTTTATCTGCCAGACTATATGCCCTCCCCTTCTTACCCCCTCAGTTGTACATGATCAGGAACGAACGTCTGTGAACTTAACCAGGTGTCACATTACTTACTTGCATTCCTTGATGGAGGCCTATTTTCTCTGCTAATAGGTGGCTCCTAGTACCAAACTCACCCAGCCCACATTGAGACACTCAAAGGTAAACCTATGTAATACAGTAATTGCAAGAATTATGAACAGGAGGGATGGGGTTGTAGGGCCATACCAGAAACAAGGAGAGAGGGGACCATGTTACAGGATGGTCATTTTTACAATGTTGATTCTGCCTATCCAGGAACATGGGAGGTCTTTCCACCTTCTGGTGTCTTCTGCAATTTCTTTCTTTAGGGTTTTAAAGTTTTCATTTCAAAGTTTCAAAAACCTACTCCTTGGTTAGGTTTATACCAAGGTATTTCAATTTTTTTTAAATTTATTATTATTATTTATTCAACTGTGCGCATGTGCGTGCGTGCGTGCGTGTGTGTGTGTGCGTGTGTGTCTGTGTATGTGTAGAACCACGGACGAATTCGCGAACCACCATGGACGCCTCCACCTCCTTCTGCCCGGGGATTCACAGGCTCCACCCTACCAAGACCAGAAGCACAGGCCGCCCCCACTTCTGCCTGGCATCTATAGGTGGGATCTGGGATCTGAACTCAGGACCTTCTGCCTACAAGGCAGAGGCTTAACCCCTGAGCCACCTGTCCAGCCCCTGGTATTTCATTTTTTTAAGGGCTATAGTAAATGGGATTATTCCTCTCAGAGTTTTTTCACTTCTTTCATTCTCGGCATATAGGAAGGCCACTGATTTTAATACATTTATTTTGTATCCTGCCACCCTGCTGAACTTCTGTATTAGTTCCAGGAGTTTCCTTGTAGAGTTTTTGGGATCACTCAGATATAAGATCATATCATCTGCAAACAGGGATAGCTTGCCTTCTTCCTTGCTGATTTGAATCCCTTTTATGCCCCTTTCTTGTCTTATGGCTTCAGCTAAGACTTCAAGTACAATATTGAATAGAAGTGGTGAGAGTGCACAGCTTTGTCTAGTTCCTGATCGAAGTGGGAATGCTTCAAGTTTTTCCCCATTGAGTAGAATCCTTGCTGTTGGCTTGTATATAGCTTTTATTATATTGATAAAGGTTCCTTCCATTCCTACTGTCTCTAGCGTTTTCATCATAAAGGTCTGTTGGATCTTGTCAAAAGCTTTTCTGCATCTACTGAGAGTATCATGTGGTCTTGGACTTTGGACTGGTTTATATGATGAATTACATTTATTGATTTGCATAGGTTGAATCAACCTTGTGTGCTGGGAATAAAGCCTACTTGGTCCTTGTGAATGATCTTCTTGATATGTTTTTGAATCTGATTTGCTAAAACTTGTTTGAGAATCTTTGCATCTGTGTTCATCAGAGCGGTTGGCCTATAGTTTTCTTTTTTAAGTGTATATTTATTAGGTTTTGGGATTAAAATGATATTAGCTTCATAGAAGGAATTTGGTAGTGTTCCTTCCTTTGCTATTTGATGGAACAGTTTAAGGAGTATTGGTGTTATTAACTCCTTAAATCTCTGATGGAACTCTGTGTTGAATCCATCTGGTCCAGGACATTTTTTGGTGGGAAGATTTGAGATTACTTCCTCAATTTCCTCATATGTTATAGGACTATTTAAATAATTCACAACTTCCTGATTCAATTTAGGTAAGTTGTGTTTACTTAGGAATTCATCCATCTCCTTTGTGTTGTCAAATTTCAAAGAGTATACGTTTTTGAAATATGATGTTATAATTCTCTGGATTTCTTGGGTATCAGTAGTGATAACTCCATTTTCATTTCTAATTTTGTTAATTTGGCTTTTCTCTTTTTTGCTTTTGATTAATTTAGCTAGGGGTGTACCAATCTTATTGATTTTTTTCAAAGAACCAGCTTTTTGATTGGTTGATTTTCTCTATCATTTTCCTAATCTCGATTTCAGATATTTCTCCCCTTATTTTGTTAATCTCCTCTCTTCTGCTGCTTTTGGGATCAGATTGCTCTAGTTTCTCTAAAGCTTTAAGCTGCATTGTTAAGTTATTTATTTCTGACGTTTCCATTTTTTTGATGTAGGCATTAAGAGCTATGAACTTACGTCTTAGGACAGCTTTCATTGTGTCCCAGAGATTTTGGTAAGTTGTATTTTCGTTATCATTCACTTTCAGGAAATCTTGAATTTCCTTTTTAATTTCTTCTTGAATCCAGTTCTCATTCAGCATCACAGTGTTAAGTTTCCAGGAGTTAGTGTATTTTCTATTGTTTGATGTGTTGTGGATGTCCAGCTTTAGACCGTCGTGGTCTGATAGGGCACAGGCTAGAATCTCAACTTTCCTATATATGTGGAAATTCGTTTTGTGGCTCAATATGTGATCTATTTTGGAGAAAGTTCAGTGTGCTGCTATGAAAAATGTGTATTCTTTGGTGCGTGGATGAAAAGTTCCATAGAGATCTGTAAGGTCCATTTCTTTCAGGGTTTGATTAAATTCCCATGTGTCTCTGTTAAGCTTTTGACCTGTTAATCTATCCCATGTTGAGTGGGCAGTGTTGAAATGCCCAAGAATAATTGTTTGGTGACTGATTTCTCGCTTTGGACGCTGTAGGGTTTTCTTAATGAATGTGGAGGGGCCCGTATTGGGTGCATATATGTTCAGTATTGTGAAGTCTTCCTGTTGAATTGTACCTGTGACAAAAATGTAGTATCCATCCATGTCTCTTATGATTTTTTTTTTGTTTGAAGTCCACTTTGTCCGACAGCATAATGTCTACCCCTGCCTGTTTCCTGGTTCCATTAGCTTGCAGAATTTTGGGCCAGCCTTTCATTTTTAGGATGTGCCTAACTTTTGTGGTGAGATGAGTTTCCTGAAGGCAGCAAATTGATGGGTTGTGGTTTTTAATCCAAGTTTGTAATCTATGTCTCTTAATCGGTAAGTTAATACCATTGACATTTAATGTTATAATGGAGAAATTATTTTTAATTCTGGACATTTTTATGTTTAGTGAACTTTGTAAGCTTATTATTATATGAAATTTATGTTTTTGTGGTATTATACTACCCTTCTGTCCTCCTGGATTCGGTTGTTTTTTTTCTTCAAGTTTGCGTATCATTTCTAGCATTTTTTGAAGGCCTGATTTGGTAGACATGTATCCCTTCAAGTTGTCTTTGTGCTGGAAAATTTTTCTTTCTCCCTGGATTATGACAGATAGTTTTGCCGGGTATATCAGTCTGGGTTGGCATTTTTGCTCATTTAATACTTGAAGTATGTCTCTCCAAGCTCTTCTTGCTTTCATTGTTTTCATTGAGTAGTCATTTGTTATTTTAATAGGTTTACCTTTAAAAGTGACTTTTTTTTTCTCTTGAAGCTCTCAGCACCTTTCCTTTGTCTTGAATATGGATTGTTTTGACTATTATTTGCCATGGCGATTTTCTATTTTGGTCATATCTGTTTGGAGTGGGAAAGGCCTCTTGTATTTGGATGGGCCTCTTATTCTTCAGTTGAAGGAAGTTTTCATTTATGATAATTTGAAAAATTTCCTCAGGTGTGGTATTTTGAGATTCTTGCTCTGGTATTCCATGAGTGTGCATGTTAGGCTCTTTCAGGGTGTCCCATATCTCTTGAATGTTCCTCTCAAGTATCTTTTTTTGCTTTAACAACCTCTTCCATTGAGCTAGTTAATTCTCCCACTTTGTCTTCAAGATCTGAAATTCTATTATTTTCTTCTTCATTAGTTCTGCTGATAAGACTCTCTGTTGAGCTTTGGGTTGAAGATAACTGTCTTTTAGTTCAATTTCAAACTCTGCCTGGGACTATTTTAACTGCTCTATGCTTATTTTTGTTTCTTGAACTGTTGTTCTCAACGCCTCCAAATGCCTGTTGTGTTCTGTTCAAAGTGGTTGATGCAGATGTTTAACTCCTCTTGGATTTCCTCTTTCATAGTTTTAATCATGGTAATGATCATACTTTGAAAGTGGTTGTCTTGGGTCTGGCTTTCTTGGCTGTTTTCTGTGAATTTGTTCTGGTTGGAATTCATCCTTAAGGGGTTAATTCTTTCAGTGGGAGATTGGTCTCCTTGGGTTTTGTTTCTCATGTATCTGCGCTTTGACTTGGGCATTGTCGTTTTGTCTTCTAGGGGTTTTCAGTTCCTGTGTGTTTTTGACTGAACTGATTTAGTTGGTATTACTACACTTGGGCAGTTATTACTAGTGCTTGCCTTGGGGTTGTGTATGTTTTTCTTTTGTTATTGTTGTTTCCTAGTTGAGGTTATTCGGCTGTTAGTACATCAGTTAAGTCAGGTTAAGTAGACAGAGGGTGAATATTAGTATGGTAGTGCACTTTTACGATGTAGTATTTTGGTGATATGTGAGAGTGAATGGTGTACTCCCTGTAGTTGTATATGTTTTTGGGGTGGCTGTATGGAAAAGTTAATCTATAGTGATTAATATTAGAAAGAAACAGTAAGGTGAAAGAAAAGGAGGTTTACTTATCTTTGGGCTGGATGTGAAGAATCTCTTCCATGTGATAGGATGATTGTTGAGGTTTTCAGATGCATGACCGTTAATGCTTAGAACTTTGCTTGAGTTTTCTTTGGACTCTATTCAATTCTGAGTAGCAGTGTGTTTTCTGTAGACCATGTGCGTGGGTCCCCGGGGTGCCAGAGAGGCGGAGGGGCTGATGTTGATGGCAGAGTTCTTCACCCTGGACCTCGGACTTTGCTTAGTGGCCCTCCCAAGCTCCTGGGATGGAGGAATGTGAGCAAGTCCTGTCCAGTTGGGTGGACAGGCAGGCAGGAGAAAGAAAGGGGCTGGGGCCTGGGGCGTGGCCCAGGCTAAAACCCAAGACAGCCTGGGTGCCTCTGGGACATGGGGCGACCTGGGGGGCTGCGGCTGGGTGGACTCACCTGGGGATGGCAGACGGTTGGGCGCACGGTGGTGCGGACAAAGGCAGCGGGAGGGAGAAAGGGGGCTGGAGTCCCGGGACGTGACCCAGGGCAAAGCCGGATGCAGCCTGGGTGTTGCTGGGACCCGGGGCCACCTGGGGGGGCTAGGCAAACTCACCTGGGACGGAGGAATGGGAGCAGCTGTGGGGCGGAGAGGCGGGCAGGAGGAAGCAAGGGAAGTATGTTATTTTTAAATTGAAGCATATATTAAAAAGAGGACTCTTCAGAGCACCCTGAAAAGGGATTATTTTGATCAAACTAATTGAAAAGCCAAGTCCCACTCTCTGTGGGCTGCAACATTCTCTGGGCTAAAGTCCTGCAGGAATCAAAGAAAAAAGAAGTCTGAACACACACATTCAAGGTCCCAAACTTCCAGTTTTGGATGAAGCATGCACAGCTGATTCAAGTTACTGCTCTTCTTATTTTCCCACCAGAATAGCCTATATTTTGAGGCATGAGGTGAAATAAACTCTTATCCCATCAAATTGCTTTGGTGAGAGTACATTTTTCCAGAACAAAACAAAAGGAAGCTAAAGCAAAAGTGAAGCTCCATTGTTTATGTTTCCTTATACAACTAAAAAAGAGGCTGATAAGAAGAAAAGAAGACAGGTCTCCTATTATTACAGAGGTTAACAGATATAAAATCTGAACTACACGTTTTGACTTAAAAACTCATTTGGATAAAAAAATAAGGCAAATGTAAGAAAATTAAATAAATGTAATATCATAGTTTTATATTCCATTCCCCAATAAATGTTTAACCCATACTATTTGGGGGAATACAAGGGAGAAGAGACAAATAATGTTTTCCTGATCATCAACCTCAGCTACCTCTCTATTCCTATGCACCTGTACAGAAACAGTCCTGAAAACAGTTCCACCCTCTATAGGCTGGGCCTTCGGCATTACATATTAAGAGAATCTGATTGATCTTGCCAGAGATCTGGTTTAATTGTTTAAATGTTTTATTGTTGATGATGATGATGGTGATGATGAGCTCTTGTGGTTTTGTATTGTTTCACCAGACTGTTTACTTTTACTATTGCAATCTTCATTAAATTCCAGAAAACCATATGCTTGTTTTCTCTTGTCTAGAATGGAAGGAGCTCCTTTTGTGGTCTAGCAGAGAAACTATTGTGATTGGTTGCATTATAAAAAGTTCTGACTGTTTCAAAATCTAAGCTTTATGTTACTGTGACAGGCACTAAGGGACAAGACTGCAAATGATCCAAAACACATTGTTACTGTGATTAGTCCAAAACAATAGACTCTGATTGATCCAAAAAATTATTGTGATTACATTGGTCTAAGTATCTCTTCTTAGGTTACTTAAAGACTTTAGTCTTTCACTTAGTCCCCTATGCAGCCCCTTCTTTACTTTGCGGGTTAGACTGGATTAATATTTTCTTTCATGTGTTTTTTCGTTCCCAATTTCAGCAAAGCAAGCATAACTGGTTGCATGAAGACAGAATCCACAGGGACCCCTGGTGATGGTAAAACAGGTAAACTCCAATAACCACAACAGGGGAAAGTATTGCACTCCCTGATTTGAAAGTAGAATGGAGCTGACAACTAAAGAAGCAACAGTGGTCCAAATGGTGGTCCAAGTGACATGTCCAAGGACAGTGAGCACTTGTGCCTGAGAGACTCAGCTGGAGGTTCAACAAACATCTGCTGGAGATGCAGCAAACATCTGGCACCCTGCACCAAAGCAGCTTGGCAGAAGTTCTGGCTCCCAAGCATCCCAAAATCCTAAGTAATTTGGTGAACACTCAGCTGGCATTCAGCTTTAAATGCAGTTTGTATGTAGATAGGAATCCAGGCAAGTCCTGCTGGTAACAAGTTATGGGAAAATCTGTCCACCTGCTGCCTGACAGCTAAAGAAGCAGTTGCAGAGACTGAAATTGAAAAAGATGATACAAGATAGAAAAGAACCTATAGGTCTTAAGGATTTGAAGAGAGCATCAAGCACAAGTCAACAAAATGATTATACAGAGCTCCAATTATCAGTTTCACACTTGAGAATGAGAGCTACAATGGTTAGTTCTAAAGACCTGTTGAGGTTGGTAATATTAGTTTAAACTTTTTTCCAAAAGTACGAATATATTCATTTTTATGTTGACATATAATGGTAGAATCTTTCTCTCTCTCTCTTTCTCTCTGTGTGTGTGTGTGTGTGTGTGTGTTGTTACAATGACTGAGACAGTATCAAGGCTAGCTCCAGGGAAGTCATACAGTCACACATATAGTGTGTACCTAAGATGCAAGGGCACATAGTGAAGTGGATGCTGAAATCTCAGTATTAAAGAATAAATGTCTCCTAAATTGACTTTGACATGACCTTTCATGCAATAAAGTTAGTTATCAGATTACCCTATCTTCATTAATGCATATGCTTTAGATGTGTATACTGCCACAAATAACTGTCCAAAATGAAGTCACTGAACTTAGTATCATCATTACCAATATGTGATCAATTTATAAATTTGGAGACTTCTGTGGAGTTCAGATGTAGGATATTAAAAATATCTTGGTAACTCATATGAAGAGGAAATATTTTAACATGATCTATACTCAAAATCTAGAAAAAGATGTTGACTTCTTTCTGTAACTTGAGAATCACAGATAATATGCCTTTATTAAAGGATTTTTACCTGCCCAGCCATCTGTGCCCATTTGCTGAGAAGAATTTGTAATCATTCTGAACAACATATAAGAAGAGTTCAGCTACAGAACAACTTAAATAACGTATTGGTCATGGACCTATGGGGAAAAGTTTGACTTTCCCAATAATGTAGTAAAGCTGTTTTAGAAGTCTGAGCATAGGGGCTGGAAAAAATGGTTTAGAAATCAATCCTCTGCTTACCAAACAGGAGAACCTGAGTTCAGGTTCCAGATCCCACTTAATAACATCAGGTAGAAATGTCTGAAGACTGAACCCTAGAAGGTAGTCTGAGATAGTAGTGCACTCCAGGATGACTCCAGAAGTCATCCTTGGGCCTCCACAAAAATAGACAGTGAGCTCTTACACACATACACACACATGCACGTGCACGTGCACACACACACACACACACACACACACACACACACACACATTCACTCACAAAAAAAGCAAAAAATAGCTGACTATAGGACCTTTCCTTTGCTCTTTGTCCTGGAGAAAAAAATTGCAGCACTAGTTGATTCCTCCTCATTAGTTCCTTTGAAATTACTTAGGTACAACAGAAGGGGAAAAGCTAGAGATGCATTATGCAAGGTTATTTGTGACCAAATAACTATAATCCTTGGTACTTTTTATTATGTCTTATTTATATTTATTTTAAAACATGAGAGTTGGAGCCAATGACCTACTATTGGAGTTAACATAGTTATTGACCTACTATTGATAGTATTTAACTATTTTTGGTTTAGTTTTCAGAAATATTAACCAGCATATCTTTCTGACAATTGAATATGTATCCTATGATTAGTCAACAAGCCCATCAGCATTTTTATACAATATATCACAGTTCTATATGAAAAAGGCTTCATGATAGCTTAAATCTTTGTTCTTCACTGGCTCTGAAAAATAATAAAAAAGTCATTCATAGGTAAATAGAGCCTCTTTCTTGCCCATTTGTGGACTTAATTCTTCTTCAAAAGGAGCAAAACCCTATATTCACACATTGAAGCTAGGGAGACAATGAGAGCTTAATTTTCTTCTTGAATGCTAGATTTCTAAATAACCACCAACAATAAATCAAAAGTATAATGTCAATTCTCTTGCCTTTTTCTAAATAAACATAAAATGTCATGAAATGTTTGTCATAGTAACTTAAAAACATGAACATCTTCAATCTGGTATGTTCCCATCAACCAACCATCTTCCAAATGTATTTACACACAGTTTATACTGATATTCAGAAAGAAAGGAACAGTAAAGGAGTCTACCAACTTCAGCACAGGCCTGTCTAATGAGGTGGGTTATGAGAATAACAATTCTCATTCTCTTACTAACCAATTATTGCTTCTTGTAATGTTTTATGTCCCAGATGCCTGTTTTCCCATTGTGGAAATTTTTGGTAAAAGGAGCTATACAGAAGAAAGATACTGCCAAATAAAACATGTGTTCCTCTCAAGTTCATTAAGATCTACATTAGCAACTTATTAAAGAAAAACAGGTTGTTCTAAAGATCCTTTTGAGATGATAAGTATTTTACCACATGTCACTGATGCATTTTAGGTACTTTTCAATAAAAAGAGATTAAAAGTAGTCCTAATGAAAAGAAATAACAGTGTACTTCATTTCTTTTGTTCTTTAATTTAGTTTCAGCTCAGATCAATCACACCTTTAAATTATAGGAATTTAAATATATACTAGAGATAAAGATACAAATAAAATTGAAGAAATTAAGAAAGTAAGTTAAATGGAGAGTAAGAAAAATGGTGCAAATAAATGCAAGAGACAATTACTCATAGTTATTTATTGTATATTTAGTTCAATAACCATATGCCACAGAATGAAAATCAGATGAAAATTGTTTCATGTATCTGTTGATGATTAATCCTGCCATGATGATCCCTTATGGAGTGGTATTCTTCCATCCTGCTTTACCAATGTCTGAGCACAGATAGGAAATTAATTTGTGCATGTCATCTAAGCACAAACTGTCTCAAAACTGAACTTTAGTAAGAAGTGAGATTAGTATGTTGGCAGAAAAAATATTTGTATATACGGGGAGATATCCACATATATATGTATATGCAAATATATATTAGCTTATTTAAGGAAGCACTGATGAATGCTTTGTTTGTGAAAAATGTCTAAGTGGAAGATGTCAGAAAATTATTGAACCATATGCATGACATATGCAAGTCCCCATCTTGCAACACAGCTTTCTAAAAGCCCTGATGTCACTGTTTGCTAAATTTATTGCTTAGTTTATATATTATTTATGATTAAAAGCATTCCATATATGAGTGGATGTGTTGATAGCCATTGATTATATAAATTAAATTGATTTCTGTTAAGAACCAGAACTGCATGAAGATAATAATTGATCCTCTTATTTAATTTTTGGAAATTTTTTGTATACTGTCAGTGATTTAACATAGCTGTTGCTATGATGTTACTGGTTCTTTATCTCTTCAACACTGAGCATTGCTTTTATTCTAGTTCATATATATGTATATACATGTATGTGTGTATGCACATAGGTATATATGCATACATGCATATGTTCATTTAGTATGCAAAATAATGAAGTTCATGTATATAGAGTCTAAGTAGTTGGTAGTCAGCAGAGTTCAACTGAGTCATAAGTCAGCAGAGATAGCATGCAACATGTACAAACATACTTGTATCAAGTACTACTAATGAACATCCTCTTCAGTGGCGTTTTAATAAGTTTAGCAAAGGATATGAAAGCTCAAAGATGAGCCTAATGACATCATCATAAAGTGAAAATGAACAATTGAGATCATACATCAAAGATGATAATCCTTCAATTTGTAATGCACATTATATTCATAAATCATCATGTGCTGTTGAGCTCACTGAGGAGCTGTCTCTGGAAGCAGTTACCCTACTCACTCCATTTCAGACCTAAACATCTTGCTGTTGTAAAATTCTTCCAGTGAATTGTTTTCATGATTACTAAACTACATTATTGCATTTATGGATTGGGTTGTATTTTGATTTGTGCCCCACTATATTTTTTGTAATTTTGTCCCACTATAAATTTTAACATATTCAAGATATTAATCCTCTCTCTTTAAGCATATAGCTAGAAAAAATTTCTTACCCTTTGTAGGTTGTAGTTTATAATTGATCATTATTTTCCATACTATGCAGAAGACATCAGCACAGGCAAGCAAGATTTAAAGAGAACTCCAGTAATCAGAAAGGGGCATTAATAATAGTCAAAAGATATCTCATACCTCAGTTAGAATCTCACTTTAAGAAAAAATAATGATATCATATATTTTCTGTCTAATTTATCAAGTTTTGATGAATATCACATCATACACACTAAATTAAAAATGATGTCTCAATGTTTTACCCTGCAAATCAGTCAAAGAAATGTGGTAGCAGACTAGTGACAGGACAATGAATATCTTTATGTTCTTGGTCAAGTATTTCTTTTATAGCATAATATTTCTTTCTTTTGTCAGAAACTAAAAAAAAAGAAACTAAAGAAAACTTGGTTCTAGAAATGATTACAGATGATTTAGAATTTATTCCATCTCAGATAATGTAAGTTTATCCAAAATAACTCAATTGGGATTAACTAATGATAACCAAAAGATTTCATTAGGATATTCCTAGCTGCGTGTACATGTTGGTGCAGGCCAATTGTCTTAGCTATAACATAGCAAAAGAGAGACATGATGAGAACTAAAATGGACAATGATATGATGTGGTTTTAAGCTGCTAATATCACATCGGTTCTTCATTCACATTTATATTCATATTTATCCTTTGAAACAACAGTTCGCCGGGCTGCATGATGATCAACACATGATATTTAAGTGAGAAGCAAATACTTTAGGTAAGTTGTCTTATGAGAGGAGGGATGAGGTGTAAGTGACAAGAAAATATGGGTAAATGTCTAATATCAGTGGTACTTCATTGAGTTAATGTTTCACAACTGTAGACCAATTTGTAGAGTTATGAATTTTTCACATGATTTATTTATCTCCAGACAATTTAAGTAATGCAAGTGAAGCACACTTTTAATAGGAGACTTAATTCCAATTAATAAGAATATGGCATGATATCAGTATCATAAGTTTTATTTCTGTTGTAGCGGGAGCGAGTAGCAGATGCTGAAATAAATAAAAGGATGAGTGATTGCATCAATCCTTGTTTGTAATGCACTAAATTTAATATTAAGTGTAATAATTTGAAATGAGCAATGATTCTGTCACGGCAATCTTGGAACAAAAAGCTGAGTAATGAACCAAATTTCACTTCTGTAGAAGAAAAAACTGTTACTTGTTTGTTTATTGTCCCTGTTTATTAAAATACGCCTATGTATCAAGTAACTGAATGGATATAGAATGGACTGGAGAGATAATCCTCATGAATTAAGCCTCTGTTTCACAATCTGAATGACCTGAGTTCAGTTTAAAGGTCCCACATAAAGATGGAAAATGGAAGGCATCTGCTCTTCTAGCTCTGTAAGGCAGACCTGCAAAACCATACAACAAAGTATAAAGAAAGTAGAATAATCCATAGTAATTCACCATCAACCTTCAGTCTCCAAAGAAGACTTTCTCAATCTCTTTCAATCTCTCTCTCTCTATCACTCTCTCACTCTTTTACACACACGCACCACACATACACACACATATGAAAGAAAGGAAAAGATGTGTTAATGCCTCTGACTGAGTAACCATTCAATCATAATTATTGTATTCATTCATTTATTGATTTCATAACAAAGAATGTCTGAACCATAAGAGCTAAAATGATGAATAAAGGGAACACAGTCAGTTATTTCTATTAATCAACACTCTGCTTGTTTCCTGTCTCTTCAGAATAAACCAACATTTAGCTAGAAGCTATTAAAAGATAATCTTTCCAAATATTATGAAAATGTTATCCTCAAAGAAAGTGTGATAGTTAATACAAACAACACCAAATTCTGGAGAGGATGTCGAGAAAAAGGAACTCTCATACATTGCTGTTGGGAACGCAGGCTTTTACAACCAATCTGGCAACCAGTATAGGGATTTCTAAAAATCGTTAAAGATTGAAATGCCATATGACCCTGCTATATCACTTCTGGGAATAATCCCCCACAATGCAGAAATTCACTACAGTGACATGAGCACAACCATGTTCATTGCAGCACTATTTACAATAGCAAAGTCATGGAATCAATACAAAGCCCAACTGTTCACAAGTGGATAAGGAAAATGTGGTGTATTTATACAATGGAATATTACTCAGCAATCAAAAAAGATGAATTCATGAAATTTACCGGGAAATGGACGGACTTAGAAAAAATTGTATTGAATGAAGTATTCCAGACATAGAAAGTTAGACACCATATGTACTCCCTATTAGGTGGATCCTAGTACCAAACTCATTTAATGACATATTCAAAGGTAAATCTCTGTAATACCTACTGCAATTGCAAAAACTATAAATGGGAAGGAAGGGGAAGAAGGGCCTCCCAAAAAGAGGAGAGAAGGGATCCACTGCAGTAGAGAAAACAGGTCACTGTCAAGTATTGCGTGTAAGTAGAGAGACATCTGATGAAGATCACACTCACTTCCCTTTCTGGTCACGTGCCACCTAAGGTTTGATCTCACCAATCGGGGAGGGTATACAGATGGACTGTGAACATCTTGTAAATGGGACCCTTACATCCCACACTACTGTGTCCTATTCCTATTCTTCCTTCCACCTTTGAGTCTCCTCTTACATTAAGATCTTCATTTAAAGTCTTTTATATTTTGTTAGAAGGCTATCCTCCATACCAATCAGGATAGAGCCAAGGGTGGTGCAAGAAAAGCAAAACTGAAAACAACAACAAACCATAATTCAGAACACCAGAGACCCTACATTAACCACCTGGAACCAGACCAGCCACATCTCTCCCCATCCTAAAGCTCAAAGAAACTTGTGGAAGAGGGGGTGGTAAGATTGTAAGAGCCTAAAAATGGGGAGGACGAACAATATGCAAGATACTGCACACAATTTAGGGCTGCAGCAGCCGGGAATGGATTTTTCCTGATGTGCACAGTGGCTGACATGTTAAAGACGCCCCAAAGTCTAGCAGGGATTACAGTGGAGAAGGCTCCAGCCAGTAAGATCCTTAGAGGCAAGGAATTAACAGTTATGCTAGAGTTCCCACACTAACAGAGAGCTCAAAAAGGGGCTTTGAGCTATGCCACTGAGTCCTGAACCCTCCCTAGGGTGGAGAATTCAGAGGGAGATTTGGCATTCACACACAAGGATGTCCCAGGGGATGGGAGGGAGGAAGGAAAAGGCACTGGGAGAGGGGAAGGTAAGGAGGGGATTGAAAGGAAGGGGGGATGAGAGTGCAAGGGGGGACTGGGGAGGGGCAGAAGGAGGGAAAGAATAGGGGTACCTACTGAATTTGTATGATTTGGAAAACAGATACAATGTGGGAGAAAAGTGTGATAGCTATTGTGATAGGAGTCGGTCCTATGTCTTTCCTTTCTCAGTTCTTGCAACAGCACAGGCACAAGTGGATTTTTCACATGAACTTTGATCCCTCCAGTTTTTAAAAAAAATTTTTTATTATTTATTCAATTGTGTGTGTGTGTGTGTGTGTGTGTGTGTGTGTGTGTGTGTGTGTGTGTGTTTGTGTGTGCATGTGTGTGTAGAATCACAGGCGAATTCGGGAACTACCATGAACCGCCTCCACCTCCTCCTTGTTTACTCTGCCCCAGGATTCACAGGCTCCGCCCTACCAGGACCAGAAACGCAGGCCGCCCCGCTTCTGCTCAGCGTCTATACGTGGGATCTAGGTTCCGAAGTCAGGACTTTCCGCCTGCAAGGCAGAAGCTTAACTGCTAGAACCACCTCTCCAGCTCCCTGACCCTTCTAGTTTTAACCTCATGATTAGCATCCTTATTGAAGCTTTTTTTTTTAATTTCAGCTCATACAAACTTATTAGGTACACCAGTTCCCTCTCTCCCTCCTCCTCCCCCCGTACCCCCTGCTCCCCCTCCCACCCCTCTCCTCCCATCCCCCAGTGCCTCCCACCCCAATTCCCAGAGAGTCCTTTCTTGTGCATGACTGATTTTCCTCTGGGCCCTCCTCTCCGATGACGTACAAGGACCCAGTGGCCTTTGCCGAACCCTTTCCCGTGTTCCCCTTAGGTATAGGAACACTGCTGTGGCTTGCCAATTCTTTGCCTCCAAGGATCTTGGTGCCTTTAGCAGATGCTAGACTTTGTGAGGTCAACAGTGTGTTGGACAATGCGCAGGGCATGCAAAGTCCAATTATGATTGCTTCAGCCCTAACTAGTATAGAGTATCTTACATATCATTGCTCCTCCCATCCTTATGCTCTTACACCCTTATTGAAGCTTTTTGATTGCAATGCATGCTACTTCTACGGCGTTTTGTGATGGCAGGATTTACAACCTGAGAAGCATTGTGTTTAATAAATTTAAAATCATCTACTTTAGAGGAGTAGTGAAATGGGTTGAAGGGTAGTCATTTGAACTTTGCCAAGTCACTATGGCGTGCTACCTGTTTAGTTCGTGCACCTCTACTGAATTAATGTAATAACTATGTTATATAATGATATTTTGATCTAAATATTTTTGGTCTAAATGTCACTTAACTTTTTTATACATACCTTAATACTAACACGTGTGCTGAGATTTTTGAAGCAATTTGAGGAATTTGGTAAAAATATGTTGAGAATGATATTTTACAGTAGCTACAGAATATTTTCTTGTCTGGAACATATTTTCTTTGACTTTTAAGAAAATAATACATTATTTTACATCACTTCCTTGTTTTATACTTAAAATATGATTGAAACATCAAAATGGTAATCACAAATATGGCTGTACAAAAAAAACTACATGTACTCTTTTTTTTTCATTTTTATTATTATTATTATTATTATTTATTCAACTGTGTGCATGTGAGCGTGTATGCGCGCGCGTGTGTCTGTGTGTGTGTAGAACCACGGACGAATTCGCGAACCACCATGGACGCCTTCACCTCCTTCTGCCCTGGGATTCACAGGCTCCGCCCTACCAGGACCAGAAAAGCAGGCCGCCCTCGCTTCAGCCTGGCGTCTGTACATGGGATCTGGGATCCGAACTCAGGACCTTCCGCCTGCAAGGTGGAGGCTTAACCCCTGAGCCACCTCTCCAGTCCCAAAAAAACTACATGTACTCTTAAGACACTGAAATATACTTTTTAATTTCCATTTACAGATTTCATTAAAATAACATTTATTAATAAAGATTAATCTTTTGCAAATACTTTTATTAATAGATAGATAATAGATGATAACCCAAAATATAACTGAAAAATAATGTAAAACATCAGACCCAAATTTTGCCATTTTTTAATGTTTGAAATTATGCTAAAATTTAAAACAAAATGTCTGTATATTGTGAAAAAATAAAAATAATCAAAATGTGTATTGTCTTCCTCCTTTATCACTATTAATATTATGATCTAGTAACTTAACAGTATAATATCAAAGATGTTCATGTCAATTTTTAAAAAATCTAGCTGTTTCAACATTTTCAAAATGCAGGTAACTGCTGGGGCGATTCCCCCAGGCACACACTGTGATGACTCCAGGCCATAGGGCCGGAGAAAGGCGAATATGCTACAGCCCTTTACCCCCAAATCCAGGGGCCTCCGGACACAGCAGGGAGTCTGTCAAAGCGACACTCCCTCACTCATTCATTCACTCAGTTACACAGCTCCTGGCTGTACGGAAGAAAATAAGTAAAGTCTGACCACCAGCACCTCCGCCTCTGCCCTCCAGAGACTCGGCCACTGACAGGGAGTTTGTCAAAGCAATGTCTCAGTTTATTGGGGGTAACAAATCAGCTTATATAGACAAAGAATCAAGCGCACGAAACAGGCAGCCAATTACCTTGATGGTCAGTATAGCACATACTCTGCGTAGGTCAAACTAAATATATATCTATGTTGGCTCCTATCAGCCAATTAGGACTGTCTGTAATGTGAGCAGGGTTATGCCTAGGACACTAGCTCCCAGCACCATCTTTGGTCCCATGTGCTAAGCCATGCCTTGCTCACTCCCTCCCAGACCCAGGTAACAACATAAACTTTAAAAATATTTTGTGATGGGTGAATTGCAACATAGTATTCAAACATTTCAGAGGACATCTTCCCTCCCCTTTGTTCAATTTTTGATCATTTTTAAAAAGAAAGTATAAAAAAATTCATTTGAAAGAAAACATAGTATTCAAACATTTCAGAGGACATCTTCCCTCCCCTTTGTTCAATTTTTGATCATTTTTAAAAAGAAAGTATAAAAAAATTCATTTGAAAGAAAATGTGGCCAGTGTGAAATCTGACCTCACTTTTTTCTGATGATTTTAGGATACACATAAATTAATAAATTATTTAATAAACATAAAGAATTATCTTCAAATGTAAAAATGTCATTTTCTTAAAATAAAAACTCAGTAGATGTATGAAATATGAGGCCCTAATGAAAAAAATTTGAAGTCTTGTGAAAGGAGCCTTACATAAGAGATTATCCCAAGATTTCTATACTTACCTTGATAAAATAAATATGTAATATTAAAATCTATGGAGCAAAACTTAAACTATTAGTGGCTTAAGGCTGAATTCAACTGTAGGAAAGAAGAAAAGTATTATTGAAAAATTTTATTTGTTATGCTTGTAAGATTTTATTAGATTTTTTAGTTATCCTTGTGATGTTGCACTGAAAGTCACATATCTTTTTTGCATCATTTACTACATTTTCAATGTGCTGGTAGTATTGGGATAGAATAACAGCTTTAACAAAATGTCAGTATCTTGAAAGGTCTTTGATTTCTGTAATTAGCAGCAAACATAAATTCAGAAATTAAATCATATGGCATAAAATAATAAATTATATACAATTTATTAATGCATAAAAATTGTACATACATTGATACAAAATTCATTTTATCTTTGTTTATTCCATAGTCTTAATTTCAATGGTGAAATAAAAACCAAAATTTTAACACTGTTCCAATCCACTTTTCTAATTCAGATCTTACCAACTTTAAACAAATTCTTCTGTGAGGACATACTTAATTCTGCACAGTTATTCACCTGTGTTTTTCAATGTGATCATCTCATAATCAATTAAAATGATAATAAAATTACAAGAATATTAATGTTGTACCTTGTCCATGTGTGTATAGTCTGCTTACTAACTCCTGCCCTCTCTATATTAGCATAATTCCACAAATGCAATATAGATTCCAACTTCTATTAAATTTATTTTTAACTGTAAAAATATACTATATATAGTGTGCAAAATATACTATAACTATAAAAGTTATAGTATAACTGAAGTAACATGTGATATGTAAATATGAGCATATATTAATCTTAATTATCTGTTCAACAATTTATCATTGCTTCATGGTAAAACCTTCAAAATACTTTTCTTTTTGAAACATATACTACATACTCTGGTGTTATAATATTTTCAGTGTTTCAGAGATCTTAAACACTTGTGAAGGTTAATGTGGACAGTTAAGTAGACTGTTGCATGAGAGGCATGCATATGATGTGTGGTACAAAGCATAGACCAGCTGGCTTATGAATTTCAAAGACACCACATGTAACTATTTCTCTTAACTACTGCTGTGAGAGAGAGCCTCCAATGTCAATCAACTTAAAGGAGAAAGGGAGATTTATTTAGCTTATGGTTCTAGAGGGGAGATACAGTCTTTCACGGTGGAGGTGACATAACTGTCCGAAGCTGCCACCGCAGCATGCCATGTGGAAAGCAGAGTTCTATCTGGCCCTCACTTCAGTTTCATTGGTGAAATAACACTGCTAGCAGTGTAGAGGGGGCAGAGAAGGGAAGTAGTAAGCTAGTCTTTCCTGCATTGCCACTTGATATCCATTTGTGTGACTGCAGGTAGTAAGCTCAGGTTTTCACATACTATACTCCATTAAAGGTTTACGACTATGAGACTGGAAAACTACAAAATATCACAGAAAGACACTTCCCCATTCATTTGTATAGTCCATGTATGTGGAAAACACCAGCCTTTCTTCCTCCTTTTACCACCTACATTGGTGGTACTGTTTCACCCTATGCTTGATCTCACTGAAACAGTGGATAGATGATTATTGCATTTGTACTTGGCAAGAGGAAGATCGGCATTGCCGGAAACATTTTCTGTTGTTGGCTCAAATTTCCATTCTACTTTATTTTTATTCTACCTTATATATTAAGGAAAAGCCCTATCTACATGAGCCAAGATATGGGTATATTTAGATACTGTTCAAGATATGCAGAAGGGAAAAAAAATAAAACCTAGAGAATGTACTTCTCTGTTGTCCTCAAAAATGTGTCTATATGACATCTATGTTCCATTCATCTTTGGACTCTTCTTATACTTTGCTTTATTGAGGTTGCTGTTGTTTGAAAGATTTGTCAAGGATTTTTAATTATAAGTGAGATAACTAAGGAGAAACAGCCTTAATTCCCTGGACTGGAACTGGATGTATATGCACCAAATATTAATGATTCATTATAATGAATGAACTTTGAAACTAATGCAAATGATGCTTTTTTAAAATTTTACTTTACAGAAAGGCAGTGATAGAACACATATTTCACAAACCTAAAAATCTTTGAAATGCATTGCTCGCAGTTTTGGCTTTTTTTTTTTTTTTTTTTTTTGCCTAAATAGAAGTATTACATTTGGGACCTAGAGACTATTAATTATGCCATTTTCTTCATTAACATTCTCCACGTCTACTCCTGTTGAGCTCCATGGATACATTCCTGGATTAAATATCACCTTCGTGAACTGATGAGGCATCTGCTTAATTTTTTTTAATATTTCCTCAAAGGTTTTGATATTTTATAATGTGGATATATTAAAAGTACAGTGAAAAAGTAATATGATTTTTTGAGTATTAGATTTTTAGAGGATTATTATCCACAAAAATTTATAATCCACTTGCATTATTTTCCAACAAATTTTAGAATTCCATTAAATATAATTTTACCTATAGTTGAATGTTGTCTCATATAGATATGGTTTATCAGAAAAAATAACCAAATTTTTAAATTTATTTATTATTTTATTCTTATATAAACAATATGAATTTTGTCTACTTCCTATCCCATCTTCTCTTACCTTTGCTTTCTTCACCTATCTATCCCTGTCTCTCCAGCTTTAATGACTCTGCTTGTTCATTCCACAGTGCTTCCTCAGGCCCTCTGAATGAGTGAAGAAGGTCTTTGCAGAAGTATAATTGCCCTTCAATAGATAAACTCACAGGTTCAAATGTTCCTTTTCACCTGTCTAGCACATCCCACTAGTATTTCCACTGTGTGTAGTTCTTTCTCCTGAGATCCTCTTTAGTTCATGTGAGGCTGTGGACTTATCAGCCATTGTGGAGATCTGGTGAGACTTCATTTCATTGAAGTGAATTTCTGGATGGAGCTGTCCTGTCGTGACTGCAGTGAACTGGCCTGAACTTTCACCTCTTTAGACTATAATATTCTTACTATTCCCTTTTCCCAAAGCTCCCCAAACCTTAAGATGGAAAGAGATTTGGATGACTTGGTTAGGGCTAAATAAACATTGTGGGTGTCATAGTGTAGATGTCGACTTGAATAAAATACAGAGAATTGGTTGAGGAAGCTTGGAATTCTTGTGTATACTTGACCAGAAATGGTCTGATAAGTAGAGATCCATCATTCCTTTCTCAGCCATTACGTAGATATTATGTGGCCAGTTTCATAGTGTTGGTGTTGGCATGAGCCCATCTACCAAGATGGACAAGTAAGTGTCACCTGAAATCACAAGAGAAAATAAACCCCTTGTTCTCTTAAGACCCTTGATGGTGATTTTATCAACAAAAATACAGACACAATGTACATAGGGTCACTAACACAATGCATCAAGGTCAGTTGTGGTTTTTTAATCACTAAACTTTGACTAACATAGGCTATCTTAGTTGAGTGTTGAGCTCATTTTTTTTAAACACTTGAATTCTTTTTTGATGTTTCATAATTTTTATACATTTTTTATTATTTCTGCTCATACAAATTTAATAGGTACACCAGTTCCCTCCCTCCCTCCTCCTCCCCCCCGAACCCCCTGTTCCCCCTCTCCTCCTTCTCATCCCCCAGTGCCTCCCCTCCAATTCCCAGAGAGTCCTTTATTGTGTATGCCTGACTCTCCTCTGGGTCCTCCTCTCCGATGACATTCAAGAACGCAGTGACATTTCCCTGGACACTTTCTCGTGTTCCCCTTAAGCATAGGAACACTATTGTGGCTGTCAATCCCTTGCCTCCAAGGATCTTAGTGCCTCTAGCAGATGCTAGACTTTGTGAGGTCAATAGTGTGTTGGACATTGCGCAGGGCATGCAAAGTCCTATTATGATTGCTTCAGCTCTAACTAGTGTGGAGAATCTTGCAAATCATTGCTCCTCCCATCCTTTTGCTCTTACAATCTTACCGCCCCCTCTTCCACAAATGCCCCTGAGCTTCAGGATGGAGAGAGATTAGGCTGGCCTAGTTCTATGTGGTTGATATAGAGTCTCTGAAGTTCTGGATTGTGATTTGTTGATTTTCTTTTGCAGTATTGCTGCTCCTGCAATGCCCTTCACTCCATCCTGATGGGCACTGTATGTCACCCCCTGGTCAGAGACAAAAAGCTGTTAAACTGGAGTCTTGTTATAATAGCACATTCAAGGGTAGATGTAATAAAAGTAGAAAACCTCAGTGAGAGAGCTCATTTCTTATTTAAGGTTATGAGAGGTGTTTAGAATATAGTTTACTATCATTTATTTATAGTTAATATAGAGACATCTGATCCTGAATAGTGTCTACTTTATCTCCTGCTGTTATTTAATAGATTTTCAGCACTGATCATGTCTTCCGTGGTGTTAAGGGTGGAGGGGAGATTGAAAATTGGCAGCAGGTAACTGGTTACCCAAAGGCTGAATCCATTCCTTATTATCTCCTAATCCCAATCTTTTCTCCCCTTTTAAACTTCTCTTTCATAACGACCTTATTCATTTGATCTGTCCTTTTTCAACACTCTTATAGGATCTTCCTCCATCTACCTGATTTAGGTTCTTTTGTATTCTGTGAATGTTATAAAAATTTCCCTTTGATTATATTATTGTGAAGGTTTAATGATAAATGCTACTCATAAAGGAGTAACTCTATCTCTTTGTCTGGGATATTTCACTCAGTAAAATTTCCTCCAGCATTATCCATTTACCAGAAAATTTTATCAATTCATTCTGAGAACTAAATAATATGCACTATGTATATGTTTCACATCTCCATTATCCATATGACTACCTTTATACATCTAGACTGAATTCATTTCATTGCTATTATGAATAGAACTTTAATAAATCTGGATACTTATGCGACTCTGGATCAGGGCATAATGTTATTTGGAAATATTCCCAGGAATGGTATGGTTGGGTCACATAGAATTTCAACTTTTTAATTTTATACCCTCTATACCAATCTAGAAAGAAGTTCTCTAAGTTTGCATTTTCACCTGGAATGTTTAAGGGTTTCCATCTGCCCAAATCCTTGCTAGCATTTGTTATTTGTATTTTGGTTTTCAGTCATTCTAACTGTGGAGAGATGATATCTCATGGTAATTTTAATTTGATCTCCCTAGAAAAGTGAAACAATTTTAAGACATTGTGAGATATTTGAATTTATTTCTATGAAAAGTTTTTTTTTATTTCTAAGGCCCATTTTTTATTATTTATTCAATTGTGCATGTGTGCACGTGTGTGTGTGTGTGTGTGTATGTGTGTGTGTTTATGTGTATGTGTGTGTGTGTAGAACGACGGGTGAATTCGGGAACCACCATGTACCGCCTCCACCTCCTCCTTGTTTACTCTACCCCTGGATTCACAGGCTCCGCCCTACCAGGAACAAAAACGCAGGCCGCCCCTGTTTCCACCCAGCATCTATACATGGGGTCTAGGAACCGAACTCAAGACCTTCCACCTGCAAGGCAGAGGCTTAACCCGAGTCACCTGTCCAGTCCCTCTAAGCCTCATTTTTTAACTGGATAGTTTAATTTTCTTTTGAGTTACTCGTGCACTCTATATTAATTCTGTAACAGATCGGTCAACAAATATTTTCTTCCATTCTATAGTTTGCCTTTTTTTCTAAATTAACAATATATTTTGTAGAACAGAAGCCTTTTCATTTTATGAGGCCCTGTCTTGGTGACTGTGGTCTTATGTTCTGTGTATATGGCTTCCTACTAAGAAAATCTAACTTAAACAAATTAGTTCGATTGTACGCCCTATCCTTTCTTGTAGAATTTTTTCTTCTTTCTGGTCTAGCATTGAGATTTTTGATCCATTTTAATTAAATTTTCATTCAGGGTAACAGAAAATGGTTCAGTTTCATTCTTCTATATATATCATCCAAGTTTGCCATCACCATTTGTTGAAGATGATGCCATTTTTCCAAAGGTTTTTTTTTTTTTTTTTTTCTGGCACCTAGGCATACTCAAATAAATAAATGTAACTCATCATATGAACAAATACAAAGACAAAAATTGCATGATTTTTCTCTCAATAGGTGCAGAAAAAGCTTTTTATAAAATTCAGCACCCTTTTATTGTAAAAGTCTTGAAGTCAATAAGGATGGAAGGCAACATAATAAAGGCCATATATAGCAAACCTATAGCAAAAGTCATCTATAGTAGTGAAAATCATGAAGCATTCATACTTACTTAAGGAACTAAACAAGAGTAACTATTCTTACCACTTCTATTTATTATTGTGTTTGATGTCTTAGCTAAAGCCGTAAGACAAGAGAGAAAGAGAGAGAAAGAGAGAGAGATAAAGAGAGAGAGATAAAAGGGATACAAATAGGTAAGTAATAAATCAAGGTATCTCTGTTCGTAGATAACCTGATTCTACACCTGTGAGACCCAAATAGTTCCACCAGAAAACTCATGAAACTAACAAATAAGTTCAGTGGAATGACATGTTACAAAATTAATGTTCAAAAAGCAGTGGCAACAAGAGTGAAAGAAGTAAGATAGACCTGATAGAATCAATTCCATTTACCATAGCAATAAAAAATGAAATACCTTGGAATAAATCTGACTGAAGGTATGAGAGACCTGCACATTGGAAATTTTAAAGCTCTGAAGAAAGAAATTGCAAAAGATATTAGCAGTTGAAAGACGTCTCATGTTCCTGGATTGATAGAATCCACATTGTAAAACAGGCCATCCTACCAAATATACAGATTCAGTGTAATATCAACCAAAACCAATTTACTGAAATTGGTAAAACAATCAAAAATTTCATATGAAAGCACAACAAGCCCAGGATAGCAAATACAATATTGAATAATAAAAACTCTGTGAGAGAAATTAACATATCATACTTTAGACTATACTACAAATCTATAGTCATAAAAACATCATGATATTGGGCTCCAAAACTATGATATGGATCAATGGATTATTAATATAAGGCACCAATATATGGTCATACAGCTACAGTAAAAGTTATATGTATTATTTTGGAGTTACATATGAAAATAAAATGAATTTGTGTCAACTTCAATCTTTATTACCCAAATGTATTTTTCCTCCTTTTCCAAATGCAAAATGTTTTTTTATTAGTCTTGTTCCCAATTTCATGGAGTTCTGTGTGTGTTGTCCACTAAATTTCATCTGGTTTGCATTCAATGGCTTGTGCTTGGGCACTTGGTGGAACAAGCTGTTTTATCAATAGATGCCACTGAGGAAAAGGTTTCCCCTTTCTGCCATCCAGCATTAATCAGCCTAAGAGAATTCTTGTCACAGTGAAATGTTGATAGGCTGAATTTGTGCATATCATGTGGAAATTGACACAGCTACAGTGACTTGAAAATACTGTCTGACAACATCCCTCTCCATCTCTCCTACACTCAGGATCTAAATTCCACATTCTCTTCCAGGTCATTCCCTGAGCCTCGGGGTAGGGTATGATTTAGATACCTTGTTTAGGACACTTTGGTCAGTTGTGATGCTCTGTATTCAATCAAGTCTATTCCAAAAAGAAATTTCTAGGTTGCTTCATCTTCATGATTTCCCTGACCATGTCATATCCAACTTAAAAAATTTCATCCTTTCTTGCAAGCTCTTCAGTATTATCTCAAATTTAATTTATATGTACCTTACAATCATGAAATAAAGATCTTGTTGTAGAATCGTTGTCAATTGCTTATATATTTTAAAATTATACAACATAATCTTTCTTTTTCTTTTTGGTACCAAACAAAAGAATCAAGCTTTACTCAATAGTTTATGGCCATCACAGGTCATTTTATCCTTGACCAACATATGGCCCATCCAAACAGTAAACATAGCTGAAAAAAAAATTATCCATAAGATTTTATTGTAAAAGACTGAGATTTAGTGTCTAATATAGCATAGCTTATTATGCAAGTTATTGGAAAATTTCATGATTTATTATACAATTTCTAGGAGCTTAGTGAGTATCCCATTGTCACACTTCATGACTTACTGAGTAATACAAAAGAGCGTATCATACAATTTAATAGTGCCGTTCTGATTTACTGTGAAATAGTTGTTCCAATTTGCTTCTTTTGCAACAAAGATTTTACTTAACGTTTCCTAATTACACACAAGTCCCACCAGACATTTTACTTTCAAGACAAGCAATATCTCTAAAAAGCTTTGGAAGTCACTTTTTATGAAGTAATAAATTTACCTTCTTAATGATAGTTTATCAAAATTTCAAAATCCAAGTGAGCCTTAAGAAAAGGAAAGTCTGGGCTGGAGTGGTGGCTCAGGGGTTAAGCCTCCGCCTTGCAGGCGGAAGGTCCTGAGTTCGGATCCCAGATCCCAGGTATAGACGCCAGGCAGAAGCGGGGGCGGCTCTGCGTTTCTGATCCTGGTAGGGCGGAGCCTGTGAATCCCAGGGCAGAAGGAGGTAGAGGCTTCCATGGTGTTTCGAGAGTTCGTCCGTGGTTCTACACAGACACACACACACACACAGACACACAGAAACGCACACATATACACACGCACATGAGCACAGTTGAATAAATAATAATAATAAAAAATTTTTTAAAAAAATAAAAAAGGAAAGTCTATTTCTCCTTATGACTGCACCATGATCAGATGTCAAACAGTGACCTAGTCATTTCTTCAAGACTAAGTTGCACTTTTCTGAAATCAAGTCCTTTTCTTTGAAAATACTGAGTGATTATAATTATTTTTACAATGCTTGAGTAAACCTTTAATCCCATCTTTTACTTTACATTTGTCAAAGCCTTTAGGAAATCATGTTAAATATTTATGTTTTCAACAATATTGTAAATATATCAAGGGCATACTATACTTCTTTGTTTTGGTGTTTTCTTTTTTATTTATTTTTCTTTTTTTTTTTGCCTCTGAGACCTGAGGGAATTCCATAAGATGATACATTTTAGGGTTTGCTTTCTTTGAGTCCATTTTGAGCTCTGTTTTACAGCATGATGTTAATCATGGGAACCAAAAGGATTCATTCACCTGATTACTGGGATCATAAAAACAGGCCACCAATCCCAGATATTCCTTACTTCTATGTAAGGTGAGTTATATTAAGAAAGAACATATAACACTAGGCTATGACTATGCTCTTTATTTCACTTACTAACATTTTAGTTATACTTGTCATAGTTAAGCACAGGTGTCAACCTGACTGTTGAGGGTTTGAGCTCTGGGCACAGTTGTAGAGAGTTGATGGTTGAGTTAAGTCCAGAGCAAACCTGAAGGAGATTGTCTACCTGATGGGGAAGACCCAGCCCATGGTAGGTGGGATTAGACCCTGGATAAATCACAGAGAGCTGGTTGAGAGAGTTGGCATCCTTCTGTTCACTTGGTCAGACATGCTGGTCTGGCAAGTAAGGATTGTCCATCTTTTAGCCATTATGCAGTGATGGTATGGCCAGCCCCATGATGAGCAACAGGAAGTGGGGTCTTGCTAATAAATCTGACTATGTGGACTTTGTGGTTTTTGAACGGTTTCGCTGGACAAAGTTGGAAATATTTTAAGATTTTCACTTTGTGGATTACCAATACCGGTCTTCAGAGTTTAGTGAGCCAATTGGATATCAGTGCTGAGAGAGTTGTGAATTGTTTGGGTCCAGTTTCTGATGATGGGAACAAAGACTTTAAAAAAGTTGAATTTAAAGACAATAGGTTTCCTTGATAGAGGAGAGCTCTGTTGGCAGCCTTGAGGATTTGCATGAGAAAAGGGCAGGCAGCTGAATAGCTGCCATCCTTAGAAAAAATGAGCATCAATAAAAGAAAACCTAGTGACATGCACTGGGACAGTGGAAAATGTGAAAACCACCATATGGCGAGTTTGTGGTTTGAAATTCCAGATTCCTTCAGGGGCCAAAGGCCCAAATTAAAGCCATTTCTTGCCCTTTGCAAGTTTGGCTGCTTAGAAAAGAGACTTATCCAGTGTCAGCGTGTTAAAGTTGGTACCTTCAGTGGACTAAGCTACATTTTAACATTGCTTCAAAATTTGACAGCATTCCCCAGGTGGTACTGGTTTTGGTGTGTGATTACAGGGTTCATGAAGA
The DNA here is from genome assembly GCA_023101885.1 of Typhlomys cinereus. Lineage (NCBI taxonomy): Eukaryota > Metazoa > Chordata > Mammalia > Rodentia > Platacanthomyidae > Typhlomys > Typhlomys cinereus. The sequence continues at coordinate 1,708,227 of JALPQD010000154.1, forward strand.
GTAGCAAAAGCTTGGCACCGAGTGGCAGGCGTAGAGTCCTGCAAGAGAAGGTGAAGCTTACAGCTGCAGAGGTGAACCCAGTATGTTGGAATTTCCAGAATCATGGGATGTATGCTGAGGGTGGATGCGAGTGGAGATTCAGCCTGGTTGAAAGGAACTCTGCTTTTACAACTTCCAGCTGCAAACAGGGACTGGGAATTCCTGAAATCTTTGAGCCACCATGATTACATGATGAGCAACAGAAGATGGGTATTGAAATATAGGATGTGGTAATTTGCTGGACTTTGGTTTTAACTTGTTGCTTTCTCATTGTTACAATGATTTATTTAGAATATTTAAAGATTTCATTGGCATATTTAAAGAAAGACATTTCCAACATTTTAATAATTGAACTTTTAAGGAGAATATTTTAAATTTGTTTATGTATTTATATTTTTAAGATAACTTTCAAAATCTGTGGGGACAAGGAAAGGTTACAGTTTAAAAGTGCTATTTTTGTGTTGACTTGACTGCTGAGGGTTTGAGCTCTGGGCACAGTTGTAGAGAGTTGATGGTTAAGTCCGGAGCAAACCTGAAGGAGATTGTCTACCTGATGGGGAAGACCCAGCCCATGGTAGGTGGGATTAGACCCTGGATAAATCACAGAGAGCTGGTTGAGAGAGTTGGCATCCTTCTGTTCACTTGGCCAGACATGCTGGTCTGCCAAGTAAGGATTGTCCATCTCTTAGCCATTATGTAGTGATGGTGTGGCCAGTTCCCTCGGTCCTGGTGTTAGTGCATGCTCTCCCATCAAGCTGGACTGAGAACTGTAACCGGACTATCATAAGAAAGTAAACTCCTTGTTCCCTTAAGCTGTGTGATGGTCATTTATCAGCAACCATGCAGGCAGACTACCACAGCCACCAATCCCAGATATTCTTACTTCTATGTAAGGTGAGTTATTATTATTTTATTATTATTATTTATTCAGTTGTATGTGTGTGTGTATGTGTGTGTGTATGTGCGTGTGTGTGTGTATGTGTGTGTGTAGAACCATGGGCGAATTTGGGAACCACCATGGACCCCCTCCATCTTCTCCTTGTTTACTCTACCCCAGGATTCACAGGCTCCGCCCTACCAGGACCAGAAGTGCAGGCCATCCCTGCCTGTGCCCAGCCTCTCTACGTGGGATCTGGGATCCAAACTCAGGACCTTCCGCCTGCAAGGCAGAGGCTTAACCCCTGAGCCACCTCTCCAGCCCCAAGGTGAGTTATTATTAAGAGAGAACATATAACACTAGACTATGACTTTGATCTTTATTTCACTTACTAAACTTATTTAAGAATATGTGACTTTGATTTTTATTTTTGTTTACTAATCTTATATAATTTATGTATATACTTTGTATAGAAGATAAACTATAATCTTTATGTAAACTATAATTTTTATGTTTAATATCAATATCATCATTGCTTGTACAATGTTCTTCCCAAGAACAAAAAATAACTAATAATTCCGTTCAGCATTATATTTACCACAGAGAAAAGGATTAGAGTTCTCAACAGTGATGAATATAAAGAAATAGAGAGATTTGAAGACCCAACTTTGGAGATATTTCATGATAAATACACCAATAACTGGACAAAAATAATGAAGAACAGTTCCAGTACAATCACAAGAGATAGAGAGTCCAAGGAGCACCTCCATGTGCTCAACAAACATCTGGACATTTTGTTTTGTCTTCCAGGACTTATACAATAATTTGAAGAGAGTAAAAACAAACAAACAAAGAAAAAAAAAAGAAGACATGGTTTGCAAATGATTTTGAAAACCCAAAACAAAACAAAACAGTTCCAGAGAAGACATTTGTGAAAGCTAATTAAACGTCCTCCAAACTGTGTTCAGCAATGACTTGTATATTAAATATACTTTGCATTAACTGACAAAAGCTAAGACTCTCCAGATAAATTTATACAGCAATATGTTAAGGAAATTGATGCACAAAAAAAAATAGAAACCTTAGTTTTCTCTCCAAAAATGGAAAATATCACGCAGCATAAACATGGAGGGGGAAAGTAGATTGAAATGGCAGAACAAACTAAAGTCAATTAAAAAAGTAAAGTCACATAACATAAAAATCAAGAAATGAGATGGTAGGAATCTGAAAAAATAAGACAAATATCATTTATTATCAGTCTTCATGAGAGAATATTTTACTTGAAACACATTCATGACCTTAAATAATGCATTCTGAGATGGTGGCTCAGAGCTATGTAGAATTCATATGGCTACAACCCATAGAAAATGCCCAATGGGCATGAGAACCAGCCTCTAATTGTTATTCTGAAAGTAAAGAAAGTGACTCACAGAAGAACTGCTATCAAGACTAGTCTTATGAGTCAGTTTTGGACTAGATTCAAGTTTCTGTCTCAAAATGAAGGTGGAAGAGTAAAGTTCAAATATGAACCATAGGTTTGCACATGAACACAAATGTGGCTCACACACACACTCACACAAAATGAAACTCCTACATGTATACTTCACATCCACATGAAAATAGGAAAATTTCAATAACAAATGAGATGTAAAAGTGTCACTCTTTTGCCCTTCACAATTAAATGGAAAAACATTGATAAACAACACATAGCAAAGTTGAGTTGTGCTGAGGAATGAATTTTAGGAGTTCTCCACAGTATTTGTTGTCCTATTACTAATGGATTCCATTTGAGAGAATAATGATCTGATAATCTGTATCTATGTAGTGCTAGTTTGTAAGGTAGACAAACTCAAAAAATAATAGCATTATGTTTCAGGGGTGCAACTTTCTTCTTATTGGAGTTGTTCAATAAATGTGGTATATCTAGTCAAAATTCCATATCTAGAGTGATCATAAAACATTTTGGTGGACTTTCCAAGAGTTTTATTAAATTCACAGGTTTTGAAACTTATTTCTAAATATTTTTGTTTACATCCATGTTACTCTTGATCTCAACTTTGATTAAAGAAATTTCTTTTTGCAGTGACCACCACCTATTGTAAAAAGTCACAGCTGGTCAAACTTCATACGATAACTGACTGCTGAGTGATCTTCCATGGTGGGATAGTTATAATGCCCCTCAAACTAGACTCAGGAAATGTAATGGAAGATAATTTAGAATCTAAACTGGAGCCAAAATCTAAGGAGGATTGCTGTAGAATGCTATCGTTTAAAGAAGAAATGCCCATTGTCCCTACCAACGCACAGAAGCTGTGGATATCTGCACAACCTTCCAGAAGAGTGGGCCCAGATATATTCCACAATGAAAGGTCTCACCATGACTGAGATTAACAAGAGTTAATTGTGATTGGGTAATAAAAATCCATTTCCTTCAGTGTTGCAATCACTGATAAATTCCCCATATTACAATAATGTCTCCATTCACAAACATTTCACAGTCCTATTTAAACTAAATGGTTCAAAAAATACTTAAAAGTAGAAGGGAAACGTTTTAGGAAGAGTAAGCAACAGAGTGCAAATGGAAACTGAGTAATAGTAGGTATTTGAGTTGTATCTGATCAAAATATACTATAAACATGCATGAAAATTTCTAAGAATAAATTATTTTTGCAATTGGCAATAAAATTCAATGAAATTCTATGACTAAGGTTTCAAATGTATATGTGGTACATGTTAATATTTTATGTTATACATGTTTGTCATTCAAATGCCTTCTATTATTAAGGAAACTCCACAGATCAGAGATATGGTTCAGTGGTTTGTGAGCCTCTGTCTCACAAGCAGAAGGTTATCAGTAAAGCAAGTATGAGACAGAAGTAATTCAGAGCAATTCTTGGAGTCAACCTTGGTATATCACAGGCACACACAGTGTACTCTGATATACACAAGCACACATACTGAGACACACACAGATACACACACGCAAACTTAAAAAATATATATAAATTCCTTTTTCCTGAACACACACACACACACACACACACACACACACACACACACACAGGCACCAATTACACAGGTATTTATCCATTTGAATAAGTAAACACATTTAGAATTTACACTACGGTGTTTGAAAATACCATCCTAAAGATATGATCACATACAACTAAATCAATCATTTTCAGCTTCATTTATATACTATATTTTCAGAATAAATAGTGTAGTAAATAATCTTCAGAGTGCCTCTTTATGGTCCCTTGCAACTTTTAATGAAAGAAATTCTCCTGTTATTTTCCCAATTTTTTCCTTGACTATCTAATTGCTTATACTATGGACTTGAAGTGTACTATGCTCTACAGAATTAGGCATTCGAATATTTTGTCCCCAAATGTTGGTGCTGTTTGGGAACATGACAGGACCTGTAGGAGGTATAGCCTTGTTGGAGGAAGTTACTGAAGGGATCTTGAGTCTGGATACCTTGGCCACAGATCTTATCTTTTTTTCTCCAGATGGCTGCTGTGATGTGAATCAGATTCCTGTTTTGGCTGCCATGCTTCCACCATTTGTTCCCCACAATAAGTGTACTATATTTCTTCTGGAACTATAGGCCAAAATAGTAAGTCCTTTCTCCAATATGTTGCTTGGTTCAGAATATATTTTCATAAAAGTGTTTCTGCAAAAAGTATTATGAGGCAAATGAAAATGACATTTTCTAGTACTGGAGTCTTTCCACATGCCCAGAATGACACATTTTATCAAACTGCACACAGTATAAATTTTGGTAAAGGACACCCAATGCAGTCTCAGCAGGTGATGCATTATTTGAATCATATCAACCAATTATACCACTCATCTTATATGGATTATAAGGAATTATGATTCTGTATAGATAATTTGTACCTTATGTTAAAGAAGCTTTTAGTAATCATTTCTTCTAAAATATCAGATCATAATCAGATTGCATAGAAATACGATTATAATTAAAATAAGGCCTATGGGAATCATTTCCTCACTTTCAATCAAGATAATACTATTATTTTAGTGACAGATGCAATCAATTATACAAAAAATACTCACAATTTAAATTTTTCATAATGTTTTAACTAATTTCTTCAATGCAGTATATCTTTTCACAATGGAGAAAACAGTAAGCAAGTAAGGATTCAAATGTTTTGTTATGTATAACATGAAATTATATGGCATTCGATAGGTGTTAGAGAATTATTACAGTTATCTACATGTTTCTGATGAATCAGAAAACAGGGTTTTATTTTGACTTATTATGATTCTTGGTCCAGAGTGGCATTAGAGCTTATATCAGCACCAGGAGTGGAGAAAATATCCACAATACTGTCAAAAGAAGAGTAATTCTTTCTTTTTAAGGGAACAAGTGGCTTTATTGTGGATTACACCTGTCTAGCTACTGTTCTTTGTTCAGGGAACTGCCCACATCAAATTCACATGAATACTGAGAATAACATTTGATGGACCAGTACATCTGGCTCATAAACAGAAGGATGCAAAACCTTCCTAACAGCTGCCCTTATCTTATTCATCTGTCCAGGGACTAGCCATATCTACCATGGATTGAGCTTGAAAGAAGAGGAATTCTTACTTGCCAGACCAGAATGCTTGTCCAAGTATGCCAAAGGATTCCCACTTCCTTACTCATTTCCTTCTGACTTATCCACCTTCCCAGGGACCATTCACACTAATCATGGGCTGGGCCTTGCTATCAGTCAGCTTGCTTGGGTTTAACTCAACCATAGATTCATTATAAGTGTATCCAGAGCCAGAGTACTGAACCCTCAATAAAACACTTATATCAAACTATAGCAAGAATTATGCTTTCTTGAATCTTGGTTTTTGTAAAAACTATCTGTGGATGCTCTATATAATTAACACCAAAGGAGAATTATATCATATTTATTACTGTGAGAGATAAAAATGTAATGTTGAATTGTATTAGTAAACCTTGAATATAACTATTTGAGAGAATAAATTCATATATTATTTTATATTTTTAAATTTTCTTTTACATTTCAAATTTGATAATTATTATGTTGGCAAGTCTTCAGCACTCTGCTTAGATAAAAATGGCAGTATAATACTTTCCTCTTTGTTGCTTTTATAATTTTGTTACACAATATGATAGCATTGTTTTATGATTTTCTATTTTCAAGTCTAATTATGTTATTTTTATTCTATAGAGTTACAAGAAATGAATGAACTGTATACTCAAGAGTATAATCTTTTGGCTCCATGCTTATCTTTATTGTAATCTCTTCTGAAGATAACAGATTGAAATGTGATAAACATTTGCTTGTCATTAGTTGAGAAGCCTTATTTATTTTTATTCTTTTTTATCTTAGAAGAATTTAAATTTTTATTTAATTATTTCAAAGAGAAGGTGAATGAAGTTGTGCACATGTCACAAGGTATACCTGTGAAAGTCAGAGGAACAGTGTCAGAAATCTCAACTCTTCTTTCACCATGTGGACTTAGAGGATTGAACTCAGGTTATCAGGTTTGTACACAAACTCCTTTACTCTTTCAGCCATCTTGCTAGCCCTAGTTTTTGGGATTTTTTTGCTTGCTCTTTTAATGATAGGAATACTGCTTTTATTTTCAGCAAAATTAAAAATAGGAATTATGAAACAAGTGTTTTTTGGGGGAAAATTAATACTTTAACTGATATCAATTATTTTACTTTAGGTCAGCTATTTGAACTATTTTGGTGGCATTAGGAAATCTTCAATATTACTTTGAGTCATGTTAAAATATTGCATTATACTTTTTCTTATATTATCTTCTCCTAAAATAATACATGTTTCCTATCTTTATATTGTCATTTACATTTGGTACATATTTCTGCTTCAAAGTTTCATATATGGGGCTGGAGAAATGGCTCAGGGGTTAAGATTCTGATTCGCAGGTAGACGGTCCTGAGTTCAGATGCCAGGTCTCACATAAAAAATCCCAGGGCAAAATAGTGGCAACATGAACTTCTGGAGCTGCTAGGCAGGGCTTGGAAATCCCAGAACATGGCAAAAAGGCAGTAGAAGTAATCCAGGATGATTCTCTAGTCACCCTTGGTTCTATGGAGAGATACACAGTGCCCCTCTGATACACACACACACACACACACACACACACACACACACACACCCCAAATAAATAAACAAACAGAATTTCATATATAAGCATATAAATCAATTACGATGTTTTGATTGGCATAGAGCAAATGTGTATTGTATATTTTTTAATCAAGCTGCTAAAAAGTCAGTTGAATGCAGCATATGATAATATCTAAATTAATCAATGCCTATTTTTGAATGTCTAATTTTTTGCCTGTTATTTATTTTTTATTACTTTCACTATGCTTTGAAGGGCAAATAATAATGTTCACATAATAACATGGTAACTCATGGCCCCTTTCTTTACATTTGCACAATTGTTCATTCAGATGGCACAGCATATGTTCACACAATTTTTCATAATTATTTGATCAAAACAAATATACATAAAGTCCAGCAGAAGAAACAAAAATAACAATATCTAAATGATGAGGCACAGGAGAATGTAGCAAGATCAGAGAAAGGAAAGACAAAAGGAAGACATTCTGTGGTCAGTAAAATATAAGGAATTATGCTGTCAATGGTTATCAGATATTGTATTTATTAAAACAGACCCTTAAACACATTGAAGTACAACAATGAAAAGTAGAGCCATTTATATTTAGTAGAGTATATTTAAGTTGTATGAGTATGTTCTTAAATATGCTGCATTGCACACTTTATAGCAACACTTTTAAATAATGTAATAAGTTACTTTTCTGAAGTTTTCAGGTATTAGCTATATTCTCTTAGTCTTTTTATTTATTAGAAGGGAAGAGGACCAAAGAGAAAGAGGGATATGATTATCTACATCATTGTGCATGGAGAACATCAGAGAATAAGTTTTAGGAGTCAGTTCTTTTCTTTCACCATGTGGGCTTCTGGGGATGGAATTTCAATCACCAGGTTTGTGAACAGATGTCTTATCCTCTGAGTTATCACACCTTACATTTTTAGCTATTTTATCCCTCTAATTCTGTGCACAAATGTCTATTCCCTTGAGCCAGATAATGACTTAATCCCAGGCCTATGTGAGTTGCTAAATCTAATGAAAAGGTTTGAGGAATTAATTGATTATTTAAGAAGTGAATATAATATAAAAATATTTCCTGAGAAGCAGATACTTGTACCTCTGAGCTGAACTTCCCTGTTCAGTCTGCTCTATATTATATCATGTAGTTTCATCATTTTGTGGAGAAAATGGGATGTTGAGCAAACAGATTTCAATTTAATAATTTAAAATCAGAGCTTTTCTAAAGGTGCTAACAATTTTTCTCACAGATTCTTTAAAATCAGTTTTTTTCTTTTGCTAAAGTGAATCTAAGCTAATATATAGCAACTTTAAAATCAGAATAGTTTGTGAGGAACTCTAAGACTTAAATATCGCATCAATCTAGAAATGTTCATTTCTAAGAGACACAATGAAAACTTGGAGTTTAAGTCTATGGAATTTTACTTTAACTTATACTTAGAACAATAGTAAGAAAAATTATCATACGTACTCATAGAAGGATTCCTAGTCAAGAGTAAAGTAGCTTAGAAAACTGTACACTACACAATAGTGAACATGTCATGTTAAATTATTAAACTTGTACACCAGATACAATAATCTATTAAATTATGAAGAAAATGAAGGGAAAAAATGTGTGTTCTTAGAGAGTTTCTAAGTTGAATTACAGAACTGAATACCATAAGCAGTCATGACAATATCTTGGCAGGAGAAAGTTATATTTTCTGTGATAATATCAGATGATATCTAATGTAATAAAACATAATAGATTGAAAAAGGAACATTTACATGTTATAGTTCAAAGAAAAATTCCATCCAGTTTCTAAAGAAACATTACATTATTCAATAAATAGCATTGTGAAAGTTTATATACTTATATATCTAATTATCTACCTCTGAAATACTACATTTTAATATGAGAGCAGTATTCTTACTATTTTTCCAAATTTATATCTGAAGAAAAATCTTCAGATGATGAAAATTATTACAAATATTTAAGCATAAATTAATGCCTATTGATTACCTATTAAAAACACAAATCCGGCCTTTTGAATTTAAATTTATTTGCTCCTTATAGCATCTGGGATAATAATTTTCAATAAAAATCCTAATAAGAATGATAAAAGTTAACTTTTAATGAGTGTGTTTTATCTGTTTATGAGATAACGCACATTACTTTCTTTAGTGTTTTGTAAAGACTTGGATTTTAGTCTCTCTGGATTTGGAGCTTCAATCTTCATCCAAGAATGTAAGCTTACAGCTGTTGTTTTTTCCGAGCTGTTCACATTTACTTGTAAAAGCACATGCACAGCTGTGCAGCTGAAGGGATTAAGAAGTCAGAATTTTGTTATGGAGGAAGTGATAAGCTGTCTGCAGGAAAAATAGCAGTTTAAAATTTTTGTAGTTTACAAATGTTAAGTTCCATATTCTGAGGCAATCCTGATTCCATTACATATTTCTGGACTTCTAATATGAGCAAAATCTTTCTTACTTCTTGTCTCTAGCAATAATAAAATCTTTACAAAGAAAGTTTCAATCCACAGACTTTGAGACTAGCATTGCAAAATGCCATGATCCAGAGTATGAAGAATTTGAAATGTCTCCTTAGATACTGTGCTTTTGAAAAAGAATCTTGAGACCTGTAAAATATTGGACTAAATTATTAATGAACATGAATATAATAAAATTCTACTATGAAACTTTTAATGTTTAACTTTTAGAAATTATAAAATTTGGTTAAATGCATTTTATGTCATAGTGGAAAGAAGAGTTGAAAGAAGTTATAAGTAATGTGCTTAAGTATCCACTTGACAAGGACTGGTATGTGCTAATTTGATATGGGCGTCAATTTGATAGCTGAAGGCTGAGCTGTGGGAACTATGGCTATGGGAGATTGTCTAATTGATGAGGGGAAACACAGTCCATGATGACTGAAACTACACCTTTCAAAGATGGATAAGGTACAGAGAGAAGATCAGTAGTTTGAAAAACTGACAAATGAGTTTTATCTTCTCTTATCAATGTCTATGCCTATTATATGGCCAGTTCCTTTAGCACTAGATGTTGATATTCTGCCAAACTATACTATAAGTTAGAAAGAAGTATGATAAACAATAATAAAAACACTTTTTTCCAAAAGTTGTTTAGCATGAATTTCATGGCAACATGTAGACAAATTGGCATAGCAACCAAGATAAAGTATAAGAAAATATATTTCTATTTAAGCTAGAATATTCACACTATACAGAACACATTAAATACCACATAAACATTCCTTTATGCCTCAAGTGTCCAAAATAAGTAACCCATCATGAAAAATAAGGCAACTTCTCATTGTCACAGCCAGAACTATACTCCAGCTCCTACAAATCTGTCTTGGTGGTACCAGACTCTCTTTTTACAAACAAGTGTATGTTAGGGCTTACTTTATTATCAATGGATGATATAAGTTGAAAGTTTTATAAAGAACTGTGCTAAATTTTACATATAAGAATTATATTAAGCCAGTTTATCATAAAATGAAAAAATCCATAGTGAGCCTAAAACAAAATCCAACATGAAATAAAAGCAATCAAAATTCATTGAAACAAAACACAAGTAGCTATGCTTTGTGTATTACAAGTCAAAACTTAAGAATGCTATAATTAAAAGTGCATGTCCAATCACAAGTATTGACAAATAGATTTGTTTACCAGAATTAAAACTCCAGAAATAGACCACCAGGACTGACAGAAACTAATATCTGTTAGCATCTGCAACATTGTGAGAGTGAATGGAAATGTACATTAAAAAACATGTTTATATAAACATGTTATTTAAAATAATGTGAAAGCAGGACTGGAGAGATGGTTCTGAGGTTAAGACTCTGCTTTACAAGCAGAAGGTTCTGAGTTCAGAACCCAGGTCTTACATAAAAATTTCATGCTGATAAACAGATGGCCTGTACTTTGCGCCCTGGTGAGTAGAGCCTGAGAAATAACAAGAGTAACACAAAAAGGAGGTAGAAGCAATCCAGGATGATCCTGAAGTCATTCTTGATCCTCCACAGGGAAACACAGTGACCTCTGATACACACACACACACACACACACACACATATAAATAAAATAAAGTTTAAAAGAATGTGAAAGCACTTTTCCCCACCCCACTCCGCCAGTCGGGATGCCTGCCCGCGGTCCAGCCGGGCCTCAACCAGCGACCTAGGTAAGCTCCTCCCACGCCCACTCACCAGAACCCCAGGTCAGCCCAAAAGGACCCAGCTCCTACCCCACCATCCAGCCGGAGCAGTGCACAGGGTCAAGGGATGAGGAGGACCTCCCCCTGCTCCCGGGCCGCGCCCCAGCTCCCCTCAGGTTAAATAGCTCCGCGCCTACGCCCCCATCCTCCCTTCCCCACTCTGCCAGCCCGGACACGCATGGTCCAGCCGGGCCTCATCCGCAACTTAGGTAAGCTCCATCCCTGCCCACCCCCAGAACCCCAGGCCAAATAATTCAGTTTAGTGAAATTGAAAGATCTTAAGAGTTAAAACAGCAATGCCAAAGTCAAAGTACAAGTCCATGAGAAGCAACACTCAAGTAAACAAATTTCCCACTGAAGAAATTAATCCCATAATGTTAGGCTCCAACCAGAACAAACCCACAAAAAAAGGCCAAGAAAGCCTGACCCAGGCTAACGACTTTCAAAATATGATCATTACCATGTTCAATATTATGAAAGAGGAAATCCGGGAGGAATTACATAATCGAATCAATCGCTTTGAAGAGGAACACAAAAGACATTTGGAGGAGTTGAGAAAAACAGTGCAAGAAACAAAAACTGGCATAGAGCAGTTAAAACAGACTCAAGCAGAGTTTAAAACTGAGCTACAAGACAAGTTATCTTCAACCCAGAACTCCACAGAGAGTCTTATCAGCAGAACTAAGGAAGCAGAAAACAGAATTTCAGACCTTGAAGATAAAGTGGGAGTACTAACCAGATCAATGGAAGGGTTGTTAAAGCCAAAAAGATACTTGAGAGAAATATCCAGGAGATATGGGACACTCTGAAGAAGCCTAACATGTGTATTCATGGAATACCAGAGCAAGAATCTCAAAGTACCACCTCTGAGGAAATTTTTCAAACGATCATCAAGGAAAACTTTCCTCATCTAAAAAAAGAGAGGCCCATCCATATTGGGTGCATATATGTTCAGTATTGTGAAGTCTTCCTGGTGAATTGTACCTGTGACTAAAATGTAGTATCCATCCGTGTCTCCTATAATTTTCTTTGGTTTGAAGTCCACTTTGTCTGATAGCATAATGGCTACCCCTGACTGTGTCCTGGTTCCATTAGCTTGTAGAATTGTTGACCAGCCTTTTATTTTTAGAGCGTGCCTATCTTTTGTGGCATTCCGCACCCCAAACAGATAGGACCAAAACAGAAGCATGCCACAGCAAATAATAGTTAAAACACTCCACATTCAAGATAAAGAACTGGTACTGAGAGCTTCAAGGGAGAAAAAACAAGTCACTTTTAAAGGTAAACCTATTAAAATAACAAATGACCTCTCAGTCGAAACAGTAAAAGCAAGAAGAGCTTGGAGAGACATACTTCAAGTATTGAATGAGCAAAAATGTCAACCCAGGCTGATTTACCCTGCAAAACTATCCATAATGATCGAGGGAGAAAGAAAAATCTTCCAGCACAAAGACAACTTGAAGGGATACATGTCCACCAAACCAGGCCTTCAAAAAATGCTAGAAATGATACTCAAGCGTGAAGAAAAAAACAGGCATATCCAGGAGAACAGAAGGCAAGTATAACACCATTAAAATCGAAGCAATATACTTATAAAAACTACTAAACATAATAAATGTCTGGAATTAACAATAGTTTCTCCATTATAACACTAAATGTTAATGGAATTAATTCACCGATCAAGAGATACAGATTACAAACTTGGATTAAAAATCACAATCCATCAATCTGCTGCCTGCAGGAAACCCATCTCACCACAAAAGATAGGCACGCTCTAAAAATAAAAGGCTGGTCAACAATTCTACAAGCTAATGGAACCAGGACACAGTCAGGGGTAGCCATTATGCTATCAGACAAAGTGGACTTCAAATCAAAGAAAATTATAAGAGACACGGATGGATACTACATTTTAGTCACAGGTACAATTCACCAGGAAGACTTCACAATACTGAACATATATGCACCCAATACGGGCCCCTCCACATTTATTAAGAAAATCCTACAGTGTCTAAAGCAAGAAATCAACCCCCAAACGATAATTCTTGGGGACTTCAACACCCCCCTCTCAACATGGGATAGATCAACAGGTCAAAAGCTTAACAGAGACACTTTGGAACCTAATCAAACCCTGAAAGAAATGGACCTTACAGATCTCTATCGAACTTTTCACCCATGTACCAAACTATACACATTTTTCTCAGCAGCACACAGTACTTTCTCCAAAATAGATTACATATTGGGCCACAAAATGAATCTACACATATACAAAAAAGGTGAAATTCTAACCTGTGCTCTATCGGACCACCACGGCCTAAAGCTGGACATCCACAACACAACAAAAAAGAGAAAATACACTAACTCCTGGAAACTTAACAATATGATGCTGAATGAGAACTGGATTCAAGAAGAAATTAAAAAGGGAATTCAAGACTTCCTGAAAGTGAATGATAACGAAAATACAACTTACCAAAATCTCTGGGACACAATGAAAGCTGTTCTAAGAGGTAAGTTCATAGCTCTTAATGCATACATCAAAAAAATGGAAACATCAGAAATAAACAACTTAACAATGCAGCTTAAAGCTTTAGATAAACTAGAGCAATCTCATTCCAAAGGTAGTGGAAGAGAGGAGATTAGCAAAATAAGGGGAGAAATATCTGAAATCAAGATTAAGAAAACGATAGAAAAAATGAACCAGTCAAAAAGCTGGTTCTTTGAAAAAATCAATAAGATTGATACACCCCAAGCTAAATTAACCAAAAGCAGGAGAGAGAAAAGCCAAATTAACAAAATCAGAAATGAACATGGAGTTATCACTACTGATACCCAAGAAATCCAGAGAATTATAACATCATATTTCAAAAACTTATACTCTGTGAAGTTTGACAACACAAAAGAGATGGATGAATTTCTAAGTAAACACAACTTACCTAACTTGAATCAGGAAGTCGTGAATTATTAAATAGTCCTATAACATATAAGGAAATTGAGGAAGTAATCTTGAATCTTCCCACCAAAAAATGTCCTGGACCAGATGGATTCAACACAGAGTTCTATCAGAGATTTAAGGAGTTAATAACACCAATACTCCTTAAACTGTTCCATCAAATAGCAAAGGAAGGAACACTACCAAATTCCTTCTATGAAGCTAATATCGTAATCCCAAAACCTAATAACGACTCACTTAGAAAAGAAAACTATAGGCCGATCTCTCTGATGAACACAGACGCAAAGATTCTTAACAAAGTTTTAGCAAATCGGATTCAAAAGCATATTAAAAAGATTATTCACAGGGACGAAGTAGGCTTCATCCCTGGCACACAAGGTTGGTTCAACATACACAAATCAATAAATGTAATTCATCATGTAAACCAGTCCAAAGTCCAAGACCACATGGTACTCTCGATAGATGCAGAAAAAGCTTTTGACAAGATCCAACAGCCTTCTATGATCAAAACACTAGAGACAGTAGGAATGGAAGGAACCTTTATCAATATAATAAAATCTGTATACAACAAGCTCATAGCAGTGATTATGCTCAATGGGGAACAATTGGAAGCATTCCCACTTCGATCAGGAACTAGACAAGGCTGTCCACTCTCACCACTTCTATTCAATATTGTACTTGAAGTCTTAGCTGAAGCCATAAGACAAGAAAGGGATATAAGAGGGATTCAAATCGGCAAGGAAGAAGTCAAGCTATCCCTATTTGCAGATGACATGATCTTATACCTGAGTGATCCCAAAAACTCCACCAGGAAGCTCCTGGAACTAATTGAGAAGTTCAGCAGGGTGGCAGGATACAAAATAAATCCAATGGCACAGTCACTGCTACCAACTCTCAACAGTTGGAATCTTGTGAAATTAAAGAGCTTCTGTTCAGATAAAGAGATTGTAACACCAGCTCAAAGGCAATCCACAGAATGGGAGAAAATCTTCACTAACCACATATCTGACAGAGCTCTACTGTCCAGAGTGCACAAAGAACTTAGAAAACTAAACATCAAGGAAACCAATGGCCCAATTAAAAAATGGGCCCTGAAACTTAAAAGAAATTTTACCAGGGATGAAATTAAAATGTCTAACAAATATCTTTAAAAATGCTCCACTTCTTTAGCCATCAGGGAAATGCAAATCAAAACTTCCCTGAGATATCATCTCACCCTGTCAGGATGGCAAATATCCACAATACAAACAACACCAAATGCTGGAGAGGATGTGGAGAGAGGGGAACTCTGCTACATTGTTGATGGGAATGCAGGCTCATACAGCCACTCTGGCGAGCCGTCTGGAGATTCTTAAAGAAATTAAAGATTGAAATGCCATATGACCTTTTGATTTCACTTTTGTGTATAACCGCTCATACAGCAGAGGTTCACCTCGATAGCACAAGCACGACCATGTTCATAGCAGCACTGTTTACAATAGCAAAGACATGGAGTCAACCCAAATGTCCAATAGTTGACGAATGGATAAGGAAACAGTGGTACATCTATACAATGGAGTACTACTCAGCCATCAAAAATGATGAATTACTGGAATTTGCCGGGAAAGGGATGTCATTAGAAACAATTATATTAAGTGAAGTATCCCAGACCCAGAAAATTAAGCACCATATGTACTCCCTAATAGGTGGCTCCTAATACCAAACCCACCCAGCCCATCTTGAGACACTCATAGGTAAATCTATGCATTACCTACAGTAATTGCAAGTAATTTCAAGTAAATGAACAGGAGGGATGGGGTTGGAGGGTCACACCAGAAACAAAGAGAGAAGTGACCATGTTACAGTAGAGAAAATAGGCCTCCATCAAGGACTGCAAGAAAGTAGTGTGACACCTAGTTAAGTTCACAATTCGTTCCTGATCATTTACAACTAAGGGGGTATGAACTCACCAGAAGGGGAGGGCATATAGTCCGGCAGATTAAAAAGTAACCATTTTGCAAATGGGTGATTGACCACTCCCATTGCCAAATGCCATATGACCCTATGATTCCACTTTTGGGTATAAGTATTACATCTACCCTTGAATGTGCTCTTATAATAAGACTCCAGTTTAACAGCTTTCTGTCTCTGGCCAGGGGGTGACATACAGTGCCCATCACGATGGAGTGAAGGGCATTGCAGGAGCAACAAAACTGCAAAAGAAAATCAACGAACCACTATCCAGAACTTCAGAGACTCTATATCAACCACCTAGAACTAGGCCAGACTAATCTCTCCCCATCCTGAAGCTCAGGGACATTTGCGGAAGAGGGGGCGGTAAGAGTGTAAGAGCAAAAGGATGGGAGGAGCAATGATTTGCAAGATACTCCACACAAGATAGGGCCGAAGCAATCATAATTGGACATTCCATGCCCGGTGCAATGTCCAACACACTATTGACCTCACAAAGTCTAGCATCTGCTAAACGCACCAAGATCCTTGGAGGCAAGGGATTGACAGCCACAGTAGTGTTCCTATGCTTATGGGGAACACAGGAAAGGGTTCAGGGAAATGCCACTGGGTCCTTGTACATCATCGGAGAGGAGGGCCCAGAGGAGAGTCAGGCATGCCCAAGAAAGGACTCTGGGAATTGGGGCGGGAGGCACGGGGGGGATGGGGCAAGAGGGGTGAGGGGAGGAAGAGCAGGGGGTTCGGGGGGAGGAGGAGGGAGCGAGGGAACTGGTGTACCTATTAAGTTTGTATGAGCTGAATTAATAATAAAAATGTATTAAAATAAAAAAATTAAATGAAATTAGTCAAGTGACTTCAAAAAAAAAAGAATGTGAAAGCAATTAAATAACTTTTCATAAAAGTAAGTTCTATGGATATTAGTTACTTGCAAGTGAAAGGTAAACACAAAATTACAAGGCAGCATAATATACATTTTTAAATTCTTTTAGTTTCTTTTTAAACAAACAAAATGAGCTGTTGTCCCTGACCTCCTTCCTCTCCCACCCTGCCCCCCTTCACCAAGTCATCCCCCTCCCTGCCACTTTCATCCTTCTCAGCTTGTGTGGGACTCAGATGTCGTACGGGATTCTCTTCTCTAGTGTAATATCAGACCTTTGTGCTGGTGGCCCTTCGTTGGGTAAACCCATAAATAGGGACAATTCACTGTCGCCTGTCTAGCCCCCATCCCTACGGTTCCCTACTGCATTGCTTGCTAGTCCATGAGAGAATGCTGTTATATCAGCTACTGTGAAGGTCTGATGAAAACAGGTCTCATTGCGGTGAGCTCCTGAATGTAGTAGTGGTGTCTTGACTAGGAACCTGTCTCAGTGAACCTCTTCAACTTCAGTCTGTAACAATCTTACCACCCCTTCTTCCTCAGGATTCCCTGAGCCTTAAGATGGGATCGGTAATGGTTGCCCTGATTTAAGCTGAACCTTTTAAGTTGCTGATGGTGGTTTATTTCACTAGTCTTCTATTATAGTAGACTGTGTCTTACTTGGATGTTGAGAAATTCTCTTACCTAAAGATATAAAGAGAGGTATTTAGATGCTGGCTTACTCAGGTGTTTATGGTTAGTAAAAGACTTCCCATACTATTTTCTCCCCTCCCACTGTTCTGATTGGTATATTCTCCCAGGCATTTGTTCCCTGACATTAAAGGCAAAGGAGGTTTAGAAGTTAGTAAGCTGGTGGTTGATTATCTGGAGGCTAATGCCATACCTTCAGTGTCCTATCCTTGTTCTTTCCCCTTTAAGACTTTTTTTTCACTAATGACTTATTAATCTGTTTTCCCATGTTCTTTTGACTATGTTCCTTTGGAATTATCCATCCCTCCCCCTCATCGCCCTTATGTTCCTTTGAGTCTGTCTGTGTTGAAGAGTTTCTGTTTGTTTACATAACACTGAAGGTTTAATGGTAGGATCCACTTTTAAGGGAGAACATATGGCATCTGTTTTTCCGTGTCTCAAATGTTTCACTCAGTATTATTTTTTCCAGTTCCATCCAATTACTGGCAGATTTCATTTCTTCTTTTTTCCTGATAGCTTAATCTTATCCTATTGTATATATTTACTACATTTGCTTTAACCATTCCTCAACTCTTGGACATCTTGGTTGGTTCCAAAAAGTTACTATGAACATGGCTCTACTAGTGACTCTGTTGCAGGATGCAATATTCTTGGAAATATTCCCAGGAGTGATAGAGTTGAGTCATATGGTATTTTAATTTTTAAATTTTTTTAGGAATCTGCAAATTGAATGTGTTTACATTCCCACCAGCATGTATGAGAGTTCTCTCTCTGCATTCAAACCAGGATTTGTTGTTTTTGTTTTTGTTTTGGATACACATTTAAATATTTCAGAAAAGAAATTTCCTTAGAAATAATGAAGTCTTTGCAATTACTGTAGGTATTACAGAGATTTATCTTTGAGTTGTATCACTTAGTGGATTTGTTACTAATTGCAAAAATTGTAAGTAGGGAGGGAAGGGGAAGGAGGGCCCCACCAGAAACAAGGAGAGAGGGGATCATGCTACAGCAGAGAAAATAGGCCACCATCAAAGACTGCAAGTAAGTAACAAGACATCTTGTTAAGCTCACAGACTTTCCTTCCTGGTCACTTTCATCAGATGGGGTATGATCTCACCAGACAGGGAGGGCATAAAGTCTGGCAGAGAAAAAGTAACCATCCTGCAAATGGGAGACTGACACCCCTCACCACAGTCTCCTACTCTTATTCTATCTATCTTTGACTCTACTCTTACAGTAAGACTCTATTTTAACAGCCTTTTATCTCTGGCCGGGGGGTGACATCCAATACCCATCAGGATTGAGCCAAGGGTGGTGCAGGACCAGCAAAACTGAAAAAAAAAATCAACAAACTATAATTCAGAAAATCAGAAACTCTACATCAACCACCTGGAACCAGGCCAGCCTAATCTCTCCCCATCCTAAAGCTCAAGGATATTTGCAGAAGAGAGGGCAGAAAGAATGTAAGATCCTAAAGATGGGGAGGAGCAACGATATGCAAGATACTCCATACAAGTTAGGACTGAAGCAATCAAAATAGAACTTTGCATGACCTGCACAATGACCAACATATCATTGAACCCAAAAGTCTAGTATGGATCACATGTACTAGGATCCTTAGAGGCAAGGGATTAACAGCCACGATAGTTTTCCTATACTAAAGGGGAACACAAAAAAGAGCTCTAGGCAATGCCACTGAGTCCTTACACCTCATCAGAGAGGAGGACCCAGAGGGAAGTTTGACAGACACACTAAAGGATACTCCAGGAATGGGGGGGTGCACTGGGAGAAGGGGAGGGAGGGGGAGAAAGGAAGGGGAAAACAGGGAGGGAGCAAGGTGATCCAGGGAGGGGTGGAGGGAGGAAAGGGAATGGGGTACTTATCAACTTTGTATAAGTGGAAAAAATAATAATAAAGTCATACGTGTTACTTAAAACACACAATATTTATTTTAGAAATTTTCATAAGCAGACAGAAATACAACCTTAAGATAAACACAAGGTTTGGTTCCCAAATACACACACAGACACACACACACAGACACACACACACACACACACACACACATATATATGTATATATATATGTGCACAATGACCTGCACAATGACCAACATATCATTGAATCCAAAAGTCTAGTATGGATCACAAAAAAAAGTCTAGTATGGATATATATATACATGCTAACACTTTTAAAAATGGAAAAACATGTAAACCTTGAATGATTAATTTAAAAAGAGAAGAACACACTAAGATTTTTGAAATGTATGAGGACCAAATTGACAAAATTTTAAATGTCAGAGATCACCAGTAGTTGATGAGTATGGAAGCAAGTATCACATACACTACAGTATTGTAGCAGACCTGATAAATGATCACCTCAACTTCATTATTTTGCATGTTCTAAAGCAAAACATTTGATAAATATTTGATAAATATAGAAATGATTCAAACATCTTTCAAAATAAAACTCAAGTGTTTAAGTAAAACTTAAATGTTATAAATAGACTTCATTTACCTGATAAGGAGGTCTCACCTCCATTACTTGAGCATATTAAAATTTATGAAAATTACTATTCAATTTAGGGATAATTTTAAGTTCTTTTTATTCCTTTGGAGTTTCAGACATGACCAGAGTGAATTGATATTCATACACCTTAGTCTCCAATCTCATTTACCCTCCTTTTCCCATTACATCCTTTGTTCTACTTTGCCAGTCTCCGTACTAATTTCTTGTCCTTTACATGTGAATCCCACTGACTTTCATCTAGATCATCTTTAATGGGTGGTGGCTGAGTACTTGCTAAAGTTTCAGTCATATACTAGTGGCTACATCATTGAGGAAAGCATCCTTACCACACTCCCTTATCAACTTTAACCATAATCACTCTCTGAGAGAAGCATGGGACCTCTTGAAATCTTTCCCAATCCATTATGAAATGTTCTGGCAATATACAGAGGTGCATTGAGTTCATGGATGCAATGATTCTATCATGCACAGAAGATAATGTCTGGATCTAGCACTCCTCATCAGGTTTTTATAATTTTACCACCCACTCTTGTGAAACACTGGGGAACATTTTTAAATGTGCAAATACATTATACTCAAACATATATGAAAATAAGACTGTGGACTATGGCAAACAAATTATTAATAGTTTGTGTTATCTTTTCTTTCATTTGAAGACATATTAAGAAAAAGGAAATATTAGTGAGTAAGGTAAGTAGGATTAATCCAACGAATTGGAAATGTTCATAGTTACTTTGCATTAGTTAGTGGAACATGAGACACAGTCACTAACACAATTATTCAATAGATAGTTCATTTTTGTCATGTGTCTATTTGGGAATCAATTGCAATTCCCTTTATATGTGTAATTTTCATACATCTGTTACCAATGTCTGTATGCTTATTTTTCTGAAAATTGATCTGTCAAGTATATCAAGTTAGATATCTGTTTTTATAAACCATCACATTTCCAATGTGTACTAAAGTGAAATTTGGGAGAGTCTATTAAGGTGAAAATTAAGAGAGGTGCAAAGAAATGAATATATATGTTTTGTTAGAAAAAGCTATCTTGAATTTTTAAAAAAAGTTTATTATTATTATTTATTCAATTGTGAGTGTATGCGTGTGTGTGTGCATGTATGTGTATGTGTATGTGTGTAGAACCACGGACGAATTCGGGAACCACCATGGACTGCCTCCACTTCCTCCTTATTTACTCTGCCTGGGGATTCACAGGCTCCGCCCTACCAGGACCAGAAATGCAGGCCGCCCCTGCTTCTGCCCAGCATCTATACGTGGGGTCTAGGATCCGAACTCAGGACCTTTGGCCTGCAAGGCAGAGACTTAACCTCTGAGCCACCTCTCCAGCCCCAGATATCTTGAATTTTTATGGATCATTTTATTCACTATTTTGCTTCAAACTATGTGACTGAACAGGACATCACTGAGGATTGAATTATTTTAAAGAAAGACAAGTATTATTTTTACTTATAGGCCATAAATGTCAGAGAAAGGATGGTACAAAATGTTGTTATATTTGTACACACATAATGTCACACTTCTCATAGTTTAAATGTGAATTTTCCTCTACAGGATTCATGTACTTGAATCCTTAATTGATATTTGGGAAAGTTATGGCATAATTTGGAGCAAAGGTCTGCTGGAGGAAGGAAAGTCACAGGGTGTAGGACTCGAGGTTGAATATTTCTGCTCTCCTTCTACAGAAGTCTCCTCTTGCTGTCTGCTGATAGATATCTTAGTCTCCATGATGGATGTGACTTAAGTCACATTCTACTTCTACTAGCCATCCATACCTTTTCTGCCATAATGGACTGTATCTCCCTTCTGGAACCATAAGACAAATAAGTCTACCTTTCTCCCCCAAAGTTGCGGTTGAATGTCGTCTTACAACAACAGGAAAGAATAGCTGTGACTATCTCTAAATCAGAATGAAAGCACCTCAAAATTTGAGTAATTTGGTACTCACTAATACATGAGATTGTGAAACCATGAACTGCTGAGATACCTGTGAAAGTAGAACATGATGCTGACATGGTTTGCAATTGCGTTTCCTAACAGATGCATCATTTGAATCCTTATGTGGTGTTAAAGATTTGGAAGTTCATGGGACATTAAAAGAAGTGGAACTTGCAGATTAAAGGCAAGTCAGAGCGGACATGCTTTGAGGCCGGGGTTGCATTACTTTGCTTCTTTAGCTATTCCTCTATCAGCTTTCCTGATGACTGCCATGACCTGAACAGACTTTCTGGTACTATCTACAGCTGTGATGTCTGCATCAGTTCCTGCCATAACAGGACTTTATATTCTCTGAAACCAGAAGTCAAATAAATACTCCCTTCCCCTTTTTTGTATTATTAGTATTAGTATTATTTGTAGTATTGTTTCCTTGAAAAAAGAGAAATAAGGAAAGTATGTGCTATAGAATTTTACTTTACAGCATTCCATGTAGTTCATTCCAAAGCAGCAGTCTTAGTTTTTACAGACAAGAACATCAGTACAGTTACCTTAAACAAAAGTCATGGAGACTTAATGGAGTTAAATCAGGAGCTTCTTTAATAAGCACAGGCTCTGCATTTGAGGGGGGGGCAGATTTTTTTTTCCTGTTTAACTGGATTGTTTTGCTATGGATTGGTCTGCTAAATAGATTTACCCTTGATCTTTTCCTGACAATTTAATTCCTACTGACATGCTAATAGTTCTCACCTACTGCTTCCACCAGACTCTAAGGTAATTCAAGTCTGGAAAAAGCAGGAGAAAGAGAATGTGGAATTGGAAGAGGCTGAGATATTTGACTTTTACTATTCACAATGCTTAGGAAATTAAAATTCTATGACTTTGCCAGTGTTGGATTCATTATAACTGTTCAGTGATTAAGCACAGTGTTTAAGCTGAGCTCTTAGTGTTATGTAAAGTGGCTCTGGGGCAGCTCTAAATTGCAGATTTTCCAGGCTTTTCTCTTAGTGAGATTCTGATCTCCTATAGATAATTGCCTTTGAACAAAGCTTCTGTATGTAAAATAGATTTTAAAACCCTTAGTTAGTGAAAAATACACTCACAAAAGTGTATTTTTAAGGTATCATTTTTGTTCCAGATATTTTATATAAATCATTTAATCTTTATTAAATCCTAAAAAAACAAACCAAGAAAGGAATAGATGCTGACTGGTCATAATGAGCAAAGTCATTGGCAAAGATGATTTCATAGCCACATTGTCTGACAGTTCAAAAGGCACATTTTTAATGTGGAAGCTCAGAACATCCATGTCTGATTGCTACATAATTTGTAGTAACAAGCTTTTAATTCATTTTCTAAGAAAATGAACATCTAAGAATCATACCTCAAAATGTTACAGATTTGCCTCAAACTTTATAACAATACAGAATGAATACTAAATGCTCCAGTTTCACAAGAAAGTAATAAATTATACAAAAAGCCTATCATGAGTTGTAGAATACAGGTGAACATGGAACACAGCCAAAGTTCCATGCCTTTCTTGTAAAAATGTCCTAGTGAATGCATAAAATACATTTGAAAGGGAGATGTCTTAGTTGGTAAAGTGTTGCTGTACAGTTGCTATGATCCGAATTTGATCCTCAAAACTGCATACATGAAGCCTAACATTACAGCCACTGCTGGGGAGTATGCTGGCGAAAAGCAGGATCTTCCTGACCAGTCTATCTAGTCATAGTATCAAATGAGAGACCTTACCTAAGACCTTTGATATAGAGTTGTAAAGGAAGACATCAATCAGCAATTATCTAACACCAGAAATCTATGGAAGCACAGCTCATGGGTTATAGATAGGAATAATCATCATAGGCAAAGAATACTGAGGGTACAGTAGAGATGACAAAAAGAAAGGAAATGAAGAATTGAAAAGAAAACAAAGATTCAACAATTTAGAGGAATGAGATTTAGATCTAATGTTAAGTTACAATTTCGAAATTGATAACAAAAATATTTGACATGTTTTCAATACAAATTAAGGATAAGGTCTTAAATCAATGATTAATTTAACTACGTGTTCAATCATTTCACAGAAATACTCATGTCATAACAATATATTTTGTTCTTTCTCTGTATATATACACACATACATATAATAGCAGTTATTAATACACCTCAAGTAAAACTTTTCCAATTTGGAAAAAAATTAAATTTGCCTACTATTAAAGGAGAGATAAAATTTTTTTTTACTAAATACAGTCTGCTTTCTTAATGTATTTAGTACAAAGTTAACTAAAATTCATTTGCCTTTATGCTTGTGATTGGTTTGTATGCTTGTTGGTTTCACAGATGTGTGGACCTCAAACCTGGTTAAATGAAGCAAAGTAAGATGATGACTATGAGATTGGAGCTTTTATTTTTCTTAACTTTACTTTTCAAGTAGATGAAGGACAGTTCATGGGAAACTATTAATTAAATTTTAATTAATTTAAAATTAAACTATTAATTAAATTAATGAAAATTTTGTGCCATATTTCTGAAATTCAGATTTGATAAACTATTAATTCATGCGATTGAAAGATATTTGAATTTAACCTAATATATTCTTAAATAAATACTTTTTCAGTATATGTTGATGTGTGCAACAGCTTACAACTTAGGGTATTGGTTATGAATGATCAGCATTAAAATTTACAACAGTATATGACAGTTCAAGTTTTCATTCATGTCTAAAGTTGATTTCATTGTATGGACTTTTTTTTTCTACAGAATTTATCTGAAAAGACCGTGACTGCTAAACTATATTGAAAAGGAAGTAAAGCCTATTATAATCTGTTAATCAAAAGGAGAATCCAGTAAGGCTTTTGAGGTTTATGAAAGCAATAAAATCCTAGAGAAAAGAAAGGTTAATGATATCTACTTCCAGAGCCTAGCCCAACTTCTTTTTAGAGATTCAGATATTTGGCAAGCAAATTTCTCTCACACTTGAGAACATCAAAAAGTAACCAATGTCACAGAAAAAATGGTAGAGACAGTCTCTGACTTATTCCTATATGACATGCTCACTGAGTCAACTGAAGTGCATAACACTAAAAACATCTTGGAGAGATTCAACAGTAAATAAATCTCAGAATAAAAGGACCTGCATGAAATAATGTTGAGTGGTCCATACCCATCCAGGCTCAATACTAGTGAAGAATGTTTTATCCCTCTTCTAATGTGATGTTGTATAACTTATTTTCACATATCAATCTAATTTTCAAGTTAGCACAAAGCAAAACAAATCAGAACTCTTTCAATATTAGTTTGCTTTGAATCATTGTGTCAAAAAGTACTAGGAAAAGCAATCTTGTTGGATCTTAGTTTCATCATTTCAATCCTTCATGGAATGTGTGAATACAAAATCACAGCACTCACCTAAAAGCAATAAAAATAGTTTATTCTGGAGCAAATATCAGTAACCATGACCCAGGAACACAGTTTCATGTTACCCCAAATTCTATGTGTTATGGTGTGGCAGCAGATTCTTGAGGTTTTTATAGTCACAGAATAAGGAAAACCATAGATCAAGACACTTTTTATTCTTTGGTTAAAAAAAATCAAGTGGGTAGATTGCAATAAAGTGGGGAAATGTCTGTCACAAGCAGTAGACATCAGCTAATGACATTCTTAGTGTTGTGTTTGGTGAAAATGAGGGGTTCTTGCTTTACATTACAAATGATGCACCAGGATGTTGGTACAAATACAGAGGTGGGTAATAAATGACCATTAAAAGGGCTAAAGATGGTCCAAGATTATCTGGCTTCTAGACTTGCAACCTTCCAGTCTCTCTACTTCATGGAAGGTAAAATTGGTCATTCCATCTTACAGGGCCAACAGCTTCTATTTCAGGTACTTATGTTCACCAAGGAAAGGAGACGGCATTGCAGGGCAGACTGAAAAAATGACAGACCGGAGCAAACAGAGAAGTGAATACACTGAATCTTTAGTCACACCCTCTGCGGGGGTGGTTGGGGGGTGAGGAGGGGTCGGCTCCTGGCTGCTGAAAGGAAAGGTGAGCACATTGCCTGCCCCTCTGCCTTCCAGGTCCTGGGAGACAATCGGGCATAGCAGGGAGTTAAGTCAAAACATACATTGTATGCAGCGCAGCAGTTTATAAAGGCAAAAACCTAGAGGTGCAAAACCGGAAGCCAATCATATTTAAGGTCAGTGCAGCACGCAGGCTTCACCAGCTAGGGTCAGCATTATGGAACGCTTATGAACCAATCAGGGTTCCCTGTGATGCAAACAAAGTTAAGCCCGCACACTAGCTCCTAGGGCCATTTTAGGCCCCATGTGCTTGGCGACACCTTGTTCACTTCCTCCCAGCCGCACCTTGCCCGGATTGGCCCAACAACTCTCCAGTTACTTCTTCATCTGAATAGTTACTACCCATCACCTGGACTAACCGGATCTACCAGAATAGCAGCAGCTAAAAACCGTGCCTTATTGATTGTTAACCGTTCATAATATAAGTGTGTGGATCCTTAGTTTTGTCTCATTACACAATTTCATAATTAAATGATGAATGTTTGTACATTTTATCTAATGTATAATAGCTCTATTGTTATCATGGCTTTTTCCCTCCAGAGGGCAACCTTAAGCAATGTAAAACTAAGGACTCAGTATTATGATATCATCTTTCTCGTATAAAGAATCAATATAGGCATACTATATGAAAATGAAAAAAATCTATATTTTTAAAATTTAAGAAAACTAGGTCAGAGTACAGTTTAATTTTCCTTTAAATTGTCTATAGACCTTGATTGCCCCAACATGCCATACATATTAAATAGTTTCATGTATTTACAGATTACTATGTATAATAATACGAAACTTGAAATTTTCTTTCATTATTGACAATTGAATTTCACCTTTGAAAGGAAATAATTTAATATTTGCAAAATTCTAACTTATAACAAGCAAATAATTTGAGATAATCAGTTTAGTAAACAAAATCACTTTTTTGGGGGGAAGATAGTATTGAAGACTTAAGCCCATGATCAAGGAGACAATTCTGCTAGAAAAGGTGCTTTGTCACTTGTCACAGCAAAGTCGCACTCATCATGGAAAGTAAAGGAAAAAGCAATAAGTTGTGACTTGCCTGTATCCGTGCAGGACATGACCCCAACTACACAAAGTCCTCCTCCTAAGTTCCACTTCTTAAAGATCCCAAACATTCTTAAATCTCATTACCTGCTCTTTATTCCCTATTTTCAAATAATTTTATGTATTTATTTAAAAGAGAGGGAGAGAGAGAGAGAGAGAGAGAGAGAGAGAGAGAGAGAGAGAGAGAGAGAGTGCTCACAGGCACAATTGAAGTTGTGCACAAATAGTATTGATGTCAAAAACTAACTTGTAGAAGGTGCTTGTTCCCTCCGACTTTCCTACCTTCTAGGTCCCTGGGATTGAAGTAAAGTATACAAGTTTGTGCAGTTGCATCTATTCACTGGGGCATCTCACTGGTACTATTCTTTTTTTTTTTTTTTTTGAGACAGGATCTCATACAATACAGTCTTGTTTTCACTATCTATGTAACAGTACATGGTCTTTTAACTTCTAATCTTCCTGTCCTGATACAACCTCTTGAGTGTTGTGAATATAGATGTGTACAACTATACCAGGCTTCATATTTGCTTTCTGCCTACTGCTATTGTATTCTTTACTTTTTAATTACATTTTTGATGATAAATTTTACCTTTTATTTCAATGTTGATTTATATTTTACATGGTTCAATTTATTGAATTCCTAGGATATAAATTTAATTATATATATATATATATATATATATATAGATAGATAGATTGTGTTGTTTTCAGAGTAATTTAATAGAAATACTAAACCAGAAAGTATCCTCTCTGTGTATAAAATATAAATTATACATATAATATACAAATGTAACATATAAACATAATACATAAAACATAATTTATATTTATGAATATGCTTTTCATAGCATTTTTATATTGTGTTTTTGCCTTACTAGAAATGAAATCCAAACATTTGTCTTTTCCCTCATGTCTCAGCAGAATGGCTCTGCTCTAAATCCTTCTATACCTAGGATGCATCGGCTCCCAGAGGGTCACACAGAAGTATTGTTTTCTGAAATTGTCTCCAAGCAATAATCCTGGAATAATATAAATTCTAATTCTTTCCCAAGGATATTATGATGACTTTATTTTTTTTTCCTGTGAGTGAAATAATGAAGAAATAAATGGTAATGCAGTCTTAAAATATTTAAATGTTGTCTTAATATTTAACATACATTCATTGTGCATTTTTTTATTGGCTAATTCTTAAGCAACCATTGGAGCTGTGGAAATCTCAAAAAGAACAGAAGACCTAAGATTGTGTAAATATTTTTCTTGAGTATAAACCAATCCTTTGTAATATGTCTGTGACTATAAAACAAAGGAGTGTCCACACTATAATATTCAGCACAACAGAATATCCTAAAGAAATATTTCCAGCATGCATTAAGATTCCTATGTAAATTTGGATTGTTTTAGAATAAAATCAGTTATGCCAGTAATTAGCAAGGCAAATAGATACCCAAATTGAAAATACGAAGAGATCATGAACTATTTCCAGTGAACCACAGACATGTTATTAGTTTTTTGGATCTTTCATGCATCCATTTGTTCAAGAAATATATGCAATCATGAGAATTATTTATCTCTTCTTCTAAAAAATAAGTAACTTCTCTTCCACAATTTATGTGTACACTCAGGACATATCACTATAATTACAGTCTTTCTTCCTTCCACTTTGCAGTCAGGATGCTGAACCCTGATTTCATCCAGGGATTCCATGGTACACTGTCCACCTTAGCCTTGGAGTTTAAATTGCAGTCATTTCCCCATTACATTATTTAAGGAATTATGGGGAGGCTGGACCACTTGAAGTAGTACTCACTTCCTTACAGTCATTTATATTTGATTTTATAGGTTTAGCACTACCATATCCATTTCTTAGCTAAATAATCTTTCAAAACTAAGTTTTTTTTTTTTTTGAAAAAGAATATGTTGTAGTGACTTCCTTCATGAATTTAACATAGAAAGACAATTTCAGGGATAGAAAAATGACTTAGAGATTAAGAATCTGCCTCACAAGCAGAAGGAACTGAGTTCAGATCCAAAATCCACTGTAAAAATGCCAGGTGGAAATGTAGGCAGCTTGCATATTTAGCTCCACAGCATCCACTTTCAGTTCTGGAAGTTCAAGCTTGGAAAACTCCACAGAAGAGCAAAAAGTAAAAGTGAGGCAGGATTATTCCTGAAATAATCTTTGGGCTTCCAGAGACATAAAAAGCGCCCTCTGACACACACACACACACACACACACACACACACACACACACACACACACACGCACTCAATAAAGTTGAATAAAAAAAAAGATAATTTAAAAGTGGAATATTTTTGAGACCTACTAAGTAGTAGTTTATTTATAATTATGGACCTGTTGACCAAGAGAGCCATAGATTAAGCATTGAGGTGGGAGAGCATTAGAACAGAGGAGTTAGCTTAAGGCCAGAGAAGATGAGGAGAAAGCCACCATGCAGCCTGACAAGAAGAGGGAATGAACAGAGAAACCTTAAAACTTGGAAAGCAAGAGAAGACAGCAGAAACAATTTGCTGAATTTATCCATGCCCACAGTTACCAGGTTGTTTATTGTCTTTCTTATCTGAATGTGTCTTCTATAATTATTATGAGATAAACAGCACTTTTTTCAATGTTTCCTCTTTGATGTAGTATATATTAATATTTTGGAGAACTCCAAAAGGACTGTTTTGGAGAAGAAAGAAGGGGATGCTCTACTAATTATGGTTTGAAAAACCTCGTGCCAATCTTCTTGCAGGCACATGGTTACTCTGAAGACTTCTCTCCTGTTGAGCAAAGGCTATTTGTATCAGACTCATTGAGGAGATGTCTGGTCATCCTGAGTACGGGCTTCCTTCTGTAGAACCATGAACTGACTGGGTATTAGACTCATTCTCGCTCTCTTTTTTATTATTTATTTCTTCCACTCATACAAAGTTGATAAGTACCCCATTCCCTTTCCTCCCTCCACCCCTCCCTGGATCACTTTGCTCCCTCCCCCCTTTCCCTTTCCTTTCCCCCTTCCCTCCCTTTCTCCCAGTGCTCCCTCCCCCGTTCCTGGAGCATCCTTTAGTGTGTTTGTCAAACTTCCCGCTGTGTCCTCCTCTCTGATGAGGTGTAAGGATTCAGTGGCATTGCCTAGAGCTCTTTTTTGTGTTCCCCTTTAGTATAGGAACACTACTGTGGCTGTTAATCCCTTGCCTCTAAGGATCATCGTGCTTGTGATCCATGCTAGACTTTAGGGGGTCAATGATATGTTGGTAATTTTGCAGGTTATGCAAAGTCCTACTATGATTACTTTGCTCCTAACTTGTATGTACTATCTTGCATATCGTTGCTCGTCCCCATCTTTAGGCTCTTACATTTTTACACCCCCCTCTTCAGCAAATTTCCCTGAGCTTTAGGATGGGGAGAGATTAGGCTGGCCTGGTTCCAGGTGGTTGATGTAGAGTCTCTGATTTTCTGAATTATGGCTTGTTGATTTTTTTTTCAGTTTTACTGCTCCTGCACCGCCCTTGGCTCCATCCTGATGAGTATTGGATACATTCTCTCTTAAATTGCTTTGGTCAGAATGTTTGGTCAGAGAATTTTCATCAGAAATTTAAAATGTTGCAGTCTATATTCAGACTGTTCATGATTCTACAGAGTAAGGATGAGACTTGGGATGACAAGTTATCTCCTCAGTAAGTGAATTTCTTATGACTTACAGCCTACCAATGTGGGTTTCGCATGACAACAGTCAGAAGAGGTAGAGTGGACAGCTCCCATTGCATTAGAGAAACAAAGAGACAAAAACAGGAAACACTGAAGGCCTTTCAAACCTCAAGGACCATCCTCCAACCTTTAGTGCTCCAGGCAACAACAACAAACTAGTTCCAGAACTCATAAGGAAGCTGCAAAGAGACTGAATTTTCACTTTGAGCAGTTGGATGGAGTTCAGCCCTCCCAGTGTTCCTTGATTGATACTCTTCTGTCTTGATTTTCCTTTTATTTAGATTTCCTCCTTCATCAATTACTATAGCAAATCCCCCTGTATAAACAATCATGTGGTTTCAATATTCTAACAAGACTAAAACTGTTATATAAGACTTGTAAAAATTAAATCAGCATTTACAGTCTTAGAATATTTAAACAAATGGACACTGTCTAAAGCCTTGTTGTCTTTGAAGTGCTTGTTAGGTTGCTTTCATAATATAAAAAAAGAAAGAGAGAAGAGTCACACATTTTGCATAATATCAGCTCCCATAGCAGCAGTTGTATAGGGAGCACAGCTCCAATCTCTCTCTTGTCTGTGGTGTTGAGGATCCAGATTAATTAACTTTTAGAAAACAATTTTGCTGTAAAATTCATTAGTATGTTGTTATCCACTGGAACAAATTCATATCATCAAAATCTCAGGTTCAGAATCTCCTCTCAGAGAAAGACCATTTCTAAACTGTCAAGTTCAGTCACTGCTTAAACAAGATCTCTTGCTATAAAACACATCACTGCATTCACATGAGAAATAGCCAAGAAAATACACCGATAAGAGAAACAGTGTCTGCTATTCTCTTTATTATGCAAATTTTTGGTGAGTATATAGGCAGCAACAATACCTGCATTCTAATATGGGAAAAGGAATGAATGGCACGAACAAATCTCAAACATTTCCAAATTTCAAAATAAAGTCTCAGTGCTGCTTCTTGACACAGTAGATATGTTCAAACTAAAATTATTAGAAATAAATTGCATTTAAAAGCAATGTTACTTTAAATTGTGGTTAATGTGGCAGTTGATCCACCTGAATTTTTACTTCATGTTCTATCCCTTCACAAAGATTAAATCCAAGAGAGGCTAAAAATAGCTGGCTATAATATACAGAAAGCTACTAGCATATTACAATTAACCATTGATCAATATATGACATGGGATGTCTTCTAAATTTATTTCATATTAGGCATCTTTAGTATTTTAATTTGAATATAATTTATCACATTAAATGTGATGTTAATAAGTTTATTGTTACAAAGTGTTGAATGCCTTCTCTCAATGCATGGGGTCTTTATCAGCATATGTCTTTGTCTGCTTACATCTGTTGTGGGACGGGTGGTAAAATATTGGATGTTATAAAGCCTTATAAAATATCTACCCTTATATCATAAGAATGTACCAAATATCTTCTGATGATATTCTTTTTCTTTTCTATATAAATTTCTAGTGGAAAAATTCTCAAACATGTTCTCTTCATAGGACTTAGTATGGACTTATTGGTAAGGTCGACAAAAGGGTTTTAGGCAAGTGGGAAAGTGATGGAGGATTATCCCAAAATGCATCAGTGTTTGGAGATTGCATTTACAGTCTGAGGGTGATGGGATACTTTGTCTACCCTGACAACTGCAATGTGTGGACCAGTTGGCTTCTCTGTGTGACCTTTCAGTTAGTTTCTGAAACCTAATCTTTCAGAGCCTTCTGGGAACAGCCACTTTCTCAAGTGCAGTTTCATTTTCTACATCATTCTAAGAATTCTCAGAGGTTTGCTACTTCTTCTTTGTGAACAAAAGTATATAGAGTCATTCAATTACTCACATCTCTTTCAGTAAGCTGTCTGTTCTTTATATGCGGCAAAATATCAATTAAGTGCATCAATTCTTAATCAGTCTCTATCCCCACAAATGAAGCATGAACAAGATCATGGGTTAGGTAATATTCTACAAAAAGAATTATTAATGATGATCTGTGTTTTCTTTCTTGTACAACTTCATGACCGCAAACACATCATTGAGATCTTTAGGTAAATTAGTTTATGTTATCCAACTTTGAATATATGTTAATTTATATTATACAAGTATTTTATTAATAATCTTTAATTGCAAAGTCATTAGGCAAATTAATGTAAGAATACCATATTAAGTTACATTAACTTTCCCTTTACATTCACATATTTAGTTGACAATTTTTGTACTTTGCTGGTTATAATATTGATTATTTCAACAATTAACACTCTGAATATAAACAGAAAGAGGTATGGAGGATGACAAAAAGAAATATAGAGAGACACTATACATGCAACCCGCACTAGTAGATATTAGTCAGTTTGTTTTGAGTAAATTTATTACAACTTTACCCATCAATTACATTGTCCAAATTGATTTTTTCAATTTCTTCTTGTTTTTGAATGCATTTAAACTTCTTAAAATAGATTATCCAGGCAAGAGTTATAAACAGTCAGAATAAAGTTACCATATTAACGGGGAGCCCGAGGAGGGGCTCTACGCTATGAGTCCTGAACCCTCACTAGGATGGAGGACTCAACAGGAGGTTTGGGTTCACATAAATGTATGCTCCATCCAGAGGGTGGGAGGGAGGAAGGGGGAGGCATAGAAAAAAGGGGAAGGGTGGAGGAAGGTGAAAGGAAGTGAGGAAGGGGAGAGAGTGCAATGGGGGATCAATGGGGAGGGGAAAAGGGAGGGAGAGGACAGGGTACCTATTGAGCTTGTATAATTAGGAAAAAATGTGGGAGACAAACAAACATAAAAAGATTATCTTTCCTAAGATACTAGTGATAACATGCTATTAAAGAACTCCGAATAACACTGTGTTAAAAGCAACTCTGAATTAACTCTGGTTAATAGGAACTGCAGGCATGCAAATAAATCTGCCAATATGAATATTTCTGCAGCATCAGTGAAAATGCTGAAATTGACTTTTGTTCACAGGGAAACACTGTCCCTTGTATCCACTGGTAGTAATTACATTTTCAAATAATGTGCTAACCCTTGTATTTTACACAAACACAGAAACAAACCTAACAACATGTATTTAATATTTTTCTCAAGTGTGCTGTGATTTATCACTTAAGAAAAATAGCTAAGAACAGAAAATTAAATAAAACTAAGGAGTCATTGTCCAATTATTACGTATTTGTAAAGCCATGGAAAGTAGATAAAATTATATTGTTAAGATACTTAAAGTACCTAACACTGAATTCATGTCTTGCTATGTACTATGAAAAGAACACATGTGTTTATCATTCATTTTTCAGTTCCATTATTAGGCATGTACAGGGAAAATTTGTATAGTCAGAAGGGCAATTGCTATCATTTGAGCTCTGTGGCAGGAATTTCACTTTTCAGTTTAATAGATGAAATAAAAGGCAGCATATGAATTACTTCTTGGCATATCTGTTTTTAATATTAAAGAAAATATAAAGTTTTATTCATCTTTGAAAGTCACCTTCCTAGAGCATGAGACATTTTTATGACATATGCATTATTGTGCTGCAGGAGTCCTTGAAAAAAGTGCTGCAGGACCAATGTTGAAACAGTAGCAGCTGTGTGTACATCAGTGGGGTATCCCAGTGCAGGTATAGGTGGGAGGTACCAGATCACATAGCGGCATCAATCCAAGACCAATGTTAGTAATTGACTGCATGACATACTTGGATTCCATGCTAATGAAAACATTGGCATTGTACTGTGTCTAATCTTCCAGAATCAGGTTAAAGGTAAAGGATGGAATTATGATACATATTCAGTATCATTGCAGCATGAAAATTGACCTCATCCAATCCATGGTCTTTCTACATACAAAGAGCAAATTATGTAAAAGTAGTCTTATTCATAGCATATATCTCAGGAAAGAATTTTAGTATTAAAGATCAGACTCTTGTAAACTGAAATCTATAAAATATCATTAAAAGACATTGACAGAGAAACTATGATAAACATGTTCCATGAACATGGGTTGGAAATTTGATATTAATATGTGATGGCTCTGGGGTCAAAGCCTTTGCCTCACAAGTAAAAGGACCTGAATTTAGATCTCCAAACCCCTAAAGAAAAGTTTCCCTGGGTGGAAATGTTCTATAATTCTGTCTTTGGAAGGCAGATTCTAGGAAAATCCAGCGCAAAGGAATAAGGAGGTAGATAGATCGAGGATGATTTCCAATGTCATCTTGGGCCTTTGCAGGCAGAAACACTTAATCACCCTTTGGTACACAAGCACACATGTACACTCAAAATACCGCACATGAATGCAAAATGATATAATAGTCCAACTTTGACAAAGCAATCTTCAATTTCAGTGTGATTTCAGTTGAACAGCACGTACATTTTTTTACAGATAGACAACCTTCACATTAAAGTATAGCAGACTCTGCATCCAACATAATGTAACGAAAAGAACAAAGCTAGATGATGTGCCCCACCGCCTGACCTCACAAACTCTAAAGCCACAGTAAGGAAAAGAGCATGCCTCGGGCACAACACATGAGGATAGATGAATGCAACTGAAGACAGAGCACAAATAAATTAACACATTTCCTAACAACTGTTCATAACAAAATGATCTTGATCACAAAATATATTCACTGCAAAATAAAGAAGCTAGATTTCTCTTGTTGTATACAGATATGAAATAAAAAGGAACTAAATATTCAATAAAATGTATGACCTGGTATGACAAAAGTAATTAGAATAAAACAAATGGAGGGTCCCAGGTCTTGTAGCCTCACACTTTTAAGAACTGAAATCACAGGAAACAAATGCCAAAATATATCAATGACTTTACATCTAATTAAGCTTTTACATAGTAAAGGAAACTTGAAGTGAAGATATGACATACAGACACAGAATTTGCTTCCTCACCATGCTACACACAAGAATCTATTGTGTTCATGGGTATTTCTCCTTGTAAACAAGATAGTGCATATCAATAGTAATGTGTCAGAAATAGGGGTACAATATTAAGAGATACCGCACCTCCCTGAGAGACTATTTAAGGTCAATGCAGGAAGAGGGGTTTCATAGTTGCTCTGCATGCCATTGATAAATTCATGACAAAATGGCTTAAGGGGGAAGGGAGAGGGGGATTTCTGGTCCTGGTAAGGCAATGCCTGTGAATCCCAGGGCATAGTAAAAGAGGAGGAGGTGGAGACGGTCCATGGTATTTCCAAAATTCACCCGTGGTTCTACACATATACACATACACACACACATACATGCACCCACGCACAATTGAATAAATTAAAAAAAATTTAAAGTTTAAAAACAAACTGAAAATATACATTTTATAGCCTGTGGTTCTACACATATATACATACACACACATGCATGCACACACGCACAATTGAATAAATTAAAAAAATTAAAGTTTAAAAACAAACTGAAAATCTACATTTTATAGCCAGTGGTTCTACACATATATACATACACACACATACATGCACACACGCACAATTGAATAAATTAAAAAAATTTAAAAACAAACTGAAAATCTACATGTTATAATAATTATTTTGTTTATAATAAATTGCCATTTATTTGAAAAATGATGCGAAGCAAGACTAGCAAGCAATAAAAATAAAGTCCATTGCTGTCTGTGACAGGGATTTCAATTTGACCCCCTGAATCATACAATGTTGAAGAGAACTGATTCTTGACAATGTGCTCTGATATGATTGTCACATACACACACACAGCAGAGGAACTGGCACATCTAAATAAATTT
Organism: Typhlomys cinereus; assembly: GCA_023101885.1. Classification (NCBI taxonomy): domain Eukaryota; kingdom Metazoa; phylum Chordata; class Mammalia; order Rodentia; family Platacanthomyidae; genus Typhlomys; species Typhlomys cinereus. The sequence continues at coordinate 1,745,074 of JALPQD010000154.1, forward strand.
TAAATTTTAAATTAGTATACAATATATACAATGAAAATTAGAAATCATATTCTTTTTGAAATAATTTTATGATTATTTCATCTTTAAAAACTTTTTCTGCACTAATGTGCATGTGAGGGCACTGTGTGTCTCTGTGGAAGATCAAGGGTGATTTTAGGAATCAACTTGGAATTTTCCTATCTCCTTTTTTTTAAAATTTTTTTTTATTTATTCAATTGTGTGTGTGTGCATGTAGAATCACGTACGAACTCGGGAACCACCATGGACTGCCTCCACCTACTCCTTGTTTACTCTGCCCCGGGATTCACAGGCTCTGCCCCGGGATTCACAGCCTCTGCCCTACTAGGACCAGAAACGCAGGCCGCCCCTGCTTCTGCCTGGCATCTATATGTGGGGTCTAGGATCCGAACTCAGGACCTTCCACCTGCAAGGCAGAAGGTTAACCCCTGAGCCACCTCTCCAACCCCAAGTTCCTATCTCCTTAATGGTTTGCTCTGTGATTTCTCAGGCTCTGCCCCCCAGGCAGCAAGTGCGGGCACCATTGTTCCACCTGCTGGTTTAATGTGGGAACTAGGATTGGATCTCAGGACCTTCTGCTTGGAAAGCAAAGTCTTTATTCCTGAGCCATTTCTTCATCCCCAGAAACATTAATAATCTGTACACCATATCTACCATTTACTGGTTCCTAGATTTTATTCTAAAATTATTAAGGATTTACATATAAATGGGCTTTTTGGTGTAACAATTTATTTTTGATATGTCTAGTGTTTTCATTATTTTGAGAATTCCCTTTTTCTATAATTTATTTATTTGTTTATTCCTTAAAGCTTTGGACCTACTATAAAGCAATCCAACTTTTGTCCTTTTTAAAATTAGCTTATGCATAATATTTAATTTTTGCTTTATGCATTGTACATGATGTAGGAATGACAAGACATAGTAACTGAAACGCCTCATGATAGAAAATTCAATTTAGAACCTCTGGTTGGAATATATGAGATATCCTTTTGCTTATGTAACTGGTTGTAGTGTGAGGTTGTTTCTACAGGGAGCAGAGTATTTGATGCCTCAAAGAAACCTTAAATGAATTATGTCTGTAAAATTATAAAATTTTACACTGGAGTTGCAACTGAAGGAAGAATTGGAAATTTGTCCACTGAGCCCATCACTAATTCTTTCAATCAATTGTACTATTCAAGAAACTAAATTCTGAACAAAATAGAACTGAAGTTAATGCTCCCTTTGATTCATGCTTCCAACATGGGTAACATTCCCCTTTGAAATCATCATATTCAGGTCTGCAAGCTTTTTTGTATTAGTATATTGTTAGTATGTTTTGCCAAGCATAGTTTCAACTAAATTATAATATCAAAATTAGCTTTTGAAGAGTCAAGGATATCATATTCTAGAAGGAAAACAGATATACTTACTGAATGATAATACCGTATGGTGAAATACTTCATGTAATTAACGATAAATCTTTCATAGAGCAATATAATTCTAACTTTTCAATTCATTTTTACTGCAAATTACTTTGCTTATCAATCAATAATTGCTAACATTCTGAATAGTGTTATATAGTTTATAGCATAGAATGTAAAACATACTCAATTATTTGAAGAAAAATTTTATTGAATTTATTTGTTTTCAGATTCTACTTCTCCCTAAAAATGTAATAAATATAGTATATTGCATTTTTAATATTTTAAAATCTGAAAGACAATAGTTGAGAATCTATCTTAATAGGTTCCTCCTGTTATTTGATTCTGACCTAAGTCTGGCTTTCTGATATTTTATAAGTTTTACAAAATTGGATGCTGCAACTGACATATTTTCCATAGCTACATAAGCACTTAGTTCTTCAGTGATAAAGACTATCCTCCAAAGATTCTGTCCTTTCTTTCTATTATCAGAAGTTCACTAGAGGAATTTTACAGGAGAGTGTCACAAATCTATACATGCCAGGATTTTATTTTCATTTTATTTTTTTCTATTTATTTCTGAAAGAAAATAGCCAAAGAATTTTAAATTTTCCTGTATTGAAATTTTTAAATTCAATCAATATTATGAAATTGCTAAAATTCTATCCTTTTTAAAATGTTTTACTAGCTTTTTTTTCATTTTAATGCTGTCTCTATCTGTGGGATATTTTTGTTTGGGATTATATACATACATATATATATGATATTGCCTTTACCAAACCTCTTGCTGTTTTAGAAAATGATTTAAGCAATTATAAATATTAGCTTAATTGTTATAAACTCAAGATTTGGTGAAGTTAACTTTTCAGATACATGCACACAGCAGAGCACATTAGTGATGAACAAGCTCTAATAACATAATTTAACATTTTCTTATTTTTGATTAACTAAATTTTATTTCGGGCTGAAAAAGTTACTAAGGGGTTAAGACTCTGTCTCACAAGCACAAGGTCCTGAGTTCAGATCCCAAGTCCCATGTAAAAAACAGGAGGGGAAAAAGCTTCAGCCTGCACTTCCAGTCCTAGTGGGTGGAGCCTGGCAAATCCCAAAGCAAAGCAAAAAGGAGATAGAAGAAATCCAGGATGATTCCTGAAGTCACCCTTGGTCATCCACAGGGACCACCGTGCCCTCTGAGACACACACACACACACACACACACACACACACACACACACACACAGAGAGAGAGAGAAATAAAGTTAAAATATTATGAACTATAATTTATGTTTTACTGTAATTTTAAGTGAATAATACAGCCAGTGTGTATGACTAAGAACACCCTTGTCTATTGATAGAAGTTTATTAATCCTAGACTTACTAGTTAATCATGTCTTTCTGATTAGTGTCTTATTTTACTGTTCTATCACTCATTCTTCAGGTGAATAAATGTATATAACATGGCAAATATTGTTTTACTGAGTATATATATTTACTGACTATATATATATAGATATATATATATATATATATATATAAATGACTCTCACTCAAGAAATGAACCTCAAACTTTTCAATAAATAATGGGGTTATGAAAGTCCACAGGGGGAAGACATATTTCTGTGAGAGCAGACGATTCACGTCTATTAAATTGAACCATTAAATTATTACAACATTTCATAATGAAAAAGGTAATACAAGCATATAGACACTTTTTAAACTACTAACAAATTTTGCAGCATTATTCTTTATTCAATTTCCTGCTGTAATTCAGTTTTCCAGCTATAAAAATGAATCTTAGACTTAAAAAGCTTTCATTACAACTCCACATGCAGGGAAGAAAATCACAATAGGAAACTAATAGCTGTTCCTTTTTTTCTTGCTTCTGATCTACTTGAGAGTGAATAGGGAAGATAATTTGAAATGACTATTTATGAAGAAAGCTAGATTATGAAATGGAAAAGGAAACAAAATAAAGCATAAATCTTTTTCAGTCATAAAACAGGTCATAAATCTAACAGCTTTGTTCACAGAATCTGTATTCATTAGCCATGCACAGACTTCTCATTTTTAGAAAAAAGGTAAACTCCAGCACAATTAATAATTTTCTTATTTTCTATACAATTATTTTCTTTATACCGCTTGTGTTATCACTCGATAAAGAAGAAAGTGTATATTTTTTCTCTTATGTCTTTGAAAACTTGGTGTTACTAAACTACATTAGAAAAAATGCTAATATGCATATTGTTAAAATTTGACTAAAATGGTAAAAGAGAGCAAGAGCCACATTTTGGAACATGGCAAATGAAAGGTCAATAGAGTTACTCTGCTTATAGTATATCAATTCTTGATTCCTAAAGGAATGTTATTTACAGTGAGTGAAGGCTGTAGATGAAACAAAAATACTGAAAGTGAATGTTCTTTCAGTAGAAATACAGTTCTTTTCATTGAGAATTTTTACGATACAAACAAAATAAGTTTATGTCGTTACCCTGAACCCAACCTTACTATCCCATTTTTCATCCAGACTACTGGTCCAATCCCCTACTTTCTCAACTTCTCCTCCCATCTTCAATTCAGCCATGTACCTCCCAAATTATTTTTCCTCTGTGTATATGTGGATTTCAGAGCTCCCTTGGGGTGCCTGTGTTGGTAAGGTGGCTCTGTTGTAAGGTATGCTCCTCTTTAGTGGGCAAAGTCATAAGAAGGGGGGTTTCTCTCCCCTTTTCCAGTACTTGATGTAGCTATACTCTCTAGGTGCAGTTGTTTTTCCTGAGGTCCTAGCTATTTTTGGGGGGGAATGTTGATATATCAAGCATCGTGTAAATATAGTGGTATCAGCTTTTATTGTATGAAATTCCTGGGTACAACAGCCCTGTCATGGCTGGAATGTGTAGTTCAGAGGTACTTCAATCTCTCTTTAAACTCTTGTATTCGTAATGCCCCTCTTCCATAAGGTTCCCGATCCTTGGAGTGGGGAAGGATTTCCATTGGCCCATCAGAACTAAGCATTCCAGGGTCCTCAAAATTCTGCACTCTGGCCAATTGTGATTTTCTCTCTTCACTAGTCTTCCATTGTAATAGGGTGTGTCTTGGTTGACCACTGAGAGCTTTTCTTATCTGAGGCTTAAATAAATGCTTAGATAGTGTTTTAATATAAAGTCTTATATTTAACACTAAGATGTCTATTCCTGTCTATTTTCTTCTATTTTCTACTGCTATTTGAATAGGTTTACAGTATCAACCACGTGTTCCCTGACAAAAAGAGGTTTAGAACCCATTCAGAAATAATTGCTTTCCCATTAGTCTTGCATACCACTGTTGCTCCCCAGATTCTTCTTACCATAGTAGTAATAGCTGGCAGCATTTATAACTGGGTGAAGCCCAAGTCGCACTTTTTCCCCTCAACCACTTGTTCCTTTCAAGACTTATCACAATTCCCTCTACTTCTTCAATAGTGGTCTCAATCATCTATTTAACTTTTTGGTGTTCTTTTGAGTCCAATCTTTTGAGGTATTTCTCTCCTGCCCTAGACTTACATTTATTTGTAGCTTGTGGATGTTATTAAAGTTTCCCTTTGAGTGTATCATTTTGAAGTTTTAATGTTAGGATCCACTTGTAAGGGATTTGGCTTTCTGTGTCTGGGATACATTGCTCAGAAGACTTTCTTCCAACTACATCCATTTGCCAAAAAAGTTTATTAATTCATTTTTCTTGACAGTTGAGTAGTAGTCTATTGTGAATATGCACCATATTTTATAATCTGTTTATTGATGTATATCTAGACTGATTCTCTGCTATTGCAAATGGAGAGGACAGTGAAAATGGATATATACATGTCTCTGTAATAAGATGTAGCTTTCCTTGGAAGTATTCCCAGGAGTCATATGACTGGATCATATGGTATTTGGTGCTTAACTTTTAAGTAACCTTTATACTGATCTCCAAAAAGCTTGGACACCTTTGTATTCCCATAGCAATGTATAAGTGTTCCTTTCTCCTCACATTCTCTCCAGCATTTGTTGTTTGTGTTTTGGATTTTAGGCATTCTGATTAGTGAGAGACTATATCTCAGGTTTTAATTTTTAGTCCATAAAGACAAGAGAAGAGGAACATATTTTAAAATATGTAGTAGACATTTGAATTCTGTTTTGGGAAAAGTTTTCTTTAATTTCTAAAGCTCATTTTTTAAGCTGGGTTGCTACCTTCTTACTATTTAATTTTTAAGTTTTTTGTATACTCTGGATATATATCCACTGTCAGATATGTATTTAGTGAATATTTTCTCCCATTCCATATATTGCCTTTTTGTTCAGTTAACATTTCTTTCACTGAACAGAAACCTTTTAATTTCATGAAATACCACTTATTGAGTGTTAGTCATATTTCCTGTTCATTTTTGGTTACATTCAGAAACTTATAGCTTATGCCAAAAAGTTTATTACCTATACATTCTGTTAAGATTTTTATAGTCTCTTGACTAACATTTAGGTCTTTGATGCATTTGGAGTTAGTTTTCCTACATGATGACAAATAATGGTCCCATTTCAATCTTCTGCATGCAGCTCTTCAATATTGTCAGCAACATTTGTTGAAGATATTGGCCTTTTTACCAATTGTTTTTCTAGAGGCTTATCTCAAAAATCAGTTAGCTGTAGGTGCATAAGTTTATCCCTTGATCTAGGTGCCTGTTTTGGAGTCAATACCACGTTGCCTTTATTATTACAGATTTGCATTACAGATCAAGGCCTGATATGGGGATGCCTCTAGCAAAGGTTTTATTACTCAGGATTGTTTTTGCTATCCTGAGATTTTGGGGTTTCAATGTTAATTTTCAGATTGTGTTATCAATTTGTGTGAAGATGTCTAGAAATTTTGCTAGGCATTGCAATAAATCTGCCTATTAGTTTTGTTAGGGTGGTCATTGTTAATAACTTCTGATTTAATAACAGGGGAGATCTTTTCACCTTCTCTTGTCTTCTGTAGTTTTTTTGTTCAGAGTTTTAAAGTTTTTATTGCCACAGATTTTTCATAATATTGGTTAGATTTATTACAAGTTATTTCATTATTTTGGAGCTATGGTAAATGGAATTGCTTATCACAGGCCTCTTGCTTTTTTCATCTTTGGTCTGTAGGAAAACCACAGATTTTTGAACATTAATTTTGTAGCCTGGCCCTCTGCTGAACTTATACTTTAGTTCCAGGAGTTTGCTGGTGGAAACTTTAAGGTTTTTCAGGTATAGAAAATCATTTGTGATTGGTTGAAATATAACTGCTCCAGGGCTTTCTTGCATTTCTTGCTCTGGACTCCATAATGTGCAGTTTGGCTTTTTCATCATGTCCCAGTGCTCTTGAATATTCCTTTCATGTTCTTTTTTAATTTTTTTCAGCTTCTTTAATTGACCCATCCAGTTCAGTCAGCTTGTCTTCCAGATCTAATATTCTATCTAGTGAATGCTCAGGTCTGTTGGTGATGCTCTTTGCTGAGTTTTCAATCACAGATAACTTAGTTTCTATATCTAGTTTTATTTTAGTTTTCATTTATTTACCTATTCTAAGCTTGCTCTTGCTTACTTTTTCATCTCAACTAGTTGTTTTTTATTATTTTCTTGTTCATATAATGTCATATGTGTATTTATTTCCTCTCTGAGTTCTTCATGTTCCTTTTGTGAAGCTCATGTGTTTGACACATTAGCTGTTTGAGATGTTCATGGAACCTTCAAGAGGTAGAGCCCTACCAGAGAAAGGTATGTCACAGGGGCTTGATTAGCCATACCCTACTTCAGGCAAAAGTGACAGTTTTGCAGCTTTCAGCCTCCTCCATGAATGTGACTAAATCCACCTCTAACTTATCCTAGCATGCCATACTATTTCCTCCATAATGGACTATATTTCCCCTCTGGAACCTTAGGCTGAATCAATTTCCTTTTATTCTTTTAAGTTGCTTGATTTTGGGTAGCATCTAACAGATAAGATTAAATTACCATTGAGTAGAGGGGTATTGCTGTGAAATTAAAAGCATATGGTACCAGAATGTAAAGTGTTTTGTAGTTGAGAGAAATTGGTCCCAGAGAAGTAGGATGTTGCTGGGTAAGACTGAGTATTTAGTACCAAAAAGTGAAGTTGTTTTTGCAAAGCTGAGAGAATTTGGCACCCAGAAGAATGGCTATTGCTGAAATGTCGCTAATGTGTCTTGGGAAACGTTTGTTGGGAGAAATTTGAAGAACTTTGAGACTTTGAACTGGGAAAGTGTTTGGGTCATGGAGAAGTGGCCAAAAGGGTCATTCTAGTGAGATCTTGGAGACAACAATTATGTTAGAGACTTATACAGTAGAAGACCAGTTTGTGATGGCCCAGTGGAGAACAGGGACTATGCTAGGAATTGTACAAGGGATAAATGAAGTGAAGCACTGGCAGAAAGTTTGATAAAGTTTTGCTCTCATCCTGAAAGCTTGCCTGAAGTAAAAATCCCAGCGCTTGGCAGAAGAACTTTCAAGGCCATGCAGTCTTGACAATGTGGCATGGCTGCTTTTCAGCCCTCTTGTTCAGCCTTCTGACAAAAAAGATGAAGAAATCAGACAAAAACAAAGTACAAATTGTGAAGTTTTAAGAAAAATATGAAGGTAAGCAAGCCTACAGAGAAAGCAAAATGGCAGCTGTTGTTAAAGAGATTAGCATCGTAAGTGAATCCAAGTCTGCTTCCAATTTGGATAATAGGAGAGGTCCTACCTTGTAGGAAAGATCTCAGGGAAAGATGCCACCCATAAGAATGAAAATTATTTTGGAAGGGAAAAGTGAAGTTAGCAATCCAAGGGGAATATCTACTCCTCTAGAGTAAAGGTTCAAAGGTTCTGAGGGTCAGCAAGGAAAAGTTGAATCATTTGTGATTCAAACAGGTCACTCTCTATGTAAAGATGACAGCAGAATGTGGTAATGTCATCCAAATCGTCCTGGTTTTAAAGGCATCATAGATACAAACGGGAAGAGGCCAAGGATGCCTCTTCAAGGGTTTCAGAGAATGGTGGAAGCCCTGGTAGTATGTTTCAGGAAGCCTGCAGTTTAGAGAGGCCAAGAATGGAAATTTGTGCTGTGTAATTAAGGCCTGGTTTCCTATTGAGGATCAAAGATGTTAAGATACCAGAGCCAACATGGGACCCTCCCAAGGAAAGATTTGCATTGTGGGAGGAGCCAGCCGAAGAGAATGATGTGGTTATAAAGGCAACTTTGCTGGAGACAAGGAATTGAAACTCTTTGGAACTGAGATGATTTAAGCATGTGGCTCACCTCTTAGACATGAAGCTGAAGGATCTGGAGTTTGTGCTATTGGGTTTTAGTCTTGTTATGGAAGATCTTTCTTGGATATGTTCCCATTCCTTCCTTTTGGAGTGGTAATGCTTATTCTGTGCCATTGTATGCTGGAAGTATGAAACTTGTCTTTTGATTTTACAGGAGGCTTTGGAACTTTAACCTTTGGAATCTGTTGGGGCTTCTGATGTCCTCTATCAGACGTTTAAAGTTGGACTGAGTATTGTATGTACATAGAGATTGCAGTGAGCTCTTGGGGGCCTGACATGGAATGTTATGGATTATAATGTGAGTTGTCCACCCCAGTCTCATGTGTTTGAATGCTTAGTTGTTTGAGAAAGTTATGGCACCTTTAAGAGATGGATCCTTCCTGGAGGAAGGCAGTAACAGGGGATAGGCCTTGAGGTTAATTAGCTCCACTCTACTTCAGGGAGTTTTGCTCTAGTAATGGCAGTTTTAGAGCTCTCAGCTTCCTTGATGAATATGATTTAGGCCATCTCCAGATTCTGCCAGCCAGCCATTCCTTTTTTTTTTTTTTCGCCATAATGAACTGTATCTACCTTCTAGAACCATAACCTGAATAAATTTCCTTTGGTCCCTCTAAGTTGCTTGCTTTGAGTGGTGTTTCACATCAGAAAAAAGTAACTGGCACATTTGTTGAAATGAATGGTTCCTTTGGTCCTCTACTGGACACTGTGCTGCCTAGTTTGTTTCTTGATATTTGGTTGCGGTGGGGAAGTCAGAGTAACTGTTGGAGCTGCGGACAGTGGCTGTAGAATGGACAACTCTCCAGGGGATCCATATGTCTAGCACAGAAGCAATACTAAACTGAGCCAATGGTGGTAGGTAGTATAGTGCTAAGAGCTGGGTCTTATATAGGTAATAGGATTTCTGGGTAGAAAGCCAAAATATACTTCTTTATAAAAGCCAATTTAAAAAAATTGGCTTATAACACACTTATAACACAATCAATTTTTGATGGTGAGATATAAAAATGCTTAATATAGATTGATTCAAGTCAACAGAAGTGATTTTTAAATGAGAAAAGTACTTAAAATTTTTACTATACAAGCAATGTATTTTCACACATTGGTCATAATATGCCTAAAATATTCTGATATATTGAACATGAAATATTGTCATTACTCTAAATATTATGAATGAACAAAATAAAAGTTGAATAAGTTTATATTTTTGGGTGTTAGAACATAAAGTAATTAATTTGGAATGAAAGGTACTGTGGAGATCATTGTTTTAGTTTGGATCTTCTATGTAGTAGTATATTGCATTAACAAAATGTTTATTTCTGCCATAATCCATACATTGAATTCCTCTCCCTCTAAGGTAATGCTTTAGCTTTGGTTGATTATTAGATCATGCGAGTATAACTTCATAAAGTAGTTTAGTACATTTGGGAATGAGGAATCAGAGACATGCAGGTATCTCTGCTGTCCTAATGGTCAAGTTGGGATAGGAAGGTAGGTTTTCCATGTGGAATGAAACATCACGTGCATAAATATATCTTCATTTAGATCTTGAAATTTTCTTTACTTACGGTGTCTTTCAAGTTGAACATAATATCCTGGTAACTTCACATGGGCTCTTAAAATCAAGAAGAGATCAGTAAGGATGATTTGAAACAGAAGAATGTAGGCACATAGATTTTATTTACTGCCAAGATAACTGACATAGAATTGACTGGAAAAATCACAAAAAAGGAGATTGCAACCAAAGTAGCTAAGAAAAGGAAGATGCAAAAAAGCATTACAGTTGAAACTGCAGACAGCCACATTAATTAATTAATTAATTAATTAATTAATTAAACATTTTTTATTATTATTTCCACAAATACAAACTTAGTAGGTATACTGGTTCCCTCCATCCCTCCTCCACCCCCCGACCCCCCTGTCCCCCTCCCCTGACCCCTCCCTCCCCATACCCCAGTGTCTCCCCCCCAATCCCCAGACAGTCCTTTAATGTGCATGCCAGTCTCTCCTCTGAGCCCTCCTCTCCTATGATGTTCAAGGACCCAGTGGCATTTCCCTGAACTCTTTCTTGTGTTCCCCTAAAGAATAGGAACACTACTGTGGCTGCCAATCCCTTGCCTCCAAGGATCTTGATGCCTTTAGCAAATGCTAGACTTTGAGGAGTCAATAATGTGTTGGACATTGCGCAGGGCATGCAAAGTCCAGTTATGATTGCTTCGGCCTTAACTTGTGTGGAGTATCTCGAATATCATTTCTCCTCCCATCCTTTTGCTCTTACAATCTTACCGCCCCTTCTTCCACAAATTTTCCTGAGCTTCAGGATGGGGAGAGATTAGGCTGGCCTAGTCCTAGGTGGTTGATATACAGTCTCTGAAGTTCTGGATTATGGTTCGTTAATTTTCTTTTGCAGTTTTGCTGCTCCTGTAATGCCCTTCACTCCATCCTGATGGGTATTGTATTTCACCCACTGACCAGAGATAAAAAGCTGTTAAACCAGAGTCTTGTTATAAGAGTATATCAAAAGTAGATGTAATAAAAGTAGGAAATCATAGTGAGGGAGGGGTCAATCACCCATTTGCAAAATGGTTACTTTTTATCTGCCAGACTATATGCCCTCCCTTCTAGTGAGATCATACCCCCTCAGTTGTAAATGATCAGGAAGGAAAGTCTGTGAACTTAACCAAATGTCTCATTACTTACTTGCAGTCCTTGATGGAGGCCTATTTTCTCTGCTGTAACATGGTCCCCTCTCTCCTTGTTTCTGGTGTGGCCCTCCTATCCCATTTCTCCTGTTCATAATCCTTGCAATTGCTGTAGGTATTACAGAGATTTATCTTTGAGTGTCTCTAGGTGGGCTGGGTGTGTTTGGTACTAGGAGCCACCTATTAGGGAGTACATATGGTGCTTAATTTTCTGGTCTGAGATACTTCACTTAATATAATTGTTTCTAATGACATCCATTTCCCGGCAAATTCCAGTAATTCATCATTTTTGATGGCTGAGTATAGCCATTGTATAGATGTACCACTGTTTCCTTATCCACTCATCAACTGTTGGACATTTGGGTTGATTCCATGACTTTGCTATTGTAAACAGTGCTGCTATGAACATGGTCGTGCTTGGCTATCGAGGTGATTTTTTGCTGTATGGGGGTTTATTCCCAAAAGTGGAATAGCAGGGTCATATGACATTTCAATCTTTAATTTCTTTAAGAATCTCCAGACGGCTCGCCAGAGTGGCTGTATGAGCCTGCATTCCCATCAGCAATGTAGGAGAGTTCCCCTCTCTGCACATCCTCTCCAGCATTTGTTGTTGTTTGTATTGTGGATTTTTGCCATCCTGACCAGGTTGAGATGATATTTCAGTGAAGTTTTGATTTGCATTTCCCTGATGGCTAAGGAATTGGAGCATTTTTTAAGATATTTGTTAGACATTTTAATTTCATCCCTGGTAGAGTTTCTTTTAAGTTCCAGGGCCCATTTTTTAACTGGGCCATTAGTTTCCTTGGTGTTTAGTTTTCTAAGTTCTTTGTGCACTCTGGATAGTAGAGCCCTATCAGATATGTGGTTAGTGAAGATTTTCTCCAATTCTGTGGGTTGCCTTGGAGCTTGTGTTACAATCTCTTTATCTAAACAGAAGCTCTTTAATTTTACAAGCTCCCAACTGTTGAGAGTTGGTAGCAGTGACTGTGCCATTGGATGTCTGTTTAGGAACTGTTGGTCTAGCCCAATCAGCTCCAAGGAGTTCCCTATCCTTTCAACTATGGTTTTTATAGTCTCTGGCTTTATATCAAGGTCCTTGATCCATTTGGAATTAAGTCTTGTACACCGTGACAAGTATGGGTCCAGTTTTAATCTTCTGCATGTGGAGATCCAGTTTTGCCAGCACCATTTATTGAAGATGCTGTTCTTTTTCCATTGGATTTTTTGGGCCCCTTTTTCAAAGACCAAATGGCTGTAATTTTGTGGGCTTATATCTGGGTCTTCAACCCTTATCTATTGTTCTGTGTGTCTATTTTGGAGCCAGTACCAGGCTGTTTTTATAACTATGGATTTGTAATATAGACTAAGGTTTGGTATGATGATATCTCCAGCAGTGTTTTTGTTCCTCAGGATTGTCTTTGCTATCCTGGGTCTTTTGTGCCTCCATATGAATTTTGAGATTGTTTGGTCAACTTCTTTAAAGAATTGCTTTGGTATTTGTTTGTATTTCAATACAGAGAGAGTAGATTTCTTGGAGAAAATATGAAAATGAGAATTTCAATGACATTGAAAATAGATAAACATCTAATTGTGAGTTAAATTGAAGTAGTTGAACAGACCTTTGAATTTTTCATTGGGTCAGAAGAAAAAAGTTTTTGATACATGGGAAATTAAGGAAGAATATGCTTATACTTTTATAATTCATTAAGCAAGAAGATCAAAAAGAAGATGAAGGAAAATAAGATTTCTACAAGCAGAATGTTCTGGAAAGAAAACAAAATACTTTGAATTACAAAGAAATGAGCTTATCTAAAACACAGTGTGTCTTGTAATGCTGGACAAATCATGCAATAGCATTACCTATACAAACAATAATGCATCAAGGCTTAAAGATATGGAATAACCTGATCATTCTCTACTCTAGCTACTTAAATGTTTCCTTTAATCCTTCATTGATTCAAACTAAGCTCAGAAAAGAAAAGTGCAAAATGGAAACAAAAAAGAAGAAAGATACATTTATTCTATCTTATTGAATAGGATATGAGAAAGTAATATTTAATATAAAATTAAATCCTGGTATTCTGCTGAAATTTAAAGTTCAGATAAAGTCTTGATTATGAAAATACTATTTATACTAGGTCAATGTGAATGTCTCTAGTGGAGATGACATTTGAAAAGCAATGGATTAATTGAAAAAAAAAAAAAAAACAAGCCCAGAGGTTACTAAGGAAATTACATTTAAAGTAGGAAAAGAGAAAATACAAGATGGACCCTCCCTGTGTGGCACAAAGACCAAATTCATATAGCAGTAGTACATTGGAGTGGGAAATAATTGGCAGGAAATGAAAGAAGAGATGATAGAGGAGTAAATTAATTCAAAGTCTTCTTGGTCAGGCAATTAACTGGAGATTTTAATATAAATTTGAAAAGAAGTTGCAAAAATAATTCAGCAAAATTCTAGAACATTCTGAAGTGTTTCATAGAATTTATGTGAGCCATGAATGAAAGGATTTTAAAGAGAGAACTTTAGAATCAGCATAATTTGTGAAGATTGTGGACAAAATTTTAATTGTAAAACTCAGCTGCATCAAGACACAGGTCTGAAATCCTATGTCTAGGATTTTGAGTTTAAAGGGACAGAGGATACCAAACCTATGCACATGGATGCGTAGGAGAGAAGGGAGTACTCTGAGACACGTCATTTGGAATTTGGAGAATATATCACAAATTTCTATGTGTTCTTCATTCAAACTTTCCCTCTTCTTACTTCAAAAAAAATCTGAGGTGTAAAATTAATTAAAAACCATTAAAATTGAAAAAAAAAACAGAATTCTATCTTAAATAGCCAGAATTTATTTTCATGAGCTGAGATTAACAAAAAAAAAAAAAAATCCAAACTCATATATGCAGTGTTGGATTTTTTCTACATCTGATACATGTTTGGTTTGTTTTGAAATGAAAGATTAAAGAAGTACAGAAAAATCTTTGGAAAATATCATGATAACCATATAAGGATTTGTGTGTATGTGCATGTCTTTGTATGCATGCATGCAAGCTTTGAGGAAATGAGTACTTGCATTTCTCTGTAAAATAGCATAATTGTGCATGTGATCATGAGCAATTACAGTTAAATGTGTCACTAACATGCATATACATGAAATTTATCTGATTAGAAAAAATACTGCATTCAAGTGAAATACAAGGCACGTAAGACATTTTAAATTGGTTATTATTCAATTAAATTTATTAGTTGTCCAATAATTAACGTATATTTAATTTTCATAACTAATCTGCATTGCATGTGAATATATAGCTTCAGTTTTAATTTGTGAGAGTAAGAAATACAGAGGAAGAAAATGAGAAGATCCAAAGATTAAAGTTCAGAAGCTGATTTTATCTTCAAACTATATGACCTGTAACAATGAATTAAAATCACAAGGTTTATGCAAGACACTTATTATTCCCCTATACTCTTTCTAGCCATGTATATTATAAATATATATTCAATATTTTAAAGATGCTATTTTCTTTTTTATTATTATTATTATTTATTCAATTGTGCATGTGTGCGTATGTATGTGTGCGCACATGTGTGTATATGTGTGTGTAGAACCACGGACGAATTTGGGAACTACCATGGACCGCCTCCACCTCCTTCTGCCCAGGGATTCACAGGCTCCGCCCTATCAGGACCAGAAGTGCAGGCCGCCCCCGCTTCCGTCTGGCGTCTATACGTGGGATCTGGGATCTGAACTCAGGACCTTCCACCTGCAAGGCAGAGGCTTAACTCCTGAGCCACCTCTCCAGCCCAATATATATTCAATTTATACATTTATATTTTTATTATACATTTATATTTATATATCATTTATGTTAATTTTTTAAACTCTGAAATTGCTTGGAAGAAATGCTCCATAAGCTCATAAAATATAATAGTTAGTGCTTTTAATGATCAGTGTATTAAAATTCTTCATTTCTTTGGCATGTTTATTTCCAATAATAATCACAGATAAATAATTACAAATTTAAAGTTCATCAATAATAAGATTATGTGCCCTTAAATACTTACTGTCAGTTTTCCTGACAACACTGTCCCAGGATAATTTTTGTGTCTGAATCGTAATAAGGAGAAACTAGAGTGAATTAGAGAAAGTTTAAATTGACAGAAGCAACAGCATTCTATAGGAGATGTTATTTGAGATTAATAAGTTCCAGTAGAACAATAGATAAAGAAACAATAAAAGTATGCAAAATGAAAAATCCTAGGAGAATATGAGAAAATGGATAAAAGGTTCCCAAAAGAGAAGAAATAATTAATCCACATTAAATCTAAACATTTATTGTGTCTCAATTTACTAAGAGTAAAATAAAGTATAAAAATTCCTAGACACCATCTAGTCAAACTGTCAAAAGTAAAAGGATGGAATTTTATGAGGAACAATATATTTGTTAATTGTAAATAATGTTCATTCAGATTAACAGATCATGATTCATCAGAAGCTATACAAACAAAGTGACAGTGATACAGCATTTAAACTTCTCAGAGAAAAAAAAGAGTCTTAACAATTTTGAACATCATAATTTTTTTTCCTTTCAACCTTAATAAAAGAGACACATGAGAAAAAATATACTATGGAAAAAATTTATTAATACACAGCCTTTCAGAGTGTATTAACAAACATTCCGTAGGCTAACCTGGCAGAACTGTACTGACAGATCCAATTACAGAAGGACTGAGAACTCTCATAAGTAATTACACATGCAAATATAAAGCAACTTCAGACACATGGGTGTAAATTCATTACCCATTTTTAAGTTGACGTTATAAATTGCAAATAAATTGAATTAATAGCTATACTTTTTTTCAGTAGAGATGGGTTTTTTTGTAATATATATGTTCATATTATTTTCATACAGTACCAGTTTCACTTGGTGTATTTTATTTACTTTTTTAAAAATGATCTATTTCTTTAGACTAATTATTTTGAGTAGGATGCCTAGTCTCCTGGCATTTTTCTAATTCTATCAACAAACAATCTGTCAGTTTTTCCTCATTCTATGCAATGTTAGTTTATTGTTATATGTGATTTTGGTATGTTCACCATGTTCTTTGAATAGGTATTTTATTTACCATTTTATCATGAATTGATATTGAAACCTATTAAATATCTTTTGGGATTTTAATTGGTATAGCGTTGAATTTGTATATTCCCTTTGGTAGGATGGTCATTTTTATGATGTTGATTCTGCCAGTCCAGGAACATGGGAGGTCTTTCCACCTTCTGGTGTCTTCTGCAGTTTCTTTCTTTAGGGTTTTAAAGTTTTCATTGTAAAGGTCTTTTATCTCCCTGGTTAGGTTTATTACAAGGTATTTCTTTTTTGTAGGGGCTATTGTAAATGTGATTGAGTCTCTCAATACTTTTTTACTTCTTTCATTCTGGGCATATAGGAAAGCCAAAACAGAAGCTCACCACGGCAAATAATAATTAAAACACTCCACATTCAAGATAAAGAAATGGTCCTGAGAGCTTCAAGGGAGAAAACACAAGTCACTTTTAAAGGTAAACCTATTAAAATAACAAATGACCTCTCAGTCGAAACAGTAAAAGCAAGAAGAGCTTGGAGAGACATACTTCAAGTATTGAATGAGCAAAAAAGTCAACCCATGCTGATTTACCCTGCAAAACTATCCATCATGACCGAGAGAGAAAGAAAAATCTTCCAGCACAAAGACAACTTGAAGGGATACATGTCTACCAAACCAAGCCTTCAAAAAATGCTAGAAATGATACTCAAGCTTGAAGAAAAAAACAGGCATATCCGGGAGAACAGAAGGGAAGTATAACACCATTAAAAGCGAAGCAATATACTTAAAAAACTACTAAACATAATAAATGTCTGGAATTAAAAATAGTTTCTCCATTATAACACTAAATGTTAATGGAATTAACTCACTGATCAAGAGACACAGATTACAAACTTGGATTAAAAATCACAATCCATCAATCTGCTGCCTGCAGGAAATCCATCTCACCACAAAAGATAGGCACATCCTAAGAATGAAAGGCTGGTCCAAAATCTTGCAAGCTAATGGAACCAGGAAACAGGTAGGGGTAGCAATTATGCTTTCAGACAAAGTGGACTTCAAACCAAAGAAAATCATAAGAGACACAGATGGATACTACATTTTAGTCACAGGCACAATTCACCAGAAAGACTTCACAATATTGAACATTTATGCACCCAATACGGGCCCTTCCACATTCATTAAGAAAACCCTACAGCGCCTAAAGCAAGAAATCAACCCCCAAATGATAATTCTTGGGGACTTCAATACCGCCCTCTCAACATGGGATAGATCAATAGGTCAAAAGCTTAACAGAGATACTTTGGAACTTACTCAAACCCTGAAAGAAATGGACGTTACAGATCTCTATCATACTTTTCATCCACGCACCAAAGAATACACATTTTTTTCAGCAGCACACAGAACTTTCTTCAAAATAGACCAAATATTGGGCCACAAAACAAATCTCCACATATACAGGAATGTTGAAATTCTAGCCTGCACCTTATCAGACCACCACGGCTTAAAGCTTGACATCCACAACACAACAAGCAACAGAAAATACACTAACTCCTGGAAACTTAACACTATGATGCTGAATGAGAATTGGATTCAGGAAGAAATTACAAAGGAAATTCAAGATTTCCTGAAAGTGAACGATAATGAAAATACAATTTACCAAAATCTCTGGGACACAATGAAAGCTGTCCTAAGAGGTAAGTTCATAGCTCTTAATGCATACATCAAAAAAATGGAAACATCAGAAATAAATAAATTAACAATGCAGCTAAAAGCTTTAGAGACACTAGAGCAATCTAAATATCTTTTTCTTTTCAATTGAGATATCCAAGTACTTTCACTATTATTTCAGTTGTATGTTGTATCAGCTTTACAAACTCATTAATATTAAATCATCCTTCCTTCCCTAATTTGAATTTCACTTGATCTAATGAATAAATTACATATTTTGCTGGATTCATTTCCCTAGTGTTTTGTTGAAGAGGTTTGTTTTCATGCTTATTTAGAGACTTTGATTTGCAATTTTCTTGTTTTTTTTTTTTCTTTTTGTACATCCCTTTGTATGGAGATTCATGTGCAAGGGTATTCATGTGTCAGTATACCTGTGTACAGATGTGCAAGCATACGTGCATGAATGCGTAAGCTTGACTGATATTGTGGATCATCTTCAATCTCTCTTTCATGTGTTCTTTGATGAAACGGTCTCTGATCAAATCCAGAACTTGCTAATACAGCTATTCTGTATAACCTTTCCATCCAGCTCTGGAGCCAGCAACAGTCACATCCATCTAGCAGTTCATATTGGATAAGCACTGGAAGTCCTTTGCTTGCACAAAATCACCTTAAACTTCTCCCCATCCTCAAGATGTGTGTGTGTGTGTGTGTGTGTGTGTGTGTGTGTGTGTGTGTGTGTGTGTTTGAGATTTTAATAAAAAATATTGGGCTAAAAGATATGTTCTGAGGAAATCATTTATTGCCTTCTTATTTTTGTGAATTGTTTAAGGAAAATTGGCACTAACTCTTGCACAAGTGAGGAGCAGCAACACATCGATTAACTGAGACTTTTCTATCTTTGGGTTTTTGTTGACATCAATGCTTGAACGTTTTCCTTTTAGTGGTACATTTATCAGAAAACTTGGCTTATGTCTTTGGTAAGCTCTGTATCTATTTGCCTTTATTTCAAGTTTAGCTTTTAATTTCCATCCTCATTTATTTTGAATCTGTTAACTGTTCAACTATAAAATATAAATTTTGCATTTATGTGAAAACTATACAAAATATTTGATTTTTTTCTTTATTTTCAGCTTTATTTCATTTGTTCAGAAAACATGTTCAATTTAGTTTCACTTTGTATGTGTATGTGCACAATTCATGTATGAGAGAGCATGTTAACATGTACTTTGGTGTATGTCTGAGAACATCTTTAACTATATATAATTTCATTTGTAGTATTTGTAATTACATGTAAATATTAATTGCACACACACATATATAAGCATTTTTACTAAGCAGATCTTGATAAATGTCCCAGAAAACTGGTGACCTTCAGGAATTCTCTGCTCCTACCTTATTATTGAGTCTACAAGTATGTACTACCACACTGGTATTTTTTGCATGGTTTATGAGGATTCATCCATTTTCTTATGTTTATTGGGTGTTTTACTGACTGAGCTATTTACCTAGCTCTTGATTTAATTATTTCTTTTAATAGTTAAGAATGTTTAATAGTTAAGTTTCATCATATGATCTGTCCTAGAAATTTTCCATGTGCTGGTAGGATATGTATCTAGAAGACTGGAACAAAATGTTTTGTTGATATCTATTAAATCTCTTATTTTCTTGAGTGCAATTTACCTCTGATGTTTCTTAAATAAAATTTTCTGTCTTGGTGATTTATCAATTGCTGAAACTGGTATGTTATAATGGTCTCCAACTGACTTGTAGAGTCTATATCTTCCTCTGCTCAATCAATTTTGGCAATGGTACACAATGACTCATGATATTAACTATTTGGAGTTGTACAGAATCATACTTTGAGGTTACAGGCAGAATCTTTGACTTCCTTTACTTCAGAAGAAAGCCTTAAACTGTCACTTCTGGAAAATTTTCTACCAATTTAGGTTTACAAGAAGCACCTCAAGTTCAAGAGCAATGACTCAGAGAACTCAAGACAGTATTGCACTTAAAGTTGAACTTTCTGTAGAAAAAAAAATGATGAAAATAGGAACCCTCAGAAAAGTAACATTATGGTGTGCCAGATAGAATTCCAAAATGCATCTTTTGTCATATTCTCTCAAAAGAATAAGAACTCATTAAGGTCATTCACAATTTAAGATATTTGAGTTGCATTGTCAATCAGTGATTTCCTTTCAACTACTTTTATCCTAAAATATTAGCAGGTTTCTTAAAAGCCATAATTAATGGATATTAAAAGTACATATAACCTAAATTTCCATAACTCCCTCTACAGGAAGCTAATTTTATCACACAGTCCATGAACACCATCCAGAATCATGTCATTATCATAATTAAATAGGGCTTTTCATGAATAGTAATTCACGACAATTTGTGTGTGTGTGTGAGTGTGTGTGTGCGCACGCGTATGTCTGTGATGATATGTTCATGTGCTAGTGCAGGTGAGGGTAGAGATCAATATGGGGTTTCCTCCTCTAACACTCTCCATTGCATTTGCTAACAAGGTTTCTCTTTGGATTCTGGTCAATGATTGCCTAGACTGATTGTCTGGTAAACTTTAAGGATTAATTTTACCTTGACTCCTCACCACTAGGCTTAAAGGTAAGATATACAAGGCTCAAATTTCATGTTGGTCCCAGAGATCCTTCTGATTGTATACCAAAAGCATTTTATCCATTGACATAATTCCTCACTTCAACATCTCTGTTTTAGTAAAGAAGGTCATAGGATGATAAAATTGAAAATTTGTATAATTTTATACAAATATATAATTTAGATAAATATTAACAGCATCTTGAACTAATAGTGCAGGCAAAACTGGATGTTCACATGCAGAAGATTAAAACTGGACCTGTACTTGTCACCATGCACAAAAATTAATTCCAAATAGATCAAAGACCTCAATGTTAGGCCAGAGACTATTAAAAACCCTAGTGTAAAGGGTAGGGAACTCCCTCGAGCTGATTGGACTAGGCCAGCAGCTCATAAACAGAAATCCAATAGCACAGTCACTACAAGCAATACTCAACAAATGGGATCTTATGAAATTAAAAAGCTTCTGTTCAGATAAAGAGACAGTAACCCACAG
Source organism: Typhlomys cinereus (assembly GCA_023101885.1). Classification (NCBI taxonomy): domain Eukaryota; kingdom Metazoa; phylum Chordata; class Mammalia; order Rodentia; family Platacanthomyidae; genus Typhlomys; species Typhlomys cinereus. The sequence goes on from JALPQD010000154.1 coordinate 1,766,355, forward strand.
AATGGGAGAAAATCTTCACTAACCACATATCTGATAGAGTTCTATTATCCAGAACTTAGAAAACTAAACACCAAGGAGATAAATGGCCCAGTCAAAAAATGGGCCTGGGAACTCAAAAGAAATTTTTCCAGGGACAAAATTGAAATGTCTAGCAAATATCTTAAAAAACGACCCATATCCTTAGCTATCAGGAAAAATGCAAATCAAAACTTCCCTGAGATATCATCTCACCTCGGTCAAGATGGCAAAAATCCACAATATAAACACCACCAAATGCTGGAGAAGATGTGGAGAGAAGGAAAGTCTCCTACATTGCTGGTGGGAATTCAGGATTATACAACCACTCTGGTGATCAGTTTGGTGATTTTTTAAATAGTTAAAGATTGAAATGCCATATGACCCTGCTATTCCACTTGTGGTAATAATCCCACATAAAGCAAAAATTCACCTCAATGACACAAACACAACCATGTCCATAGCAGCACTATTTACAATTACAAAGTCATGGAATCAACCCAAATCCCCAACAGTTGGCGAATGAATAAGGAAAATGTGGTACATTTATACAATGGAATACTACTCAGCCATCAAAAAACATGAAATTTTTAAATGGAATTTGCTGGAAAATGGATGGAATTAGAAAAAAATTATATTGAGTGAAGTATTCCAAACACAGAAAATTAAGTGCCGTATGTCCTCCCTTATAGGTAGATCTTAGTACCAAACCCACTTAGTGATATATTCAAAGATAAATCTCTAGAATACCTACAGTAATTATAAAGATTATAAACAGGAGGGAAGGGGAAGGAGGGCCCCCCAGAAATGAGAGAGGGGATCATGTTACAATACAGAAAATAAGTCACCATCAAGTGTGCAAGTAAATAGCCAGACATTTGGTTAAGCTCACTCACTTTCCTTTCTGGCCACTCGCGACTGAGGGGGTTTGATCTCACCAGAATGGGAGGGTATAGAGTCTAGCAGATATATGGTAACCATCCTGCAAAATGGAGAATAATCCACCTCACTGCAGTCTCCTACTCCTATTCCATCTACCTTTGAATCTACTCTTATAGTAAGATTCCATTTAAACAGCCTTTTATCTCTGGTTAGGAAGTGACCTCCAATATCAATCATGATGGAGCCAAGGACAGTGCAGGAACAGCAAAACTGAAAACAACAATCAACCATAATTTAGAATACCACCTGGAACTAGACCAGCCAAATCTCTCCCCATCCCAAAGCTCCCGGAAACTTGCAGAAGTGGGGCGATAAGATTGAAAGAGTCTAATGATGGGGAGGAGCAACGATATGCAAGATACTGCACACAAGTTTGGGACACAATAGTCATAATTGGACTTTGCATGACCTGCGCAATGACTGAAATGTCAATGACCCCCAAAGTCTAGCATGGATCACAGAGACTAGGATCTTTAGAGGAAAGGGATTATCAGTCATAATAGTGTTCCCATACTAAAAGGAGCACAAGAAAGGGCTCAGGGCAATGCTATGGAGTCCTTACACCTCATTAGAGTGGAGGGCTCAGAGGGAAGTTTGACATTCACACAAAAGGATGTTCCAACGAATGGGAAGGGGGAAGGGGCAGGCACTGTAAGAAGGGGAGAGAGGGGGATGAAAGGAAGGGGAAAAGGGGGAGAGGATGCAAGGGAGTGTGGGGAAGGGTGAAGGGAGGGAGGGGACGGGGTACCTATTAAGCTTCAGAGTTGGATTTGAGTGAAATGGAAAAAAAGAAATATTCTTTATTGGTACATACAAGATTTATATTGTAAGAAAGTGTTGAATTATTTACAAAATGGTTTTATTGCCATCAGCAAAATATAAGAGTCTCAACCTTGACAAACCTGTTGATTATTGTTCATATACTGTCCTGTAATTTCAGATATGTTCCTATGTATACTTATGTATGTATTATTACTATATAGCATTGAAAACACTAGTATTTTCTTAATGATTAATGATATTCAAACTTTTTCATTTGCATGTGTAGTGTCATATATTCAAATCCTTTCTGTAGTTCAGTTATCAGTTGATTGGGAGACATGTTCATTTTCAGTCAATGAGCAGGTAGACACACTAATGGAATGCTTCCCTCTATATTGAAAAGTGATGCTCAATAAAAGATTTCTATCACATAAATAAAGAAATAAATAAATAAAGAAAGAAATAAATAGGGAGACAATACTACATACTTTAAATATATTTGAAAAGTGAATATAAGAAAAAATTAACCTGCTTCACTTTTTGATGGTCATTCTATACAAATATACATTTTACTTTCAGCATATTAATTTAAAAATACTAACTTAAATGTAACTAGCACTAATGAATGTTACAATACAAAAGAATTGTGTTGGAGTTCAGCCTTTCTCTTAACACAAAAAGTAATTCAAAATGTTTCATAGAATATTAGAGATAAAATCATACAAATTTTGCATTCATCATTGACCCAGTGACTTGTTGGGTTTCTTGAAAAGGAAAGCATACAGAAAAGGAAAAATTGGGTGGATCGAATTTTACTAATTTTCACAAATATGTTTGTTGCCTAAATGTTGAAAACAAGGAAGTAAGGCACGGTCACAAAGTTGGAGAAAATATTTATAATGTGATTAATAGAATCTATATTATTTGAATATAACAGTAAAGACAATTCAGCTGAATAACTAGCAAAGGACATGAAAAGATTTTGTGAAAGCAAAATGCACAATTGACTCAAAAGTACATATTTGGATACATGTTAATGTAAACAATCAAGCAAGTGGAAATTACAACAGAATTGCTTTGTCATTTATAAGTTATGTTGCATAAAATAAGAAATAATAGATATTCATCAATAATTAAGAGAATGCTATGTGCTAACTGGTTAGCACATAGAAAAGTAAAATAAACCTGTCCCTAGAAATTGTTTTTGCACTTCTTCCAGAGGTTCAACATTCCATCACTATACCATACAGAATCTGAATTACTGTAACATGATTGTTAATTACAGAATTATTACAATCACACTAAACAAGATGGCAATCAAAGAGGCAGGATGAGGGTGGGAGAGATGGTTCAGGGGTTAAAAGTCTTCCTTATAAGCAAAAGGCCCTGAGTTCAGCTCCAAAGTCCCAAGTAAAAGCACGAGGAAGAAATGGTGGTGGTCAGCACTTCTGGTGCTGGTGAGCAGAGCTGGGGAAATCACAGATAAACCATAAAGGAGGCAGAAGCAATCCAGTATGATTCCCGAAATGACACTTGGTCCTCTGAAAGTACATAGTGTGTCCTCTCTCTCTCTCTCTCTCTCTCTCTCTCTCTCTCTCACACACACACACACACACACACACAAACCTGCACAAAATAAAGAAACAAAGTTTTAAAAAAATGGCAGAATGAAAAGTTCTAAGCTAAGTTTACGTAAGCTAACTGTTATTAAAAGTGGAGTGAAGATTTACTACTTGCAATATGAACAAGTATCAATAGTGCTCTAGTGTGTAAAAAGAGACAGTTGATGCAGACCATTAGCACACTGAGGTAACCTACTGTGTTGGTGGTTCCTCCCAGTCTCCATCCTTCAGAGGTTTCTTAACTGCTGGCTATCGCAGAGTCAGCATGACCTTCTATCGTGACCTCTTCCACATCACAAGACAATCAGTTTCACTCCTGCTCATGTCCTAGTCAGTGAAGTGTATTAGTTGCTCTATCTGTTGCTTCGAGGGAACATCCAAAAGTCAGTCAACTTAAGAGGAGAAAGGGAGATTTATCAGCTTACGATTCTAGATGGGAGATACAGCCTTTCATGGTGGGAATAGTGTATGGCTTGCTGATAGAAGCTGGAGATGTCAAATCCTTCATGGAGCTAGAGAACTTTTGCTACATGCAAGCTCACGCACTCAAGTAGAGTGAAGCTAGCCAACCTGAAGCCCCAACCCCTGTGAGGCTCTACTTCCAGGAAGGCTCAACCTTCTAAGGGTGCCATAACCTTCCCAAACATGTGAATCCGTGGGGGACACATTTCAAACCATGACAACAAGTCAATTCAGATAAAAAACTAATAGTATTTGTCCATGTCTGGGAAAGAGACAAAAAATTTGGGTGACTGAATAAATTTTCTTAATATTCAATCATATTATATGTTCAACAATTATTACTTATGATCATTAAAGGCAAGATCTTTCAGCTGGTAGGGACACTTGTCACCAAGCTTGAAGGCATGAGCTTAATTTCCAGAAAGTTGTACTTTGACCTCTACATATGTCCCTCCCCTCTCCCCCCTCCCCCTCAAGGAAATAAATGTGAAAATTTTAAAATATTAACTGAGAATTTAGTATAGAAATTTTAGCATATTAGTTTTATGGCACAAAGCATTAATATTTTTACTAATTTTCACATGAATAAATGTGAATAAATACATAGTACAAAAGAGGGTAAAACGGGGGAATGGAGAAATGGTTTATGGGATAACTTTCTGTCTTACAAGCAGAAGGATGGGAGTTTAGGTTCCAAATCCCATGTAAAAATGCCAGACAGAAACTACAGCAGCCCGCATTTCCAGCCTTGAAAGGCAGAGCCTGGGAAATTCCAGAGCAAAGCCAAGAGGACGTAGAGCAGACCTGGATGATTCCCCATGTCACCCTTGTCCAAGCAGCACACACAGTGCCCTATGATACACACAGACACAGACAAGTGCACACACATACATACACACATGCACACACACACAGAAAAAAATATAAGATTTTTGCACATGAAATAACATTCCTATGCATAAATACATTTACTTTAGCATGTATTCCCAACATTAATGGACAGTGAGGAGATCCGCTTATGTTAGAGAAGATCCTGGCTGCTGACATACTGATTTTACTTTACTTTTTCTTCTCTTTTCTTTCATTCTCTGCCCTATCTTTATTGCATCCATGAAATTTCTGCTTGGCGTTAGATCACTTCTTCAGTGAAAGAAACATATGTATTTTTATTAACCCTTTTGTTTTGTTAATTCTCAATTAGGCTTGATGCATAGTCTGTTTAACAAAGAATGATCTACTTTACTTGTTTTGTGAAGGGATTCTTTACTCTGTGATGATGACATTTTATGAACTTGACAAGTTGAGTTTTTAGGTATACACAGTATTGTCTCTCCACTGTTCTGTGCCTGAATTGGAAGTATCACACATTTTCTTACATTTTCCATAGGAAAATATATAATTTTCTGTAAATAATCAATTGGTATATTGTTTTTTATTTAAATGAAGTATGAAGCAATAATGAAAAATGAGAAGACAAAAATTAGTTTAGTCAGAACATTAAAATTCAACATTAATATTCTATACATAGGGCAGATGTTTGCATTTAACATTCAAAGCACAGATTATTACATACTATGTTTAAAACAATTCCGTAGTGAGCTTATCTTTCAAAACAAGGGGTCTTTTAATATAAAAATGAGGGCATTGCCATTTCATATGACAAAATCTATAAACATCAAGATATCAAATACTTTTATGAGTTATGAACTTTTTAAACTAGGTCATATAAGCTAGCAGACATTTGGACTGCTATACTTGCATTGCATGCCACTTAGCAAGTTCTACAGGAAGATTGTGCAAAATACTTGCATTCTGAAATGCTAAAAACAAGAAAAAATAGTTGCACCTTTCAGATATGACTTATAGTAAAGAATTTTAATTCTAATCGAGCTGTAAATTCTGTTCATGTAGCTGAGATTGTGAAGTGGTTACCCTGTAAGTAATTCCACGGTTGATGAATAATCAAGATGATTAAATTAGACAGCAAATTCTCAGACCAGTACTTGATTCAGTTTTTCTGTTCTCGAGATCTATCAAATAATACTTTACAAATTCTGTAATTTCTTAGAGGTATCAATTGCTTTTGTATTATGACAATATTATGCCTGATATAATTATCTTTCATAGAGAAAATATTTGTCTTTCTCACTGGTTTGAATGGTCCAATCCATAATCGTTGGATATGGAGCTATGGGCCTCTGGAGAATAGGAGAACACTGTAGAATATTATCACTTACTTTATCAGTCAGTAATCATAAAGAAAAAATACTGAGACCCACAGACCTCTTTGATCACACAAGCAGATGGCTCAAGCTTTCTCCAAAAAGCCTCAAGTTCCAGTAACGCACAGGGATCCCTAAGGATGAAGCCTTTCACATATAAGTTATGGGAGAAATTTTTCTAAAACATAGCAAAGAAAGATATATTCATAAAACAAGTATTCCCCCAAAACATTAGCAACTGATTTGATTTGTGACTCTACTGGCCAGAAAATTATATCTTCCTTGAGGTTATGCATCCAGACAATATACACAAGAGTCAGTATCTTTTTCATATGATATGTATGTCCATTGTTGCAGAAGATGACTGTGTATGCAAATTACAGCTATATTTTGTCACATACTACCTTGGGAAACTATAATGTCTTATAGACTTTAAATTCAGTGTTCTTCTAATACTGAAATCTATAATTTTAAATTTTAGTGTTGAAAATATTCTCACAAGTATTAAGCATAAAAGTATATGTTTTATTGTTTAAAAAACCACAAACATGTTTCCCCAAAAATAAAGAATATAAGAACTTTTATTTATTCCTACTTAACTTACAAATAATTATGTATGCAAAATGTATTAAATAAAATAAATGTCATTTTAGATACTAGGAATTTGCTTTCAAGTATCCCAGTAAAGAGTGCAATATATTTAACTATCAAAAGCTACATTCTATTGATAGGTTCATATATGTATGTGGAATCTGCTAAATGTTTACATGTTTCATTGATTAAACCAAGGAACGTTTCCTGTCAACAAGTATTATATCAGAAATATATTACATAAACAAAATAAAAATGAAAGCATTAAGAAACTAATATGTTCCTTCTGATCTCTTTATATTAAATATTAAATTTTTGATTTATTTATAAAGATGTTGGTTATTTTAAAAGCCTGAATCCCAGTATAAGAAATATATATAAAATAGCACACCAGAATTTTCATATGAAAGAGATATACACTTGAGTGCTCCACTTTGATATTTTAGGTTCATGCTGAAGATTTTGTTATTGACTGCAAATAGACTGCTTAGTGCTTAGAAACTATGATTTGGATTATGAACTATACTATTCAAATGCAAGCTTCATTATTTACTAGCCTTCTGCCAAGTACAAGTTAATGTTTTTATGCTAATTTCCTTCACTAAATTTCTTATAGTATAATACTTATCATTTATAAACTTAAAACAATTTAATTTGCTACCGAGTACTTATATGTCACTTATTACTGCAGATTTTTTATATATTTCATTTGTATTTCACATTTTTTAGTTACTGGATGCCATATTCTCTTCCATTTCCCTAATATTTGTTAGTATCTTTTATAAATTAGTTATTCAGCAAGATATACATTTTCTGACAGTGTTTTATTGAATGTGCCAAAGCCTGTATTTGCTATAACTTAAATAAAGCTTCCTAATAGTATAAATACTTAGTTCTCATAGGCAATAAGAAGAATATATTCACAAAATGCAGATAAAAATGTTTCAAAATTTATGTGGCACTAGAAGCTAGTATGAGTGACTGTGGACTACTTACTTATGAACAATGCATAAAATTTTGCCCATCTCATGTCTCAGAGAAACTTCAGGAAAAGGGGATGATTAGAGTTTAAGCATCTGAGGGTGCAATCTGACAGTATCCTCTAGTTATTGAGTGGCCGTCTAGAACTCACTATAATGATGTCCACCTTAACAATATTTGATCGATCAAAAATTTATCATAGGAACAGGAAGATCTCAAAAGACTAAGAGCAATATGAGAGAGAGAGAGCAATGAGAGAGAGAGAGAGAAAGAGAGAGAGAGAGAGAGAGAGAGAGAGAGAGAGAGAGAGAATGGGAGGTACTTTCTTCTGTAATTTACTCTCTGGTAAGTTATTCATCCCTCTAGAAGTATTCAGACACCAGTCAGTACAGGTATACTAGGTGAAGCCCAATGGATCATATGCAAACAGACATAAAAATAGGAGGGAGACGATCTGGAAAAGAGAAAGCATGAATTGGAACAGGAGGGGTTTGGATTGGGAACAAATGGTGAGAATGACATGAATTCATTACATTCACATACAAAAGTGTCTAAGATTTGAAACAAAAACTCATTTAATAAAATACTGTGGAAGTTCCAAGGTCTTTAATTTATGTAAACACTGACAAGTCAACATACTACCACATCACTTTTTGTAAGAAATCATTTGACTTACGTCTAAGACAGAATTAATGAATGGATAATGACAATATTGGTTATTTTCAGGCTTTATGTTCATTTCTTGAGCTTGCAAATGATTCAGATATGTTCATATGAGATGCCCTATTTTAATCAAAATTGTTTATAATGTCCAGTGAGCTTAGCTAATATTTATTTTTTGACAGAACGAGAAATTATTTTTATAATATTATAAAGAAAAATAAGGTGTGCTTTTTGTAGTGTATCCGATACTTGTTTGTAAACATCCGATACTTATTTCATAGCATATCTAATTTTTGTAAATTACTCCAAATGCATTTTTAAAAGACATTTTGGAGCAAGATTTGCTCTTCTAACTGGTTCTACTTATCTGAGTCTATGAAGCAATATTTTCTAATGGTCATTGCTGAAGATGATAGTGAACAAGTTGGGGATATTGTCTATTTTTCAGCAGTTTGAAATAACAAGTGAGTCACAATTACAAGCCTCTTTGTATTTCATAATCAAAATGCTCCTTCAGTTACTTTTCTGACCATTACCTGTAGGACACCATAATGTTTAAGTACAGACACCTGGAGGAAGGCTGAACATACAGTCAATGGGTTAAACTTCCAAAAGGCAGGGAATGTGACCTTTTGCCCAGAATGCTGAATGCAAACTAAGTTTGCTGGCCTCAGTATCCTCAAGACACATGTTTTTGTTCGAAACACGTGGTATCACTGATCTAAAAACATTTTTTAAGTTTCCTGTAAAACTTCTTTCTTTAATGCTTTGCAATCAGTGCTTACATGTGCTTACATTTTCTTTAGAACAGCTAAACTGTAACAGACCAATGTTTGCTACTGCTTCTTTATTTGCTCATGCTTGTTGTAATACTGACCTTGAGACTTGGTTTCTGTTCTTAGAGATCACTAAATAAAGCACTCTTGGCCAGACTCTTGAAGTTTTGTCCAAACACTGTCTATTGTGCTGTATTGCTCCATTGTCCAGAAGCAGAGATCCCCCACAATTATGAACATATACTTGGAAAAAATATTGTCAATGGACTAGGCAGTTCAGTGGGAAAGATACCAGCTTGCAATCTTGTGAACTGATTTTGACCCTGGGAAACCTGTATGATATAAGGAGAGAAATGCTTCCTCAGTTTTGTCCTCTGGCCTTCACCTTTGTGCCATACCATACATTCTCTCTCTCTCTCAAATAAACATTCACTTATTTTTAAAAGCAAATTTGGTGAGGATAGGATTAATTTTACTTACAGTTATAAGGACACTATCCGCTATGGTAGGATATTTTGCCAAGAGTGTGATGTTGTGAGTCTGGGCTAGCGGCTTGCTGTCATATGTCCCTGAACTAGACTAGGGAAATGACACAAGAGGCAAGGTTGTGCAACTTTCTGCAATAATTGTCCCCTTTCCAAAGATTAGATAACCTGCCTAATAGTACTGCCAGTTTAGTACCAAGTGTTCCCACATGCTATCATCTAGGACAGAGATTTCACATTCAAACCATGTTACATAGTACAATATGTATATGTGTGTGTATATACACATATGTGTATATATATATATATATATATATATATATATATATATACATACATATCCTGATGTATGGTTCCAGAGTAGTAATTAAGTCAGACTGTCAGAATTCTAGTTCCCACGGGAAGTAAGAAATTAGGTGGATAAGCTGTGTGAATCAAGTTACACATGGACCTCAAGTTTAGGAAACCCAAACTTATTGTTACTGGCTGAAAAATAAACTTAACCTTTCCTAGAAAATGTTAATACAATGATATATTAGAACCAATTATTTATTATTCCATAAGAAGACTTTATGTCCACTTTCAATATCAATATATTATTAAAACCTTAATTATTTGTTCCAGATTAAATGACTTCTCATACTTATGTTCTCCAGAGATGCATAAACATGCATAATGCATGAAGGATAATACCAAAGGTGAAGACATAATTTTCCAACATCAGTACTTGAATTAAGAGAAAATATACAAAACAGCTAAGCAAATGTACCATGTAATTTTATTTCATGTGAATCAAATTAAAAGTAGCTGCTCTTGGTCCATTACAAATTGAATGGACAGTGTCATAATTTACCTGTCAATAACTCTAAACAAATATTCAGTATGTAGATACAGAAAAGCTAATAATTAGTAGATAACTACAAGATAGCGATGGTTCTAAATACATAAGATTACGTCATGAGAATAGAATGCAGAAAAGAAGTGAATGAGCATTTCAAATGATATCTAATTATTTTTCACAGAAGATTTAAAGTACCATTATAAATAAGCAAACCAATATTCATCACATCTTATATAAATTATAACTAATATTGAGAAATATTTTGATTTTTCTTTTAAGAGATGATTTTATTCATCATGGTCTGCAATCTTCCTCAAAATAGACCCCTGTTGGGTTGTATGGTCAACAAAAAAAACATTTCGTCTTTATTTATCAATTATCAATTATATCCATCATTTGGTTTGATTTTAATCATCATAATTTCCCCTTCTGGTTATTTTTCACATGTTTTGAAAGAATTTTGTACATTACTTGGATGAATGCAGTAAGTTTCCTGACTAGTCTCTGTACTGACACAACTAAGAGTGAAACATGGGCAAGGGAGAGTACTGGGAGCAGTGTGAGACAAGGTTTTATATAATTGCTCAGTATAATCAAAACTTCTTTTTTAATGAAAAGTGAATGCCAGTAGAATTACACAAATGTGCATGGGAATGTTTCCAGGTATGTGCTATATCTGTATATCTGTGTTTATTTCAGAGACACTAATGTAGACTTGGGCAGAAGCTAGTGGTAAGAATATTGCATGTTTTTGACTGCTAGAAGGACTGAAAGAACATTAACATCCACAGCATAAATTGACAGCGGAACCATCAGTGAAGTGGATAAAGTACATTAATCTGTCAGTCTTACAGGACACATAATATTTCTTAGTACAACTCATCTAATAAACAGCATGATGCATGATTTTCATTAACGGTGACACATATGTTGTTTGATCAGGACTAGACTTAATTATCTTCAGAGATAGAAGAGACTGATGAGTATTGCTCCTGGAGACTTGAGTTTATAATAAAACGGGGTTAGCATTTTTAAAGAGGACGATGAAGGAAACCCTCTTATAGGCTGCAGAATGTGTATGGAAATTGGATTGGATGGAAAATAAATTACTTTAATCAATTTTCTGAACATTGTGTTTAACAAAGTGCCATACCAAGTAACAACACTAGCAGGGAATGAAGACAGCAATTTTTCAGTCAAGAGGAAAAGTCCAATATTAAAATTAGCTTTGTAACTTGCACCACTACAGGCCAGAGGCTTCCTGAAAATCTGAAGTCAATAGTATTTTATTACAAAGAACATCTTTTAAAACCTAGGTACTAGAGATAAAATGGAGAATCAAATTTCATGGCTATGGAACTAGTCTAGGTTGTAAATGTAAGTAAAGTACACTGTATCTTTCCATAGGTGTGGGAAAATAGTGGTTTCTTATGACCTATAGAAGCCAATGTATTAAAAAAGTATCTATATGACATTTGTCTATGTTAAAGCAAGAAAATTGTAAATATCCTAAACAATGACTTTTAACAATAGCTTTTATCCTTTGAAGTATCTGGTATATGGTGAAAATGAAGAAAAAGAAAATTATGATTGTTACTTGTGGTTTAATCCCTCTGCCACGGTAACATGATATTCAAAATCCTTTATAAGTTTATTGACAGATTGAAATAAAAATGAAGGTGAGGATTCAAAAGATAAGAAAATATTTTTGAAAGATATGAAATTAAGATTTAAGACAGAAAAACTACAAAAAGAAAGTTTGACTTTATCATAACTAGTATGTGTACATATCCATGCATCAATGCATAAAAAGTAATTATTCATACTATAAATAGAGTAGCAGATATGGTGAGTCAGGAATTCAAAATAAACTAAAAAGGGACATACTATTAATGTTCATAGTAGGTCCTCCCAGCTCCACATGGATGGCTCCATCTTCCATGAATTTTGAGGATTTTAAAAAATTTTGCACATTAGGTGTTATGAGAAAAGTTACAAGGACTAAAGGAGCAGTTGTCTGAGAACTGTTTCTTAAGAAATGTCCAAATCTGCACAAGAGAGATGTCTCGGGGTTAAGCTTCTGCCTCACAAGCAGAAGGTACTGAGTTCAGGTGCCAGATCCCATGTAAAAACGCAAGGCAGAAATGACAGCGGCCTGTAATTCCTGGCCTATAAATTGGAGCCTGGGAAATACCAGAGCAAAGCAAATAAGTGGTAGAAGTAATCCAGGGTGATTCCCCAAGAAACCCTTGGGCCTTCACAGCTATGCACTCTGATACATACAGAAACACACAGAGAGACAAACAATCAGGAAAGAAGAAAGAAAGAATGAGAGTGAGAGCAAGAGCGAGAGAGAGAGAAAGAGAGAAAGAGAGAGAGAGAAAGAAAGAAAGAAAGAAAGAAAGAAAGAAAGAAAGAAAGAAAGAAAGAAAGAAAGAAAGAAAGAAAGAAAGAAAGAAAGAAAGAAAAGAAAAAGAAAAAGAAGGCCAAAATCAAAGTGAAACTGGAGAAGAGGGTTTAAGCAATATCATATGGATGGATAGTAGTCTATATCTAGGAGAATAAGTTAAGAAGATACTACAGAATTTAGCAAGGGTAAATGCTAAATATAGTTATAGGTTTATGAACAAGGAGTTTCTGATAAACATCATGGAAATACCTACAGTGGAGCTGCTTCCTAATCTAAACTCCCTTAATGTAGGATTTCACGAATAGAAATCTCATTAATTGCATCCATTAGCAAACTTTGTCAGATTCATAGAATAGACTCCTGAGCACTCATACAGGATGTCAAAGAATCCTTGCTATTTTGTGCATTGCATTCTCTTGTATGCTTGAAATTATCACTCAAGTTGATGTAAACTCTTACTATAAAGACCTTAGGAAATTTACATTACAATCAATGTAATGTAAATATGCCAAAAAGAACTGTGCAATAAAACTTAAATAATTTCAGCCCACAAATATGTGTTGTTCAACATGAAGGAACAAGAATGGGTTGAACAGATGAGGCATCTTACTCAAGGCTGTTACAAATTATATATATATTATATATAATATATTCCTTAAAAGGAATAATATATATATATATTCCTTAAAAGGAGTTCAGATAATATGATATTTATATAAAAACACACTGGTTTTGTGCTTTATTCCTTCACAGTATACTCCTTCTGCCAAGAGTAAAATGGAACTATGGGCAAATGCCTTAAACTCTCTTCTCCAATTTCACTTTGATTTTGACCTTCTTTTTCATTTTCTTTTTTCTTTCTTTCTTTCTTTCTTTCTTTCTTTCTTTCTTTCTTTCTTTCTTTCTTTCTTTCTCTCTCTCTCTTTCTCGCTCTCGCTCTTGCTCTCACTCTCATTCTTTCTTTCTTCTTTCCTGATTGTTTGTCTCTCTGTGTGTTTCTGTATGTATCAGAGTGCATAGCTGTGAAGGCCCAAGGGTTTCTTGGGTAATCACCCTGGATTACTTCTACCTCTTATTTGCTTTGCTCTGGTATTTCCCAGGCTCCAATTTATAGGCCAGGAATTATAGGCCGCTGTAATTTCTGCCTTGCGTTTTTACATGGGATCTGGAATCTGAACTCAGTACCTTCTGCTTGTGAGGCAGAAGCTTAACTCTGAGACATCTCTCTTGTGCAGATTTGGACACTGCTTAAGAAACAGTTCTCAGACAACTGCTCCTTTAGTCCTTGTAACTTTTCAATTAGGCTCAGATTCTTTTCACTTCCACTGGTACCATATGAATTTCATAACCACAGGTGATAGCACAAACTATGACAACAAGAACTTGAAGTGAATTAGTCAGTGTTAAATTTGTTATCTTATTCTTAAGTGCCTGTAGTTATATTAATGTTGAGCAGATACAGGAAAAAAAATCATTGGAAAAAATGGACATGTCTAGCTATTTTCCTCATATACATTTCTGTAGGTTTTTTTCATATTCATCCTAAATTAGTGAATGATGGAAGCAATTAATCCTCATGTTAAAGCTTGATATACAAGAGCCAAACTCAAAGGTTCTGAAAAAAATGACCATAGGTAAATGAGCAATGTAGGAGTTGTAATTGTAGCTCAGTAACAGAACATTTACCTGGAGTGAATAAGGCCATTGATTTTGCCCAAACATCACAACATTAACAAAATAAAATAAATATAAAATGTCATATAAATAAACTAAATATTTCATAGTCAAATATGGTACAGGGTAAGTAAAACATGCATATAAATGTATAAGTTAAGTGTACAATAGTATTCTAAAATGTAAATCAAATTTTCAGTAGAAAGTTGTGAAATATTCTTAAATAGAATATTGCACCGTTGCTAAAATTGCAAAGCAAATCTTCTGGAAATGATAAAAAAAATCATTGTGTTTACCTAAACTTTGCTTTGAATAAAGATATTTAATGAGATTCCTGTTCTTGTTAAGATTTAGGTAGTTAATCTCAATAGAATCTGTATGAGGATTTCCATTCACATCTAGAACAAAGATTATGTTTTGGTCTATGTGATTCACTGTAAATTCCTTACAGGAAAAAAATGGCATGTTTCTTCCAGAGCTTCCCTGTTAGTTACATGCATTGCTGTCTGGTATCAACAATCAGAGGCCAATCAAAGTGACATCAATGTACCTTTGAACAATTAAATGTAAATAAACTTATTTTCATCACTACCTATTATCATTGTTATTGTAATTTTTATAAGATTCTAGGGCCTTTCACTAATAATTTGAAAATTTTTAGTGAATTGTCTTCCTAGAATAAATCTTATGCACCCTTAATGAAAATGAAACATGGTCGTGGGCACTTGCTGCTATCTATTCATAATTTTTGCAACAATGAAAGCAGCTCATTGTTGCATTCTGAACAATGGAGACGAACTAGTTTCAACATATTGTGATCCAGGGCAGCAATATTGAACATTGTTAGGAGCCTGTAAAAACTTAGGGTTGTTTTCTACTACATCTGAGGAGCTGACTTCTCTATGGTATACAAGCCTAGTTCTTGAATTTTACTAAAAAGTATCTTTATAGTTTCAAAGTCACCTGTAAATTGTATGATGACTAAATAACCGCAAAATCTTGCAGGGAAATGATAATACACAGTTAAATCACTGTAGTGGTAAAGCATCTGTGCTGCCAAGGACTGTAACTCTGAATAGTTCAACAAAATGTACTGGGATTTGATGATATAAAAGTACTTCAAATGAATATGACAGGAATAAGCAGTGAAACTCCAAGATATGTGTTTACTGATAGGGATGGTGAGCTACTAGGGACTCAAGAAATATATACTTATGTTAGTCACAATGATTCCAGGTATTTATAGATCAGGATTGGGTTTAGGTAGCAATACATTTATATAAATTGGCTGACTAGAGAGTAATATATTACCCTAGATGAGAAGAAATACTATTTTGATATCAACTTCTATAATTTATTTTTATGAAAAATAGAAAGTATTCATCATACAGATAAATTTAATATTTTACTTTTGAGAGAATTTCTATGAAACATTTTACTCAACTTTTATTTACAGTGGATTATGTCTGTGAATTTCAATTAGGAATGTGTTTACAGTATTCTGACTTTAAACTACTCAGAGCAAATGGAGATATATGATTGTGTTTTCGTTTGTGAAAATCTTTCTTTCCATAATGTAAAATGATGCCATTTATGTATATGTGAGAAAAAACATCAAACCAAATGATCTTAATGTTTATGGTTTCAGTACAACTACATTGAAGTATCTTGAAATTAAGATTACAACTCTGAAGAATTACTTCAAGTAAAATATTGTTTTCATGTATTGAAATTTAAAATGAATCCTTTAAATTTTTCCAATCTAAAAACATATAGCATAAATTTGAGCCAAAAATTTTGTTCTTAAAAAAATCCGTGGGAATTTTTTTCATTAGCTGAACAATGATCATGGCTAGGAAAAATACAGATGATACATTAGAACTGTGCTGATCTTACTTCATGGCACTGAGTAAATTCATTTATCAAAGAAAAATTTTGTTGTATTAACGTACAAATTAACTCTAAAAAAAATGAACGCAATGCTTAGGTTCTGTTTAGACAGGGAAAACACACAAAGCATAGCTAGTTGGATAAAGTTATACACATATAACCATGTGACCTGACCCAAAGCTGCATTTTCAAATTTCATAAATTATTTCATAAAATATTTATTAGTAATTAGTATTAGCTTACAAAATAAAGTCACGAATCTTGTAAATGTCTACAATTTAACAATAAATTACAGTTATTTAAGACATACTTAGGTATTTTTAATCATTTAACTTATCCTATTATTTTAGCTTAAATTGCCATGCTAAGGAGAAAATATAACATAAATACAAGAAAATAGCAGCAGATATATGCTAGGGTAAAGAACATAGCTGCACAAATAAGGACATTCAACAGGATCAATGTGCATTTTGCTATGCACCTCCCTGTGCAAATGCAGGGGGACAGAGTTGTTGTTTCTCCAAATCTCTTGCTTGCATGGACGGCAGTAGCTGAGATCACCTACATATAAAGAAGACACCGGGCCAAGAGGAGCACAGTTTCAAGAGTGTCTTTTGTTTCTCTTATAAAACCTGCTAGCATCTTCCAACTGTCTTCCAACTGCTTCCTGGAAGTCTTGTTGTGAATCAAAACAACCAGGAATGAAGTTCTTAGTGTTCACACATTTTTAAGTACATGAATCTTCAGGGGAAGTAAGTGCAGTTCTTGAGGCTATTCCATTAAGCATTTGGTGTAAAAGTCATACTTCTCTATTCTTATTTCTCTGTACAATGCAATGATGATATTGGCAGTCAGTATGATGAGTCAAGAAGTAAAGATGCTGCTTGCAAACATGACAACCTGAATTCAATACTGGATCCCACCTCTTTGAAGGAAAGAATCTTGAAAGATTCCCCGCAAGCAGAAGGTCTTGAGTTCAGATCCCAAGTTCCATGTAAAAATGCCAGAGGCAAACAACCTTGGCCTACACTTCTGGCTCTGTGGATGGAGCCTGGGGAATCTCAAAATTAAAACAAGAAGAAAGTAGAAACAATTTAGGATGATTCCTATTGTTAAATTGTAGGAATAGCCTCTCTCTCTCTCTCTCTCTCTCTCTCGATCTCTCTCTCACACACACATTCTCGTCCTCTGTCTCCTGTACACATGTTGTCTCTCATAAATGAAAATGTTATGATAGCATAACTTTTTTTCTACCTTTATATTTCTCTTTACAAAGCTTTCCTTCACATTATAAACAAGGAGAAAAATCTGAAATTTATTGAACACATTACTGTTTAGCAGTTTTGAGAAGCTCTATCTGGAAGCATTCCTAGGACATGGAGTGTTATATATTGAAAGACATTGTCTAAGCTTCCTTAAGTTCTACCAAGGTTTCAGACGTACTTTCTCCAATCTTTGTATTTCATAGTCTCTGAACATAAGAGTAATATGATATAATATTACTTCTAAAACATTAAAGCTTGATTCTTTTGGGTGCATTTGTAAATCTTGCTTTATATTCCACTGACTTACCACATCGATTGATGTTTTCATATTCATAAATTCAAGAAAATAATAAATTGGGCTTTTTTATTTCAAAGTACTAGTTATATAAACAAAAGTTTACTCATTCTCCTTACTTTATTTTAGTTTATTTATGTAAAAAAGATCATTTCCAATAACATTTTTCCATTAGATATCCATTAACCTAAATGGATAATATTTACATAAAATGCAATTAAATCGCACAAACTAAAAAGAATCTGAGACTTAAAATAGAAATATCATCCAGCAGACCATCCACAAATTTTTTGATTGACAATTACAGAAAAAAATATGCAGCTGCTAAAGAAGCAATCTAAGAAAAGAAAGTTAAAGTTTACTTAAAACGAAGTTCAATGTTGTGAAATGTGACTAATAATGAAAGAGAATGCGAAGATGTAGCAGACTGTTTTATCATATACACACATACATGTATATACTCACAAACATACATGTACATGCATACACAACTATTCATGAATACATGCATATACATATATATATAAAGCACATACACACAAACAGGTACATACATATACACAATTAATGCACAAACATATGTATGCATGTATGTAAATGTACACACATGTCCAATCATTCATACATATGCATACATATGCACATACACACATTTACAGACATGCATACATGTTTAACATATAGACCCACATTCAAGTGAGTGAGGTTGCTAGGTTGTGTAAAGAAGAATCATAGCAACCTCATAGTTAAGAGACTGCATCAGTTCCATATAAAGATGTGCTCCATAAAAAGCAAATGTCATTTTCCATAGTCTGTTTCTGGTTTTAAGTTAGTGTTTCTTGAACCACAATTTAAATACCAAAAGAGAACTGAGGAAAAAACATCTATTATACAGATTAGCGAAAGAAAATATAGTGTTCAGGAGGTAAAACATAAACTGAGCTCACATTGCCCAGTCTGAAACAAGCCTCTAGACAAAATTTAAATACATTAGCAACCTTGATTCAGTCGAGTGTATATTGAATGCCTTGAAATATCACTTACATAAAAACACATAATGACCAGCAGTGGGAAAATTTTCTGAATCACTGTACCTTAAAATTAAGGTTATGATAATTTTAAAAGGCATTAAAAGCTCTGTGTAATTAGAAAAAGAAAATTTATTTTATATGATGGATAATTATTGCTCAATTCACTTATGAAATGTGTTTGTTTAGTTGAGTTGAAGAACCTGTCACTGTATTATTTTGCTTTCTTTTTGACTTAATTTCCTTTAAAGATAAATTAGAAAATATGACATGAAATATTATATTTAAGTGGTAACAATAAATGCATTGATTGCTTTTATTATTTTTATATTCATTTATTTTTCATTATGGCATATTTCTAGATTATCATTCAAATTTGTCATAACTTAGTGGATAGGCATTGGTGATTGATTTATATCCCAAATGTATATTAATATTTTTATCCATTAATTTATTTATTATTGGAGTCTTGATGGGTACCCAATCCAATTCCTAATTTGCTCACAGTTAGTATGTGCATAAACTCAAACTTTTATTGTATGGATTGATAATTTTCTACAATCCAGTGAGTAGGTTATGTCAATAAATCTTTATTAGTTTGTAGTACTACACTTATGTGAAATAAGTCTTTTCAAAGGAAATGTTTGGTATATAATAATATAATTTTGATATATAATATCTTCAGATATATGTTAACAGTAATTGGTAAAAATTTGATAATCACACACAGATGTGTATGCGTGTGTGTGTGTGTGCATGTGTGTCTGTGTGTGTGTGTTTGTGCCAAAGGTTACTAGTGAATCAAGAAAGGTGGATAGGTGTTTATTTGAGAAAGATATACATATTATGTATGTGTATATATAATACATATAAATTCTTTCACTAATGACTTACTTTGGTTTTTAGAGGCCCTTCTTCCTGGTCTATTTCTTCTGTTACTCTCTTCTTATACTTCTTCCTCTTCCTTCGTCCAATTCTCTTCTTCTTCGTTAAGCTCTGAGATTCCTGACAAATTCTACAAACATTGTCTAATTCATATCACTTACAGGCAACATGTATAAGACCTCAGAAAAGCTGGTTTCTCCTGCAGTTTTACAAAAAATTGTCTTTTGTTGCTACAAAATAGAAATGTGAGTATAAGCTTGGTCATTTTAGTAAACTAAACACTGGGAGATAAAATTACAGTGCTTGAGGAAATTTTTGTCTTGTAACTAGTTGCTGCCAAAATGAACTCTCACAGTATGTTGCCTTAAGAAATAAAAAAGTTTTCTTAGAAAACAGACACTTCAGTCCATGCAATGAAAATACTGTTTTCTTGAGAAAGGTGCAAACAGCACTGGGGCAGGTGGAAAGTTAAGGCAACAATTCAACCCTTTGACTTGTATGAAATTTGAGAAGATGGTTGATTTAAGGAAATTTTGCACCAAGTTATAGGCCAACTCATTTATTTGAAAAATTGGCATAATATTTACCAAAGATCATGGAGATGGTGTAGTGTTCTTTGGGACAACAAAAGAGAAGTACGAGCAATCTCCAAAGTAAAACTGAGTCTTTCTGAAATCTATACCAGGATTCTTAAAGAAGGGAAAGCAACCTGAGATCCCATGTAAGAAAAAAGTGTGTCTCTGAGATAGGATGGATTCTCAATGAGAAAAAGGCAGGAACATAAATCCCTAAATTGCTGAATTAGACAAAGCAATGGAATATATTCCAGATTGGAGAATCCAGGACCAGCACTGAGGAGTAAACTAAAGAAGCAAGGTAAAAGCTGGAAGACTTGCAGGAAAGCAAAAGGTAACCATGGTTATGAGAACTGAAGTTTGTTTAAAAAGAAACTCATCTGTTTCCTTGGTGTTTAGTTTTCTAAGTTCTTTGTGCACTCTAGATAGTAGAGCTCTATCAGATATGTGGTTAGTGAAGATTTTCTCCCATTCTGTGGGTTGCCTTTATGCTCAAGTTACAATCTCTTTATCTGAACAGAAGCTCTTTACTTTCACAAGATCCCATCTGTTCAGTGTTGGTTGTAGTGACTGTGCTATTGTATGTCCATTTAGGAACTGTTGGTCTAGCCCAATCAGCTCGAGGGTGTTCCCTGCCCTTTCAACTATGGTTTTTTATAGTCTCTGGCCTTATATTGAGGTCCTTGATCCATTTGGAATTAAGTCTTGTACATGGTGACAAGTAAAGTTCCAATTTTAATATTCTGCATGTGAATATCCAGTTTTGCCAGCACCATTTGTTGAAGATGCTGTTCTTTTTCCATTGGAATTTTGGGCCCCTTTGTCAAAGATCAAATGGATTTGTAATATAGACTAAGGTTTGGTATGGTTATACCTCCAGCAGTGTTTTGTTACTCAGGATTGTTTTTGTTGTCCTGGGTCTTTTGGGTCCCCATATGAATTTTGAGATTGTGTGGCCAACTTCTTTAAAAAATAGCTTTGGGATTTTAATTGGTATAGCATTGAATCTGTATATTGCCTTTGGTAGGATAGTCATTTTTACGATGTTGATTCTGCCAATCCAGGAAATTGGGAGGTCTTTCCACCTTCTGGTGTCTTCTACAATTTCTTTCTATGGGCCTTGGAACTTAAAAGAAACTTTACCAGGGATGAAATTAAAATGTCTAACAAATATCTTAAAAAATGCTCCACATCCTTAGCCATCAGGGAAATGCAAATCAAAACTTCCCTGAGATATCATCTCACCCTGGTCAGGATGGCAAAAATCCACAATACAAACAACACCAAATGCTGGAGAGGATGCGGAGAGAGGGGAACTCTCCTGAATTGCTGGTGGGAATGCAGGCTCATACAACCCTTCTGGTGAGCTGTCTGGCAATTCTTAAAGAAATTAAAGATTCATCCTTTAATGTGTATGTCAAACTTTCCTCTGGGTCCTCCTCTCTGATGAGGTGTAAGGACACAGTGGCATTTCCTAGAACTCTTTCTTATGTTCCCCTTAAGTATAGGAACACTATTGTGACTGTTAATCTCTTGCTTCTAAGGATCCTAGTGCCTTTAGTCCATGCTACACTTTGAGGGGTCAATGAGATGTTGGTCATTGCGCATTAAAAGATGCTTCAGAGTTGGGGGGAGGGGGCACTGGGAGAAAGGGAAGGAGGGGGGAAAGGAAAGGGAGAAGGGGAGAGGGAGCAGGGAGGTCCAGGGAAGAGTGGAGGTAGGGAGAGGACAGGGGTACCTATTACATTTGTAGGAGCGGAAAAATAAAAAAAAAAAAAAAACTTCTCCTGGATAAAGGGCCATGCACTTCCCTGCTCGACACTGCTGCTGGTCAGTTGTGAGCCCAGGTTTGAATCTCCTAATAAAAGCCCTCATGCAAATTGCAAAAAAAAAAAAGAAATTAAAGATTGAAATGCCATATGACCCTGCTATTCCACTTTTGGGAATAACACTGCATACAGCAAAAATTCACCTCGATAGCACAGGCACGCCCATGTTCATAGCAGCAATGTTTACAATAGCAAAGTCATGGAATCAGCCCAAAGGTCCAACAGTTGACGAGTGGATTAGGAAAATGTGGTACATTTATACAATGGAATACTGAATGATGTATTAATGAAATTTTCAGGGAAATGGACACAGAAAATTCAGTGCTGTATTTACTCTCTAATAGGTGGATCCTAGTGCCAAACCCATTTATAGACACTCAAAGATAAATCTCTGTAATAGCTACATTAATTGCAAAGATTATAAACAGGAAGGATGGGGAAGGAGGGCCCATCAGAAACAAGGAGAGAGGGGATCATTTTACAGCAGAGAAAATAGGCCGATTGCAAGTAAGTAATGAAAATGACTACAATCTCTGCAGGAGTCATCTTTTTAAAAGTTTGAATTTAGACAAGATCACCTGTGATTTTTTCATAAACTTCAGAAAAAAGAAAATAAGCCACCATCAAGGACTGCAAGTAAGCAATGAGACATCTGGTTAAGTTCACAGACTCTCCTTCCTGATCATTTGCAACTGATGGGGTATGATCTCACCAGATGGGGAGGGCATATAGTCTGGCAGATAGAATGTAATCATTTAGTAAACGGGTGATTGACCCCTCTCTCACTGCAGTCTCCTACTTTTAGTCCATCTATCTTTGAAAATACTCCTATAACAAGACTCTAATTTAACAGGTTTTTATCTCTGGTCAGGGATGACATCCAATACCCATCAGGATGGAGCCAAGGGCATTGCAAGAGCGGCAAAACAAAAAAAAAATCAACAAACCATAATTCAGAACACAGACACTCTATATCAACCACCAGCATAATCTCTCCCCATCCTGAAGCTCAAGGAAATTTGCGGAAGAGGGAGCAGTAAGATTGTAAGAGCACAAGGATGGGAGGAGTAATGATATGCAAGATCCTCCATACAAGTTAGGGCTGAAGCAATCATAATAGGACTTTGCATGACCTGCTCAATGTCCAACACATTATTGACCCCTCAAAGTCTAACATGGACTAAAGGCACTAGGATCCTTAGAAGCTAGGGATTAACAGCCACAATAGTGTTCCTATTCTTAAGGGGAACACAAGAAAGAGTTCTAGGAAATGCCACTGAGTCCTTACACCTCATCAGAGAAGAAAACCCAGAGGAAAGTTTGACGTACACATTAAAGGATGCTCCAGGGATGGGGGAGAGGAGGCCCTCAGAGATAGGGAGGGAGGGGGGGAAGGAAAGTGAAAGGGGCAAAGGGAACAAGGGTCTAGGAACGGGTAGAGGGAGGGAGGGGACTGGTGTACCTATTAAGTTTGTATGAGTGGAAATAAATAAAAAAATAAAAAAGAAACTCATCTGATTATCATAATTGTAAGTCATATCAAAGCAATTCAAATTACAACTACCTGCATAGTTTCTATCACTGTATTACAGATTGCCACAATTCAGAACTGAGAAACAACACAAATTTATCACCTCTAAGTTTCTGCAGTGTAGGAGTCTAAGACTGTCTTGGCTTTCTGAAAGAGCTATAAAAAATCATACAATGTATAATTTACGACAAACAGAAATTTGCTTAACTGTTCAATAGAATTAAAACAATGACAATTGTAGAGGATGTGAAGTCTAAGATCAAAAATTTGTCTTAATTTTTAAAATTATTTGGAAGAATCTTTATTTTTTAACTTGTGAATTACAGGAAAAAAAATCCAAGAAGCAAAGAGCAAAGTCATCTGAACAAGTCCTTCTACATCTGTGAAAAACCCCAACTTCCTCACAAGAAGAAACTTCTGATAGTGTCCACGAAGGGTATGAGAGCCTAGAGACTTTTGTAAGGTCAGGAATCTATTCATGAGAATTCTGCACAAAGCTCCTTACTTCTGATATTGTGCACTTATGGGATGTGATTTAAAAATATTTATTTTGAAGAGCTATATTCTTCATACTATAGCAGTGAAGGATCACTGAGCTTTTCAATGTCCAAGCCAGTGACCTCAGTGATTGTCATAAGTAGGTACAGGTGTCAACTTGATAGTTGAGCGTTCAAGCTCAGGGAACATTTGTAGAGAATGAGCAGCTGAGTTAAGCCCAGAATGAACCTAAAGAAGATTGTCTAGTTGATGGGGAAGACCCAAACCAGAGTGGGTGGGACCAGGCCCTAGACAGGTGAATAAAATACAGAGAAATGGTTGAGAAAAAAATTGACATCCTTGTGTATACTTGGACAGACATGCTGGTCTGGGAAGCAAAGATTGTACCTCTCTGAGCCATTGTGTGGATTTTATGTGGCCAATTCCTTTGCTCTTTGGTAATGGTGCATCCTCTCCTGCCAATTGGACTAAGAACTCTAATCAGACTATCATAAGAGAATAAAAACTTTGTTCCTTTAAGCTGTTTCGTGGTAATTTATCAGCAACAATGCAGGTAAACTGTGGCAGGAATGTCCATTTTTCTCCAAGTCCACCTTTTATCTCAATCTGCATTTTTTTTCTGATGAACTAAACTCTTCAAAAATAAGTTTGAGTTTCTTACTTGATTAATTAAAGCAATGCTGTTAACACATTCTGTGTGATCACAGAAGCCATTTTTTATTAGGGAGATTAGTCAGAGGTTAAGCATTTAACTACAAAGATAAAGACAAGCATTTAGATCCTCAGATACACTAGTGAGTTTGGAGGCTTGTCTATAATTCCAGCTCCAAAAGGTAGAGCCTGGAAATCTCCCTGGAAAGGTGTCTACATAGATAGTTATAATGACCCACATTTTGTTTAACTGAAATCACAGGTCCAAAACAATAAAGTTGAAGAATGATCAAGATAAATCATTGAAATTATTCTTGGGTCTTCACATGCATGTGCGTTTACATGCACCTGCAAACACATAGGCACCAGTCCACATGCATATATATATATATATATATATATATATATATATATATATATATATATATATTTGTGTATGTGTATGTGTGTGTGCTATTGTATGTGTGTGTGAAAAAGCCAAAAAAAAGAAAATGCATTCTCGATATATTCCAACAATTTAGAACTCAAAATCTATTTTGTTTCTATGTGTCCTCTTTCTCCACATAATAGCTTCTCCCCCCACTGCCTGTGAATGTATTCTTTAATAGCATCAACGAGAAAAAGATTTCTTAGTGATTCTGTTCTGTAGAGAATAAGGGCTAAGAAAGTGAGTTCTCACATTTTTAATTTTATGCACACTTTAGTTAAGAATTTTTTAGCTCTCCTTTGATTTGACTTACCCAGCCTTAACTTGTATGTGGTTTCCTTGTTAGAAGTGTCACAATTCTACCACACTGTAACATGTATTAGAAATATTAGATTTTCTATTAAGTAAAGATTCTTTCAGGATAGATATTGCTAATCTTAAAAGTCTCAGGTATCTTACTTATCAATGATTTGTTCAATCTCAGACTGCACAGATGTCATTTCCAGGCTTCAATTATAAAATATCCAAAGCATAGCTAAATAAGAGTTAAATATTTTTAAATTTTTATTATTATTTATTCAATTATGCATGTATGGTGTGTGCGTGTGTGCATGTATAAGTGTGTGTGTAGAACCACGGGCTAATTCGGGAAACCACCATGGACGTCTCCACCTCCTCCTGTTTACTCTGTCCCGGGATTCACAGGCTCCGCCCTACCAAGACCAGAAACTCAGGCCATCCCCTTTTCCGCCTGGTGTCTATACGTGGGGTCTAAGATCCGAACTCAGGACCTTCTGCCTGCAAGGCAGAGGCTTAACCCCTGAGCCACCTCTCCAGCCCCAAGAGTTAAATATTTTGTCTTCTGACATTTCCATGCTAAATATAGATACACTAAATATAAATGCCTCTTGAATTAATATTCCCAGATGCATTTGGGAATGAAAAACCCAGAATGCACTAAGAACTCTGCCAGTATGTTGTTACCAACTGAGTTTTAATGTTCTCCAGGGAAGGAACTTGTATAAAACAAAAAAAGAAAAAGGAGAAAAAATGCCTTATTATAGTTCACTGATTTATGAGTTAAATCTGTACAGTACTTAGAGTCTAATAATTGTGATGCATCTTTAGGGAACGATTCTATTAACTATAAGATTTATTTTGCTGCTATATTTTGAGGGCCATAATCAAAATGTAATTATTATGTGAAAAAAAACCAACCTATCTGCAGTGTCACTGCTTATACTGTTGTGCTTCCTGTGAGCTGTAATCATCAGTGTATGGTGGTAAGAATGTGTAAGATTTTTATCTAAAGAGTTTGCTGGCACTTGAACGTGCCATCTAGGTTGAAATGGGAGACAGCATGTGTCTTGTGTCATATGAACACAAGAAGTGGAACATCTTCCCAGAAATCCTACTGGTGAATTAGCAGAAGTGATACTACCCTATTCTAAGACTGCACTGCCCCTCATTACTGTGCCTCTCATTCTGCTAAATCACATGAACGCATTTATCTTTAATGTATTGGAGAGATATCAAAAGCAAACCAAGAGGGAGTTCTTTTTATATAGTTTGAATATTCTGTGTCAGATATTTACCAAGAGATTTTATGTTCTAGATATTATTCAAAATGCTGGCAATACATTTGTAATGCTACAAATGTAAAATAATCTTTGATTATTGATTTTATAAAGCAATCATTTAAAAGAATAATTGAAAGATAAATGAAAGTATAAAAATTCACATAATAGAAACGCTGAAGAAAAGTCCAAAAAGATTGCAATTTATGGAACAGAAAGGCCAAGGCCTAATGATCCTATTTGGATTTGGTTGTGCATGTGTGTGGCAGTGACAGGTAGAGATTTGATAAAGTCTCATTGGTAGAGCAGTATTGGAGCAAACACGATTATGTCTCAATTTATTCTCTTGACTTCTTACTGGCTCAGATAAGAGAGGAATACATTTTATTTTTATCAGCCATCACAACAAAACTTGCCACAGTTGGAAAATTCCTAGAGGGTAGAGAAAAGACCTGAATTTTATTTCATTATATTCTTCCCACCTAGTCTGCTAGATTTCTTACTGTGAAAAAAATAATATCTGAAATCAGGCAGAGAACTTCTCTGTGGGCCATCTCTGAGTAAAAGGGTTAGTCATCGCAGTGGGAGTCTGGTAGCAAGTCAAAAAATGTGAGAATCCCCATATGGTGCGGTATAGTGCTCCCAGAGTAGAGAACTAATCATTTGTAGAAATAACATCTGGGAGAGAGGGCTGAGTGCTTTCTGGAACACTCTGCAAGTAAATATGTTTTCTGATCACCAGTGTTTCAAGCTGATCATTGGTGTTCTGCACCATGTGTGATTTCTTTTCTTCAACATTCTGCAGACCATGCCAATTATATTGAATTAGGGGGAAAGATAAGACTGAACACTAAAAAAAATTACAGAATGATTTCAAAATTACACACTTAAAAACTTTCAGATAATTTGTTATGATAATGTAGTTACAGAAATCCCAATATTTATAAATAAAATTCACTGGACAAAATTGATTTATCTTTATATAAAATATAGATAACATTGGTAGAGTTACCAATATAATTTATAAAATTTAAATTAGAATATTATTATTTCCTTCTCTTATGCCTTACCAAGCAAAAAATTATGATATTTGAGGCCTAGTATAACTTTACAAGTCTGTAATAGTATATGAAATGATGTGTTCTTTCCTAAAATCTTTCACTATAGAGATCTCTAATGCAACATTTTTCAAATATTATCTGTAAAACTTTAGAGGAACCTAAAGTTTTATACAGTGATGATTAGTGAAAATGGATTCATGTAACAATGTAACATACCAAACTCTTTTATCTTGTATACTAAACAACAGAGAATGGATAAACAATATGAAAGTAATTACTTGGCAGATATGTCATCTCTTAAAACAATGAGGTGAATTCAGTTCATATATCTCTGAATGATGTCATCTATTTCAGATTCCTAATGTAGAGAAATAAACAAAAGAGATGCACACTTTGGGCCCTTCAACATCTGAGTTCCTCTGTAGTTAGAAGGCTGCTTCTTGATTGTCAGAGGTAGGTGGCACTGAATTCTGAGAAAGACAAAGCAGATTTCAGTTGAAAGAAGGCAACTAGGGCTGATCTGAATGAGTAAAATGTTTTGTTTTTGGACTTTAAAAAATATATGTTATTTCTATTCATCATTCCAGTATAGGTTGGGACAGAAATGATCTCACTGTAATTAACAATTTACTACTGATATTTAAACTGCCGTCTTGAAATATAGGACAAAATGTCATTTTTTAAGCTTTGTAGAAATGTCATTCAATCACAGGAATCCAAACACACATAATCTCTTTATAAATTTATAGGTTTATGCAAAACAAGCTGTCTTAAAATTTTTTTGAGTTACACTGACATGAACTAACCATATACTTCAACATCAGGCTTCACATGATTGAAAACACATAGCTTCTAAGGCCAACCCTCCATATTTAGCACTTACTGTGATTTCCTCAGGGACGTAATTGAATAAATCTGCCAATAGTGTGTGAATTTACAATATGAATTTTGAATAAACTGAAAACTTGGTGTTAATTGAATTTTTATATTGATACTTGTTGCAAGGTAGTTTTCTCTGTCTCTTTTACCTCTTAAACCAAAAATATACAAAGTTTTAAAAGAATGCTTACAACAAGTCTTAAGTGTTCTTAGTATTTTCAATGGTACATGGGAAAAAATAAGGATTTACAGAATATTTTGTATTGATATTAGTCTGCTGTACATAATTAATTAACAAAAATTAAAATAATTTGGTAAATCTCTTGGTATTTACAAATTATTGCTAATGTTTCTTCAGTCACAATGATAGAAGCTTAATATTTTAATATAATTTTGATAATATAAATTGATGTTTTCAGTGGATTTGGATCTTATGATAATATAATATGAATCTATGTAAATCAATGAATAATTAAACTAAAAAGTAATCCTACAAATAAGTTTTCTTAATTATGCATTTGTATGCATAGCACCATGTTTGTGAAATCTGTTTTACAGAACATGACAAAAATCTCTGTGCCTAAATGATCAGATTTAAGTTTCACGATTTATCACAACAATACTAATAGGTTAAAACAAAAAATAGATTATATCCATCTCAAAATTGATACAATTATATTTTTAGATATCCTTTTTCAATTAATGTCTTTCTGAGTTAACCTATTTACTTTTCACTATCTGTCTCCTGTGAAACAAGTTTTCTCATAAATTGGTTTTGATTTGGGTGCTCGATCCTGAGCTACTTATGGTGAAGAAATACTTCCAATTGTCTTTGGATTTAAAAGTACTAAATATGAGATGTTGTATTATCACATATTTTATCTGAAAAATAAGAAGAAAATGTGTTTTAAAGTTTTTATTGTGACAGCATTTTTACCATAATGATATATGTAAGAAAATTTTAAAGCCCATTTCTCTGAATACAAATTTAAAGATATTTTTTAATTTATTATTTATTCAATTGTGTGTGTATGCATGTGTGTGCGTGTGTGTATGTGTGTGTGTGTGTGTGTGTAGAACCACGGACGAATTCTGGAACCACCATGGACAGTCTCCACTTCCTCCTTGTTTACTCTGCCCCAGGATTCACAGGCTCCACCCTGCCAGGACCAGAAACGCAGGCCGCCCCAGTTTCCACCCGGCGTCTATACGTGGAGTCTAGGATCAGAACTCAGGACCTTCTGCCTACAAGGCAGAGGCTTAACCCCTGAGCCACCTCTCCAGCCCCGAATTTAAAGATATTAATAAACATGGTGTTTAGAGATTGCTCCAGGATTGAGACTCTCCTCTCAAGCGAAGGTCCTCAATTCAGATCCTAGGTCCCATGTGAAAATACCAAGTGGAAATGATAATGGCTTGCACTTTCAGTCCTGAAGGGTGGAGACTGTGAAATCCTAGAGTAAAGCAAAAAGGAGATAGAAGCAATCCAAGATGATTCCCAAGTCACCCACAGTTCTCCTCAGGGACACATAATGCCCTCTGAAACACACACACACACACACACACACACACACACACACACATGCAAGTTTAAGCCAAAAAATAAAGATATCAATAAATGGAAGAGAAAAATTAAAATATGAATGTACATTGATTTTATACGGAGCTTACTTTAACATTGGTATAAAAGGTATATCCTGAACTGCCATTAAGATTTTTTCAATTTAAGTAATAAGGATTTCTATGCTATATTTTTTCATATTTTCTCAATTGTAAACTGGAAAGTAGATATGATTGTGGAATATCACATATGAAGTTCCTACCAAGATCATTCTAAATTTCTATGGTATAAAATGTAGAATTCAGCTTTTTCTTTCCTTCCCTGAGATGAGATAAATGACAAGAGTATGGCTCATATAGGAAAAGCTTAATTATATTAATTTTCTATATGGACACTATGTTATGTAATAAAATCCAATGTCAATGGTGCCTTTGCTAGTTACATGGAGAAATACAGGCACTATAATTAGCAATGAGTTTGTATTTTAGCATACTAGGCAGAAATGCAGCCCCCCATAGGAAGATAAAAATGGAAAAGCAAATTAAAATGGATTTGAGCCAGGACATTGCTAGATCAATATCTGGCACCATAGACCTACTTAGCAAAAGTTCTATAGCTATTCTGCAATCTCATTACTCCAGCCAAATGACCAAATCTAACCTACACATATTTCCAGAGATGGCAAAAAAATAAAAGGTCAAAGATAAAAAGAACTCTAAAAAATTACTTATGCTAACCTGTAAATCAAATATGCTATATGATTTAATAAATATCTCCCTATATTTCTAGATTTCTAACCTTCTTTATTTATATCTTTTAATGGGGATTTTTTGCTTTTCTGCATACTTGTCCAATTATTTTTTGACATATGCATAAATGATACCAATGTCTTGGCTGTCAATGGTTTCAGTAAAGAGCAAATAAAAATTGTTACATTTCACTTCATTCATGATGCTCAATTACAATTTTATGTCTGAAGAATTGTTTTTCCTTCAGCAAAATAAGGTGTTGTCGAGCGCAAAGGCAACCCACAGAATGGGAGAAAATCTTCACTAACCACACATCTGATAGAGCTCTGCTGTCCAGAGTGCACAAAGAACTTAGAAAACTAAACACCAAGGAAACCAAAGGCCCAATTAAAAAAAGGGCCCTGGAACATAAAAGAAATTTTTACCAGGGATGAAATTAAAATGTCTAACAAATATCTTAAAAATGCTCCACTTCCTTAGCCATCAGGGAAATGCAAATCAAAACTTCCCTGAGATATCATCTCACCCTGGTCAGGATGGCAAAAATCCACAATACAAACAACACCAAATGCTGGAGAGGATGTGGAGAGAGGGAAACTCTTCTACATTGCTGGTGGGAATGCAGGCTCATACAGCCACTCTGGCGAGCCGTCTGGAGATTCTTAAAGAAATTAAAGATTGAAATGCCATATGATCCTGCCATCCCATACAGCAGAGGTTCACCTCGATAGCACAAGCACGACCATGTTCATAGCAGCACTGTTTACAATAGCAAAGTCATGGAATCAACCCAAATGTCCAACAGTTGACAAGTGGATAAGGAAAAGGTGGTACATCTATACAATGGAGTACTACTTAGCCATCAAAAATGATGAATTACTGGAATTTGCCGGGAAATGGATGTCATTAGAAACAATTATATTAAGTGAAGTATCCTAGATCCAGAAAATTAAGCACCATATGTACTCCCTAATAGGTGGCTCCTAGTACCAAACCCACCCAGCCCACCTAGAGACACTCAAAGAAAAATCTCTGTAATATCTACAGTAATTGCAAGGAGTATGAACAAGAGGGATGGGGTAGGAGGGCCACACTAGAAACAAGGAGAGAGGGGACCATATTACAGCAGAGTAAACAGGCCTCCATCAAGGACTCAAATAAGTAATGAGACATCTGATTAAGTTCACAGACTTTCGTTCCTGATCATTTACTACTGAGGGGGTATGATCTCACCAGAAGGGGAGGGCATATAGTCTGACAGATAAAAAGTAGCCATTTTGCAAATGGGTGATAGACCCATCCCTCACTGTGGTTTCCTACTTTTAATACATCTACCTTTGAATGTGCTCTTATAACAAGTCTAGATTAACAGCATTTTGTCTCTGGCCAGGGGGTGACATACAGTGCCCATCAGGATGGATTGAAGGGCATTGCAGGAGCAGCAAAACTGCAAAAGAAAATCAACAAACCACTATCCAGAACCTCAGAGACTCTATATCAACCACCTAGAACTAGGCCAGCCTAATCTCTCCCCATCCTGAAGCTCAGGGAAATTTGTGGAAGAGGGGGCAGTAAGAGTGTAAGAGGAAAAGGATGGGAGGAGCAATGATTTGCAAGATACTCCAAACAAGGTAGGGCTGAAGCAATCATAATTGGACTTTACATGCACTGTGCATTGTCCAACACACTATTGACCCCACAAAGTCTAGCATCTGCTAAAGGCACCAAGATCCTTGGAGGCAAGGGATTGGCAGCCACAGCAGTGTTCCTATACTTAAGGGGAACACGGGAAAGGGTTCAGGGAAAGGCCACTGGGTCCTTGTACGTCATCGGAGAGGAGGGCCCAGAGGAGAATCAGGCATGCACAACAAAGGTTTTTCTGGGAATTGGGGCGGGAAGCACTGGGGGATGGGGAGGCAGGGGTGAGGGGAGGGGGAGCAGGGGGTTCAGGGGGAGGAGGAGGGAGGGAGGGAACTGGTGTACCTAATAAGTTTGTATGAGCTGACATAATAATAAAAAATGTAAAAACAAATAAGGTGTTGTGTATGTGAAAAATGACCCTACCTCCATTTATTTCACATACTCATTTGAATATATATATATAATTGTATATGCTGCTGGAAGTGGCAAATTCCAAAAAATGTAGTATGTGAATTTGTATCAAAATATCTATTTCACTTCACTTTCTTCACAAACATTCCCTATAGTAGAGTTACTTGACCATGTTTTACTTTTTTAATAATCTGAAATGTCTTCACATGGTAAACTTTATTGGCTGCCCTGATTTGTAACTCACAGAGAGTGTACAAGGTTCACTGTTCTCTGTATTGTCAACAGCACCTGCTACCTTTTATCTTTTTCATGATAGACATCTGTTGAACTTTCAAAGAGAATCTCTTCCCTTATGGATTACTTATGAGAGAGAATACTGCCATAGCTACCTTCAAAGGCAAAGAGACAGGAGAGAGCTAATAAGTCAAGCTAATAAAATGAAATCTTGTACAAAGCCTCATTCATAGAATTCACTACTTCTAAATTTGTCAGCGATATGAGCAAAGTATTTTCCTTTATTCTCTTAGTATATAGGTGTTTTAATAAATAGAATAAAATATGAATTATATATTTACTAAGTCTTATAAGAAAATTATTCGACCTATATTAAATCTTTTTGGTTTTGGAAAATTCTACTAAATAGTGAAAAATTGGTTGAGCAAATTTCAATAACCTCCAAATTTTCCAGTGCAATTATTTGTCATATATTGATTGTTTCTTTGAAATCAAACATAATCTTCTGCACGTTGCTGTGTTTGAAATGGATGCTGCATATTTCTGAGGGGCATCTAAATATTTTATATAGACATTTTAACTTTCGAATCATATGACAGAAGTGGATACTTCATAACACTCTTTGCAATGAGACATCGCAAGTTAATTTTCAAATACTGTCCTTACATTCATATACAATAATTCCAGTCTTTTCTTGGATTTCATATAGTATCAGTGGTTAAATTCTTTAGTAGTGAAGTTGTTTTGTTCATGCTTCATGTATATTTTTACTAATTATAAAATTTGAATATTGAACTTTGACCTAAATGAAAGTAACACATCTTAAGGAAAATGATGATATGGTATGTGATTTTAAAATGATTAATTATGGAACACATTTTTTCAAAATTCCCATAATTGAACGATTTTCCTTCCTTTAGCTCCAAGCTATACATTCCAGCACTGTTTAAAGTCAAGTAACATAGAGGTAGTCAAAAACATGATAGCAAATTACAGGTATGGATTTTTATTTCATTCAGCTAGCAACAGAAAAGGAAAATTGTGAGAAGAATTACAAATAAATTTCTAGATTTCAGAGTCTGGGTCATG
The DNA here is from genome assembly GCA_023101885.1 of Typhlomys cinereus. Taxonomy (NCBI): domain Eukaryota; kingdom Metazoa; phylum Chordata; class Mammalia; order Rodentia; family Platacanthomyidae; genus Typhlomys; species Typhlomys cinereus. The sequence goes on from JALPQD010000154.1 coordinate 1,800,877, forward strand.
TCATTAAATTAAGAAAAAGTAGAACGCATTAAAAAAAGACTAAAATCTGTTGCAATATTTGGGCCTATGATAATGATCTTGAAGTGAAAGTCTGTCATCAAGAAAGTCTGTTATCAAAAATAATGTTTGGTCTCTCTCTCATTTCTTCTGTCTCTCTCCTCCTCTCTTTCTCTCTCTCTCTCTCTCTCTCTCTTCCAGTGTATGTATGTATGTATGTATATGCGTGTGGAAGAAAGAGAGACAGAGAGGGAGAGAGATTGATAAAAAGATCTGTCATAAAGTAGAAGGGATTATTCGTCACTCTACCAGAGAGGCGGAGAAGATTCAGACTTTCAGACATTGTTTTACTTCTCAGTTCAACATCATAATATGAATAGCTCCACGCATTATGTGACAATGTAGCATACTTGAGAGGGAGGCCCTTTGTGTTTCTCTCCTATACAATTCACTGGAATGTTCTGTGAGATTTAGGAAAAGTTTTCATACTATATATTACTTGCAAATGTATGTGGCATATACATAAAACAGCAGACTTCAACAATTCTATAAGTGTTTTAATCTTTCCACAATAATATCCTCATGTAAATAACTCATTTTGATTCAATGAATAAATTAAGTGAAAGATGAAGAATACACACTACTTATATAGTACTTAGCAAATTAGAAGATTGAATAAAAACGATTAAAGAGATTTATATCAGAATGTTGAGGCTGACATTCTATGTGATGTAACTTCTTTTTCATTCACCCAGATAGGACTATATCTCATAATTGATTTTTCTTTACTATGAGATGAAGACCCAAATTTTTAGTGATATACTTAAAACATTACACCATATTGTAAACCTATTTTTCTGTCCATTGTTCAAGCACATTAATGGTTTTGACTTTGGTATTAGTCCAATTCTAATTTATGTGGACATTCACTGAAACACAAGCTGTTTAGTAATTAAAAAGTAAATAAAATAAATATTCATTGACAGACTGCACCAAAAATTGTTTCCAAAATTCTAATAGCTATTACATAATCATGAAGATGTCTTATTAGCAAGTCAACCTAGACTAAAGAATAAGAGATCTTTGACTTTCTGTGTTCAAGTGATTTCTGCTTCAAAAGCTCTAAAAGGATCCTTTGCCCCGCATGGGATTCCATGTCTAGAATCCATGAGTTCCTACCTGACTTTTCTCTCACTCCTCATGGCATTCCATGCTTGAAGCCCATGAGTTCTCCAAGGCTCACTTTCCCTGTGAGTTCCAGTCTTTCTCTACTCTGAAAAATTCTGCTTTAATCCAAAAACGTAGTGAAATAGGAATCTCCTTACTGTTCCCAAATGCCTCTCTGCACATTCAGTTCTCTGTAATATATACAGGTATGAGGGATGTGTAGAATGAATATCCTAAGCAAAAATCAAAAGGTACCTTTGTCATACTTGGACATCACTGAAATTGCTTGACCACAGCATGGGAATGTTGTAGAAAAACTTTCAGCCAGGATAAATCTCCAGATCCTTTGTAATATCTCACTTTAAAAATGTTCTGTGACTAGGATAAGCCAAAGAAAGAGGTCAGTCACCTGCTTCATTGAGCTGGATTCAGAAGGCTTTCCCAAAAAACTGGAAGCTCTACAAAGCCATGTAGATGATGTTAGAGAAAGAAACAGAGAAGCAAGCAACTGAGTTGTCAAGGAGCTAGAAGTTAATGGAAATGCAAAACAGCATGGAGAGCAAAACAAGGGTCTGAAACAGGCATGGAGGCATTTCCAGAGGACACATCCAGATGCAACACCTACTGTGCAATTAAATCAGTTACTCTGCTTTCTAACTAGAAATTGTATAGTAAAGACCCCATACATTTTTTAAAGAGAGGCTCATAGAGTGTTTTTAGTACGACTATGCTTACATAAAAAAAGGAAATCTTTATTGCCATTTATGATAACATTTTCAAACAAGGAAATGATCATTGATTTGGATTTTCCATGATAATGGCGGAGGTGCAGCTATGACCAGCTGCCTCCTCCTCTAGCCTCTCTCTTCCTCACTCTCAACTCCCAACCCCACCTTCCCCCATACATGCAGACCATTTCCGCACAGAAAAGGAATCATATGATATGTTCACTATCCAAAACCCCCACTCTCTGGACAACTTTTCCAATGAAGTAAGGGTGATGGCTTGCATCCTACTGATACAGAGGATTATATCCCCATGAGAATTCAACAGAGAAATGACAGCAACACCCTGACTATTGCCCAAGGCATCACAGACGATTACAATAAAATGAAACTAGTGAGGGTGTTTGAGGAGTAATTCGTCTACCATGGTACTGTAACTGAACTTCTAGAATACGGAGAAGTGATTCAGCTACAGGGCGACCAGCACAAGAACATATGCCCCCATACTGATGAAAATTGGACTGACCAGCTTAGGGTTCATGGGTTTTAAGTACATGTGAATCTCTAAACCTTAAAAGGGGATTTGCTTACAATATGTAAGCAAATATATAATGTAATATAGTGTGGCTCCTTCATGAAATAAATGAGGTCATGCTATCTGGTCTTGAAGCTCCTCATTTAATAAAGGTCAAACAGTGGCTGTCTGGAAGTATCTGGTCTTAAACAATTCAATAACTATGTTTCTGACAAGCCAAGAGTCCGAAAGACAAAGACTGTCTAACCAGAAGGTCTTCCAATCTCCTGTAATAGAGTTTCCTGTCCTAGGATAATGTGGGCTCTTCAGTAAATCAAAGGAATCAGCAGATGGGGTGATGAGCAACTATGCCATTAGAAGGACCCACTGAGAGTATTAAAAAAGACAAATTTAGATGTCTGACTAGGCCAAAAGGACTCAGAAAAAGTCACCTTCCCTTCAGAGGCCTGATGGGATTTCAGGTTAGTACACATCTTAGCTAGGGGATGTCCCAACATCGCCTACTATCAGTTAAACTTCTTTTCTACTTTTACAAGGATATTGAGTATCCAACCCAGCTTCCCTCCTTCCTCTCTTCCTTCCCTCCCTTTCCTTCTTATTACCATTCCCTTCTGCCTGTATGCTTTTATGGACACCAGGTTCACTGTAGCTTATCTACTCCTGTGGTGGCTCAGGACTCTAAGTTACATCTACTTGCCTCTTTTCAGGCCGCCCCACTGATAAGTGCTTTCCCATCACTGCTTTAGGCCCAAAGGATTTCCACTGCTAATTCCTATTCTATGGGTATAACAACCATCTACAGAGCAGTGTGATGTACTGTCTTCTTACTTATAGGATTTTTGGCTGTCTTTCCTATTGATCTATTTCCTTCCCTTATTTATTTTTTTAGGTTCTTCTAGTTTACAGGGATGGGTACCATTTTGACAAGGTCTTGAATCCAATAAGAAAGCTGTTGGTTTTTTCCTTGGTACTCATGCCACTATTACACTGGCAGTCATCTGTTGCCATGGTTATTCATACTGCAACTTACAGATCTCATGATGTTAATGGGGCCTGTGATAATTCTTTGGTACTGTGTAAACTATCTAGCAAGGAGAAGTCCTTAGACCAGTTCCTGCTGATATAATTTGTCCATGTTCTGTGATCTGTGTTGCATCTTCAGTAATAGGATTTTGCTGACAGTTTTTGGAGAGCAACCAAAAGCAATGGCAAAAGCCATGTTTGGGGGCCATTAAGACCTCACTGACCAACATTTTATCAGGAAGTGCCACATTCCTGTTACTTTTAGTACAATTTTGTCCCTGGGTGGATCAGTTCAAGGTTTGTTTTTTTTTCCTCCAGTTTTCCTCACTCTGTGCTCTTCTGCATAAGGACTATGCATTCTTTCTTTAAGAGATGTGTTTTGGGTTTAAATATATATTATTAGTATAGTATGTTACTTTAGAGCTATTTCCCACAATCTTAGTGGGAATTAATAAGTCCCTCTGACCCTCTTATCTCTCATGTCCCTATCTCCCATCCCTTTATTCCCTTCTATGTATTTTTTCCTAATTATTCCCTCCCTCACTCTTGTCGTGGGATCATAAATCTACCTTGTAAAAGGTTTCAAATTTTCTGGGCTCTTATACTACTTCCAATTCAAATACATTGACAAAGGTATCAGTTTAACTCATCTACATATAAGAAAGAACATGTAGTACTTACCTGTGTTTGAGATACCTCACTCAATATTAAAGTTTCTAGTTCTATCCATTTGTGGGGTCTTCAGTCTAGGTGACCTCAATAATCTGACAAGCTTAGACAAAGGTGTTTTGATGGAGGAAGTCAGGATGTTTCATCAGAACATCCTGAGCTACTCAAAACATCCTGAGCCTATGTTTTGATGAAGGAAGTCAGGAGGGGACAGCTAAGCTACATACAGCCTGCGTGCTGGCTTGATCTTTAAGATGATTGGTTGCCCATTCCCCCCCCCCCCCCCGGAATTCCCCTTGGGGTTTCTACCTTTATAAGATGGCTACAGACTTGTTTTTTTTTTTTTTTTCCCATTCCCCTCCCCCCCTCCCGGAATTCCCCTTGGGGTTTCTACCTTTATAAGATGGCTACGGACTTGTTTTTTTTTTTTTTTTTCCCATTCCCCTCCCCCCCCTCCTGGAATTCCCCTTGGGGTTTCTACCTTTATAAGATGGCTACGGACTTGTTTTTTTTTTTTATTAATACATTTTTTATTATTATTTCAGCTCATACAAACTTAATAGGTACACCAGTTCCCTCCCTCCCTCCTCCTCCCCCCGTACCCCCTGCTCCCCCTCCCCTCCCCCCTCCCTCCCCAACCCTCAGTGCCTCCCGCCCCAATTCCCAGAGACTTGTAATAGATGAGTTCCTGCTTCACTAAGACTCCCTGGCGGGTCTGATTGTCTTCTTGGAAGTAGGGCTGGGAGCAGGCGGAGAGCGCACTCACCTTTCCCTGATCCTCCTTGTGGAGGACCCGCAGGACCGGCCTGCAGGATGGAGCTGCGATGGAGGGAAACCCCACTTCCATTTACCACATTTTCATTATCTATTCCTCTGTTGAATGAGCATGTTGGCTGCTTCCACTTTTTCACAATTGTGAATTGAGCGGCAATGAACATAGTTGAACAAGTGTCTTTGTAATAAGATGTAGAGTCTTTTGGGAATAATTCAAGGAGTGGTAAAACTCTCTCTGGAATCTCCACACTGATCTCCATAGAGGCTTATACTATACCAGTTTACACTCCCACCAGCAGTGAATAAGTATCCCTTTCTCTCCACAACTTTGCCAGCAATCTCAGTTGTTTGTGTTCTTGATCTTGGTCATTCTGATTGGAGTAAGATGGTATGGCAGGGTTGTTTTGATTTGCATTTCTCTAATAATCAGGGAAGTTCAGAATCTTTTAAAGTTCTAAGGTATTTGTTTGACATTTTAATTTTTTTGATTGAAATCTGTTTAGTTTCAGAGACCATTTTTTAATTGAAATGTTTGCTGTTGTGGTTTTTAATTTTCTGAGCTCTTTGTATACTCAGGAGATTAATTTTTATCAGATTCATAGTTAACAGATTCTCTTTATTTCTGTGGGTTGCTGTTTTAAACCATTAATAATTTATTTTGCAGAACAGAAGTTTTTAAATTTCATGAAGCCCCATTTGTTGATTATTGGTTTTAGTTCTTGGGCATTTGTTATTCTGCTTTAGAAAATCTTTACCTAGGCCTATCAATTCAAGTGTACTTACTACTCTTTCTTCTAATAATTTCAGAGTTTTGAGTTTAATGTTCAGGCCTTTGATTAATTTGGAATTGACTTTTGTCTAGGTAGAGAAGCAACAGTCATATTTTATTCTTCTACACACAGATGTTCAATTTTCCCAACACCACTTGTTGAACATGGTTTTTTGTCCCCAGCGTGTATGTTTGGCATGTTTGTTAAAAATTAAGTGACTGTATGTGTGAGAGTTTATATTTGGGTCCTCTGTTCTGATCCATTTCTCTATGTATGTTTTTGTGCCAGTACCAAGCTGTTTTTATTATTATAGCTCTGTAATATAGTTTGAAATCTGGTATGGTGATATCTCCAACAGTCTTCTTACTGCCCAAAATTGTTAGGGCTATTCATGGATTTCTGTTTTTCCATATGAATTTTGAGATTGTTTTTTCCAGTTCTGTGAACAATTGCATTGGGATTTTAATTGGAATTGCAATGAATCTGTATATTGCCTTGGGTAGGATTGTCATTTTCACCATATTGATCCTGACAATCCATGAGCAAGGAAGGTCTTTCCACTTTGTAGTATCTTCTTTAATTTCTTTCAACAGTGTTTGCAGTTTCCATTATGTAGGTCTTTTATTTCCTTGGTTAAATTTATGCCAATATATTTTATATTCTTTGTAGTTTTGTTGAATGGGAATGATTCTCATTTCTTTCTCACCTTGTTTGTCTCTGATAGAGAGGAAGGCTACTGATTTTTGTAAATTGATTTTATAGCCTGCCACTTTACAGAAATTGTTTATTAATTTACAGAGTTTCTTGGTGGAGTCCCGTATATCTCTCAAGTATAGAAGCATATCATCTGCAAATAAGTACACTTTGACTTCTTTCTTACCTCCATATCCCTTTTATTTCTTTTTCTTGCCTCTTTGCTCTAGATATAATAGTTAAACTTTTGACAAGGGATCAAATTCCAGACCGATGGCTGTTGGTTCTATAACTAGTTTCAGATCTTGTGACAGCTTGCCCATGTCATGAAGCAACAAAAATTGTGGAGGATTTTGGTTTTCTCTTCGTTTAAATATTTCTTTTTTTAATTTATTATTATTATTTATTTAATTGTGCATGTATGCGCATGTGTGTGTGTGTGTGTGTGTGTGTGTGTGTGTAGAACCACAGACGAATTGGGAACCACCATGGGCTGCCTCCACCTCCTTGTTTACTCTGGTCCGGGATTCACAAGCTCCGCCCTACCAGGACCAGAAATGCAGGCCGCCCCCGCTTCTGCCTGGCATCTATATTTGGGGTCTAGGATCAGAACTCAGGACCATGGAACTCAGGACCTTCCGCCTCCAAGGCAGAGGGTTAACCCCTGAGCTATCTCTCCAGCCCCGATTTAAATGTTTCATAATGCATTTAAGCCCTTATTTAAATAAAACTTGCTACAGGGAATATTTTTTAAGAGAAAACCTTCATTTCTCTCAAAGTTCTCTATAGATGTGGCAGTACTCCTGTAATACATATCCTGCCTGTGAGAGGAAGTACAATATTTCAGCAATGTGAATCACTGGCTAATAGTCTGTTCCAAAGATTAATTCTATAAATCTATAAGGTAGCCATCAAAAACATAGCCAGTCACTGTTTTGAGAATCAAAACATGATTATGGGGTCAAAAGTGAGCTTAAGGACAATCTGTTCCTTAAATGTACCTTTCATAAATACATTTAGGGAAAATCAAAAAGGAAAATTTTAAAAGATTTCACTCAATTGAATCTTCGAGACCATGTTACTTTGAAATGTGAATTTGAATTGTGCGTGTATGCGGATGTGTGTGTGTGTGTGTGTGTGTGTGTGTGTGTGTGTAGAACCACAGACGTAATATTTTAGAGAAGAGAAAATGAGACATAAAAAGAAGCATAAAGGAAAAATCATCACATTAGACTTTATACATGGCTCAGGAATTAAGACCTGTCCCACAAGCAGAAGGACCCGAGTTCAGATTCTGTATTCAGGATCTAATATACAAAGGTCAGGTGGAAATGACAATGGCTTGCATTTACAGGTCTGGAAGGAGAAGTCTGCAAAATCCCAGAGCAAAACAAAAAGCATGTAAAAGTAATCAAGGTGATTCACACACACATACACACACACACACACACACACACACACACACACACCTACACAAACATACATACACACAATAATAATAATTACCTAAATAAACTAAAAATGTCTACTCTCTAAAATAAATGTGCATAATTTCTTAAATAAAATTAAACTAATTTGCACAATTTATTAATTTTCTATTAAATTTGAAACATAATATTTGATTAGATATATTCCAGGCAATGTGAAATACTGTTGGAACCAATAGTGTAATAGATTGAGAGCATTTCCTGGACATGTGTGAGTCTAGGTTCCAACTCCAGAAAGTGAACAAAAGAAAAAGAAAACAACTCCATATAAGAAACATTTTTAATTATAGTATAAAAATTAGAATACAAGTGATATTATCTCCTATATCGATATTTAACTGTGCCACGAAACCATAAATATGCCAGAACCAATAAGGAAACATTGCCTACACACATAGGGGAAATAACAGTTTAAATATTATGGTAAATTTAAAGGATTTCTTCATCTGATCTAAGGACTTTACTCACTTTCATGATATGATAATGAATTTTTCTCCAGTAAGTTCTACAGACTCATTGTCGCAGACCAGAGTCGCGGCCTGGAGACCAGGGCTCCCCAGGACCGGGTGGAGAACAGAACACACAGGGCTCCCTCTCGTCCGAGTGAATCCTGAACCCGTTTATTGAACCTTTCGTGACAACTTTTATACAGAAAATTTTGGGGTAAAGAATGTTGCACCTACAACAGACATATAATTTTTTAGTCAGCAAAAATCACCTTCAGGGTGGACATTTTTTCAAGAACCTAACCCATTGCTTCAGGGCAAAGGCACTTAACAGAAACATTCTCTCAGTATTTCCAAATTTATCTAATCTATAATGCTTCACCATATAGCTATGGGGCTGAGCTCACATTTTAACAGAGACTGCTTTCTTTTAAAATACAGAGGCAAAATGTTCTCCTATTGATTTTAGCAAGGAACATATTTTACAATTAACTATAGGAATCCTCAACACCCCGTAAGTCCCAGCGTGAGCTTTGGCTGTTGTCCTCTCCAGGTTGATACTCTCAGTCAGGCAGGTCGACATAGGCACCAGGCATGGCAGCAGATTCTAACTTGGGAAGATGTATGCAGATCATGTAGTTTCTACTATCCAAGCTTAAACCACATCTCTAAGGGGGCCTTGACTTGGATACTCAAGGCCCATAAGCTATAGCTGGTTCTGTCGATGGAACACTGAGGTATGCACTGAAGAAAACACTTAAGCAATATAATTAAATTATTAAAAGAATAACTTCTACAATAGCATCCTTCTATTCCTTTAATAGTAAGGTTGCTTATGTCTTCCTTTGAGGAATTCCACAAGCGTATTGCCATCAGTTAGATGACCCATCTGTGAACCATGCATACTCCAAACCTGGGGTCCAGTCAGGCCCCATATGCGGAGGGTGTCTCTTTCGGGGTGGAGGCGATCATTGGTGGGAGTGCACTCGAATGGTCCATCTCTGTGATTTCTCGTAAGAGTGCTGTTTGGAGTAGGAAAGACACGGCCCCCTTTGCTTCTGACATGGATTCTCCCAGTTTGGATTGCAAATACCATCTCCAGGGGCAGTCTTGGCATCTAGACTTTCTGGCATGATGGTCTCTTCCTTGGCCTTTAGCAAGGGTAAGAGGGTATCATAGTTTCTTTTAAGGTTCTAGTGGACTGATAGCATAGTCTTATACTTCTGGAATTTCTGAGTTAGTATATAGGTGGGAATCTTACCCAACCTGTTTTAAGACTCTAGAAGTTATTCTCTAATTTCCTTAAAATCAGTGCACACATTCTAGCTAACAAGTCTACTTATTGTAAATGACTAGACATGAAATCTCTATTTAGTATTTGACTGAAATTTAAAAAGCAGGCTTCTTCTCTAGAACAGAGAGCAGGAAGCTAGTTCCAAAAAACCCTAAGAAAGGGCACTCCTAATTCCCAGAAGAATTCTTCCTGCCAGAGGCAAAACTTGAATTATTCCAAACAAAACCTAGGTAAGGGGCACTCCTAATTCCCAGAATTCTTCCTGCCAGAAGCAAAACTGGAATTATCTAGGAGACAGTGTCCACCCCCTGTTCATGGGTGTTACTGTGACCTTCCTCAGGGGACAGGCTTTAGGCCTGAGCTGGGAAGAAACACCAAGGCCTGACAATTCCCATATTTTTCCTTATTTCTCTTAAATAAAGCCATGTCTTTATCCCAAAACATGTAACTTTGAATCCATCTTTTCCAAACTGAGACATATACTACCAGATTAGTTGGATAGGGACGGGGCACTCATTATTGCAAACATTTGTTTTATAAAGACATTACCCAAGTATCTACAGTTGTTTGCAACATTCTTTCCTATATTTACTGTACTATGGATATATATTTCTGAACCCCAGTATAATCTGGAATATAAAAATATGTATTATATAACTAAAATTATTAACTTTTACCTCATTCAATCATTTTGCCCTTTTCTAGCAAAAGTGGTTTCACTTCCTTACTAGCTCACTGATGAAGAAAATGAATTCATAGCTTGAGGTATTCTTTCTATTATTCTTTTTCCCATATCTCTTGTCTATCTTTAGTACTTGTCATAAATGTATCCTCTCTTCAACTTCCTAGAATTTCTAATTTCATCAGTGCGGTAAGGAAATTGTCTTCAAATTTATGTAAGCCACTATTACTATAATTTCTTAGATTTTGTTATCAACTATGCTTGTTCTCTGTCTTAAGAATTAATTTGCTCATTTGTTGATATCATATTGTAAAAAATTCTATGGTGATATTACATTATTATGATTAGAAATTTCTTTGTTTCAATTCTCTTGATGTTCCTCAGTGTAGGTACCAATCAAATTCTCTCTTGTATATTCATCATAACTGTCTCAACTTGATTGTCTTCAAGATGGCTAATACATAGAAGGCATTTTGACTACAAATGTTTTGTATGTAATGTGAGATTGATCATGAAAGCATATAACCTATAAAAGAGCTTCATGCATGAAAAAAATTGACATGAATGTATGAAAGGAACAAGAATGAAGTGTATGTATGGTGGGAGGTAAAAAAAAAGTGTGAAACAGGAGGCAAATATGTTCAGAATAGAAGGAATACCCTATTAAATTATAAGAAATAATTAAAAAGCTAAAAATTCATCAAAACATGTGTCATCTCTTTTTTCTTTCAAATTAAACATGATAAACATACTTTCCCATATCCATATTTACAGAGGTTCCATTGTAATATAGTTTCTATGTGTATCATTTCTTTAAAAATGATCACATTCTCAACACTGCTTTGTACTTTATGGATATTTTAAGCTGATATTTGAACCTGACAAAATACAATCTTTGCTTTCTGTTAACATGGCATTGCCTAAGATTGTTTGACTCTCTGAAAAGATTGCTTCTTCCTCACAGTAACTGAAACAAATGTGGGGTTTACTCAATGTTCTAACCTATTTCTTTTTTTTCTATGTAATACTTAAATATCTTTTCACAGTGCATTCATCTGCAATATCTGCATCATCTCGGTGCAGCTTTGAGAGCAAAGAACCTGTGACATGTAATATGCTCATGCTGTGGAGTTGGCCACCAATAATGTCTAAGCTACTAGTCCCCGTGCTGGACTGGATGTGAAAATGTAGAGAGTAGGGAGTTTGCACAAGCAGTAAACTTGCCATACTTCATAGTTTCAGGCAAAAATATGAAGACCTAATAACTGAAGCAGTCTTTCAGAACATATAACTGAACTGCATGCAATTTTTAAAAAATATTTTTCCATCTACAGGAAGAAAAGTTTATGAATTCCCTACTGTATTAGTAAAACAAACCACTAGTTAAAATATACAGAAGTACCATAGGTATGAACGTTTTAAAAATATTTTTCAACCTGGACAAAATCATTATATTCAAACAATATACTTTGCATATACTTAAGCATTTTGTGAAAATGAATCTTGCTACTTTAATGTAGCTTTGAAATTGCAACTACTATATTCCAAAGCACAATCAGTAAACAATCTTTCTTCAACAATGCTTAAAATTTTACACAATAGCCAACGCAGAACTACAAAGATGGCTCAGTGATTAAAGAATCTACTGTGGGAGCAGGAAAATAAGATTTAACCTACAGAACCCACATACAAATGTCCACTATTTATAACATTCTATCTATTATTCCAGACTCAGAAATCAAAAACAGGAGTTTCTCTAGAGCAAGCTTGCTAGTGGTGAAGCTTAGCTTTGATTGAGGAACCTGTCACATTATAAAGTGAAGGCATGTGATTAAAGAATGTCCCCAACATCTGACTCAGGTCTATAAGCACAGGCATCTCCATATCCATGTACTCTCCACTCCGGCATATGTAGACACACCACACCCATTTATATGCCCACAAAAACATAGAGAAATAAAACAAAAGTATTCAGAGGAGAACTTTTCCTTTCTTCATCTGATCAATGTTTCTCTATGAGGATGTCTATCGTAATAAGAAATGAAACAAATAATGCTGCAACATAAATGGCCAATTATATGCATTTAGAGATGAAGACATGGTGACATTAATAGTTGGTAGCATGAATATTTGTTTAAGAGAGCTGTCCTTTCCTGCAGTCATGTGTACACCTGGATATCACTTTGTGCACCTTCTGTAGCAACACCCACAGTCAGGAGAGGGATTGTTTTATAGTTTAGCATTCTTTACTCTGTCCTACTGTTATGCCTGTTACACTGATTCAACATAACATGTTTGTTTAAACTTACATTGATTTTTACATCAACACTGATTTTCAACAGAGCCGTGCTCTCAAGCTTCAACTTAATTTACATTGATTCTCTTTGACTTTGTGATACACAACAGATTCTCTCTGATTATGTTTTAAAGATACAAATGCCTTCAAGATAATATAACTTGCAATTTAATTATCAATAATTTTTGATTTCCTAAATTAATTCTTACCATTTATTGAAATTATGTTGTATATACTTACAAAGTATTTATGTTTTTTCATTCTATTATAGCAATATAACTTCTTCAGAAGAGACTGTAAGTCTGGCCTTTAAGAGGAGTATGGCCTTAAATACTTACCCTGTGAAGCTATCAGTAAAATTATACTTGATCTGATCATAAAAGTTAAATAAAATTTAGTTTTGAAGGTTCCATTTCTAACTGGAAAAAGTTAAAAATTTATTAACTAACTTCTCTATTCCTCACAGGGTGGAAAACCCCATATCTGGATATATATTAGTGTGCACATTAGATACTGAAATTACAAATGTAAGCAATGATGTTCCAGAAAATTATGTTAATGAAAGAAGTTATTTAATAGTTTTTATATAATTCATTTCATTTTTATCTAGTCAATCATTCATTTTTAGAACATCTTCCTTTTGTGTAATATAATTTGGTAGTAATAGAGTGAAAAATTAAATTTATGTGATGTTTATACATGGAGTTTACAGTTCAGAAATTAGTCAATGTAAGCTATGTCTGATTTCATGGAATGAAAAAATATATAATTATCATTCTGATTAGTCCTATGAAAAAATGTTCTTTTTCAATATATATTACATATGTAGTACACACATACATTTAAATATATAGACCAATTCTAATAAAATCATCCTATTTCAACAACTTGTACTTAGTACAAATTTGATTAGATGTTAAAGGAGATTTATTGATTCCTCACAATGGGAATTTCATGATGGTAGTTGGATACTTTTTCATGTAAGTCTGTTCACTGATTATAGAAGTAAGGAATCACTTAAAATTGTCAAAAGTAGGTGATGGGAGATTTTGTCCTATGCTACATAGTTGAAAAGGTACTTACTTTGTAGAAACATTGTAGTTATTAAATTGAATAAAATAAGTACTGTCAGCAAAGTCCAGTGTTTCAGGACACCAGTAGACTGTGACCTGAAGGAAGAAATAATATGATTTTATGTTCATTCTGTTTTGTCTTTTTATGTATATGTTTATATGTAATGCATGTACACACACATACACACACACACAAATGTACACACATATACACATTTGCATGAGGGTGAACATGGGCTGTACAGGCATTTTTTGAATGTGTAAACATACATAATGGAGATCTCAGGTTGGTATGGGAATTATCCATGATTACTCCTTCTCCTTATAGTTCATGAAATTGGGACTTCAAATTGAGTCTAATTATAGGACTGCTTTGGCTAGACCATTTGTTCTGGAATGATTTGTAATTTCAGATGGATTGCATCTTGATTTGGCACTTGGTTATCTGAACTAAATAATTTTGTGTGTCAAGTGCTTTAATTGTTGAATCATTAATACGGGCCTTGAAATTTTACTTTTTGTAACTACTGACCAGTAGAATTTACATACTTGTGCTTGAATACTTTCTTTGATTTTTGTAAGTTGCTTTACCATTTCAATTTCCGTGTAGTAACTTTTAATATTTATATGGTTCCATTAGTTCAAATACATTTTGACTGCAATTTTGATGTTATGTGCAAAAAGTTCTACAAAGGACATATTTTAACTTCTTTTTCCATGAAGGTATGGGAAATTAGATCACATATTTAATCATCAGAAAAATCAAGGTAAAATTTCATTGACATTTACTCCTACAAAGGTAACAATAATAATCTATTATTTTCAAAATGTGCAAAAATCTGAATAAGTGTACTTTGGGAATTTTGCAAATTAATGAGTTACTATAAGAAATAGTTTCTTTAGAAACTTATAAGTGAGGCTGTCTTACAAACCATCAATGCCAATCTTTCATTAACCTACACAATAAATAAAATAATATTCTCAAAAAAGTCACCATCATGTTGATTGTAACTCCCTTAATCATTTTCAAGATGTTTAAATAAATTAAAATTTCTTTAATGGATGAGCACATAAATATGCATGATATGTAAATATTACAGAACATTATTCGGAATAATAAAATGGTTTGATTTGCAACATTATGGCAAAATTGTAGTACTTTACATTAAGTGTAGTAAGTAAACTGCAGAACCAAAGTTAAAGATTCCAAATGTATTAGGTATACAAGCTAGTCAGACCCACAAAGTCACAGAAAGAACAGTGCTTGAAAGAAATTGCTAGAGAAAAATTAATGTACAGTGGAGACAAGTTTTCAGCCATATGAGAAGGAAGATTTCTTGAAATTTGGACAACATTTCATGCTGTGGTCTGCTGAGAGGAAAGAACTCATGTAAATTGCTCTTAATATAGTTAAAAAATGAAGATAGTACATACTGCTGTCAGGTCAAGGAGTTGAGCAAACTGAAATGTCTCTTTGAAATGTTTGAGGAGTAACCCATCATTACTTTAGTGAACCAGCGGAAAGGTACTGATAGCAGATAAAGCAGATGATAAGAAGTGCAAGAGAATAATTGGCTATAAGAACTATATCATGAAGTGCTCTGATGTATTTCTTGCAGTTACATAAATATTCCACTGAAATAATTAACACTGTGCTGAATATAGCTCAACTAAGACAGAGATCCAACTAGGGTTGGGTAGTTGTTGTCAAATTTAATTGTGGAATTAAATATTTGGAAACCACACTTTTATTATCATTAGCTTTGAGATGGCAATAAAAGCTTTCATAGGAACTTAGCAGAATTAAACAGGTTATTTCTAATTTTAATTTATTTTCATGAATATTGAACACATTATTATAAGAAAATGCCTTCTTTAGAAATAACGGAAGTAAATTTAAAAGATATTGATAACTCAAAGTTGTAGGGCATGTATCACTTACTTTCTTCTTATAGAGTTGTATGTGTGGACTATGTAAAGTGTAATACTTTAGACTATACATGAATTTCACAATAGATAAATATAGCATATTTGTATGTACATTACTCTTCAGTTATTTTGTGATCTTCAAATGTTGCTTTCTTTGACTATAACTATCCTGTTTCCATGAACTACCACCCTATTTCACATTAATCACTTCTTTGTAATCAGTGAGAACAATATTTTCAGATTGAAGCAAGATCAATTAGTATACTTTTGGGTAATGGGAAATTACTCTTAACATAGGATCCCTAATGTCTTTCATGTTTTCTCAAGTGATAGTATTTCATTATAAATGTGGCTCAACAATATCGTATTACTTATTCATACTATTCTATATATTTTATTATATCAATTTTATCTGTTTTATTATATCAATCAATGATATTCAGGCAAATTCCAAAATTTAGTTTGATCATCAGCCACATGACACATTGGCAGTGGAGCTCTGGAAATCGGTAAGGCAAGATTTTGGCACGTCTGTAGAGGGCTGTCCTGAAAGCATTATTAATGTTGGAAGAGCAGGCCCAAAGAAGGTGGAGTTGCAGCCTAGGCAGAGAATGGAAAATGGTGTATATAAACTATGGAACTAATCCAGAGTTTGGTATAAGAAGAGTGAGTTCACTACCGTGATAATCCTTATTGTGTAGCTCTTAAGCCTTTTGACTATTCTTGTGGGAAAGTTGTGGAAGAGTTCCACATTTTTGCACAAAAGCTCTTGCATACTTGAGGCAGAATTGACAGGATCTCTGGTAGAAGGCTTGCTGATGGTGATGTCAAGAGACATGTGGACGGTAGAGGCTTAACCCATGTGATTTTACAAGGGAAAGAGGGCTGTGCTATGAAGTAGGCCCATTTCTCTAATTCTTTGTTCCGGAACTTGGCTTTATTCAGTGTGTGCTGAGAACATAGGTCATATTAAATTCAAATATAAAGGACTGATGTTTGATGGCAAAATTCTGTATGGGAAAAGTTAAGCTTTTGAACAAGGAGAGTGAAGACAGCAGAACCAGTGTTTCTGTGAAGAGTTACCTGTTCACAAAGCCCTTATTGAAAATACAACTTATTTGCAGAAAGTGTGTGTTACACCCTCTAAGTCTGTAATCTGTACATGTGGAAGGTGGTTCTCAGTTCACTATTCCCTTTCAATGTTTCTTAAAGCAATTATAACTACAATGGCTCCTTTCTGATGGAATCCAGAACATAGGACACTTTAGATCACACTTCCACTAAAATAATGAAGGATCATAACAAGCAGCGACCTCTTTAAAACTGTTGATATACACTGTTGGTTATTCCTCCTTATCAGCATTGTATGTGCTAGTACTGCAATTCTGTGAGCCATTGAACAACAAGGCAACTGATTCTTTACTTCTGTTTTAGTAGAGTAAGCATTTCATGTTTCTACCCAAGACCTAGGTCCTTTTCTATTCTATTAGCTTCTGAAGAGCTTCCCTGCACCCAAGTCCAAGCATTCTGTCGGCTCAACAGCTCTGCCAGAAAACAAGAGTTGGGATTTCTTTGGCTGTAAATCGATCAATTCCCAAGTAATTACCTACAGTACATGTACAAATGTCCACTAACACTGAAATATATCCTTATTATACTGGGGACATTGCTTCATGCCAGGTGGGTGGTTTATATTCCAAGTCAGGGCACTCACACTGTGTATACATTATATAACTAGCTTATATGTTCCTCCTTTGCATTTCAGGTTCAGACATTTCTTAAATGGATCAATAACCTCAGGAAGTAGGTGTTCGACATGGTAGTACTTACAGTGAATATTAGAATTTACAGAAAGCTATCAGACATCACTGGGAGACATCTGTGATTTTAGATTATGATTTATAGTCTGTCATCACACCTGATAAACTAGACAATCGGTATAAAATTCACAAGTGAGTAAAATGATCTTGGTGAGTTTTATTTATTTTAGTATTATTCCTTTTGGAAATTATAAAACAGGAACTGGACATGAACAGATGACACTATGATGAAAATATCATTTAAATTATTGTAAGCTGAGTGCATCTATCAACTTTTCAATATGTCTGAACTGGACCGGGTGTCATAATACACACCTATAATTTTAGTATTTGAGAGAATAAAATGGTAGAGCTTCCTCATGTTTGAATCCAGGCTGCTTGTAGTGGATATCAGGCCATTCAACCTTACACAGAAAGTACCTATGCCAAGAAATCAAGTAAACAGATGAGAAAGCAAATAAATTAATCTGATCATTATGATATAAAAGGTTTCATTCAGCAGTGTACATTGGAAATTGCAGATGAATATTTGTGATTAGTAGCATTAAACGCTACTCTCAACTTACTGCTTTCAATATTTATTTTGTTACTCATATTAATGGATGAAAGCAACATGTATTAGGCAAATGGGGTTACTCCATGTGTGTGATTTGAACATCCCAATGCAAAGTATTTATCTCAGAGTAAGGTTGAGAAAATATAAAGCACAAGTAAACATATTCTGTGCCATGAAATTGACGTAAAATTCTCCTGCAGTATGAAAAAATGTTTGGCAAATATCAAAGGATTACATGATGTTTTTTCCAAAATTCCTGAAAAGAATGTTTATTGAGCAGAGCATGATATGTGACACTGTAGTCATAGTACCTCTGAGAAGGAGGCAGAAAGATTATGCATTCAAGGTAAGCTTGAGATCGTTACAATGACCCTCTCACAAAAAGCCTTAAAGACGTGAAAGAACATATGACCTGCTAGATGATAAAACCATTTGACAAGCCTTAGATTATGAGACTTATTATTTTTCTTTATACTTATTGAAATCATTTTTTACATGCTACGATACTGCAAGGATACTTGACCATTTATTTTATATAGTTAATGCAAAATTGGGAACAATTTATTAGTAGATATCTAACTTTTTCTTTGTTAAAGCATATTAATCTTTCACTTATTCTTTTTTATTCATTTTTACACATCAGGTATTGAATTCAAAATAGTTTATTTTTAGACTGGTACAACTTTAATTGTATCAATTTGTGTATATATTCTTTTTAATTTTTTTCGTGTGTGTGTGTGTGTGTGTGTGTGTGTGTGTGTGTGTGTGAATGAGAGGGCATTGTGTATGTCCCTCTGGAGGACCAAATGTGACCTCTGTAATCATCCTGGATTGCTTCTACTGGGATTTACAAGGCTCTACACACCAGGACCTGAAATGCAGGCCATTGCTATTTTAGCTTGACGCTTTTTGTTTTGTTTTGTTTTTAATTTTTTTATTATTTTTTATTCAATTGTGTGTGTGTATGTATGTGTGTGTGTAGAACCACCATGGACCACGTCCACCTCCTCCTTGTTTACTCTGCCCCGGGATTCACAGGCTTCGCCCTACCAGGACCAGAAACGCAGGCCGCCCCTGCTTCTGCCCAGCATGTATGTTGGGTCTAGGATCTGAACTCGAGACCTTCCTCCTGCAAGGCAGAGGCTTAACTCCTGAGCCACCTCTCCAGCCCCAAGCTTGGCGTTGTTATGTAAGACCTGGGATCTGAAATCAAGATCATCTGCTTGAGAAGCAGAGTCTTAACTCCTGAGTCATCTCTCCACCTCTCTTTCTATATTTTTTTAAATACTTTTATTGTATGTCAATAACTCCACTATTAAGTTCAGCAAGTTTGTTAAACAAATAAGTGCTATCTGCTTGAAGTACATCAGGAAACAAATTTAATTAAACCTTCTCAACTCATGCTACTTATTTTATTTATTTTATTAATGTAAGGTCACATGGAAAGTTATGACTTTCAAATTTTAGAAATGTGCATAAATGTAATAAAACATGCCTAATAGAAAATTCAAGTCAAAATAAATCATATTCTTGGTTAAAGAAGGAATGTGGAATAAATACTCTGGTACATGTTCATTTAATGATATTTATAGTGTTTACATTCTTATAATAATGATATTAAGATATTAACTCTCCTGAAGTTTTCAAGTGTAATTTGTATGCTACCCTGTCCAAAAATTGCCAAATTGATCTTATGAGTCATTGAGTTTACATGCAAGTTGGTTAAGAGTTCCTTCTGCTAGTATTTTAAAATAATTTTCTTCAACTCATTATTCTCAATTATAAAGGTTTAAGAATATCATTAACTTTCCAGTCTACTATCATTTAAAAAAATAAAATAAATGTAAATACCAAATGGAGATGAAATCCATATAGGTAATATATGTGTTGCATTCTTTTTTTTTTAAATATTTTTTATTATTATTTATTCAATTGTGCGCATGTGCGTGTGTATGTGTGCGCAGGCGTGTGTGTGTCTGTGTGTGTGTAGAACCACGGACGAATTTGCGAACCACCATGGACGCCTCCACCTCCTTCTGCGCCGGGATTCACAGTCTCCGCCCTACCAGGACCAGAAGCGCAGGCCGCCCCCGCTTCCGCCTGGCATCTATACGTGGGATCTGGGATCCGAACTCGGGACCTTCCGCCTGCAAGGCGGAGGCTTAACCCCTGAGCCACCTCTCCAGCCCCTATGTGTTGCATTCTTATCCTTAACAGTGTGGAACTGGAAATAAATTGAACAGTCTGAATGCATCTTCTCTTCTGATGTACATATTTATTCTGTAATTATTCTGTAAAAAAAATATTCTGTAATTATTACATAATTATTACAGAAATTATTACAGAATAAAAATTAATATAGAATAAATATAATATAGAATCTACTAAAAGTTGTGTTTACAGTGGTTCAATTAATTAAAATATTTAGGTTTCAATTATAATGTGAATTTCAGAAATAATTAATATATATTGCATATATATGGAAGTTAGTATAAACATGTACAAACATTCTTGAATATATTCATATTAATTTTCAAGGAATTTCACAGATGAAGAAAAAATGACTTCATTATCTTTTATGACATTAACTCAGAAAAGCTTTGAATGAAAGTCATTAATTTTAAATAAAGAGGCACATTTATATCATTTAATTGCAGCACATCTAGCTAGATATGTTCAAAGATGAACATTGTTCAACAATAGTATTATCAAAATATTTTGAATCTGTTTGAGCAAATTTTAATTATTAGAGCATTATAAATATGTGCTCGATATATTTTCAATTGAAATATACATAGCTAATGGCTTAAAAGTACAATTTAATAACAAGGCAAAATTTTTTAATCTTCTATTTCTTTAGTGTATCCACAGAGAATGAAAAACTAATTTCTCTTTTTAATCCCTTGTATAGTAATAATCCATCGTTTGGGATCATTTGTTGAATCATCAGAAGCAAAAGGAAGAATATTATGATAGAAAGGACACCCTCATGAATATCAGAGTTCCCATACCGAATATAAGACAGAATGAGATATAAAATAGGTATTTGTTTGGCAACTGAGCATCCCAGGATCCTAGTTTATTTCCCCAGCCACATGTTGCAGTCAAAGTTGTTGATGTGCATTTGCCGAGAGTGCACTCGACGCCATAAGGCTTGTGTTTGGCTAGACATCATTACAATCATAAAAACTTTTTTTATGAATATAAAAGTGAAACACAATATATTCATAAAGATAATAAGTGGCCTGTCTAGTGCCTTTCTTTTGTGGCCATATGATAATTTCTACATTCTAGGTGCTTTTTAAAAAGGTATATATAATTCTTCTGTGATGATTTCCTACCCATAGTCTCCTAAGAATCATTTATCGGGCATGCACTGTGATAAATTTTGGCTCCATTTGTTTTCACAATTTTAATCTTATTTCCTATTGAGCTTTAAGGTCAATTGCTCCACTAATGCACTGAAATAGCTTTCTTCTTATAGCTCACCTCAAAAAAGTTTGAGGTATTCAGGAAAGGTGTAGTTTTTATGTCAGTGAAAGTTTTGATGTTTCTTTTACATTGTTTTATTGGAAGGAAAACAGAGAACTTCAGTGCAAATGGTCACAGATGGATTTTTTTCTGTTTGTGTTCCTTGGATCCTAGATCCTTACATTTTTCATACTTAAGTTACAACATTATCAGTTATTTAAGTACATTTTTGATCACTATAGCATGATATCATAAATGACATAACTTATGAAAACCATAACTTTTTATCTCATCACTGTGGAAATTGAGAAGTCCATGATTAGGTAAATTTTGAAAGTTCACTCTTCAAAGAAAACACTTTCGCCCAAAAGTTACAGAAATCATTGAGCTCCTGTGAATCATATATATGAATGTATTAATCCCAATCACGTAAACCATTTCATGATCTCAGTAACACCAAAGACCCATATTTATTTGAGACGTTGATTCTGGACTTCATTGTATTATTTTGAATCTCCAAAATTCATGTCAACTTTTCTCAATAATTTGCAAACTATTATAAGTGTATTATTTTGGAATTCTTAAATCGTAAAATATATTTCAGCCTTCCTCAATAATTCACATACCAGACAGTATCAAGGCCGCCAACCCAAGAATTCAATGCTGTGATGTCTACTTCCACTAGACATCACAATAGCTGGTCTAGCAATATCTTGTCATGAAGATCCCATGAGATACAATTCTACCCTAGAACGCTGTATGAGGATGCTGGACAGAAGAGAGGTAACTGGTATACACTATGGTTTGCTCACTGAAGGGGGCCATTCACACTTGTAAGATGTCCAGACATTAACTGATGCAGGTATCCTAAATGGAACCCAGGGGATTTCACATCTAGGAGGATGTGGAAGATGAAGGGAAAATGACTGATGAAGGCAAGAATTTGGGGGTAGAATGGAATGGGGGTGAGTGTAGGTAGTGGGCAATGAAAATACATAAATTCATTGTTAAGATAATTAAAAATAAAAATGTGAATAAATGGAAAAAATAATCCACATATTATGGTAGGAAATGCATTTTAATCATGTGACTGTGTATGTGTATGTTTGTGTGTATATGTGTCTGTGTGTGTATATGTGTTTGTGTGCCTGAGTACATGTTTTTGTGTATACCAGAAAGCCATTGAGGGTATGTACCTGTGGAGGTCCAAGGGTAGCTTCTGGAATCATACTGGATTATTATACTTCCTATTACATTATGGTTGAATTTACCACGTTCTGTCCTCCAGGGCCAGAGGTACTGGCATTTTTGCTTGGCATGCGGGAACTGAGGAATTACTTTTGCTTGCCAGGCAAAGACTTTAAACCCTGGACTTTCTCCACAGCCCTGAAAACAAATTTTAATTAAGTATTGCCACAAAAGTGTTGTCTTCAGCTCCAATATGTCAGTTCAATACTCTGAAGTTCCAGGAGATTCTCAGTGGAAAGAATGTGACCTACAAGATCTTATAAATATGAAACTTTCTCATTGGCAGGTCTTATAGCGGAGTATAGATTTTCTGTGTTTGTCAGTTAAAAAATATAATAATATTAAACCCGGAAATTTTGACTGAGACTTTATGTGTAACAAACAAAACTGGTACCTAAAATGTATTAGATAAAACCATATAAAATATAAAATATACAATATGAATATGGTTGTTAAACTAATTTTCTAGACTTTTCAGGTCACAAGAAAACCAATACTCTCATGCTAACTTCAAGTGACAATGGATATTTTCAAGATTGTTTATCATTTGTCATTTTTTTTGTTTTGATAGCAGATTAGACAATAAACTCTAACAGTATTTCTGTAAGTAATTATACTTAAGTAATTATGTTTAAGTCAATAAAGTAATGTAGCTATTATCATCCATCCATGGATGAGTCTCTCATGAAATGTCAATAAAGAAAATGTCAACTATCTATAGGCAGAAAGTATGAGACTGAGCAGTATTTGACACCCAAGATACCTATGAGCATCCAAAGCACCAGGTGACACTACAGAAAATGGGGAAGAAAGAAAACAAGAACCAGATCAGCAGATGGAGCACTGCCAATGGTGTCTCTAGACATAAATCCAGTACAACCAAGCTCCCTACTCAGCAACTGCACAACATTGGCTCCAACACCATCTGCAACATAAACAATTAGATATATAGGTGTTTCCACTGCCCTAAGAGAGAACATCAATGGGCAAAGGTGGTCCCTCATATACCAGGAGAGCATCAACTGAAGTATTGTCCATACTGTAGCAGGTACTCAAGCACATGCAGGAACAGACATATTCTTTGGGACTCAATGAAACACTGGAAAAAGTAAGGATGTTAGACTAGGAGAGAAGCTTGTGATGGAGAAGATTTCTCTCAGTGGTTGAGAGGAAAGTTAATGGGAAAATTAAAAAACAGACAAAAGTCCATTGTACTTTTAAATAATATATATTTAAAAATACATGCTATTCGGGCAAAGTTCTAATCATCGTTACAAAATATGCCAACGATGTAAATGACTATGGTCAGCTGACAAAGTTTGCTTGTACATTTTTTATTCAATTATTATTTCATATTTTATTCTATTTAGTGTTTATTAACTTATATAAAATTTATTTTATCTCATATTTTTCAATCATCTTTATATGTATATTTATATACATCTACTAAAGGATGCAAATCCCATTACCAATATTACAATTTTTCACTTTTCAGAATAGTGGGCAACTATATATAAGTGTGTGTGTGTGTGTGTGTATGACTCAAAACTGACCGAACGTTTAGAAGAGCTATTCTTAGGAACCATTGATATGTTGGTATAAACTCTGCCAATTAAATTTATTCTCTTAAATTTTCTTAGATCTCCCAAAAATTAGAAGCAAAATATCTAGATATTAACTTAATATTCGTTGAGGGATTTTTTAGTTTGTTTTTTTTTCACTCCAGAATGAGAAAAAAAAATGTTGGACACTTGTCATGTGGGAATTTGTCTACAGGGAATATTCACAAAGCCTCTAGGGGGCAGTATTGCCTAACACCTGTAAGCCAAACAGTCATGTCAGCTCTGACCCAAGCAGAGTGAATGGATTATATTTAGTAATTTCAAAAATACTTAAATGTTATTAATTTCAAATATTAGTGTGACATCTTTGTTATACCACATGTTGATTTTTGTACCAGAACTTATATGGATATTAACTCACAGAAATATAAATAAATAAAAACCTCTGGATTTAATCTTCCTGATCTCTAAATATTCAATGTGCTATACATATTTTAGTTTCAAATATTCTATCAGAAATAATATTGTTCTAAATTCATGTATGAACCATTAAATTAAATGGAGAATAAAGAAGCATTGAGAGAAGGGAAAGAACTATATGAATATTTCATGGAATAATACATCTATAAGATGTGAAGATTAATCTCAGTACCTTAAATGCCTTTGTATAACAACCTAAAAATAATAACATAATCATGATAATACTGTTCTTCCTCCAGTGTGAGTTTTCCTAAGAATAATTAACATGCATATATTTTTTGAAATTAATTGATTCCAGAGGGATAAGGTCAAGGTCAAGGACAAGGAGAGAGGAGGGCATGCCAAAGCATACATGTAAAGGTCAAAAACAACTCTCAAAAGTAAGTTCCTTCTTTCTACCGTGTGGACTCTGTTGTTTGAACTTGAGTTAACAGTTTTGTACACAGGCTCCTTACTTGCTGCACTATCTCATTGATCTACATACTATTTTTTGAGAAAAAATGAAGTAATATTAAATTGGGATAAAGTATTTCAAAACGTATAAAACCTTTCAATTTTGAACCCTAGAAAAGTCATTATTAGAACAGCATTCTGATAATATCTGTTTGTGCCTAATTGATCAAGAAATTCCTTTACATGAAGTGGCTAAGGAGCTTACATCTACATAGAAAACACAATGAACTAGCACATTTATACAGTCCATCACCTGCATGTTGTATTTGTGGTATATTTAAAGAAATTTACATAATCAGTGTCTATGTAACTACAGAAGCAGTCTTTGCATATAATGAAAACATAAATGTATCATTATTTTATTGATAAATACTGCAGCATAGAAATATACTGAATTTGACCACATTCAGTTAGAAATATATCTGTGCTTATGTGTCTATAGAGTGATTTGCTCTTTGCTTATGTGTCTATAGGGTAATTCACTCTAATTTACTCCTACGGATTCTACAAGAAATGAAAGAAAATAAAATCATCACCATATTTGATTAACTTCCTCATTATTCCAAATTCTTCAGTGAAAATTCTGTCATTGTTGTTCTCAGAATCTTTTCTTCAGGACAAATGACATATTGTTAATACAGGAACTAATTTATTAAGTGTAATATAATGAATAAATGAAAGCATGACTTACAGGAATTTTTGATACATGTTATTTCAACTAACAATTTAAATAGTGCTTTATAACATAATATCAAGAGAAAAGCTTATGC
The DNA here is from genome assembly GCA_023101885.1 of Typhlomys cinereus. NCBI lineage: Eukaryota > Metazoa > Chordata > Mammalia > Rodentia > Platacanthomyidae > Typhlomys > Typhlomys cinereus. Next base: position 1,826,797 of record JALPQD010000154.1, read on the forward strand.
TTTAGTTTAGGTTATTATACATTGCTTATAGATATTGTATTCATGTCAAAATTATCAGTATTTCACATATATATTTATTGTCATTTAGCAGTTATCCAAGTTTGTTAATTTGTTGATATTTCTGAATTTTTTCCATTTTTGTTGCTTTTCTCCCACTGAAATAGTTACATTTTTTTTCACATTCTCCCCCATCTTTTTTGCTGTTCCCCTTCATAAGGTTTAGTAGGAAGTTTTATGATGTCTGATACCATTTTCTTTTTAAAGATTTTTTTAATTTTTTTTTTTATTTATTCAATTGTGCGTGTGTGCGTGTGTGTGTAACCACGGACGAATTCGGGAACCACCGTGGACGCCTCCACTTCCTCCGCCCCGGGATTCATAGGCTCCGCCCTACCAGGACCAGAAACGCAGGCCGCCCCCGCTTCTGCCTCGCGTCTATACGTGGGATCTGGGATCCGAACTCAGGACCTTCCGCCTGCAAGGCAGAGGCTTAACCCCTGAGCCACCTCTCCAACCCCGATACCATTTTCTTTAAAGATGCTTTGGTAATTCAAATATTCAACCTAATGGGAAAATTGCTGGTTTTTAAAAAATATATTTAAGTTACAAAAGTTACAATGTATTTTTGTTTCTTTGACTCCTGTTACCTCCTCATTCCTTCTCTCCTCCTTCTAAGAGAAGTCTTCTTCTAGACAGCTTGCCATCTGTCCCAATGTCCGTTCTTCTATACATGTCCCAAAAGTGATGTCTCTTGATGCACGTGCCTGAGTATCTGTGCAAAGTATCTGTTTCAGAAGGATCAGGCTTGATGCCTTAGTGGCCTCTTGTTCTGTCCATGTTTGGTTAGCCAGGGTCCCTTTAGAGGGGTGTAGCTGCATGAATTTGTCCTTAATTCATAATACAAAGTTGAAACCGGTCTTTCCCAGATCTTATGAAGGTAAGCTAAATTGCTATTTGTTTAATGGTTGTATTAGTTTAATGTCTGAAGGGTACAGTTGGTAAGCACTACTTTTCTGTTGTGGTTCTTGTCTTTTATCTGCCTTGTCATCTGTGATTTATACTTGACTTTGACATGGGTGTACAGGGAACCTTTCAATGACCTGTTGGTTGTCAATTAAATATGAAGATATTACATGATGTTCCTAGGAAATATGAGCACCTAAACTTTGCCTAGGTGATTAAGAAACCCTTAGGTTCTTCATGAATATTGACTTTCAGCTATTGTGAGAAACACATTTAACAGAGTAAATGTGTTGTATGATTCAAATATTACGATTTTAAAATAAAAATGAATATGTACTATTATTTTTAAACCAAATATTTTTGCAAGTCTAGATAAAGCTAAAAATAAAAGAATTTGCATGCTTGCCTCTGAATTCATTAAATTGTGCTCATTTTTTCATAATGCAAAATGCCATCCATTTATTCAAAAAACAAAGCAAAGTTTATTCTAGTATCTTACATATTATCATCGAAAGAAAATGATGTAGGGAAGAATAAGTACATATCTAAAACTATGTACAAATATTCTGAATTCACAAACCCTGAGGAAAAAATAAAGATACTGCTGATAAAAATAAGATACTTTATTGCAGGGACACATAAAGTGTTGGGTATCTGTGTGGACATATGTCAATGAACATATAAGATAAGGAAAGCAGGCAATAGTTCAAATATATGTAATCCACATTATCATACCTAATTTTGTTCCCTAGCTACTATACCTGTTGACCACCATCTTCTTTTCATCCTCAGCTAAAACAACACAGTTTGTATGTTATGAATGATTGCTAAAGAGACTGAACGATCAGTAATATGCAATTAGTGTATATTGTGATTTAAATAAAGTAGAGAGCAATGAAAGGCATATAACTAATTTATTACAGGACTGAGAAGGTGAGTCAGTGTAGGCATGAGAGTACCAGAGTTCAGATCCCACCAAAAATGCAAAATACATTGGTGTAAGCCTCTGATATCCCTAAGAGTCTACAGGAAATGGGATATCGAAAGTCTAGAATCTCCAGGACCTCAAATGCCAGCAAGCCTGGCTACTGCAACAGTGCTGAGGAGAGCTAGTCTCAAAGTCAAAAGAAGAGAAACAGAGCAGAAAGGTTATCCTATGTCTCTGGTCAGGAACAAGGCCCTCCACATGTTCTCTCTCTCTCTCTCTCTCTCTCTCTCTCTCTCTCTCTTTCTCTCTCCTCTCTCTTTTCTCTCTCTGTCTCTGTCTCTCTCTCTCATATGCATATAACACATGAACATAAAGACATATATGTTGCAAAGATTTACTCTTAGATCAATGTTCAAGAACTGTCTCTGGAATCTCTTATTGTATTTGATATAAACAGTCAGGTTTACAATGCAAGACATTGAGAAAATACGTAAGGACTGTCAATCAGTTAAACCAACATGCTTGCCAACTACATACTTATGCTCTTTGCAATATTAATTTCCTGGACTATATTTTTGTGAAATTATAGTCACACTTTGCCAATGAGTCAGAGATATTAAAGGGAGGAATATACTATCCATGGCATCTATTTCTTCCCCCAAAAAGTGAACCTGCCAGGAAATGACAAATACACATCTTCACTGCATTGAAAGAAAAAAAAATATCTGCACAAGATAAATTGATTCTTCAGCTTGGGAAATTGCTCCGTTTGTAATTTGGTTGCCGAATAACCATCAGGCTCTGAGTTTGGATCCACAGCAAGTACATAAAAGTTGGGTTCAAGAATTTGTCTCTGCAAACACAACATTGAAAGAAGCAGGCTAGAGAATGGTAGACAGACACCAGAGGCTTGTGGGCTAGCCCGAAGACCTAGAGGACCATGGTACATATAGGACTGAATATGCACTCTAGCATGCATAGGATACTTCCACTCTAACAGATAAAACTAACAGGCAAATAAAACAGATTCCTTTTAATTTGTAGATTTTTAATATCATATAAATATTCCTCCTTCAGTCCACTTTAATAAGAATCATCTAAGAAACAGAGTTCAGTGATACATAGATCAAGTTATTTAAATTAGCCCACTGTGAAGCACCATAGGTGAAATATCACAGACATGTGAAAGGTTCAGGAAAATTGCATTTCTTGTAAGTAGAGTGGAATTCAGTGACTACTTCTGAATGTTGCTCAGTACTATTGATGCACTGGAAAAGACTGCAAGTCTGAGGATGATTAATCACCAAATTAAAGCCAAATAGGAGAGTTAGAGAGTTTCCTTTGACACATTTAATGAAATTTTCATCTCAATTAGCCAGAGGGCAATGCAAATAAACTGAGTTTAAGACCTAGGAATTAATTATATGGGTAGGAAACTGCGGTGAAGGTTGAATTTTTAGTAGGTCAGTGCCCTGGCTTGGAGAGACTGGACCCTTGAGACAGGATGAAACTCACGATTTTCTTACACTCCATGGATATCCAGAAATATCCCTATGTCCTTGACATGAATGTCATAGTCTCTCCCCTTTAGCCCTCTAGTCTCCCAGCTGCCAGACTTATAACATAGACCAAGTCATAATCCAGGACTTAGCACTTAGTTTGCAGATCTGGACTACTCAGAGAGAAAGTGAAAAAAGAAGTAACTGTGAAACAGAATGATACTTAAAATGAGATCACTGTACCTTGGTTCATGAAGTAAAACTCTGTCTAGGGTTTCTGCACTATTATTATATTGTTATGTATGTAGCAACTGCTGTTTCTCATTTTCTGAATAGATCTTTCTACTCGTGATGAGTTAAAGCATTGCAGTGAGCCAAGATGGTTGTGAGTATTCTGGAGTCTCCAATGGTCTCTTCCCTAGCAATAGTGTTTGTGCTTGTGCTATGAAAATATAATTCAAAAAGTCCGTAGCAATAGTTCAAGTAGATACAATTTAAAGTGGATCATGAAAGAGATAAGAAAATACTTTCTAAGGTCAAACATTGATTGCTTTTTAAGTAGCAAACGTAGATCCCACCAGTTCTGGCTTACATTGCTTTTCTTCATTTATCATCTCCATGCCTTCCTGCATAGTGTGCACATACAGAAAAAGGATGTGCTTCTCCTATATGCCTATTTTGTACATAATCCAGATTATTTTGAGTTCATTGTAAGATGCAAGAATATATACCACAAACTTGATAAATTACTCGAGGGAAGAATAGCATCACTGTGCATTTTTTCCTAGCCAGAAAGCTGAGAGTTCCTCCAGCTAGAGAGCAGTAACATCTTGGGTGTTTTTCATATTGTCTGCAGAGTCCAGAGCTGGCCCATTTGGAGTGCACTCCACAACTTCTCTGACATATCTATCAGTTAGAATATCACTGTCATCTTTGTGTTTTTTTCCACCTATCTTATATCATGTTCTGTTTGAAAAGGCAGTTTGTCAATCCCTCCTGAAGTGAAACTCCTGCCTAAAAAATTATTCTGTGCTCAAATATGTTCTAGCCATTCATCACCATCTGTGTCTTTCTCTGCTGCAACATTCCATTTGACTATTGGGTTGAACCACTCTCATAATTCTACAGCTAACTACTATTTTCCAGCAAATCAAAATTAAAAATAATCAGTAAATGTATCTAAATTTTCAGGTTGTCTGCCAACTTTACTGTAAAATTTTTACCTATTACCCTCATCGTGGTACTTAGTGAATCCATTCATTTAAATTATCTTTTATTTGTGATAATAAATAAAAACATGTCATAGCTTCTACAGCAGAATACATCATTTTCGACAACCTAAACCCATGTTCCTGAGCCATTCTCAATCATATTTGACTCAAAATGTGAACTTGTGCAATGAGAGCTGTGGTTTCTGTTGACATAAACATGGAAAAACAATGGGCCCATTTAATAAAAACAGAAATGCTTGGATTAGTCCTTGTGGACTGATATGCAGATGGAGAATGAGGAAGCAACAGAATTAGTTAAGTCAGGATGTCATAATGAATATGAAATGCCAGCCAACTCTAGAGGCTAGCACTATGGCTCAGCATTATAAGACACTAGTGTAGTACCCAGAGGCTCTGAGATCAATTCTCAGTCCTTATATGTGCATGCAATTACATAATCATGATAAATTGATAAATACCTTTGCTACATGTAAATGAACACAATGGTTAGAAGGACATTCATATGACTGGAAAATTAAGAGATGGTTGATATGTGTCTCCTATGAGAGCAAATCAGATGTTGTTATGTTCTGGGGTATATTAAAATGATGGTGTTCATGAAGTCACAAATTCCTAGGGGTCAGGCAATGTTCTTGACCCTTTGCTTCAAAGTAAGCTAAGGACAGAAACAAGAGGTAAGATGGCCACAAGTGAATGAGCAACAGGAATGTTTCAGTTAGAACTTTGAAATTAGTTCATTAAAGCATGGCATTGATTAATTTGGGGCCTGTTAACTGGATAAGGTCTGAAAGTAGAGTTGGACTTTTTTGTTTGTTTTATTTTATCTGTGTTTTTTTTTTTTTAGGTTGGGGGATGTGCACTCAGCTTACAAACAAATGATGTTGAATTCCGTAGCATTCTTAATTAAATTAACCAAAAAGTAATGTGGATTCTTGAAGAAAGACTTCAGAGACTATGGTAATGTATAGCAATAAATTCTCTAGACCTGTCAAAAAGGTACTTTCAGTTATTTCTTGAATACTAGTTTAAAGGAAATTATATATACACTGAGACCAATGATTAGAATTATGAAAATTTCCAGTGATCTTCAGTGTGTTCCTCCCACATTACTTTTTCCATTTAATTTTGGAGAAGTAGGAACTCCATAATAAATAGGTTACTAAACAATATATTTCTCACTACAAGGGAATATTAAGCCAAACCCACTCTACAATGGACTCATTATATATTGTAGTCATTTTCTTTCTACAATTATGCAGAGCTGTCACACCTGATCATTTACAGAAACTTAACACTGAAAACTTCTGAAAAAGCAACCTTCCATTCCAGGGAGTATGCTAAATCTAAGAGAATATCACATCATAGATAAATGTACAAGTTTTGTGTCATTTTAAAGGCTATTACTTTGCTAAGGTGATGTTTCTCAGCTTAAAGTAAATTTTCCTTACAACCCTAGAAAAATGAATTCTGGCTGATGACTTTTATTCTGTATGTAGCAAATGATATCTTTAATAAATCTTTTTCTTATTTTTACTTGTGTATGTATGTACATGTGTACATCACAGAGCACTGTGTATCCCTGTGGAGGACCAAAGGTGATTTTAGACATCATCCTGGATCGTTCTGGCAATTCCCATTAGGGCCAGAAGTTCAGGTTGCCACTGTCTCCACCTGGCATTTTTTTACCTGGGACTTGGAATCTGAACTCAGGACCTTATACTTGCAAGGCAAAGTCTTAGCCACTGAGTCATCTCTCTAGCCCTGTAATAATTTTTAATTTAGGGTTTTGGGCTGCACAGATGGCTTAGAGTTAATCCTCTGCCTCACAAGCTGAAATACCTGAGTATGGATCCCAGATCCTAAGTAAAAATACAGGATGGAGCCAAAGGCAGTGCAGGAGCAGCAAAACTGAAAAAAAAATCAACATAATTCACAAAATCAGAGACTCTACAACAACCACCTGGAACCAGGGTAGCCTAATCTTTCCCCATCCTAAAGCTCAGGGAAATATGCAGAAGAGGGGTTAATAAGATTGTAAGAGCCTAAAAATGGGGAGCAGCAATGATATGCAAGATACTACATACAAGTTAGGGCCTAAGTAATCATAATAGGGCTTTGAATCCCCAAAGTCTAGCATGGATCACAGGCACTAGGATCCTTAGAGGCAAGCCACAATAGTAATACTAAAAGGAGCTCTAGGCAAAGCTACTGAGTCCTTACATCTCATCAGAGAGAAGGACCCAGAGGGAAGTTTGACATGCACACAACAGGATGCTTCAGGAAGTGGGGGAGGGAGAACTGGGAGAAGGGGAGAGGGGGAAGGGAAGGGGAAAGAGGGAGAGGGAGTAAGGGGATACAGAGAGGGTGGAGGGAGGGAGGGGGGTAAGGGAAGGGGAAAGAGGGGGAGGGAATAAGGGGACTCAAGACATAGAGCAAATCAAAAGGGTAGCAGACCAATCCAGGATGATTCCTGTAGTGACCCTCAGGTCTTCACAGAAACAGATAATGTCCTTTGATAGGCATTCTCTCACTGTGTGTCTCTTTCTCTGTCTCTGTATCTTTCTCTGTCTCTCTTTCTCTGTTATGTCTCTCTCAAAAAATAAAAATAGGGTTTTTCCAAAATTATTAAATTCACCACTTATACATAGTATTTAGCCAGCAATTTAGGTGTCTGAGTTCTTTACATCAGTTAGATATTTTATGTACTTATCAAAGAAGTGAATAAAATAATTCAGATTTTAAAAAGCTATTCATATAACATATATTTTGTCCTCATTCCAAACTGTATTAATTCTCCGTCTAGCGGGCTGGCCCCGCAGGTCTCCTACGAAGGGGATTGGGCAGAGGTGAGTGCACTGTCTGCCTGCTCCCCAGCCCTCCTTCCCGAGGACAATCAGACACTACAGGGAGTCTTGTCAAGTAGGATCTCTGAGCTTGACAAGACTCCCTGTAAGGGGAACACAGGAAAGGGTTCAGGGAAATGCCACTGGGTCCTTTTACGTCATCAGAGAGGAGGGCCCAGAGGAGAGTCAGGCATGCACATTAAAGGATTCTCTGGGGATTGGGGGGGGGCACTGGGGGATGGGGAGAGAGGGGTGAGGGGAGGGGCAGCAGGGGGGGGGGGGGAGGAGGAGGGAGGGAACCGGTGTACCTACTACGTTTGTATGAGCAGAAATAATAATAAAAAATGCTAAAAAAATTAAAACAAAACAAAACAAAAAGGTAGGATCTCATTTATTGCAGGCTTCACAATCATCTTATAAAGGAAAAATTTCCAGGGTGGGAAGCAAGCAACCAATCATCTTTAAGCAAGCTGCATGCAGAAGTCACTCCATAGCAGTATAAGGAGAGCATGCGCTGATCACATGCTATCCCCGGACAGGGAAGCCCCATGAACCAATCAAAATTTCTTCAAAACAACTTGGGCTGTGCCTATCTGACTTCCTCTGGGTGCCATCTTGGCCTAAGCTTGCCAGGCTATTGAGGCCACCTAGATTGAGGTCCCCTCAAATACCTTTTCACCAAAGTTGACATCAATATAATAGTTGCTAAAAGTCTACACTACCAATGTTAGAAAATGACCTTTGAAGAGACCTCCTACACATTTGGGCAAGGTGATTGTGTCAGCTCTTTCCCAAGATAAGAAAAACAATGATTTATCTTGACTTCAATCAATATACATGTTGCAGATAGGGATATATCTCTCCTGTTGATACAGTCATCTCAGAGTATGTAGTGTGCTAAATCCATCAACAAGAAATACTGCTAAACATCACTTCAGAATAAGGAACTTACTGAAAAACAATGTGAGTGTTACATATGAATACAGCTACATGACAAAACTCTGATTTTATTAGAATCTACGGTTCCACACAGTAAATCATTAATAAAGGGATATGAATCTGAAAACCTGATTATTTTTGCAAGTGTGTGTGTGTTTATGTTTGTGTCAGAGGGTACTATGTGTACTTGTCGAGACCCATGGGTAAATCCTATATTGCTTCTACTTTCTGCTTGTTATACTCTGAGATTTCCCAGAAACCAAGAGACAAAGGCTGAAAATTCTAGCCACCACCATTTCTCCCTTGGGGTATCTACATGGAACCCAGGTTCCAAACTCAGGTCCTTCTTGCAAGACAGAGTCTTAAACCCAAGACAATCTCTTCAGCCCTGAAATCCTATTTTTCTTTGTATTTCTTCTTGAGATAGTCATAATTTTAACAATGTTCTCTGTTTTTTCAATATTTTGGAATAGGTATATTTTCATGTGACTTTTGCTGGGGATTTATGAAAAAATATCTATTTATTTTACAGAGAATATGTGTGATAGACTAAGGAAGAGTCTCTATCCTAATCTAGCTACTTAAGGATCATGACTAAAATGCCTGGCACAGTGTGGGTGAATACTGATGTAAGTCATACATTAAAGCTTCCTAAAATCAGTGGTAGTCACTCACCTGGAGCAAGTTTCTTCTGCCAACCCCTGGCAATTACCATTATGAATACAATCTTGTTGTGACCTTGTGAACCTTCTAAGTTTCTGACTCTGGTAAGCTTCATGAGAATCCAGAGTCTCATGGATTTCCTTTGTTTCCAAATTCATGATCTTTTCTCTTCTCTTCAGGATGGAATATTTTACCACAGAGGAAATAACTACATAAAACACTGGGAGGACCATAAAAGGTAAAGGTTAGCAAACACTATTAAAGATAACTAAAGATATAATTTCGAGGCTGTATTTAATCTACTGTTAAAGCAACATATTGTTCTCTAAGTTAGATACATATTAGCAGAGATAGGTATATTTTTACATTCCCATATAATTTTGTTCAGGAAAAAATGTATTAACTTTGACATTTCTGGCTGTACACCCACACAATGGCACAGAGAGTAAAAAGAATTAATAAAATTTAAATAATTAAATATAATTTCTCATGTAGATCTATATTTTATGTATCTAAAATTTTACAGTAATTTAATATGTTAAGTAGTGTGTGTCATCATTTTAGGAAATAATTGAAGTGTATATTGCATAAGAAAGACTTCATTTTCTTTCAAAAAGATTAGTATGATATACATTGTAATATAATCACAATATAACATATTCTATTATATTTAAATACACGATTCCCATGCTGATAATTGTTCATGATGCTCTCAATATTAAGGCTTCAATTTAGATGTTGATAAATTTCCATGATATTTGTTTTTTAATTTGAGTATCAAATGTTCCACATTATATTTCTAAAATATCTGATCATTCATTTTAAATATAAAACCAGCATGATTGTCTTTCTGCAGTTTTATTTAAATTTTGCATCACAGCCTCAGTACATTTTATTTTAAATTTTCAAATGTACTGATATCCAAAGTACTTCATTCCTGTAGACTTTTATTTGTGGAAGGTTATTTCTTTGTGCATTCAATAACAATTTGTTGGAAATTGTTCAAATTAATTGGGATTTTATTTTGATGTTAATTGGAGTCTGACATAATGGAAGGGACTCCACAAAGAACTCATCATAATACATAATTATTAACCCGATATCTTTCTCAAGTTTCAATTTCCACTAATTTTTATTTATACAATGATTTTTAGAGTACTAAAAATTCTTTTTCTTTCTCCTACATTTTATTTTTTTCTTAATCATACATGTCCCATTCTCTCCTTCTCCTCTCCCTTCACCATCTCATGCATTCCACTCTGCCTCCTTACCCCCTTCCTTGCAGCTCCTCTCTCCCTCTCCTGGAGCATCCCTTATGTGGACACCAAACCTTCCTCTGAGTCCTCCACCATAGTGAGGGTTCAGGATTCAGTGGCATATCCAGGGGCCACTACTTGGACTTCCTGTTAGCATGAAAACTCTATTAGAACTATTTAATTTATTGTCTCTAAGGATCCTGCTACCTGAAGCCTTCTCCCCATACTAGACTTTGGGAGTGAGGTGTCATTGACATGTCAGCCTTTGTGCAGGTCAGGCAAAATCCAATCCTGGCTGCTGCAACCCTAACTTTTGTGGAGTATCTTGCATATCATTGGTCCTCCGCATATTTAGACTCTTACAATCTTGTTGCCCCCTCTTTCACTAGGTTCTCTGAGCTTTAAGATGTGGAGAGATTTGGCTGGTCTGGTTCCAGGTGAATAATGTAGGGTATTTGGTGTTCCAAATTGTGGTTTGTTGTTATTTTCAGTTTTGCTTTTCCCATTTGCCAGATGTTACCATCTTTTGTCAGTCCCTATACCCTCCATGATTAGTGAGATCAAACCTGTTAAGTCCCAAGTGACCTGGAATGAAAATGACAGTGAGTTGCACCAGATAACTCAGTACTTACATGCAGTACATAATCTTGGCCTATTTTCTATACTGAGGAGTGCTCCCTAGCTCCTTTCTTTTGAGGTCTTCATTCCCCTTCCCTCCTGTTTATAATCTTTTGTGATTATGGTGGGTATTAGAGACTTATCTTTGAATATGTCATTAAGTGAGTTTACAACTAGGATCTACTTATTAGTTATACAGTGTCTAACTTTCTGTGTCTGGGATACTTCACTCAACACAGTTTTTTTTCTAATTCCATCCATTTCCTAGAAAATTTCATTAATTTGTATTTTTGATAACTGAACACTATTCCATTGTATAAATGTACCATTTTCATTATCCATTCTTCAACTGTTGAACATTTGGGTTGATTCCATGAATTTGCTATTGTAAATAGTACTAAAATGAAAATAGTTGTTCTTCTTCAGAGACTCTATATCAACCACCTAGAACTAAGCCAGCCTAATCTCTTCCCATCCTGAAGCTCAGGGAAATTTGTGGAAGTGGGGGCAGTAAGATTGTAAGAGCACAAGGATGGGAGGAGCAATGATATGCAAGATACACCACACAGGTTAGGGCCGAAGCAATCATAATTGGACTTTGCATGCCCTGCACAATGTCCAACTCACTATTGACCCCACAAAGTCTAGCATTTGCTAAAGGCACCAAGATCCTTGGAGGCAAAGGATTGACAGCCACAGTAGTGTTCCTATGCTTAAAGGGAACACAGGAAAGGGTTCAGGGAATTGCCACTGGGTCCTTGTACATCATCAGAGAGGAGGGCCCAGAGGAGAGTCTGGCATGCACATTAAAGGATTCTCTGGGAATGGGGGGGGGAGGAACTAGGGAATGGGGAGGAAGGGGTGAGGGGAGGGGGAGCAGGGGGTTCGGGGGGAGGAGGAGGGAGAGAGGGAACCGGTGTACCTACTAAATTTGTATGATCGGAAATAATAATAAAAAAAGAAAATAGTTGTTCTTGTGTTGCTTTAATGAATTTCTGCATAATGGGGATTATTCCCAGTAGTGGTATAGGAGGGTCATATGGCATTTCAATCCTTAAGTGTTTTAGAAATCTCCATAATGATCATCGGAGTGGTTGTATAAGCCTGCATTCCCACCAGCAAGGTATGAAAGTTCCCTTTTCTCCACATCTTCTCCATCATTTGGTGTTATTTGTATTGTAGATTTTCACCATGCTGACTGGGGTGAGATGATATCTCAGGGTAGTTTTGATTTGCATTTCCCTGATGACTAGGGATGTGGAGCCTTTTTGAAGATATTTTTTGGACATTTTGATTTCGTCCCTGGAAAAGTTTCTTTTGAGTTCTGATGGCTATTTTCTAATTGGGCTATTTATCTCCCTGGTGTTTAGATTTTTAAGTTCTTTGTGCATAAAGTGCCAAAAAGTCTTGAATGAACTACTTTTTGTTTATAGTTTGGAAGTGAAATTTTGCTTTTAGCACCTACCTCACTTATTATATAAAAGGACTTAGATATAGAAACTGTTTTATATTATTTTATAATTACTTTATTCCTGTTATAGTTTTCTGCAGGCAAATCTGCATTTTAACACATGCACAGTTCGAAATCATAATTTTTATATCCTTAACTCTATGAACTGCTTAAAATTGTTGACTTATTTTTTATTTTTAATAATGTTCTAAATATGTCATTCTTCTTGGTGTTCTGTTTTTCCTGTTTTTGTTGTTGTTGTTGCTGCTGTTTTATTAATGTTGGCTGTTTCTGTTAAGTTTGCAGTATTCACTTATTTTTCAGTGACATCAGAAGTACCATGTAAAACAATACCAAGTGATTTATCATTGAACGTAACTAACCTGATATTAATGGAAGATCCTGGGCAGATTAGCAATAGACCAGGGAAGTGTTCCACGCAGTTCTGCAGCACTAACTATCATTGGTTATTTTTTGAATGGTCTTATCCAAGGACTGATTCACATTTAATAACAATGTAGAGATGAGAAAAGAAAAGCATTTTGTCAAATAAAGGGCTCATCAGTCTAGATTCAACTATTGGAAAAGTGGGATTAGTTTGGCATACATTTTATGGAACGATATGGAAAACTTTTAAATACTGAGCTCTAATAACTGTGTTGTCTCAGATGCTGAACCATTTCTCAAGCTCCTGGTTCTCTCTTTCCTTTTGGAAGACTAGTTTAGTAACTTATATGAATAGTAAGAGGCATGTCATCAATATTTACTGTATGCCTGGCTTTGTGTGTGTTTCTGGGCACTCAACAACAAGAAACATAGGTACAGTAATAGACCTGAAGTTTTGCAGTGGAAATGTGAGAAATGTTTATTTTTCATGCCTTTTAGGATTCACTAGCATTTTTCCTATTTCATGAATGAAATAATGAAAGAGTTTAAGAATTGTTCTAAATTTTTATTAAGCAAATAATTGAATAAAGTATAATAATAAGAGATAGAACACTTAGGAAGTTCAGTGTGGGAACAACAGGAAGCAAGGAATGATGTTCAGACTTGCATTAGGTATTATTGCAATGTAATAAAACTAATTGAATTGAGTGGCTTAAAATAGCGTACATTTATTATCTCAGTGACTGATGAGAAATCCAGGCAAGCATAGGCTCAGAAGCTCTTCCAAATCTATCAAATGCTGTGCTGTCTTCAACTGAGATTTAGTTTGTGGCAAAGCTGAGAAGGATACTCTTCCAGTTTCACAAGGCTGATGCATGATCCATTATTGGCGGGTGTTAGAGTAAATGCTGTGGCTCCTCATTACTCTTCAGTCATACTACGTGCATCCTGTATCTCATTGTTGTGTTGATGCACAAGGTTTATCTCATCACAAAGCAAGGGAAAACAGGGAGCAGCTGATGGAATAAAAGAGCATATTCTAGACTTTCCTTTCTCACTGCCTAGTTCTAAATCTGTCCTTACATTTTTAGACATTTATTTCAATAGCTTTCTACTGCATCTATCAAAATGAATATTACCTATATCATTCTCAGTGGATTGGCAAAAAATTGATAAATCAAACCATTTTATAGCACAGTGTGGGTTGACATAAATTAAAGAATTATTTAAACCTGCTTTCTTAGCAAACAGAATTACATCTAAGGCACCTGATTCCTATTCATTAACTTAAAGTTTTATTAAAAGATTTTACTTTAAATGTAGCTTACATTTAAATATTGAAATAGAATTGTTGAAATTTTATAAACTTTCATTATAGCACAAATGATCCTTCTATCTTGTTACTACGTTTTTCTTCAATCTATAACCTTGGATAGCTTTGTTATTAAGCATATTTATGTGACTCATGGGTCATCATTTAATTATTTAGAGCAATTACGTGTATGAACTTTTGGTTACTTCTAAATATTCACATTCGCACAATGATTTGGGGATTTTCAGATTGAAACTAAAGTTATAGTCATATGTAGAAGTCAGAGAATCAGACCCTTAAATTAAAATATAAACAGTTGTTAAAACACACTAATGATTCAACTTACTACTTTGTGTTTTACTTTCACTTATAATTTGCAAAATGAATTATTATCGATAAGATAATATTAAAGATTATCTATGAATCTCCATCTGTTTCATAACCTAAATTATTTACCAATAAATTGTGTATTTAAGCACTATTACACTTTTTGGAGAAAACTGACAACCAAACTCTCAAGGAGAATTCATTTTCCTAGATTAATCTTAAGGTGTACTTCAAAAAACTGCATAAGGCACTTGTGTGATTTTTAGGAAGACTTGTATTTTTCACATAATTTATATCGAAAAGATTTTTGACTTAGTGCCTATAAAGCAATTTAGCAAGCAATTTCATTTTTGAAGGAAGTTCTAAAGCTAGCCATAATTTTAGTTTCTGAGAAAAAGAAAGCTTGAAATAAATAGATTGCTGCCAAATTTGGTAAAACATTTTTAAAGGTAGGGTGATAAATGCATTCTACTGTATTTCACTTTGAGAAGGTAACTTACATGAATCTTATTTTTAGTTAGATAGGAAAGAACTATTATTGCATATTTAATGTGAAGATTCAAAAAATATGTTGAATTAATGAATAGTGATATCACATTTTTTTGTCCAAGTAAATTGAATAGCTGAACGTGATAGTGAGTATATGCATGTTCTTGTCCCATGAATTGAAAAATGATTAAATACCAGTAGCATTTATTGCATATACATGGACCGATTTTTGAAGAGAAGGATAACAAACGTTTAGGCAATTTTCTAATTTATTTATTGGTATATATTTTCTTCAAAAATTAACAATTTTATATTTTTTGAGAATTAACATATTGAAATCATCCTCTCATAAGCTTGCCTAAATTTTGAAAGATTGTGTAGGGAAAGGGATACATGGAAATTTGTTTAAGGTAGTAGCCAAAATGTTCTTAGAGAAAAAAGATGTACTCTGGTCATAAGGAAACTGCCAGGAGATGGGAAGGCATAGAGACTTTATTAGTTACTTTTCTTGTTGATAAGGGATACCACTGTGAAAAACAACTTAAAAGAGGCAAGGTTTGCTTTGCTTCACAATTGGGAGAGAATGTATTCTCTTCATTGTGCAGCTGGTACAAAAGCTCATAAACACCTAGCTTCAATGTGCCTGCACTCAAGAATCAGAGGAAGGAGAAAATGTTGCTCAGCCTGTTTTCTTCTTACTTAGTGACTGGTTCCCCTGCCCCCTCATGGGATGGTGCCACAAACATTCAAGGGATTCCATTCCTCAAATTGTTCTCTTTAGAAAAAGAACATCAAAAACACACTCAGAGAGTGTGCAAAATTATGCAAAATATCTGATCCAAGCAACATCAGGAGTCAGCATAAATTGCTTTACCTTTATATTGCTTTGTTCTCAGATTTCCCATGATCCATCTTCTCAGGCCAAATTACAGATCTCTGCCTTGTGAAGAACATTTTTATGTGGAATCTTGGGATCTGCAAGTAAGTCTTTTTGCTCACAAAGCAAAGGCTTTACTCAGTGAGGTATCTCCCTAATTCAGTAATATTTCAGGTTCTAATCAGTTAATCAGTTGTTAGATTATCAATATTTCAACTTATTCATAAGTATTTTTATTAGAAAGGTAGCAGATAATATTATATACATTAACAAATATTAATAAGGGAAACCTGGAGAACTACAAGTGGATAACTAAAGAACAGTGATGACAGATACTGTTTTACCAATATGCATAGTTATCCTTTATTCATTTGTAAATAACTGATACAATTAGTAAACAAGTACTATCTTCTTGGGAGAAAGGGATGCTATATTGAAAAACATATAAGAATCCTTTGTTGTCACAATGACATGGGTACTTATGTAAGGATTTCTTATAAATATTATAATGATTTCAGAGGACAAATACTGTTGACAGAATAAAACTGAGATGTTCAAAGAGAGTATATCTTATAAAAGAACACTCAAAGAAAGTATTATCCATTTTTGCTCTGCCTACAACCCAGTCCAAAAACAAATCAGTAGTATATAATTATTCAACTCAGTGATGTTAACTTAAATATGCATTGTTAATCATTTGAATTCTGATTTCTTTATTTTTGAAATTTGTTCTTATTATCTCTGTGTACTTATTTTCAAATTTCACATGTTCAATATAAATTGCATTTGGACTGTGATGTGATCATTTACAGACTTCATAGCTGGCCCAGAGTATAAAATACTTGCCACACAAGTGAAAAAGAACCTTAGATGGATCCTAAAATTTCACATAAAATGTTGAAATATGGGTGGACACAGATTGCTTGCAATTATATCTCTGAAAGTTAGAATCTTGGAATCCTCACAAGCTGGTTGGTCAGCCACGTTTAATTAGAAATCAAAACTCAAGACAATTAGATAAAAGAGCAATTAAGAATGATCTAGAAAATACCTTCCAGCTCCTGTACTTGCATGTGGTCAGACCACCTGGCTCATGTGCACCCACCCCATGCAAACACATATACAAACTTGTTCAGACACAACATATGCTTGCACATGAAAGTGATAAAAATGACAATGTACAATTTGGCAAGCAGTATATTAGCCTAATATGCTTTTCTTAACCATATCTTTTTTTCCTTTTCTCCCTCCATGAGGAAATGTGTGATAAATGAAGGATATTACGTTAAAAAATTAAAGTTTTCACTCATTGGTTGGAAATAGTAAAAGAAACGAAACAGTCTCTATATCCTTTTCAGTTTGCTTCTAGCTTTAACTCTTGATTTATAGAAGGGTGACTTTTATATGCAGCACAGAGAAGGTCAAATTATAAAACAAAATATGGTAAATGAGAAAACATTTTACTGCAGTGAATGTAAGGTTATTGAAATTTCTTACTAAGACTATTTTTCAAGTTTCTGAATGCTGATTCATAACTTAATTGTAGATAAAATACTATGGATAGATTTTGAAAATTTATGATATATTTGTTTTCCAAACAGTACATGGTGAATCTCAGTTTTTAATGTAACAACTTCAAATTTTATTTTTTCTTGCAGATGCATTTATTTAATACATATATGATGTGAAAAATGATGCCAGAAGATTTTCTAAACATGTAGATTTATCTCTCTCAACACAAAAGGAACCAGTGGGAACTAAAAAACATTGTCTTCCATGGTTATGGGAAAATTCATTTTTCTCTTTACCGAAGCTCATTGACACTTATCCATAATTGAAATTGATTTTCTTTAAGCTCTATTCATTTCAGTTCACTTTCTTTCCCCATATTTTGATTTTTTTTCCTGCTTAAGATCTTTCCTTTCTATCTATATCAGATATGTAAATTATCATCAGTTCATAAGAAGTGCTTTATCTCATGGCCACAGAGAGGTATTTTGTACATTTGATTAAAGATTGTGAAAATTGTCTTTTGGATTTCCTTTTAAACATCATAATGTGGACTTTCCCACTCTTTTAACTTAAATTATTTTATTTTATTTAAGTTTAAAAAATATTGAGTAGTCATCTCCACTTTCTTCCATCTGCCCTCGCACTTATCTCCCTCCTTCCTGACTGTCTGCCTTAATGGACCTCATACCTCCCTCTGGCCGGTCTCCTCTTTCTGTTTAAATTTTTCTACTTTCAGAAGCATATTGAGTACTTATCAATGCTTTCCTCCACTGTCTTTCCCTCCTGTCTCTCCATCAATCCTACCCTCCTTCTTGTCTGCTTCTATGAATCCCAGGGTTTCCCCTGACCTGTCTCCTTTTATAACTTGAAGCAATATATATTTCTATAAAGAAAAGCACAAAAAGGATACTATTCTCTGTTTTCTAGAGGAGTGTGCATTATAGAATGAAGGTTATTTTAAGAAATATAAATATGATTACAAAGTCGATGCTTTAGAAAATCTCATAAGATGGGCTACAAAGAGTTAACAAATTTCTACATTTTACAATTTTAATGTAGACTCTTTTGCCAAATATCTGATCCAATTGTATGCTAATTTGGAAATGTGCACATAAACATCCTATGATTGAAAAATGATAAAATGTTGGGCTTATGTAACCACACTTTTAAAACCAAAGGAAAACCAGACTCATGTCATGCTAAAGAAAAGGGAAGTTTTCTTTGAACTCCTCTTTATTCATAAGCTCAGGATTTAGGAACCTACTATTAACTCTTTTAACTTGATCATTTGCTTCTCACAGGTTTGTTTCCTTAAGGATCCTAATGACATATTTATTGACACAAAATGTTTACATTTTGTCATTGTCATGAACTCTACTGAGAATATTGTTATGTGCCCATGGTACTATTACTCAGAGTGATTTGTTGCAATTTCAATAGGAATTGAACTCTGTCAAATTCTTATCATCACAGTACTTATAATCTCTACTCCTCTTTTTTGTGTATTGGAAAGAATGCTCAATTATTAACAAGTAAGTCAATTCTTTCAGGGTTGAAATACTTCTATTGTGAACAGGTAAAACAAAGAACCCCTACAGTAATTGGAAATACAATTGTGTCAGTAATGAAATTAACATAGTAAAATGGATGTATGATAAACTCGATAGAGGTATCAAAATGAAGTTTACATATAACTGATAACACATTGTGCTGTGCAAAGAGAAACTCTGTAATTCATCACTTTTATATCAACATCTGGTTGCTGTAGCAAAATATTTGACGCAAGAAACTTTGGAGAACATGTTTGCTAGTTCACAATTTCATATTATAGTTCTTCAGGCCAGGAGATTCTAAGTATCAGGAGCCAAGGCAACTGATCCCAACATATTCATAGTCAAGAGCAGATGAATGTGAGCATACTCACTTACTGTTTGCATATGCTTATCAAGCTATCTCTACATTACATAGTCCCATACCACCTTTCTAAAGAGGGATTGGTGCAAAATGAGTTTACTTTATTTAAAACATGTAAAATATACATTCCCAGACACCTATGTTTTAGGTGTCAGGATTTACAATAAATACTAATAATAAGCATCAAACTCTAATAAAAATACAAAAAAAAAACATTTTTAGAAGTCTACTATTGTATGTGTGTGTGTGTATCCAAGTATGTTCCTAGATGTACGTGCTCAGGCATTTGTTTTCTAAGGCTTGTCATATGTCTAATCATTCAAATGAAATCTATATACATTTTTTTCTAATAAAATCTTTAAAATAAATTTCACAATATATTTATATGGTGATATGAGAAACATGCTCCCCTGAAGACTAGGTAAATATATGTGGAATAGATGTAAATGTATATGCTCATCTTGAGACCAAATATTTACTATAAACCAAAGCTTTGATGATATTACGTAAAGTAAGCAATATCATATAGCCTTGGATCACAACACTCTGGAAAGCCAGACTATCGTACAATCTTTGGAACTTGGACTGTGTTTTATCAAAATATAAATTCTATATTTTTGGGTAGTTTTCCCTTTCATCTTTATCCATGTCAACTGCCAGCAGACATACTTTAGTTAAGGCAATATGCTTGCTTTTGCTACTTAAAAACTATTCCATCAAACATAGTTCCTATGGTTCCTTTTCAATTGTGCTAAAATGAAGAGTTAATGGTAAGGGAGATAGTGGAGCAAAATAAGACTGAAAACTTTCAATGTGTCATTAGTTCTGATAGTGGGGACTAGCTTGTCTTCTCATTTGATGCAAAGGTTGACATTAGTAGGTATATTACATCAGTCATGGGGGAATTTGGGACATTAAATTTTATATTTGGAAAAGTTCTTATAGAAAGAGAGGTGAATTCCATATTTGTTGTCTCTACTGTAATAACATATTCTCAAACTAGATCTTTTATTGTTAGTTAGGAAAATCATCTGTCATAGATCATACAAATCTTCAAATTATATTAAAAGAGCAATTTCAGCAATGGTTCACTATATATACATTGTAATTCCGGTATCCTATTTCTTCTAGAAAGTTAACTTTGAAACTGAAAATTATAAATATTCTAAACTTATGAACAGTGATGACAGGCACAATTTAAAGTATGTTGTTGATAATTAAGTTAATCCTATTAAGTTGCATTGATTTATGTCTCATGACCTCAGGAAGCATCAGGAAAGGGGATATCATGTGTTGGAATGTAACCTGTAACTAAGCATCTCAAATATTTCCATATTATCTAAGAACTACCTAATTTTATATTTTAGTGATACATCTTAGAATTTTTCAAAAGTCAAGAAATGATTAATGTACTGTTAAAGTATTATTCAGTTATTTTTCTTCTTTTTTTCATGACTCAAACACAACGTAAGGGAGAAAGGGGTATTTATTTGGCTTTGGGTTTTTGAGGGAATCCAATATGGATACAATCTGGTAGCAAAAGCCATGCATGTAAAAGCAGGATGTGGGTTCAAGTCATTGCAGCCATCATCAGAAGGCACAGAGAACAACAGCCAACTGAGAACAAGCAGAAACCAGCTACCAAACCTCAAGGCCTGTGTCCTGTGATACCCCTTCCTCCACAAGGTAGAGCTGACACCACCTTCCCAAGTATTAACACTAGCTAAGGAAGCAAACATATGAGCATGTTGGAAATAACATTCATGCATTTAGAATGCATTGGGAAATTCATTTTTCATAGTCCTTTGCTAATAAATCTTCTGGTGTGAATGTCTTTACATCAAGTTGGCTAATTAGTTACAAAGTTGAAAAAGTATTTTTTGAATAACTTACAGGGAGGGATATTAGTCTTTCCATATTAACTATGATATCAGATACAATTTAATGCATGCCATCAGGTTAGGCAGTCCCCTGATAACCTTAGCTCATGGAAGGATATACTTTTCACTCTCTGCTTCCTTTTTTCTTATTTTCATTTTTACATTTTATGTACACATTATACATATATGCCATGATATACATATTGAGGTCACATGACAGATGTTCGAAGTCAGTTCTCTCCTTCCACCATTGGTCATCTGGAAGGTCTAACTCAGATAGTCTTGGGCAACCAGTTGCTCTTCCTGATGTATCATCTGCTGCCCCTGGAAAGATATGCTTATGAATGGACACTACATTCTTCTTATTTCTTCTTTCAGTAATAATAAATATTCTTGTTTTGTTCGGTAAATGTGCTATATTCTATTGATTTTTCAGGATTAAATTAACTTCTAATATTCATTACTTGGTCATATTTTAGTATTTTTACAATTAATTCTATTTAGATATCATTAGATATCTAAAACCCAAATGTATTTGATATATATATATTTAAATACAGGTTCATGTTGTATATTGGTCTTTGAATTGATCTCATTCCAACCAAGCTACAGTGATTTAATAATATGTTTCAAAAATATTTTTAATATTAATTGCTCTGAAATATTTTTGTGGACTTTATTTTATTTCTATATACTCGATGCTGTGGTACCTTTTATTAAAAATGTAGTTTCTGGCCAAGTATTGTGATCCACATCTATGATCCTGGTATTCAAGAGGCTAAGGGAGGAAGATAGGATGTTTAGACCAATCTGCAAATCTACCAAAACTTCATCATAAAATTTCTTTAATAAATTTGTCAATATTTTTCTTAGATATTTTAAGCACTTTTCCTATTTATTTCAGCTTATCATGTTTGCTGGATAAATAATAATATTGAAAAAATAGATATCAAGATATTCTGGGTTGAAGTCACATTAATAAAATGAAATATGTTGTGGCTTAAATATGTTTCACATATATTTTCTTTTTTCTTGGCAATTATTAAATTTATTTTTATTACAATTTTTTGCCTAATCATACAAGCTTAATAGGTGCCATTCTCCTTCTCCTTCCTCCTATGCCCTGTTGGCCCCCATACTTTTCATAAAAGTTTGTACTGCATAATTAAAATATGATTCTACACAATAAAAATCAGAATGAATATTGCATATTTGGACTAAGACTTAAAAGACAGAGATGAAAACTGATGATTTCAAGGTAACAATCTCATAACTATCATGAATCCTAAACTAGTACAGAGCTTACATTCTACGTATAGTATTGCCTCTGTCTCAATCTCCATGTTTCTTTTTCTTGAAGTGCCCAAGGGTCCATGAGAACTGGTCACCTTTGAGCTAACACATCAGTGATATGGTTAAGTGTCTCATCATAAATTAAGGCCATTATAAATACTCACTATATTCTATTCTTGACATTCTCTTCAGAAACATCTTTTAGTGCTCATTCACATAAATGATTCTTGCCAGCTCCTTATTAAGGTAATGTTTGGGAGTTTGCAAATAATGGACCTTCGTTGTTTCTTATTCCATTCAGAATTTAGATTCCCTACTTTAATACAAAATGCAAACTGTTTTCTAAAACCATTTTTAATATTATTTTTTTCAAAGATTTGCTGAAAATAAGGTATGCTTTCATCATACCAAAGTACCCACTGTTTGGTTCTTGCAATTTATATTGTTTCACTCAAGAAAAAGTAGGATTTACAGTGGGCCATCTAGTAAAATCAATATAAGAACTAAAAATAGTCCTGTGCTGAAAAATTATCAAATATTTATAAACTCCTTGAGGAAGAAAAGAACTTAAAATTCACCTAACAAGAAAATTATTGAAACAAAGCACAAAATAAAGACCATACTTTCGATTAGTGAATATTGTATATTGCAGTTTATAAAGCTCAAAATTTTCTTTTCGTTCCCATCGTTCTTCATAAAACATGTGACATGAACTATATTTTCTTGGACATGATGAATATATTCTGTTTTATCTAAAGTTATGCTACCTAGCTCCATTCCCAGTCATCCAAGAAAAGAATGTAGATGGATTCCTGGCAGAGAATGGAAACAAATTGTGTATTTATGGATATCAGACTCCATGCTAGCTGAGAGGTTTTCCAGAATGTAAATAGAGATGCACAAACAGGAAGGAACAGCCTTAGAAATTTCAGAATACTAACACCTTTATTTGTGAAATGTTTTGGAAAAGTTCTAAACTTTGTTTTTATTCCTCATTATTTTGAAAAAAATCACCTTTTCTTGAACTATTTCTAAATTATTAAATATTTTGACAAATTAATAACTATAAGGCATTCTTATTCCTCTCACAACTTATCACCCTTTATTTTCTTTCCATGACAGGAAGCTCCCTCACTTCCCTTGCCTATAAATACCTACAAAACAGCGAGTTTCTATTTGTTTTATTTTGTGACCTACTGAGTTTAACCCAAACATTTACGTCAATATGAGTCTGGAACAATCCTTTTGACTGGGGAGGATATCAAATGCATACAACTGACAAGACTGCCTTTTATATTACTTTATCTTTTAGAAACTTTTATACTTATATCCTCATTTATCAGAACATAAATGACAGTTTTCAAAATTTTCACATGAAGACAGGAGCAGCACAAGTTATATGCGTCTCACTGTGGTTTCCATCCATTAATCCTTCTCAAACTTCATATCATCTGCTAATTCTTCTTGATCATTTATCATATTCCTTCTCTCACCCGAAGCACTTCACATCAGCCCCACAACTTCTTTCTTTCACTGTACAAGGAAAACTTTTGTTACATTCTTGTTTTTTCAAGCCAAATTTAGAGTATTAGCATCCAAAGAAGCAATTCTCACCATTCATGGCCAACTGTCTGTTCGTTTAATGTTCTACTTAGGTTATCAACTTTAAATTTATTTCATTGCAAAACAGAATACAAGAAGATTTTGTACATAGTGCATGTGCAGTAAATCTTCTGAATATAGAATCATCTCTAAAAATTACTTTTAGTGTATTACTTATATGCATAAGCATATCAGAAAAACTGAATGAAATTAAAATCACTGCAAAGTTTTATTTTGCAATTTCATCTATAATAATTAATTATTTTGCCACTGTATAACACCTTGCTCTGGACTGTGGCTTCAGTAGTCATTGCCTGCATAGAATCTGTAACCATCTAAGACCTTGAGCAAATAACCCAACTCATCTCTAAATAAGACTCCTGGTCTCAGACTGTTAAATAAAAATAATTTGAGCTTTCTATTGGTGGTAGTATATGCAAATGTGTGTGTGTGTGTGTGTGTGTGTGTGTGTGTGTGTGTGTATGTTTATGTGTGTGTTACATGCACAGGTCTGAACGTATTGATGTTAATGAATGCACATGTGAAAAAGACAAGATAACATCACGTCTTTCACTATTGCAATCCATAGTATTGCCAAAACTGTGTTTCTCATAGAACCAAAAGTTTCCCAGTTTATCTTTGTGTGTTACATCCCAAGATCTTTGGTATCTGCTTTGTTAGTTAAGAAGATGTGATATTATAAAATGCACTGAGAGATGACATAAGTATATGCACTTAAGTATTGCACAAAATTAGACATAGGTATTTTTACCTATTGGCTATGAGACCCAAATTCATATATATCATTAACAAATAAGAACTTTCAAAAAATTTTATGTATTCAGTAAGGAAAAATTCCAAGTATTGGAGATTTTGTAGAAATATACATATATGTGTTTATATGTTACATTATTTTGAATATATATAATATATTCCTATACTCTTTTCATTAAACGACCTTTAAAATGAGCATGGAAGTATCAAAGAAAGTAGGCCTTATTGCACCCTGATGATTATGAGTCAATCCTCACTACACGAAATGGGACATTTTGAGTGAACCATTCAACCTGAAGATGAGACTAAACAGACAGGATGTAAAATCACTATCCTCTTACAGCGGAATATAAAATCCTTTGTAGTCATAGGAACAAAACTAAAATCATCATTTCATCTGCCTAATAAGACTCTAACAATAAACAGCAATACAACTAAATGTTATATATGTAACTAATAAATTTAAAAAATAAAATCTATCTAGATACACATATATGACTAGCAATTGGAAATATTTTCATGGTATTAAACCTTATGTCACAGTAATAGGTGGAACAAAGCAAGATAATAATTAAATATATTAATATTCAAAACCTTTCACAATCTTGAGCAATTAGATAAATACACATTATACACACTATTAAAAATTATAAATATAAAACGATTAAAAATGTATTTCAACTGAAGGAATATAACATATTTTACCTAAGGGATCAAATGCAATGCCAACAAATACAAAGACAAAGAAATACCATTGCTGTAGTCAAGTGGTTGTATAATGATAATTATGAATGATCATATCAGTTTAGCCAGTGAGTCTACTTTAACTCATTAAGCCTGAAAAAAATTAATCAATCAAGACTCTTATAAACCCGACTGCATAGCTATATTAATTAAGAATATATGGATTTTTCAGACACAACCACTATGACTTAATTAAATATGGTTGATCATTTTATATACTTCTTCATTCCTCCCTCTTTCTTTGGTTAAGTGCATAGCACATATGAGCCAAATTGAGATATAAATGTTGATAAAATTAAGAAAATTCCAAACATCACCACATGATCAATAGGCCTCACATATTTTTTCATCTAGTATTTTCTCTTTGAAATCACATTATATAACAATCATTTGGGTGTATTGCTCCTTTATTTGTTTGTTTGTTTTATGTACTTATTTTTGAAATAATTATTTTTTTTAACCAGGACATTTTATTTTGGCCTCTCTTTTTACGTTAATTTGTTTTTTCCTTTTTAGCTTCCTTTATAAGGAACCTCAATTTTACTATTTAGAAGCTGTTGAAGCATCATTTCTTCTATATAAGTTTCACTTGCTGCATGCCCTTTCTCATTCGTTAGCTACATCACTCCTCTCATATACTATCCACCTCTGTACTAAAATTTGCCAGATTTATAATTTATTTGGCGATTTCATGTGGAATATACACATTAAAGATTGATATTTTGCTAAGTGAGTCACAAGCATATTTGTGATTTATTACAAAGTGCTGTGCATTTCAAAGTGCACAGTTGCTGTTTTTGGTGATGATGACCATTTTGTATTGCTTGTGTTTAGTGCTATAAGACCACATTGACTTTCGATGTATGTTATCATCTTTCTCTGGATGACATTTCAATGATTCACAGCATGTTCCTACAAGAAGTATCTTCTCAGGAGAATGTCCTTGTAATCTTCAAGTATTTATGTGCTCTATCGAAAAAGAATATATTAAATATAATTTTTTAAAAGTACATATGTATATGTGTGTGCATGCACACAAAAGGGAGAAAATGTTCGTATGTTTTTATTGGCTTGAGACAGTCTTTCAATTTTGATATAAGGTACCAGTTGGTGAAGTAATATGCCCAAGGACACCCAGGGTAATTCTTATGTAAAGAAAACAGTTCCTTAAAATGAAGGAATGGTTGCTTGTTTTCTTCCTGCCTGACTTCTGGGGAAGACTCAGCATGCAAGGGCCAGTTTTACATATTTGTCCTGTAGCTTCCTCTATCTCAGCATGAGAGAATCTTTTCTTCATTGGATTCTTCGTTTCAAATATCTCAGAAATCATGTATTCTAGTCAGGGATTAATAAAGGTTTGCTTTGAAAAGACACAGATGAGGAAGATTTCTCTTAACAGCAGCCAAAAGAAACATAGAAGTCTGCTAAGATATACCAATCACTAGAGCTCTGCCTACTACAGAAGCAGAAATCTAAGAGAAAAAGTGTATACATGCACTAAGTGATTACTTTGTGATTTACTTAGCTCATAATGCTGTAATAAATACCCAAAATGTTTTTTTTAAAGAACAGACTTTTTTGAGAACTTTAATGTTGGATAAGAGAAAGGCAGTTATGTCTTGGTAGTTTTCTTGGACACAATCACCTGCACAAAGCAGATTATAGCATTGTCTGCCATGTGTGAGCCTCCAGTCCTTGCACTTGAAGGAGAAGGTCATTGTGGTCTTTTCAACTCTTGAAAGACCCACCTCTGTTAACTCCTAAACAAGCCACATTTAAGTTTTAGAAGTGACATATTCAAATATCCATCATCTTCTCATGTGGGTTAGTAATAGTGTGTTTTAGAATAAAGGCAAAATGCATTGAGATAAAGCACAATAAGTGAATACATAAATACATTAGAAACTGAAAGATCCAAATGACTTATGGTTAAATATTAACAACTATAAAATATTTTGATCTTATGTGTAGATAACCTTTCCTTTTGAATATGTTTTCCTTAACATCCAAGCTGATAAAGTTGATATTCATACTCATTCATCAGCCCTCATCCAGAATCAAATTGGGAATGGCAAATTATGAAAGTGTGCTAGACTTGCAATCAAATCTACTTTTTTTTAATTTCCACTCATACAAACTTAACATGTACAACGGTCCCTCCTCCCTCCAACCCATTATCCCCCTGTGCCCCCCTCCCCTCCTCCTTCCCTCTCCATCCCCAAGTGCCTCCCCCCTCCCATTCCCGGAGCATCCTATAATGAGCATGCCAAACTCTCCTCTGGATCCTGCTCTCCGATGAGGTGCAAGGACCCAGGGGCATTTCCTAGAACCCTTTTCGGTGTTCTCGTTAGGCATAGAAACACTACTGTGGCTGTCAATCCCTTGCCTCCAAGGTTCCAAGTGCCTTTAGCAAATGCTAGACTTTGTGGGGTCAATTGTGTATTGGACATTGCGCAGGGCAGGTAAAGTCCAAATATGATTGCTTTGGCCCTAACTTGTGTGGAGTATCTTGCATATCATTGCTCCTCCCATCCTTGTGCTCTTACAATCTTACCGCCCCCTCTTCCTCAAATTTCCCTGAGCTTCAGGATGGGGAGAGATTAGGCTGGCCTAGGTTCAGGTGATTGATATAGAAGTTCTGGATTATGGTTTGTTGATTTTTTTTTCAGTTTTGCTGCTCCTGCAATGCCCTTGGCTCCATCCTGATGGGTATTGGATGTCACTCCCTGGCCAGAGATTAAAAACCTGTTAAATTAGAGTTTTGTTATAAGAGTATATTCAAAGGTAGATGCAATAAAAGTAGGAAACCGCAGTGAGGGAGGGGTCAATCACCCATTTGTGAAATGGTTACTTTCTATCTGCCAAATGATACACCCTCCCCTTCTCCTAAGATCATACCTCATCAGGTGTAAATGATCAGGAAGGAAAGTCTGTAAACTTAACCAGATGTCTCATTACTTACATACAGTTCTTGATGGTGGCCTATTTCCTCTGCTGTAACATGGTCCCCTCTCTCCTTGATAATGGTGTGGCACTCCTTTCCCATCATCCTGTTCATAATCTTAGCAATTACTGTAGTTATACAGAAATTTATCTTTGAGTGTCTCTAAGTGGGTTTCATACTAGGAGCCACCTATTAGGGAGTACATACGGCACTTAATTTTCTGTATCTGAGATACTTCACTCAATATAATTGTTTCTAATTCCATCCATTTCCCAGCAAATTCCATTAAATCATCATTTTTGATGGCTGAGTAGTACTGCATTTTATAGATATACCACTTTTTCCTTATCCACTAGTCAACTGTTGGACATTTGGGCTGATTCCATGACTTTGCTATTGTAAACAGTGCTGCTATGAACACGATAATGCTTGTGCTACCAAGGTGAATTTTTGCTGTATGGGGGGTTATTCCCAAAAGTGGATTCGCAGAATCATATGGCATTTCAATCTTTAATTATCTTAAGAATCTCCAGACGGCTCCCCAGAGTGGCTGTATGAGCTTGCATTCCCACCAGCAATGTAGGAGAGTTCCCCTCTCTCCACATCCTCTCCAGCATTTGTTGTCGTTTGTATTGTGGATTTTTGCCATCCTGACAGGGGTAGATGATATCTCAGGGAAGTTTTGATTTGCATTTCCCTGATGGCTAAGGACGTGGAAAATTTTTTAAGGTATTTGTTAGACATTTTAATTTCATCCCTGGTAAAGTTTCTTTTAAGTTCCAGGGCCCATTTTTTTAATTAGGCCATTTGTTTCATTAGTGTTTAGTTTTCTAAGTTCTTTGTACACTCTGGTTAATGGAGCTCTATCAGATATGTGGTTAGTGAAGATTTCTCCCATTCTGTGCCTTTGAGCTTGTGTTATATCTCTTTATCTGAACAGAAGCTCTTGAATTTTACCAGATCCCAACTGTTGAGAGTTGGTAGCAGTGACTGGGCTGTTGGATGTCTGTTTAGAAACTGTTGGCCTAGCCTGATCAGCTCGAGGGAGTTTCTTACACTTTTCACCTATGGTTTTTATAGTCTTTGGCCTTATATCAAGGTCCTTGATTCATTTGGAATTAAGTCTTGTACATGGTGACAAGTACAGGTCCAGTTTTAATCTTCTGCATGTGTAGATCCAGTTTTGCCAGCACCATTTGTTGAAGACATTCTTTTTCCATTGGATTTTTTGGGCCCCTTTGTCAAATATCAAATGGATGTAATTTTGTGGGCTTATATCTGGGTCTTCAACCCTTATCCATTGATCTGTGTGTCTATTTTGGAGCCAGTACCAGGCTGTTTTAATAACTATGGATTTGTAGTATAGACTAAGGTTTGGTATGGTGATACCTTCAGCAGTGGTTTTGTTACTCAGGATTGTCTTTGCTATCCTGGGTCTTTTGTGCCTCCATAGGAGTTTTGAGATTGTTTGGTCAAACTCTTTAAAGAATTGCTTTGGGATTTTAATTGGTATAGCACTGAATTTGTATATTGCCTTTGGCAGGATGGTCATTTTTATGGTGTTGATTCTGCCAATCCAGGAACATGGGAGGTCTTTGCACCTTCTGGTGTCTTCTGCAATTTCTTTCTTTTGGGTTTTAAAGTTTTCATCATAAAGGTCTCTTGGTTAGGTTTATACCAAGGTATTTCATCTTTTAGGGGCTATAGTAAATGAGATTGTTTCTCTCAAGGCTTTTTCACTTCTTTCATTCTGGGCATATAGGAACATCACTGTTTTTTCTACATTTATTTTGTATCCTACCACCTTGCTGAACTTCTGTATTAGTTCCAGGAGCTTCCTGGTGGAGTTTTTGGGATCACTCAGGTATAGGATCCTGTCATCTGCAAATAGACATAGCTTGACTTCTTCGTTGCCAATTTGAATCCCTTTCATGTCCCTTTCTTGTCTTACGGCTTCAGCTAAGACTTCAAGTACAATATTGAAGAGAAGTAAGAGTGCATAGCCTTGTCTAGTTCCTGATTGAAGTGGGAATGCTTCAAGTTTTTCCCATTGAGTATAATCCTTGTTGTTGGCTTATTGTATACAGCTTTTATTATATTGATAAAGATTCCTTCCATTACACCATTCTCAGGTTTTGATCATAAAAGGCTGTTGGAACTTGTCAAATGGTTTTTCTGCATCTATCGAGAGTATCATATGGTCTTGAACTTTGGACTGGTTTATATGGTGAATTACATTTATTGATTTGCGTATGTTGAGCCAACCTTATGTGCCTGGGATAAAGCCTACTTGATCCCCGTGGATGATCTTTTTGATATGTTTTTGAATCCGATTTGCTAAGACTTTATTGAGAATCTTTGCATCTGTGTTCATCAGAGAGATTCTTTTTCAAGTGTACCTTTATTAGGTTTTGGGATTAAGATGATATTAGCTTCGTAGAAGGAATTTGGTAGTGTTCCTTTGCTATTTGATGGAACAATTTAAGGAGTATTGGTGTCATTAGCTCCTTAAATGTCTGGTAGAACTCTGTGCTGAATCCATCTGGTCCAGGACATTTTTTGGTGGGAATATTTGAGATTACTTCCTCAATTTCCTCATATGGTATAGGACTATTTAAATAATTCACAACTTCCTGATTCAATTAGGTAAGTTGTGTTTACTTAGGAATTCATCCATCTCTTTTGTGTTGTCAAATTTCAGAGAGTATTAGTTTTTGAAACACAAAGTTATAATTCTCTGGATTTCCTGGATATCAGTAGTGATAACTCCATGTTCATTTCTAATTTTGTTAATTTGGGTTTTCTCTTTCTTGCATTTGGTTAAATTAGGTAGGAGTGTATCCATCTTATTGATTTTTTCAAAAATCCAGCTTTTTGACTGTTTGATTTTCTCTATCGTTTTCCTAATTTCGATTACAGATATTTCTCCCCTTATTTTGTTAATCTCCTCCCTTCTACTGCTTTTTGGATCTGAATGCTCTAGTGTCACTAAAGCTTTCAGCTGCATTGTTAAGTTATTTATTTCTGATATTTCCATTTTTTTGATGTAGGCATTAAGAGCTATGAACTTACCTCTAAGGACAGCTTTCATTGTGTCCCAGAGATTTTTGGTAAGTTGTATTTTCGTTATTTTTCACTTTTGGGATATCTTGAATTTCCTTTTTAATTTCTTCCTGAATCCAATTCTCATTCAGCATCATAATGTTAAGTTTCCAGGAGGTAGTGTATTTTCTGTTGTTTGTTGTGTTGTGGATGTCAAGCTTTAAAAGGCTGTGGTGGTCTGATAAAGTTCAGGCTAGAATGTCAACTTTCCTGTATATGTGGAGATTCGTTTTGTGGCCCAATAGGTGATCTATTTTGGAGAAAGGGAGCTGGAGAGGTGGCTCAGTGGTTAAGCCTCTGTCTTACAGGAGGAAGGTCCTGAGTTCGGATCCTACACCCCACATATAGACACCGGGTGGAAGCAGGGGCAGCCTGCATTTCTGGTCCTGGTAGGGCGGAGCCTGTGAATCCTAGGGCAGAGTAAACAAGGAAGAGGTGGACGTAGTCCATGGTGGTTCCCGAATTAATCCGTGGTTCTACACACATACATACATACACACACATACATATACACATTCATACATGCACAATTGAATAAGTAATAAAAATGATAAAAATTAAAAAAAAAGAAAAATATTTATTTTGGAGAAAGTTCCATGTGCTGCTGAGAAAAATGTGTATTCTTTGGTGCGTGGGTGAAAAGTTCGATAGAGATGTGTAAGATCCATTTCAGTAAGAGTTTGATTAAGCTCCAAAGTGTCTCTGTTAAGTTTTTTACCTGTAGATCTATCCCATGTTGAGAGGGCGGTATTGAAATCCCTAAGAATTATCGTTTTGGGATTGATTTCTCACTTTGTACGTTGTAGGGTTTGCTTAATGAATGTGGGGGGGGGCGTATTCGGTGCATATATGTTCAGTATTGTGAAGTCTTCCTGGTAAATTGTACCTGTGACTAAAATGTAGTATTAATCTGTGTCTCTTATTATTTTTTTTTTTTTTGGTTTGAAGTCCACTTTGTCCGATTGCCTAATGGCTACCCCTGCCTATTTTCTGCTTCCATTAGCTTGTAGAATTATTGACCAGCTTTTTATTTTTAGGGCATGCCTATCTTTTGTGGTGAGGTGGGTTTCCTGCAGGAAGCAGATTGATGGATTATGATGTTTAATCCAAATTTGTAATCTGTTTCTCTCGATCGGTGAGTTAATTCCATTAACATTTAGTGTTATAATGGAGAAACTGTTTTTAATTCTGGACATTTATTATGTTTAGTATTTTTTGCAAGTATATTGTTTTGCTTTTAATGGTGTTACACTTCCCTTGTGTTCTCCTAGATATGCCTGTTTTTTCTTCAAGCTTGAGTATCATTTCTAGCATTTTCTGAAGGCCTGATTTGGTGGATATGTATCCCTTTAAGTTGTCTTTGTGCTGGAAGATTTTTCTTTCTCTGTTGATCATGATGGATAGTTTTGCAGGGTATATCGTCCTAGGTTGACATTTTTTAAAATTTCTTTGTTTTGTTTTATTTATTTATTTTTTTACTCAAATTGTGCGTGTGTGAATATGTATGTGTGCGCGTGTGCATCTGTGTGTGTGTAGAATCATGGACGAATTCGGGATCTACCATGGTCGCGTCCATTTCCTCTGCCCCGGGATTCACAGGCTCTGCCCTACCAGGACCAGAAGCGCAGGCCGCCCCACTTCCGCCTGGCGTCTATACGTGGGATCTGAGATCCAAACTCAGGACCTTCTGCCTGCAAGGCACAGGCTTAACCCCTGAGCCACCTCTCCAGCCCCCTGGGTTGACTTTTTTGCTCATTCAATACTTGAAGTATGTCTCTCCAAGCTCTTCTTGCTTTACTGTTTCGACTGAAAAGTCATTTGTTATTTTAGTAGATTTTCCTTTAAAAGTGACTTTTTTTTTTCCTTCCTTGAAGCTCTCAGTACCATTTCTTTATCTTGAATGTGGATTGTTTTAACTATTATTTGCTGTGGCGAGTTTCTATTTTGGTCATATCTGTTTGGGGTGCGGAATGCCTCTTGTATATGTATGGGCCTCTCCTTTTTTAGATGAGGAACGTTTTCCTTGATGATCATTTGAAAAATTTCCTCAGGGGTGGTATTTTGAGATTCTTGCTCTGGTATTCCATGAATATGCTAGTTAGGCTTCTTCAGGGTGTCCCATAACTCTTGAATGTTTCTCTCGAGTATCTTTTTGGCTTTAACAACCTCTTCCATTGAGCTGGTTAATACTCCCACTTTGTCTTCAAGGTCTGAAATTCTGTTTTCTGCTTAGTTAGTTCTGCTGATAAGACTCTCTGTTGAGTTCTGGGTTGAAGATAACTTGTCTTTTAGTTCAGTTTTGAACTCTGCTTGAGTCTGTTTTAACTGCTCTATGCCTGTTTTTGTTTCTTGAACTGTTTTTCTCAACTCCTCCAAGTGTCTGTTGTTTTCCTCTTCAAAGCGATTGATGCGGTTATTTAATTCCTGCAGGATTTCCTCTTTCATAGTATTTAACATGGTAATGATCATGTTTTGAAAGTCCTTATACTGGGTCAGGATTTCTTGGCCATTTTCCATGGGTTTGTTCTGGTTGGAGTCTGTCATTATGGGATTAATTCCTTCAGTGGGAGATTTGTTTTTTTGGGTGTTGTTTCTCATGGATTTGCACTTTGACTTGGGCATCCTTGTTTTTAATCTTAAGAACTTCTTTCAATTTTTATGCGTTTTTCACTGAACTGAATTATTTGGCCTGGGATTCTGGGGGTGGGCAGGGGCGGAGCTTACCTACATCTCGGTGAGTCCTGGCTGGACTGCGTGTGTCCTGGGTGGCAGAGTTGGGTAAAGGGGAAGGAAATCTACTTTTTGCAGCACTTTTGTCTATAGAAGGAAACATTTATAATTTAAGAAAAGGGAAATTGGGATATAAGTCCATTTTTTTATTTCAAAATAAAATAAATTATTCATTTTATTATATAAGCAGAATAATTTGCTTGGAGGACAAATTCTATCTCTTTGGAAAAATATTTTATATTTATCCTTAGGGATAAATTAAAAGAAATATGCTTGTAAGTGTATATTAGAACTGAATCAGAGAAGATTAAGTACAAAAGTTAAGTAAATTTCATATTTACTTAGTAAAATAAAATTATTGTGTTTATAAACAAATTTACTTTTCATAAACTAAGTTATAAATATGCTTATACTGAGGTTGTACAAACTGAATTTTAATCTGATTTTTAAATGCCTTTACTAAGAAATACTGTCTTCACTGAAACACACTCATATTAATATTCCATTTGCTTGTTAAGAATTAATTTACAGCTGAGTCACATATTTTATGAATACATTCAATTTTTCCATTTTTCCTTATGTTCTCTGGAGAATGAATAATGAATCATTTTCCTACATACTATGGAGTATAACTACACATATTTTTCTAGCAACATATCATAAATACAGTTGGCAAAATTTAAAAACAAAATTCATCTTGTATTGGTTATAATTTAAGAAGACACAATAGCATAGCAGTATTTTTCATTTATTTGCAAGATCAGTGAAAACAGCTATTTCATTCAAAGACTATCATTCTACTCTACTATACCAACCTATATAAATAAAATATTTACATAAATCATTTTATATTTGACTTGGAAGAAAATTGTTTTAAAGGAAATGATTAATTCTTTATAAAATTTTAAGTTTAAATTCTGGATGAAATTTTCAAAAAAAAAAAGTCTTACAAGCCAGGTAAATGTCATAGGTGATGATTTTGTTTAAAAATAATGACTTTTACAAATAACTATATGCATATGTATGAAATTAATATAGAATATCATATGTATCTGATGAGTATTAGGAGAAAATTAGGATTTTAGTTTTATTATTTAAATGCCTTGTGTTTTTTTTATATAGAATTTGTTCAGATATTGTTATTAAGACCTATGAGCCTCTTATCCTTAGGAACTCTCCTTTCATATTATATTCTATTTCTGCCTGGTAAATAATCCTAATATGTAATATTTATGTGTGTGATCTCTTCGTGCAAAATATGCTTAAAGATAGAACTATTGTTTATAGAAATGACATCACTAAAGTGATGGAGTTGCAGCTCCAAACCTCTTATTTGCCCCCTTTAGAGACAAGGAACATAAATTAGAAATTGTCTTAAATCTGGAAAGCAATAAAGAGTTAAAGCACTTAAGAAAGCAGCAAAGAGGAAAGAGTACATATTGGGAACTTGAAACGTTACCATATCTTTCGAAGTCCTTGACTTTCAGCATACAATTGCAGGAGCAGAGTTAAAAGCAATTTAGGATCCTTTACAGAAGCATTGGAAAGGGCCAAGCATCTTTATTCATAGATCATTTTTTAATGTCTATTTTGTCTTGCTTCTTGAGAAGAGTATTGTGGCTCAGGATGGAGCCCAAGGTGCTTGTCCAGCATAAATGATTGTGTTCCCTGGAATCAGACCAGCCAAATTTCTCATCCTAAAGCTCAGGGATCCTTGCAGAAGAGAGGGTAGCAAGATTGTAAGAGCCTAAAGATAGGGAGGACCAAAGATATGTATGATACTCCACACAAGTCAGGGTTGCAGCAGCCCTAATTGGACTTCACCTGACCTGAATAATGGCTGACATGTCAATGACCCCCTAACATCTAGGGGATCACAAGGGAGAAAGCTTCAAGCAGTAGGATCCTTAGCGGCAAGGGGTAAAACAGTCACAATAGAGTTCCCATATTAGTGGGCAGCCCAAAAAGGGACCCAAAGTTACGCTACTGAATCCTGAACCCTCAAGTAGGAAGTGATAGGCACTGGGGCAGGGGAAGGAAGGGAAAGAGGTGAGATGGGGTAGGTAAGAGTGACTGTCCAATGGGGAACAATGGGAGGGGAGAATGAGAAGAAATGGGTATTTATTAAGCTTTGTATGATTAGGCAAAAATAAAATGTAGTAAAAAAAGATAATTAAAAGATTTTGTGTTCATTTCCCTGCAGTATGTATTTAAAATGTGCAGCATGTTTTCATGTACATACATGTTCTCAAACAAATTTGAATGTCTTTGTTCTATGTAGTTAGTTCTTTTTATTGTTATATTAATCATATATAAATGATTCTCCTTGAGCTAAACTCCCAAATGAAATACAAAGCTCAAAGTCTCATGTTCTTGGTACTTCATTATCATCATCTGCTACTTTTTTGTTCTTGTTTTTAGAAATTGCTTTTTTGCTACTACCCTTTAATTTTCAGTTAGTCTACAATGAGTGGAGTTTTTGGAAGGTGGGCCTTTTGACATTTTGAGTCACAGGTATCATTTCTGTATTTTTTGTCTATTTTCTTTGCAGAAGAGCTACCCACAGTGGACTGTTGATGAAATGTAGTGGTGATATGCTCTGTTTTGAGAACACCATGCATTTATTGAGCAAACAACATCCATCTGCCAATAACACTGTGGGGCACAGCTGGCTGAAGTCCCAATCTTCTATTAAGGAGACCTCCATCCCGTCACAACTGCTTCAGTGTGCATCAAGTACAGAAACCTTCATTTCAAACATAACTCTCCAATGATCCTGTTTATAGTATTTTCAAAAAAATCCACACCTGGCTGTTATAGAATTACGTACAGCGATGTGCAACAGCATGGGAGAAGAAGGAACACATCTACCCTAGCTACTTAGTGGGCAGTTACTGAATGTTTAAAAATTGGGCTTTCTTCATGGGTAGTGATTTGTTCTTTTGCAAAGATATTGAAGAGTCCACAAATGAGGCATATGAATTACAGATCTGGGAGCTGTTAATATATGACTGCAATTGGTGGAACTGCAATGTATGTACAAGAATATCAGGTTTCTTTTTGGCTATGAATGCAAACTGTTCATCAAGTTTTATGTTAGTCCAAAATGTGCCTGTCCTTTTCTGTTTCCCATTTATTATGACATTAGGACTAATTGTTCTTATGATGGGTACAGCAACTTGTACTGCTTATATAAGAAGTAGAGAAGCCCTTGGAACTTCAGTCATCAACAATAGCAGTGGCAATACCATTAGAAGCAAAGAGGTAGTTGAAGATTTGTAGAAAAAGACCATGAGCAGAGATAGAAGAGTTAAAACTGTGGGTTACTAGAGACTGTAAAGAACTGACGGTGTTATTCCAGTTACTGGAATTGTCTCACAGAGCAGCTAAGTGCTTGTATCAAAGGGTTTTACTAGTAAGTCTCATTATGACAACTTACTACCTATAGCTGGATTTTGTCCCCTGAAGTTTCCACTATCTCTCTAATAGTTCTACTTCCTGGATTGGCAATAAAAAAGCATGAATCTTTGAAAAGAATTTATATTCAAACCACATGAGTACAAGACTGTGCTCTAGGGAAGATGAAGGACACAAATAAGGAAAGCTTAATTGTCATAAGCTAATGAATGGAGCTAGGGGACAGTACATTGTTGTGGGTTTAAAGGTCCACAAATAAAAGGGCAAAGGCCAAACATGGTCACAGACCATGGATCAGGGATATACACTATATTTACGGAAGATCTGACAATACCTGAAACTCGAGCAGTGCAGCATTTGAGAATGTTGAGCCCAGAGAACATCACAAAGGGAACAGGCTGGGATATCTAAACTGTTGTTAGGAGGTGCAGAGCATGTAAAGGGAAGACATAGAGGATGGAAGGTGGGTTTACAGGAGTGACTGGAGAGAAGGAAGTTTGCATTTCAGAGCTTTGAAATAAAGAACACTGAGACTTGCAAGAGATTCCCCAGGATAGAGGAGTGGCACATGGGGAGGTCAGAGGGTGGGAGCTGTAAGGTTGTGGAAGTTTGTGAGTTTTTAAGGTCTCAGTCAGAAATATGGAGGATACAGAAGGTTATCTTGGCAATGACTCTTGTGGATTCTCTGTACACTTCTGCCATCTCCTCTATTCAACCTTTCACCTTGGAATTACTCTTTTAGTCTCTATATATTCAACATGTTTTGCTTTATTAAATTCTGAATGTAAGTGAGATCCAGACTTCTTTCACTTAGCATAATATTCCCCAGATCTCAGTCATATTTCTATAAAAACTAAAGCCTCTTGACTCATTTATATTAATTCATGAAGGCTTAGATTGTTTCCAAATCTTGGATATTGAGAAAAATGGCCACATAATTACAGACTTTGGAAACATTGATTTCATGACATTTGACTTAAACAGATTTGTTTAGGGTCCTCTGGAAGAACAGAATTGCTAGAATGCAATATTATTTACATAAA
The DNA here is from genome assembly GCA_023101885.1 of Typhlomys cinereus. NCBI lineage: Eukaryota > Metazoa > Chordata > Mammalia > Rodentia > Platacanthomyidae > Typhlomys > Typhlomys cinereus. Next base: position 1,865,535 of record JALPQD010000154.1, read on the forward strand.
TAATTTTATTAAATAAACTCACAGTAAAGGTAGGGTCCTTCAAAGTGACTGCCTGTAAATGCTTCATTATTGACTGGAATGTTTTACAAAACCAAAGGATCCTGGGAAGGTCTTGATCTCTCTCTCTGGAGGGTTGAAGATGCCAGGCTCCAATGCTGGGGAAGAACATCTGGGCTCCAATGTCTTCCATGAACAGGGAACAGCACCAATGCCTAGAAGACCAGACTCCAGAGACATGGTAACAGAAGCAAGGTGGAAAGAATGCATCTCTAAGTGAACCAGGGACAGTGACGGTAGATGCAGCAGCAACAAAGAAAACAATAATTATCTAAGAAGTGAACAATGCTAGGAGTGAACTCAACAGCAAGCCAACACAGGATAAAGAAAGAGCAAGTTCCTACTCCTTGTGTTCTGTATTATCCTTGCACTACTGGAAAGCATCACATGCACTGGGGTTTCCACATCAGTTAAACAAGTACCTGCAGTTTGTTTAGGGGCTGGCACCAACCATTGATTTTCCACTGCTGTGCCCCAAACAGGCTGCCACTCTCAAGTGACACTAGAATCTAACCATAGCACTAGACAAGGTAGAAACCATATTTAATTATTTTAAGGAATTTTCACCTTTATGTTTCTCTTTCCAATGTGTAAGAAGCTTTTCCTTCATATACTTACCATCGGTTGCTATTTTTTTTTTTTGATAGAAACCAAACAGGGGTGAGATGATATTTCACTTTGGTGCTTGTTTCTGTTTTTAATATTGATAAAGACAGTTTGTATTTTACACCAGCCTGTTTGACATTTCATTCTTTCTTTGAGAAATGTCAATGTAGTTCATTTGTCCATTTGTAGTCAAATTACTCATTCACCTACTAAGTCCCATGTATCCTTAAATACTAATGGTTTGTCAGATAGATGCTTGACACATTTCTTTTCTTCCTTTCACATCTATACCTCATTGATTAATTCCTTTTTTCTTCATAACATAGTTTTAATAGATCTTAATTTATATTACAGCATTTGCTTTTTTACTGTTTTGTTTTATAAAATTCCTAAAGTCATGGATCATCCATACCATCTATGGGAAACTTTTAACCTATTTTATTGTAGTATTTCTATAATTTCAGGTGTTAACTTGGCATTATTAAAATATTTAGAAGTGATTTTTGTATAGTACTTCAGATTCATGCAGAACTATAATCAAATGCTTATGTATACAGGGCATATGTGGTGTTGAGTGTGTGTGTGTGTGTGTGTGTGTGTGTGTGTGTGTGTGTGTGTGAAAGAAAGAATGTATATATGAATGTCTACAGCATTGTAATTGCCTTGCTATGGATTTTGTGAAAAAAATGACACATCTTTATGGATCTGGACCATCAGAAATATTTATGGCTACATACATTTTAAAATTAGTTTCCAAGTTCTGAGAAAAATACAGCCATCCTAGTTTTGTAGGTTTGCTTTTAATATTTAGCTCTTTCATGGCAGTGTTGACATTTTAGCATTGATTTTTCCAGTTTGTAAACATGTTATATTCAATTCATCTGTGTTTTCTCCAATTGTTTCATTCATGTTCAGGAGTTTTCAACTTGTTAACCATTTACCATCATTGAATTTACTCCTGGGAAATACTGTTGAACTAGGGACAGATGACAGATTTGGGGGAGTGGACAGCAATACTCACTTTAGCACCCATGGGTAAGCCTGTTGTGCTGTCAGGTAGCAGAAGGTCTAGGATTCCACAGGAGGCCATAGCTGACCCAAGTAGGACACAATAAAGTAAGGGATATGGAAAGGGAGGCTTTATGTATAGGGGGATTGAGAGTGGGGAGGGAAACTAAAAGGGTAGAAGGAAAAGGAATCAGAACTTATAGCACACACATTTCACATAGTCACAGACAGCTGGAGAGATAGCTCAGTGGTTAAAATTCTCCTTCATAAGTAGAAGGTCCTACGTTGGGATCCCAGGTCCTATGTAAAACCACCAAGCAGAAATGGCAGCAGTACATAACTCTGGCCCTGGTGGAAGGAGCCTGGAACATCCCAGAACAAAGCAAAAAGGAGACAGAAGCAAATTAGAATGATTCTCAAAGTCACCCTTTGGTTCCCTACAAAGACACACAGTGTATTCACACATGCACACTTCCCACCTTGCACTCCATCCAAAAATAAAATCAAAGAAAGTGGAGATGAACTTTTTTGTCTGCTAGAATTATTTTCTAATTTTTTAGTATTTTTAATAATTAAAATAAATATATAGAGCCAAGAAATTTAAAGATAATTTGAAGATGAACTTTCACATGTCATTCTAAAACTTCTGAATTTCAAACATCTAAAAGTCTACAAAGAAAGAAAAGGAGATAAATTAATTATATTTTATTGAATATAAAGTTGGTATCGCATACTTTTGTTTTGTTTTTCTTTTCTTTTTATTCCGATGTACATATACCTGCATGCTTGAATTCTCTTTGTTCCAAGTATTTCCCAACATAGTCCAGTAAACCCTAAAAGATACTTCATGTTATCTTTGAAGTTTATAAGATGAATTTAGGCATAAAATATTTTCAGACTGATGAAGGAAATATGTTAAAGTATTCATATCTGTGTGTTAAAGTTAGGATGATTTCTATCAAAAATTACATGGCATAATAAAATTCTATTTAACATTGATAGTGGTTTAGTATTAAAATGGAAATTTGGACTGAGCCAATCTTAGCAACTGCATTTTTTATTGCTTTGCAATTTTTTATCTCAATTTTATATTCCTGGACAGATTTTCCCAATCTCAGCATAATTGGGCTGACTCTTTTCACCTTCATTTGTGGGTGATAAGGGAGTACAACTAATTCAAATATCAGTCTAAGCAAATGGTATTTGGATGATAATTTGCTGCAAGATATGATTTACATTACAAATTCTGAATTAAAACATAAATGTTTTATGAATTATCTGCTTTTTATTATTTGTTCTGTTTTTTCTATTAATATAGGCAAAGTTGACATTATTTGGCACTTAATCATTAGTTTTGAATAAGAAATGCACAAAGAACTTGGAATAAATTCAGATTATACCTACTTTCTTGAGTAGAGAATGTCATATCAATGGGTGACAGACTGGTCAAAACATTCTCCATAATTTGGAATGAGCAAAATGCTAAAAGTTGAAGAAGAAAAATTATAACATCTTAGGTTGGATGTAATTATACATGTTTAGTGGTTTGCACCATTTATTTAACACATCACATATTTAAATAATTAATGCTTAAAAATAAAATACCTCATAATGTGATTAGATGAAGAATAATAATTTCCAGGACTGTACCATTTATTATTGCAAATGCATTGAGCTACTGTACCTTACCCATAATTACGCATGGGTCTTTCTGTCTAGAGCAAAAGCAAGAGAAGGATACTGAACAAAGTCCTTAATACATTCTTTCTGTTGTTTGTCTTAAGAGCTATTTATGCTCCACCCTATTACATTTTCATTGCCTGTTGCCTTTTTTATCCAGAAAGGAATTTATTGCATTAAATCTCTCTATACATTGATAGGATAATTTTAAACTATAATATTTTGTATTAGTTAAAAAGTAACAATGGCTCTAGTATAGGTCTTTCCTTTCTAGAGATGAAACCCTAGACCTTACTAATATTAGGCAAATATTCTACCACTGAGTTACATCCCTAGTATCAATTGCCAAGTTACAAATCAAAACAGAATACAGAGATGGGGCTATTTGAGAAAACAAGGAGATTAGGCTTGGAGTCAATGTATGTGTTTGACTTGAATAAAAATGCCATAATAAAATTAATCACTTTTACAAAGGTTTTAGGTCAACGATATTTAAGCTACAGTTTCCACTGAAGCTTAATTTTGTGGGAGTATATTTTCTTTTACATTCTGTAGGATGAACAACTTTTGTACCTGTTGTAGCTCAGCCAGCTGAAAAGGGGAGTTTTCTAAGAGTAGAAGACATAAAAGTTACAAAAGAAATATTGACAGGGTGAAAATCAATTTATCAATTTTGGCACACACAATCCATTTTTTCATAAAGATGAAGGACTTAAATTTCAAAGTACTCCTGGATAAAATACTATCTGAATCATTAATAAGTTCATTTCAGTCATGTGTAAGGGATCAGATTGAAAGTCCAGGTGCTTGAGCTCTAAATAGCAAAGACAAAAAATTCCCCTTCACTCATGACAACAAGCTAATACTCTTTTCTTCTGTGGATTTAGAGCTAGATTCATGTTCATGCTTGTGCAATCAGAATGAGAACAGAGGGAAAATTGACCCATAAAAGAGTCTCAAGAATAATTAGTAACTACTAATTATTCCTGATCTTTGACAGGAATGAGGATATCATTCACTGTTGTTTAAGATGCTTCTTCCTGATGCAATAATATTATTCCTCAGGCTTGCATTGACCATATTACAGAATCTGGTGTTTTAGGAAATACATTTTTGCTCTGTATTTACTAATGTCAACTCGAAAAATTTGTAAAATATCCTGAGATGTTATTCTTATATAAAGAACTTATTTTTGTATCAAAGTTTATTTCCATGCACATCATAATTAAAAATATGAAGATATGTGTGAATATATGTGATCCATCAACACATAGGATCCACAGTTTTAAAACATGGTGTTTATATCAGTGTTATTTCTCACAAACCATAATGTAGTAAGTTGGCTTGAACTGTTGCAAACATTCCTAGCTCCTTGCTCAGCTACACAACCAAAATAAGAAATAGTTACTACAAAAAGTTAAGTCAAATTTTATGAAAACCTTTCTCTTAAGCATATTTACATTACAATTAAGAACTTTTGCATCTTACACTAAAATTTGAGAAAGTAGAGTTTCAGGCTTTGTTAACTGATTAATTGGTTATTTCTTTTCAATGTTTTTCAAATACTAGCTTATATTATCAGGCTTTGTAAGTATTGCATTTTCAATTAACTATATTATAAAAATGCACAAAATAAATACTTTCAACAAAAGTACATTAAATATTAAAATATAATCACCCATACCACAAATTAGTACATAAGAGCATACACAATGCATACATAATTTCAACATCTGTTGGCAACAGTAAAATTTTCTAAAACTTACTGTGAAAATATTAAAGGAACACAAATGAAAGAATTTTAAGTTCTCTATTTAATGCTTTTTCTGTTATTTAGAATAGAAAGCATTTACTGAAAACTATAAACATAATTATTTCATTAATTCTTAATCCTCTGGTGTCTCACATTTCCACCTATAAATGCTAATCTGCAATATAAAACAAATCTTGCTTTTTTGTGAAAACAGAAAGCCATAATATATTTGCAATGCATTCACATGTAGAAATTTATGTCTTTAAAATCAACTGGAAAAAGTGTAAGGTAAATGTGGTGCTTTAAGAACTGAAATTTATCTTTTTTTTATTATTTATTCAATTGTGCGTGAATGCGTGTGTGTGTATGTGTGTGTGTGTATGTAGAACCACGGGAGATTTAGGGAACCACCATGGACGCCTCCACCTTCTTGTTTACTCTGCTCTGGGATTCACAGGCTCCGCCCTACCAGGACCAGAAACGCAGGCTGCCCACGCTTCCACTGGCGTCTATACGTGGGCCTAGGATCAGAACTCGGGCCCTTCTGCCTGCAAGGCAGAGGCTGAACCCCTGAGCCACCTCTCCAGCCCCTGAAATTTATCTTTATGCAACATATTTTCATGTATGTGTTGCAATTCAGCATCTATTATTTTTCTTTTTTCTTTTTTTTCTTTTTTAAATTTATTTCTGCTCATACAAACTTAATAGGTACACTGGTCCCCTCCCTTCCTCCATCGCTTCCTGGACCCCTTTGCTCCCTCCCCCTTTTTCTGCTTCTTTCCCCCCCCCTCTCTCCTTATCTTCCAGTGCCTCCTCTCCCCCCATCCCTGGAGCATCCTTTAATGTGTATATCAAATTTTCCTCTGGGTCCTCCTTTCTGATGAGGTGTAAGGACCAGTGGCATTTCCTAGAACTCTTTCTTGTGTTCCCCTTAAGTATAGGAACACTATTGTGGCTGTTCATCCCTAAGGATCCTAATACCTTTAGTCCATGCTAGACTTTGAGGAGTCAATAATGTGTTTGTTGGTCATTGCGCAGGTCATGCAACATTCTATTATGATTGCTTCAGACCTAACTTGTGTATAGTATGTTGCATATTGCTGCTCCTCCCCACTTTTAGGCTCTTACAATCTTACCGCCCTCTCTTCTGCAAATTTCCCTGAGCTTCAGGATGGGGAGAGATTAGGCTAGCCTAGTTCCAGGTGGTTGATATAGAGTCTCTGATGTTCTGAATTATGGTTTGTTGATTTTTTTTTCAGTTTTGCTGCTCCTGCAATGCCTTTGGCTCCATTCTGATGGGTATTGGATGTCACCCCCTGGCCAGAGATAAAAAGCTGTTAAAATAGAGTCTTATTATGGAATAAAAGTAGGATACCGCAGTGAGCAGGGGTTCAGTCTCCCATTGCAAAATGGTTAGTTTCTATCTGCAAGATTATATGCCTTGCCCTTCTGGTGATATCATACCCTATCAGTTGCAAAAGATCAGGAAGGAAAGTCTGTGAACTTAACCAGAGGTGTCATTAGTTACTTGCAGTCCTTGAAACAAATCTTACTTTTAACATTACATTTATGATTTTTATTCCTCTACCTCCCAAGTGCTGTAGGTAGATTACATATGTATTTAACAAAGTCTAGCTTTGATGATTTCTTTAAAATTTATTCTTCAATGTTCCACTTTATAAACTGTGTTGTCCATACTGATCAGGTGGAACAGAAGAGCAAGCATCTATCAAAAGCACAAAAGCATATTTAACTAGGAAATTAATAGCTCGGGATCTGTTTTTTATTTCACCCAAGTCTTCAGTGTAAGACTTAGCAACCAATGGAACTCAAGTGAGGTAAAGATTCCTTCTGAATTTGAAAATCTAGAAAACCTTAACCAAAATGTTTGGCTAGTTGGATGCAATGTAATAAGAGTCAGTTTCACGTAAGTAGAAGATTATACAAGGTTATATGGACTGGTTCTGGCAGATAATATGTATGAGCTACTGCTGTCGTATAAGAAGCAGAAAGCAAAATCTTCCAATAACCCAGCTTGATAGCAACCTCTATATCTGGAAAGGTAGGACTAAACCAAGCTTTAAGAAGGAATCGCATAACAAAGGATAGGAAAGTTTTTTGTCCTGCTCAACTAAAGAGAAAAATAAATGATTATGCTGTAAAACGTTTAAAGTTTTATTACATTTTATGTATTTGAAGAGACAGAGAGATAGAGAGAGAGATTCTAACATGTTGGCTTCCAAGGATCCCGCTTAGGTTACCAGTTTTATGAACAGTTACCATACCTGCTGAGCTCTCTGAGAGGCAAAATATTTAAAACTTTAATGTTCGAGCTAGGTTACTATCTGCAAAAATTGTAGTAATGATTTATATAAAAATCATCCTTTAAAATTAGAGTTAGGACAAAAATAGCAATGGGATGCATTATGATGGTGAGCAAAAATTTTTATAATGATGGTATAAGGATCAGTAAAGGGCTGTAGATTATGAGGAAAGGAAACATGTTTGGGTTCCTATAACTTACAATAGGAAAAATAACTATACTATAAGTATGTGAAAAGAATTCTTCAGTCTAACCATTGGAAGTGACAGCTGAGCTATTTTAAATATGATAAGATAATAGAAGGTGTTGGAGCTGTAGCTCAGTAGGTAGAGTGCCCACCAAGCTTGCATGAATCTCTGAGTTAGACCACTACTAACTAAAATTTGGTGCCACATAGCTCAGATCCTAGAACTTGGGAGACAGAGGCAGGAGGAGGAACAGGAATTTAAGGTCGTCCTCTACAGCACTGCAAGTTTGAAGTCAATCTGTGTCACATGCTCCCTTGTCTCAAAACACAAAGAAAGACAGAAACAGAAAACAGGAAGCAGCTTCAAAAATGTCTAAACACAACCAACATAACAAAAATCAGCTTGCAAGTGAAGTGCAAAGTCACAAAGTTAGAAAGTGACAATTTCTTGCCCTGAGACTGTACAATATCATGTACTGATAAATAACCTCATGGTATATGTCTTAAAAATATACAGTTGTTGCAACTCTGTCAAGACCTTTAAAAAATTGAGCTAGTGCCTCTTGAATACTTTCAGCACTCTCTGAAGAGCTCCCAGGAATCTGTAGATCACACACGCGCAGCATACTTGTCTCAAAATGAAACAACAGAAAAATAAGTTCAGAGCAGAGACCAGGGTAGATAAAACTATCAAGTGTATAGATTTAGTACTACACTTGGTATTATAATCATTGGGTAATAAAGTCCACAGTAATTTTGAAGAACCACAAGAATTTTTAAGAATACACAAGAATGCAAATGATTTCAAAACACAACTTAAAATGTGCTCAGACTCCTTTAATTATTGAAAACTCTTGATGTTAATGTTCTATGAAAATCAAGTTCAGAAACTTCTTCCATATTCTCTAGTGAATTGTGTGCAAAGTTTTGAGGAGCTCAGACTCAGACTGATGAAATTAAAAGAAGATTCAAGAGACACTAAGGAAAAGAGATCAAGGAACCATTCAAAGCAGAATAATAATCTGTTAGGTAATACACACCACTTCAAGCTTGCATAGTAAGTGACTGTGACTTCTCTTATACTTTATGAAGTGAACATTTTTCCCTGTTTGGATTTAAAACATGCCAGGTTTATGCTGAGTCTTTCAGGATTGCATGCTTTGAGTTCTCTGTAGAGTGTATTTTAAATATTATAACTACCTCAATTTATGTATTTGGACTTTGATTATGACTGAATAAAGCATTGCTTGTCTTAGTAAATTAAAGCTATTTTGTTTACAAAACAGATATTAATATTTGTGATGAGAAAGCAAAATACAGTGGACTGATTTCAACAAATATAACAATTATTAATGTTCATTGTGTTTAAGTCCTCTGATAGGTCAAGTGTGCATGTTGGCCCACTACAATGATGGAATATAATTCCTCCTCCATTTAGTTATTTGTTTACTTGACATTTTTTTGCCTTAAAACATAACATTTTTTGCTGAAAACATGCTATAGTTTTCCTCAATATTTTAATCTTATGTATTTTAATTTTATATATTTTAATCTTATGTATTTTCATAACAATGTCTTAAAATATTCTTCTGGATAAATGGTACAAATGCCATTTCTGTAAGTCTAGCTGAAAGTGAGTGAATGTATGTGTGTGCAAGTATTTCTGAGCCCAAACAAGAAAATAAGTTTTCAGTTGTCTGTATTATCAAGTAGCAATCTTTAAACTTTAGAAGAAGCTAAATCTTTTCAAAGCTTCTAAATTCAGGATCATTTTTTAAATTTCATCATTTTTCTATAGATAACTCTTTTCTTTTTAATTTCAGCTCATACAAACTTATTAGGTACACCAGTTCCCTCCCTTCCTCCTCCTCCCCCCGTTCCCCCTGCTCCTCTTCCTCACCCCTCTCCCTCCCCATCTCCCAGTGCCTCCTGCCCCAATTCCCAGAGAGTCCTTTCTTGTGCATGTCTGATTTTCCTCTGGGCCCTCCTCTCCGATGACATACAAGGACCCAGTGGCCTTTCCCTGAACCCTTTCCCGTGTTCACCTTAGGTATAGGAACACTGCTGTGGCTGCCAATCCTTTACCTCCAAGGCTCTTGGTGCCTTTAGCAGATGCTAGACTTTGTGAGGTCAACAGTGTGTTGGACAATGCGCAGGGCATGCAAAGTCCAATTATGATTGCTTCAGCCCTAACTAGTATAGAGTATCTTATATATCATTGCTTCTCCCATCCTTTTGCTCTTACACTCTTACCACCCCTCTTCCGCAAATTTCCCTGAGCTTCAAGATGGGGAGAGACTAAGCTGGCCTAGTTCTAGGTGGTTGATATAGAGTCTCTGAGTTCTGGATTGTGGTTTGTTGATTTTCTTTTGCAGTATTGCTGCTCCTGCAATGTCCTTCACTCCATCCTGGTGGGCATTGTATGTTACCCCCTGGCCAGAGACAAAAAGCTGTTAGAGTCTTGTGATAAAAGCACATTCAAAGGTAGATGTAATAAAAGTGGGAAACCATACTAAGGGAGGGGTCTATCACCCATTTGCAAAATGGTTACTTTTTATCTGCCAGACTATATGCCCTCCTCTTCTGGTGAGATCACACCCCCTCAGTAGTAAATGATCAGGAACAAAAGTCTGTGAACTTAATCAGATGTCTCATTACTTATTTGGGTCCTTGGTGGAGGCCTGTTTTCCCTACTGTAACATGGTCCCTTCTCTCCTTGTTTCTGGTGTGGCCCTTCTACCCCATCCCTCCTGTTCATAATCCTTGGAATTACTGTCTCTTGGTGGGCTGGGTGGGTTTGGTACTAGGAGCCACCTATTAGGGAGTACATACGGCGCTTAATTTTCTGGGTCTGGGATACTTCGCTTAATATAATTGTTTCTAATGACATCCATTTCCAGGCAAATTCCAGTAATTCATCATTTTTGATGGCTGAGTAGTACTCCATTGTATAGATGTACCACTGTTTCCTTATCCACTCGTCAACTGTTGGACATTTGGGCTGATTCCATGACTTTGCTATTGTAAACAGTGCTGCTATGAACATGGTCGTGCTTGTGCTATCGAGGTGAACCTCTGCTGTATGGGGGGTTATTCCCAAAAGTGGAATAGCAGGGTCATATGGCATTTCAATCTTTAATTTCTTTAAGAATCTCCAGACGGCTCGCCAGAGTGGCTGTATGAGCCTGCATTCCCACCAGCAATGTAGGAGAGTTCCCCTCTCTCCACATCCTCTCCAACATTTGTTGTTGTTTGTATTGTGGATTTTTGCCATCCTGACCGGGGTGAGATGATATCTAAGGGAAGTTTTGATTTGCATTTCCCTGATGGCTAAGGATGTGGAAAAATTTTTAAGATATTTGTTAGACATTTTAATTTCATCCCTGGTAAAGTGTCTTTTAAGTTCCAGGGCCCATTTTTTAATTGGGCCATTGGTTTCCTTGATGTTTAGTCTTCTAAGTTCTTTGTGCACTCTGGACAGCAGAGTTCTATCAGATGTGTGGTTAGTGAAGATTTTCTCCTATTCTGTGGGTTGCCTTTGAGCTCGCATTACAATCTCTTTATCTGAACAGAAGCTCTTTAATTTCACAAGATCCCAACTGTTGAGAGTTGGTAGCAGTGACTGTGCCATTGGATGTCTGTTTAGGAACTGTTGGCCTAGCCCAATCAGCTCGAGGGAGTTCCCTATACTTTCAACTATGGTTTTTATAGTCTCTGGCCTGATATCAAGGTCCTTGATCCATTTGGAATTAAGTCTTGTACATGGTGACAAGTACGGGTCCAGCTTTAATCTTCTGCATGTGGAGATCCAGTTTCGCCAGCACCATTTGTTGAAGATGCTATTCTATTTCCATTAGATTCGTTGGGCCCCTTTGTCAAAGACCAAATGGCTGTAACTTTGTGGGCTTATATCTGGGTCTTCAATCCTTATCTATTGATCTGTGTGTCTATTTTGGAGTCAGTACCAGGCTGTCTTTATAACTATGGATTTGTAGTATAGACTTAGGTTTGGTATGGTAATACCTCCAGCTGTGTTTTTGTTACTCAGGATTGTTTTTGCTATCCTGGGTCTTTTGTGCCTCCATCTGAATTTTGAGATTGTTTGGTCAACTTCTTTGAAGAATTGCTTTGGGATTTTGATTGGTATAGCATTGAATCTGTATATTGCCTTTGGTAGGATGGTCATTTTTACGATGTTGATTCTGCCAATCCAGGAACAAGGGAGGTCTTTCCACCTTCTGGTGTCTTCTGCTATTTCTTTCTTTAGGGTTTTAAAGTTTTCATTGTAAAGGTCTTTTACCTCCTTAGTTAGGTTTATACCAAGGTATTTCATTCTTTTAGGGGCTATAGTAAATGGTATTGTTTCTCTCAAGGCTTTTTCACTTCTTTCATTCTGGGCATATAGGAAGGCCTCTGATTTTTGCACATTTATTTTGTATCCTGCCACCCTGCTGAACTTCTCAATTAGTTCCAGGAGCTTCCTGGTGGAGTTTTTGGGATCACTCAGGTATAAGATCATGTCATCTGCAAATAGGGATAGTTTGACTTCTTCCTTGCCGATTTGAATCACTCTTATGTCCCTTTCTTGTCTTATGGCTTCAGCTAAGACTTCAAGTACAATATTGAATAGAAGTGGTGAGAGTGGACAGCTTGTCTAGTTCCTGATCGAAGTGGGAATGCTTCCAATTGTTCCCCATTGAGCATAATCATTGCTATGGGCTTGTTGTATACAGATTTTATTATATTGATTAAGGTTCCTTCCATTCCCACTGTCTCTAGCGTTTTGATCATAAAAGGCTGTTGGATCTTGTCAAAAGCTTTTTCTGCATCTATCTAGAGTATCATGTGGTCTTGGACTTTGGACTGGTTTATATGATGAATTACATTTATTGATTTGCATATGTTGAACCAACCTTGTGTGCAGGGGATGAAGCCTACTTGGTCCCCATTAATGATCTTTTTAATATGTTTTTGAATCTGATTTGCTAAGACTTTGTTGAGAATCTTTGTGTCTGTGTTCATCATGGAGATCGGCCTATAGTTTTCTTTTTTAAGTGAATCTTTATTAGGTTTTGGGATTAAAACGATATTAGCTTCATAGAAGGAATTTGGTAGTGTTCCTTCCTTTGCTATTTGATGGAACAGTTTAAGGAGTATTGGTGTTATTAACTCCTTAAATGTCTGGTAGAACTCTGGGCTGAATCCATCTGGTCCAGGACATTTTTTGGTGGGAAGATTCACGATTACTTCCTCAATTTCCTTATATGTTATAGGACTATTTAAATAATTCACAACTTCAGGATCCAATTTAGGTAAGATGTGTTTACTTAGAAATTCATCCATGTCTTTTGTGTTGTCAAACTTCACAGAGTATAAGTTTTTGAAATATGATGTTATAATTCTCTGGATTTCTTGGATATCAGTAGTGATAACTCCATGTTCATTTCTAATTTTGTTAATTTGGGTTTTCTCTCTCTTGCTTTTGGATAGTTTAGCTAGGGGTGTATCAATCTTGTTGATTTTTTCAAAGAACCAGCTTTTTGATTGGTTGATTTTTTCTATTGTTTTCTTAATCTCGATTTCAGATATTTCTCCCCTTATTTTGCTAATCTCCTCTCTTCTACTGCTTTTGGGATCAGATTGCTCTAGTTTCTCTAAAGCTTTAAGCTGCATTGTTATGTTGTTTATTTCTGATGTTTCCATTTTTTTGACGTAGGCATTAAGAGCTATGAACTTACCTCTTAGGACAGCTTTCATTGTGTCCCAGAGATTTTGGTAAGTTGTATTTTCGTTATCATTCACTTTCAGGAAATCTTGAATTTCCTTTTTAATTTCTTCCTGAATCCAGTTCTCATTCAGCATCATAGTGTTAAGTTTCCAGGAGTTAGTGTATTTTCTCTTGTTTGATGTGTTGTGGATGTCCAGCTTTAGGCCGTGGTGGTCTGATAGGACACAGGTTAGAATTTCAACTTTCTTGTGTATGTGTAGATTCGTTTTTTGGCTCAATATGTGATCTATTTTGGAGAAAGTTCCGTGTGCTGCTGAGAAAAATGTGTATTCTTCGGTGCGTGGGTGAAAAGTTCGATAGAGATCTGTAAAGTCCATTTCTTTCAGGGTTTGATTAAGTTCCAAAGTGTCTCTGTTAAGCTTTTGACCTGTTGATCTATCCCATGTTGAGAGGGCGGTGTTGAAGTCCCCAAGAATTATCGTTTGGGGGTTGATTTCTTGCTTTAGACCCTGTAGGGTTTTCTTAATGAATGTGGAGGGCCCCGTATTGGGTGCATATATGTTCAGGATTGTGAAGTCTTCCTGGTGAATTGTACCTGTGACTAAAATGTCGTATCCATCCGTGTCTCTTATAATTTTCTTTGGTTTGAAGTCCACTTTGTCTGATAGCATAATGGCAACCCCTGCCTGTCTCCTGGTCCATTAGCTTGTAGAATTGTTGACCAGCCTTTTATTTTTAGAGCGTGCCTATCTTTTGTGGTGAGATGGGTTTCCTGCAGGCAGCAGATTGATGGATTGTGATTTTTAATCCAAGTTTGTAATCTGTGTCTCTTGATCGGTGAATTAAGTCCATTAACATTTAGTGTTATAATGGAGAAACTATTAATTCCAGAAATTTATTATGTTTAGTAGCTCTTATAAGTATATTGCTTCTCTTTTAATGGTTTTATATTTGCCTTCTGTTCTCCTGGATATGCCTGTTTTTTCCTTCACGCTTGAGTTTCATTTCTAGCATTTTTTGATGGCATGGTTTGGTGGACATGTATCCCTTAAAGTTGTCTTTGTGCTGGAAAATTTTTCTTTCTCCCTCGATCATGACAGATAGTTTTGCAGGGTAAATCATCCTGGGTTGACATTTTTGCTCATTCAATACTTGAAGTATGTCTATCCAAGCTCTTCTTGCTTTTACTGTTTCGACTTGTTTTTTCTCCCTTGAAGCTCTCAGCACCAGTTCTTTATCTTGAATGTGGATTTTTTTAACTATTATTTGCTGTGGCGAGTTTCTATTTTGGTCATATTTGTTTGGGGTGTGGAATGCCTCTTGTATATGTATGGGCCTCTCCTTTTTTAGATGAGGAACGTTTTCCTTGATGATCATTTGAAAAATTTCCTTAGGGGTGATATTTTGAGATTGTTGCTCTGGTATTCCATGAATATGTTAGTTAGGCTTCTTCAGGGTGTCCCATAACTCCTGAATGTTTCTCTCGAGTATCTTTTTGGCTTTAACCACCTCTTCCATTGAGCTGGTTAGTACTCCCACTTTATCTTCAAGGTCTGAAATTCTGTTTTCTGCTTCGTTAATTCTGTTGATAAGACTCTCTGTGGTGTTCTGGGTTGAAGATAACTTGTCTTTTAGCTCAGTTTTAAACTCTGCTTGAGTTTGTTTTAACTGCTCTATGCCACTTTTTGTTTCTTGCACTGTTTTTCTCAACTCCTCTGTCTGTTGTGTTCCTCTTCAAAGCGATTGATGCGGTTATTTAATTCCTGCAGGATTTCCTCTTTCATAGTATTGAACATGGTAATGATCATATTTTGAAAGACCTTATCCTGGGTGAGGCTTTCTTGGCCTTTTTCCGCGGGTTTGTTCTTGTTGGAGTCTAACATTATGGGATTAATTTCTTCAGTGGGAAATTTGTTTACTTGAGTGTTGCTTCTCATGGATTTGCACTTTGACTTTGGCATTGTCATTTTAACTCTTAAGATCTCTCAATTTCACTAAACAATTATTTGGCCTGTAGTCCTGGTGGGCGGACGGGGGCGGAGACTTACCTAGGGCGCCTGGTCAGGCCCGGCTGGACCACGCATGCGTGTGCTGACCACCGGAGCGGGGTGGGGTGAAAAGGGAGGATGGGCGCGTCGGCATGAAGCTATTTAACCCAAGGGCAGCTGGGGCGGGGCCCGGGCACAGGGGGAGGTCCTCCTCGTCCCTCGGCCCTGGCTCGCGGCTCCAGCTGGATGGTGGGAGTCGGAGCCGGGTCCCTGTGGGCTGACCCGGGGTCCTGGTGGGCGGGGCCCGAACTTGAATTACCTAGGGCGCGGGGTGAGGCCCCGGCTGGACCTTACGCGCGCATCCCGACTGGTGGAGCGGGGTGGGGTGAAAAGGGAGATAACTCTTTTTTTAAAATTTTTTTATTATTTATTTATTCAATTGTGCATGTATGCATGTGTGCGTGTGTGTGTGTGTGTGTGTGTAGAACCACGGGCGAATTCAGGAACCACCATGGACCACCTCCAAGTCCTCCTTGTTTACTCTGCCCCTGGATTCACATGCTCCGCCCTACCAGATCAGAAACGCAGGCAGCACCCGCTTCCGCCTGGTGTCTCTATGTGGAGTCTAGGAGCAGAAGCTTAACCCCTGAGCCACCTCTCCAGCCCCTCTATAGATAACTCTTACAAATAATCTGCATCAGATCATGATATTTTGAGTAGCCACTTGACTGAAAAACAAACATTTTGTAAAAGAAAAATGTCATTAGAAATATTCAAAGGGAGAAAGAAAGTTACTAAGTTTCCAAATTTGTCCTCTGGCTTTGACATGCATTCCTTGGCATACACACACATACACACACACACACACACACACACACACACACACTAATCATAATAACAACAATAAATAATTTAAATAATAAAGAGATGAGAAACATAAGATTTTACACATGTGGTGAAATGCTACTGGGCTATCATCAATCACAGCTATATTAATAATAAAACTCAGCAAAAATAACTAGACCCATTTCTCCTAACAAATAACAGTTTCAAAATCTAATTAAATCTCAGCCTAGCAATCAGGAAGACCTGAGTTTGCATCCCAGATATCACATACCAGTGCCTGGTAGAGCATATAGTGGCTTGCACAAACTGGGAAACCCAGAGAACAACAAAAAGAAGGTAGAAAAAGTAAGGATGATTCCTAAAGTCATCTTTGGGCCTCTGCAAGTACACACAGTGCTTTTGATACATACACAAACACATATGCATGTGTACACAGAAGAACACAAGCATATACACAAAAAATTTACTTAAAAAAGATGCAGAGAATTGATGACATATCTGTTTCAATCTCTCTCCAAAGCTGACTTGAAAAAAAAAATGTAAGAGCTAGAAGGCAAGAAAGAGGGTAAGCAGATGGTGCATTCTGGACATGGTAGACCAGGTAACTATAGTTACTTGCACAAACCTGCAGCAGATTAGGCCCATCAACATTTCATCATGGAGGGACAATCTCATTATGCTGCACAGACTCTGATAGAATATAGATGGTGATGCTGAGTATGGGATTGGTAGGAGCACTTCTTCATTGGTAAAGGCACCAATAGCATTGCTTATGTGCCTGCAGGTTTCCAGGTACATGCAAAAGAAGAAACCTTTATTAAAGTAATTGAGTCAAACATACACAAAGACATTTAAGAGGGAGACTTATTGGGAAGAAGAAAGTTTTCAGTGGATTAGTTGTCCAAAGGCATAGCTCTGCAGTAAAGCACTTGTCCTATATGAGCAAAATCCTAAATTTAATCTGCAAGATCATGAGAATTGTGATAGAGGGCTGGAGAGTAGACTTAGGGTTATGGTCTTTGCCTTACAAGCAAAAGAGCCTGATTTTAGATCTCATATCCCACAAAAAAATGCCATGTGGAAGTGTCAGCAGCCTGTACTTTCTCTCCTGGGAGACAAGGCTGGGAAAAACCAGAACAAGTGATAAGAAGGTAGAGCAACCAGGAGCATTCCCAGTTCACTGTTCTGTCTCCACAACAACACACACACAATCAAGAGACCTATAGTGCACACGCCTACATATCCACAAACAAACAAAATATTGTTTGTAAAAATATGCAGAATTATGAAAAACCTGAAGAGGTTTTTGAGATCTTTGAGACTGAATATAGTGATTTCACTTATGTTGTGTGTTAGACCAAAACTGATAGCACAAAGAACATCATCTTTGTGTGTCTCCTGAAAATTTGTACAGAAAAGTTAAAAATTCTTTTTTTTTAATTCTTTTTTTTTTAATTTTTTTATTATTATTATTTATTCAACTGTGTGCATGTGCGTGTGTATGTGCGCGCGTGTGTGTGTCTGTGTGTGTCTGTGTGTGTGTGTGTGTGTGTGTATGTGTAGAACCACGGACGAATTCGCGAACCACCATGGACGCCTCCACCTCCTTCTACCCTGGGATTCACAGGCTCCGCCCTACCAGGACCAGAATCGCAGGCCGCCCCCGCTTCCGCCTGGCGTCTATACGTGGGATCTGGATCCGAACTCAGGACCTTCTGCCTGCAAGGCGGAGGCTTAACCCCTGAGCCACCTCTCCAGCCCAGAAAAGTTAAAAATTCTTATGTCATTAAAAAGAAAGACAAAAATCTTACGGTTGATTAACAAGTAAGTATTCATTTATATATTCAAATGACTCTAAGTTACCTTTGCAAGGAATGAAAAATAATGCAAGTAAATTACCAGAGTTTTCTATAATAAATGTATTTCCTTCTCTTTTGCAGAAAGAAATCAATACATGCTATTTTAACTTACAAAAATAATAAAAATTTGTCATTCTAATTTATAGGCTTGCCTAGTTCCATTAAAAGTGAAACCTGAATTTACCTACAATGAGAACATTTGGAAATGTCTCTCACTTTACATTTGTCTTACTGCATGAATATTTCTGACCTAATTTATGCATTATTTTGAATGTATGTTTTATGTGAATAAATTTCTTATAAAATTATATTCACTATGAACAAATTACAGCAGTTATCATTTTTCAAAGTCTAATATGAACATGGCATTTGATATACTTTTTGAAGGTGATGTATTATCCATATTGTTGAACTACTGATAAATCTCTCTTGTGACTAATGCCAAAGAATTCCTTAATGACTTAGGAGAATTGAGAATGAGTCATAATTCTAAGTCACCTTGTTGTAGGTATTATTAATTTATTCACCAAATAATAATTAGGAAAATATTTTTAAGTTTATTTTCTTAGTTTAATTTATTCTAAATTAATGGCTAATAAAGTATATATGACTGTGAAATGTTATGCATATGTATTTTTGTCAATAATCATATGGATAAGTAACCACTGGAAAAATATCTGAACATTGGGAAATAATACATTTAAGCTGGAAGAAATATTGAATGATATATCCCAGACACAGGACAAACATTATAAGTTCTCACTTATAAATGGATCATATCAGTAAAGATGTGGTTGACATAATCAAACAGTAATTCTTACAACACCCACGAATGTAAAAGAACATAAGTTGCGTGGGAGTGGGGATGGAAGAAAACCTCAAAGAGCAGTAACAAAAGAATAGGGGCAAAAGAATTAAAAGGGGCTTTTATGTAAGAAAAGTCTTTAAGGGAAGGGTAGAACAGGATTAGGACACAGCAGGGAGTAGGATTAGTAACTAACCCCCTGTTTACTGACCCCCAAACCCTCCTCACCTCAATGATTGGGAACACAAATGTAAACCAGTCTAAACAACAATGACAGGGAGAAAACTGACAGTTTTCAGGATCAGATGCCTCAATATGAAAAACAAACAATCCTCCATTTAAAGATTTCTCTTTTTATCTTTAGAAAAAAAAAATCTCAATCCCCAAACAAAAAAAAACTCTAGTGCGATGGAAAAACAGTGAAATAGACAACTACCACCACCAGAGTGCAGAGTGCCTAAAATGCACAACTGGAATCAGGTCGACTAGATCTCTGTCCATCCTAAGGCTCAGGAAACCTTGTGGAAGGTTGGGAGGTCACTACTGGCCTGGATATCCACCCAAAAGAGGGCTGCTGCATCCAGAAACTCACTGCAGTGGAATTTATTTCACTAGATGTGCATATAGCCATAGAGACTAAAGGGGAACTCAGACTAATAATTACATGCAGATAGAATCTTAGTGGTTAGAACTAGTCAGGTTAAAAAATAGTGCCCCCAATCTGTGAGTCTACCCAAAGGAAGGGCCCCATAATTTGTAAAAGAGACCGGAGTCCTTATTGAAGAACCAGAAGAGAATCTTGGGCCCATAAAAGGAGACAAACTGCAGGGTAGGAGTGAGAGGGATGGATTGGTGAAGGAAGAGGAGGGTGGGAGAGAAAATGAATCTGAATATAAGGCTCAGCTATCTTGTCAAAGAGTCAAAGGAATCTACCTGTCTTTCTCTCCTGCCTTTGAGATGACATATATACACACTATGACTGGCTTTACTTTATATGGGTCTGACAATTGAACTCAGGTTCTTGGGAGCACTGAGGAACTGAACTATCTCACCATCCCCGAAGTACCTTGCTCTTATATAAGCATGAATTCTCGAGTTTCATAGTAGCCACATAATAAAAACTCAATTGACAAAGCCAGATAATAAATAAAGAATCTAACCAATTAACAGACTCTATAATTTAAACACAAAGGAGACAGACATACAATGGAAGGAGAAAGAAAATTAAATGAAAAAAGGAAAGAAAACTATGTATGACTGTTGTAGGATTTCACCCATCATTGACCACAAATATCAGTCATGAATTCTCTAAATTTATTTTATCATAAGATTATTGGATAAAATACAGTTGTGTATTATTTGTGAAAAGTGAATGTCACTTCTCAGGACATGGTTAGAATGAAGATGAAAAAAAGAAAAAAGATAGTCAATTTTAATTTAATAATAAAAAGATAGCTATCTTCTCTTTCTTGTATCACATAGACTAGAATTTAAAATAAAATCAGGGGCTGGAGAGGTGACTCAGGGGTTAAGCCTCCGCCTTGCAGGCGGAAGGTCCTGAGCTCGGATCCCAGATCCCACTATAGACGCCAGGCGGAAGCGGAAGCAAGGGCGGCCTGCGCTTCTGGCTCTGGTAGGGCGGAGCCTGTGAATCCTGGAGCAGGAGGTGGAGGCGTCCATGGTGGTTCGCGAGTTCGTGCGTGGTTCTACACACACACAGACACACACACACACACACACACACACACACACACGTGCATGCACATGTGCACAGTTGAATAAATAATAATAATTAAAAAAATTTTAAAACAAAATCAGTATAAAGACGAGAGAAATTTCATCATATAATCATAAAGGACTTAGTTTAACAAAAATGACTATAATTCTCTTTCTCTTTCTCTATATATAAATGTAAAATATATATTAACTTCTAAAGTTATTAAATATATTAAATACAAACATCTATGAATATATATAATTTCAGATACTATTTCAACAAAATACGCAAAGAAAACAGTTAATATACAATATTTAATAACATAATCAGACAAGATGTCTCAGATTTAAATCACATGCTGCATAAACCTAAGGACCAGTATTATCATGTCAGATTTATAATATGGTTACCTCAATATATATAAATATTTTGAGAAAACTTATAACCTCACTTAATACCATCAAATTTCAAAGCAAAAGTACAATATTATCTATATCCATAATGTATCCAGTAAGAGCAGTCAAAATGAGAAAGACTAATGGAAATATGTTTCGTTGAGGATGTAAGAGAAAGTAAACCCTGGCAAAATTGGGCAAAAAACTCTCCCAATTCAAAATTTTCAAAAAATTAAAAAATAATACTAACTGCTTTCAGCAACATGAATGAAGCTCAAGATATATATGTTAATTGTGGTAAAGCAGACACAGAAAAAGGTGCCATGTGATCTGGCACATATATGATATTTAGCAGAAGAAGGTTCTATAGAATTTAGAATGCATTGGAAGTTTCCAAAAACACAGATATTCATGTGAGATGACATTGACTAATGATGGGCTAAAGAAGACCAAATAACAGTTTGGTGGGTTCATAATATACTTTTTAAAAATTTTTTTATTATTTATTATTTATTCAATTGTGCATGTATATGTGTGCACGCATGTGTGTATGTATGTGTGTGTGTGTAGAACCACGGACGAACTCGGGAACCACCATGGACGCCTCCACCTCTTCCTTGTTCACTTTGCCCCAGGATTCACAAGCTCTGCCCTACCAGGACCTGAAATGCAGACTGTCCCCGCTTCCGCCCAGCATTTATACATGGGGTCTAGGATCCGAACTCAGGACCTTCCGCCTGCAAGGCAGAGGCTTAAACCCTGAGCCACCTCTCCAGCCCCATAATTATTACTTTTAAACTATGAAAATTGATAGATCTAAAACAGACCTCGAAAGGAGAGTCCCTGCCTGATAGATCTGATATCAGAATTAGATCTCCAACAGAGACCTCACCAAGAATTTAATAAAGAAAACAGACAATTGGCAGACTCCTAGTTATTCTGGGAGAAACAGAACCAACCAGTCAATCCCAAATTCTTTCCCCCTGCAGTACAACTGTTAAAATCTTGCACCTCTTACTCAAAAACAGGGCTGCTTGACCCAATCAGATTTGTTCTTTAACAATGTATTTTGCAAAGTTGGTAATATCTTTTTGTGTGTTTGTTTGATTAACATAAACACTTATTTCTCAGTTTTGAAAGCAAAGGGATTTAAGATCAAGGTGACATTATTCTGGGATACATTCCTGGTTAATCTAGCTGTACTGTCACATGTGAAGAGAAAGATGTTTGTTGCTTCTTTTAACCCAGAAAAAACATAAACCAGTGTGGGAAAATCATCCTTATAACCTTGTCTACAACTAATCACCATCAAATGTGTCACCTATAAATACCATCCTATAGGGAATTCAGGCTTTAATAAAGGTGTTTTCAGTGATACAAATAGTCATTCTATACCATTTGCTTTTGTTATGTTGCATCATGTTGATAAAATGGGTTAGTGTGGAGAGTGCCCTTTATCAACTTATGTAGGGAGATTTCTCAATTACATAAGCTTTGGAGAAGAGATGATTCCTAAGATAAATATGATTCATTACTGATCAGAGCAAAGAAAATACAAAAACAAAGAAATCACAGGCTTGTGGAAATATTTTCTTTTGGTTTCTGTACTCATTCATACATGTCAGGTCTTATTGTAGAAACTAAGGAAACATTGCAAATTTGTAAAGAAGACAAAAGATTAATTCCCCAGGTAGAGACAAACAATGTATATATACATCTACATATATATCAAAGAATGCAAACTGCTACTGTAGATGCTGTAAGCAATTAGAAGACATAAATAATAGAATAATAGAAAGAATGGACTATTTAATTTTTCCTTAAAGGAAAATTAAAAGGAAGTTATTTTGCATGAAATTCTTAGATCTTCCTGATTGTGCAAACATAGTCCTATCTGTTAAATATAAATGGTTGGGTGGTGCTTTAATTCAAATCAATCAAATCATAATATATTTCATAAAATCTTTGTGTTTCCCTGTTAGAAACTCTAACCTCAGTAATTGCATCCAAAATATCACCCACACTGAATTTACTGCTTAAAAGATGGCGTAAATACTTTGGTTCTCCCATGATATACTTTATTTTCCTTTTTTATGATAGTAAAGGGAAAGATAGGTTTTAATAACACATCTTTGAATAGAATATATGCAACTGTTGATTTGTATTTAATGCATAAAATATTTGATGCAAGTTAAAGTTTGTTTAATTATCTTGCTTTACACTTGAGTTGCAACTGAAATAACCCACTATTACTGAATTAAACTCCACTGAATAGCAATAGAACTTGGCATTACACATAAAATATCATCTTACCGTTCTTTTATTTCTTTCCTTGACTCCAATATTGATTTTAAATTACAATTTCACATTCCTGACAAGTTTTTTAGCTATTTAATTTTTTGATGTTTGGAACTGCTTCTGAAGCATCAAATAGATTCTATTCTCTGTGTTTGGTTTCTTCACAAGTACTCTATATTTGTTTTACCTGAAACAGAAGGTATGATAACATGTTCACAAATAGCAGTAAAAAATTCAAAGTTTTAAGGAACTATGAGTTATATGTACAAAATTCTTGAGGGGATCCTGGTAATACAACTGTTTTAAATAATGGCAGCTCCTTAGCAAACAACATGGGGAGAATTACCTATTTTCATAATTGTCACATGAGTAGGCTACAGACAAGCAGTTTGTAATAAATACAAATGTGGCAGAAATGACATAATCAGGGTGTCATGATTTATGAAAGAAAGAGAAAGGTTTTGTGTTATTCTGAGTATCAAAAGACTGGCTGCATTTTAACAGTTGAGCATGTATTTTGAAAAAAGATTCTCTCAATAGTAAGTGACATTAGAGAAAAGACTGGACCTTTAAGAAATAGAACTTAGTGAAGGTTTAGGAGACAATCCACTAGAAAAACTTTCTATGGTATGAGGACCACTACGATGACTAAGAAAAAGGAAATTAATAAGAAAGGGAATAAACCCAAGTGGTATGGTGGTTGTCTAGCTTGTTGGTCGACTTTAAACCAATCCAAGAAGATGCCAAAAGTCAAACTTTATATGACAGAAGAATAATTATCTTGTTAGGTTCATAAAGCTTGAAATCATTGTTTAAGTTTGAAGAGAGTGACACAATTTGAATTAATGAAAAATAAGTCAGTACACACACTTGTATGATACATAATTACATAATTACATGAGGGTGTGAGTGTGTGTGTGTGTGTGTGTGTGTGTGTGTTGCTATTGAGACAGAGAAGAAGAGAATATTTATATTCACAGAAACCATGTGTGAGGTTCTCTCAGGAACTCAGCTATGTGATAAAGACTATGAAGTTACAGAATATGGGGGAGAGTGCAAAGGAGTTGATTTCTATCTCTGTGAAAGAGGCTTTATAATGAGTTTGCAAGTTAGATAAACTTGTTCCTGCAAATATGAACATAAAAAAATTTAACATGTGCATGTTTGTATACCTTTCCTTTTAATTAAGAAACTATTTTCATTGTTATTAATTGAGTAAGAGAAACAAAGAGATTTTTGAACAGATTTGCAATATATCAGCTTTAACTTATGGATATATACTAGATGTCCAAATAGGGAAGTGTAACTCTTAGGTTTTTAAGACTGGGTTTGACAAATATCTACAATATAAACAACACCAATTGCTAGAGAAGATGTGGTGGAAAAAGAACTGGTGGGAATGCAGGTTTATTCAACCACTCTGGAGACTGATATGACGATTTCTAAAAAATTTAAGGATTGAAATTCCATATGACCCTGCTATACCACTACAAGGAATAATCCCCCCATACTGCAAAAATTCACTGCAGTGACATAGCACCACCATGTTCATTGCAGCACTATTTACAATAGCAAAATCATGGAATCAACACAAATGCTCAACATTTCAGTAATGGATAATGAAAATGGTGTACATTTATACAAAGGAATAATGCTCAGCCATCAGAAAAGATCAGCTAATGAAATTTACTCAGAAATGAATGGAATTAGAAAAAAAATTATATTGGGTTAAGTATCCCAGATACAGAAAGTTAGATACCATATGTACTCCCTAATAAATGGATACTAGTTCCAAACCCACTTATTGACACATTCAAAGGCAAATCTCTGTAATACCTACTGTAATCACAAAGGATTATAAGAAGGAGGAAGGAGAAGGAGGACTCAAAAGAAAGGAGATAGGAGATCATGCTTCATTAGAGAAAATAGGCCAAGATCAAGTATTTCATGTAAGTAGTAAGACATCTGATGCAGCTCACTCTTACTTCTCTTCCTGGTCACCTGCTACTAAGGAGGTTTGATCTCACCAATCAGGGGAGATACAAGGGCTGACAAATGGATGGTAACCATGCAGCAAATGGGACACTGACCCCCCTGCTGTGTTCTACTACTATTCTTCCATCTATCCTTGAGTCTTCTCTTATATTAAGATCTTCATTTAAACAGTCTTTTGTCTTTGGTTAGGAGGCAACCTTCCATACCAATCAGGATACGCCCAAGGGGAGGGCAGGAAAAGCAAAACTTAAAACAAAAAACCATAATTCAGAACACCAAAGACCCTACATTTTTCACCTGGAACCAGACCAACCAAATATCTCCCCATCCTAAAGCTCAAGGAACTTTGCGGTAGAGAGAGTGGCAAGATTGTAAGAACCTAAAGATAGGGAGGACCAACGATATGCACGATAACTCCACACAAGTTAGGGCTGCAGCAGCCAGAATTGGACTTTGCCAGACCTGCACAATGGCTGACATGTCAACGACCCCCAAAATCTAGCATGGATCACAGGGGAAAAGGCTTTAGGCAGTAGGATTCTTAGAGGCAAGGGATTAACAGTCATAATAGAGTGTCCATGCAAAAGGGGAGCCTATTCTTGGGCTCCAGGATATATCACTGAGTCCTGAACCCTCATTAGGTGGAGAACTCAGAGGGATGTTTGGCCTTCACACAGAAGGATGCTCCAGGAGGAGGAAAGGGGAGGCACTGGGAAAGGGAGGGAGAAGTAGGGGAGTGAAAAGAATGGGAAAAGGAGGAGAGTGCAAGTGACTGGGGAGTGAAGGAGAGAGGGAGACGACAGGGTTAGTTATTGAGCTTGTATGATTGGAAAAAAAATTAAAATGTGGGAGAAAAAATATTCAGATTACAAAATTTTAAAAAAGAATGGGTTTGACATAAAAATTGGATTTCAGAATAGTGTAAATTTTAATAACAATTAAATTAATATTATCAAGAAAGTTGGAAAATTAGAACTTGAATCTTAGACAGTACAAAATCAGTAGTTCAGAATATAAAATGAAGCCCATCACAGAGGATGAAGATGGACATTCAAGGTTTCAGAATGTATGTAAGAAACAGGGTGAGAAAACCTGGTGACCAAAGAGGAAAGATTGAGGAAAGTGAAGACAGCTTGGTTGCCTCATGCCCTGCACTGAGCAGACAAGTAAAGGAAAAATAAGTAAATAAAAAGGAAAAGTTACATATCATTCTTCTTTTTTCTTTTTCTTTTTTTTTTTTCTTATGTGGAATCTCTTATGGATCCTTGGCTGGCATGAACTGTGTTTAGCTCAGACTGGCCTTAGTCTCATGATGTTCCTGTGTCTATCTCCTGTGTGCTAGGACTGGAAATATAAATTACCACAACTAAACTGAAATCTGATCTATCTATATTAGTCATTATAATATGTAATAGAAAGTTAAAGTGCTCATGAAGAAGCATCAAGAACCTTGAATATGCCTTTGCTGGTCCACCCGCCTGTCCCTGGATGCTCCCGGTCACCCTGCATCTCAGGGAGGACACACTGTTCCTCAGAATTCAACAGAATCCAAAGAAAACTGAAATCCAAAGAAAGCTCTAGGGGACAAATGCCATACATCTGATGTCCTCATAAATCATCCTATTTCATGGGATAGATCCTTCACATCCAGCCCAAAGATGAGTAAACTCCTTTTTACGATCCTGCTCCTTTAAATTATTAATCACTGTAGATTAACTTTTCCATGTAGCCACCCCCAAACCATATAAAACTTCAGGGACTATACGTCTCACACTCACATATCATCAAGGTACTAAATCGTAAAAGTGCACTACTATACTAATATTCACCTCCTGTTTACTAAACCTGTTTTAATTAATGTACTAACAGTCTAATACACCCATCCAGGAAATAATCACAACAGACAAACATACCCAACTCCAAGGCAAACACTAGTAATACCTCCCAGGGAATAGTAATACCTACTAATCAGCTCATTCAAAAACACACAGAATCTGAAAGGTCTAAAGAGACAAAACAACAATGCCCAGGTCAAAACGCAGATCCATGAGAATCAAAACCCAAGAAGACAAATCTCCCACCAAAGAATTATCCAGATTATAATAGATTCAAACCAAAACAAATTCATAGAAAATAGCCAAGAAAGCCAGGCCCAGGATTACAACTTTCAAAGCATGATCATTATCATGATCGATACTATGAAAGAGGAAATCCTGGAGGAGTTAAACAACTGCATCAACCACTTTGAACAGGAACACAACAGACACTTGGAGGAGTTGAGAAAAACAGTTCAAGAAACAAAAATAGGCATAGAGCAGTTAAAATAGGTCCAGGTAAAGTTTAAAATTGAACTAAAGACAAATTATCTTCAAACCAGAACTCAACAGAGAGTCTTATCAGCAGAACTAATAAGCAGAAAATAGAATTTCAGATCCTGAAGACAAAGTGAGAGTATTATTGAGCTCAATGGAAGAGGTTACTAATGCCAAAAAGATACTTGAGAGAAATATTCAAGAGATATGGGACACCCTGAAGAAGCCTAATATGGGCATTCATGGAATACCTGAGCAAGAATCCCAAAATACCACACCTGAGATAATTTTTTAAATTATCATCAAGGAAAACTCCCTCATCTAAAGACTGAGAGGCCCATCCAAATACAAGAGGCATTCTGCACCCCAAACAGATATGACCAAAATAGAAACTCGCCATGGCAAATAATAGTCAAAACACTACACATACAAGACAAAGAAAAGGTGCTAAGAGATTCAAGGAAAAAAAAAAAAAACCCTCCTAAAATAACAAATGACTTCTCAATTGAAACAGTAAAAGCAAGAAGAGCTTCGAGAGATGTACTTCAAGTATTAAATGAGCAAAAATGTCAACCCAGGCTGGGGCAAAACTATCTATCATGATAGAGGGAGAAAGGAAAGTTTTCCAGCACAAAGACAACTTGAAGGCTTATATGTCTACCAAACTAGGCCTCCAAAAAATGCTACGAATGATACTCAAGCTTGAAGAAAAAAACAAGTGCATCCTGGAGGACAGAAGGGAAGTATAATACCACCAAAACCTAAAAGCCAAGTAATACACTTACAAAATCCACTAAACATAAAACATGTCCAGAATTAAAAATAATTTCTCCATTATAACATTAAATGTCAATGGAATTAACTCACCAATCAAGAGACACAGATTACAAACTTGGATTAAAAATCAAAACTCATCAATCTGCTGCCTGCAGGAAAATCATCTCACCACAAAATATAGGCACATCCTAAAAATAAAAGGCTGGTCCAAAATTCTGCAACTTAATGGAAACAGGAAACAAGCAGGGATAGCCATTATGCTACTGGATAAAGTGGACTTCAAACCAAAAGAAAAATCATAAGAGACACAAATGGATACTACATTTTAGTCACAGATACAATTCATCAGGAAGATTTCATAATACTGAACATATATGCACCCAATACAGGCCCCTCCACATTCATTAAGCAAACCCTACAGCATCTAAAGTGAGAAATCAACCTCCAAACGATAATTCTTGGGGATTTCAACGCTGCCCTCTCAACATGGGATAGATCGACAAGTCAAAAACTTAACAGAGACACTTTGTAACTTAATCAAACCCTTACTGAAATGGACCTTACAGATCTCTATCAAACGTTTCATCCATGCATCAAAGAATACACATTTTTCTCAGCAGCACACAGAATGTTCTCCAAAATAGATCACATATTGGGCCACAAAACGAATCTCCACATATACAGAAAAGTTGAAATTCTAGCCTGTGCCCTATCAGACCACCACGGCCTAAAGCTTGACATCCACAACACAACAAATGACAGAAAATACACTAACTCCTGGAAACTAAACACTATGACACTGAATGAGAATTGGATTCAGGAAGAAATTACAAAGGAAATTCAAGATTTTCTGGAAGTTGAACAGTAATGAAAATATAACATATCGAAATTTTTGGGGAAAACTGTCATAAGAGGTAAGTTCATATCTCTTAATGTCCACATCAAAAAATGGGAACATCACATTTAAATAACATAACAATGCAGCTTAAAGCTTTAGAGACACTAGAGCAATCTGATTCCAAAAGAGGAAATCAGCAAAATAAAGGGAGAAATATCTGAAATTGAGATAAGGAAAACAATACAGAGAATCGACCAGTCAAAAAGCTGGTTCTATGAAAAAATCAATAAGATTGATATACCCGTAGCTAAATTAACCAAAAGCAAGAGAGAGAAAACCCAAATTAACAAAATTAGAAATGAAAATGGAGTTATCGCTACTGATAACCAAGAAATTCAGAGAATTATAACGTTATATTTCAAAAAATTATACTCTGTGAAATTTGACAACACAAAAGAAATGGATGAATTCCTAAGTAAGCACAACTTATCTGAAATGAATAAGGAAGTTGTGAATTATTTAAATAGTCCTATAACATATGAGGAAACAGATGAAGTAATCTCAAATCTTCCCACCAAAAAATGTCCTGGACCAGATAGATTCAGCACAGAGTTCTACCAGACATTTAAGGATCTAATAACACCAATACTCCTTAAACTGTTCCATCAAATAGCAAAGGAAGGAATGCTACCAAATTCTTTCTATGAAGCTAATATCCTCTTAATCCCAAAACCTAATAAATTTACACTTAATAAAGAAAACTATAGGCCAAACTCTTTGATGAACACAGATGCAAAGATTCTCAACAAAGTCTTAGAAAAATTAGATTCAAAAAAATATCAAAATAATCATTCATGGGGAACAAGTAGGCTTTATCCCAGGCACACAGGTTGGTTCAACATATGCAAATCAATAAATGTAATTCACCATATAAACAAGTTCAAAGTCCAAGACCACATGATACTCTCGATAGATGTAGAAAAATCTTTTGATAAGATCCAACAGCCCTTTATGATCAAAACCCTAGAAAAGGTTGGAATGGAAGAAACCTTTATCAATATAATAAAAGCTGTCTACAACAAGACAACAGCAAGGATTATACTCAATGGGGAAAAACTTGAAGCATTCCTGCTTCGATCAGGAACTAGACAAGGCTGTCCACTCTCACCACTTCTATTCAATATTGTACTTGAGGTCTTAGCTGAAGCCATAAGACAAGAAGGGATTCAAATCGGCAAGGAAGAAGTCAAGTTTTCTCTATTTGCAGATCACATGATCTTATACCTGAGTGATCCCTAAAAACTCCACCAGGAAGCTCCTGGAACTAATGCAGAAGTTCAGCTGGGTGGCAGGATACAAAATAAATATACAAAAATCAGTGGCCTTCCTATATGCCCACAATGAAAGAAGTGAAAAAGCCCTAAGAGAAACAATCTCATTTTATTATAGCCCCTAAAAAAATGAAATACCTTGGCATAAACCTAACCAAGAAAGTAAGAGATCTTTACAATAAAAACTTTAAAACTGTAAAGAAAGAAATTGCAGATGACACCAGAAGGTAGAAAGACCCCCCATCTTCTTGAATTGGCAGAATCAATATCATAAAAATGACAATCCTATCAAAGGCGATATACAGATTCAATGCTATACCAATCAAAATCCCAAAGCAATTTTTAAAGAAATTGATCAAACAAACTCAAATTTCTTATGGAGGCACAAAAGACACAGGATAGCAAAAGCAATCCTGAGTAAGAAAAACACTGCTGTAGGTATCACTATACTAAAACTTAGTCTATTCTACAAATCCATAGTATAAAAACAGCCTGGCACTGGCTCCAAAATAGACACACAGGTCAATGGATAAGGGATGAAGGCCCAGATATAAGCTCACACTACTATAGCCATTTGATCTTTGACAAAGAGTTCCAAAAAATCCAATGGAAAAAGAACAGCATCTTCAGCAAATGGTGCTGGCAAAACTGGATGTCCACATGCAGAGGATTAAAGCTCGACTTGTATTTGTCACCATTCACAAGACTTAATTCCAAGTGGATCAAAGACCTCAATATAAGGCCAGAGACTATAAAAACCTTATTTGAAAGGGTTGGGAACTCCCTCGAGCTGATTGGACTAGGCCAACAGTTCCTAATCAGAAATCCAATAGCACAGTCAATACAACACACACCCAACAGATGGGATCTTGTGAAATTAAAGAGCTTTTGTTCAGATAAAGAGATTGTAACAGGAGCTCAAAGGCAACCCACAGAATGGGAGAAAATCTTCACTAACCACATATCTGATAGAACTCTATTATCCAGAGTACACAAAGAACTTTGAAAGCTAAACGCCGAGAAAACAAATGGCCCAATAAAAAAAATAGGCCTTGGAACTTAAAAGAAATTTTACCAGGGATGAAATTGAAATGTCTAACAAATATCTTAAGAAATGTTACGCATCCTTAACCATGAGGGAAATGCAAATCAAAACCTCCCTGAGATATCATCTCACCTGCATCAGGATGGCAAAAATCCACAATACTAATAGCTCCAAATGCTAGCGAGGATGTGGCGAGAAGGGAACTCTTCTGCATTGCTGATAGAAATGCAGGTTTATACAATCACTCTGGCGAGCCGTCTGGCGATTCTTTAAAAAGTTACAGATTGAAATGCCATATGACTCTGTGATTCCACTTTTGGGAATAACCTCCCATACAGCAAAAATTCACCTTGATAGCACAAGCACAGCCTTGTTCATAGCAGCATTGTTTACAATAGCAAAGTCATGGAATCAACCCAAATGTCCAATAGTTGACGAGTAGATAAGGAAAATGTGGTACATTTTTACAATGGAATACCACTCAGCTATCAAAAATGATGACCGAATGAAATTTGCAGGGAAATGGACAGAATTAGAAACAATTATATTGAGTGAAGTGTCCCAGACACAGAAAATTAAGTGCGGTATTTACTCCCTAATAGGTGGATCCTAGTACCAAACCCACTTAGGACACACTCAAACACAAATCTCTGTAATGCTTACAGTAATTGCAAAGATTTTAAGCAGGGATGGAAGGGGAAGGGCTGCACCAGAAATAAGGAGAAAGGGGATCATGCTACAGCAGAGATAATAGGCCACCATTAAGGACTGCCAGTAAATAATGAGACATATGGTTAAGCTCACAGGCTTTCCTTCCTGCTCACTTTCGTCTTTATGGGGTATGATCTCACCAGTATGGGAGGGCATAGAGTCTGGCCCCCTTATAGCGGTCACCTACTCTTATTCCATCTACCTTTGAATCTACCTTTGAATGTGATGACTCTATTTTAGCAGTCTTTTATATCTGGCCAGGGGGTGACATCCAATACCCCTCAAGATGGAGCCAAGGGCAGTGCAGAAGCAGCAAAACAGGAAAAAAACAACAAATCATAATTCAGAAAATCAGAGACTTTACATCAACCACCCGGAACCAGGCCAGCCTAATCTCTCCCCTTTCTAAAGCTCAGGGAAATTTGCAGAAGAGGGAGCAGTAAGATTGTAAGAGCCTAAAGATGGGGAGGAGTCATGATATGCAAGATACTACATACAAGTTAGGGCCAAAGTACTCATAATAGGACTTTGCATGACCTTCACAATGACCAACATATCATTGACCCACAAAGTCTAGCATGGATCACAGGCACTATGATCCTTAAAGGCAAGTGATTAACAGCCACTATAGTGTTCCTTTACTAAAGTAGAACACAAAAAAGAACTCTAGGTAAAGCTACTGAGTCCTTACACCTCATCAGAGAGGAGGACCCAGAGGAAAGTTTGACATGCACACAACAGGATGCTTCAGGAAGTGGGAGAAGGGGCATTGGGAGAAGGGGAGGGAGGGCGGGAAGGGAAGAGAAAAGAGGGAAAAAGAGTAATGTGATCTAGGGAAGGGTGGAGGGAGGGAGGGGTATGGGGTACTTATCAACTTTATGTGAGCAGAAGAAATAAATAAAAAAAGAACCTTGAATACTACAGTTAAATGAAAAAAGAGAATGAAATAAAAAGAATAAAATATATCATTATTTAATTTAAATAAAATGACCAATTTAGCAAAATCCATGAGCAATTCTATGTGAATTAATGATGGAAATAATAATTACAATGTTAATTTTGCAATAAAAGCTGTAGGTTTAAAAATTAAATATTGTTGATTAATTCTTTCCCTGTTAAGTAATAACCTTCTCTTCCTTACAGTAATGTTTTCCCAAACTGACTAAAATTATCATTCAACATATAGCTG
Organism: Typhlomys cinereus; assembly: GCA_023101885.1. Lineage (NCBI taxonomy): Eukaryota > Metazoa > Chordata > Mammalia > Rodentia > Platacanthomyidae > Typhlomys > Typhlomys cinereus. Next base: position 1,898,983 of record JALPQD010000154.1, read on the forward strand.
AAATAATTAATGATGGTACTATTTGTAACTGTCTTCTAAATTTATGGGTAATTATTAAAATGGGTAATTATTATAAAGGAAGTTTGAATTAAAATTAATATTAAGGTATTCGGTTTGTATGAAAATATTCTGATTTGACTTTCACAATTGTTTGTCACTTGGCAAGAAAATGAAATCCTGAGAGTAACTCTAAATGTATATTTGAAGTTAAATTATTTCTTTTTGTAGGTTGTTTTCCTTAGTTATAGTTCTCCAGCTTGTCTACCAAATTTCCAGAAATGTAATACTACAAAAGTGAATACTAGTTTGTTTTTTTGTTTTTGCATTTAAATATTGTTGTAATTTTAAAATATACCATCATGACAAGGGTGACTATTTTTATTTGTCCTTTGTTTTGTTATTACTCCCATTTCTCCTTTATTTTCTCTTTTTACAATTTTGAATTCTTTTATTTATTTATTTATTTATTCAATTATGTGTGTGTATGTATGTACGTGTGTGTATGTACATGTGTGTGTATGTGTAGAACCACGGACGAATTCGAGAACTACCATGGTGCCTCCACCTCCTCCTTGTTTACTCTGCCCAGGGATTCACAGGCTCCGCCTTACCAGGACTAGAAACACAGGCCGCCCCCACTTCCCCCTGGCGTCTATATGTGGGGTCTAGGATCTGAACTCAGGACCTTCCGTCTGCAAGGCGGAGGCTTAACCCCTGAGTCACCTCTCCAGCCCCAATTTTGAATTCTTTTAGTGAGATTCTGAGGTGCCTCAATTGATCATTCAAAAATCTAATTACATTGCAGAAGTCAATTGTATGTCTCTAATATATGCCTGGATTAAAGAGGTTAATCTCAAAAGCATAATGGAAGCATATTACTTAGAAAAAGCCATGAAATCTTTAACAATACCCACTTCCATGATTCTTATAGCTTCTTTGAAACTAGATGATTTCTGACTATTCATATCTAGATAAAATTCCAAACACCTTCATGTCCTTATCACAGTGCACAGGACATAACGCAAGACAGTTCTAAGCTTGCTTGTTTGATTTTCTTTGCTTAAAGACAAGTTAAGGAAAAGTGACCATTAATCCCACATCCTATATCTCATATAATAAGTAGAACATTTTTAAATAAATTTTGAAGGTGTTATCTGTCTCAAGTTGTAATTCATACAAGTTTGCTAAATGCAATTGAATAATGTTAAGCTTCTGATGAATGCATGTTCTACTGTAATGTATATGAAGTCACAATGTATAATATTTCCATCATTTCAGAAATTTCTTCATCTTTCTTTGTAATTGAAATCCCACACTGTGGCCCAAAGCAACTTGCTTTATACATCTTGTTAGAACAACCTAATATTTAGATTTTAAATTTTTGTTCAAGTGGAATGAGACAGTCCAGAGTGCTGATCTACTTAACATAAAGCTTTTGGAATACGTTTTGCATCCTCTCACAGAAATTGGCAGACAGAGACCTAAAAGTGCTGTCTTCATCAATAGCAATGATTTAAATAGATGAAATAATAACAACAGTAAATAGATTAAAAGTAACTCTTCTACACTGTTGGTGAAAAACAAATTAACATAACCGCTGTGGAAAACAGTTTGAAATTTTCAATATTGTTTAGATCATAGAAATACCAGATGATATGGTGATTCTTTTCCAGAAAATATATCCAAAATTATAACCATTAACAGAAAGAAATCCGCACTGTCTTGTGCACTGAAGCACTATTCACAACGGCCAAACTCTAGAAGCAAACAAAATGCTTACTGACAGAAGGCAGTGAAAATGAATTGCAAGCTACATAAGTGAGGATACTGTTCAGTCATAAGACAGCATAAATTCCTTTAGCTGATTTCGCCATTAATTGAACAGAAGGATGCATGAAGTAGGTCAGCCACACATAGGAAGGTTTTCCATGTTCTTACTCACATAAGCAAGATGAAAAGTTCCAATGAAAAACAAGAATGGAATAATGGTAACTAGTGGGTGTTAAATAGAGTAAAGAGGATAGAGAAAGACACGTTATCACATGCTATGTGAGAGACAAGAGTAATTTTTCACCTTTTCTATAGGTCAGTATGATAACTGTAATCTAAAGAGAGGCTCTAGAATGCTCTTCTTTTAAGATTCATAACAACAACAAAGCAGAGAAGAAATGCAACAAATAATAAGCATTGTTATTCAAGAAGAGAGATACATACTACACTGATTTTATATAAAATTTTATACATAATTTACACGTGTGTGTAAATTGTTTTTAAGGATACATGGATATACTATAAATTTTACCAATAATAGGTAAACACTGTAACATCACAGGATAAATTGCAAATTTTTTGGCTGTTCATTTATCTACTTATTTATATGGAGCACCGTTTTACTATTTACCTCAGGCTAGAGTGGAATTCACAATCCTGCCTCAGACTTCAAAGTGAATGATGGCAGATTTGGTGGTGTTTTGTGTCTTTTTGGATTTTTTTTAATGCATTACCTCCCATGTCCTCAAGAAGACCGTTCTGAATTGCACACATAAAACACATTTTTAAAGATTTCCATTTCAAGAGAAGAAATTTGAATGTTTCCTTAATTATATTTTAACAAAGCTCTGTGATTGGAGTACCCTGCTTGCACAGGCCCAAAGAGAAGAAATTGGTGAGAAAAGACTGTCTGATGTTCTGGAACAATGAGCAAAGTTATGGCTAGCCTGATTAGTGCAGAGTGTCTACAGCATGCATATATTATCTTTTGCTGCAGACTTTTGAAACATTGCTGTTTTCTTTTCAATTCTCAGATGAATCTCAGTGATGTCAAGGGCACTGCCATAATTCATAATGCTATTTACAATATTTCTGATTCAATATTATTTTTACTAAATTCAAATTGTTCTTCCCTGATCCAAAATTTTTTGATTATAAAGTATTGCTATTTGAAAATTTTGCCTCCGTTCCCTATTATATATGTCATCTGGTGCTAAATTAAGAAAGTATCCAAAAAGAAATGGGACATTAATAGACTCTAAAAAGCTGTAGAAGTTCCAACAGAGATTTAAAAGGTTAGAGATCAAAGGCCTCATGTTTTCAAATTGCACATTATCTATGCTGAATAATTATACTAATGAGTTTCCACTGCAGAGTTCACATTTGTAAGAAAGAAAAGAGTTTTCATATAATAAATGTAGAGTCATATTTTCCTAATGCACTTCATTTTCACTCTGGTAACAGTCTTAATACATAAGAAGAAATTATCCCCTAAAAATGTCGATCTTTATTATTATTCAAAAATAATGTCCAGAAAAAAAATTATCAATACCTGAAATGTTTCTTACATAAGCATGTTTTTTCTCTGATGCTGTCCCCCCCCAAAGATAGATATAGTCTCCTTTCCTGTGCATGTATCAATGAAGTGACAATGAACACATCAGACCTAAAATTCTTGTCTCATTTTAAGTCAAGTCCTCAGATGTCTTCGTATTCAGGGAGAATCAATAGCTCATGATCATTATTATGGAAGGTGAATTACCCTTAGGTGTCGTGTCACTTATTTAATTAGCATATATCAATTTTTCATTAAAAGTTTCTTATTAGGACATTTTGATTTACACCCTCCCACACCCAGTGATGCATGTTCTGTTCTTAATCCCCACCTTCTTTCATATCTTTTTCTTGTTGTTTACCCAATGATTGATTTCATTAGGGTTGCTTGTAAGAGCTCTACTAACTGGTTAGTTACATGAACAGGTGCAGCTCATCACTAGCTATGGCACTGAAGACAATTATTCCACCCTTCAACCTATCAGCCACCAACTATATACAGATCCTCACAGAAGGGTGAATCTGAATCTTCCTCCACTCTAAACCCTAATGTCCACAAGCATCACTTACTGATAGGTAAATCAAAGATCATGAATTGGGCATATTTTAAGAAATATTGACCTTATAATTCATAGGCCTAGGTGGGCATCTCTTTTCTTAAGCTGAATTTACACATCCACAGGCAAAAACAATGCTCAGAGAAACTTCTCTTTTCAGCGAATGTCTACAATGTCAAGATTCATCCCTACTCAGAGTGCTAAGAAAAATAAAACAATGGTTAAGTACTATTTCAATTAGTTATAGATACAAACTTGATAATTCAGAACTGTATATCCATTCACATTATGAAGAATTGTCTAATTCAGACAACCTCTGAGCCGTCCTGTAGGAGATTATTTCACTGATGTGTATGGAGCCTTCTGATCATGAGTAAGAGAATTCTATGGACAGGTAGATGAGGTAGATATCTAGTTACATAAATGCATGATTAACTGCTAGCTCTTTCAGTGAACATGTGATGACATGTTTCACAAGACTCTGGTAGCAACTTTGCTATAATGGACTATAATATAGACTCATAAGCTTCAACGATGCATTCTTTATTTCACTAAATAGTTTGAGTTATGTATTCATCCCAGCAACTGAGGTGTGCTGAGGAAAAACAACTCAATCTTAAACATGCTTCTATATAATTCCCATCATTACTCGGGGAACACTGGAGAAAAGGGATCTGAAAGAAGGCAAAGGCTGGAAGTTAAAGAAAGATGTGCTAAAATATCGACCACTAGGCAGGACACAACCATTTAAATAACAGATTCATAATAGCTGCTTTTATTTGAAGTAGGTCTGCATATGACTGGTTCTAGTCAGTTATGGATGGGGGCTGGATGTATGGCACCCTAATTCTCAATGAGGATTTGTTGATACTGATAGATTATAGTAGATGAGACACTGCCTTAAGCTGTGTACCTATTACTGAGGCCATCAGACTCCAGTGGATAAAATAAATCTATGACTTGCATCAGAAACAGACCCAGCTGAAACTTGGACACAAAACAGAAAAAAAACATGTCTTTAGAAAAGTCACTTGTCAGGTGGTGTGGAATAAACAGAAATATGATGAAAATCAGGAATGGTAGGGATGCGAATAATCAGAATTATATATATATATATATATATATATATATATATGTATATTATATATATAATGATATATGAGATAATTGGCTATCCAAATCCAGCTCAAAAGGACCTGTTGGACTTGCTTTATTTACTAAATAATATCTGTTATTAATCAGAGTGACATTCACTTACAAACTTTGCATTAAGGTCTTTTTGAGTTTCTGTGTTCCAGGTAGTTTATTTACTTTTTAAGAACACTTTCCTATTGATTAATAGATTCATTAGTTCACCATTACCTTTTGGCTAAATGTTACAGTAGTCGTTGAGTTTAATAAAACAAATGTGAATCACACTTCTGAGTTTCTTTTCCATGTTGGGTAATCTCTAGCCATAATTCATTGGTATAAAGTTATATTTTTTGGTTATCATCTGAACTTGAACACTTTACTGTTTTAATCTATAAGTACAGTGATTTGGACTATGAAAAAATTAACGCTTTGACATTAATTTCATGTTTATAGGGACAACCTTTGCTTCATCTGAGAAATAGAGTCTCTTCATGTTCCAGTATTTGATAACTTTTATTATTCTTTCCACAAAATTTCTAAGAACAGATATTTTGAGAAAATTAAATTGATTTCTTTAGGCAAATCTTCCAGTTATTAAGACAGTCTTGGGGCTGGAGAGGTGGCTCAGGGGTTAAGCCTCTGCCTTGCAGACAGAAGGTTCTGAGTTCGGATCCCAGATCCCACATATAGAAGCCAGGCAGAAGCGGGGGCGGCCTGGGCTTCTGGTCCTGGTAGGGCAGAGCCTGTGAATCCCCAGGGCAGAGTAAACAAGAAGGAGGTGGAAGCGGTCCATGGTGGTTCCCGAATTCGTCCGTGGTTCTACACACATACACACACAAACACGCGCGTGCACACATACACACACATGCACAATTGAATAAATAATAATAATTAAAAAAATAAGACAGTCTTATTTGTTGAATCTTATATTCTGGAAATACATTGTGATTTTGTAGATTATAATAGAATAATTTATTAGAGGACCATTTAACAACCTCTGTTGTACTTACACTACTTTGCTGCTCTGAGCTAGCACTCAGATGTAGCTAAAGGGAGAATGTAGATCTTTTTATGATTTCATTGTGGCAAAATTGAATATTACAAGATAAGACTTGGATGTAGAAGGAGGAAGCAAAGCCTGACTACCAAACCTGCCCACTATAATATGCCTTCCTCCACTAAAGCTGTCACCTCTTCAAGTTGCCACAACTTCCCTAAACATTAAGGACAGCAACGGTTGCAAAATTGTTTGCAAACACATGAATCTGAGGAAGTAGTGCACATTCAAATCAGGAAAATGTCCAAGAGCAAAATAGACTTTCGTAATCAAGTCAGACTGGCCTAATATTTTTAAAAGAAAAAAAATTGATGAAGTAGTGTTTCAGAACAATTAAGTAACTTATTCTCATAGTTAAAATCCTGAACATTGAAAAATCCAAAACATGAAGAAGTGTTTCAATCATCCCTGTTAGAACTATGTGATATTGACACAAAGAAATTTAAAAGGAATATAATAAACCAATCATATGTCAGTATTTATTGAAGTGATTTGAAAGCATATTTCAACACATAAAAGCTTGCACGCAATTATTTCCAGCAGAAATATAAAAATACAAAATGTGGCCATATGCCTTTGAATAGATGACTAGATGATATCCATATTCATATAAGAGAATGTAATTCATTGTGAATAAAGTTGAGCTTCATGGATAAGCATTAAAAGATGATTTTATGAAGAAAACAAATGCTGATCTCAGAATAATATGTATTGTTTGATGATTAGTGTAACACATTGTGAAGACTGAAAAAACAGAAGCAGCAAAAACAATCTATGATTCTCAGAAATGTGGAGGGTAATTCTGAGGAGAGTATGCATAGTTTAGTAAGAACTCAGGATTTTTAGAACAGTACACTGGTTAACTTGATACCATAATGGAAGACAAAGGATTTGTATTTATCAAAATCCTAAAACTATGCCACATAATGAATAAACAGTGTTTCAAATTATAGTTAATAATGTGTAGCATTTCTTACCATTTTAGCATATTTAGGCCACCAATACAAGATGTAAATAATAAGGCAAATTTTTAACATGGAAGAGGGAGTATATGAGAATCCTCTGAAAATGCTACAAATGTAGTGTAAATATAAAAATATTCTAAAATAAAGTGCATTGGTTTTATAAGTTAATATAAATCTTGAACAACATGAGTAGGATCTAAAGTGTACTCACAGTTAATAAGTACATGCTCAGATGTTTGCTGAAGATATAGATGAATGGTCAATGAAACATGAACAGACATAAGTAAAATTATGTAGACATACTTGTAAATGAAGAGTGTACAAAAGAAAGTAAATGGTTAAAAGCCACCATTTTAACTGGAAATATATAGTATGTCCATTATGATGGAAAGAGAGAGAGAGAGACAGAGAGAGAGAGAGAATTGAGAAGTGGAAGAAGAACAATAGTGAGAAAGCATTCATGTTTTCATTCTAGAAATAAAAAGTTTCACTTTGGTATCAGAGGCATAATCTATATATGAATCAAACGTATGCCAAACAATAAAATTGTATGCTAACTATCTCTATAAAAGCTGCCTACTAGAAGAAATAAATACAAACTGTACAGATTTAGAAGATAATAATTATTGCATATAATAAAATTCTCTAAATGAATTACTGGAAAATATTACACAAGAAATAGTCATTCTTTAATGGTACATTAAAAAGATTGTTTTGATGAAAATCATGAGAAATATAAATTAAATCCTATAGCAAAGATGCAAATTGAAAAGGTAATACTATATCCATGTGTACCTCTACCTGCACACCAAGATTCAAAGAAGTTATCAGCACATTCTGATACAGTAAATGACAGATAACAGAGGGACCAAGATCACAACTGAAAATAAGTATACTAGTTACTCTTTTTCTGTTACTGTGAGAGAATACTCAAATTCTAGCAAATCAACAGAAGAAGGGAGAGTTATTAAGCTTATGGTTCCAGAAAGGAGATAGAGTATTCCATGGCAGAAATGGCATGGTGGGTTCACAAAAGTTGGAAACAAACTAAATCATGTCCTTCATTGATACAAAGATCTTCTGCTATATTCAAGCTTAAGAGCATACTCAGGTAGGGTGGGGCTAACAAACTTCAAGACCCACTCCTGAGACTGCCTTCTTCCAAAAATTTCCACATCCTAAATATGCTATGACTTTCCCAAATACATGAGTCTATGGGGTACATGGCATTCCAGTCCTGAGCCCCACAGGCATAGTGCCATCTTGTTATGCAAACTATGTTCAGTCTACTCTTAAAAGTTCTCATAGACTATATCAATAGTCCCAACGTATTCCAAAAGTTGAAACTCCAAAGCCTCCTGCAAAAATCAGAAGACAAGTGACACATTTTTAACATATAATGGCACAGAATAAACATTTCCATTCCAAAAAGAAGGAATGGAGGCATATCCAGGAAAGAATCATTCATAACAAGACCAAAAACAAGCAGTACAATCTCCAAATCCTGAAATTCCATGTACAATAGGTGAACTTCTGGTTGAAATCATCTCAGTTCCTAAAGATTTCAATTCCACCCACTCCATTGCAACTGCCTGTGTAACACATTATTCTCTTGGGCTGGCTCCTCCCACCCCCTAGGGTATAAAGCTTTCCTTCACAGATATCCCATGTTGTCAGTGGCACCTCTAACATTTTCACTTTTCAATGGCAAACCAAATTTTAACTTCACATTACAAACTGTACTTCTTGAGCATCTTAACTGAAGACTTTCTGCCGCAATTTGTCTAGATTCTACCATTCTCTGAAACCTTGGAGGAGAGTTACATGACCTCTTCCCTTTTGCAGCTTTGATACCTTTGGAGCCAGCATCATGTGGATGACATTGTCAAGTTCTGCTACAGCCTTGGTTTGGAGACTGGCCCCTTTGAATTACAACTGGTTCAACTTCACCATGCTGATACTGGGAAGGGGAGAAACAAACTTTTCTTTTGGAACTCCTCCCTTTAGCTCATCTATTCCAAAATAATTTGCATTCTTTTTTTTTTAGTTAGTTTTTTTTATTAAAAATGTAATTATACATTTTAAAATTTTTTTACCAGTTCCCTCCCTCCCCCCTCCGAACCCCCTCCTCCCCCTCCTCTCCTTCCCCATCCCCCAGTGCCTCCCCCCCAATTCCCAGAGAGTCCTTTATTGTGTACGCCTGACTCTCCACTGGGTCCTCCTCTCCGATGACATATAAGGACCCAGTGGCATTTCCATAAGCCCTTTCTCTTGTTCCCCTTAAGCATAGGAGCACTACTATGGCTGTCAATCCCTTCCCTCCAGGGATCTCGGTGTCCTTAACAGATGCTAGACTTTATGAGGGCAACAGTGCGCTGGACATTGCGCAGGGCATGCAAAGTCCCATTATGATTGCTTTGGCTTATGTGTGGGAACCTTCCCTGAAGAATTTGCCCTCAGGTGGCAGACTCTCCTGTTATCCAAAGTGAGAACAGGCTTTTATTCTCTAATAGAGCTAAAATCTTTTACAATAGCATTCATTTTTCTTTCTGCCTTCACTGTAGGCTTGCCCTCATATTTTTCTTCAAAATGAAGTTTTTACTTGTTTCTGTCTGATTCGTTGCTCTCTTTCTAACTCTGAACAAGAGAGCTAAAAAAGTATACATGCCTCAATGTCAAGACTGACGCCTTAAAGTCCTTCCCCTAAACACTCAAATTTTTTGAGGCAAGTTTTCAGGATGAGGGCAAAACTTAATTCGTTTCAACACTTCAACACCATTTGCTCCTTGTCAAGTTTCCAACACAGTCTCTGTTCTGTTCTGGACCATCACAAGCTGATCTACTGCCCATCTCTCAACTGTCTCAGTCTTTCCAAGTTCTCACAAAATTGATCCTATCTCCAAGACACAAAAGTTATTCCAACAAAAAATTCCAAAGTTCTTCCAACAAAGGCACATTAGCTATATCACGGAAATTGTCATACTCCTGAATACTAGCTTCCCAAAAACACCTTCACTTTTTGGTACCAGATTTTTGGTCTCACACGGTAGCATCCCACTTCTCTGCTACTGATTTCTATCAATGTCAATGGAATTCTCATCGTGATACCACATGCTTTTAATCTCACAATAATATCCCACTATTTGGTTCTAAGTTCTGTACTAGTTACTCTTTGTGTTGTTGTGAGACATTATGCAAATCAAGCAGCTTAACAGAAAAAAGGGAGATTTAGTTAACTTATGGTTCCAGAGAGGATATTCAGTCTTTCATGGTGGAAATTTCATGGCTGGCTTACAGAAGCTGGAGATGAGTTAAATCACATCCTTCATGGAGACGGAGAACTTCTGCTGCATGCAAGTACAAGAGCAGACTCACACGTTCAAGCAGGGTGAGCCTAACCAACCTCAAGGATCAACATCTGTGACTGCCTTTTCCCAGCAAGGCCTCACCTCCTAAAGGTATTATGACCTTACCAAACACATAAGTCTATGGGGACACATTTCAAACCATGACACAAATCATGGCTGTTATTATTCCTGTTCAGAATAAAAAATGCTATAGATAGGCTGGAGAGATGACTCAGGGGTTAAGATCTTGCTTCGCAAATAGAAGGTCTTGATTTCAGATCTCAGGTTCCACATAAAAACAGCAAGCAGGAATGGTAGTGACTGGTAATTCTTTCCCTAATAGCTCCAGGATGATTCCCAAAGTTACCTTTGGTTCTTAACAGGTACACGTAGTGTCCTCTGATATACAAACCCACAACGTCTCAAACACACACAAATAAAATAAATAATTAAATTTAAAAAAAGAAAATGCCTTAGATGTACTAGAAAGCAGATTAATAGTTTCTTCAGAACTTAATATGTAATTGTTTTTGAACAGTAGATCCCAACCAGGAGCAATGTGAATTCATCGTTATTCAAAACCTGTATCTGAAGCATTATAGCAACTTCACTGTACTATTATAGCAATTTTACACTGTAAAATGACAAGAGAATAAAAGTTAAAAGCTATGATATAACTATCTATAGAAACTACACTGTATTATGAGTATTTATTTATATGAAAACAAATACAAACATACAAAAAAGCTTATTTAATTTTCTGAAAAACAGCAGAGTCCAAAACTAAAAATTGCACATTTGGATCATATAGAGTTGCATATATTTTTTTTCAGGTATATTTTGTTTTCTGATTTGTCTTTTTGGTACAAGAACTTATTTTATAAATAAGTTGAAAAGTAATCAATATACTAAATTTAAATAAATTTTTATAATTAAAGAATTTTAATTGAATCTTTGTTGATGAATTTGAGTTATTCAAAGTATTTTAATATAAAACAGAAAAATACAGACTACATGTATTTGTAGACATAATGACAATATTTGTGGGCTGCATTTTTAAACAATGAACTATAATGTTACTTGTCAATTTAATTTCTAATATTTAATATTTGAATAAATTTCTGAATAGTTTTGTGGAAAAATATTTAAAACGTGGTAATTCTACAGTGTCATTCTGTTTCAGATGTATGCCAAATAAAACTTGAGTAAAAGCATATGAACTGGGAGAATACAGAGGATTGTTTGAAAAATTTATCTTATAAGAAATAGTTATGGAAACAGATTTGCATTCACTGTTTGCTTTGTGCTTTATTTTAAAGTTGAAAAAATCTACATGTGAAGAATTTAAAAAATAATGTAAAAAGGTTAAAATGATCTTTAATGAATTAAAAATGAAAGTGAACAGCTAGGAAACAGGCTCACAATGCTAATATACAGCACAAACTACAAAGAGGAGATCCAGTGATAATTAAATCATTATGACAAAACTTTTCTTATAATGCATATAGATGGAAGAAGAAGCACTTCAAAATTACATTGAAAATACATAGTACATGTAAAGTATATAAAACTGACAAAATTGATTTTTGAAGTAAAGAACTCCATTAATGGGGAAAAATTTAAATTACAATGTAATTGAAAATATTTTCTCTTTTAGCTAGTGTCCTGCTATTCTATTAGACATGCTTTTAATTACTGGTTTTCCAAGTTAATTAGCTCTCCAATATTATTTCTGAGTAAATTTATGAAGCACAATTGCTTTAGGTATGTTCTACTAAATCTAATTTTGTTTATCAATATTTTGTAAAGCATGAATTTAAATTCTGGTTTACAATATTTCTTTCATCCTCAACAGATATAATTTATGTCAGTTTTTTCCTTATACTTTAAAACTTCAATTTTCACATCTAAGAATGTCATCATATTTTCCAAGTGAGGTTTTTTTGAATGAGGTTACTGGAGTAAAATGCTGTGAAAATTAATTGTCCCATGTGATTTTCATTGTCCTGTGAATACAACCACATTAGTCATGAACAGGACATTTTAATTATTCGATTCAAGTCCTTACCTTTAAATACAACTCAGTGTCAGACCAAATCTGTGGAATTCTCCTTTAGCGAAGAATAAAATAGGAAAACTTGGCATTTTCAAGTGCTCTTGATTTTTACAAAAATGTTGCTGCATTTCTCATTCAATATAATTATTGCACTAGCTTGAAGTAGGTATCCATTATTCTGTGTGCAGAAGTTCTTCACTGTGTTAGTTTATTAAGAGCTTTTATGATTAATCAGTATTGCTCTTTAGTGCACGTACTTTAAGTTTCTAATGAAAAAAGATTAAATGGTATTTCAATTTAATCTTTTAATGCAGTGAAATTCCATAATAAATTTGCTAGGAGTAGTCTGACTTTTATGTCCAGGCTAAAATCAAATTATCATTCTGTATTATATTCAGAATAGTGGCATTCAAATTGTTAATATAATCATAAGGATTTTTACCTGTTTTAACACGGTAGCTTTGACTATACTTTCATTTTTTTATAATCTTCACCTAATGTCCAATGATGCAATCAACAATGTCTAAAGGGGTAACAGAAAACTCACAGAAAGACACACTCACAAAATTAGGTTAATTTTTAGTGTGAAAAACAATAAAAGCAGCAACAGCAATTTTAACAGCAACACAATTTCTTTCTGCTGCTACAAGACAACACACAGAACTCTAGTGGCAAAAGGGTGATTTATAAGATGCAAGGATTCTCATGGGAGATAAAGTGCATTAAAATGGAAAAAGCATAAGTGGTGGAAGAACTTGGGGGAGGCAGAAAGAACAAGAAGCAAATCTGTGAATTGGGGCATCAAGACTTTTCTAAGCCCCTTCGCCAAGACATATGCCTTTTTCTAGCAAGGTTCCAAGTTCTAAAGACACTACAATCTTCACAACCATTCACATCAGCTAAGAATGCCAATATATGATACTGTGAGAGACAACAGAAATTCAAACTATTACAAACAACAAGTGAAACCTAACATTATCTTAAGCCTTGAGTGCTTTAGTGAATTCTACATACTCTTTGCTGACATGGCATGTATTTATTTCCAGTCAGAGAAGCTATTTAACTCATTATGTCACGATATAAGATATATGACAAATACTAAATTCTTATTGGTTATGAAAAGTGTAGGAAAAGTTAGGTGATTATCAAGATACAGAGTGAAAAATAAAGATTTATGATGATGTCAAGTTTAGATATATACCAAATATTTTAATACATAGAAAATGAGAATGGTTGGCTGTAGAGGCTGAGAATTTTTGTTCACTGTGGTTAATAATGTTAGCTCAAACTGCATGCAAAATTTTGCATTTCACTTTAATTTAAATCATGCCATAAATATGCACAATATTTTAAATATTTGGTAAAAATTCCAATGTAGCATCAGAATATGAGAGAAAAATGAAAGTAGTAAGAAATAATATCTTAATAAAGAATCTTTTTGACAAGCATACTACTTAATGTGATATAGATGAAAGAACAGATGAGTATGGATTGAATTCCATGAGGTAAAAAGAGAATAAAATGAGCTGGAGAGATGGTTCAGGGGTTGACTCTGTCTCACAAACAGATGGTTCTGAGTTCGGATCCCAGGTCTCACATAAAAACACCAGGTAGAAAATGCAGTAGCATGCACTTCTGGCCTTGGTGAGCAAAGCTGGGAAATCCCAGAGCAAAGCAAAAAAGAGGTAGAAGCAAATTCAGAATAACTCTTGAAGTCACCCTTGATCTTCTACACTCAATGCCCTCTGATACATACAAACACACACACACACACACACACACACACACACACACACACACTAAATAAATAAAGTATTTTAAAAAAGAGAATGAAAGAAAGTACAGTGCTTCTGAAAACCAGTGGATTAATATCAGCCTTCAAACCTAGTTACTTTGAATTCTTCAGAAGGAGCAAACAGGATAGAATGTATAATTTTGGGAGAAGCATCACGGTTTCAGAAATGAGTTAAATCAGATTTATTATAAGTTCTAAACATGACAGGCTAAATACACACATATTCAATACACACCAATAACACATACAGGTACAAATACACATGCCAACAAACACACATGAATATTAAATGCAACATTGATAAAAATGGAAGGTAAAAAAGTAAACAGTTATTTTTGAGAGAACCTGTAAAATAAAAAATAAACAGAAGACTTTGCAATAATATAATAAAAAAGTTGAAGTGACAAATTTTGTGTATAGGAAGAAAGAAATTGTAATTCCTATGTCGCCTGCCAAGATATGCAAATATAAATGGCAAGTAGGTAACTTTTCAGCAAATGAAACATTTGAAGATTGCCTGCCATTTCCTCTGTGTGGCAGATAGATTAAACAAAATTTTCAAGCAGAAAAGTTTATCTACACAGGAGAAAAATGTTTTATAAACCTAAATAATTATGTTTTTCAATTTTCAAAAATCATAAATTATTTAGACTGCTGAAAGTTTAATAATGTGTTATGTATTGACATGATTTTGTAGAAAATTGACACAAGGTCTCAATTTATGTATTTGAGGAATTAGAAATAGTACACTTATATCTTAATATTAGCTAATTAATTTAATTATTAATATTTATTTTTATGATTATAGGTATCTGAAAAATATATGACTGAACAATAATGTGGACTTTACAATATTTAAATTATTTTTTACATGAATGATAGCAGTGTAATCCTGAGAATAAGACATTACGTAGACAGGTTTCAGGTATTCAGACAGATGTTTAAAACAGTCTGTGGAAAAAATTAAAGTGAATAATGTTAAATTCACTGTCTAATATTTTAAACAAATGACCCCAGAGCAGTGGACACAAGTCCACCTAGAATTTAGATAGCAGTTGAAGGTAATATTTTAATTAAAAAGCATGTGAAATGAACATATTTTCTACCACGACAGAAGACTATGAAATCATTATATCAGTACAGATTAGACTCTAGATTTCCAGTTTCTGCATGATCCTTTCACTTTCTTAATTTTCTTACAGTGTTCTTAAAATAGCTTTCAAATGCCTTATTTGTCTTGATTATGATGAAATATGTGTTGCCATCTTTATTTCCATGTCCTTAGCATACCATGACCTTTGTCCTCATGTTTTACCATATTTTTGCTCCCTGTTTTGTTTTGTCTCATTTTGGTTTTGGAATGTAGCTATGGTGTGTTTTTTGAGGTATAAGTAATATTCTTTCTTATTTCACTCTTTTTATTTTCCTGACTTTCTCAACTTGTAGTTTCAATCAAATTTGAAAACTTTAAATATTATATAGGAAGTGCTGCTATTTTTTCCTAGGCATCTAAAATGTTCAACTAAGAAATCATAGTAGGTGTCAAACACAGAAGAAATAAAATGTGGACTCGCTACTTAATTAACATGCTGTATTTGACTTTAAAGAAGATCAAAATCATGACTTTTGTAAGAAAATGTATTCCACCAGAGGTCGCCGTATTAATTAAAATATCTCATATGTAAACAGTCAAATACCTTTTTCAATTTAATTTTATATCATGAATAATGTATCAACACATAATTATAAATATGTGTGTTTGTCTACTACAAAAATGTATTATGACATTAAAATAAATTTTTCAATGATAATGAAGGGAATATGTGAGAAGAGGAATAAGCAAAAATTAGAGTGAGGGTCAAAGCCCATACTTGTACAGAATTATGTTTTTGTGAATGGCATTTCTGTACAGCAAGGAATATGTGCCAACCATTTTAATAAAAAATAAAATGCAAATCAGCATTACTATGTTATTTGTAGTAAAAAGATAGTATATAATACTATAATTGGTTTATGTTTTGAAGCATTTTGCATAAAATAAAAAAGAATTATATTTAAAATGTAATGATAGTTTATACATTTATTAGCATGAATATCACAGAGTAGCTGATACTGCTTAAGTGAAGTATTGAATGCTTTTAAGTTATTGTAAACTGTGATTTAAGAACATTTTTATAACATATGCACTTTTTATTTCAGTAAAGTAAGTTTCAGTGATTTATTTCTTCTCTCTGAGAGATATAAAGAATCTGTAAAACTCCCTAGTTTGAACTCCCTTTTGTTTATATGTTTGTTTGCATATGAAATACTCAATAGCAACTGAACACATTTGAAATGATGAACTATTACTTCATCTTGGAATATTTTTTCTCTTACATAAAATTTAGAATTTCTTAAAAAACATCATCAGGAATAATGGAAGCATTGTGAGTTTTATTACACACTAAGACAAATAGATACACATGAAAAGAAAGACTAATCAGCAAAAGATGAATAATGAAAACTATTTCTGAGGAAAAAATTCTAGAGGGTTTTAAGAAAGGAGATACAGTAAAGCCATTTGATTATCCTTAAGAATATAAGAAAATGGGACAAAAATTATGTCACTAAAATTAATAGAAAATATATTTCAGCTTTAAAATGGACATTTTGTTAGTAGAGTCTATTCTAAGATAAAGAACTTCTGATCAAAGGTCAAAATGGTTATCAAGAGTGTCACAGTGAAGACACAGTTGGGGATAGGCATGATGTGTAGTCATCAGAGCTCCATAAATGAACATGTAACCGGATTTATTATGTTTCTGTTTCATCCAATATTAAAAATGATTAATATGAATCAAAATAATAGCCACATCCACTTGCAATTCTTTTCTCCAAGGGCAAAAAGAGGAATTGCTAAAAAATATGCAGAAATTCTTACAGTCTCTGACAAAACAAAAAGAAGACCATTTTGAGATGTCCACTTAATGATAGGATAAATCAACTGTGAGATTCTAGGAGGTCAAATCCATTTGACAGTTGTATTTATAAAAGCAAAGGGAAATAACATGTTTCAATGTCTTAGGGACTCACTGTAGGGGAAGTGTGTACTTAATAACCAACAAGTGAATATTCTCACATATATTATCCTTACTCAGGGGCTATAGCAGGTGACCGATGTTTGCTACAATCTGGAACTTTCAGAGAAATAAGATGTGGATGTCACTGTTGTGTCATTTTTTTAAGCAAAGCCTCATTCTACAGACAAGGCTTATATTCAGCTAACTGTGTAAATCAGTCTGGCTTTAACATAAACAAGGTGCTCTTGCTTCAGTCTCTCAAATGAGATTAAAGGTATGAAGTACTTCACCTGACTTTTGTGTTACATTTAGTAATGCACACACGTACGTGTGTGCGCACACATATACACAAACACATTCCTCCATCTAATTTTAGGCATACCGATTTTTTTAATTAGTAATATGCGATGAAAGAAAATTTTCACTAGATAATTTATAAGTCTCTATTCTGTTTTTATGCTTGTACTTTTTCCCACTCCCTCATAAGTTATAAAAATTACAGCAGGTATTCAAGAAATTCTCAATTGACATCTCCTAAATTTCAAAATATCTAAATGTTTCCAAGTATGAGCACCTTAGATATTGGCCACTTTGCGTAAACTTTTAAGCATTCTACAATGCTAATGTTTATGATATCACAAATTTTACCTCTACTTGCACTAGTATAAACTCATTTAAATCAAGAAAATATGGTTGGATCAAATATATTATGTCCATAAGCAACATGCTTATTATAAATGTTGACATTCATTTGTTAGGGATAAAGAGACAAATATTATCTGAGCTGTATTTTATGGCTGTTATTACGTATAAAAGCTGTGTATTAAATTCCTCAGATCAATTTTCCATCTCCTTGAAAATAAAACAAATACTAATTATAAATATAAGATCAATGGTATTATTCTTATATGCTTTATTTTGTAAAATTAGTTTATTATCATCGGTACATTCATATCACTTGGTACGAATACTTAAATTCCAAATGACATTAAACACATTTTTTACATGAGCTATTAATGATTGACATGAGGAAGGAAACTATCAAGGCCCAGGGACTTTACATAACATAAAATTGTTAAGACATTTAAATACATGACATCAGAATTATGATAAAAAATGTTCATGAAATTCAAATACTTATATTCATAAGAACATTTCTAGAAATTAGCTGTATTTGAATTTTTTTATTTATTCAATTTTGCATGTGTGCGTCTGTGTGTGTGTGTGTGTGTGTGTGTGTGTGTGTGTGTAGAACCACGGTCAAATTCGGGAACCACCGTGGACCACCTCCACTTCCTCCTTGTTTACTCTGCCCCTGGATTCGCAGGCTCCGCCCTAACAGAACCAGAAACGCAGGACACCGCTGCTGCAGCCCGGCGTCTATACGTGGGGTCTAGGATCCGAACTCAGGACCTTCCACCTGCAAGGCAGAAGCTTAACCTCTGAACCACCTCTCCAGCCCCGAAATTAGCTGTATTTGATAAAATAAAAAATGCAGATTGATTTAACACCAAAGAACTTTGTTGAAATAAAAATGATTTACATGGGAGTCATTTTTATGACTTACATGAGAGGCGTATATCCTATGCAACAAAAATAAGCATGTAATTACTAATAAAATGCAACTTAAAGTGTACAGACAAATGAAAGGCTGACTGATCTAGCATATATGTATCCTTTTGAAAATATGAACAAGTTTCTCAGGATAATTTTTTCAGCGAGTTGCATCATGTTATAAACATGATATTCTAAAGAATAGAATTTGTAGGGGAATGTGTAACATGTGCATCATGTTATAAGCATGATATTCTAAAGAATAGAATTTGTAGGGGAATGTGTAAATAAAAACCGGTATAAAACAATTACTTGAGTATCAAAGTAAGTCAATACAAATTTGTGTTTTGAGGCAGAATAGAAGTGTGAAATAAAGAACAGATAACAAACCTGGGATTAGAGAACAAGTTGGGAATATTTTAAGGTGAAGAAATTATGTAATATCATTGTGGAAGAACAGCATTTTTAAGGGACTCAGAATATGTCAAAAGGAGATATTGCAGAAAATAGTAGAATTACTTTTCAGTGCTATTATATGCTATTGTTGTAGTATTCAGATAATATGATTATAGCTATTATCATATGTGATGTCCAATGTCTTAAATATCAATATAAATTATTCATATCCTAACATTGTAATATACCCTAACATTGTAATAGTCGGTGTAGGAATTGGGTTTAGATGTGTGCATTATACTTGAGGAATTACCATATGGATAACGGTGGATTTGAGTATATCCTGTAAGGAACTGAAAATATTTTATTTTGACCTAACATAATTTTAATATTAAATAAGCGGCTTTTAAACATCTATAATAAAATTTAACACAATGTATAATTCAGAAATGAATTCTATCACTATTACAAATATGATTCAAATGAAACTAAATAATATGAAAATAATGTTTCTACTTTATCATTAGTTAATAATTGAACTCTGTAACTGGGAAAATATTTCAATCTCTCTGTATTTTAGCTTTGTCATCTTTAGAATTGAGTGTTAGCAATAACACCAACATAAAATAGAAAACCATGGAAATAACATAAGTTGCATCCATGTTAAATTTTTCCCACATTACTTCGTCTACTGGAATCTGTTTTCACTAGTTTTATTATGCATTACAAATAATGAAATATGTTTTTAAGTGTTCATTGGTTCTCATCACAGCAGTACATTATCATTACATTTTTTTTCACAAACATTAGACAAATGCAAATGCTCACAGGAAAGGGTAAGTAGGAAAATTCCCTCTACTATTCTTATTTCATTCAAGTTAATTCTGACTATTATTCTACTCAGGTTGTATTTGGCACTAGGAGTAATGAATATGCAAACAATTTAAGTTTAACAACTACAGTTAAGGTTACCAAAGGAATTGAATTTTTTCAGTAATTAATTCTGAAAGAGGAACACTTTTATATTTACCTCAAGCCCTCAATCAAAATCATGGCATTAAACTCTAAAAATAATTTATTTGGTTTCTAATAACTTTTAGTAAGAATACAAAATAGGGAATTTTTCATACTATATACATATACATATGAAATATATAAATACAATAGGCATGCATATGAAATATATATCTGACCCGTAGCTCTCTTTCTCTCCCCTAGTGTCCAAACACTTTTGTTCCCATATTACATGTAAACAGGTATTCTTGTCTGTTCCTGTGAGTTACCACTCAAACTTAAGCAACTTACAATGAGAAAGGGAAATGTATTCAGCTTGCAATTCCAGAGAAGAGATACAATTCTTCATGGCAGAAACAGCATGGCTGGGTTGCAGATTCCAGTAGCAGACACATGGAGACAGACAGCTGCAAAACTGCAAATTGTAGGAGCAGAATAACTAATGAAACTGAGTGGGGCTAAGCAAAATCAAGGCTCGCCCCTTATGATTGCCTTTCTCCATCAAAGCCTACCCCCTTTGTCTGCTTTTTTTCTGGCATTACTCCATTTTCTGAAGGTGCCATTCCCCACTAAAGACTCAATCACTAAGCTTGTGGTGGACAACTCACATTTCTAATCATGACAACTTGTATTCCACTATGTATTTATTTATCTTCTCTCCCTATTTGAGATTTCTTATTAATATCTTGTGATTCTATTTCTCTTTTCATGACCAACACACACAAATACACGCACACACACACACACACACACACACACACACACACACACCACACCACACGTAATTCCAAATCTAGATGATAGACATAAAGGAAAAAATGATGTATTTACTTTCTGAATTGACTTGTTTCTCTTAACATGATTTTTCATTAATATTATCTTTCTTGTGATTGGTATGACTTCAATTTGTTTCATGGTTGAATAAAACTTCACTATGAATACTTGCAACATTTTCAATATTGATTATCTTTTGATGGACATTCAATGCTGTTTCCTTATCTTGCCAATTTTAAGTAGAAACAAAATAGGTAGGCAGGTATTTCTGTAATATGTTTTCATAGAGTTCATAAGTTATAAAATGGAGTGTGATAGAAGTGGGCTATATGATCATTTCTCAAAAGTAATTTCTTTCACTCGTAATTATAAAACATTCAGGTTATCCATGAGGTATCAGAGAATTTCATATCTAGAATTTTGTAGAAGTCAACATGAAATTAGCATAAAAATGTGTGCAAAACAAAAGGATGACCATTTCTTGGAATATGGATAATAAGTTATTATAAAATGTTACATTGATATGCCTGAAAATTCAGTCTCTGGAAAGTTTGTCATATCTTAATACTTTAATATAAAGAATTGAAATAATGTATATTTACACAAGCTCTGAAATAGAAATATCTAGAAACCATATTCAAAATCTAATATACATCCGGCAGACATAGTATGAAAACATAATCTTTTAACACTTGAAAAACTGTATGCTATAAGTCAATGTCATGCCAGTCCTGTGATCAGATATTTTGATCCTTGTTATTTATCCTCATGTAGAACATTTCACCATAAAAGAATGATCACTGCTAAAAATAAACTATTTTTGAACATTATTTTGAGAATATTAATTGGTGTTTCTAAAGATGTACATTTTGTAGTTTTCCTTTAAAAGAACTGAATAATAATATAATCTAGAGATGACATTTCACCCAATACCTTCTTGCTGTGTTTTTCAATTATTAGTAATAAATGCTTGTTAGAAATCATAAAATTGATTTTCATGACTTTTCTTCTTATGGTGTATGAGACTACTAATAAAAAAGCATATGAGAGTGAAATGAGCATGTATTAATTTCATGGTCTTATTAGAAGGAGTAGCACGTCATAAGAAAATAATTATTGTGTTGCTAAGGCAATTTTAGTTTTTCTTTTGTGGAGATGACAAAAATACTCTAATCACTGAGAAGAAACATAATTTAGAATTCTTGAGGGATAGAATCCATCATGACTGGACATGACATGAGGTAGGGAAGGAATTTTGTATTGTTCAATGAAATAGTCACTCTGGAAATGTAGAGAGAGAGAAAGAAAGAAAGAAAGAGAGAGAGAGATCAGACACAGAGAGAAAAAGAGTTAGACTTAGGACTGTTAAGAAACCATAAGAAATTTCCCAGGGAAGTACTTACTCCAACAAGACTCCATATCCACAGTTCACATAACATTCTCACAAAGAATAACCAGCCAGGTACCATGTGCTTATATACATCACATTGTGCTTTATACTTTTCATTCAAGCCACCACAGTTCCCTCTTGGCCCCATAGGGTTTTGGCAATTTCATGATGCAATGTGCCATTAGTTCAACATGGAAGTATTCACAGACTTAACAGTCTCATCTAACATTCCTCAAAAGTTAAAAGTCATTTCAGTGACTCAAGAAAATCTGTTCTAACTCTGTTCTATATGCAAAAAAAAGTTAAAGATTCCTACATACAGAGTCACAGAAGAAATTTACCATTTCCAAAAGTAAAGAATGAGGGCTGTCATGATTTGAATGTGAATTGTCCCCTATTGGCACAAGTATTTAAATTCTTAGCTGGTGTTAATGTTTGGGAAGGATGGGGCACCTTTAAGAGGTGGAATACAGGTCAGAGGGAGCAGACCTTGGGGTTTTGACAGCCCAACCCCACTTGCAATTGGCTTCTTTTTCTTTCTACCAGCATGATCAGCTCTGTGACTTGATATACAGTAGTCTTAGATTTCAGATCTCACTTATGCTATTTTCTGCCTTGATGGACCATGACTCCCCTCTGGAACTGTAAGCCAAATAAATCTCCCTTTCTCCCTTGAGTTGTATATGAATATTGACTCACAGCCACAGAAAGAATAGTAACGACACAGGGGAATAGTGAAGAGCGATTAGACCAAAGCAAGACTGATTCCCAGAGGGAAAACATTAAATCCTGCCACTCCACACCTGTTCCTCACTTATTGCTACCTGAAAAACACACAGATCTGTCATGAGCTGGTTGCATTCTCAGCAAGCAGCCCTCTTTTAAATATCCAACAGCTCTGGCAACACCATCATTGTTGTGTCACACTGAAACTTGCCCTTTTTGGCTAAAACCTTTCTCTGGGATTCCTCTCACAAGGACACTGACTCTGGCTCATATTTTCTTGCTTCAGTAGCTCTTAGACATCATGGCAGAAAAATCCATGTCATCCACGAACTTGTACATTCCATTTCTCCAACACCAAGTCAACATGATAATGATGTTATCAAGCTATGCTGCAGTCTGAAGAAAGAGGCTGTCACCCTAGGTTGAGAGTTGGCACAAAGGAGAGCCTGGAAGCCTTGGATCACACTCACGGACTGACATTTGGGAAAAAACTTCCCATGGCAGTTTCTTTGAAGGAACATAAACATGGTTGGCATCTGACTTTAGGTTTTTTCCTTTTAAATGCAATTTCATTTTCAGAAGCCAAAGCCTGTGAAACGTAGGGCCTTACTCTCAGAGTTCTTTCCCTTTTTCTCTTATTTTTGCAACTTCCAAACTTTGTAACTTTATTTTAAAGTCTAACTTGTCGGACATTGCAATCTGCTGTCCCTTCTCTGAGCATCCAAATATTTGTTTACCTGAGGAAAAGAACAGATCCAAAAGGCTCTAGATCTGAATCGATATCAACATTAGGAAAGGAAACTAGACTTATCACATGCACAGCATGTGCATCCCAGCATATTTGCTTTTTATCTTTCAAACCTGCCAGACTCAACTATTTCTTTCTCCATATTAATTCTTCTTCGAGAAAAAGAAGAAAGGAGGAAAATAATTGAAAAGTGAAAAATATACAACAAATCTCATGAAACTAATATATATTTGCATTTTTAGGAAACATTCATTTTAAAATTGCTTCTACATCAATATATTATGCAATTATTTTCAGTGTGTATTAAAATGAAATTCTAAAATTTTAGAAATTCCACTGGTAATGTTGTGATTCCTTTTTTATTTATTGCATACATTGTTGATTTCAATTTTGTTGAAATACTTGACTTTCATGTATCACTTCTAAAACCTAGTAATTCCATATTTATGAAAATCATTAGCCTTATTTAAATTTAAGATGTAAGCCCCAGTATGTGATTTAGGGGAAAGCATATGCATAGCTAAACTTGAAATCAGTGTACTTAGTTGGTTCAAGGTCTTTTAATTATACAAACAGAGTTATTCATGACTCAGCACAGATAGCAGCAGCATACTGCTTGTTTTCTCCTAAATGTGAAAGGGAAGTCATGAATTGTTATTAAAGGACTCAGGGTCTCTATTCCCAGACACTGATAGTACACAAAACTGTTCACAATTATGAAGTATATATTTCTGTGAAAGCATGTAATTTTCCTTGCCTTGCTGTTGTGTACTTTTTGATATATAATTTCTGAATTTCAAATTATACAACAACTAAATCAGCTGATTTTAAAGAACAGAACTTAATTATTCTAATTTACATGATGAAGTTATATTTCCTACATGAAATAAATAAGAACGCTAAACATGGTACTAATAGGAAAATATGTGGTTTTCGTATATATTTTGCTTGTTAACGTTCTACTTAGTGAATACAGTGAATCAAGATAATTTGAATTCCCTGTTAAATTCATTATAGGAATCTAATTGAAAATATCTTTTATATGGTTAAATTTCAAGAGGTTTTTCAATGTTATAAAAACATGCTAATTTGTCAAAATTAGAATAATTTCTGCCATAATTTTGGGATTTTGAAATAAAAGAGTTCACATTAAAAACAAAACTATACTGCACTTCCTGCTAATGATAACCCTGTTGGTTCACTGCTTTCTTTATCTCATGTTAATGTTCCCCACATTCCCCATGCAGATCTTGAACTGTGACTGTAGGTTTTGTTTCCATTTTAAATGAATGGTAAATGCATGGCTATTTTCATACATTGTTTTGACGTACTTATAGGAGGACTTGTCTGCATTTCTTATGGATAACCAATAAAAATGTCTCATTTGTACTTCAGATTGGATCATCAAAGATTGAGAATATAGTATTTTTTTGAAGAAGTAAAAGAATTAATGAAGCTATTAGCAAAATATTTTGTCTGTGTTACTTTTTCACAGTAATTTCAAAACACTATAGTTGATTCATAATATCCTCAAATTTTTACATGCAAATCAAGAGATATTACAAATCAACAATTCAATATTGCTTTTATTAAGTTAGACAATTTTCCTTATAAAATCTGATGAACTGCATAAAAATGTGAATTTCACCTTCATGTATATTTCAAGGGATAACTATTTATTATTTATTGTATTCAAGGGAGACCTGGAAAGATTATTTGAGAAAGATTGCACTAGCTGCTCTTAACACAAAAGTGGCACAGCGATTGCACGGTACAGGTTTTGGAAAGTCAGTCACTGTTTCTCTCCAGGGATTCATTAATCACTGTAAAACCCAGTTGCCCCCATTTGGTTCACAGAACAATGAAAATCTGAAGAAATTATGAGCGCTGTGCCACAGAGCAGCAAGAGACATTACAGGAATGCCAACACAGGGAACTGAGAAGAAGTCCCTGCTGAGCTGAAAAATTCTGCATCATTGTGAGATTGCTCCACAGCCACCAAGAAAGCACAGGCAGATTGTGACTTGGATTTACAAGACATTCTGTTATTGCTACAATAGGTAGTTCAAAAAAATATAAATCACTTTTACTTGTGTAAAGGATCTGTGATGATAAAATCAGATTTTTTAATAGCAGAGCAACTGAAATATGCAAACTTTCAGTTAATATATTCTCAAATAAAAATGATTGATATAGCCTATGACATATACACAGACATGAAGCTAAATGGATTAACTTTCCCTCAAGTTCTTTTTCTCTATGAGTAGGAAGGAGCACTGTGGGCTTCTTTGATGTTCTTGATTACTTAGATTTTCAAGCATGTCTATTCAAATGCCTCAGAAGTACTGAGCAATATGTCATTGATATTCTTTTTTTTCTCTCATGACTTTTCATTCTCTTTGCTATCCACATCTATGTTCAACCTAATATCTATATTAATGCAATATTAAAGTTCTTGGAGTTAAGTTTTTTTCACCCAAATGCTGAGGACTCACAAAATTAATTGAGGCCTATTTGATTAGTAACTTACACTGTTTTGATGCTATTTCTCATTATATCGATGATTAACACATATCCAAACAACTTGGCAGATGACGAGGTTTATATTTGCTTATGATTCATAGGTATACATCATCAGCTTCTCAAGACAGCTTACACCAACACCAGGAGTGAAGGAAAATTATCACATCATATTCATAAGAATTGTTGAGAGAGAAAAAGGCTTTCTCACTTGTCAGTAAGCAAAATGATTCTTGACATACTGAATCAGTTCTCTCTAGCTTATCCAACTGCTCAGGGAATGGTCTTATACATTATGGACTGAGTCTTACCACATTAATTAGATGATCTTCCACATTCTTGCTAGTGTCTCTTCTCAATTATTTATTATTCAATGATATGTCCTGAAGCTCAATCCTCTTTTGTATGTTAATACTTGTATCTAACAGGTACATGTTCATTTCATTTGCAAAATACAGATCCTGATGAAAGTGATGTATCAGTGTTGTTTTATCGAACTAGTTCTCAATAACTCTGATAACAATCATATATTATTTGTTGTAAAATAGAAATATGTAAGAAAGGGATTTTAGTGGTGTTTAGTTAAGAAATTTCTAAAGATGTGACTCACAATTTATAATTTACACATAAGACTTCTGTACTTCTTACATAGTTGTTTCACAGAAATGCAGGAACACTCATAAAGAATAGAGAGAATGAATAATTTCCACATTAGTCTTTATTCTGGACTTTTATTTTATGTCCTTCTCTTTGCTTTCATAAACCTCTATTCTTGGCTCTATAGCAATGTAGCATTAAAAACATGAAGTCAATAAATATCTATGGAATATGAGTATTGATGTATATGCATAAATGGAAAAAATCACATACTTTTTATATGTTGACAGTAAAATTTAATTAAATTGTGATGAATTTCATATTATTATAGAAATGTGATATCTACATTGCATTTGAAGGCCAATTTTGGTTTCTAAAAATATCTCTATTATTTAATTTCATATTAAGTGACAGAATTATTTTCTTTATTTTTTTCTTTTCTTTTTACCTTTTTCCTATCATCAAAAACCAACATTGGACACTTGGATATTTTTCACATGATTTATCAGAACTAAGCATAACTTTTTGGTGTGACTGTTATGATTCAATGGTTAAAATGCTTATTGTAAAAGGATGTGTAATCTACAGATCTCTCAGAAACCATGTAAATACAGTGCATGCATGGTCGCTTACCTGGAATCGCAACACAAAAAAGTTAGGGACAGAGATCTTAAGTTGAATCTGACATGTGAAGTTAGATTTACCAGTGAGCTCAATGTCAGAACAGAGGATCTGCCTCATGAAAAAGGGAAGAACAATTGAGGAAGAGTCCCAGCATCAGGCCTCTACATGCATGTATAAATGCATTCATGCACATCCACTCACATATGAACATCCATATACATATGCATAAATATCACACATGTACAAACATGAAAAAGTACTTTGAAAAATATAATTAAGAATTCAAAACCTGAGCAATTTCTTGGGCAAACGAATAAGCAATAATTGCCCAAAATCATTTTGAACCTATTGCATTTTATTTAAATTTTAACATGCTATAATATTGGTTAAAAGACAATCACTTTTTGCTTTTAATCAACCTCTTTTCAGACATATGCCTAACTGCACCATTTTTGGTCTTCTTTTCAATAACAAGCCACATTTAATTATCAAATCAGATATTTGAAAATTCCACCACAGGTCTTCAGTAATATTCTAATATTGTATATGAAAGAAAAGTTGTAGATGTAATTATTTCTAGTTCTCACAAACTCTAGAAAAATATGCTATAATACAAATCTAGAAATAGTAACTTGATCACTTTGACTATGATAATCAACAAGTTCTCTTTTCGATATTTTATTTTGTAAAGAGTCATTACATTTGTGTCAGTATTCTATATCTGCTAATCAGGTATTATTATGCGGGTAAAACATTGCTAATATTTTATGGTTTACATATGAAGATATTATTTTATGTCTTGCTATTTTTCTCTTTTAGAGAGAATATAAGAAATAATTTTTGGCTTCTTTCTATATTGTCAACTGTGTTGCCTCAATATTTTTATTAAAAATGACAATGTGATAGCAATTTTGTTTTAGAGAACTTAGGGTCCTTTAATTATTTTTTATTTTAATACTTTATTTCTTTACTGAGTGTGTGCATGTGTGTGTGAGAGAGAGAGAGATAGAGATAGAGATGAGAGAGAGAGAGAGAGAGAGAGAGAGAGAGAGCAAAAGAGAGCACTGTGTGTCCCTGTGGGAATCATCCTGGATTGCTTCTACCTCCTTCTTGCTTTGCTTTGGGATTTCCTAAGCTTCATCCACCAGGGCTGGAAGTGCAGGCTACTGCTGTTTCCACCTGGCATTTTTTCTATTAATACATTTTTATTATTATTTCAGCTCATACAAACTTAATAGGTACACCAGATCCCTCCCTCCCTCCTCCTCCCCCCGTACCCCCTACTTCTCCTTCCCAACCCCCTCCCTTCCCATCCCCCAGTGCCTCCCGCCCCAATTTCCAGAGAGTCCTTTCTTGTGCATGCCTGATTTTCCTCTGGGCCCTCCTCTCCGATGACATACAAGGACCCAGTGGCCTTTCCTTGAACCCTTTCCCGTGTTCCCCTTAGGTATAGGAACACTGCTATGGCTGCCAATCCCTCGCCTCCAAAGATCTTGGTGCCTTTAGCAGATGCTAGACTTTGTGGGGTCAATAGTGTGTTGGACAATGCGCAGGGCATGTAAAGTCCAATTATGATTGCTTCAGCCCTAACTTGTATGAAGTATCTTACATATCATTGATCCTCCCATCCTTTTGTTCTTACACTCTTACCACCCCCTCTTCCACAAATTTCCCTGAGCTTCAGGATGGGGAGAGATTAAGCTGGCCTAGTTCTAGGTGGTTGATATAGAGTCTCTGAAGTTCTGGATAGTGGTTTGTTGATTTTCTTTTGCAGTTTTGCTGCTCCTGCAATGCCCTTCACTCCATCCTGGTGGGCATTGTATGTTACCCCTGGCCAGAGACAAAAAGCTGTTAAACTAGAGTCTTGTGATAAAAGCACATTCAAAGGTAGATGTAATAAAAGTGGGAAACCACAGTGAGGGAGGGGTCTATCACCAATTTGCACAATGGTTACTTTTTATCTGCCAGACTATATGCTCTCCTCTTCTGGTGAGATCATACCCCCTCAGTAGTAAATGATCAGGAACAAAAGTCTGTGAACTTGATCAGATGTCTCATTACTTATTTGAGTCCTTGATGGAGGCCTATTTTCTCTGCTGTAACATGGTCCCTTCTCTCCTTGTTTCTGGTGTGGCCCTCCTACCCCATCCCTCCTGTTCATAATCCTTGCAATTACTGTGTCGAGGTGGGCTGGGTGGGTTTGGTACTAGGAGCCACATACTGTGCTTAATTTTCTGGGTCTGGGATACTTCACTTAATATAATTGTTTCTAATGACATCCATTTCCCGGCAAATTTCAGTAATTCATCATTTTTGATGGCTGAGTAGTACTCCATTGTATAGATGTACCACTGTTTCCTTATCCACTCGTCAACTGTTGGACATTTGGATTGATTCCATGACTTTGCTATTGTAAACAATGCTGCTATGAACATGATCGTGCTTATGCTATTGAGGTGAACCTCTGCTGTATGGGATTGCAGGGTCATATGGCATTTCAATCTTTAATTTCTTTAAGAATCTCCAGACGGCTCGCCAGAGTGGCTGTATGAGCCTGCATTCCCATCTGCAATCTAGGAGAGTTCCCCTCTCTCCACATCCTCTCCAGCATTTGTTGTTGTTTGTATTGTGGATTTTTGCCATCCTGACTGGGGTGAGATGATATCTCAGGGAAGTTTTGATTTGCATTTCCCTGATGGCGAAGGAAGTGGAGCATTTTTTAAAATATTTTTAGACATTTTAATTTCATCCCTGGTTAAGTTTCTTTTAAGTTCCAGGGCCCATTTTTTAATTGGGCCAGTGGTTTCCTTGGAGTTTAGTTTTCTAAGTTCTTTGTGCACTCTGGACAGCAGAGTTCTATTAGATGTGTGGTTAGTGAAGATTTTCTCCCATTCTGTGGGTTGCCTTTGAGCTCATGTTACAATCTCTTTATCTGAACAGAAGCTCTTTAATTTCACAAGATCCTAACTGTTGAGAGTTGGTAGCAGTGACTGTGCCATTGGATGTCTGTTTAGGAAATGTTGGCCTAGCCCAATCAGCTCGAGGGAGTTCCCTATCCTTTCAACTATGGTATTTATAGTCTCTGGCCTTATATCAAGGTCCTTGATCCATTTGGAATTAAGTCTTGTACATGGTGACAAGTACGGTTCCAGCTTTAATCTTCTACATGTGGAGATCCAGTTTTGCCAGCACCATTTGTTGAAGATGCTATTCTTTTTCCATTGGATTCTTTGGGCCTCTTTGTCAAAGACCAAATAGCTATAATTTTGTGGGCTTATATCTGGGTCTTCAATCCTTATCCATTGATCTGTGTGTCTATTTTGGAGCCAGTACCAAGCTGTCTTTATAACTATGGATTTGTAATATAGACTAAGGTTCGGTATGGTAATACCTCCAGCAGTGTTTTTGTTACTCAGGATTGTCTTTGCTATCCTGGGTCTTTTGTGCCTCCATATGAACTTTGAGATTGTTTGGTCAACTTCTTTGAAGAACTGCTTTGGGATTTTAATTGATATAGCATTGAATCTGTATATTGCCTTTGGTAGGATGGTCATTTTTATGATGTTGATTCTGCCAATCCATCCACCTGGCATTTTTATGTGGGACCTGGAATCTGAACTCAGGGCCTTTTGTTTGGGAGGCAAAGTCTAATCCCTAGCCATCTCTCCATCCCTTAATTATTCTTGAAACATGAAACACATGTTCAGTATTGTCATGGTTTTTAAGCTTCCTTTGTGATGCACCATCCTAACTCAGATTTATGCTTAACTTTCAACAGACAGCAGAACGTCACATTCTGCATGGGTGACTTTGTTCCTAAGGGCATTCTTTCCAGAACTAATGAAGGCTGCTTTGCTCACTACCTTTGAAATTCTGAAGAAATTCTGAAGACAATTACAGTTCTGAAGAGGAACAGCAACTGTAGACTGTGGTCCGTTGGTGGATAAATATCCCATCATGGTTTCCTCATGGAATTACTAAATTGTGTCTTAGTATTTCTCAGAATTTCATGGCAGGATTAAGCTTTTGGCATTCACTGATGCAGAAGCCATAACACAGCATTTTTTGGCAATGTCATTTCCCATCTATACTATATTATAGTCATTCCCAACTACATTTTCACTGAAATCTTCTGATTAACCCCAAACTAATCCAGGCCCTTAAAGCATTCAGGCACCTTGGACAGATGCCTTAAGTCAAGATTTTATTTCAGACTCTAAATATGAAATCATCTTAAACCAATGATTTATTGTGACATTTTTACATCTCTGTGAATTACTCCCCAAAAAAGTGTACGTATTGTTTATCATATAGAATGAGGAAGTCTAACATTTGGACTGACTTGATTTATTCTCTTTCACTCAAGGTTCATCCTTTACTTATGAAGCTGGATTCTGGTGTGCACTACAAGGGGTTAGTACATTTTCACTTTAGAAAATATGGTGTTATTATCCAGTATAGATGGAAAAAAAGAAAAACAACAATCAGGACATTCA
The DNA here is from genome assembly GCA_023101885.1 of Typhlomys cinereus. Lineage (NCBI taxonomy): Eukaryota > Metazoa > Chordata > Mammalia > Rodentia > Platacanthomyidae > Typhlomys > Typhlomys cinereus. The sequence goes on from JALPQD010000154.1 coordinate 1,931,116, forward strand.
GACTTTCAAGCTGGATGTAGGGATTTTGACTGCAAATTTGTGTTGTTTACCATTGTTTTTGATCTTTTGAGCATTTAGTGTTTGAGATTTGAGTGACCCCTGGTCAAATGTTCTAGTGATCATTTATATAAATTCTCGGAATTTTTCATATCCAGTTGAGGTTCTGAAAGCTTCCAACTGTAGTCATAATGGAATCTTCTCAGTAGAACGGAAACTTCTTTCAATTGCTGTAGAATGCCTTACTTAGAGGAGTTGACAATAAATGAATAAACAAACAAATAAATAAACTTTTTGAATTATGTTACTTTGTCTGGAACTCCTGGAAAATATAAAAAGTCAACCCTGACTTGGATGGCCTTGGATACAAAAGTCCCAAGATCATTCACAATGTTTTCCCTATGTTAATCTGTCAATAGGGAACTGAACATCAACTCAGAAGCCAAAACCATGAGTAGACAATTGATGTTTTTGGAAAATTCCCAGATGTTGTCCCCAAACATCTTTCACTGTGTGTCTTTCCATAGTACATTTGCCTACTTTCCACAGTACACCTCCTACTCACTCCTTTTACTGTCATCTTGTTGACATCTCTTCTATGCCTCAGAATTATTTGACTAAAGAGTTGTTTGAAATTCTATCTTCCAGCAAAGTAGCTGCTTCCCCCCAAAACTTGCCCCAAATTAGGCATTAACTGTGAGTAGTCTCTCACAGAGATGTGGTTCTGTATTAGTCAGGTTCTCTAGAGATGCAGAATCGACACAATGAATATATATTATTGGGACATATATATATATATGTCCCAATAATATATATATGAAATATATTGACCTGGCTTATAGGTAGGGCTGAGGTAGTCTAATGATAGCTGCTAGTAACCAAGGTAGTCCAAGAATGGCTGCCAGTAGCTGAGGTAGTCCAACGATGGCTGCCAGTAGCTGCTCAGTTTGTTAGTCAAGTGGGTGATGGCTGAAGGTTGGAGAATTCCTAGAATCTTTAGTCTAGCCCACAACTTTGAGGGTTGGAAGGCTAGAAGGCCAAGGAAACTAGGTGGCTGGAAGGAAAAACAATTTCTAGTACAGCTGCAATAAGCGTCTCTTCTCTTTGGTGGCTCCTTTTTATATGATGTAGTACTGGGAGGATCCTATGAGATCTTTGGAGGTTCTGATAGGTTCTAGGGTGGGTATAATCCTATCAGGTAATCTCAGTTGATCCTTGCAGATGTTGTCTCAGCCTATCTTAATTAATACAGGGTGTGTCAAGTTGACACCCAGGCTTAACTATCACAGGTTCCTCTTCACATCTTTCCCCTCCATTGTTAAATGTTGATAGGGCAAATATTGTGCAGGTCTCACAGAAAAAAAAAAAAAAAACAAAACAAAAACAGTTGCAGAGATTTTCGAATGCAGCAGAAGGTACTGTAAAATCCACAAGATAGTGTCTAGCAGCAGCACATTCCCCACTTCTGACTATCACATTACAGCAACAACCACTTCAGCTCTGTTCCTTAAAGCTGGAAAGTGGGCGAACAGTGATTATCATAAACTTGATTAGAGTTGAGAAGTCCAACGTCACTTATTCTCTTCACTTTAGTTATTTGTGATTCTAACTCACAAAAGGAAGGTTCTAAGATGATTGTCGAAATATCAAATACTAGAATAATGATAGTGTTTAGTTAGAAATCACGTCCTCAAAACTAAATCTTATTACGTAAAAAAATGAGAAAGTCAGTGGGAAGCTGGTTGTGCAGAAGAAAGTTTTTGGGAAAAAGAGATGGTAGAATTTTCTGTGTCTGGGATACTTCATTCAATATAATTCTTTTTCGAATTCTCTCCATTTACAAGCAAATTTCATTAATTCATCATTTTTGATGGCTGAATAGTATTCCATTGTATAATGTACCACATTTTCCTTATCCACTTGTCAACTGTTGGGGATTTGGGTTGATTCCATGACTTTACTATTGTTAACAGTGCTGGTATGAACAGGGTCGTGCTTGTACTATCAAGGTGAATTTTCACTGTATGGGGGATTATTCCCAAAAGTGGAATAGCAGGGTCATATGGCATTTCAATCTTTAACTTTTTAAAGATTCTTCAGACGGTTCTAAGGAGTGGTTGTATAAGCCTGCATTCCCACCAGCAATGTAGGAGAGTTTCCTTCTCACCACATCCTCTCCGGCTTTTGGTGTTGTTTGTATTGTGGATTTTTGCCATCCTGACCTGGGTGAGATGATATCTCAGGGAGGTTTTGATTTGCATTTCCCTGATGGCTAAGGATGAGGAGCATTTCTTAAGATATTTGGCAGACATTTCAAGCACTGTAAGTATTCCCTAATAGGTGGATCCTAGTACCAAACTCACTTAGTGATACACTTAAAGATAAATCTCTGTAATACCTGCAGTAATTGCAAAGATTATAAACAGGAGGAAAGGATCAGGAGGGCTCCACCAGCAACAAGGAGAGAGGGGATCATGCTACAGCAGAGAAAATAGGTCATCATCAAGAACTGCAAGGGGTGACATCCAATACCCATAAGGATGGAGCTAAGAGCAGTGCAGGAACAGAAATACTGAAAAAAAAAAAAAAAAAAAAAAAAAAAACCCTTTTTTCAGAACATCAGAGACTCTACATCAACCACCTGGAACCAGATCAGCCTAATCTCTCCCCATCCTAAAGCTCAGGAAAATTTGTGGAAGAAGGTACAGTAAGATTGTAAAAGCCTAAAGATGGAGAGGAGCAACAATATGCAAAATACTCCACACAAGTTAGGGCCGGAGTTATCATAATAGGACTTTGCATGACCTGCGCAATGACCTACATATCTTGACCCTCCAAAGTCTAGCATGGATCTCAGGCACTAGGATCCTTTGAAGCAAGGGATTAATAGTCACAATAGTGTTCCTATACTAAAGGGGAATACAAAAAAGAGCTTTAGGCAATGCTACTGAATCCTTACACCTCATCAGAGAGAAGGACACAGGGGGAAGTTTGACATGTACACTAAAAGATGCTCTAGGAATGAGGGGGGGACTGGGAGAAAGGGAGGGGGGAAGGAAGAGGAAAAGGGAGCAAGGGGATCCAGGGAGGGGTAGAGGGAGGGAGCAGAATGTGGTATTTATCATCTTTTTATGAATGGAAGAAATAAATAAAAAAGAGATATTAGAATTGAATAATGTGGGATTATGTGATATATATTCATTATATTAATGTCTGAAGTGGTAAAAAATATAAAAACATGCTCACAGACTGTCTTTCCTGGTCACTTGCAACTGATGGGGTATGATCTTACCAGAAAGGAGGGGCACACAGTCTGGCAGATAGAAGGTAACCATTTTGCAATGAGAGACTGAACTACCCCTCACTGCAGTCTCCTACTCTTATTCCATCTACTTATAATAAGACTCTATTTTAACAGCGTTTTATCTCTGGCTAGGGGGTGACATCCAATACCAATCAGGGCATTGCAGGAGCAGCAAAACTGAAAAAAAAATCAACAAACTATAATTTAGAACATCAGAGACTCTATATCAACCACCTAGAATCAGGCCTGCCTAATCTCTCTTCATTTTGAAGCTCAGGGAAATTTGCGAAGAGGGGGCAGTAAGATTGTAAAAGCACAAGGATGGGAGGAGTCATGATATGCAAGATACTCCACACAAGTTAGGGGCAAAGCAATTATAATAGGACTCTGCATGATATACGCAATGACCAACATATCATTGACCCCTCAAAGTCTAGCATGGACTAAAGGCACTAGGATCCTTGGCAGCAAGAGATTTAACAGTCATAATCGTGCTCCTATACTTAAGGGAAACACAAGAAAGAATTCTAGGAAATGCCATTGAGTCCTTACATCTCATCAGAGAGGAGGACCCAGTGGAAAATTTGATATACACATTAAAGGATCCTTCAGAGATGAGGGGAGGGTGCACTAGGAGAAAGGGAGCGAGGGGGGAAAGAAACGAGCAAAAGGGGGAGGAAGCAGGGAGGTACAGGAAGGGATGGAGGGAGAGAGGGAAGGGGTACCTATTACGATTGTAGAGCAGAAAAATAAATAAAAAATTATCTTCCTCCATCTGATTACTTTAAAAACACTCCTTCCACTTACTTGGGACTAAGGCCACCAACTGAAGAAAAAAACAGTTGATCTCAGCCCAAGCACAATGCTATGTTGTAACATACTCCTAAACTGTAATAGGCATAATGAGATTCTAGTTAGTCATTCAAAATAATTTTTCATATTTAATCGCAGAGATTCTGTGATTTGCACATTATTATCAATTAACTCAGGTGAGATAATATTTTCAGGCCATTAACCCATGACCTCACTGCAGCTGTGTCTATTTTTCAAGATCTGCATTAAATTTGCCTTATCAACATCTCATCTGTGAGAAAAGAGAATTGTAATAGATAGCTACCTGTGTCATCAATTGAAGCTTTCAGTTCTGGGCACATTTACATAGAAATAGTTAAGTCTAAGGAAGCCCTCAGGGGATTGTGTAATTGATAGGGAAGACCTGGATCATGCTGCAAGGGACTTGGTCCCTGGGCAGGTGTATAAAGTCTAGGAGACTGATTAAGTTGGCATTCTTCAGCATACTATATGGACATTCTGTCAGGCAAGCCTCAGCATTCTGGGACTATTGTGTAGTAAGTTCTCTCAGTTTGTGTGGACTTTGCTGCCAAGGTTGGTTAAAAACTACAAATAAACATTCATAAGCCAAAATAAATTCCCTTGTTCCCATAAACCATTTTGGTTGTGATTTTATTAACAATATCTAGTGTAACTGTAATAATATCTATTCTCTCAGTAACATACCTACTGATATGCCATCCATGCTCTAACAAATGCTCACGTATGTGTCAGTATGAGAAGTTAGCATCTTTGCTTCTCTTTAATGAAGGGAAGGAAAGAATGAGCCGATCTTTTAGACCACATTGAGATAGTGGTCCTCAGATTTGTTTTTCTAAAGGCTGCTTCCTTTACTCCAGTCATTAAAATATTTATTATACTTACTTCATAGATTTAAGTTCATTTTTCTTCCTCTGATACATGGATTTCAATTGTTTCATACATCAGATCATTGCTGAGCCAATCGTTATACCCTTTGATTATGAATCTACAGCACTCTCATTATATTCACAGTGAAACTCAATTCTACTCTGAGATGCTTACTGTATTAAGCTTTTCTTCTATTCACAACAGAGGAATCCCAGGGAACAAAGCACATCACTGTTATATTAAGGGCAGAAAGCAATGGGGGTAATGCATGGTTCTCAGTTCTCAGCTCCCTTGTTTCACATTCCAGAGTCTCTACTCAAGGGAACAATGCCACCCAGAAATGGCAACCTGATCAGGATAATCTATGTAAGAACCTAGTGGCTCCTGCTACAGATGATTTAACCTGACAACCAAAACTACTGATCGGTGTGGTTGTTACATATATAATTTTTATATCAATTATTTTAGGATGCATTACCTCCCCATCAGTGTTACAAGAAATTTATTAGTAAATTGGTCTACTGAATTGTTTTATGAAAATACAAATATGAAAATACAAATATTTTATATTATGGAAATGCATGTAAAATTGAAAATGAATTCTTAATTTAGTGGCTTTTAATTATAATTGACATACTCATAATTGATATATTCATTCCATAGTAAGTGAATGGATATTTAATTTACTCAGATGTTTTCCATAGCTCAGTAAAACAAACATCTACATAGCATATTAGTAACACAGATAACATGAGTGAAACTCTAAGCACCAGTTCTAGGATGTCTGTAATTCTCCATTCATTTCTCTCCTAACTGCTACCACTACAAACTATTCAAGATTATATATCTATGCAATAATAATTCAATTGTGATTTTTCATTTTATCTTCCATTAACAATGAATTTCAAAACAAAGTTGCAACATTTTGGGATATTTCCCTGAGGATAAAATTTAAATAGGCACTTTTGCTTTAAAGAGATAATAACCTGAGTATTAGGAATGTTTTCCAAATGATTTACATGAAACAACTCCGTATTTTGATATTTTAAATGAGATGTATGCATTGAAAAAAACTTGCAAAATTTATGTTTTTAATTAACAAATATTAGTTATAAATCTACATTGTTTAATTTCACACATTTAACTTTCATGCATGGTTAAAAGTTTAATACTGTTCATTCTTTTATGTCTAATTACATATTTTAACTATGGATTTATGTAATTACACTGGCTGGTGGAAACAGAGCTATATAAAAAGATATACTTAGAATTTCTATGAAGGAAAATTGAATTGAGAGCATTAAACAAGTGTTTGGATGACCCAATGAAAACAAGAATGTACCAATTATGATGTGAGTGGTAGGCAAACTGTTATAATCACATAGATCTATCATCCATATTGACCACGTCTAACACATAATGTTTCTTCCTCCCACTTGGATTTGCCAGTGTGAAATATATTTACTGAAGAGTGAATAGTCTTATCATTTTCTTTTATTTAGCCAATCTATAACATGTTCATTGTTGCTTGATGTATGAGAAATTGGTAAAAAGCATGGTCACCACCAAAGATTCAAGCACTGTGATTTTTTAGAAATGAACAAAAAACTTTACAGTGCCCTTGCATATGTATTTTGTTTTTTCTTATAATGTGTACATAATGCCCTTTTTAGGGATGCTTTGCATGAAATATTCCTTTATCAATTATTGCTTATTGCTAAAACAAAGGTTTTGGGGAACAGGTTTATGTGTAAATGGAAAAAAAGAAACTTTTGGATGCTTATTCATTATATATCATAGAAAATAGTAACATTAAGCAAATGTGAAAGAAATATTTTTATTGGCTTGTGCTCCAATAAATATCATTGTGATTTTAGAAGATAAATCAATGAGAATATGTGCTTGTCCATTTAAACTCTTTGAAAAAATTTATTGTTCCATTATGATGCTAAATTGTCATAGCAATTTTAAGAATTAAGGCAATGATTATGAAAAACTATAGTGGCTTCAGCAAGCCATCAGAGAACAAAAGAGAGTTCTCCATATGCAGACAAAATACCTTGCAGATAAGGACAGATCTGTGTATTAGTATGAACTCTCCTGCTAGACTGGATTATGGACTCTAACAGAGAACAGAGAGTAAGAATAAAACACCCTTGTTTCCTAAACTCTTTGGTCACGAATTTAGTGTACACATACAAGCAAACTGAAAGTAATTTTAGATAAATCAAATTCAACAATCATGTGTATTAATATATTTCAGGAAGCCAAAATATTCTCTTCATTCTTTCAGAGTTTTTCATGTTTTTACCTCTGTGGTGCCCAGTGGGTTTCATCTGGGCTGTCTTTGATGGCATGTGCCTGAGTACTTGCTGGAATATGAATCATTTCTAAGTGAGTATACCATTGAGAAAAACATCTTAATAAATGTTAAATTTCCTTGATCATCAGGAAATGCAAATTAAAATGGAAGTTAAACTCTAGAATGATATGATAATTTCTATCATTTGAGGGAATCAGGAAAAAATATGAAATGTTATTGCAGCTGTATATTTGCTTTTGTAAATATTTCTGTATATGATTTACAAAAGAGAGATTGATTAAGCCATCATATATGTATTTCAAATAAATTATTAAGTATCTAATATTTGCTAATTTTAAAAAAAATTGCATATTTTACCAATCATAGATGTTATGGGTTCAGCTTTTTAACTATTTTTAAGATTTCTTCTCTAGACCACTTATTTAGATATTAATCATTTTATTGTACTTTGGTTTTGTTTCACATGATTTGTAAAACATTCTCATAACAGATGCAATCATAATGATATAGTTCATCTGCATTTGTGCTGTGGATTTTAATGCTTCATTTGTCCAATTGCTAGCATATTAAAATTTATGAGTATATTAAAAGATACATATCCTTCCAATGCTGTTTTTCTACAAAATAATTTGCAATATGTGATATTATTATTTATGTATGACATGGTTTTAAAGTATTTTCTACTTCTTTCCTGATATTAATACAATTGCATTTCACATCAAATTGTTGGATAAAAAATTGAGCAAAATTTGACATTTTCAGAGTAAATGTATCTGTCAAATTTATCTTAGAACTCTGTTAATGATATACAAGTATTTTAATGACATGTTTACTATACACAACATAATATTTAAAGACTTCCTTCATGCTCATGATTTATTTACAAGATCTTGAGGGGTATGATGACTGTGAATCATAAATTAGACAACTTAAGTCCCCTCCAAGTAAATTTAGGCTCAGTAAATATTTACATACATAATTTAATCTTAAAAGCTCTGTAATCCAATGTAATATTCATAGTTCAAGAAAGCAGAAGTTATTAAGTAATTATACTTTTATAGACCTCAAATATTTTAAAAATATTTTAGACTGAGAATGAGAGAGAAATAACAATTTATAGAGAGAGCAGATACCAAACTCATGTGTAGAGCACACAATACCACTTTCCCTAGGTGGTTGTATGGGGCTCAGGGTTCTAGCACAATGGATCAGGTCTGCCTATTGACAACTTTACCAGTTGAGTCTCCACCTCATAAAAAGAGTCAATAGCTTTATTGTACTTTAATTTTATAATATTTAATTTATCTCAGAATAATGATGTAGTAATGTTAATCTGTGGTGTCCTTTTCATATTTTTTTATTTCTTTCATATTTGTAGTGTGTGTGTGTGTCTGTGTCTGTGTCTGTGTTTACATGTGGGTAACTGCATATGTGTGTGTGGAGTGTATGTAGAGGAGTGTACTGCACTTGAAGGTGTAATATTTGGGCCTAAAGAAAATATCAGACATCATCCTCAATTGCTCTTCCATTTTACTATTGTGAATTGAATTTGTAACTAAATCCAGAGTATACCATAGGAATTAGGTTGTCTAGCAAGCATGTTAGGAGATTCCCAGGCTCCACATTCCAGGACTAAAATTGCAGACCAATAGCCACATATGCTATCATGTCATCTTTACATGGGATGGGAATCTGAACTCATGTCTCTTTTGTTTGTGAGGCAAAGTCTATGACCAGTAAGTCATCTCCCCCTATGGATATATCGTATACATATAAATTATGTTCACAGAACATTGTAGTTCCTTGTCACTTTTGTACTCTTAATATGGATGAAACAGGAAATATTCTGGCAGAAGTTTTGCATGTTACATAGGCATTTCTTTCTTCCATGGTAATTACTTAGCAAATGTCTGCTATAAACAAAGAGATGCTCATTACAGATCAAAAAAAATTTCACACACTATTTTAAATATTCCTTTAATGCCATGTCCTACACACACTGCATTGGCCTGCTTCAATATTCCATTTGCATGAATTTCATCTTTAGTTTTCCAAGATTATGCTTGTTTAATTGCTGTGCTCAGTGAATAGTGTTTCCCTCATTTATTTTCAATAGAATTTAAAAGCATTATAATTATAATGAAATGTGAATTAAATAATTTTCATATGTAAAGTTCAGTGAAAGCTAAGCATTTCAGAGGGTAGTGAATATGTGGTGATATAATCAGACCCCTATACTCAGTACTAAGGACTCATCCCTAAGATACAGGGAAAACTGCATGTACATGACTCACAACTGTGTCCTACAGTGCAATGTGTCACACATACAATTATCTACTTGGTGATAATGTAGCCCAGAACTATGTTCTTACTACAATTAAAGTTTTCAAATCTGAATAATGATTGCTAACCTATTATGAATATGAAACGTCTAAAAGCTTTAAATTAGCTATGCAGATCACTGCTTCATTCCATTTTTCTTTTTTAATATGTGGTAAAATAGATCAATGCTTGGGAAGATAGTTGGAGGAGTCTACAATACATCTTTTTGGGAAAAGTCTGAAGTATCATCTTATCTCCTTAGTCCCTGTTATACTTACACTCACAACTATCTAACCCTGTATGTGTTGATAAACCCCAAATGCACTTTCAGGTTCTATTTTTTTCCAAGTGTCCAGTTTCCTGGAATCTAACATTGATGCTAACACAATTAAGCAAACAAATAAAATATGTGCTTTGGGAATGCAGGGCTCAGTGATTCTCTTGTCTGCAAACATCTCTTTGCTAGTGATAAACACTATCTTATGGAGCAGTCCATACATTTTAAGGTAATCATAATCATTTAATGTATATTTCACAGCTACATGTAATATACTTACTTTAAGATATTTTACATTAAAATAACTAATATTAAGTAACAATAATTTAAAACAAATACATTTATTACAGTTAATATATTTAAACCCTTAAGGGGCATTGATTTATAAGTGCACTCATAAACTTAAATGTTTTCTTCTAATCATTGTCTACAGTATTACTTAATACTTGCTTAGGTGTTGTGTTGGTTAATTCATATACCAAAATATTTTCTTTTAATACTCTACATTTTTCGAGTTTACTCAAATGAAAATATGAGTAGATACCAATTCCTGTTCTTCTCAGGGATCATTTACTAATTACCAATTACAACTTACTGCTATTGTTGAGGAGGTAGGAGCTCTGATTCTAACAATGTGAAACACAGGAAAACTATAAAACTTTACCAGAAACTTCCAGTTGCTTCTCTTCTGTGCAGCAGTCCAAGTCCTTCTGAAAGTTATGTGTGTGATGTACACATAGATTACACATAGATTCCAGGGATATAATCACCATCTTTCATAGCTCTGAAACAAATTCTATATTTCTGTTTTTGCTGCAAACCTTAGAGTATAATAGAACCATTATGAATGTATCCACACATATGTTTTGGTTCAATGCAGTCATATCATACTTGAACATTCTTAAAGTCTGCTACGATCTTTACTAAAATTGATATATGCAATGGTTTCTAAAAGGTAAGAATTTTTAATGCTATGGCATATGTTGAAATAATTAACTTTTCTACAAACTAGATGCTTTTGCATTAATATGTTATATGAAAATAGTTGATGATAATAAAGTTACAGGATATTGTCTGGATATCAAAGTAATGGGAAAATGTAATCTACTCATGTATTATTAATGTTTTAGCATGGAAATATTTATACTTACTGAATAGTTCTCATCTCAAAACTATTGAAAATATACTGTGACTTTTACATAACAAATGAGACATACTTTCAATTTTAATTATGGAAGATTAGTATATTCATCGAAAAAATATAAAAATAATTATGTTCATATGTCCATACATTTTAAGGCAATCATAATCATTTAATGTGTATTTCACAGTGATATATAATATACTTACTTTAAGATATTCTACATAAAAATAGCTAAATATTAAGTAACAATAATTTAAAACAAAGCAATAAGAATTTCATGTCTTACAGGAGGTTATTGACTTATAGGGAAAAAAAGGAAAGAGCAAAATGTATGTTCAGTAACATGGATTACATGTAACATGGAGAAATTTAAAATATATTACTTTTTAGAGGGTACAGTCAAACTGCTTTTCTTCTCAAAAATCTTAGCACTATTACTACTACTAATAACACTTGTAATGAATTGACTTCATAGCTGTCTAAAAGTTTGGAAAACTATGAGAAAACTAATATATATATATATATATAAACATTGAAATTAAGAGAACATATTTTGCCAGGCCTGGGAAGAATATAGTCCAATTTGAGCAGCCATGCTAGCAATTTAGGTTACTGAAGCTCTGTTTGGCACATTGTGACATTATTGTAGGGCTCATACATCCTAAAACACTTAATATGGATTTCCAAATAGTCAGTCATCCAAGACGTACTCTGGTTAAAAATAGATTGGCTGCATTTCTGCTTTTGAATTTTCTCCAAAAATATTTTTTACATTTCATATCTCAATGCATATTTTCAACTGATAGCAACATTTTCATAAAAGAAAAAAAATAAAGATATGGATAGATTGTGCCGTTGGAAGAATTGGAACAAAAATTCCTGTGTAATTTTAATTCAATGGCATGAAAACTGTCATCTGTTCTAACAAGTATAACACATGTCATGGCTGGGCCAATCACTTTTTTAAAACTTCAGTTATTTGTTTGTTTGTTTGATTGTTTGTGTGTGTGTGTGTGTGTGTGTGTGTGTGTGTGTGTGTGCGCGCGCACACACACCCCTGCATATGTGCTTCAGAGGACACTGTTTGTCCCTGTGAATGTCCAAGGGTGACATCAGGAATTATCCTGGATTGTGTCTACCTCTTTTTTGCTTTACTCTGGGATTTCCCAGGTTACACTCAGCAAGGGCAGAAGTGTAGGCCACTGCCATTTCCACCTAGCCTTTATACATGGAACCTGGGATCCAAATTCAGGACCTTCCGCTTGTTAGGCAGAGTCTTAACCCCTGAGCCATTTATCTAGTCCTGAGCCAATCATTTTAAAGAGTCCATTGAACTTCCAATTTTTCAAAACCTCTACAGCAAAAGTAGCTTAATTCAGATGAAGCAATATAGTTCCCAGGTAGATTGCTAAATTTGTTAGATTGTCCGGCCTTAAATGCTTTTTAATTATTTTAGTGAATACTTGAAATATACTTTAAATTGAGTGTTGCACTATGGATTCTATTCATCTTAAGACTTCTTTGTCTTTATGAATATTGCTTTAAATTTTTAGGATTTTCTTATTTTTGAAGTACTTTTCCATCAAATACTAATTTGTAACTGTTCTGTTACTCTTCTTAGTCTAGAAAATAGTTCTCATATGTGCCTAACTTAGGGAAGGTAGGAGACATCTACTTGGCTTATGGTTCCAAGGATATATATCATTAAATTATGTTAGAAAGTTCATTGCAGAAGACATGGATGGAAGTAGAAGCAGGTGGTTGGCTAAGATCTCCTCAGCCACCATTATGTAGAGAAAAAACAAGAGCAAGAGGAAGCAGAGCTTGGGTACCCAAACTCAGGACCTGTCTTTTCTTACCTGTTATCACTCCAGCAAGGTTCCATCTCTTAAAGGTGTTGCAGCTTTCCAAACTTTGAACACCAGATAGGAATTCTCACATTAATCCATGAGGGATTACACAAAAACTTTCACAAATATTTCATATACAGGGACAAAAGAACCAATTCTCTTGCAGGACCTGCAAGTGGGGTTTTCTTTTCAAGAATATTTTGAGATTAATTATGAAAGCTGGAATAGAGTATACATCTTTGCACATGCTAAACAAAGGCTCTGCTATTGGTATACACCAACAGAATTAGCAAAATCAAATCTCTAAATTTCAAGGGCCATCTCAATTTAATCACCAGCTTTTCTGGTAATGATAAAATACTGATAATACTTAATATATTGTTACATTTTCTGCAAATAATAATGTATAAACAATATTGTCTTCACAAAAGTATGAAGTTTTCCACATGTACAATCAGAAGCCATTTTCCTCACAGTATTGATCCAAATTTATTTTTACATATTTATAGCTCCATATGAAGCTCAATATAATTTTAAGATATTTTGTAATCCTCCTTGATATTTTATACTGATTTGATGAAATTATGTAATTATTTGGGTAAAAATATCTCTAAAATATTCTAACATGTTTTTATCTAACATTTAAAACAAAATTGTTTTGTTGTCATTACTAATGTTTTAATCTACATTTTTAACTTTTTCTTTTAATAATCTATTTATTTTGACAGGTATATACACTGTTATCTATCCTCTGTGAATTATATATTTAATTGTATATTACATGGACTGAATAGTTCTATTTGGAATGTTTTTCTTATCTGTTTATTAAGTTCCATGGTCATCTCCTCATGATTGAACTTGCCAGTTTATTGCCTTCTGAAAGAATTACAAAGACAATGCCATCCTTTTAAATCATACATCTTTTATGTTATTTCTGACTTATCATAACAAAGGAGAGGGCAAAATCTGATGTGTCTTAATACAAGATGACTAGTATAAGAAGGTGGCTAAGGAAAACTATAAGGTTATACATGGAATACAATTTTTTTATATAATACATTTTTTATTATTATTTCAGCTCATACAAACTTAATAGGTACACCAGTTCCCTCCCTCCCTCTTCCTCCCCCCCCCCCGAACTCCCTGCTCCCCCTCCCCTCACCCCTCCCTCCCCATCCCCCCGTGCCTCCCGCCCCAATTCCCAGAGTCCTTTCTTGTGCATGTCTGACTCTCCTCTGGGCCCTCCTCTCCGATGACGTACAAGGACTGTCACAATTGTATTCCATATGCATGGAATACAATTGTGACAGTTCCATGTTTCTCAAATATTAAGCTATAGGAGTCTGTTTCCAGAGGTCTGTCCCCAACACTGCCAAAAATTAAAGAGTTTACACCACGGGATAGACATACTGATTTCCCATAAATAAACAAAAATCTGTCACAAGACACAGATATTAATGAAAAAATATTTTGTTTATTTGCTTGTTTGATGGTTTGTTTAACATGTAGACAAATATAGTATCATATTTGATTCAGGTCATATGCAGAAGTATGCTAATTCATTTCTCCTGGATGAAAACAAAATGAATTACTTAGGGGTAATGTTTAAACATTTATTTTGTTTAAATATTTCTGAGCATAATTTGTGAACACCTATTTAGTTTTTAAGTAATGTGAATACTATGATATATTCCTTGCTGATCATTTTTATGCATCAGAATCCTAAAGGACTTGCTATAGATTTTGACGAAGAGAAATTCAAAAGCAAACTCCACCTGTATGTGCAAAACACCTCCTAAATTGTCTTAATCTCTTTCTGTTCAATACTCTTACTTAGTCAAAGGCTCATGTCATTCACCCACAGAAATTTCCCTGACATTTTCATCACCCAAGACTTCTATGGCTCCAAACTGGTTAATCAAGAAAAGTTAATAATTGTTCTAAACACAAGGATCCAGTTCATAACAGAAATGAGAATGCACAAAAGCAAGTACCATATGGCTTAACTTAGGTGTTGTCTTAAAGCAGCAGATCCTGGCAAAGGCAACAGGAAATCAGGATTCTACCTACCTGCAATGCAGGAAATGCAATGTTATTTGACCCCTTGCTCTTCACACACAGAGACATGTTGGCAAGATGCAAGCTATTTTCCTCCACATATCTATTTCCTTTATGTATCTTTGTATTGGAGTAAGTTAAGGCAGACCTTGAGGGTAATTGTTTCATTAGATATTTGTCAGCCTAAATGTAAGAATCTCTCTATCAATCCTACTGTACAGGGACACTAGAAATGTGCATGGAGAGACAGCTTAGTAAACAGAAATTAAAAGACCTGTAGCATCATGAATTGAGGTAAAATCTAACTAAAACGGTGAATTTTTAATATGCTCAACTTTTGGTCACTAGGATTGTCTTAAGCAGCTGTCAGTGTCATTGTTTTGCTTTTCAAGTGCTTTAAATTATTGTAAGCTGCATGTACTAGGATATTTGGAACAAAGAAAACCCTGAAACAGATTAGCCTAAAATCAGCAGAAGGTCTGAGGGATATTTTATAGAAGTATTATTTGAAAATAGTGACAGGAACATCCAGTTCCCTTTAAGTGGCAAGTGATTACTACAGAAGAGAACAGATTAATTAAAAACAGGGGGTGGGGGGGACAAAAAGGGAAATTAGGAGGCAATGAGTAAGTAACTTCAAATCTAACTGAAGTGCTAAATTCTTTTCCAAAGAATGCCAAATTTGAGTGTATATATTATAGCTTAATGTTCAATGCTACACACACACACACACACACAAACACACCACTATGTAAAAACATTTTTTTACTTAAAAATCCTCATATTCATAAAAGTTGGCTAAACAAAACTAAAAGTATTGATGAATATAAAATAAAAGAAGAAATCTTTTTTCAGAGTATTTAATAGTAAGGCCCTACCTTATACTTTCAACATTAATAAACAATTTTAAGATATTGATTATCAAGTCAAATACTTCCTGACACTGTGGCCTCTCACCCTCCCTCCCGCAAGTCTCTCTGTCCTGGGTGTGACCTTTCCATTGCTGTGACAGCTTACTTGGTGCAAGAAAAGGTGGACAGAATTATTTGTTTTCTGTCCCACTGGGTTTGCTCAGTGTTTTCTGTGTAATTAGAATTGTGTACGCTGTTCTGTTGGTGGGCTATTAATACCCCACATCTTTCATATGCATGCTTGTCATTTTCAAAGAGCAAAAGGAAAGCAAGAGCTAGGAAACAGGTCTGTTTGTTGTCTTATTTGTTGCCTTCACATTATGATAAGGGACTCAAAGAGTTGCATTGTTGCTAATTATACTCTGAGATATTTTTTCTTTGGTTAAATGCTAAAATAGTTTTTTTGATACTTTCTCGATACTTCTTTTGGAACAAAGATTTAAATTTAAGAAATTTGAAGAATAGTGAGATCATTGGGTGAATAAAAAAAAAAAGAAAAGAAAAATAAAGATAAATGATTCATGTTTTCAGAGCTCTCAGCCCTGGGTCACTAGGACTCATTTCTTTGGTCCTGTGATAATACTGATCATCTTATGCAGCAGTTTTAGAGCAGCCATGCTGGGATGATCTCTGAAGGTTTTGGAAGGTTATCGCCCACTGCTGGGATTACCTTGTTGATAGGGAGAAACTGACTTAAATCCTACACAGATATAAGGTGGATAACTCTCCCCCTTTGCTTGTGAATGGATATAGAGATTGATTCTTCTTGCAGATAAGCCCTACCAAACTTGACCATGAAGTGGGTACAAGATCAACTGAGTTGGGCCCCAGTATGAGCTAATCAATGAGGAAAAAATGTTTTTCCAGGGATCTTCTAAGTGAATAAATATACCTGACCTTGGCAGCCATTTTTGATACCTGCCCCTCATGACACTCCATGTCTAGAGTCCATGAGTTCAGTTCTTTCTCTCCTCTAATAAAACTCTGCCTTGATCCTTCTACATGTTCTTATTTCAATATTTCACTCCAAACACAAGAACTTGGATACATACAGACTCCTGGAGAGCAATGCCACAATATCATCAGGGAGAATGCTTTGGAGCATCCTGTTCATGTCATGGTTGTCAGGAACCAACACAAAATACACTGAGACTTCAAGGGCATGAATCATTTACCTCTTTCCAAGCAGCCTGACCCATAGATGTTTCCCACATGTATTCAGAGGAGAGTAAGTGACAACGCAACTTCATTAACTTTCCACGAAATTTAATATCTAAAACTTAACAGTTTTTAAAACAGATTATTTTATTGTACAAATCCAGCTATTATTCATTAAACAGAAACATTTTCATTCTAACAATTAAAGGACATTTCTTTTCCTGAGATACAATAGAAATTGGTGAAACTCTAAATTCTCTACTAGTTTTAAAGGACATATTTAGAATTCAGAATCTATATTTCTTATGCAACTTTAGAAAAACTGTTTTAAATCATTATTATAATCTTTTCTCAATAATATCACTCAAAGGAAAAATCATATGCTAAACAGGAAGAAAATGATATTATATATCTGCAAATCTGAATAGCAGGAGGTTAGTTAAATGAGATAATTTTTAATAAAAGTAAAAATTAAATGTATATGCTCTAAAAGTTAATCATTGCAGTGAAGCTACAATGGTAGGAGCTTAGGTCACATCATTAGCAGCAAGAGTATTTTTAGGGACCAATGCATAATGGCTTTTGCAACTGCAAAAAGATCTCTCTCCATTTTTATGCAGTCTCAGACCACCTGCCTAGAGTCTGCTTCTTCACACAATGAGATGGAATTTCACACATCAGTCATACTATTAAGCCAAACTCTCAGAGTCATTCTTGAGGCCAACTTTAATCTACAGAATCTCTCTCAGGTATTTCATGAACCCTGCCATTGAGGTATGAAGTTGAAAACCATCACAATACCATTCCTTACACACATGACACATTGCCTTTCACTCTTAGCTCTTCATCCTTTCTCTCCAAGTCCTACTGTTAATCTTATAATATAAAATACATTCAGTCTACCTTCCACATCTCATAGTTTCACTTAAAAATAAAACTTAATTTCAATAATTTTAAAGTCCACAACCACCCAACTCTATTCTATTAAAAACAATACTTCCAACATAGAGTATCACATGGTAAAATTCCTTTAGAAAAATGGAAGAAACCGGGCATAATAAAAAAAATTAAATCATGATCAAATATAACAGGGAAAATTAAAAAATCTCATAGTTCAATATCCAGCATTTTTTACACATTAATCTTTCACGTTGATCAATTGTAATGTGAAAAGATTATGTAATTCCAACCTTTCAGATGGCTGCCTGCAGCACAGTTTTTCTCTTGAACTGGTTCTACTACACCCTTGTAGCAATATTCGGGGTGTTCCCCAAGGTTTTGGCTTCTGAAATAACCTAGGTTCTCCTTTGCACATTAATCTTCACTTATCTTTGCAGGATTCTAAGACTTCCCCATGTTTGCTTTCCACGACCTCATAAAATTTTAGGATTCCATTTCTTCACAGTTAGTATCATTGGGTAATGCTGCCAAACTTTGGTGTTGGCTTGTGATGGATTCTTTTCCCACCACCTCCTAGGTCACAGCTGTCCCAACTTCTGTGTGCTGAAACTGGGCAACACTTTCCTAGGCAGTTGCAGAGGAGAATCAGGAAACCTCTTCAGCTTAGTCCTCCTTTCTTTAAATGAATCTGGATTGCTATAAAATGAAGCCTCAAAGGGGGTGACATTCTCCCCATGGATGCCTTGCCTTCCTTTCATAGTCATGCTGACACAGGGTTCTTGTGTTCTTGAGTCAAAGATTGAAACCAGAACTCGTGTAGAGGGTTAGAGGAGAGAAAGGCTGGAACTCATGGACCCCAGACACGGAGCACCATGAGGGGCTAAGGCACGCTGTAGAATTCATGGAACTGACTCATGGCACTAATGCCACGAGGGTCAGGTATCCCGGATAACTTATGAAAAGTAGGCAGCTAGAAAGAACTCAGAGTGCATTGAAGGGCTAGGGCACCAAAGATGGCTGCCAGGGACAGGCATATTTGTACACCTAGCAAACCCAGGAAACTGGCTTTTTCTCATTGGTTAGCTCCATTGGGTCCCAACCCAGTTGTTTCTGGACCAACTTGGGCTAGAGACCAAGTTCTTTGTTGGATATGTAGGATAATCCTTTCATAGGGAATTGGGAGGACTGGAGTCAGTCCCTCAGCAGGGGTGTTCCTTCAGGGTAATTCCAGCAGTAGGGGATGGCCTTCTGGAATTCCAAGGCCTTCAAAGACCTTATAGACCTTAGAAACCCATCCCAGCACAGCTGCTCTAATACTGCCTCAATACAAGAATCACTTTAGGGTTCTCCTCCTGCTTTATTTTTGGAGCATGTTTTACTTTGAGGAAAGTATGCTCATTTTAGTAAAAGAGCATAAGCATGGTTTCTCTAAAATGCAATATTACTAATCAAAATTTAACAATCATGTAAAACTGTTAAATAGAAGCTTATTTTCTATTTAGTAATACTAATTGTAAAGAGTGTCAAAAGTAAATCAGAGATACTTTGCATATTTTATTACATGGTTTTTCTGTGCCACAGAATACATATAAATAGATAATAAATATAGGAAAGAATTTCTTCCTCAGTTTATATGTTGTTGTTTTCTGTGAAGTTGAAAATGAAGTAAGACTACTTTGGAAATATTTTGCATAAGTCAGTAATTGTCTTAAGCTTTAGGTGTGATGTGATATGGAATACATTTAGTTATTCAATTATTAACTAAAACAGTGGAAACATATCATTGGCTGGGCAATTATCGAGCATGTATTTTTGCTCCTTGTTATGCATAAAACTGATAAACCTTAACTGCAAAATATTCATCAAATCAACTTAAAGTACATGATATTCCCTACAATTTTCTTTTTTTTTATTTTTATTTTTTATTATTTATTCAACTGTGTGCATGTGCGTATGTATGTGTGTGTGCATGTGTGTGTGTGTGTGTGTGTGTGTGTGTGTGTGTGTGTAGAACCACGGACGAATTCGCGAACCACCATGGACGCCTCCACCTCCTTCAGCCCCGGGATTCACAGGCTCCGCCCTACCAGGACCAGAAGCGCAGGCCGCCCCCGCTTCTGCCTGGCGTCTATACGTGGGATCTGGGATCCGAACTCAGGACCTTCGCCTGCAAGGCGGAGGCTTAACCCCTGAGCCACCTCTCCAGTCCATATTCCCTACAATTTTCTATAGTACACTTTTCCATTGGAACAATATATAAAAATGCTACATTAATGCTTTTTACACTATTATGAGAAGCCTGGGTAGAAGTAAGTTGGATAAAATACACATTTTATGTGAATAAAATGCCAAAAAATCATTTTTCCAAGCAGATTCTTTGTGCCAAAATGAGTATGATTTATGATGAAACAAATTCTCAGTTATATCAAAAAGAATATTTTGTGTTTTTTTTTTTTTTGTTGTTTTTAGAGGATTAAGGTAAAGTTTATTAGAGGAGAGAAAGGTTGGAACTCATGGACTCCAGATGTGGAGTGCCATGATGGGCTAGGACACCCTGAGAGCGCATGGTGCCTAGGCATGGAATTTATGCGGAACAAGGCAGCATGGCACTGGGTGCCATGAGGGGACAGGGCACTTACATGAGAAGCAGGCAGCTGGAAAAGGAACTCATGGCACCTTGAGTACCATGAGTGGCTTGGGCACCAAAGATGACTACCAGGGCCAGGTGTACTTATATACCTAGACAAGCCTGGGAAACTGGCTTTTTCCCATTGGTTAATTCCCATTGGGGTCCAATCCAGTTGCTTTTGGGCCCATGTGGGCTAGAGGTCAAGTTGTTTGATATGGAGAGCTCATTTCCATTATTATTTCATAAGGAAGTTGGCCATCTTCTCTCTGGGAGGACTGGAGTCATTCCTCAGCAGGAGTATTCCCTCAAGGTGATTCCAACAGTGGGGGATGACATTTAGGAATTCCAAAGACCTTTAAAGATTTTGAGAGACCATCCCAGCATGGCTACTCTAATCCTGCCTCATTCTTCCATAAACCTATTTGAGGACACAGACTGCTCTGGAGATTAAGGGCGCTGACCACTCTGGCTACTTCCCGCTGAGTTGGGACAAAGGATATAAGAGCAGTCTGATGCCCTCACCTATGAAATGCTGGGATGGTCTAGAAGTTTTTCATAGATGGCTTTATTACTTCAAGGTCCATCTAAAAGTGACAAAACGGATAGGTTAAACTCCCAAGATCTACATAAGGATTAAATCATTGTAACTGGGAAGGCACATGAGATAAACCAAATAAGCTTAGCAGTCTTATTGTGGGTACAAGCAAGAGTTAGTAAAGTGCACATGTTTACAAGGTATAAAAGCCAAGAGTTTTAAGTAATTTACATATCAGAGACCTTTCTTCTCTGGCTATTGTAAATCTCTAAGTTGCATTTTAAAACTTATCCAAAACAATGTGAACTGTCTGATTCTTTGTACAGAGCAATCTGAATTAGTCTTCCTTCTTGGGTTCTGAAAAGCAAAGTGACACAAGTCTTTTTAAGATGACACATGTAGGGGACATTATTTCCTGACATGGAAAGTTCTATAGGTATCTAAACACTATCTTGTCTTTAGGGTAGGACCACTCCTTGGATCTAAATGAAAAGCCAGCATTGATTTGCTAATGGAGCTACTACTCTGTTTAACATCAGTTTTGCTCTGTTTTTCCTGGTTTAAGACCTTAAATTTGCCATTACATTTTCCCTCTGTCAAGCACTGAGTTTAACTTTAGCCAAGCTTTTAGGACAAGGGCAGAACTTTATTAAACATGTCTGATTTTAGCTGTACAGCACAAACTGTCTTTCTTAGGGTCTTTAAACTACAGGCTTTTCTTACATGCTCTCTGGATTCTGCCATTTTATGGAATCTATGATTTCCTCCTTTAGCATCTTTGGTGCCTCTAAAACCAGAACCACATGGATGACCTTATAACAACATTAGAATATTACCTAAAAAGCATCACTATTAAGCATGTAGGGAATTTCAGTAGTTACTTTGTGAGTGACTGGTGAACCTATCACTCCCCTGATGATAACTATTTTAATTAAATCAAAGGTTGACAAAGGACCTAGGAAGGAAGTTGAGTCCTAAAAGTTGAGTCCCTTGTCTATTAAGGTAGAAACAAAGAGGCTTCACATTTGCATAACAAACGCAAAGTTTTCATGAGATGCTCAACCTGGCATTTTGGGCTTTCAATAGTTATCAGAGGCAAACTCTTTTTCCCATGGGAGGGAAGCTAAGACTTCAGGCCATTTCATTGGTCCCCAGCAGAGGGCTTGACCCCTGGGCCAGGAGGTTCAGAGGGAAATCCTTCCTCCAATGGAGATTCCCATAGTTGGGACATAGGCCACATGGAAGCTTTTTGCCTTTGGAAAATTCTCAAAGTGCCCAGTGGTCATATTCAAAGCATCTTTTCCATCTTTACCCTATTGGAAGGGGTCCTGGGTTGGTCTGCTTAGGCAAGAATATCTTGAAAAAAGAGAAAATGAATTTAGCATAATAAAAAGCAATGAGAAAGATGAATTATAGATTACCATTAAAATGTGGTTTAAAAATTTGATATTTACTAAGAGATGAAAGATGTTAAAACTGACTTAAGATTTTCAATAAAAAATGATTGACAGTTGTGGAGTTTCAACATTTACATGTAGAGCTTGTGTGTGCACAAGCAAAAGACTCTTGGCAGATGTACAACAGAACTAAGGGAAAAAATGGGGACTCCAAAATACTCTGCATAAAAATTCACAATGAATTGATCTGGACATTTTAGCATGTGTTCCACGTTAGCAGTCACAAATGAAAACATAATTTACAGAGCTTATGAAAGAGCCACTTAAATGGGGTGGGAACTGAGGAGAAAAATTTTAAAGACATACATTTGACATGTTACTTGAAAAATTAGAGACAAGGAAGTTTCATTTCAGAACTAATATTAAATACTAATATTAAATAGAGAAACACTGGTAGGGAAACTTTTGAATAAAAATTGAATTTATAAGTAATGTTTGATCATTCTAGTGAGTCAATGTCTTTTAGGAAACCAAAAAATCAAATTTTTTTATTGTCTCTCTTAAAATGAATCCTTTGGTAGCAGAGAAGAGGAGCATTTAATATATATTTCTGTTCATTCCTATTAATGGGTTCATTTCAGGTCTCAAATAGGATATCAGTTTAAATATGTTTTTTTTATTATCAAGGCAAACCTAAATCTGATAAATGTTACTTTTCTCCATAAGTCATTAACTGTATCCAGCACATGCTCATCTGCATCAAATAATAAGGGCATTACAAGTATTGTCCTATCTATCTCTGATCTTAGTTCACTGTCAGTGACTGCTGACAGTACTTTATTATGGAGACTATTAAGAGATCTCCATCCTTCAGCAGGGACTGAACTGTCATGAAATATTGCAGCCAACTGAGTCTCTTTTTAGCATTGTTGTGTTCATATTAAGCTCTAATGTGCAGTCTCCTTCTCCTTCTTGCAAATGGCATAGGTAATGGGTCAGTCAGCCTTCTAATTTTCCATACCAGAAATGCCTTAAGCCATTCCAGAAGCGGAACTATATATATTCCAATTATCTTTCCAATACTGATCTAATATGCGTCTTCAGATCTATTTCTCAGTGTGATCATCTTTTTCTAAGAAAATTTTGAATGTGTATATTTTGATCAGCTGTCAATCATGGTAGCATCTTATCCTTTCTGTAATTCCTGAGAAACTCAATATCCATTGAGTGTTGTTTTCCAGGAGTTTTGGGGTCAGTATGAGAGTCTAAATTCTGAAAGCTACTATGTTCTTTGAATGATCCTCTTGAAACGCAATCCTCCCATTTTAACCTTGAAAAATAGGAAGAAGGCAATGTACAGCTGTCTCACAGAAGGAGCTAGGGTAAGATCTCTCTGGAGACTTTCAAGAAAGAAATATTGTCTCTCTTCAGCTCCAATTACCCAGGCTCCTTCACTCACAGATCACGACATTCTTAAAGATATTAAAACTAGTGATGTGATAATTGACTTGGATATTTTTCATTTTCTCAGGGACATAGAGAAGTATCAAGCAACCAAATTTGAGCCTAAACTTCAGTAGTTTCTCAGTGTTTTTAATAATAGTTAACAATGTCAAATATCAAAATAGATAGATTTTTAAAATATGATAAAGAAAAGGTCATTTAATATTAAGAGAAATAGATGAAGTCTTTGATTTGTATGAAAGTGTTCAAAGAAGGGACAGTGATTTAGGGGATGTAGGAAGTTAGGGTGCATCACTTAATTTTCAGGTTGAAAATTTCACTCCTTGAAAAATTAGAGCTTGAAGATTATGAGATATTGAACAACTAACTAAAATGTCAGATATATACTTCATAAGTCATTTCAAATGAACTAAAGAAACTGCTCACAGATTTATGAAAAGTAATATTATTTCATGTTGATAACTAGAATATTCCATCATGCAAGTTAAAAACACTTTTCTTCAGAAGATACAGCATCATGATATATAAGAATATATACTCTATCTCTTTATGAGGTAAACTGGCGTTCATAAGGCGTTAAGATTTTGCCAACTTGAGAATGAATAGGGAAAAATGTTGGGGAAGAAAGGAGTCATAGATCTGTGAAAAGAGAAGCATATATCATGCTTGACAGCCTTGAAGATGAATTTTATGCCATACAAACACATGCATTTCCACTTGACTCTCATTTTCTGGCAAATAAGAGGAAAGAAAAAAACTCAAGATAAGGATCATGGTTGGAATGCTTGCATCCCTCATAAATTCCTAGGTGAAATCCCTAATACAAAAGCATTCAGAGAAATCAGTCCTTTGGGAGGTGATTTAGATATAATGACTCACCTCATAAATTAGATTGCCACCTTGATAAATAAAAAGAGGCCCTGGGAGGTTTGTGTGATCTTTTGGTCTTGTGAGGATAGTCAAGAAAGGGTCATCTTCTACAGAGAAGTAGCCCTCACCAGAAACCCAATTGCCTCTTGCTTTGATCTTACATTGGTCAATTTCAGAAACTATAAAATTTAAGTTTTGGTTTTGTATGCATTACTCAGCCTATGGTTTCAAGCTATGTAGCTACCCATCCACCAGAGTTCTTTCAATCTATTAGAACAGAAATCAGAAGAACCCAAATTGTAACACTTTTGTATGAATAACTCTGATATTACCATTTTTTTTTTGATTTCTGCTATTCCAAGCCCTTTAGTAAGTGCTTCTAGTAGCTGTTGTTGTCAGTCACAGTGGATCTTGCACTCTTTAGTAGCCTTAGTTACTTCCTGTACTCCTTTTAATTGCATACTCCCCTAAGTGTCTCTAGTTGGAGCAGGTAGAATTTTTCAGTGCGAACAGTCTTTCGTGTTATCCACTCTTACAATACATAGCTCAGTCAAGGAAAAATGAATCATGACTTTTCAAATTATAGCATCTGAAGGAAGTTTTATTTGTATCAGTGATGTAGTATAGTGAGTTGCAATGAAAGGTTCAGTACATTATTTATCCATGAGGTAAAGAATGAAACGGAGTGGAAAGACAAAAAAAAAAAAAAAAAAAAAAAAAAAAAAACCGCAGAGAAAAAGGGATGTGGCAAAGAAAAGAAGCTCTTGGATTTGGAGTCTGAAGTCTTTCTCCAACTGAAGAGTCAGTAATTCACTTAATTTACAATTAACCATCTGTCACTGAGGTTGCTACATGTAGATAGTATCTTTTATGTATAAAGATAATTCAAATAAATATTTAGGTAGGTGAGATGCCTTTGTGGATAAAGAAGACTTGCATGCAAAGCTGGGCACTTGTGTTCAAGCCACAGAACATCCATAAAGACAGAGGAAGAGAAACAATGCCACATAATAGTTCTTTGATCTCTACATGGCACTATAGCATGTGTATTTGTACATCCAACACAAACATGTGCACACACAAATACATTCTCAGATAAGAATATCAAATAGCAATAGATAATGCTTAAAGCATAACTAATGTGCTATTTCTTCTTACCTACCTGAAAAATGTGAAAAGATGGATGAAATGTCTTTCTTAATATTTTGTGCAAAGCCTACCACCTTGTCAAATTTTAATTTTATCAAAGTTATTTCCAGAGCCAACTTCATAATCTCATTTACTAATAAAATAGAGAAAAGAGGGCATAAAACAATCTTAGCAAAGCTTAATATGAGAACTGCTGAAAACACATAACTTCATAACTACCTCCAAGAATTTAGTTGGATTCTTTTTTGGACAGCACACACACTTGCTAATACTCTTGCATGCCTTCTCTTTATTTTCCCCCAAAGCCTCTTTCTATTAGTACAATATTAGATCAATGCTAAAATTTCTTCCTGATAGACTCTTCTTTATCTAACAAAGGATTTGGGTGGGAAGGTTTCAATACTAATTTCATGCAAATCTAAATTCTACTTTTGAACATTAAATACTTAAAAAACTTAAATTCCCCTTTACCCTACACATACATTTTATTATTACAACTAGAAATTAAAAGTGGCTTAATTAAAAATAATTTCTACATATTTGGAAAACATCATTTTCATGACTATTGATTTCAAATATTTTAAAATCTTTTAAAAATTGGTATGCACTATTTTCAAGTAAGTAGATCAAATACAATTTGATGTATAGTATTGTTTAGGGAATGTTGCAGTTCATCTGCATAGTTGCTGATAAATGAACATCAAAGAGCTTAAGGGAACAAGGGGTTTATTTCCTTACAACAGTCTGGTCACAGTTCTCACTCCAGGTTGAAGGGAGAGGACACACCAAGACCGGGGTCGAGGGAACTTGTCTCCATCACCACATAATGGCTGAGAGAGAAACGATCCTTACTTGCCAGACCAGCATGTCTGGCCAAGTGAACAGAAGTATGCCAACTCTTTCAACCAGCTCTCCATGATTTATTCCAGGGCCTAATCCCACCCACCAAGAACACCCATCACCTGGACAACCTCCTTCAGGTTTGCTCAAGACTCAACTCAGCCACTAATTCTCCAAAAACGTGTCCAAAGCTCAAGCCCTCAACAGTCAAGGGACTGCTGACAGGGAACATATGAATAAATCAAATTCTCTACAATGTTAAATATTGTCCATGCTAAATATTGTGTTTTGCTTTGTCTCATTCTGAACAGACGTAGAATTATTCATATTTATTTTCATATAGATTTTAGAATAGTTTGAGAATTTTTCATATTTTTTCTACCAAATATAAATAGCTTTCTGTATTGTTTTCTCCAGTATGTGATAATGAATCCGTGTTAATGTGCTGTGTTTATGAATGTATGCATGTGTTGAAGCACACATTCCTGTATTGCCTTTTCCTAAATATGTACTCATGCATCTGTGTGCATGCATCTATGTGCATGCATTCAGCCATTTGTTTGATCCAGTGTGTGAATTCATTCATCTATATTTGTTACATATCTTGGTCTATACTTTTCTCAGTTGCTTTTTCCTTTAAGTATTCTTGCATCTGTATTTACTTGCATTCTGCATTCGCTAAATTACTTGCATCTTGCCTTCTGAAATATATGTTGACTTCTTGCTCTCTGTACTTTTGACCTCAACTCTATTCATCTGTGTGTATGTATTGGTAGTGTTCACTCTGCTGTATTATTTTTTCCTATGTCCATTTTTGTATTTATGTGTGTGCATGTGTTTGTGTATATTATGTCGCATTATGTCTTTTTCTAAGATGGCTGGTGTCTATTATGCTGTGTTGTTTTCTCTTTGATGCATTAAAGCATTTGCTAGCATGCTTGTGTTGGTAAACACTTTGTTTCATTAGTTTTCCTCCAGATGTGTATTAATGTGTATAATTATGTGTGCTGATATTGAAGTTGCTGCATTTTTCCCTTGTGTGTGTATTAATGCAACTCAATAGAATAATTTAAGAATAATTAAAAAACTAATGGTTTGATTTAACTTGAGCAAAGGATACTCATATGTTACCTTCAGAAAGTGAACATCAGGGTTAAAATGAATATTAGAGTTCAAATAGTGAAGGTCACTAAGAATTTTCAGACTGTTATGAGACAGCTAAGCTGATCAGAATAGAAGAACAAGACTATTGGAGAAATAGCAAAATTCTTCTTTAATTGCCTCTCATGAAGCTTCACTGAGGACCAAGTAAAAGACAATCTTGCTCTTTCCCCTAGAAAACTGATACTTATGGGAAGTTATGCATATTATTGGAATTCGAATTCTAACCAACTGATTTCTGGGTAAAGTGGTTTCAGAGAAAGCCACTTTTTCTATTTGAGTGTGTGTGTGTGTGTGTGTGTGTGTGTGTGTGTTTGTGTTGGTGGGTGGGTGGCAGGGTGGAAGAGGGAGGAACCGGGGGAAAGGCAGAGAAGAAATGATGGGATGTTGCTTAAAAATCAAGATCATAGAGGCAAGACCTTGATTGTTAAAGCTCAGTTTTGCCAGCCATTCCTTTACTCTGAATGGTGGATGTGCTGCTAGAATGTACTTTGTTAGCTGTTGTAATAAACCTTAGTTGTGTACTCGTTCTGCCTGTGTTCCAACATCAATTCTTATCCTTTAGCAACATAAAAACAAGACTGCTTCTCTGGTTGGGATCAGAGGGAATGAAAGAGGAGGCAGATGTTCTCATTTACCACATTGTAGGCATATTTCCCCTAAAACTGTCTTATAAGTCATCAAATGGTACATCAAAATTGCACAATGATGTAGTATGGAAATTCAAACAAAAATAACTATATTAACTATTTTTTGTGAAAAAGCTAATATCAGAGAGAAAATATGATTACAAATATTGGTGACATTATGTAGATAAGGGACCATGTACACTGTTGGTGCAAACACACATTGGTACAGACATTGTGGAAAATGTATGGAATATGTTCATAAAACTAAAAATAAAATTTCTATGATCCTACAGTTTTTGGTTTGATGTCCAAAAGAAATATCAAGAATATCGACTATTTCAATAATATATTTATATTACTTTGTCCAACATGGCATTACTAAACAGCAGAAAAGATATGTTAATTATCTAACTGTCTGTTAAGAATTAACTGATAGAGATAATTCATAACCTACTATCATGTATTTGACATTGAAGATGAATACTACCTTGGATCAAATTATCAGAAGAATGATTACTACATTTCTAGTCAATATACATAGCATTTCTGTGTATTATTCTATAAATAATATCATAACAATTGTATAACTTTTGCAATATATTAAACACTATTAGCAATCAGGAGATAATAGGGTATAGTATGTGTATAGGCTATAGGCCTGTAATGTATCATCCTGTGTTAGGTAATTGCATACAAATTTTATTGCAAGTGTTCTGGAACCAATATTCATGAAAAAGAGACAAAAATAAAAAATATAATGTGGTATTAGGGGCTGGAGAGGTGGCTCAGGGGTTAAGCCTCTGCCTTGCAGGCGGAAGGTCCTGAGTTCGGATCCCAGATCCCACGTATAGACGCCAGGCGGAAGCGGGGGCGGCCTGCGCTTCTGGTCCTGGTAGGGCGGAGCCTGTGAATCCCGGGGCAGAAGGAGGTGGAGGTGTCCATGGTCGTTGCCGAATTCGTCTGTGGTTCTACACATACACACACATACACACACACACGCGCGCGCGCGCACATACATATGCACACACGCACAATTGAATAAATAATAATAAAAAAATTAAAAAATATATATAATGTGATATTATTCACAATTTACAAAAAAGTAAGTCCTGGAATTTCCAACAATATAAGTTAACTTAAACATACAGAGCTAAATGAAATGAATCAGCAACAGAAAAACTTTGGACCAGTAGTGAATTTACAGAATCTTGAAAGAAAAGATATATAGCCAAAATAAAATGAAGACAGGTATTTTCAGGTCTTTGGGCAAGGAAAAATCATGAAATATTTATTAAAATAATATGACTTCTAGAGATAAGCTAATAAATTGTACAGAAAAAATGCACATCTTAGTGTATAAAGTTAATAACAGTATTTGGGGAAGTTGAGATTTGCTAAGACAATAGACTTTAACTGTTCTCACAGGCACATAAAACAAGTAATTATAAGAGGTGGTGAATATGTTAATAGACTTGATTGCTGTAATCATTTTGAAATTCATGTGTGTCAAATTACCACATGGTGCACATTACATCTATAAAACATTGTTTCCAAATTATAACAACAAATTTGGCTAAAAAGCATTGCTCATACTACTTCAACAACATGGAAAATTTATGTAGACTCTGTTGTTGTTTACTTTTTCAAAAATGCTTTTAAATGTAAGAAGAACTATTCTTTGTACTCATTTCCTTACATCTCATTTTGATCTTACTATGAAATCATTCTTTCCATAAAACAAAATGAAATAATAATACTTTAAGTAGCTAAGTACTGAATGCTAAAGCAAATATTTTAAGTTTTTTAGAGACTATGAGAGATGTATCTTGTATATGTCAGTTTTCTGAATTTTCTAAACCGTACATATTAGGATGTTTTGTTAGGTTGGTGAAATAACACTAAATATTCAAAAAGAACCATCACTTGATCAATTATGATTTTAAGAATTTAATTGTCATAATCTAATGCCAAAATTTGTGTGTGTGTGTGTGTGTGTGTGTGTGTGTGTGTGTGTAACAAAGAGCATTGGAATATGCTTGTAGAGATTCAAAGATGATAGAGGGCACTGGAGTATGTCTGTAGAGATTCAATGGTGACATCAGGAATCATTCTGGATTGCTCTGCTTCCTAGAACTTTGCTCTGGAAAGCTTAAACCTTCCAGGACTCGAAGTACAGGCCACCTCCAATTTCTGCCCAACATTTTTATGTGGCAGTCCCTCGCCATTTCCCCAGCCACAGACCAAGAATTTTTATTTCTTATAATTTATAAGTGGAGCATTTGATAGTTAAGTTATAGAAATGCTAGTCATTGCTACATTATTGGTAGTTTCTATTGATATCCAGACAGCAGTGACTGTACTACAGGTTCTCAGGCAGTAACCTGAGAGCCACTGAAGCAGGCCTTTCATTTCCCCTTTGATACATATATTGCTGAAGAAGTGGACATCTGATGGAAATCAAGAACTTTGAATATCAGGACTTTCTATATTTAAGCTAAGACAGATATACTCTCTCACTCTGTCAAGTATGGAACAAACATGCAAAACAATAGAGCTCTAAACATCACACTCATAGATGCCTAATTCTATCACTAAGAGACATTACTGATATAATGTAAGCAAATTCTGTGATTTTTTTCTTAGAAACATAAATCCCTCTGATAGTGTTTCTTTCAAAAGCTGTACCTATCAGTGCATGAACAGAAGTTTCAGGGAACCAGGTGATCTTAGCATGTTTCTCTAATTAATGCCTGAAACCTTGAAAAAATAGAAATATGCTCTTTTTTTTTAACATTGTTGATTGAATAATCACTATCCATTAATCTCGAGTTTCAGGTTTGTGTGCTTTTATGTTTGGTCCCTAACTCGCGGTACTGCTTGGAAGATTATGCAACTTTAAGGTTGTAGATCATGCCTGAATGAGACACATCATTGTGGATGGTCCTTAGAGTTGGCTAATATGACTCCACTCTCTTGGTTTAGATTCTTGGTTAGAGTATTTTATCCTATTAACAGAAGAGTAGCTGGAATAGGATGTGACAGAAAAAGAGTAGTTGATGCTGTGAGAATAAGAAAGTGGGCTCAGCACATACAGTCAGAGATAATGTGAGTTCGTGATCGTGCTGAAGGAATTATACACCTCATTGGTTTCACTTCTCCTCTGATTGGCACATGCTTCATCTTTCCCTTTTGAAATGTCCGTGAGGCCTGGAAAGAATGGCATGAGCACTACATGTGTGACTGAACCGTAAGTATTGCTGATTTTCAGCATGTAGGGTTGCACCATGTTTCCCCAAAGTCCCCAGTGCAGACAGGCCACTCTGTTCAAGGTCAAAAGTAGACAAAACACAAGCATGTATTAAGCAGTTACATGCCAAGCTATTTGGATGAAACATCAGTAACAAGTTCCCCCATTGGACCTATAATCTCCCACACATGGATTTTGATCCTCTTAGACCTAGATTATCTCCACTGGAATGGGTTTTGAATCTATCCAGAGAGTGCTTGGTTATCCCCATAAGAGTTGGCCACTGTTGCTTGTGTAGTCTCATTCTGCCTAATCGATTGACAATGTCTCTTGTAGGGCTCATATCTAGGCACCAACATGTTGACCTTATACCTCCTCAAGCACTCTACAAGGTATCTTTTGGCCTTTTGAAAGTTACTCAACAAAAAAAAACTTACAGTTCTTTTCTAGTTCTCTTTGTCCATCTTGCAAACAATCTTCATCAATAGATTCCTGTCATCTAGTTCTGGTGAGTAGCCAAAACGAGTTAAAAATCCTATATTGTTTTAAGAACCTATAGGACCTCAGTGACCAGCAGCTACTATGAGGTTTTTCTATATCTGATATTGGAATATTTTCTCAGTATTCCATTGCTTCTAGGAGCAAGGATCTCTTTTAGAATTGTATTTTGAATCATTAATTGTATTATTAGCTTGTAATTTTCAAAAAAATTGTTCTTTTTTTGGATTAGACCTCCCCTTTTGCCTTTCACCATCCCCTTCCAATTACCCATACTCCTATGGAGGTTATTCCTCCCACAGGAAATGCCTCTCCAGAACATTTTACCCATGTTTTGCTACTCCTTCCCTTAAGCAAACCAATATTCCCTTTAACTTCCAACAAAGATGTTTTCTGACTTCTAGAGGCACATCCATAGCATAAATGTCCCTCATGCAAACAAAACAAGTTCTCGCTCTGTCTGTCTCTTTCTGTTTCTCTGTGTGTGCGTGTGTGTATGTTTACATCTAGAACATGGTTTTTAGATATAAAACCAAGTTAGTAATACTAACCTAAAACTTTGATGCTAATGTCTATATATAAGATGAAAATGTGGCTTTTGACTCTGAGCCTGGTGTCTTTCTTGTTATATTTTTTCCTCAGTTCCATCCAGGTAGCTCTGAAAACTTCTTAATTTTATTTTTTTATTTTGTCATTTTTGTGGTACGATTCAAGAGTTCTACCCTACCAATAAGCAATATCCACAGTCTTAATTTATCATGTATTTTTTTTCCTCACCTGTCCCTTAAGTCGTTAAAAATGAACTTTCCAAAAAAAATAAAAAATAAAAAAATGAACTTTCCTTGTTCTGAGCACATAAAAGCAGCATTACTATTTAAGATTCAGATTTTTATTTTGTTCACTTAGCTCATTTTATTCTGAAGTCTAAGGTTTTAAATATATTGCTATGATGTAGGGGTCAGTGTTGTTAGTTTTTCTTTTGTTTTGTTTTCTTTTGTTTGTTTCCACTCAAATGATAATAACACCATTCAGTGAAAAGTTTATTCTTTGTTTAGCAGTTCTCCTTTCTTGCAAGTCCTAATGGATGGACCTGTTTGAGCTGTTCTACTCAGTCCTCATGTTTTTCTGCAATGGAACCAATATATCAAGGTCATAATTATATTTAACCATATCACAAATTAAATTTCAAATTAAATTCTACAGTAGTATAAACATATATTCCCTTCTTCTCAACAGAAACCAAACATTTAATCAACTGGAACATTTAAAAAAATACTGACAAATCACTTCTCTCCCAAAACATTTAATATCAACATAAAATTTTAATACATTGTTATTATTATTTCAGCTCATACAAACTTAATAGGTACACCAGTTCCCTCCCTCCCTCCTCCTCCCCCCGAACCCTCTGCTCCCCCTCCCTTCACACCTCCCTCCCCAAGACCCCCCCCCCGTGCCTCCCGCCCAATTCCCAGAGTCTTTTCTTATGCATGCCTGACTCTCCTCTGGGCCCTCCTCTCTGATGACATACAAGGACCCAGTGGCATTTCCCTGAACCCTTTCCTGTGTTCCCCTTAAGCATAGGAACACTACTGTAGCTGTCAATCCCTTGCCTCCAAGGATCTTGGTGCCTTTAGCGGATGCTAGACTTTGTGAGGTCAATAGTGTGTTGGACATTGCGCAGGGCATGCAATGTCCAATTATGATTGCTTCGGCCCTACCTTGTGTGGAGTATCTTGCAAATCATTGCTCCTCCCATCCTTTTGCTCTTACACTCTTACCGCCCCCTCTTCCGCAAATGTCCCTGAGCTTCAGGATGGGGAGAGATTAAGCTGGCTTAATTCTAGGTGGTTGATATAGAGTCTCTGAAGTTCTGGATAGTGGTTCGTTGATTTTCTTTTGCAGTTTTTTGCTCCTGCAATGCCCTTCGCTCCATCGTGATGGGCACTGTATGTCACCCCCTGGCCAGAGACAAAAAGCTGTTAAACTGGAATCTTATTATAAGAGCACATTCAAGGGTAGATGTAATATTTATACCCAAGAGTGGAATCGCAGGGTTATATGGCATTTGGCAATGGGAGGGATCAATCACCCATTTGCAAAATGGTTACTTTTTAATCTGCCGGACTCTATGCCCTCCCCTTCTGGTGAGTTCATACCTCCTTAGTTGTAAATGATCAGGAACGAATTGTGAACTTAACTAGGTGTCATATTACTTTCTTGCAGTCCTTGATGGAGGCCTATTTTCTCTATTGTAACATGGTCACTTCTGTCCTTGTTTCTGGTGTGGCCCTCCAACCCCATCCCTCCTATTCATAATCCTTGCAATTACTGTAGGTAATACATAGATTTACCTATGAGTGCCTCAAGATGGGCTGGGTGGGTTTGGTATTAGGAGCCACCTATTAGGGAGTACATATGGCACTTAATTTTCTGGGTCTGGGATACTTTACTTAATATAATTGTTTCTAATGACACCCATTTCCCAGCAAATTCCAGTAATTCATCATTTTTGATGGCTGAGTAGTACTCCATTGTATAGATGTAACACAGTTTCCTTATCCACTTGTCAACTGTTGGACATTTGGGTTGATTCCACGTCTTTGCTCTTGTAAACAGTGCTGCTATGAACATGGTCGTGCTTGTGCTATCTAGGTGAACTTCTGCTGTATGGGGGGTTATACCCAAAAGTGGAATCGCAGGGTCATGTGGCATTTCAATCTTTAATTTCTTTAAGAATCTCCAGAAGGCTCGCCAGAGTGGCTTGATGAGCCTGCACTCCCACCAGCAATGTAGGAGAGTTCCCCTCTCTCCACATCCTCTCCAGCATTTGTTGTTGTTTGTGTTGTGGATTTTTGCCATCCTGACCAGGGTGAGATGATATCTCAGGGAAGTTTTGATCTGCATTTCCCTGATGGCTAAAGAAGTGGAGCATTTTTTAAGATATTTGTTAGACATTTTAATTTCATCCCTGGTAAAATTTCTTTTAAGTTCCAGGGCCCATTTTTTAAATGGGCCATTGGTTTCCTTGCTGTTTAGTCTTCTAAGTTCTTTGTGCACTCTGGACAGTAGAGCCTTATCAGATATGTGGTTAGTGAAGAATTTCTCCCATTCTGTGGGTTGCCTTTGAGCTCATGTTACAATCTCTCTATCTGAACAGAAGCTCTTTAATTTCACAAGATCCCAACTGTTGAGGGTTGGTAGCAGTGACTGTGCCATTGGATGTCTGTTTAGGAAATGTTGGCCTAGCCCAATCAGCTCGAGGAAGTTCCCTAACCTTTCAACTATGGTATTTATAGTCTCTGGCCTGATATCAAGGTCCTTGATCCATTTGGAATTAAGTCTTTGTACATGGTGACAAGTATGGGTCCAGCTTTAATCTTCTGCATGTGGAGATCCAGTTTTGCCAGCACCATTTGTTGAAGATACTGTTCTTTTTCCATTGGACTCTTTGGGCCTCTTTGTCAAAGACCAAATGGATGTAATTTTGTGGGCTTATATCTGGGTCTTCAGTCCTTATCCATTGATCTGTGTGTCTATTTTCGAGCCAGTACCAGGCTGTTTTTATAACTATGGATTTGTAGTATAGACTAAGGTTCGGTATGGTAATACCTCCAGCAGTGTTTTTGTTACTCAGGATTGTCTTTGCTATCCTGGGTCTTTTGTGCCTCCATATGAACTTTGAGATTGTTTGGTCAACTTCTTTAAAGAATTGCTTTGGGATTTTAATTGGTATAGCATTGAATTTGTATATTGCCTTTGATAGGATGGTCACTTTTACGATGTTGATTCTGCCAGTCCCGGAACATGGGAGGTCTTTCCACCTTCTGGTGTCTTCTGCTATTTCTTTCTTTAGGGTTTTAAAGTTTAAATTGTAAAGGTCTTTTACCTCCTTGGTTAGGTTTATACCAAGGTATTTCATTTTTTTAGGGGCTATAGTAAATGGGATGGTTTCTCTCAAGGCTTTTTCACTTCTTTCATTCTGGGCATATAGGAAGGCCTCTGATTTTTGCACATTTATTTTGTATCCTGCCACCTTGCTGAACTTCTCAATTAGTTCCAGGAGCTTCCTGGTGGAGTTTTTGGAATCACTCAGGTATAAGATCATGTCATCTGCAAATAGGGATAGCTTGACTTCTTACTTGCGGATTTGAATCCCTCTTATGTCCCTTTCTTGTCTTATGGCCTCAGCTAAGACTTCAAGTACAATATTGAATAGAAGTGGTGAGAGTGAACAGCCTTGTCTAGTTCCTGATTGAAGTGGGAATGCTTCCAATTGTTCCCCATTGAGTGTAATCCTTGCTGTGGGCTTGGTGTATACAGCTTTTATCATATTGATAAAGGTTCCTTCCATTACTACTGTCACTAGTGTTTTGATCATAAAAGGCTGTTGGATCTTGTCAAAAGCTTTTTCTGCATCTATCCAGAGTATCATGTGGTCTTGGACTTTGGACTGGTTTACATGATGAATTACACTTATTGATTTGCGTATGCTGAACCAACCTTGTGTGCTGGGGATGAAGCTTACTTGGTCCCCGTGAATAATCTTTTTAATATGTTTTTGAATCCGATTTGCTAAAACTTTATTGAGAATCTTTGCGTCTGTGTTCATCAGAGAGATCGGCCTATAGTTTTCTTTTTTAAGTGAGTCTTTATTAGATTTTGGGATTAAAATGATATTAGCTTCATAGAAGGAATTTGGTAGTGTTCCTTCCTTTGCTATTTGATGGAACAGTTTAAGGAGTATTGGTATAATTAACTCCTTAAATGTCTGGTAGAACTCTGTGCTGAATCCATCTGGTCCAGGACATTTTTTTGGTGGGAAGATTCAAGATTACTTCCTCAATTTCCTTATATGTTATAGGACTATTTAAATAATTCACAACTTCCTGATTCAATATAGGTAAGTTGTATTTACTTAGAAATTCATCCATCACTTTTGTGTTGTCAAACTTCACAGAGTATAAGTTTTTGAAATATGATGTTATAATTCTCTGGATTTCTTGGGTATCAGTAGTGATTACTCCATGTTCATTTCTGATTTTGTTAATTTGGGTTTTCTCTCTCTCTTGCTTTTGGTTAATTTAGCTAGGGGTGTATCAATCTTATTGATTTTCTCAAAGAACCAGCTTTTTGACTGGTTGATTTTTTTTCAATCGTTTTCTTAATCTCGATTTCAGATATTTCTCCCCTTATTTTGCTAATTTCCTCTCTTCTACTACTCTTGGCATCAG
Source organism: Typhlomys cinereus (assembly GCA_023101885.1). Lineage (NCBI taxonomy): Eukaryota > Metazoa > Chordata > Mammalia > Rodentia > Platacanthomyidae > Typhlomys > Typhlomys cinereus. Next base: position 1,968,714 of record JALPQD010000154.1, read on the forward strand.
ATTGCTCTAGTTTCTATAAAGCTTTAAGCTGCATTGTTAAGTTGTTTGTTTCTGATGTTTCCATTTTTTTGATGTAGGCATTAAGAGCTATGAACTTACCTCTTAGGACAGGTTTCATTGGGTCCCAGAGATTTTGGTAAGTTGTATTTTCGTTATCATTCACTTTCAGGAAATCTTGAATTTCCTTTTTAATTTCTTCCTGAATCCAGTTCTCATTCAGCATCATATTGTTAAGTTTGCAGGAGTTAGTGTATTTTCTCTTGTTTGATGTGTTGTGGATGTCCAGCTTTAGGCCGTGGTGGTCTGATAGGGCACAGGTTAGAATTTCAACTTTTTTGTATATGTGTTGATTCGTTTTTTGGCTCAATATGTGATCTATTTTAGAGAAAGTTCCGTGTGCTGCTGAGAAAAATGTGTATTCTTTGGTGCGTGGGTGAAAAATTCGATAGAGATCTGTAAGGTCCATTTCTTTCAGGATTTGATTAAGTTCCAAAGTGTCTCTGTTAAGTTTTTGACTTGTTGATCTATCCCATGTTGAGAGGGCGGTGTTGAAGTCCCCAAGAATTATCGTTTGGGGTTTGATTTCTTGCTTTAGACGCTGTAGGGTTTTCTTAATGAATGTGGAGGGGCCCATATTGGGTGCATATATGTTCAGTATTGTGAAGTCTTCCTGGTGAATTGTACCTGTGACTAAAATGTAGTATCCATCCGTGTCTCTTATAATTTTCTTTGGTTTGAAGTCCACTTTGTCTGATAGCATAATGGCTACCCCTGCCTGTTTCCTGGTCCATTAGCTTGTAGAATTGTTGACCAGCCTTTTATTTTTAGAGCGTGCCTATCTTTTGTGGTGAGATGGGTTTCCTGCAGGCAGCAGATTGATGGATTGTGATTTTTAATCCAAGTTTGTAATCTGTGTCTCTTGATCAGTGAGTTAATTCCATTAACATTTAGTGTTATAATGGAGAAACTATTTTTAATTCCAGTCATTTTATTATGTTTAGTAGTTTTTATAAGTATATTGCTTCACTTTTAATGGTGTTATATTTGCCTTCTGTTCTCCTGGATATGCCTGTTTTTTTTTCTTCATGCTTGGGTATCATTTCTAGCATTTTTTGAAGGCCTGGTTTGGTGGACATGTATCACTTCAAGTTGTCTTTGTGCTGGAAGAGTTTTCTTTCTCCCTCGATCATGATGGATAGTTTTGCAGGGTAAATCAGCCTGGGTTGACATTTTTGCTCATTCAATACTTGAAGTATGTCTCTCCAAGCTCTTCTTGCTTTTACTGTTTTGACTGAGATGTCATTTGTTATTTTAATAGGTTTACCTTTAAAAGTGACTTGTTTTTTCTCCCTTGAAGCTCTCAGCACCAGTTCTTTATCTTGAATGTGGAGTGTTTTAACTATTATTTGCCGTGGCGTGCTTCTGTTTTGGTCATATCTGTTTGGGGTGCGGAATGCCTCTTGTATATGGATGGGCCTCTCTTTTTTTAGATGAGGAAAGTTTTCCTTGATGATCGTTTGAAAAATTTCCTCAGGGGTGGTACTTTGAGATTCTTGTTCTGGTATTCCATGAATACGCATGTTAGGCTTCTTCAGGGTGTCCCATAGCTCTTGGATATTTCTCTCAAGTATCTTTTTGGCTTTAACAACCTCTTCCATTGAGCTGGTTAGTACTCCCACTTTATCTTCAAGGTCTGAAATTCTGTTTTCTGCTTTGTTTGTTGTGTTGATAAGACTCTCTGTGAAGTTCTGGGTTGAAGATAACTTGTCTTGTAGCTCAGTTTTAAACTCTGCTGGAGTCTGTTTTAACTGCTCTATGCCAGTTTTTGTTTCTTGCACTGTTTTTCTCAACTCCTCCAATGTCTGTTGTGTTCCTCTATCAAAGCGATTGATTCAATTATGTAATTCCTCCCTGATTTCCTCTTTCATAGTATTGAACATGGTAATGATCACATTTAGAAAGTCGTTATCCTGGGTCAGGCTTTCTTGGCCTTTTTCCGTGGGTTTGTTCTGGTTGGAGTTTAACATTATGGGATTAATTCCTTCAGTGGGAAATTTGTTTACTTGAGTGCTGCTTCTCATGGATTTGCACTTTGACTTTGGCATTGTCGTTTTAACTCTTAAGATCTTTCAATTTCACTAAACTGAATTATTTGGCCTGGGGTTCTGGGGGTGGGCAGGGAAGGAGCTTATCTAGGTCGCGAATGAGGCCCGCCTAGACCGCAAGCACATCCCGGCTGGCAAGAGCGGGGTGGGGAAGGGAGGATGGGGGCTTTGGCGTGGAGCTATTTAACTCCAGGGGAGCTGGGGCGGGGCCCGGGCGCAGGAGGAGGTCCTCCTTGTCCCTTGGCCCTGCATGCGGCTCTGGCTGGATGGTGGGGTAGGAGCCGGGTCCCTTGGGCTGACCTGGGGTTCTGGGGGCGAGCGTGGGCGGAGCTTACCTAGGTCACCGCTGAGGCAGGGCTGGACCCCACATGCTGGCGGAGCGAGGTGGGGAAGGGAGAATATCAACATAAATTTAAGTCTCCAAGTAAAATAAATGCTTCTGGTTAATATCTAAAAAAACTCAGCACTCTCTCTGGTAAGTATTTGCAACTTACATAAGACTTTTTCAAGCTCCCTTTTTTATTCTTTCCTTGCTAAATTATTTCTAAAGTAACTCAGATTTTTAAATACAACATACATAAACTTTCAGTATTGTGTTTCTTGTAATTAATTTTTTATGGAAAAATAACTGATTTTACATTGATAAAATAAGATAGTGCTTAAAAACATACATTCATATATAATTTGCACTTATAAACATGTGAACAGGCATAGAAACACATGACTAGTTCTTATCAGCAATTTATGAACATATGTGTCTATGCTTTTTCTGGGCTACTCTCTTTTCTGTCGTTGGATGCAAGTGATAACTAGATTGAGAGATTCTGAACCTGCTATTGGAAGGAAGTATCCTAGCAGTCAGGAACAAGTACTGAAAATCAGATGTAAGAGAAGAGGATGCTCTTATTTTTATTTGAAGGCGGGCAAACGCGCACACACACACACAGAAACGAAAGAGGCAGAGAGACGGAGAACTTGTGTTGTTTGCATGAGGGACATGTATGCTATGGTATGTGCCTCCAGAAGTCTGAGAACATTTTTAGTTGTTGGTCTTATTCCAATTTACTTAAGCAGAGTGTCTCTTTCAACTCTACTGCAAATACCATGTCTGTTTCTCATGAGTCTCTAGGGAGTCTCCTGTCTCTACTTCCTTTCTATAAAAGCACTAAATTATAGATATTCTTTGCTGAAAGAAGATTTATTTAAGTGATGCATTTCTATGACTTTAAATGTAAAATGAAATTTGTTTTTAGTAATAATCACATTTCCCTCTATACTGATAATGTATAAATGTGTTACTTGTTATTTATTTTACCTGTATGAGTAAATTTATTCCCCTAGCAAACAACTTCAAACTATTTTCTTTCTCTAAAAATAATTTGTTTTTATTTACAAGTTAAGACCACCCATAAGGAATGATATTACACAATCATATCAGAACTGTCACTCTAGGTCACATATATTACAGAAATTTATTGTAACAAAACTAGTTACAGTTGGTTGATGGGGAAAGAATCTTTGTGATTTTTTCCCATTTCTTTTTTCATTTCACAGTTGTGACAAGGATTGAGTTCTCATAATCCAGTGATAGTTTATGGAGAGGAGATCAAGGGTTTATATGAGAAGTTAATTCACATTTTTGAAGAAAGAGACTCTAGGATCACAGAGTTTCTGAGTTTCCTGTTAGTTATCCCACTGTGCATGGGAACTAATCTTTGTCTGTAGGCCCCTAATATTTGAGACATGGTGGAAAACAATTCGCAAGTTCATTAAATTTGACAAATGTCTTCAAGATGAACGTCAGCTTTATAACTTTTTGTATTTCTGAATTACAGCTATTTTTAAAGATATTAGTCTTGATACAACTTATTTGTTTTTTATCAATTCATACATGTGTTTAAAAGATATTTGTTTAATATTCATTCTTAATTTATGTATGTTTTTGCATTAACATATCAAGCTACTGCCAGAAATAATGCACTTTGGGCAGTATGAAGGTTAAAACTTTCTGCACATTATATCCTGACATCAACCACACATCAAAAAATAATAAAATATGAAATATTTTATGAATTAAAAACATTTACTGAAATTATATCGAATGTGGTATAATCTCTGAAATTTGATATAGTTCCTCTAACAGAAATCTCAGTCTCAGAGTATAACCCAATTATGTGCAGTGCAAGAAATTTCAATAAAGAAATTTTATTTCTTTGAATATTTATGGTAATTCTTTAGTTAGATCTTTGATCATTTTACTAAACACCAAGGAAACAAATGGTCCAATTAAAAAATGGGCCTTGGAACTTAAAAGAAACTTTACCTGGGACGAAATTGAAATGTCTAACAATTATCTTAAAAAATGCTGCATCCTTAGCCATCAGGGAAATACAAATCAAAACCTCCCTGAGATATCATCTCACCATGGTCAGGATGGTGAAAATCTACAATACAAACAGCACCAAATGCTGGAGAGGATGTGGCTGGAAGAGAAGGGAATTCAGGCTTACACAACCACTCTGGTGAGCTGTCTGATGATTCTTAAAAAAGTTAAAGATTGAAATGCCATATGATCCTGCTATTCCACTTTTGGGAATAACTCCCCATACAGCACAAGCACGATCATGTTCATAGCAGCATTATTTACAATAGCAAAGTCATGGAATCAGCCCAAATATCCAACAGTTGACGAGTGGATAAGGAAAATGTGGCACATTTATACAAATGAATACTACTCAGCCATCAAAAGTGATGAATTAATGCAATTTGCCGGGAAATGGATGCAATTAGAAACAATTATATTAAGTGAAGTATCCAAGACATGGAAAATTAAGCACCATATGTATTCCCTAATAGGTGGATCCTAGTACTAAACCCACTTAGGGACACTCAGAAACAAATCTATGTAATACCTATAGTAATTGTAAAGACTATAAACAGGAACAATGGGGAAGGAGGGCCCCAGGAGAAGCAAGGAGAGAGGGGACCATGTTACAGTAGAGAAAATAGACCACCATCAAGACTGCAAGTAAATAATGAGACATCTGGTTAAGTTCACAGGCTTTCCTTCCTGATCATTTGCAACTGATGGGGTATGATCTCACAACAAGGGGAGGGCCTATAGGCTGCCTGATAGAATGTAACCGTTTTGCAAATGGGTGATTGACCCCTTGCTCACCCAGGTCTCCTACTTTTATTCCATCTACCTTTGAATATGCTCTTATAACAAGACTCTAATTTAATAGGTTTTTAATCTCTGGCCAAGAGGTGACATCCAATACCCATCAGGATGGAGCCAAGGTCATTTCAGAAGCAGCAAAAATGAAAAAAAAAATCAATAAACCATAATTCAGAACATCAGAGACTCTATATCAACCACTTGGAACTGGGCCAGCCTAACCTCTCCACATCCTGAAGCTCAGGGAAATTTGCGGAAGAGGGGATGGTAAGATTGTAAGAGCACAAGGATGGGAAGAGTAATGATATGCAAGATTCTCCACACAAGTTAGGGCCGAAGCAATCATAATAGGGCTTTGCATGACCTACGCTATATCCAACACATTATTGACCCCACAAAGTCTAGCATGGACTAAAGGCACTAGGATCCTTGGAGGCTAGGGAATGACAGTCACAGTAGTGTTCCTAAGCTTAAGGGGAACACAGAAAAGGGTTCTGGGAAATGCCCCTGGGTCCTTGCACTCATCGGAGAGGAGGAGCCAGAGGAGAGTTTGGAATGCACAGTAAAGGATGCTCCGGGGATTGGGGGTGGGGGAAAGCACTCAGGGATAGGGAGGGAGGGAAGAAGGAAGGGGGGAGCAGGGGAGTCGGGGGGGGGGGGAGGTGGAGGAAGGGAGGGGACCCGTGTACCTGTTAAGTTTGTATGAGCAGAAATAATAAGAAGAAGAAAAAGAAAAAAAATTCTGCCTTCTTTTATAAATTATTTAATGCAACCCATATAATATAGAAGGTATAAAATTTTTGTTTTCCCCTGACGTTTTCACTGGATTTTCCTTGTGCACAAAAAATACGAAGTTTTCTAACACAGTGGCTCTATGCACATTGTAACCACTACCTGGATTCTTGACCAAACATAGCAAGTGCAGTAGACACTGACATTTCAACTTACTTCATTACAAGGGACCTTTTCAAATCATCCTTGTTAAATTTAGTCTAGCACATAGGAATCCCTGTTAAAATGCTCATTTTAATCATTGTATACCATTATTAAATAATGCTAATTTGGGTATATTTACACATTCCCAGCACTCAAGATGTAAAAGACAGGAGCTCATGAGAGGATCACCTAAACAGAAAATGTGTGTCAAATTTAGGCTAGAGGAGAACATGATTCAAAAGTTAAAGCAAAGAAATATTTTTCCACATTTGATAGTCACATATCAGTGCTAAAGACAAAGGTACATGATTAATACTTGATGTAAAGTAAATGTTAATTGTCAGATACACATGGGAAATTGTCACAATGTACAGTAAAAAGAAAGAGTTTCTATAATCTCCCAACCATCCACAAAAATATGTAATTTGTACTTGGGAAAAACAGAGTAGAAACACCAGGGACTTACTATACTTAGTATATTCTCTAGCGATATGCTAGATGTATATTAAGATTTAAGGCACTAATCAGTGATGGAGTTTGAAACATGAATTTTAATTCACTATACATAGGCTCAAACATATTTTAAAAATGTTGTGCATATGTGTGTGTGTGTGCATGTGCATGTGTAACAGAGGGCACTTTGTATATTAAGGAAATCCAAAGGTGACTTCAAGAGTCATTCTGATTTGCTTCTACCTCCTTTTTACTTTGCTCTAGGATTACCCAGGCTCCACCTTCTAAGGTCAGAAGTACATGCCTGATATTTTTATCTGTAATCTGAACTCATGTCCTCTGCTTGTGGAGTCGAGTATTAATCCCTGCACCATCTCTTCAGCACCCAAACATATCTTTATTAAACCAATAAAGGCCATTATAATCAATACATTTTGACAATGAGAAATGTTTATTTTCATAGTGTAAACCCATGCTTTGGAATCAACTCTTCAAAAGTGTTTTTAATGAATCTAATTCATTGAGTAAGCAGTTGTGGATATGACTTGAGTGGACCACCAATCCATAAGCTTGAATTTATTTTTTTGGAAGGTTTCTTTGGGAAGGGTTTTGGAGCTTCTTTACTATTCAACCACTGATGTTGTCATACATGGTTGGATACAATCTATTTTTTTTAACAATCCAATACTGAATCTAGACATGGGTTCTTTATGTATACTAGTAAATAAGATAACTATTCAACATATATAAATTTTTACATTTGGTCAGTTCATAAAACACATGCTTATTGAACGTTTTCACTCTACTAATTTGCTTCAAATGTGGAACAAGGGACAAAAGGTTGCCTTTTAGTTCTCTGCCAAAATTTCAAAGTAGTTTTGTAACAATCAATGAAACCTTGCAAAAATTCCTCAGTTTGTCATAGTATCATTTTCATGACTGTCACAAACTTTTAAAGCCTAATAAACCATCACTGTACTGTATATTTTGAGTCCAAATGCATTGCACATATTTCATATTGTATATGCTTCTTTATGACTCATTTAGAATTGGAGTAATAATATCAAATTTGTTTTTCATTTAATAAAGCATCATAATATAAACTGAAATACATACTTTGTAATTTGTTTCTTTTAAAATGTACATTGGAATGATTGATAAAATAGCTACCTTATGTGAATATATTTCAATAGTGAGTGACATATTTCAATAATGCAAAAACTGTAACTTCTACCTAATGCAATGTGGTTAAATCTATGGGATTTCTTTTTGGCTGAAATATAGCCCTGGATTATTTCCCAGGGAATTCTACAAAATCAATCCATAAACAACAATAAACAAAGGATAAATAACAATAAAATGGAATGAAACTGGTAAGGTAAGATAGTCTATTCTCTCTGATGATAAGCCTTAGAAAGTAGAACTCTAACAAAAATCTCAGTGATCTCCCCTCTACCCCCCACTCTTGGCCCCACACACTACAGCACAAACCACTTGAAATCCATCTCAATCACAGCTCAGCATTAAGGATACCACTGTGCAACTGGGCCTGCCTACAGCAGAAAACACTGCAACATCCTGTTATCCCTTGCCAACATTTGTAAAAGAGACTTGGTAAGCAGATGCAAGATCAAAGCAGAATGAGCCACCCTTGCCCCGGCCACATAACCAGAGTCCACAGAATAAACAACTATTCAACAGCAACCAAACAGAACATTTACCACATCACCACTAATGAAAATATGAATGATATTTTATAAATATCTTATTTCATGGTATAAATAGTAAAGATCACAAAATTATAATAATTGTACTTGACAGAAAACATCTTATTTTCATGATTTCATTGCTGTTATAAATGCATAACCCAAACAATTTTGGCTTAAAAAGATATTTTGTTTATGATTTATCACTTATATATATGCACACAATCCATTGTAATATTAGGTAAATAGATTTTGAGGTAGAAAAGATTAATTCCAAAGTTAAGAAAGTTACTAGATAAACAGGTAAAAACATGCTGAATAACTACAAGAAAATTTGATACAGTTATTAAGTTGTACTCACAAAACAACAGAAATTATAACAAAAAATAATGAAATGGAAAGAAAAATGTGAAAGCCATAATTAGAGGTGAAAATTTTGACATTCAATTCATAATCACTAAATATGCATTCAGTAACCAAACTGAAATGATCTATAACTTCAGCAATGAAAATAAACATTTGCATATTTTCTACTCAAGGAATGTAGGACACACATGTATTTATACATACACATATAAACATAAAACATACGCACACACCAGTAGTACTGGTGGGTAAAGCACCTTCACACAAACCTGGAGTCCTGATGTCAATCTCTGGAAGCCTAAATTGTGGATAGAAAGAACTGACTTTCAAAACTGACCTCTGACCTCCACATATTTGTTAATAGCAAATGTTCTCTCTCTTCTCTATCTCTGTCTCTAAGGAATGAAATATCAAAGTATAAAATGTGCAAGTGCATTTATAATGCTAAAAGTGATTTTCTGTATTACCAAACACAGATACCTAAAATAACTAGAAGAAGAATATTCTTATGTTGAACAATCACCAAATGCATTTAATGTTTCAGAAAAATAAGAGACAGTTTGAAATTATTTAATCACTTTGAAATACAATGATACTTAACTATTGTACACATCAATGAGGACATTAAAATATATAAATAAGTACCAAGTACTGAATAAAATTCAAACTACAACAATTCTATGAGAACATTTTCATTTAGTAGAAAGGAAAATTTATATTAAATCTATGTTGAAACAAATTTATCACATCAGTAATCTCGCTAAAATGAAAATCTTAATAAAGTGAAAAATACATACAAAAAATAAGATATGGATAGCAAAATCAGAACCTGCCGTGGTTTATATGAGAGATGCCATAAAATAAATCATGTGTTTGAATCATTAGCTATTGTTAATGCCTGGAAAGCTGGGATACTTTTAATAGGTGAAGCCTTCTTGGGGGAAAGCAACGGCCAGCCCTTGAAGTTTGTTGCCCAGCATCACTTCTTCTGTTTGCTCCTGATCTCTCTGCCACGTGACGCCTACAGTGATCTGAACCAACTTTTTGCTTTTGCCTTTATCCATGCCTTCTGCTTTGCAATTCAAGTTATAATATCCTGAGTTCCCTCAGGAGCTGTAAGCCAAGTAAATCTTTTCTCCCTTGAGTATGAGTATTGTCTCCAAACAACAAAAAGAAAATAAAGAAATCAACGAGAATAATTTTGAAAATTAACAAACTGATAAAATAATTCATGATTAGAAAATTGGGAGTTTTAAAGCTGGATTGAATACATTTTATTTTATAAAATGCGGACCTGGAAGGGTAAGGAATGGAAGATTGTGGATGAAAAGTGACATGCTTATACATCTAGCTAATCTCACCCGTCAAATGAGCAGTTGCTGACAGACCTCTGAATGCACATTTTAAGAATGAATTAAGGTTTACCTCTAGGTTTCCTTACAGAATATGGTCTTCCATTCTTTAAATGAAATGGAAATACCTACATAGGGTGGGCAACACAATGTCCTCAGCAGGTGGTGTGCACAAAGGTGGGGACTGTACAAAGATGGCAGGATGTTGGTTCCTCTCTGCTACGGACTTTGGATGTCATTTTGTCACTTTCCTTGATTCCCACTAGTAACTCCCTTGTAATGTTAAGCTGTAACTTGGAATTGTAGGATGAAAGAAAATCTCTTGTCCTTTTAAGTTTTGTGTCAAGAATTTATTGCATTGACAAAATAAATATGGAACTTAAAATATTAAGCACAATGGCACATTTTTAAGTCTTAGCTCACAACAGTCAGAAGCAGTAGGACCACTTCATGTTCCTGAGTAGCCTGGTCTACATGCTAATTCCCGGGTGGTGGAGTTACATGAAACTCTATCTCAAGAAGAAAATTAAGACAGAAAAGCAAAACAACAATAATTAACAGTGAACAATATCCAGAATGAAAATAAATATAAGAATACTAAAACAGACTCTGAATATATTAAATGAAAAAGACAATTTTAGCTTCTGCTTGTAGTAGAAAATAGTTGCAAATTATCACTCATGTTCTTTCAATTAGGAAATAACTGAGAAAACACAAATAAGTCAACAATTTTACCGAGGTCAACAGAAAGCTGAAGTTGCATATGAAACCATCACCAACCAATTGCAAAACACAAAAACCCAGACCATAGCTGAAGTCAGTTTAACCCGAGAAGCTCTAGAGACTATAAAGTAGTCTCTATGAAGTAAGCATATTCAGTAGTGTATTTTACATTGTTATAAGGAATGGAATTTTATTTAGTTGAGCATTCAAAAGCTGGAGAGAGGCAATATCAAAGTTCTGGCATTATGCTTGTAGCAGCATAAAACCTGACACAGGTTATCACGTATCATAACAAAGCACCTGCACTAACTTGGGTCTCTTCTCATAAAGAAGCTAATGTCACCACAGGGATCCAACACTCATTATCTCAACTAATCCTAATTAGCTCCCAAAAGCCCATCACCAAGTACCATTAACCTGTCAATTAGAAGATCAAGTCTATAACACAGGAGCTTCTTTTGAGGTATGGGGAATAAAATATCAGCAAGCACTAAGCTTCTTTAATGTTTTCTGGGGAGAGAGAAAGTAAGAGAGAGAGAGAGAGAGAGAGAGAGAGAGAGAGAGAGAGAGAGAGAGAGAGAGAGAGAGAGAGAGGGAGAGAGAGAGAGGTTAAGAGGTAGGAATGAAGAAAGTAAATGTCTCCCATTAGCATGTGAAGATCTAAAAACAGCTCCATGAAGCTGGTTCCTCTCTTTCACCATGTAGAATGTTGAAATGAACTCAGTTCTCCAAGTTGGTGCACAGAAACACTTAACCATGTTGCCAGACCTAAATTAGAATTTTGATGAAAGCAACAATCTAGACAAATGTGAATCATGATCAACATCCTGGGCCTTACATAGGGACATTCCCATAATGTTTGGGATATAGCATCAGAACCCTCATAAAATTCACACAGTGAATTACATAGAAAGATCATTCATAGTTTACTCTGGTGCATATATTCAAGCAATAATTGTTACAAAATTCACCAGAACTTTCCTCATGCAATGTTGTACTTCCAAAGACAATTCAGAAATTTTTCTCAACAGGGAAAATACACAATTTCTCTCCATTCTACTACAGTTATGTTGTAGGTCTTCCCACCACAGCAATGAGACTTAAAATAGTATAGTTTTGAATAATAACTCATTAATCTCTGGGAAAAATATTCTTCTGGAATAGTTAAATATATATAACTGATATAAATGTCAGCTGATATAAATGTCAGCAATGTAACTACTGGAAAAATGAGTTGGGAACTTTCTCATTTACACCTGTCGTGCATGGTTTGAAATCTATCCCCCACAGTCTCATGTGTTTGGGGAGATCATGGCATCTTTGAGAGGTGGAGGCTTGCTGGAGGAAGGTGGTCACAAGGTGTGGGCTTTGAGGTGGATTAGTCTCATCCTAGCTCTAAGAGAAGTCTGCTTATATAACAAGCACTCTGGCAGCTCTCAGCTTCCAAAATGTCTGCAATGATGTAGCTTCCTCCAGCTTTGGTCAGCAAGCCATGCCACCTCCTCCTGGTAAGACTGCTTCTCGCCTCTGGAACTGTAAGCTGAATAAATCTCTTTTGCCCTTAAGTTGCTTGACTTTAGGTGGTTTCTCACAACAGTAGTTAAAAGTAACCATTATAGTCAATGTTTATAGAGTAGAGGAAACTAAAACTATGAGCAACTATGAGAAGAGAACCATATTCTATCATTGAAGTATCTGTCAGGGCTCAAAAAGAACAGCACAATCTTTATAAAGGCATCTATAAGGGAGTCCTGTAGCACCCACATGCAGAAAGACATGAGTGCTGAAGAGACAGGGACAGATGTGTGTCAGGTGGAGATGGGAGGATGAAGGATGCCAAGGTGGGAGGGGAGGGGGATGGGAATGAACAGAAACTCATTTTGTTCACATACAGAAAATTCTTTTTAAATGTACTTTTGACATTTTTTAATACACAAAGGCATGGTGTATGCAATTGTGGGAGCAAACAAAAGTATAATTTCACAGAGACAAGATTCTGAACTGGTACCTTAGAAATTTCTTTTGAAAAAGAATATGTGCATACACACAGCTATTCCTTTTTCATGGGAAATCAAATTTTCATTTAAATGCTTTCATATGATTGCATATAGACAATCCAAATTTTCTATGATAATACCCTTTGTTAACTAATTACAGACTTTATTCATTGCTCATTAAAGACTTTACACCAAAAATAAATTAATAATTGATGGAATCAATTGATAAAATAATAAAAAGACAAAACTGAACAAAATACTCCTTTCATAAAATGTTACTTTGTTGTTGAAATATGTTTAAAAAATAAAAGACATTGGTATATACTTGCATCTTGATATTACATTAGAAGTGATAGTAGGTATATATTATGTAAATTCACATAGAAGAAAACATTTGGATGATAACATATTAAAATGTGACATCTCAATTTGGTTATCAGGATCAGTTATATTTTTCTTCAACATAGTTCATATTTTGTGAATCTTTAGTGTTTTGTATATATTTTATTATACAAAATTGTTTAATATAACCTTTAATACTAATCAACCAAATTATATAATAAACACATGTTACATTTCTGTCAGCATGTGGCAACTGGTATTTTACCCGGGGCAAGCAGAAGGTCCTGCAGCCATACTAATTATACTCAATTAGTTATTTAAAAAAATGAAGGAAAACAGTAGTGATGGAAATATGGACAAATGAGAGGGGAACAGAGCAAGTAATAGATTAAAACATTGCATACATGAAAGTTCAAAGAATGGATTAAAAACATTGAGAAGATTATATGAGTTTTTTTTTAATTTTGACATGCAGATTCATAGTACAGTACCAGGAAGAAAAATAAATCTTATCTAGATGTTTAAAATTAATATATAAGCTCTCAAATGTAAATAAATATAATCAATTCACTGTTTTAGGGCAGTAAAAATATGGTCTATCGTAAAAAATCATTTAATCACTGATAATTTAAATAAAAATGTTGGAATGTCCAATTATGATATGAGTATTTTCCAAAGGAAATAAAATAATGTCCATTATAATGACATTACTAATTTGGTTAATTTTAGAGAGCTGTTTATTATATAAAAATCCTCAGGTTTCCCAGGAGCAGTCACGCCTGACAATTTGTAATGACATAATCCCCATTTGACTAGACCAGAATCTTAAATTGAAAAAACAAAAAGAGCTATTACAATCTCATGTTCCCAGAAAAGCAAGTGACATGAAAGTGGATTAACAGCTCAGATGACCAAAGTATTTTATTTGTCATTTGACTGAGAGAATTGAATAGTCAATGGAATGAAAGCAATTCAAAGCTCAGTCAACCCTGAACCAGAGGGACCAATTCTGGGTGTCCCTTTGTTACTTAATTTTAATGCTCATTCATGCTGCTGCTGAGGTAGTCACTGAACACTCATGCCTGTGGCTTATTACGTTGCTTAGAATTATCCTGGAGTTTACAGCTGAATTGGTCCCAGAGCTTTCTCAGAGCTAATGATCTTATTTAATAAGGACTCACTGAAGGATTAAGTCTTAAATTATTAAACACAAATAAACACCTTTGTCCATGAAAAGGTACTTGAATCTACTTATGCTTTTTATTTGCACATTACCCAGTTGGCCTAAATAATCATGGGCCATTTTTACTTTTCCATACATTTTTTTTCATAGGCAGGGAATTAAAAGGAAAATGAAATTGCGCTGGGTAGAAGTGCTTGCTGTCAAACCTATCTGAGACCACAGCGGAGAAGAAAATATAACTCTCTAAGTCAACTGACCTCTGACATACATATGTGTGCCATGGTGCCTGAGCATTATGCCACCCCCAACACAAATAAATAAATATAAAAAGTTGCCTTCTATTTCAAACTTGGAATTTTCTGTATTTCAGAGATTGTACTAAAACTGTATCATTATTTATGCAAAGTGGCAAACACTTTATCTTATCTGATCTCTTCATCAGCAACAGAATAAAACTGAGAATGCATTAGCCCAGATTACCTACTTGGAAATTTATGATATATGTAAAGAACTATGTACTCACATGCATCACTTTCAAGAAAAATAAATAAAAATGAAAGGATTGATATCAGAAATTGATATCAGATATATGGAATTGGCAAGGGAAAAATTATTAAAATTATTTTAAAGTCACTAATAATGTTTTATCAGTAGGGATTCATACATTTTTATTTTTGTTTTTTTATTTCATACTTGTCATTACTCTTTCTGAAATAGAGGCGCAATTCCAGTTATAGAGTTGCTTATTTATAACTTTTTAAAAAATTTTTAATTATTATTTATTCAATTGTGTGTGTGTGCGCGTGTGTATTTATGTGTATGTATGTGTGTGTGTAGAACTACGAACGAATTCGGGAACCACCATGGATGCCTCCACCTCCTCCTTGTTTACTCTGCCCTGGGATTCACAGGCTCCGCCCTACCAGGACCAGAAACGCAGGCTGCCCCCGCTTCCGCCCAGCGTCTATACGTGGGGTCTAGGATCCGAACTCGGGACCTTCCGCCTGCTAGGCAGAGGCTTATCCCCTGAGCCACCTCTCCAGTCCCAACTTATTTATAACTTCATAGAGACTTAATAATATGAAAATATCTTGTCATTTAATGGATGTATCCTATTGAGAATGATAGTTTATTAGCATCCCTTATTATTGAGTGTCAGTCTTTGAGTTGCTGATGCTCATGTGGCTTGCCAAGAACTGCGACTTGCTAGAGTTATGTAGCTTCACCAAATGGTAACCTGCAATATTTCAGTTGACTAAGGAGACATGAAATAATAAAAGTGAAGTGTAGCTCTAATGAATGTATGTCACTTTCACACTATTGGAAAGTAGTATGATATTCATGGCGAAGATGATACTTGTGTGCTTGAAAGTCCCTTGAGAAATTCTTCCAAATGATCAAATGATCAATGATTTACTAAGAACTCACATGTTATCTTGAGGTGCACACAGAATAGGTAAAAAAAGATAGCATATTGTTTCCTTTCCTTTTTAATAATGACTTTCTAGCAATGTTGTCTTTTGAGAAAATATTTTTCCTTTCATGTTATTATTGTCTCAGGAAACTATTAGTAATAAATGTTGTATAGCATTTTGTTCAACTTAGTCCATCAATACATAGAATTATGTAAACAAAATACAAAATTGACTCAAAAAGTACAAAATGAGATACAATTATTTTTTATAATACCCAAAGAATCAATAAAACACACAGTAATCAAACAGATAATATAATGAATTTCAAATACAGCAAATCATAAAATCAAAGTTTGAAATTGGTGTGTTGGAAACTGTTTAAAATCAAGTATTAATAATATATTTTTTAAAAAATTTCTTTATACTACACCTAATAGACCACTTATTTAGAAAGAAACATATATATATATATATATATATATATATATATGCTAAATATGGGTCAAAATAGTTCATTGATATATTTTCTTTGACTTTATAATAGTATACATATATAATTTTTAAAACTTGTCTTTCTATTAAAACACATGTTTCTCTTCTGCTGAAAATGTGACATAAAATGAGTTCAGGGGATTAGTAAAAGTAACACTTGAGTTGAAAGCATTGATCCACTACATTAATCCATGCAAATTTAGAACTATAATTTATAGTATCAGCAGTAAATATCCTTGCTTTTATGAGTGTGAAGTCATAAAAAAGAAATTTTCTGAACATGGAAATTCATATGTAAATTAATTTCTATTAAGGAAGTTTGTGGATTTTCTCCTAAGGATTTAGGGCAAGATAAAGAAAAGAGAGAAAGGAAATAAACAAAAGTGAAGATAAAAGGAAAAAAGCAAGTACTGAATGATGCATCTATAATAAGAGGTTACAGGATGGTATGATTTTGTCTATTGCTTTAAACTTTGGTGCTAGTATGGGCATTTTTGAAAGGTATACCTTAGCATAAGGAAAAAGAGAGAAATACAACTGGCAAGATGAAAAATTTGTTAATGTATATTAAAATTTCAGAATCTTGTAAATCTGTTGGCTTGTATAAATTATCAGTTTTTAAAATTGAGCAAACACAGAATGAAATTGTGCTGCACATATTTGTATAGTTTATATGTACATATATTATATATGCTATATACATGTTATATACATACATTATATATAACAAAACACAATATAAACACACTTGTTTAAAAGAAATTAATGTCTATAAAATCTTAATAGTGAATTGAATTGGAATGAAGACTAAATCATCTCCTGTGGACATTTTCCCACAGTCCCTATTTATTTCCAGAGTAGCAGCAAAATGCATAGATGAACTCATGAGTTTTGGCATGCCTAATCGCTACAGTGAAGAATCTCGTCATCAGCAGTGAACTAATGACCATTTTATTTCTGAAGCATACATGCTCTAAGCAAAATACTTGCTGGCTTTGTCCTCTTTAATTTAAGTTTAATTGTTTCTTGTAGCTGGAAGCAAGCCAGTACTAATTAGTGAAACTCAACAGAATTAACACCTGGCCTTTATATAGCTTTATTCATTAATTTATTTTTTTTTACTTCCATGTATGGTAAGCTGCTTGGTAACCAAAGTAAAATGAAAAAAAAACCTTGCAATTTAGTTCTTGAAAAGAGCCTTACTGTGAAAATTAAGCGTGTTGTCTTATGAGAAAAAGTGTACCGTCTTCTGAAAAAATTTCCATCACATATGCTTGTTGAAATAGAAAACTGACAAGTAATTTAATGTGTCCATAGAAGGATATTTTGTTTGGACAAAGTCATTCAAACCATCCTCTTGGGAATAAATATAAATTTATAAAATAAGTGCTTCTTTGGAACTGCAATGATTGTTCATAGACTAGAAAAATGTACAAAGCTGCACATGTGAAATGATTTCCTAAAAATTTGTAAAATTGTTTATGTTTTGCCACCATATAAATAGATGCAAAATGTTTTTACAGCTCATCCCTAAGCTAACACAGCAGGTGTGTATTCTATTATTGCTACTTGCTAAACACAAAGCATGTGCATTCTCATTGAACAGAGATAGGATTTCATTATTGGAGATACAAAGCACAGGGAGTTTCCAACAAAGTATGATATAGCTTCCTATGGATTAGCTTCAGACAATAGAAAATAGGAGAAGACAAGAGGGAAAAAGAAGAAAAAAGAAGGGCACAGACGAGGAAAGAGGGAGAGGAGGAAAAGGAAAAAGATGAGATACATATGGAAAATGGGTAATTTTAAAGTAAGGTTGAACATTTATAGACAGTACTTGAAAATTTTGATGAATGTGCAGAAGAAATTAAAAGACACTTTAAGAATTTTCCAAGAGAAGTGGAAGAAAGCAAATAAAAAATTTGTGTAATATTAACTTGTGATAGAATCTGTTAAAGAAACATGGTATTTTAACAAATAAGGCATGATATACTGTTAGGGCCTTGAGGAAAAGGCCATTTATATGCTTAGTTTCCAAAAATATATTATTTTCATTCAATCTTATGTTTTATTTCTTTCCATCTTAAAATGCATTCATTAAATACTTATTATGTTTAAAGTATTTTCATAGCCTTGTTTTGTATTTTCTTTGGATCAAGCTCTTGCACATTGGACCTCTGACCTCTCTGCTCCCCTTGTCATTTCATTGTGAGTAGATGGTACTAAACTCTGTGTCCCATGAGAAATGAAATTGATCATTTAATTTTCACATGAGAGTCCATCTCTACTTTTTAATGTCGTTGATAATCCATCCTCAGTGGATTACTACTCAAGAAAGATCTATCACTTCTTGATCACTTTACATATAATTTAGAGTTTACTTCTGATCATAATGACAATGAGTTATAGTTTACATATTAGTCATATGTAACTTTATATAACTATATATACTTTACATAAAATTTAGAGTCCACTTCTGATCATATAGCATTCAACTGTAACTCATCATCATATATATGTATGTATATATGGATGTGTGGGTGTGGGTATGTTTCAAAGAATAGGATCTATGTTTTTCTAGAATTCTGTTTTCAGTTTTACCTCACAGTGAATAGAATATTTTAATTCTTACTCTCATAAAATGAATATTTACACTTACCTAGATTGCTAGTGTTGCAGTCCGCCTGCTTGGTTGCTGATAAATGACCATCACACAGCTTAAGGGAACAAAGAGTTTACTTTTTTATGACAGTCTGCTTACAATTCTCAGTCCAGCTTGACGGGAGAGCATGCACCAATACCAGGGCCGAGGGAACTGGCCACCATCACCACATAACGGCTGAGAGATGGACAATCCTTACTTGCCAGACCAGCATGTCTGGCCAAGTGAACAGAAGGACGCACACTCTCTCAAACAGCTCTCTGTGATTTATTCCAGGGCCTAATCCCACCCACCACGGGCTGGGTCTTCCCCATCAGCCAGACAATCTTCTTCAAGTTTGTTCTGGGCTTAACTCAACCATTAACTCTCTACAACTCTGCCCAGAGCTCAAACCCTCAACAGTCAAGTTGACACCTGTGCTTAACTATGACAGCTAGCCAGTGTATAACATTTTCCTGAAGACTTAACATTGGTGGTTGCTTTCTGATAGCCTATAATATGAAGATAAATTTAGAAGAGGGTTTTCATATTTACCAGCTAAAAGCAGCAAGGAGTAGTTTCGCCGATGGCTACCTATAGGTGAAGAAATGGCTGGAAATTAGACAACAACACAGATTCCAAAGTGCTCACACTGGTAATTCAGTCTCTCCCTTTCTAATTCATCCATAAGAGTAGCATGTCAGAGTGTCTCTAATGTTGGTCTCCATGGTACTGTGGGGCACAGTGCCCTGGCAAGGCAGTTGCAAAGGAGAGTTTGTGCAGCTGATGAAATGCAACTCAGCTTGCTCCCTGCCGTCAAACCACCTTCTTTCCTTTTAACTTGATTTTCCTGTCAGTGTTTTCATTAGGTGGACTCTCTCTTTCATTAAAGTCATTTTCCTTGACAATGAAGTTGGATTATCAATGCCTTTTTTTTAATTTATGTATTTCTCTTCCCACCACAGCACTTCAACTATAGTAGCTTTTTTTTTCTGGCTTTAGTATCATCCTCAAGTTTCTAAAATTACCTTCAGCACATACTCTCCTTATCTATGTCCTAATTTGTTGTGTATCATTAAGAAACATTGAAGAAAAATTGAAATTAATTTATCAGCCTGTAAGATGTGATACAAATTAGAATTTGTGTTGAAATTTTGAAATTTTTATTTCAACTTTCATGAAGAATAATCATAAATACATTTTAACCTTGCCTATTATAAATTAGATTTATTATTATAAATCTAATTTATAATCAGTATTAACCTTCACAATACAGAATATCACTGAATACCAAAACTTCATTGTTTTCATGTGTAGCAGATTCATCAATACAGATTCATAAAAATTGATATCACTCTTGTAAAAAACTTCCTCTTGATTCATGAAGTGTGGAAGAATATGAGGGACATAGAGGTAATTATTCTGGTGGAAAGAATGACAAAAAGACAAGTAGTTATTTGAAAACTGTTGGAGTTCATTACTGAATGTTAAGTAAGCAAATATGCAAGTAACAACCCAAAGTAGTTTGGAGATTTATGTTTTCCGAATCTACTTTTATTAGAAACAATAGATTTTTATTTTTTTATTTTTTAATTTATTTATTTTAGTGTGTGTGTGTGTGTGTGTGTGTATCAGAAGGAACCACCTGAGAAGGACCAAAGGTGATTTTGAGCATCATCCTGGGATTGCTTCTACCTCCTTCTTGCTTCACTCTGGGATTTCCCAGGCTCCACCCACTGGGGCTGGAATTGCAGTCCTCTGCCATTTCCGCTTGGCAATTTTACCTGGGATCCAAATTCAGGACCTTCTGCTTGTGAGAAAGAGTCCTCACCCCTGACCTCTCTTTCTAGACCCCAAATCAGCTGCTTTTAGTTCCACCGCACTCAAGGTAACTTTCTGCAAGTGGGATTGCCAAAGAAGCAGAGTATACTGCTTGATTTTCTTGAATTTTCCTTCATCTAGTGTCTGTACAGTTTACTTCTCTGTTGTTGTGAGATACCAGTGAAACCCAAACAACTGAACGGGGAAAGGGAGATTTATTCAGCTATGATTCAAGAGGGTAGATATGGAAGAAAGTCATGGTTGATGTGCACGGAAGGCTAAGTCACTTCAAACACCATGGGGGATAAGAGGGGCTGATGCAAGCTCGGGAATACACTCACTCAAGCAGGGAGGGGGCTCACCCACCTCAAGGCCTACCCCCTGTGAATGTCATCTTCCAACAAGGATCCACCTCCTAAAGGTGCCAGGACCTTCCCGAATACTGTCACAGCTAAGGATTCAAACACATGATTCTGTGGGGGAAGCTCACAGTTCAAACCATGACAAACACAACCCCCATGACTTCCATCACTCAGACATCTCATCCTCCTCTTCATACCGTGTGTCTGTATATATTAATATATATACTTTTTATATAACGAATATTTTATCAGTTCAGCCATCGATTCTTTTATTATAAGAAGAGAAAATAGAACTGGGGAGATTGATAAGGAATTAAAGATTCTCTCTCACAAGCAAGAGACTTATCAGACCTCCAGTTCCCATGTAAAAATGACTAGTGGAAATAGTGGCATATACTTCTGCCCTGGAAGACTAATCCCAGGAAATATAAGAGCAAAGCAATGATGAAGCAGAGCAATTCATGTTGATTCTCAGTGTCACTCTTGGGTTCCCACAAGCACACATTCAAGAGCACTTTGTTGCCTATGTTACACACACACACACACGCACGCACACACACACATACACACACACATGCATGCACATGAGCACACACACACAGAGAAAAGACAATGTACTCAGACTAATGTGTAGAAGAAAAATGGTTTTGTTGACAAAAATGACTCATTGAACACAAGGACAAATTAATTAATGAATTTCACAAGTTGGTTTGAAAGATCTTTGGATATCAAAGAATCACAATTGCATCCTTAGTCAACTGATTTATAAATTTGTTTGGGACCATTTACCAATAAGGAGGCTTTGAGTCACTGGAATGCAATAGATCTTTTGTAATGAAAAATAAAATTGTCCAATACACTACTAAATACTTTTTTTCTTCTCTATTCAGTATGATTGTGTATTTGAGGGCAGAGAATACATTATTAATGGCATGTCTAAAGTCCATGATAAATGACTTACAGTAATTTGATAATTAACAAGTGTGTCCCTTACAACTTGGATGCAAAATAGCTCGTGGCAATTAAAGGAGATTGTTCTTCAAAGGGTGTGTGTGTGTGTGTGTGTGTGTGTGTGTGTGTGTGTGTGTGTGTCGGGGGAAACAACAAAATCCTCTCCCAATCCAGAAAAGCTTCCCACCAATATAAAACAGAAAGAAAACAGGAGCTGGAGAGGTGGCTCAGGGGTTAAGCCTCTGCCTTGCAGGCGGATGGTCTTGAGTTCGAATCCCAGATCCATGCCAGGTGGAAGCGGGGTCAGCCTGCGTTTCTGGTCCTGGTAGGGCGGAGCCTGTGAATCCCAGGGCAGAGTAAACAAGGAGGTGAAGGCGGTCCATGGTGGTTCCCGAATTCGTCCGTGGTTCTACACACACACAGACACACACACACATGCACGCACATACATACACATGCACAATTGAATAAATAATAAAAAAATAAAAAAACAGAAAGAAAACAACTTCATTGCTAAGCTTGCAGTAAAAGTTAAAGAAGATGGAAATGATCCAAGCATGATACACACATGTATACAGAATGGTATGATATCTGTATATGAGGAAGACAACTTGACAGTGTCTTACTGCCTCTCATTCTTGATCCAAACTTACTTTTCAGTTGCACCTATTTTCTGTATTACCTAAGTGGATTTTTTTTTTTTACCTACAGTGCAAAAAAATTCTCATAGCCTTGGTGGCAGGCTTTACAATAAAGCAAAGTGAAGTGAAGCTTTTACTTTGTTACAGCAACTGGGACATAGAGGCCATAACCGTTCTTAAAGAAAATATTTTGAAAACATGTATCCCAGGTTTTTAAGAATTTCCTGTGCTGTAAACAGACAAAAGAAAACAAACCATTTACCTTTATAAAGGACTTTGCAATATATCTTTTTAAGGATCTCGAAGTGATAGAAATGTAAATTTGTCTATAGCAATTGCTATAAGATATGTGGGGATATATTAAACACAGGGTTTTAATTTAGATTTGTCAGTGTGTGTGTGTGTGTGTGTGTGTGTGTGTGTGTATGTTTGTGCGAAGAACAAAATAAAGACCACTTATGACTTTGTTCCTTATGTCTGAGAAAGCCCGGCAGAAAAGTAGTATACTTTATGATAACATACCTTATGATACTTAGAGATTGACCTGAATTTCTAAAATAATAAAAATTGTTTTCATTACTGGGTACATCTTAATTTGAAATTAAATTTTGAAATTGTTTAGCTTTTTGCCATGATATTATAAAAAGGTCTCTTTTTTTCCATGTATCATAAACATCTCCTTTCCATAGCAAAAAGGATCATAACTTTTTTGATTAATGTTAAGATGAAAAAATTCACAGCCAACTTATGCAAAGGAGGTTATTTAATGTTATTCTAACACTGATTTAGGAAATGGGTACATAATACTTCAACCCTTTAATATTGTATTCAGCGTCTTTATTCTAGCACTTACTTTTTACAATCAATATTCCTAAATAATTCTCAATATGTACAAGAATTATTCAGACCAAATTGTGAAAATCTTCCGGCCTTATTTTTATATAATTGCAATTGCATGGGAGTTACACCATGTTTGGACATATTTAGCCATGATCATTTTGTCTATTTGCCAACTGCAAAATAAATTTCTTATGCTTAATTATAAATGATAACCAAATGATCCTACTTTGTACTAATATGTGCTTCTACATTTAAAATGTTTTACATTACATTTTTATTATTTTTTTAGGTTATGCTATTAACACTGAGCCAGAATTATGTATCCCATGTAAATAAACTGATGATCCATCATTAATAAGTAAACAATTTGAAATTTTTTGGAGAATTTCTTATTAGGGCTATGCAAATTGACCATTGCTATTTTAATATATAAATGAAAAAAGATAAAGTGAGATTTTCAATTTCAATGTTTTTAGAACACGGTCTGCTCTATTTGTAATCAATATTCATAGGTCACTACTGCTTGATATGGACCAAAGATGCTGCCAAGTTTTTAATTGTTTCACTAACATGTGGGTATTACCCATGGGAAATGCAGATTATTATGGTGTAAATCTAGTTGTTTGTTTATTAGATGGGGAAATACTTCTCACTAATAAAATGAAGGAACAGAGGATACATAGAATAATCAGGATAAGAGTCCAGAAAAATAGACCAAGTTATAAAGACATAACTAAAATATAAATTATTTATCATTTTACATGGCTTTCCTGAAATGATAGAATTACCAAAATACACTGATTAGCATTTGCCATGAAATGGTACTAAGAAAGGATAAGAGCATTTTACAGACTACATTTTGCCTGCAAGTTAAATGTTGTGCTGATATTCAAAACTTTAGTGGTTTTGAGTTGGCCATTTGGAAATTCCTTTTAAGCAATGGTTTGTAGAATGTAGAGATTCCATCTCCAGAAAAACCTCTTAGGAAAATAATTTGATTTTACTGCCAGCTGAGCTAGAATTTCCAAAATGTCATCAGCTCTCTTCACACCACTACTGGCAGACTCATACTTCACATTATATAATAGTTTTGTAAATTGTCTGAAGCTGTCTGCATTACCAGGAAGTTCAACATCATATTTGCATCCAAACTTTTTGAGTATGCATGCATTCATTTTCTTTGAACTAGGCTGTTGTGGTACAAATGAAGATGCAAGTTTTGTGTTAGTTTTCAATCTAGGTATTAGCTGAATATCCACAACTTATATGGGATCGTCTCTCAGATTTATGTTAGTGTCCTTATTTTCAATGAAGTAAATCTTTCAATGTCTTCTGTTACTTTGCTCTTCTACTTTTTGGTTATAGCAAATTTGGAATGTGATATACCTGACTTACAAGTAGCAATGTTTGTTGATTTTCCACTTTAATCATACTTAATTACATTTAATTTTGTTTCTAGAAAGAAGATAAGTAAATGTCTGAGGGTTGGTAGTATATTATTACAAGATTTTTACACAGATAGTGAATAAGTTAATGTGATAAAAGAATAAATCAATGCATTGATGGGTAAAACAGTGAGTTGAGAAAGCTATTCTCACAACTGATATTTATAAAATTTTAGTTTTCAATAGGGAAACAATAGTCTCTTTTTCTACTAGCCATGCTGTAAAAATGAAAACTCAAGGATAAAGATTTCTAAACATAATGGATAGTAAATTATCAATAGATATGATTTTGATTATATGAAATGTGCTTTCTTATATCATTATTTACATACATGTATAAATATATTTCTATGAAAATAACTCCTTATTGCCATCCTCTATTCTTCCTCTACTATAATTTAATCCCTTCCAATTTAACTCCTTCCAATTTATTCTTCTTCCTTTTTTATAAATATATGTGTTTTTATTCTTTTACAGCCAAATAAATAACTATTAAGTCACTATTAAGTGAAAGAAAAGTCAAGGTATTTACTAGGAGCAATACTATCAAAACAGCTCTGAAATAGAGAATAGGTATCTTAAGTATACAAACAGACAGAAACACTTAATTCATGCCATTAACAGATTCATTAATGGGAAAATAAATATTCAGTATTAAAACTGAAAGAAAATTCTTTCAGGATCAACATGTAGGAATTCCGAAGACAGCAAATTGTGTAAACTAAATGAAATATTCCAGAACCAGAAAGAAAGATCCCAACTTAAAGGAGTTAAAAGATTCAGTTTAAAAACTTGCAACAGCTTGGTAAGAGCAACTTTATCCATATCTGGAGACAGAATGAATCCAAATCCGTACAAGTAGGCAATGCCTAAATTATCTGAGGAGTGTCCATGCAATGCAATCTTATTTATCTGCAAAATTTCAGTGAAAAATTTCAATGAAAATTTATACGTTATTTTTTAAAGAAAGAAGAGAAGTGAAAAGGTAAAAACTAAAAGTTTTGAGGATGAGTGATTGTTAAGAAAACAAGTAAGGTAGGAATTGATTGATAGATGGAATACAAGAGACTCTAAAATCAGAAAATTATTCAGTACAAAAAACTAAATATGATCATATTGAATGTTCAGTTCTGCGCTCGACAGTAGTCTAATACCATGTGATATTAATAAGGGGAATTATTAGAGGAGAATGAATATGCATTTTCTCTGTTTTCTGGCCAATTGTGTGTAAACAAAATTATTATTTAATCGGATATCTTTATTTACTTTATATCTGTGTGTGTGTGTGTGTGTGTGTGTGTGTTTGCGCGCGCGCGCGCTTGCGTGCGTGCGTGCTTTCCTCTGAGATTTCCCAGGCTCCACCCACCATGGCCTAAAGTGCCACTATTTCTGTTTGTCATTTCTTTTTCTTTCTTCCTTTTTTTTGGGGGGTGGGGGACCTGGGATCTGGACTCAGGACCTTCTGCTTGTGAGACAGAATCTTAACCCCTGAGCCATCTCTCCATTCCTAGTTGTATATTCTTTATAAAATAGTCTGATGTGGTCCAGGGATTTGACTCAGTTGAGTGCTCATTTAGCTTTTTGGAGCCCTAAGTTTGATCCCCAGCAACTGATAAGCCAGAGTTGGCAGGGCACACGGGTTATCCCACCACTCAGTAAAGAGTCAGGAGGATAAAAATTTCTAGGACAGGAGACGATGACCGAAATAAATTGAAGATAAGAGTGTGTTGGTGTTTCCTGGATATGTTCACTAAAAGGTAATCAATCAGTGGTTTTCTGAACCTTAATCTTTCTTGAGAATTGTAAATTGAAACAGAGAGAGCATCACAAACCTATCACGGCTATCACTGATCTATATCATTGCCCTCTGTTTTTTTTAATATTCAGTTATGCTATAAGAATACTCTAGAGGGGCTGGAGAGGTGGCTCAGGGGTTAAGCCTCCGCCTTGCAGGCGGAGGGTCCTGAGTTCGGATCCCAGATCCCACGTATAGACGCCAGGCGGAAGCGGGGGCGGCCTGCGCTTCTGGTCCTGGTAGGGCGGAGCCTGTGAATCCCGGGGCAGAAGGAGGTGGAGGCGTCCATGGTGGTTCGCCAATTCATCCGTGGTTCTACACATACACACACACACACACACACACGCACACGCGCGCACATACACACGCACATCCGCACAGTTGAATAAATAATAATAAAAAAATACTCTAGAATCTGGTATATGACTTCTAAAATTATTTAATATATGTTTTTAAAAATAATTTGGAAAATTCAGAATAACAAATGAACCTACAAAGGGCTAATTTAGATATAGGGGGCGAAGTGAGATTTATTATTAAAAAGGCACTTTTTCCTATCTCATTAAACTAATCATTTGAAAATTGTTGATTTGAATATTTGCCATAGTTTAGTCTCTACAGGACCCATCTGTTTTGTAATTTACCTTGAATGAGATGCAGAATTTTTAAAACTTTGCTAACGCAAATTTCTACCTGATTTTTTATTCTCCATGACAGAGAATAGATAGAAGAGTGTGATGAACAGTCTTCATCCCATATGTTCTTTTTAAATCTAGCCAGTTTCAATGCTGTAAAAAATGCAAATAAATGTGAACTATCTATTTTTCATTCTCTATGATACTGGAGTGAGGGAAATTACTTTCCCATTTGATAGTCAATAAAACAGTATAATAAAAAGTTTAATTTAAAGTGAGCCTTAAATAAGATGATTTGTAAAATAAGAAAAAGTGGAGCACAGAAGTCATAACAGATGCAAGGAATTTGAAAGAAAACAAAAGACAATTTTCTTGGATAGTTAGACACTGAAAGGCTTAGAAAGTTAATATGCAGTAAGTTAATTATTTAAACTGTAGGTAAATTATGTTAATAGAAATCCAGAGTTTCCTTTAAATGAGAAATGTGAAGTAAATAATATTCTGTTGCACATGTGATGCTTCCTGAATGAGAATGAGACTGTGTCTTGTTAGCATGGATTAATAAATGTAACTTTTTAAGCAATTTAGCTTTGAGATAATTTTAAGGGAAATATTTGAAATGCCTAGAAGCTAGTAGATTAAAATACAGAGAGCATCAAGGTGCAGAATGAATTTTGAAGCTATGGATAATTACAAAATTAATGAGATTAGTAGGTATGCATTCAAGTTAAACAATCCTCAAATACTCATAGACCAAAGTTAGGACAGTTTTCATTAACTTGTTTAGAGACATAAAATGATGTTCACTTGCATTGTTCTACCAACTTGAAGGAGCATACATGTAGTCCAGAGTTGTGATGAGTAGGTACTTTTACAAAATTTAGTTAGGCTATTATTGACAATAATAAATGTATTATTAACAATACATTATTATTAACAATAAAGTATGCTGTGTTTTTAAATGTCTCTATGTTTCACTGTTTTCCATAGTATCATTTATTTTTCCCTTTGATTATATTGGCTATATAGGACTTCATT
The DNA here is from genome assembly GCA_023101885.1 of Typhlomys cinereus. NCBI lineage: Eukaryota > Metazoa > Chordata > Mammalia > Rodentia > Platacanthomyidae > Typhlomys > Typhlomys cinereus. The sequence continues at coordinate 1,997,131 of JALPQD010000154.1, forward strand.
GAATTACAGTATCTAAACAATTAAACATACTGCAACCCCACAATGATTACTGAGATGGAATATTACTTAGATACATGCCTGTATCACCCTAAGATAGATAGTCTCGAGTTTCAATTGTCCTGAAGAAAACTGACTATGGAGAATTGTTTTTCTTATGATTGTTACATTTTTGGTGATCTTTAATATTCCTGAGTGTGTATTGCCAAATTGTGTCTTTAACTACTTGACCAATCATTGAAGTCTATTACATCTATAAAATTTGATTATTTAATGACTTTTCATAATTTTAATTAAAAAGTAGGAAGTTGCTCAAATATATGGCATCTTTAATTCTTTAGGAACTGAAAATATTACTTTTAAAATTACATCAGACTCTTTTAGTGTGTTTCATGTGAATTCACAAATCAGTAATTGTGATACAATGTTGAGTCCCCAGGCTTCATTTCTTTTGCATTCATTGGCTTCAATTTGACAGCTGCAATTTGTTCATCATAAAATTCATGATGCATATTCAAAAGCAGTCAAAATTAGGCAAAATCAAAATTTTCTTGCATATTTCTAGCCATTGTATGAACAAATTGATGTTATATTTCTCCTGCAACATGTTGTCTTTTTAGAGATGGAAAATTTTCTTTGTGTGTTAAAATTATATAGCATATGCCATATATATGTGTGTGTGTGTGTGTGTGCGCGTACTAGTATGTATCCAGTATATGTACTAAATGTCTAAGGCGTGCTAACCTTCCATCAAATGAAATGTCACTCTCTTAATTCTGTAGTTTAATTTGCATGTGATTATGTTTTAGAATGTTTATTCAAAGTAGTTTTAATCTGTGTATATTAGGCAACAAACTCAGAAGCTACCCTTCTTTCATTGTTTTCACATGAGTCAAATATATTTGTTTTAATGTTATCTACTGAATGAGAATGACTTTCACCATCTTATTTAAAATTATTTCATTTCAGGGAGATGAACTCACATTATACACTATTTTGCTTATATAACTATTATTTTCTACTATGGTAAATAGTTTTTATCAAAATTAACATACACTTTATCACCAAGGAGATTCTTCAGTCTACTTTGTACAACTTAAGGAACCCCATATAAGCCATGCCACAAAAAAGATACATAATTATCTCTAGAATGAATGATTAAGCAAAAATTCAGTCAGCTTCTCAAATTCTTTGTAGAATTGTTATACAAATTATTAAAAAGAAGTGAACCACATTTGTATTCCTTGTAAAGATATATGCACAAAATTTCAATATATTGCCATTCTCACAATGTAATAACTGTGAGAAAATAATTACTACTACATTTTAACAAACTCAATGGGTATAGATTAAAACAGAACATCCAGATTGTTATGTTCATTTCTAGGAAATTGCCTTTCTTTATATAGGAAGATACAGCAGCCATCCAACTGAAGGCCTGAAACTCTTCTTCAAGTTCATCAAACCACTTGGTCTTTGTCGGTATAATTACAAGGGTTGAACGGTGATGGCAAACATTTTTTCCCTTGGTATCTGAGAGAATTTTATAATCACCTCAAAATATTATGACTTTGCCCCTCTCCTGGGTCTGTGACTGGGGAGAACAGGCAATGTTGGGCGATTGCTGTCTTTGCCCATAGTGTTTTGCTCATTTCTAAGTGTTGGTTTCCTTAGTTCTCGGTGAAGGAAATGTACATTAATAAAAAATACAAGAAGATATTAATTCCAAATTCTCCCTTGGGTTCTCTCCAAACTAGGAAAGTTTGTAACTATTATGCCTTTTCTCTACAATTTTTATATTTTGTTCTGTTGGTTTTTACATTTATAAAATATTCACTATACATAAATCTTATTATACAATATTCAGAATATTTTAGTTTTACTTAGTGAGTGTAATATATAGAAAACCATTTTAGCATGAATCTTGAATGCTAAGCTTTTTTAAATTTTAGCGAATTTCCTCAGAAATGTTTAACATTCAGTTTTAATTACCAGAATGGATAAACAATTGAAAAATGTACTTCGAATATCTTTTGCTAGCAATTTTGATTAAACTTTCTTACCAAAATTAGCACATTTTATTTGAGTAAACTATAAGTATTCTATTATGTTATTTTAGGATACAAATAAAATATAAATGTATAAATTCTGATTAAGTGTATATTTTATACAGATAAATATAGAATTTAATTATTGGAACACATAAAATCTAACCATGGTAATTTTTATTTTTCATTAATGTTACTAATTTATCTTTTGTGAGAGAATGAAAACCCATGGCATAAGTGTGAAAGTGAAAAGTCATTTCTCTGAAGACAGATCTTTCCTTCAATCATTTGAGATTCAGAGATGAAACCTGAGTATGCTCATTTCCCCACTCAGTCATGTCACCGGTAAATCATAAATACATTTTAATAAAATAAAATATCAAAATTTAGCCTTCATATGTCTCCAAATTCCATTCATCGTAAAGTGAAAACATTGAAATTCATTTTTGAAACACCTTCATGCAGACAAGTTTGACCTAGAACAAAATACATAGCAAAGAAGATATTGAATTTCTGACTCTCCTGTATTTCCTTCTTTAGTGCTGGGATTGAAGGCATGAACTGCCATGCCTGGTTTTATGAAAGGTTTTGTTCTAGGTGTATTGAGCCAAAAATATGCTAGGCAAAATCTACCAACAAGCTACGCTCCTAACCATGAATTTGACATTTAAATTGATGCAATTGCTGTGCCAATAATTTTCCTAACATGAAATTTTAAACAATTAGAAATTAACTTCAATAACAAATCATTACAACAGTTTAGAAATAAGAAAAAAAACTGTGTATGTTGACATATGTCTCTGTGTCATAAGTGAACATTAATTGCAACTTATATATGTGGTTTTGATTTTATTCTACCTGCCTTATTGAGTAACAAACTATTTTCTATAAGGAAACTTACTACAGATATTAAAGCTATTGATATGAAAATGAAGACATGAGAACACAATTTGTGAAGACTAAAAATTTAACAAGTTTATTATTTGCTTACATTTATTGTTTGAAAAGATCAGTTTTTATTTTGACAATAAAACTTAGACAAATTAAGGATAGTTAAACTGTATTTGTAGTGAAAGAATTTTGCAAGTGGAGATAAGAAACCTTTGTCATAGTCAACTACATGCCATTATGTTTTACTAGTGTGCATTTGTCTCCTCTAAATATATGGACATCTTTGAACCTCTAAATTGATATCATTATTAAACATACACACTTATACTGTGGCCTCAACTTTACAAATATGCAATCATTAATTTTGAAATACTCATTTTGTACCATTGAAATCTTTCTATCTAATAATGTTTGACTGATATCCTCACCATTTGGTTTATATGTTTACCATATGAAAATTACTGGAGAAATTTTCTTTTTTTTTCTTTTTTTTATTATTATTTCAGCTCATACAAACTTAATGGGTACACCAGTTCCCTCCCTCCCTCCTCCTCCCCCCCCCCGTACCCCCTGCTCCTCCTCCCCACCCCCTCTCCCTCCCCATCCCCCAGTGTCTCCCGCCCCAATTCCCAGAGAGTCCTTTCTTGTGCATGCCTGATTTTCCTCTGGGCCCTCCTCTCCGATGACGTACAAGGACCCAGTGGCCTTTCCCTAAACACTTTCCCGTGTTCCCCTTAGGTATAGGAACATTGCTGTGTCTGCCAATCCCTTGCCTCCAAACATTTTGGTGCCTTTAGCAGATGCTGGACTTTGTGGGGTCAATAGTGTGTTGGACAATGCACAGGGCATGTAAAGTCCAATTATGATTGCTTCAATCCTAACTTGTATGGAGTAACTTACATATCATTGCTCCTCCCATCCTTTTGCTCTTACACTCTTACTGCCCCCTCTTCCACAAATTTCCCTGAGCTTCAGGATAGGGAGAGATTAAGCTGGCCTAGTTCTAGGTGGTTGATACAGAGTCTCTGAAGTTCTGGATTGTGGTTTGTTGGTTTTCTTTTGCAGTTTTGCTGCTCCTGCAATGCCCTTCACTCCATCCTGGTGGGCATTGTATGTTACCCCCTGGCCAGAGACAAAAAGCTGTTAAACTAGAGTCTTGTGATAAAAGCACATTCAAAGGTAGATGTAATAAAAGTGGGAAACCACAGTGAGGGAGGGGTCTATCACCAATTTGCACAACGGTTACTTTTTATCTGCCACACTGTATGCCCTCCTCTTCTGGTGAGATCATACACCCTCAGTAGTAAATGATCAGGAACAAAAGTCTGTGAACTTGATCGTGTCTCATTACTTATTTGATTCCTTTTTGGAGGCCTATTTTCTCTGCTATAACATGGTCCCTTCTCTCCTTCTCTCCTACCCCATCCCTCCAGTTCCTAATCCTTGCAATTACTGTCTCTAGGTGGGCTAGGTGGGTTTGGTACTAGGAGCCACCTATTAGGGAGTACATACGGCGCTTAATTTTCTGGGTCTGGGATACTTCACTTAATATAATTGTTTCTAATGACATCCATTTCCCGGCAAATTCCAGTAATTCATCATTTTTGATGGCTGAGTAGTACTCCATTGTATAGATGTACCACTGTTTCCTTATCCACTCGTCAAGTGTTGGACATTTGGGCTGATTCCATAACTTTGCTATTGTAAACAGTGCTGCTATGAACATGGTCGTGCTTGTGCTATCAAGGTGAACCTCTGCTGTATGGGGGGTTATACCCAAAAGTGGAGTAGCAGGGTCATATGGCATTTCAATCTTTAATTTCTTTAAGAATCTCCAGACGGCTCGCCAGAGTGGCTGTATGAGCCTGCATTCCCACCAGCAATGTAGGAGAGTTCCCCTCTCTCCACATCCTCTCCAGCATTTGTTGTTGTTTGTATTGTGGATTTTTGCCATCCTGACTGGGGTGAGATGATATCTCAGGGAAGTTTTGATTTGCATTTCCCTGATGGCTAAGAAAGTGGAGCATTTTTTAAGATATTTGTAGACATTTTAATTTCACCCATGGTAAAGTTTCTTTTAAGTTCCAGGGCCCATTTTTTAAATGGGCCATTGGTTTCTTTGGTGTTTAGTTTTCTAAGTTCTTTGTGCACTCTGGACAGCAGAGTTCTATCAGATGTGTGATTAGTGAAGATTTTCTCCCATTCTGTGGGTTGCCTTTGAGCTCTTGTTACAATCTCTTTATCTGAACAGAAGCTCTTTAATTTCAAAATATCCCAACTGTTGAGAGTTAGTAGCAGTGACTGTGCCATTGGATGTCTGTTTAGGAAATGTTGGCCTAGCCCCATCAGCTCAAGGGAGTTCCCTATCCTTTCAACTATGGTTTTCATAGTCTCTGGCCTTATATCAAGGTCCTTGATCCATTTGGAATTAAGTCTTGTACATGGTGACAAGTGCGGGTCCAGCTTTAATCTTCTGCATGTGGAGATCCAGTTTTGCCAGCACCATTGGATTTTTTGGGCCCCTTTGTCAAAGACCAAATGGCTGTAATTTTGTGGGTTTATATCTGGGTCTTCAATCCTTATCCATTGATCTGTGTGTCTATTTTGGAGCCAGTACCAGGCTATCTTTATAACTATGGATTTGTAGTATAGACTAAGGTTCGGTATGGTAATACCTCCAGCAGTGTTTTTGTTACTCAGGATTGTCTTTGCTATCCTGGGTCTTTTGTGCCTCCATATGAACTTTGAGATTGTCTGGTCAACTTCTTTGAAGAATTGCTTTGGGATTTTGATTGGTATAGCATTGAATCTGTATATTGCCTTTGGTAGGATGGTCATTTTTACGATGTTGATTCTGCCAATCCAGGAACAAGGGAGGTCTTTCCACCTTCTGGTGTCTTCTGCTGTTTCTTTTTTTAGGGTTTTAAAGTTTTCGTTGTAAAGGTCTTTTACTTCCTTGGTTAGGTTTATACCAAGGTATTTAATTTTTTTAGGGGCTATAGTAAATGGGATTGTTTCTCTCAAGGCTTTTTCACTTCTTTCATTCTGGGCATATAGGAAGGCCTCTGATTTTTGCACATTTATTTTGTATCCTGCCACCCTGCTGAACTTCTCAATTAGTTCCAGAAGCTTCCTGGTGGAGTTTTTGGGATCACTCAGGTATAAGATCATGTCATCTGAAAATAGGGATAGTTTAACTTCTTCCATGCCGATTTGAATTCCTCTTATGCCCCTTTCTTGTCTTATGGCTTCAGGTAAGACTTAAAGTACAATATTAAATAGAAATGGTGAGAGTGGACAGCCTTGTCTAGTTCCTGATCGAAGTGGGAATGCTTCCAATTGTTCCCCATTGAGCATAATCCTTGCTGTGGGCTTGTTGTATACAGCTTTTATTATATTGATAAAGGTTCCTTCCATTCCTACTGTCTCCAGCGTTTTGATCATAAAAGGCTGTTGGATCTTGTCAAAAGCTTTTTCTGCATCTATCGAGAGTATCATGTGGTCTTGGACTTTGGACTGGTTTACATGATGAATTACATTTATTGATTTGCGTATGTTGGACCAACCTTGTGTGCCAGGGATGAAGCCTACTTGGTCCCCATGAATGATCTTTTTAATATGTTTTTGAATCCGATTCGCTAAGACTTTGTTGAGAATCTTTGCGTCTGTGTTCATCACAGAGATTAGCCTATAGTTTTCTTTTTTAAGTGAATCTTTATTAGGTTTTGGGATTAAGACGATATTAGCTTCATAGAAGGAATTTGGTAGTGTTCCTTCCTTTGCTATTTGATGGAACAGTTTAAGGAGTATTGGTATTATTAACTCCTTAAATGTCTGGTAGAACTCTGTGCTGAATCCATCTGGTCCAGGACATTTTTTGGTGGGAAGATTCAAGATTACTTCCTTAATTTCCTTATATGTTATAGGACTATTTAAATAATTCACAACTTCCTGATTCAATTTAGGTAAGTTGTGTTTACTTAGAAATTCATCCATCTCTTTTGTGTTGTCAAACTTCACAGAGTATAAGTTTTTGAAATATGATGTTATAAGTCTCTGGATTTCTTGGGTATCAGTAGTGATAACTCCATGTTCATTTCTGATTTTGTTAATTTGGGTTTTCTCTCTCCTGCTTTTGGTTAATTTAGCTAGGGTATATCAATCTTACTAATTTTTTCAAAGAACCAGCTTTTTGACTGGTTGATTTTTTCTATTGTTTTCTTAATCTCGATTTCAGGTATTTCTCCCCTTATTTTGTTAATCTCCTCTCTTCTACTACTTTTGGGATCAAATTGCTCTAGTTTCTCTAAAGCTTTAAGCTGCATTGTTAAGTTGTTTATTTCTGATGTTTCCATTTTTTTGATGTAGGCATTAAGAGCTATGAACTTACCTCTTAGAACAGCTTTAATTGTATCCCAGAGCTTTTGGTAAGTTGTATTTTCATTATCGTTCACTTTCAGGAAATCTTGAATTTCCTTTTTAATTTCTTCCTGAATCCAGTTCTCATTCAGCATCATAGTGTTAAGTTTCCAGGAGTTAGTGTATTTTCTCTTGTTGTGTTGTGGATGTCCAGCTTTAGGCCGTGGTGGTCTGACAGGGCACAGGTTAAAATTTCAACTTTTTTGTACATTTGTAGATTCGTTTTGTGGCCCAGTATGTGATCTATTTTGGAGAAAGTTCCGTGTGCTGCTGAGAAAAATGTGTATTCTTTGGTATGTGGGTGAAAAGTTCGATAGAAATCTGTAAGGTCCATGTTCTTTAAGGGTTTGATTAAGGTCCAAAGTGTCTCTATTAAGCTTTTTACCTGTTGATCTATCCCATGTTGAGAGGGCCGTGTTGAAGTCCCCAAGAATTATGGTTTGGGGGTTGATTTCTTGCTTTAGACACTGTAGAGTTTTCTTAACGAATGTGGAGGGGCCCGTATTGGGTGCATATATGTTCAGTATTGTGAAATCTTCCTGGTGAATTGTACCTGTGACTAAATATAGTATCCATCTGTGTCTCTTATAATTTTCTTTGGTTTGAAGTCCACTTTGTCTGATATCATAATGGCTACCCCTGCCTGTTTTCTGCTTCTATTTGCTTGTAGAATTGTTGACCAGCCTTTTATTTTTAGAGCATGCCTATCTTTTGTGGTGAGATGGGTTTCCTGCAGGTAGCAGATTGATGGATTGTGATTTTTAATCCAAGTTTGTAATCTGTGTCTCTTGATCGGTAAGTTAATTCCATTAACATTTAGTGTTATAATGGTGAAACTATTTTCGATTCCAGACATTTATTATGTTTAGTAGTTTTTATAAGTATATTGCTTCACTTTTAATGGTGTTATACTTGTCTTCTGCTCTCCTGGATATGCCTGTTTTTTTCTTCACGCTTGAGTATCATTTCTAGCATTTTTTGAAGGCCTAGTTTGGTGGACATGTATCCCTTCAAGTTGTTTTTGTGCTGGAAGATTTTTTCTTTCTCCCTCGATCATGACTGATAATTTTGCAGGGTAAATCAGCCTAGGTTGACATTTTTGCTCATTCAGTACTTGAAGTATGTCTCTCCAAGCTCTTCTTGCTTTTAGTGTTTCCATTGAGAAGTCATTTGTTATTTTGATAGGTTTACCTTTAAAAGCTACTTGTTTTTTCTACCTTGAAGCTCTCAGCACCAGTTCTTTATCTTGAATGTGGAGTGTTTTGACTACTATTTGCCGTGGCGAGCTTCTGTTTTGGTCATATCTGTTTGGGGTGCGGAATGCCTCTTGTATATGGATGGGTCTCTCTTTTTTTAGATGAGGAAAGTTTTCCTTGATGATCATTTGGAAAATTTCCTCAGGGGTGGTATTTTGAGATTCTTGCTCTGGTATTCCATGAATATGTATGTTGGGCTTCTTCAGGGTGTCCCATATCTCCTGGATATTTCTCTCAAGCATCTTTTTGGCTTTAACAATCTCTTCCATTCAGCTGGTTAATACTCCCACTTTATCTTCAAGATCTGAAATTCTGTTTTCTGCTTAGTTAGTGCTTCTGATAAGACTCTCTGTGGAGTTCTGGGTTGAAGATAACTTGTCTTTTAGCTCAGTTTTAAACTCTGCTTGAGTCTGCTTTAACTGTTCTATGCTAGTTTTTGATTCTTGCACTGTTTTTCTCAACTCCTCTAAGTGTCTGTTGTGTTCCTCCTCAAAGCGATTGATTCGATTATTTAATTCCTCCCTGATTTCCTCTTTCATAGTATTGAACATGGTAATGATCATATTTTCAATGTCGTTATCCTGGGTCAGGCTTTCTTGGCCATTTTCCATGGGTTTGTTCTGGTTGGAGTCTAACATTATGGGATTAATTCCTTCAGTGGGAGATTTATTTATTTGAGTGTTGTGTCTCATGGATTTGCACTTAGACTTTGGCATTGTCTGTTTAACTCTTAAGATCTTTTAATTTCTGTGCGTTTTTCACTAAACTGAATTATTTGGCCTGGGGCTCTGGGGGTGGGCGGGGACCTATCTTACCTGGGTACGCGGCGCGGTGAGTCCAGGCTGGACCGCGCGCGCGTCCCGGGTGGCGGTGTGGAGGGGAAGGGAAATTTTCAAATAATTCAGAAGTTACATTTTCATGTCTTAAATTATAATTTGTATCACACATACACAGTCACATACCAATACCAAAAAGTAAAGAAACTTCACATTCGAGTGATAATTTGCATTGATTTCTCTTTCAATGGAACCAACAGATAAACTACAACAGGTTTGTGAACTCACTTGAATTGTTAATAATTTTGGGCTGAACTTATTTGTATTGAAGATTAGCAGCATAGGGCCATCACTTATTTAAAATTTTGTTTTCATTAATGTTAAATAAATTACATTTAAAAGCTGAATTCCCATAAAAAATAGTATCCAATAAATCTCCACCATTTTGGCACCGGGGGAGATGGGGGGGAAAGGAAGGGGAAAAGGGGTGAGGGAGCAAAGGGGTCCAGGAAGGGGTGGAGGGAGGGAGGGGACCGGGGTACCTATTAAGTTTGTATGAGCTTAAATAAATAAATAAATAAATATAAAATAGAAATCACCATTTTTAAGTTGTGATATAGACATGTAAAGTACACATTAGAATTAAAAATTTGATTGGGTAGTCATTTGTTATTCTAATAGGTTTACCATTAAAAGTGACTTGCTTTTTTTCTCTTGAAGCTCTTAGCACCTTTTCTTTGTCTTGAATGTGGAGTGTTTTGACTATTATTTGCTGTGGCGATTTTCTATTTTGGTCATATCTGTTTGGAGTGTGAAATGTCTCTTGTATTTGGATGGGCCTCTCATTCTTTAGTTGTGGGAAGTTTTCATTTATGATGATTTGAAATATTTCCTCAGGTGTGGTATTTTGGGATTCTTGTTCTGGTATTCCCATGAATGCACATGTTAGGCTTCGTTAGGGTGTCCCATATCTCTTGAATATTCCTCTCAAGTATCTTTTTGGCTTTAACAATCTCTTCCATTGAGCTGGTTAATTCTCCCACTTTGTCTTCAAGATCTGAAATTCTATTTTCTGCTTTATTTGTTCTGCTGCTAAGACTCTCTGTTTCCTTTAAAACACCTGTTGCAATCTGATACATTGTATGTGCTTTTCTGGTGATGTATTGTCTTATCTTTTAAATTGTATAAAACCCCACAAGAGTTTTCTAGAGGTCTTATTCATTGTTGTTTTATAGTGTCAAAAACAATGACTGGCTTGTCAAATAGTTCAATCAGTTTCTGTTGAACCAATATGGTAAAAATCAAATCAAACAAAATAATCTATCTGTTAATAAAGTTATTTTTATGGAATTATTCATTTCAAGAATAAATTTATCTGGAACTATAAAAAAAGAAATAAAAATTTAACAATAAAAACAGCACTATAAAAAGGGTGCATACAATCTGTTATTAGTTTAAACATTTGGGAATGGTGTTTAATGGTTGTGTGTGTCACAGACATGACAATTCATAATAGTAAAAATGCAAATTGATTATGTTTTTATGATGTTTTATATTGATAAGGTATGATATTAAAATTAAATTTATCATTTTGACATATGTACCTGCTACAAAAAGCAAATATACATGTATTTCAAGTTTCAATTCTAAGTGGATTCATTTGCTCTAAAATAAAACATCAAATCATGCTTTCGTCTATACATTCTGTAAACCAAAACTTTCCAATCTTCAACATGCTAACAAGGACTCAGATAATGTCAACCACACTGTTGAATTCAAAAGAAATAGGTGTGTTAAATTATAGAAATGTTTTGATAAAATGTTTAATTTCTATTTGGGATAAATTCAGATTCATCTGCTGAAAGTAAGAATATATATAAAGTTTCTTATCAAAAATTTTTACAGTGACTATAGAAATCACGTGAATCTGAAAATTATTAATAGGCAAAGTTTGTGCAAGGTTTTATGCAAGTCTGTGTAGTTACTAAAAAACCTTGCAGCTTTTCGTAGGATCCAGATTCTTTCAATGATTGTATGTCTGCAAAGGTTTTTCATGAGTCTTGCAATTTAAAGTAACTCATTTTAAGATTCTGTTAATTTCTTTCACTCCAGCTAGAATTCCTAATGGATGTGGGCAGGTGTCATGTTGGATTGATCCCTCATCAGCATGACCTGAGTACGAATGCAGTGATTGGGCGCATAGCAATATCTGGGTAAAATTACTCAGCTTTCAGAGTAGAAAGCATGGCTGTATTCAGGCTGGCCACATATTTCTGCAGTTTATTTTTGTCCCTTTTGCAATTTTGAATTTCTCAAAATCACTTCAAAGAACTTTCCCTGAGATTCTAGGTGGAAAACTATTTTTTTTTAAAATATGAAACAGAGCTACCAGTCAGCAGAGAATTTTATGTCACCATGGAAGATTCTTTTGGTATCTCCTTCTGCCTGTCTTCCTCCAACCATCTGCTCCCCTGTCTCAAACATCTCCCACACTTTCAAAAGCACTCAGCCTTGTGGATATTCACAAACTCTCACCATTGGCAGTACATCATAGATACTCACACATGCAAAGAGAGGAATCCTCACAGCTCACACTTGCTCATGACAACAGAGGCACTGGTATTAATTTTTATATAACATTCCATTCCCATTTCCTTTGCATTCTGGTTTATTGATCTCTTCAACCAACATGCTTATTAAACGATTCAAAAAAACACATCTATCTCCATCCCAATACACATCTACTCCCAGCTATGCTTGCCCACATTGTCTTTCTTAAATGAATTGAGTGAGAAGATAGAAAAAAATTGAAAACCTTTATTAACCTAGAAATTGTAACATCACATTATAGTTTGGTTATAACTAAACACAAATATAGGTGTATATGCACGTTCTTATCATAGTGAGCTAATTGATATAGCAGGACAATGAGCATAATATACAGCAATTGAATTTTAAAAACAAAATGAGGTACAGAATAGAAATTTTGGTTTAAAGATATTGTGAGCCAGTAAGTATTTTGATGATTATGGTAACATTCTTTAAATACAGATTTTATTTTATTTGCTTATTTTTTAAGATGGATTTCACTATTCAGGAAGTTTCCCAATTCATAATCTTACTGTTTCTATCATTGCATTAAAGTATGCAGCATTACAGCAAGCTTCTTTCTGTAAGCAAAAATGCAATGAGAGCAAGAAATTTCTACTGAACCCATGCTGAATCTTACTTCACTATTGTGCATGAATTCTTCAAAATAATAGTATATTCCAAAATACATGTATGTATCTGTGAGATCCGGCTTCAGTTTTCAAGTTGACATTTCAGTAGTGATCACATCTAAGAGGAATTATTCTGTTAAGACAGACCTCTAGCAAGCTTGAAGAAGATGGTCCTGCCTGCTTGACCTAGTTCTTCATGGGTGGACTATTCCTTGGACGATGGATAAGATGGAGAAATACTAAGCATTTTGACAAACTTGTAAGCCAGAAAGCAGCTCTGGTTGCTGCCCCTCTGCTTCTGCAATGGATTTGGTGCACTAGTTCTCCCAACTCTCTAGCTTCTCAGGGTAAGCATTCTTTCTATGCAATTTAGTATGCTCATAAAATGCATAGCATGCTTTCAGAAAAATATATCCAAATTATTCCTTGAAAGCTAGCTTATAATTTATAATCAAACTTAAATCACAATTAATTTAGTGCATATATTTAATATATGTTTAATATATAATATATTTAGTGTATATATTAATGTAGTTCAATGCAATGCTTCCATTGCTGTATACAGTTATATTCATCATATGACCTCATAAAATCAGGATAATCCACATAGTCATCACTTCAAAATGATATTTTTTGTGATGAAATCATTTTACCTTTCTTTCAGTTACTTGGAAATTCAGCTCATGTTGTGGTTAAATAGGACACTGAGTTTTCCCTTGTGACATGGTATGTTTATCACCCACTGTTCACTATGGTCATGCCCTCAGCCTTCTTCAGCAGAAGATTGACAGAACCATGGGCTTTGAAAGTACACTGCTACATTGAATCAGTGACCCTTTCTCTTAAACCAAGTTTTTGTATTCATTTTCTTGGTTCAAATTATTAGCAGAATTTAAAATTCTATCATTTTCTTCACTCCTATAGCCAGGCAATTTTTCTATTATCCAAAAACGGGTCCAACTGATATTTTAGTCTTCTAGGCATACCACGTCCATCTCCTTAGAAGCCATCTGCAGTACACCACACTGTCAGTTACCTCCCGAAGTGCAGTGATGCCTTAAATAGTTCATATATTTTAGTCCTGAATACTTTCAAGCAGACTTTTTTGTTTTGCTAAAAATGAAATCCTCTTTCTACACTATTATACAGTAGTTGCAAATGCAAACCTAAACCTGTAAAAATTTCTCTGTGACACAATGTCCATGTCATGTTTTCACTCTTGCATCTATGTTTGTTTTATTTATTCTAATGCAATTTTCCAGCTTTCTCCAGTCCTGGTGCTGTTACATCTTCCTGTCAGTTTGTCTTGAGTCTTAAATTTGCCAAACTACTGCCATGATGTGGCTATGTGTGTATGTGTGTGTGTACACATATATATGATTGAATATATATACACATTCATGTGGTTTTATATAATGGATGTATATATACATTTGCATAATCATTTAGGAAGATTCCACACACATTTTCTCTCAATACACGAGAGCAACATACTATCAGTAAAAGTGCAAGAATTGAAATCATAATATTATACACTGTATGTATAAATATGCTGGGCTTAGTTCATTTTTTTTATAGATTGGCATAGTGACAATCTCATTCATGAACATGATGGATAAACAAGGAAATAAGCCTTGTTTAAAACCTAGATTCATGGCCCATTCTCACTGGGTTAATCATTTTATTTCCTCTTATTAGTATCTCTGTCTCACTGCTTAATAAGACAATATATTTTTGTGATCGCTTAATCCAAATTTAGGAAAGTTTACTAAAGATTGAAGAAAAAAGGGTCATGTACTAAGAGTATACAATAAATTTCTCTCCATATAACTATGACAAATATTTAAGTTCTCATCACTAGTAAATATTGAATATAGACTTCATAGAAATACAAGTAGAGCAATAAAATTTTAAGATATTTGTGTACTTATGACTATAAGATGTCTTACTAGAAATTGTGTGAATGAAAGTTTCCTTTTTATTCTTCTGGAAATCAGATATCCAATTATTTCTGTACTCAGACCTACATGGAGATACCTAGATAGACGGACATACAGAGTAATTCTGTATATACTACTTCAACAAAAAATATATAATATGAGGTAAATGAGATTCTTATAGAAAATAAGGTACATTTTCTCTTGAAGTTTTATTACCATTTTTCTTACTTATTAGCAATTTTTTGAGAATTTCATTGATGTTTGTAATATATTCTAAGCATCATGCCACCACCTTCCTTTATCTGTCTCACCGTTATCCAGAAGAATGAACACAGTAGTATATACAAGTGTATACTAATAAAAATTAATTACTAATCTAGTCTCTGAAATTTCTTCTGCTAAAACATGAGCCATGTTCCAATTGAATTCTCCTGAAGAAAACAGCAAAACATGCTTTATTACTAGCTGCTAATTATGACAATGCCCCTGAGAGAATGTCATAATGTCTATGGGAGGCTAAGGAAAAGGTTGTTGGACAAATCCTTGGCCAGCTGTAAACACTAAAGTTGCATTCTGTTTTCAATTCACCACAAAACAAGCGACTTGTGAAGGGATTATTTAAATATGGTAAGTGACCCAGCTGACATAAAAATGCATATTTATAAATAAAGCAATTATTTCCTCAAAATGTATACTTGAGATAGTGTAATGCTAAAGATAAAGCATAAATAAATGCCACAACACAATCTTTGATAAAACATACACAGATATAAAAATGGGTAATTATATATATAAAAGTTGGTATAATCAGTATTTCATTATTGATAAGCATATGATAACTTGTTAAATCAAAGTCATTTAAATAAACTATGAAAAAGGACACTATATTCATAAGAAATTTGGAAATTCTTAATCTTTTGTACATTCAAATCATAAGTTAGCACAGGACAAAACCTCAATATAACATACTAGCAGTTTCTAGTGCTAAGGGGAAAGCAGTGTGGAGAAGAACAACAGATTTACTTTCATATTGTCATTCAGTTGCAGAAATGCACATTGGCATATGGTTAAATAATTACAAACATGAGATGGAACGAATGCTCACTGCATTGTATTTTATTTCACAACTTTAACTGCTGCCTAATTTGTTTTTTAGAAATGTATTAATTTAGGGCTTCCACGATAGCTCAGTGGGTACGGCGTTTGCTGGCAAGGCTGATGACTGGAATTTGATTCCTGAAAGCTGACATGGTAGAAGGACAGAACATCCTTCCAAAATTCAAAAATCATCTCCGGACCTTTGCCAATGCACAATTGGATTCATATGTTCTCTCTCTCTCACTCTCTTTCTTTTCTCTCTCTCTCTCTCCATCTCTGTCTCTATGCCTCTCTCTCTCTCTGGATAAGTATTAAAAGACAAAAAATGCATCAAATTTGAATCATCGTCTAATAACAGGCAAGCTTGTAGAAAAAGATTGATTGAGTGGAATTCTGATACCATTCTAGATTATTGTTTTGGAGATTGTTGTTTTGTGAATTGCCTTCCCCTCCATCCTCTCTATCCTTTGTCTCCTCATTAGAGATAGCAGTATTTTTAACCATGTTTCCCACCATTTCTTTGGTTATACTTATGTGCTTATTTAATTAATTGCTAGTGGTGATGAATGTTTTTTTCAGATCTGCTCTCAACATTTCTCCCTTGGATAAGTTCAATGTACAGAAAGGTTTTACCAGTGAGTGCAGCTAGTAGCTTCCTGTTCCTTAGCCTAATATATGTGCTATCCAAAAACATTAATTAGAAAAAATATGTATGTGTATTACAAACAAGTGACTAGAAGAAAAATAAACTAAAAATAGATAACAAATACACTGGTCTATCAGAAAATATATAAATATTAAAATGACTCTACAAACTCTTTGTTTTCTTTTAAAATTTAACATTTATTTCATGGCTCATTGATTCTATGTCCAAATATTTTCCAAGAAAAATGAAAACATGTTGCACAAAGCCTTATGCTAAATTTTATCATAGTTTAATTTAAATAATCCTAATAATAATAATAATCTAATAATCCTAAACATGAGGTCATTTTTAATATATTATATATGATGTGGACAGATGGACATGTGTGCCTCAGCATGGATATGTAGATCAGAAGACATCTTCACGCAATCAATTTCTTCATCAATCTTTATGTAAGTTCCAGGTATTAAAATTAGTCTGAGTAGTAAGTGCCTTTTCTTACTGTACTATCTTGATTGCCCAAAAATCATAATTTATAAAATATGATTTTTCTATATGATTCAACAAAGATAAGAATCAATTTATAATACCGGTGGCACTTTCTCTTCCAAAACAACAACCCCCCCAAAAAAAAACCCACAAGAGTTGGTGCCTAGCAGCATGTTGCTATGAATTTGAACAACTGCTTTTTTTCTGCATTTGTTAGAAAAGACCCTGAAAGCAATTTGTTTGCAGACTGAAGGAAAAATTCCAGCTTCAGTTTCCAGTAGATATCCTGACGGTGGGTAAAAATGTAAAGCAGATGTCTCAAGGATATCAGCAAAGCTATAAATTGATAGATCAGTTGTATCAAATTTGTAGCTCTCTGCTACAATGGCCACCAGGCCTTTCTACTCTAGCAACAACATAATTCTAATCCATCTCTCCATTACAATTAGCCAAAAGGCATACCCTTTGGGAACTAAGTTTGTCTTGATCTCAGAATTTCTATTTAGGGAGCTTGACTGAGCAGAAATTTGAGTGCTGTAGTGTAACTCATACTGATAAAGGATTCACAAGTCAACTCATTCACCTATTCAAGAAAGAAACACACCCAGTTTCCCTTAGAACTTTAAGGACCTACACTTTATACTCCAACATATTATCTATGTAAGCTGCAAGCAGGAAATAGGTCTCATATTCTATGTTGGCTACTGTGTCTTTATATGGACAGATAAACATTTTGAAGCAACATTATGTCATGTTCTGCAGTTATCTATCATTTTGTAATTGGCAGTTTTCTAGTGAAGGAAACTGTCAAAGGTTGTAATTTCTTAAGAATTACATCTCGGTGTACAATAAGATATTGTAAATTTGAGTTACATGCCTTTGTGGTATATTTGAACATATATTGTAACATATTTAAAGATCTGATCAGCAATATCAGTAACTCATCTTATTAATCCTAATTTTGTAATTTCAGTGCCTGATTTGAAATGTTCCCCTAGATTATTATCTGCCAATAACTGGGATGATAGTGTATGCAGTGAAGAAAGTACACTTAATTCTTTTTTGATGATTAGGACTTGTTTTTTTTTAAATAAACATGCTTGAAATCTTCTTTTAGAAACTGAGTAATAAGATATGTATCTTTTCATAAATAGCATATCAGTTTGTTTTAGCTTTCTTTTAATTTATTGTTTATGAAAATCTTGTTGATAATCTGAGTGACACTGTCTCCTAATTCTTTACATTAGAGTGCTACTTCCATATTATTAAATCACTCTTTTTGTGTTTTTACTATATAAGTATTTCTAAATCATAAGTATGAATTTTAGTTCTGATCTGAAACTTTTTTGAGAATATGTACAAAGAACATTGGAATCATACTGATAGGGACTACGCAAAGAACTTTTTATTTTCCTCCCAATATACATTTTGTATAAATATTTAGACGCTTCTTAATCTCTACTAACTCTACCTAGAAACATTTAATACACTAATTTAAATCAAGAATCAGTATCACGCTTGACGATGATGCAATTGTTGCCTGAGTTAAATGAGTATTCATCATTCATTTTTTCTTCTTATTCTGGTTAAGTGTTTGCACTCCTATTTCGTTATGTAAAGAATTCAGATCATAAAAATAATTCTTGAATTCTAATGGAGCTACTAATAAGAATAAAAGCATGAAAGTCATCTTTTTGGATGTTACTTTGATTCATAAGTTACAAACTTTATACATATTCAGCTGCATTTATCACACCACTGCTGATGTATTTTTTAAATACATCTTTATGTTGAAACACAATTCCCCATGCATATATCTAACCACAACTACTAATCCTATGTAAACATACTTTTAAATCAATTTTATTTATGAATATGTAATGAATACTTACAGCCATTTTATATAAAGGATCAACATGTGTATGAATGTATGAATGTGTTTAAATCTTTATGTACATGCAGATAACTTTTAGTATAAGCAAGAGTTCTAATAAAAAACACTGACACTGAGCAGCTGTCTCTGTGCAAATACTAAAATCACTTCCAATGCTTATTGTGAATCTCACTGAGAGGCTCCGCAGGGATTCTAGGAAATTCTGGCATTTTGTAGAGGCATGGATTTCATAATAGAATTAACAGTAGGGGGCTGCTTCTATCTTTATTTATAAGAATGAAAAACCGTCACACCTGCCTAACTGCTTGAGATTTTGACAGAAAAAAGCATATTTCTGAGGCTTTTTTCTCTTCGAAATCCAACATGAGAGGGGAGAAGCGTTGCTAGATTTGCTTCCTGAGATGCAATTTAGTGGCTGTCATAGGCAGCTTTTAGCAAGGTGACTGTGTAACAAGGGGAGGAGCCTTTTTTTTTTTTTTTACTTTTTTCCCGCCAAATCATTTCATCTTGTGAAGATTCATCCTATTGATTCATTTTAAATGAAAAGGAAGGTGAAAACTATATTCCAAACCAGAATTTTTTAGTGACTGTGAATTAAAAAAACACTAATTGTAATTAAGCAAAATCTAAGTACATTTTGGAAGAAATTTGTATCTTGTGCTGCAAGTGTTTCATTAAACCCTTATGGGTATCATCATTAATAAAATTTGTCCATTCTCTGTTTTAATAAATGAGTAATTGTGTTCTTGCCTATTTCATAAAATTCAAAATTATTTAAAGACAACTCTTCTTCAAGACTGTACCAGAATTTTTCTTTAAGTAATAGATATTCACTGTGATAATATAGGCTAGAAATAATACAAATGAATTTTAGTAATATAATGAACAAATTGCATATCAAATTTATTTGCTAAATTTATATTTTTTTCATGATTTTGTTCATTTTTTCTTTTTTCATTGCTTCTGTAGCCACATTAACCATGCTGTATAATTTACTTGAATGGATAGAACAAAGGGAACAGTTTACTTTTACCTTCGAGTTTACTCTAAAGGATTTGTGAGAGGACAAAAGCAAATAGGTAGGTGAGGTCCATAAAGGTCTAAGATGCTAAGGGAATTTTCCTCTACTGTGTGGATGAACTTACTAACCCAAAAGCCCATCAAATCTCACTGTGCAGAAGTTCTTATGGATTAATAATCACCAGCCCCTTCATAATATCCTCTTAATAGATGGATAGGAAAAATGCTTAAACTAATTATCACTTGCTCTTCATGATAAACAGTCCCAGCCTGAGATTATCTAGAAATTCCATTTTGTTGTATAAATAGCATAAATTCAAAGGGGTCCATTACTGATAACAAAGAAATGCTCTACCATTCAGAAAGTCAGAGAATTTTAGGAACTTTCTGCCAAGAGCTGGAGGAAAAAAGAATCAAGTGTCTTCACACATCATAATCCCCTACCAGCAGATGTCAGCACAGACCCAACAGGGAACCTGGACTTTATGGTAACATAGAGAATAAGAAAGTCACAGAAGACTCCAAAATCTGCAATCTTATCACAAAAAGTCTGATTCAAGTGAGAGAATAAGTGGATAAGAATGTAGAAGAATAAAAAATAAAAAATAAAAAAAGAATGTAGAAGAATAAGAATATAGAAGCTTAAAGAATCTAAGCAATAGACAGAAAATAGAAATATGCATTGTACAGAAATTCAGACATGTTGGTCTTTAACTTACAGTTCAATATTCCATTGTCATTAGCATTCTGGGACAATGAATGTAAGAAGAAAGAAGAAATTTTCAGTTGAGTAGCAGATGAAACTTTCAAAAATATAACTTATAAATATAGCTAAATATTCAGGAAGGGGAAAGAATCTCTGACAGTCTAAATCCAAAGAATTATGTTACTGCAATGTTTGGGAAAACTAAAAGAAATTAAATGCTGATCAATAATGGGGAAGGTATTTGGAAGTAACATGCTTTGAGAGTTGTATACCATAAAAATGGGGAATGCAGTGATTTTCTAAAGAAAGATCCATTAAGGATAATTAACATAAATGACTAAATGAATTTATATACCTAGGAAATACATTGCAGAAGGAAGAGTATCAGGAAGGAAGAGAAATGTAGAAAGAACAATGATGGTTCAACAGTATGTATCTTTCAGCTCTTCTTGAGATTTCTATAATTTACTATTTAACACAGGTTTATATCACAACTTACCACTTCAAATACCAATGAAGAAAACATAAGAAGACTATATAAATAATATAAGCTTTCTCAAGTCACTTCATATTGCTAAAATGTTGAAATCGGTAGACTGATCAGTCAAATAATTGTCATATTACATAGAAAGTGTATACAGCACTAAAAAGTCTACAGAATAATTAAAACAAACTTCCAAGGATAATTCAATTATACAAAGACTTAAGAGAAATTAATGAGAAAAAAATTAAAAGCAAGTCTCAAGCTTCAGAGTACTGAAAATTATGTTAAACACAGTATTCCTAATTTATAGTTTAAAGACATCAAAATGTGTTAAAACTAAACAGTGCCATAAGAATCTGTCATCATGAATCTCACACATGTATATATAACATGGATTATTTGGAAAACAAGGGGAAATTATATTATACAAATATTAATTAAAAGAAATAATTTAGATATGTTTACATCAAATATTGCTACTCTCAGAGTAATGAAATAATATTCTTTAAAAAGAGAACATAGCAAGATCTTAAAAAAAAGTAATAAATAAAAACCAATTGCATTGAATATATTTATAATAAATATAAATTCAGTTAAGGCATTATTTTTAAAATATTAATGAAAATGAGAGCTGTGTACTATTTTTCCTCTAAGCAGCCATCTTCAGCTTTGCCCCATTCTCAGCCAGTAAACAGCTGATAAAGTCGAAAAGGTTCCTGAAACTGACAAGCTGTGGAGGGGGATCTTCTCTTGCTTGCCAAGCAGATAAAAGGGGAGCTGCTTAGCAGATAGAGGCAATAGGAAGGAGACCCCAAAGAGTGAAGAAGCCTCCAAGAGATTGTCAAACAGCTAAATTTGTTCAACTTGAGGAAGATTCAAGAATAGTTCAGTTAGAAGCAGATCCCAGAAAAGTCAAGGACACACAGAGAGAGAGAGAGAGAGAGAGAAACAGAGGAGAGAGAGAGAGAGAGACAGAGACAGAGACAGAGACAGAGACAGAGAGACAGAGAGAGAGAATCTCTGTTGTCAGTATCCCTCATGCCACCCCTGCAATTAACCCTAATAAACTCACTGGTTTATGGTCAGAAAAAAAAGGAAGGCAAGTGGGAATTGCTCAGTCATAGCTTCATTGGCAAGCATTCAATAACTTACCTAAATTGAATCAGGAAGTTGTGAATTATTTAAATAGTCCTATAACATATGAGGAAATTGAGGAAGTAATCTTGAATCTTCCCACCAAAAACTGTCCTGTACCAGATGGATTCAGCACAGAGTTCTACCAGACATTTAAGGAGTTAATAACACCAATACTCCTTAAACTGTTCCATCAAATAGCAAAGGAAGGAACACTACTAAATTCCTTCTATGAAGCTAATATCGTCTTAATCCCAAAACCTAATAAAGATATACTCCTGATATTTTATAATATTATAAAAATAACATTTTAAATCACACTTTGATGTTGGCTTTCCATTTCAGGATTTACTTATGTTAGAGAATAATTGTTCTTTGAAATCTACAGAGAATGTTAACCTATGGGTTTTAGTTCTGAATAAATAAACATTCTCTAATTGTTCAATTTAATGGAAAAAAGTTACAATTAATATATAAAATAGAAAAAATAAGAGCTAATAAAAATAGAGTCATAAGTAATCAATTAACACGAGACAAATCAGAATAAGAGTTTTAAAAAACACTAATCACAGGCCTGGAGAGGTGGCTCAGGGGTTAATCCTCTACCTTGCAAGCAGAAGGTCCTGAGTTCAGATTCTAGACCAAACGTATAGATGCTGGGCGGAAGCGGGGGCGGCCTGTGTTTCTGGTCCTGGTAGGGCGAAGCCTGTGACTCTTCAGGCAGAATAAACAAGGAGGAGGTGGAAGCGGTCCATGGTGGTTCCCGAATTCGCCCATGGTTCTACACACATATACACACACGCACACATGCACAATTGAATAAATAAAAAAATAAAAAAAAACACTAATCACAAATACAAGGAGAAAACATATACCTTTAGTGATCATGTATCACGTATTCAAAATTTACTATACATGATTGAAATGTATATATTGTGATAACTGATTTGTACAGTGGCAAAAAAAGACAAGATCCAGCTATATAGTGTCTGAAAGAAACACATTTCAAATGTAAAACTTGGACCTGCTGAAAGTAAAATGGAGGACAGACATACCATGAGATACAATTTAAATAAAATAAAGTTGACATGGCTGCAGTGACTTTCTGTATGCCAGATAAAGAAGGCATTTAAAAATGATCAGGGCATTAGTTATCTAAGAAAATATTACATTTCTAGGCAAATAAGTGCCTTACCCAAGAAAATCAAAGCTAATAATACCAAAAATTGCAATGGTGAAGGAAGAAACAAATCTCTGTACTCAGAGAATTCCTCAGCCCCTGTCAGTAGCTGATGGAGAACAAGCAGGCAAGCAGTATGGAGAATATGAAAAACTACATAAAATGAAAGGTAACCCTTGACTGCATTTCCAGTTCTAGACTAAGCAACAGGAAGTTGATTTTCTCTATATTGAGAAAAAGGGGTCTGGGAAATGCCCCTGGGTCTGCACTTCATCGGAAAGAAGGACCCAGAGGAGAGTTTGGCATGCACATCAAAGGACGCTCCGGGGATGGGGGGAGGCACTGGGGGATGGGGAGAGAAGGGGGAGCAAAAGGCGGGAGCAGGGGGATGAGGAGGGGTGGAGGAGGAGAGGAGACCGGTGTACCTGTTAAGTTTGCATGATCGAAAATAAAAAAAAAGTTGTGAAATAAAAAGAAAATAAGTTGTCTCAGGAAAATATTTACAATACAAAAAATTTTAGTGTACACATGTAAAATTTCCAGTTTAAATAATTATAGCTTTTAACACCAGGTGTTTCTTTATAGAACATGCCTGACTCAGATATAACTTTTGTCTCTCAGCAATTCTCAAGAAGCATGTCTCTTCCAAGATTTGAAAATGAAATCTTTAATGGTACATACTTTTGTGATGTATCAGTTAAAATTCTAAATGTAACCAAAGCATATATATTTTTTCCTTATGGCATTAATGTTTATCATCATTAAACTGAATATAACTGTTAATGGAAGAATATCAGTTTTCACCAGTTTTTGTTTGCTTCTTAATTTTGTTTTCATTTTTACATTCAAAGAAAGCTCTGGAGTTAGATGAAAGGAAGGAAAAATCTGTAAGACAGGATAATTTCAATACTGACTTAACAGGGTTAATAAACATGGACTTTAATTTTTAGACAAGTTTCAAGCTTATAACAGTAGAGCAGTGTAGATAATCCTTTCACATCCTCTGCTCTCAAATATGCTCAGCCTCCTTCTCTGCCAACATCCTACACAGGAGAATCAAAATAAGGCTGCAACTGAGAGTAATCTTATTACTCAAAAAATCAATGCTGTTATTCTTCCCTCCCCACTACTGTAATAAAGAATATCTTAATATACCAGAGTATTTGGGATTTCAATATTCTCCTTTAGGCCAAGCACTATAGTCCTAATGGAAACATTAGAAAACACTATCATGTGAGTAACTGTAATATCATAATAGCTACAATTATCAAAGGATATTAGGATTATGAGCATAATAACATTTTAGAGACCAATAATAATTATCTATGGAGTATTATGATTGCTGGTTATATTTATAAAATAATATCATTTTACCTATTTCCCTTCCCCTTACCAATCTTGAGGCTGTTTGGGGTGTCTTTGGGACAATATGTTAGAATTGAGAGTTTATTTGAGATCAGCCCTTTAACTAACAGAGTTCATACTTTGGTGAGTTTCTCAGATCCAACCTAAAATAATCCGAATAAGCATCTTACACTATCATTTTCCTTTAATAGTCCCTTCACACTGAAATGCATTTGTAAATCCTCTAAGCACATTTCCCTCTAGCATACTCTTAAGGATGAATCAAACACTTCCATATGTGTAAATGCCTCCAATTTTTGATTAAATGTAAAGAACTTGATGAATTGTGTTCTGAAATTGAACACTGCTAAGGCTTTTGGTATAGTTTATATAAAATCTTTATACTACTTCTACTACTACTACTACTACTACTACTACTACTACTACTACTACTACTACTCATAAGTCATCCATGCCCCAGCAAGTATCAGGCACTTGCCGCAAAGGTGTCCCAGATGAAGCTAAGTGCATCTCAAATCCAAAAAGATATGAAAGTAGGAGGAACACTTGCTAGAATGGAAAAAGCATGAAGTGCGACAGGAGTAAGGGATGAGATTGCTATTAAAAGATGAACACACACAAATACTTTGCATTTACATTTGAAAATATCAAAGAATAAAAATAATTAGAAAACTAAAACTTTCATTTCACAATTTCTGATAATTATACTTGTATTTACTAAATTATATTGATGTGCATATCTCTCTTTCTCTATCTCTCTCCCCTTATGATTTTTCTCCTCTTTTCACTGAGACCATTTTAATAGCAAAAATATAATGTCATCTCAACATTTGTAGATGAATCAAATTTAGAAGCAAATCAAATGTATTCTTCGTTATTCAGTAGAACATTGATTCCATATTGTATTTTAAATTCTTAACATGGGAGTCAATATTCGGATTCAAGATTTCTCATTTGTCCTTAGAATTTCTTCTGTGTTTGTTTGGCATGGCATGATGCTGAATTTGTAAGCGTCATTACTACAGTGATTTAAGTTGGATAGTTATTTGTTAAGGAGACTCACCCGCATATTGGTAAACAATAAATTACAACCCATGCACACTCATGGGAGGCAATAGCACCCTTTCCCCTACTGCATCAAACTATACCCAGATGATGATAAGGATAAGGGGACAAGGGGATATCATTGAACTATTGTAAAGGACTTGGTCCTTAAAGCTATTTAATTCTTTAAATTTATATTCTGCTGTGGCTGTATGTCAGGTTAATTACTTAATCTTCCTAGATCTCTATTAAAACAAGTTACCTCGTATTTTGCTGAAAAGAACAAAGGACATTGTAAAATACAAAAAGTCAGTATATTCATTACATTGGCATTTGCCTAAATATGGAAGACTTTTCTTCCTTCTTTCAACACTTGGCCACACAAGCCATTTTCTCAAATGAGCAATTCAAGTGCAAATTAAATATTCTGACCACATGTTCCCATCCTTTCATGATTAGCTGTGGATTGCCTGGACTTCCAGTTGGTTCTTATACTAATCCTGCAATTCCTCTCAGAATAGACATACATTATTTGTTTGCTTTTTTCTGTTATAGTTCTAGAGGACAATTTAGTGGAAAGTTTTGAACGTTTGGATTTGGTGGTGGTGTTGTATGATGCACAAAAGCTGTTAAAGAAGGGAGGTGTTCTCAGTGATTTTCAGGTGCCTGGATAACATCATTTGTAGAGTTACTATTATGGTCTGCACCTTAGAATCAAATAGTATCAGGAACTTTACTGTCACAGGAAGCATTTATAGTTTCAGAAAACAATAGGTTTCAAAGCAAAAAACATGTGGGGGAAAATATCCAAAGCAAAAAGCAACCACACTATTTGTTGTGATTTTCACATGTTTTGGGTACACTTTTGCCTCTTACATCCAGAACTTTAACACTGGCTTTTTTCCCTGCTATCTAATTTCAATCATGATCTTTGCAAATAAGCACAATGCAATGAATTATTCTGTTTTATTTGTTTGTCATTTTTGGTTTTATATAACTTGTGATCATAAGGAATTATAGAATTTCTCAGTAGTGAAGTGAACAAGAAAGAAAAGTGGGAAGAAACCCAAAAAGCAAACAAGCAGAAAAGCCCAGGAGCGTGGAGGGATCAATCAGAGATTGATCAAGATGTGGAAAGCTAAGGAATCATTGTTCAAGTTCCCTTTTTTTGAAAACGATTATATTTCTTCAGTGGATTTCTTTGCTGATTTAAAGTCAAATTACTTTACAAATATGCAGCTATGATTGAATGTTTCATATGGATACATGTATATCCATATCACACTGACTCAATAGCAAACTGCTAAAGCAGATACTTAATTTAAGTTTTACTCAATGTGCATGCATAATTAGCAAGGTTATTTTGAGTATTTGAGGTCCAGTTATTCCTTAGTATAGGTTGTTAGAGATTGATTTCAGTTTTCTAGTTTGTGATTTTCTGATTAGCTATCTTCTTATAGATTTGTATTGCTGACTGTGGACTTCAAGAAAGAGCTAGCTTTCCTAGTCATTAGACACTGATTTAATAATTGGGAAGCACTTTTATCAGTCAGCACAAGTAGAGGTTTAGAAGCCTCTGAGGAGTGCTGTTTACTAACTGGGTCAATCCACTGACAACTCACATCTCTGTTAACATTGCTCTTCTACTTCTCTCTCAGGAGAGGAGACTCGGGGTTGTATACCTTTCGTCAGAATTGTGATGAATGAGTTATATGCCTATATGAATTATTTTTAGTGGCTTCCAGGCTTCTATATGTTGGCTATTGAAACTGTGACCCATGTGAGGCAAGACAGAAATGTGCCCTAGGGGGCAGCAAACTGCAAGACTGAAGCTTAACCTGTGATGTGCTGGCATTCTTGAAAGGCTGAATCATTCACTGCTAGAGGCAGTCTTTCTCAGCCTGGAACTCTGCAACTTGGTCAAAGGCTAATTCAGAAAACTGAATTGCCTTCAGTTTTATCTTTACCTGAGATAATGGAACTTATTAATTAGAATGTGACCATGTTATAAAAGTATATATATATACACACACACACACACACACACACACACATATATTCTTCAAATCAGTACATGAGTCATGTCATAAAAAATGTTAACTGATATGCCCTACAAGGGGGGACACAGAGAGGGAAGAAAAGGGAAAATAGTAACTGTCCTGAGATGCTTCTACCAGAAGCCATATTTGATTA
Organism: Typhlomys cinereus; assembly: GCA_023101885.1. Taxonomy (NCBI): domain Eukaryota; kingdom Metazoa; phylum Chordata; class Mammalia; order Rodentia; family Platacanthomyidae; genus Typhlomys; species Typhlomys cinereus. Next base: position 2,024,932 of record JALPQD010000154.1, read on the forward strand.
AATAAATTTACCAATCACGCATGTGATGTCTCCTAATGAGTTATTTGTTAAAGAGTTCTCAAAAGCCCCCTAAACTTTCTCTATTGAGAAAACCTTAGGCTTTCTCTATTGTTCTTGATTGCTTTTCAGAATCTGATAGTGAGACACTATCAATAAACTCACTGCACATGTAGATCATGGGACATAACAAACTGAAATACATCTAGAAGGCTCCTACTTGTTGGCCAACTTTCATAATACTAGAAAGAATGGTGCTGTTTCCTGCCAGGGAGAAAAGCAATCTAAGGCTTTATTGTAAACTACAGTGGTAAACACTGTGACAACAACTGACTAATTATAGTGACACGTATTGTATGGAAGAACCAATTTCTTCTTTGGATTGAATTTAAAGACTTTTTTTTAGAAAACACGTGTTATATGCCTATATGATACTGTACAGTACTATACTGTAAATCAAATTGAACACATGTAGAACTAGAGACTGTAGGCCATAAGTAGGGAAAACATGTTTTAATTATAAGTTAAATTGCAAACTGCTGTCTAAACATAAAACTATAGGTCAGAAAAAGAAGCATTTTTTTGTAAAAGAAGATTTTTAATACTGAGTCACAATTATCCAAAATGAAGAGAAGAAAATGTCTGTGGACAGTGGGACCTAAATAGGACATCAAAAATGTTCCCATCCAAAAGCTCAACAAACCAGTCATTAAAAGATGTATTGGAATGAGAAAGCCTGAGAATATGTGGAGTGGCGCTGTGAGATATATTCCTGTAATAACAAGAATGCCATCCCAAGAACTCATTTTATTGGCACAACCAACCTTCTAGGCCTCCTTCCACATTCATTCACACCCACAACACAACTATCCATAAATCTGGGTATAGCAATTCCCCTATGAGCAGGAGCTGTAGTAACAGGCTTCCGATATAAAACAAAAGCATCTCTAGCCCACTTTCTACCACAAGGCACCTCAATCCCTCTAATCCTAATACTTATTATTATTGAAACTATCAGTATTTTTATTCAACCAATAGCCCTAGCCGTCCGACTCACAGCTAATATTACAGCCAGCCACCTATTAATTCATCTCATCAGCGGCGCAACACTCATCCTATCATCCTTAAACATCCCCATGGCATCCATCACATTTATTCTGCTTGTGCTACTATCGATCTTGGAGGTAGAAGTAGCCCTGATTCAAGCCTAAGTATTTACACTTTTAGTAAGCTTATACCTACAAGACAACACTTAATGACCCACCAAACCCATGATTACCACATAGTTAACTCATTGAAGTGATTGGCTATTTCCATAAGACCTGTATAATATTTGGCATATCAACATTTATAAAATTTATTTGCCTGGTTGCTGATAAATTTATAATCTAACAGTTTAGATGGAAACGAGGAAGTTCTGTATTCTCTTACAATAATCCAGTTACGGTTCCTTGTCTAACTTAGTAGGTGATGTCTACACCATCATCAAGGCCAAGGAAAAGAGACACATTATATCCATCCACTCACATATTGCTGAGAGAGGAATCACTTTTTGCCAGACCAGCATATCAGGCCATGTATACTAAAGGACGACAACTTTCTCAACTAGTTCCCTCCATCTGTTTCACCTGCCCAGAGAATAGTCCCACCGCCATGAACTGGCTCTTCCCTGTTAAAAGACAATCTCCTGCAATCTTACAGGGTTTAACTCAAATACTCATTCTCTACAAATATGCCCAGAGCTGGAGCCCTCACCTTTCAAGCACACACTTGATTCTAACTATGACAAGAGGTGAAGATATCAAGAAACACTGTAAATCTCCCCCCAAGTGACAAGTGAAGGTTAATGCTACACAGAATATGCAAAACTTTCCTCACTAATTTACCCAGTGATAGGTCAATCATGCCGGACAAGAACTCCTGCAATCCAGATGAAACCCATTAGACCACACACACAAATATGTAAAGGAAGGAAGGGACTATATGGAAAAGAGAAAATATGGTGTGGGAAAATGAGATGTAAAGGGATTGAGTAATAAGGGATAAAAATGAAACATTTGTCTTCTTTTTCTTGTCATACTTTGGATGGGCAAGAGAGTTGGTTTTTCATCTTCTCACTACCATATCTCAAGAATCTAAATGAGTGCTCATATGTAGCGACTGTGTAAAAAATTTTAAAAACAATGATGTCATACCTAAATTACATATGTGATATGCATATAATGTATTTAATTAAATTTTCAGTCATTGTATTATCTACTTTGTGTGTGTATATTTAATTTATATGCATATATATTTTTCATTTAACTTATTTTTCAAGTTGAAACATTTCTTATTTTCAACAATATAATTTCTATAATTTCTTCTGAGGATGGTGGACCATCAAGAGAGAAGGAGCAAATAAATGAGGAAATGACGTACTTGTTGCAAAATAAACAGGACTGCAAAAATATACCTTTAAGAGGGATATCTGTACAGTATTAGTCTTTTTAAAGCAATTTGTTTTTTTCAGAACTAGGACAGTCAAAATTCATTTGGTATTTTTCCACATTCTTAGTCTGTCAGTGTATTGCAATATCTGTTTCCTAATATCTTCCAGACAGCTGAAGATACAATAGTTATTTATTCAGTTTGTTATGCTTCTGTCCTTATTAACATATACAAAGGTGCTTGCAAGAAAGAAATTAAGAATATTTTAACAGGCAACTAAAGGAAAACTCAACATGTAATCCTCAATGCACACACATAAACAGAAAACAAATGAGCATAAATTAATTATAAATTATAATTTTTAAATATAATTATAAATTATTATAAATTAATATTTATAGATGATTTTTAGCTGTTCAATATTTTGGAAATTGTGTGTGTTGTGATTAACATATATCATTGTACATTTATTCACTGAATGCAAATAAAGATTACACTACAGATAAATATCATTGTCAACAGAATTTTTTCATGAGTTATTTCTTCAGAAAATGTAGCTCTTCAAAAACCACACAGCATATTGAATTCACTTTTTGTTCTTTTGTTTTTACTCAATGGAAAATCAAGAGTAGTTAAGATAGCATATCAGTTACAGGAAGAAATAACTTGAAACAAAGTAGTGAAAAATTCAAATTTGACCTCATTTAGTAGCTTCCATTATAATGTATAATTATAATTCAATCATGGTTACTGATAGTCAAATAACTTTCTCCATTTAAATTAAGAGGAAATAGTTGCTGATTTTTAAGTTAGTTTCAATTGAACCATCTTTTCAATTATGTAAAAACAAAATTTTAATTGACTCATCTTTGAAGCATGTGATTTATCTGTAGGGCAAAATAATTTAGTGATTCACACATGTATGCCTGAAATAAAAAGCACATAAAACAATTTCATAACTTGAAAAGTGTTTTAAATTAATTGATTTAGCATATTTATTTAGCAATACAATTGAATAGTTATACTTTAAGTATCTGTGTAATGCTTTAGGCAGATTGTTGAAAAATTACTGCAGGATTTTAAACTTACTACTTCATTAATAACTTAGAATTCATATAATTAGATCATTGTGATTAAATAACAATGCTCTATGAAAAGCATAGTTGTATGTACATTGTGATGTAGTTGTGTTTCTACGGTTGTTTTCTCCAAAAGTTCTCTCATAATATGATAAGGTAAACTCTTTTTTTTTTTATTTTTCTGCTCATACAAACATAATAGGAACTCCTGTCCCCTCCCTCCCTCCACCCCTCCCTGGACCTCCTTGTTCCCTCCCCGCTTTGCCCCTTCCTTTCCCCCTCCCTCCCTTTCTCCCAGTGCCCCCTCCCCCATCTCTGAAGCATCCTTTAATGAGTATATCAAACTTTCCTCTGGGTCCTCCTCTCTGATGAGATGTAAGGACTCAGTGGCAATTCCTAGAACTCTTTCTTGTGTTCCCCTTAAGTATAGGAACACTATTGTGACTGTTAATCCCTTGCTTCTAAGGATCCTAGTACCCTTAGAATTTGAGGGGTCAATGATATGTTGGTCATTGCGCAGATCATGCAGAGTCCTGTTATAATTGCTTTGGCCCTAACTTGTGTGGAGTATCTTGCATATCATTACCTCCCATCCTTGTGCTCTTACAATCTTACTGTCCCCTCTTCCGCAAATTTCTCTGAGCTTCAGGATGGGGAGAGATTAGACAGGCCTGATTCCAGGTAGTTGCAAGTAAGTAATGAGACATCTGATTAAGTTCACAGACTTTCCTTCCTGATCATTTCCGATTTTACTAGAAGGGGAGGGCATATAGGCTGCCAGATAGAAGGTAACCATTTTGCAAATGGGTGATTGACCCCTCTCTCACTGCTGTCTCCTACTTCTATTCCATTTACCTTTGAATATACTCTTATAACAAGACTCTAACAGGTTTTTACCTCTGGCCAGGGGGTAACATCCAATACTCATCAGGATGGAACCAAGGGCTTTGCAGAACTGAAAAAAAAAATCATCAGCAAACCATAATTCAGATAAGGAAAACTCTTAAAAGCGCACTGCAGCTATGTCTACCTCCACTAGAAGCACACAATCATTGTCCAATTAACATGTCCTCATGCATGAGGGAAGATTTCCTAAAATACTACACCATTATAACAGACTTTTTTATACCAAACAGGAGAAGGGGAGCTTCATTGATCAATTATTTACCCACTGATGTGTCATCCCACATCCCAGCATGTGCTCAGGCATTTGCCAGTACACACATCTCAGATGAAACCTAATTAAAAAAACAAACAAACTTGGAAACAAGAGTAAGACAGACTAGAGAATGTTTGAATTTGAACATGAGGAATAGGAGTGGTAATGCAGTATAGGAAGAATGAGAACACACAGCTTCATAGTATGTAGCATGAAAATATTAATTAACTAGAGGAAGTAAATAAAAATCACAAAGTTCAGAAAGTAAATGAAACTTACAAGTCTCAGCAAGCTCTAGAAGCTTACAAGATGTAGAAGGTCTTCACTAGGGTTGTGGAGCAGTAAAAAAACCTGGAAAGAACAAACTGATCATTAGCTCAGCTGCCTTCTAAATGTGCAGGAGCTGAGGGATCTATCTTCAAGACTAATTACTCGAGTAAAAGTAAACTTTATACTGAAGGAGTTCCCTTCCTGTCAATCACATAATCACTGATAGTCACTGGTCAATTAAGCATGGCTTGGGTGGAATTGGTCATTGGTTTGACATCAGTGCGTATCTGGGTAAACAGATATTAGTTAAGGTCTCAAAATGAAAGGCCAGTGCTGGAGAGTTGGCTCAGGGGTTAAGCCTCTGCCTTGCAGGCGGAAGGTACTGAGTTCGGATCCTAGAACCCATGTATAGACGCCTGGCAGAAGCCCTGGGTGGCCTTTGTATCTGGTCCTAGTAAGGCGGAGCCTGTGAATCCCAGGGCAGAGTAAACAAGGAGGAGGTGGAGGTGGTTCATTGTGGTTCCCGAATTCGTCTGTGGTTCTACACACACACACACACACACGTACATACACACATGCGCACACACGCATACAGTCACAATTGAATAAATAATAAATAATAAAAAAATTCAAAATGAAAGGCCATATAGCAAATTTGTTACCTGAATAAAATTATACCAGATTAACAATCAGCTATGTAAAGTACATTTGCTTTTCAATTATGGTACCCATTGATTCAAAATATGTGTCATCTCCTTTTATTTTTTATGACCATTAAGTACACCCAGGAAGAAAAGAAAATTTCCCTCAATAAAAAGCATTTCAATAATATTGATGTTAATATGAAAACACCAACGATTACTACACTTTTAACATCTTGAATAACTTTTCAAAATTATTTTTCTTTGTCAATTTCATAAATAGATACCAAGAATTTATGTGTTTTTCAATACTTATTATTCAATACTTCTTCCCATCCAATTTCATACTCTCTCCATTCCAGCCAGCCTCCCTCCTACATTCAATTTTCTTTTCATATGTGGCCCACTAGGTTTCACCTGTGATATCTGTACTGACAAGTGCCTGAGTACTTGCTGGGGCATGAATGGCTTACCAATTTGTCAATAATGAAGTACAGTAGCTCCATTTTCCCTACCTGGCTTACATAGTGCTCGATGGAAGTGTAGTGTGTTTCTCGAGATCACAAGTAATCGTTGCCTTTAGTGTTTGGGTGCAGGAGTCCTATGATGGCCTGTGGGGGCCTCAGTCTAGGTGACCTGGGTGGTCTGGCAAGCTTAGACCTCCTTTGATGGAGGAAGACAACAGGAGGTGTAGCTCACTCAGGATGTTTTGAAGAAATCTTGCTACATACAGCCTTCATGCTGGCTTGACCTTTAAGATGATTGGTTGCCCGTTTCCCCACCCTAGAATTCCCCTTTGCAGGTTCTGCCTTTATAAGAGGGCTATGGACTTGCAATAAAGGAGCTCCTGCTTGACTAGACTCCCTGTCGCCTCTGATTGCCCTCAGGAAGGAGGGCTGGGAGCGGGCAGACAGGGCACTCACTTTTCCCCATCCCCCTTGTGGAGGACCCAGGACTGGCCTGCAGGACAGAGCTATAATCCCTGGGGACCCCCACATTGGCCCAAGAACAACATCTCACAGCACCCTTCTCCAGTTAAATTCCTGAATTTTTACCACTCCCTCTTCTACAAGGTCCCTGAACTTGGGATGGAGACTGAATCTGATAAATACTTTAATGCCTAGCACTTCTCATTCATTCTCTGTCCTTTTTCTACTTGATGTTATTTTCATTAAACATCTTCCATTGTAAGTGACTTCTTCCTTGTCTAGTGATGAGAACTTCTCTAATTTGTGCTTATAAATGTTTAGGTTGCAGTTTCCTATAGAATGCTATTAATCTTGATAGTTTCTTCACACCTAGGGCCTAAGTTTGTCTTTCACAAGTACTTGACTTGGTTTACAGTAATTCAGTCAGAAAACAGTTTTGCACCAACATACCATGCATACCACTGTTGTGCATAGTCATCTCTTGACACAATGGCTGTTATAACTTTCAGCATTCAGAGTTGAGTAGGAGTATTGATTGCTTTCTCCTCTGCCTGCCTGTATCCTACCTTCTGGCACTACGAAGGCTATCTAGTAAGGAGAAATTTTTATATCAACTTCAAATTTGTTTTCTCCATGCCCTGTGATCATTATGTGTGGTACATTCAGCAACAAAGTCTTTTTATCATATTCTAGAGATTAGAGATTATATAAATACCACTCAAATCACAATGACATGAAAAGCTAATATGGTCTTTTTTTAATTATTATTTACTCAATTGTGTGTGTGTATGTGTGTGCGTGTGTGTATGTGTGTGTGTGCATGTATGCGTGTATGTGTGTGTAGAACCACGGATGAATTCGGGAACCAGCAGGGACTGCCTCCTCCTTGTTTACTCTGCCCTGGGATTCACAGGCTCCACCCTACCAGGACCAGAAATGCAGGCCGCCCCCGCTTCCGCCTGGCGTCTATAAGTGGGATCTAGGATCCAAATTCAGGACCTTCCACCTGCAAGGCAGAGGCTTAACTCCTGAGCCACCTCTCCAGCCCCTAATATGGTCTTTCATATTGTTAAGAAAACCATGTACAATATTTTAGCCATTTATTACTAAATCAGCATCAATATTTTACTAAAGATTTAATGCCACTATCCAAATATCTACCATCGATCCTAATGAGTAAACTGTTTTACATACTTTATTCAGTATAGTTCTCTATTAAATGCAATAAAGATAAATTTCTCTGTAAATATTTAAATGTATTTACTTGTTTTAGTGTAAAAGAATGCACTTTCTGTAATAGAGATTAGAAGGGATGATACACCATTCTCAAATATTTGTGCAAGAACACAGTGAATAGAAATATGATTGAGTGTTCAACACATAACCTGCTCCATATGAAAGTCTGTACTTTATAAATCCATGATAAAAAAATTCTTTCACATATTTTGGTTTGTCTATAGCTGTTCACGGTTTGATGAAAACAGATCACTTTATTAAATTTTTTTAAGTGAGATGTTTAAAAAAATCAGCAGATGCATGAAACACATTTAATCTTGACTTTTCTCATAGAAAGGTATGTCAAAGAGCCCTCATGTGAAAGATGTGACTCTGTAACAGGAGAAAAGAACACTTATCAATGGAGAGACATAACTGTCAGAATTCCATACAGAAAGCTTTGTCAAAGGAGTTTGTAACTTTTCTTGAAATTCTCACACATTTTCAAATGGTTTTGATAAAAACAGACATACATGAGCTAAAGTTAGAAGCAGAGATATTAACCTTAGCAAGTAGTTTACAAATATATCTACATATAGTTGTTTAAATCAAGGATATCTTTCAAGATTTCTAGCTAATGAAGCATCAAGTGAATTTGATTACCTGTTCTACTTTTTAAACTGAAATATTAAAAAAATAATTCTATAATTATGTCCATTTTATTTTTAATATAGTATTGCATTTTTCAATTTTTTAGTCTAAAAAGAAAGAACTGGCTTCTCTAAGATTTCATTTTTCATTTTCCTTTTTTTATACTTTTGCTGTTTCATGCATAAATACAATGAGTTTAAGTAATTATCGTATATCACCCAATCATGTCCCTCTTCTTCAAACACTGAAATCTCTTTTCTTTCCAATAATTCTTCCTTCTGCTTCCATGTTTTATTTTTGTTTTCCATGAATGGTCTACTGAAGTCTATCTTCATTGCCTTTATTGGCAGTCACCTGAGCACTTAATAGAATGTGGACATGATGAGTGGGTTTCTACAGATGAGGAAATTTCCCCTTCCCATAGCCAGCAAGCCCTCAAGGACATGTGATGCTTTGGAATCCCTTTCTCTTCTACAGACAAGTATGGACAGGTCAGATTTCATGTAAATCTTATGGAACAGAGTACAGCAGTGAGTTTGTGGGTACAGCAGTGAATTCATGGGTGCAGAAGCTCTGTCATATACCAGAATACATTGTTTGGATACATTCCTCCCTGCTTCCTGGCTTTTTTATTCTTGCAGAGAATTATGTTCATTTTATATGTGGCATAACATGCAATATTATTAGAAAATTGTATTACAGATTTTTCAACATTGCATCTGTTCAGTAGTACACAAAAATTTCTAATGCTTATAAGATGAAGATTTTCTCATATAACATTAATTGTTTTTAGCCCCTTTGTAATAATCCTATTTCAAAAATAGCAATATTTCTGCATTTTCATTTAAAACTGGAGAAATAAGCATGATAAGTAAAAGACTTGTGCTGTCAATTAAGTTAAAGTTTATCATATAAACAAAAAAAAACATGAAAATTATATGAATTTTGAAAGAAATTCTGAGTCTAAGAAAATTTAGAAGACTATGTTCCAGAAGCTTAATTTAAAACTTTCAGAACAGGGCTGGAGAGGTGGCTCAGGGGCTAAGCCTCCGCCTTGCAGGCAGCAGGTCTTGAGCTCGGATCCCAGATCCCACGTATAGACGCCAGACGGAAGCGGGGGGCAGCCTGCGCTTCTGGTCCTGGTAGGGCGGAGTCTGTGAATCCCGGGGCAGAAGGAGGTGAAGGCGTCCATGGTGGTTCGCGAATTCATCCGTGGTTCTACACACACACACAAACACAGACACACACGCGCGTGCACATACACACGCACATGCGCACAGTTGAATAAATAATAAAAAAAACCTTTCAGAACAAAGTACAACAATTTTAAAGGTCAAAGCAACTTTTCTTTATTATGAATGACATCATTAAGCTGACTTTGGCCAAGGTACCATAGATTTACTTTAATGAGGGGATAATGATCATTCATTCATCCTTTCCCAGTTTTTGCCCAGTAAACTCAGTGTTTTTCCAAAATGCATCTAACACTTTACTTCACAAATTCACCTTATAGTGTTCACGTTTCTTTTCTTTTTTCATTTTAATGTATGAACTGGCTGATATCTGGTTAACTTGAAGATCTCAACATGTTATGCAACACCTTCACAATAATTAGATTGATAATAGCATCAGCTTAAAGTTACTAATTTAATAAAAGCAGGTGAAACATGTATCTGGCACATGGAGGAACAGGATAAATCTTTATTTATTTGTATCATTATTTCAATAATGACAGCTCTTAGAAGAGTGGATTAAAAGATTCAGGGTTAATATGCCAGGTTTGCTGTGGGTAAGTAGATGATTTAGAACCTGTCCCTACCATAAGGTGACTAAACTGTTTTCATTTCCATATATATGACTTATACATTGGGGAGAATTCATTAGGATGTTATCTAAGTTTTGTTGGCCAGTCTAATAAATGAAATCTGTCAGTATGTCATTTAAAGTTCATAAAGAGATCTTAAAATGTGAATTCAGTTTCTTTGAGACTGTTCCACATTTTACCAAACTTAACTAATTCTTCAATATCAGCAAATGAGTTATATCCAAATTTATTCTCATCTTCCATGGAAAATATTGCTTGTGTGATTGTATCCTCAATTGTCAACTGTTGATCTCCTTACTTTGACCATCATTCATGTCACTATTATGCACATCCCAATAGATGCAAAATTTCATTTCAACACTGTTAAGCACATTTTAATTATTGGAATGATTAATGAAAACATCAAATAAATAGGAATTAAAGGCAAATTGAAAATTATTTACGCTGAAAAAAGGGGTATGGATGAAAGAGGCAATATATATTTTAATGGTATCTGGTTAAAATAGCAGCATTTCTCCCTCCCTTTCACCCCACCCCGCTCCACCAGTCGGGACTCGCGCGCGGTCCAGCCGGGCCTCACCCGGCGACCTAGGTAAGCCCTGCCCGCGCCCGCCCACCAGAACCCCAGGTCAGCCCAAAGGGACCCGGCTCCAACTCCCACCATCCAGCCAGAGCCGCGGCAGGGCCAAGGGATGAGGAGGACCTCCCTCTGCGCCCAGGCCCCGCCCCAGCTCCCCTCGGGTTAAATAGCTCCACGCCAAAGCACCCATCCTCCCATTCCCCACCCCGCTCCTCCCGTGGGGACTCAGCGCACGGTCCAGGCGGGCCTCACCCGCGACCTAGGTAAGCTCTATCCTGCCCACCCCCTAAAACCCCAGGCCAAATAATTCAGTTTAGAGAAATTGAAAGATCTTAAGAGTTAAAACGACAATGACAAAGTCAAAGTGCAAATCCATGAGAAGCAACACTCAAGTAAACAAATTTCCCACTGAAGAAATTAATCCCATAATGTTAAACTCCAACCAGAACAAACTCGGGGAAAAAGGCCAAGAAAGCCTGACCCAGGATAACGACTTTCAAAATATGATCATTACCATGTTCAATACTATGAAAGAGGAAATCAGGGAGGAATTACATAATCGAATCAATCGCTTTGAAGAGAAACACAACAGACATTTGGAGGAGTTGAGAAAAACAGTGCAAGAAACAAAAACTGGCATAGAGCAGTTAAAACAGACTCCAGCAGAGTTTAAAACTGAGCTACAAGTTACCTTCAACCCAGAAGCCACAGAGAGTCTTATCAACAGAACTAATGAAGGAGAAAACAGAATTTCAGACCTTGAAGATAAAGTGGGAGTACTAACCAGCTCAATGGAAGAGGTTGTTAAAGCCAAAAAGATACTTGACAGAAATATCCAAGAGCTATGGGACACCCTGAAGAAGCCTAACATGCGTATTCATGGAATACCAGAGCAAGAATCTCAAAATACCACCCCTGAGGAAATTTTCCAAACGATCATCAATGAAAACTTTCCTCATCTAAAAAAAGAGAGACCCATCCATATACAAGAGGCATTTCGCACCCCAAACAGATATGACCAAAACAGAAGCACGCCACAGCAAATAATAGTTAAAACACTCCACATTCAAGATAAAGAACTGGTGCTGAGAGCTTCAAGGGAGAAAAAACAAGTCACTTTTAAAGGTAAACCTATTAAAATAACAAATGACATCTCAGTCAAAACAGTAAAAGCAAGAAGAGCTTGGAGAGACATACTTCAAGTATTGAATGAGCTAAAATGTCAACCCAGGCTGATTTACCCTGCAAAACTATCCATCATGATCGAGGGAGAAAGAAAAATCTTCCAGCACAAAGACAACTTGATGGGATGCATGTCCACCAAACCAGGCCTTCAAAAAATGCTAGAAATGATACTCAAGCGTGAAGAAAAAAACAGGCATATCCAGGAGAACAGAAGGCAAGTATAACACCATTAAAAGTGAAGCAATATACTTATAAAAACTACTAAACATAATAAAATGTCTGGAATAAAAATAGTTTCTCCATTATAACACTAAATGTTAATGGAATTAACTCACCGATCAAGAGACACAGATTACAAACTTGGATTAAAAATCACAATCCATTAATCTGCTGCCTGCAGGAAACCCATCTCACCACAAAAGATAGGCACACTCTAAAAATAAAAGGCTGGTCAACAATTCTACAAGCAAATGGAAGCAGAAAACAGGCAGGGGTAGCCATTATGATATCAGACAAAGTGGACTTCAAACCGAAGAAAATTATAAGAGACACGGATGGATACTGCATTTTAGTCGTGGGTACAATTCACCAGGAAGTCTTCAGAATACTGAACATATATGCACCCAATACGGGCCCCTCCACATTCATTAAGAAAACCCTACAGCGTCTAAAGCAAGAAATCAAACCCCAAACGATAATTCTTGGGGACTTCAATACCACCCTCTCAACATGGGATAGATCAACAGGTCAAAAGCTTAACAGAGACACTTTGGAACTTAATCAAACCCTGAAAGAAATGGACCTTACAGATATCTATCGAACTTTTCACCCATGTAACAAAGAATACACATTTTTCTCAGCAACACACGGAACTTTCTCCAAAATAGATCACATAGTGGGCCACAAAACGAATCTACACATGTACAAAAAAGTTGAACTTCTAACCTGTGCCCTGTCAGACCACCACGGCCTAAAGCTGGACATCCACAACACATCAAACAAGAGAAAATACACTAACTCCTGGAAACTTAACAATATGATGCTGAATGAGAACTGGAATCAGGAAGAAATTAAAAAGGAATTTCAAGATTTCCTGAAAGTGAACGATAATGAAAATACAACTTACCAAAATCTCTGGGACACAATGAAAGCTGTTCTAAGAGGTAAGTTCATACCTCTTAATGCCTACATCAAAAAAAATGGAAACATCAGAAATAAACAACTTAACAATGCAGCTTAAAGCTTTAGAGAAACTAGAGCAATCTGATCCCAAAAGTAGTAGAAGAGAGATTAGCAAAATAAGGGGAGAAATACCTGAAATCGAGATTAAGAAAACGATAGAAAAAATCAACGAGTGAAAAAGCTGGTTCTTTGAAAAAATCAATGAGATTGATACACCCCTAGCTAAATTAACCAAAAGCAGGAGAGAGAAAACCCAAATTAACAAAATCAGAAATGAACATGGAGTTATCACTACAGATACCCAAGAAATCCAGAGAATTATAACAACATATTTCAAAACCTTATACTCTGTGAAGTTTGACAACACAAAAGAGAAGGATGAATTCTTAAGTAAACACAACTTACCTAAATTGAATCAGGAAGTTGTGAATTATTTAAATAGTTCTATCACACATAAGGAAATTGATGAAGTAATCTTGAATCTTCCCACCAAAATATGTCCTGGACCAGATGGATTCAGCACAGAGTTCTACCAGACATTTAAAGAGTTAATAATACCAATACTCCTTAAACTGTTCCATCAAATAGCAAAGGAAGGAACACTACCAAATTCCTTCTATGAAGCTAATATCGTTTTAATCCCAAAACCTAATAAAGACTCACTTAATAAAGAAAACTATAGGCGGATCTCCTGATGAACACAGACACAAAGATTCTCAACAAAGTTTTAGCAAATCGCATTCAAAAACATATGAAAAAGATTATTCACGGAGACCAAGTAAGCCTCATCCACGGCACACAAGGTTGGTGCAACACACGCAAATCAATAAATGTAATTCATCATGTAAACCAGTCCAAAGTCCAAGACCACATGATACTCTCGATAGATGCAGAAAAAGCTTTTGACAAGATCCAACAGCCTTTTATGATCAAAACGCTAGAGACAGTAGGAATGGAAGGAACCTTTATCAATATAATAAAAGCTATATACAACAAGCCCACAGCAAGGATTATGCTCAATGGGGAACAATTGGAAGCATTCCCACTTTGATCAGGAAATAGACAAGGCTGTCCACTCTCACCACTTCTATTCAATATTGTACTTGAAGTCTCAGCTGAAGCCATAAGACAAGAAAGGACATAAGAGGGATTCAAATCGGCAAGGAAGAAGTCAAACTATCCCTATTTGCAGATGACATGATCTTATACCTGAGTGATCCCAAAAACTCCACCAGGAAGCTCCTGGAACTAATTGAGAAGTTCAGCAGGGTGGCAGGATACAAAATAAATGTGCAAAAATCAGAGGCCTTCCTGTATGCCCAGAATGAAAGAAGTGAAAAAGCTTTGAAAGAAACCATCCCATTCACTATAGCCCCCAAAAAAATGAAATACCTTGGTATAAACCTACCAAGGAGGTAAAAGACCTCTACAATGAAAACTTTAAAACCCTAAAGAAAGAAATTGCAGAAGACACCAGAAGGTGGAAAGACCTCCCATGTTCCTGGGTTGGCAGAATCAACATCGTAAAAATGACCATCCTACCAAAGGCAATATACAAATTCAATGCTATACCAATTAAAATCCCAAAGCAATTCTTTAAAGAAGTTGACCAAACAATCTCAAAATTCATATGGAGGCACAAAAGACCCAGGATAGCAAAGACAATCCTGAGTAACAAAAACACTGCTGGAGGTATTACCATACCAAACCTTAGTCTATATTTCAAATCCATAGTTATAAAAACAGCCTGGTACTGGTTCCAAAATAGACACACAGATCAACGGATAAGGATTGAAGACCCAGATATAAGCCCACAAAGTTACAGCCATTTGGTCTTTGACAAAGCGGCCCAAAGAATCCAATGGAAAAAGAATAGCATCTTCAACAAATGGTGCTGGCAAAACTGGATCTCCACATGCAGAAGATTAAAGCTGGACCCATACTTGTCACCATGTACAAGACTTAATTCCAAATGGATCAAAGACCTTGATATCAGGCCAGAGACTATAAAAACCATAGTTGAAAGGATAGGGAACTCCCTCGAGCTGATTGGGCTAGGCCAACATTTCCTAAACAGACATCCAATGGCACAGTCACTGCTATCAACTCTCAACAGTTGGGATCTTGTGAAATTAAAGAGCTTCTGTTCAGATAAAGAGATTGTAACATGAGCTCAAAGGCAACCCACAGAATGGGAGAAAGTCTTCACTAACCACATATCTGATAGAGCTCTACTGTCCAGAGTGCACAAAGAACTTAGAAAACTAAACTCCAAGGAAACCAATGGTCCAATTAAAAACTGGGCCCTGGAACTTAAAAGAAATTTTACCAGGGATGAAATTAAAATGTCTAACAAATATCTTAAAAAATGCTCCACTTCTTTATCCATCAGAGAAATGCAAATCAAAACTTCCCTGAGATATCATCTCACCCTGGTCAGGATGGCAAAAATCCACAACAGAAACAACAACAAATGCTGGAGAGGATGTGGAGAGAGGGGAACTCTCCTACATTGCTGGTGGGAGTGCAGGCTCATACAGCCACTCTGGCGAGCCGTCTGGAGATTCTTAAAGAAATTAAAGATTGAAATGCCATATGACCCTGCGATTCCACTTTTGGGTATAACCCCCCATACAGCAGAGGTTCACCTCGATAGCACAAGGACGACCATGTTCATAGCAGCACTGTTTACAATATCAAAGTCATGGAATAAACCCAAATGTCCAACAGTTGACAAGTGGATAAGAAACTCTGCTACATCTATACAATGGAGTACTACTCAGCCATCAAAAATGATGAATTATGGAATTTGCCGGGAAATGGATGTCATTAGAAACAATTATATTAAGTGATTTATCCCAGACCCAGAAAATTAAGCGCTGTATGTACTCCCTAATAGATGGCTCCTAATATCAAACCCACCCAGCCCATCTTGAGACACTCATAGGTAAATCTATGTATTACCTACAGTACTTGCAAGGATTATGAACAGGAGGGATGGGGTTGGAGGGCCACACCAGAAACAAGGAAAGAATTGACCATGTTACAGTAGAGAAAATAGGCCTCCATCAAGGACTGGAAGAAAGTAATGTGACACCTAGTTAAGTTCACAATTCGTTCCTGATCATTTACAACTAAGGGGGTATGAACTCACCAGAAGGGGAGGGCATATAGTCCGGCAGATTAAAAAGTAACCATTTTGCAAATGGGTGATTGATACCTCCCATTGCCTAACGCCATATGACCCTGCGATTCCACTTTTGGGTATAAGTATTACATCTACCCTTGAATGTGCTCTAATAATAAGACTCCAGTTTAACAGCTTTCTGTCTCTGGCCATGGGATGACATACAGTGCCCATCGCGATGGAGTGAAGGGCATTACAGGAGCAACAAAACTGCAAAAGAAAATCAACGAACCACTATCCAGAACTTCAGAGACTCTATATCAACCACCTAGAACTAGGCCAGACTAATCTCTCCCCATCCTGAAGCTCAGGGACATTTGCGGAAGAGGGGGCCATAAGAGTGTAAGAGCAAAAAGATGGGAGGAGCAATGATTTGCAAGATACTCCACACAAGATAGGGCCGAAGCAATCATAATTGGACTTTGTATGCCCGGCGCAATGTCCAACACACTATTGACCTCACAAAGTCTAGCATCCGCTAAAGGGCCACCAAGATCCTTGGAGGCAAGGGATTGACAGCCACAGTAGTGTTCCTATGCTTAAGGGGAACACAGAAAGGGGTTCAGGGAAATGCCACTGGGTCCTTGTATGTCATCGGAGAGGAGGGCCCAGAGGAGAGTCAGGCATGCACAAAAAAGGACTCTGGGAATCCGGGCGGGAGGTATGGGGGGATGGGATGGGAGGGGTGAGGGGAGGGGGACCAGGGGGCTCGGGGGGGGGGGGAGGAGGGAGGGAGGGAACTGGTGTACCTATTAAGTTTGTATGAGCTGAAATAATAATAAAAAATGCATTATATAAAAAAGAAAGAATTAGAAAAACAACAACACAAGATAAATCATTATCCCCAAAAGAAAAAAGCATCACTTTTTTCTTATTTCAATAAACTACTACACCCACCCAAAATTGATGAAATTGTACATAATTTCAGATGTATATTAAATAATTTGGAAAGTTGTTAAAAAAATAGCAGCATGTATTTTAATGGTATCTGGTTATATTTTAATAGTATCTGGTTAAAATAGAAATCGACATATTTTTAAAAAGTCTCCAGTTGTCCACAATTGCTTTGCAGATGCCAAATGAGGCCAAGTTAGGCTAGAAATAATCAGACTGGCCACTCAAATCCTCCCACCAGTTCCAAATTCATCTCTCATTTCCCAGCATGATAATGCATGGAAATCATGTTTTATTACCATGCTCTAAAGGTTTGGGGTAGGAAATTTTTACGACATTAATGCAAACCTATAAAAGTAGGCACAATATAAATGTTTAAAAATAAGTTATTGTAATAGAACTGCATTATGATGCATTTTAGAGAATTAAAATCACACGGTTACTTCATACTGTAAACTAATTGGTTTAAATGGCTTGCGACTATCCATCTGGATACAAAAAACTGTACAAGTTTTAAGAACTTTTGTTTTCAAATAGTTATTATTGAGCTTTTCATTATGACAGCAACTGACCAACATTTTTCATTGTTTCTGGGGCAAATCTTTATTTTGAGCAAAAGACCATTGGTCAATAAAATATGATAAAAGTATTGGTTATTATTTGGATTCTTATAATAGCATTGCATAGATTTATATTTGAAAGAAAATTGAAGTAATGACAATGTGGAAGAGAGGTCTATAGGTTAGGTAAAACTGCTTAGTTAGTAAAGTGTTATTCTTTTTCTTTTTTTATTTTATTGCTCATACAAACGTAATAAGAAACCCTGTCCCCTCCCTCCTCCAACCCTCCTTAGACCTCCCTGTTCCCTCCCCCTTTGCCCCTTCCTTTCCCCCCTCCCTCCCTTTCTCTCAGTGCCCCTTCCCCCCATCTCTGAAGCATCCTTTAATGTGTATATCAAACTTTCCTCTGGGTCCTCCTCTCTGATGAGGTGTAAGGACTAAGTGGCAATTCCTAGAACTCTTTCTTGTGTTCCCCTTAAGTATAGAAACACTATTGTGCCTGTTAATCCCTTCCTTCTAAGGATCCTAGTGCCTTAGTCCATGCTAGACTTTGAGGGGTCAGTGATATGTTGGTCATTGCGCAGATCATGCAGAGTCCTATTATAATTGGTTCAGGGCAAACTTGTGTGGAGTATCTTGCATATAATGACTCCTCCCATCCTTGTGCTCTTACAATCTTACCATCCCCTCTTCCCTGACCTTCAGGATGGGGAGAGATTAGGCAGGCCTGATTCTAGGTGGCTGATATAGAGTCTCTGATGTTTTGAATTATGGTTTGTTGATTTTTTTTTCAGTTTTGCTGCTCCTGCAATGCCCTTGGCTCCATCCTGATGGGTATTGGATGTCACCCCCTGGCCAGAGATAAAAACCTGTTAAATTAGAGTCTTGTTATAAGAGTATATTCAAATAGATGGAATAAAAGTAGGAGACCGTGGTGAGACAGGGGTCAATCACAATTTGCAAAATGGTTACCTTCTATCTGGTAGGCATTAGCCTACATGCCCTCCCCTTCTGGTGAGATCGTACCCCATCAGTTGCAAATGATCAGGAAGGAAAGTTTGTGAACTTAACCAGATGTGTCATTATTTACTTGCAGTCCTTGATTGTAGCCTATTTTCCCTGCTGTAACATGGTCCCCTCTCTTTGTTTCTGGTGGGGCCCTCCTTCCCCATCTCTCCTCTTTATAATCTTTACAATTATTATATGTATTACAGAAATTTGTCTTTGAGTGTTTCTAAGTGGGTTTGGTACTAAGATCCACCTATTAGAGAGTACATATGGTGCTTAATTTTCCATGTCTGGGATACTTCACTCAATATAATTGTTTCTAATTCCATCCATTTTCCAGCAAATTCCATTAATTTATCATTTTTAATGGCTGAGTAGTATTCCATTGTATAAATATGCCACATTTTCCTTATCCACTCGTCAACTGTTGTACATTTGGGCTGATTCTATGACTTTGCTACTGTAAACAGTGCTGCTATGAACATGGTCAAACAGTGCTGCTATGAACATGGTCGTGCTTGTGCTATCAAGGTGAATTTTTGCTGTATGATGGTTTATTCCCAAAAGTGGTATAGCAGGGTCATATGGTATTTCAATCTTTAACTTCTTTAAGAATTGCCAGACAGCTCGCCAGAGTGGTTGTATGAGCCTGCATTCCCACCAGCAATGTAGGAGAGTTACCCTTTCTCCACATCCTCTCTAGCACTTGGTGTTGTTTTTAGTGTGGATTTTTGCCATCCTGACAGGGGTAGATAATATCTCAGGAAAGTTTTGATTTGCATTTCCCTGATGGCTAAGGATCTGGAGCATTTTAAAGATATTTGTTTGACATTTTAATTTCGTCCTGGATAAAGTTTCTTTTAAGTTCCAAGGCCCATTTATTAATTGACCCATGTTTTTCCTTGGTGTTTAGTTTTCTAAGTTCCTTGTGTACTCTGGATAAGGTGTTATTCTTAAAACAGGAGGGCCTGAGTTCTATCATCTGCATTAAAAAAAAAAAAAGAAATCCTCAAGCTTATCATCTCAGCACTGGAGGTTTTCAATGGCTGGCTCTCTGAACTCATACTTGCTTATCTCTCCACCTGCTATTTTAACCAAATGCTATTAAAATACATGCTACCTCTTTCATTCATGTCCCTTTTTCCATCATCAATAATTTGGAATTTGCCTTTAATTCCTATTTTTGATGCTTTCCTTATTTATTCCAATAATTGAAAAGTGCTTAATATTGATGAAATAAAATGTTGACAGTTTCCAGGCCTCTGTCTAGTAGTTTCTCAAAAACAATGACACTCAGTGTCGTCCTTGGTGCCCACATCCAGTAATTCACACCTGCACATGCACCCACTAATTCACATTTGCACATGTATGTCCCTTCCCATTCATATAAAAGAAGACAAATTTATTTTTGTCAACATTCACTCTTTAGAATTCTCATCATGTCCCAATTGTTTTATTCCTTTCAATAACATATAATATTATGCCTTGTAGCAATTATAAAATATATAATTATTACATAAGTTATAATATAAATATTAATCCTTATGATACAGCAATTATAAAAACATCATAATTATGCCTTAAGAACTTGTGTAGTCCTTAGTCTCCAGAGAACTATCCTCACAGAGGCTTCTCCTACTCTTTCATTATTATACCTTCTACCATATATTCTCCCTCACATTTACTGCCTCTTTCTCTTGATATGTTGACTCTTGACTTTACTTAATCTCTAGAAAAAAATTTAAAATTAGTTTCTCTAAAATCAAAATTTTTTTTCATTAATTGATTGAAGACCTAATATCCAAAGACTCCTCAGAAAGTAGAGTGCAGGGATACTGTACAGAAATGTTTTAATTGATTTAAAGCATCAAGGAGAAGATTTGTAATAGTATATGCTGGAATCAGAATTACATAGATATGGCTGCAAATTGCAGTAAAGAACAATACAGTCAACTGGTTTCAAAGAAACAAAGATATATGATTATGTTATAAAATCCCAACTTCTAAAAAAGAAGACATCGATATCTTCTAAATTTCAGTTAAGAATTATATGAATCATCTGGGGAATTTTAAAAAAAATCATTGTCTTCTGTCATGATAACACTATTTTATTACATTTTTCATCCATTTTAATGTATACCATATCACATTATAACTTATAATTATAAAATACTTAGGCCCTTTTTGATAATATAAACCTTTGTTTTAGTTTCCTATAAGATGACTTCTACCTTCACAAGTTTTCAACTATTCTGATGTTAGTTGTATTTGTACAAGGTAGAAATACATACCTCATTTTTTAATTCATAGTAGACAGTTTTAAAAATTTACAAACATAGGGATGGGGTAGGAGGGCCACACCAGACACAAGTAGAGAGGGGACCATGTAACAGCAGAGAAAATAGGCCTCCATCAAGGACTGCAAGTAAACAATGAGACATCTGGTTAAGTTCACAGCCTTTTCGTTCCTGATCACCTACAACTGAGGGGGTGTGATCTCACCAGAAGGGGAAGGCATATAGTCTGGCAGATAAAAAGTAACCATTTTGCAAATGGGTGATTGACCCCTCCCTCACTGTGGTTTCCTACTTTTATTGCATCTACCTTTCAATATACTCTCATAACCAGACTCTACTTTAACAGCTTTTTCTCTCTGGCCAGGGGATGACATCCAACACCCATCAGGCTGGGGTGAAGGGCATTGCAGGAGAAGCAAAACTGCAAAAGAAATAAACAAACCATAATCCAGAACTTCAGAGACTCTATATCAACCACCTAGAACTAGGCCAGCCTAATCCCTCCCCATCCTCAGGGACATTTGCGGAAAAGGGGGCCATAAGAGTGTAAGAGGACTAGGATGAGAGGAGCAATGATATGCAAGATACTCCACATAAGTTAGGGCGGAAACAATAATAAATGGACTTTACATGCCCTGCGCAATGTCCAACACACTATTGTCCCCACAAAGTCTAGCATTTGCTAAAAGCACCAAGATCCTTGGAGGCAAGGGATTGACAGCCAAAATAGTGCTCCTATGCTTAAGGGGAACACAGGAAAGTGTTCAGGGAAATGCCCTGGGTCCTTGTATGTCATCTGAGAGGAGGACCCAGAGGAGAGTCAGGCATGTGCATTAAAGGATTCTCTGGGGATTGGGGGAGGGGAGGCACTGGGGGGTGAAGAGGTAGGGGTGAGGGGAGAGGGAGGAGAGGGGTGGGGGTAGGAGGAGGGAGGGAGGGAACCGGTGTACCTATTAAGTTTGTATGAGTGGAGATAATAAAAAATGTTAAAAAAAAAAAGAAAAAAAAAAAAAAAAGAAATGGTACTCACCTATAGCCTCTTGGTCCAGAAGTTAATAGTCTATTTAAAGAGTTATAAATAAAAAAGAAGTTGATTCAGAAAACAAAAATTACAAACATAGGGACTGGAGAGTGGCTCAAGGATTCAGCCTCTGCCTTGCAGGCAGAAGGTCCTGAGTTCGGATCCTAGACCCCAGGTATAGACGCCGGGCGGAAGCAGGGGCAGGCTGCGCGTCTGGTCCTGGTAGGGCGGAGCCTCTGAATCCCAGGAAAGAGTAACCAAGGAGGAGGTGGAGGCGGTCCATGGTGGTTCCCGAATTCGCCTGTGGTTCTACACACACACGCGCACACACCCACGCATGCGCCCACACACAATTGAATAAATAATAGTAATAATTAAAAAAATTAAAGAAAAAGAAACAATAAAAAATTTACAAACATGAGAGAGTGGTCGGCTTCTCTTTTACTCAACATTTTATTTCCAAAAAGAAAATAGGCTGGTTGTGTGCACTTGCAGTTTAATTTACCTCTTTTACCATAGTTAGCCACATCTTTGCACTCACCACAGTGCATGTGTTCCTTTGGTACTATTCATTAAGGAATGATCTTTCTAAAAATATGCCTGGACTAGAACTGGAAAGATGGTTCAGGGGTTCAATCACTGTCTGCAAAGTAGAATGACCTGAGTTGGAATCCAGAGTCTATGCAAAAATGCCAGATGGAAATGGCAGTAGACTTTTGATACACACAGCACAGACAGACAGACTGACAGGCACACACACACTACATACACACATCCACACAGTTATAAACACATAGAAAAATAAATAAATAATAAAGTTAACAAAAATAAAAAAAACATTAAAAAAATCCACCTAGATTTACAAATGTAAAATTATTTCCAGGAGTGAATTCTTGTCTATGGAATGGCAAATTACTAGTATATTGAAAAAGCTCCATTTGTTTGTGTAATCATTGTAGAAAATATTTATCAGATTTTATGACTGATTACAAATCTGTATGAAATGCAATTTTAACTTTGCATTTATAAATTTGATTGTATTTAAAATATAATAAAATATTCAGAATAAACTATGAATGAAATCAAACTTTCAAGTTTTGTAAATGACTTTTTTGGTGATTAAATTTTACATGAAATCTGCAAGTAGGACTTGTCAAATTCAAAATGCTTACTTGGATTTTTTATTTTTACATTTTAAAATGCTAAAACAGGCACACACAAATATTATTTGTCCAAATGCATTTTCATAAGTTTATGCCAATGCACATTTAAGTGGATAAGTATGCAAAGGGGAAATGTGGAAAGGCTAATTGCATTTTGCATATGTTTGAGTAGTATAAGTCTATGTGTAAATGTGATTTCATGTGTTTTTATTATTGTGTGCATATTTGTACAGGTGCATATGGAGGGAAAAGTAACTGGTCACATCATTTCCACATAATAGTTGAGAGAGGGATGATCCTTACTTGCCAGACCAGCGTGTCTGGCCAAGTATACAGAAGGATGTCACTGTTCTTAACCAGCTATCTGTATTTTATTCACCTGTCCAGGGCCTAGTTCCTTGCACTATGGTTGGACCGTCCCCATCAACTAGACAATCTCCTGCTGATTTGCTCTGGGCTTAACTACTAAAATCTACAAATGTGTCCAGAGCTTGAACTTCAATCAAGTTGACACCTGTACCTTATATGTACAATCTTGAAGTTTTTCCTCATTTCTAAATTATGAAGTTTTCTTCAACTGGAGAGATGCCTCAGTGGTTTAGCTTCTGACTCACAAGCAGAAGGCTCTGAATTTGGATACTGTATCCCACATAAAAACCTCAGACTGAAATGGCAGTGGTCTGTACATTCAGTGCTGGAAAGCAGAGCCTGAGAAACTCCAGAACAAAGCAAATAGGACGTACAAGCAATCCAGGGTGATTCTCAAAGTCACAGTAGGGCCTCCATATGGACACACAGTTCCTTTAGATACACACACACACACACACACACACAAACACACACACACATACATGCACATGCACACAGGGACACTCATGTAAAAATATAGGCATATCTAGCTAATAGATTATACAATGGAAAATTAGTTTGAATGTCATACAATAGATTTTTTTAAAAAATACTCAAATTCTGATCTGTCTCAAAACAATAGCTATGTGTAATCTCTAAGAAGAGATTATCTACTTAATCAAAAAGAACTCTTCTGATTAACTGTCTATCTAGTATTTATTGCTTATATTACATTGATTTTGTTACATGTTGTATTGGTTTTTCATTTTTAAAAATGAGTAATTTGGAAAAATCATACATTTTTCAAAAGTCCTACTTCCTACTAAAATGTCTAGTGAGAGACTTTTAAACTTTAAAAGCTTTTTCTAGGGCTGGAGAGACGGCTCAGGGATTAAAGCTGCCTCACAAATAGAAGATCTGATTTCGGATCTAATGTCCCACATTAAAAAAAAAAGACAAGGCAAAAAGGGTGGCTTGTGCTTCTGGCTCTGTTGGGTAGAGCATGGTAAATCTAAGCATGAAACAAGAAGGAAGTAGAAGCAATCAGAATGATTCCCATGTCACCCTGTGTCCTCTTCCGAGACATACATACATGCATACACACACACACACACACACACACACACACACACACACACACACAAACATACACATACAACAGAGTAAATAAATAAAGAAAATATAAAAGCTTTTTCTACAATTGTAGGATTTTGGAGAAGACATAACAATGTTGTAATTGGCAATTTGGTGTGTGAATGTGCCTACGTATGTGTGTGAAGTAAACCAAGCTAAGATATAATGAAAAATATTTCTTACATATTATAGCATAATTTTTAAAATGTTCTAAATCTGTGATTTATATATTCATATATAATTAAATATTATAACTATTGCATAATCCATACAATATACTATATTTGTATATTGGAAAAGAAAATAATACAGCCATATATGTCCTAAAATACGTTCATACATGTATACATGTATATACGTGTGTGTATACATATTTGTGTGTATGTATGTGTATGTGTGTATGTATATATATATATATATATATATATATATATATATATAGTGTGTGTGTGTGTATGGCCTTTTATAGGCCATAGACAAGTAGACAAGAACATGATTGCAAGAAATATGAATGAAACTTAAAAATGCTAATAAAAGTGAAACTATAATTAGTTAAAAACTCATGAGGATTTAATATTTGCAATTTGAAGGGAATTTAAATATTAGAACATTAAAGATGCTTACCAAATTCCTTTTATAATTTTTTTAATTTATTTCTTCCACTCATACAAAAATTGATAAGTACCCCATTCCCCTCCACTCCTCCCTGGATCCCCTTTCTTTCCTCCCCCTTTTCCCCTTTCCTTTTCCCCCCTCCCTATCTCCCAGTGCTCCCCCCCATTCCTGGAGCATCCTTTAGTGTGCACGTCAAACTTTCCTCTGGGTCCTCCTCTCTGATGAGGTGTAAGGATTCAGTGGCATTGCTTAGAGCTCTTTTTTGTGTTCCTCTTTAGTATAGGAACACTATTGTAGCTGTTAATCCCTTGCCTCTAAGGATCGTAGTGACTGTGACCCATGCTAGAACCCCCATGCTACACTTTGGGGGTTCAATGATATGTTGGTAATTGCGCAGGTCATGGAAAGTCCTGTTATGATTACTTCGACCCTAACGTGTATGGAGTACCTTGCATATTGTTGCCCCTCCCCATCTTTAGGCTCTTACAATTTTACTGCCCCCTCTTCTGCAAATTTCCCTGAGCTTTAAGATGAAAATTGATTAGGATGGCCTAGTTCCAGGTGGTTGATGTAGAGTCTCTGATTTTCCGAATATTAGTTTGTTGATTTTTTTTTTCAGTTTTGCTGTTCCTGCACCACTCTTGGCTCCATCCTGATGGGTATTGGATAACAACCTCTGGCCAGAAATAAAATGCTGTTAAAATGGAGTCTTATTATAAGAGTAGATTCAAAGGTAGATGGAATAAGAGTCGGAAACTGCTATGAGGGGGGTCAGTCTCTCATTTGCAGGATGGTTACCTTCTATCCTCCAGATTCTATGACCTCTCTTTCTGGTAAGATCATACCCCATCAGATGCACGTGACCAGTAAGGAGAGTCTGTGAGCCCAACCAGATGTCTCATTAGTTACTTGCAGTCATTGATGGTGGCCTATTTTCTCTACAGTAGCATGAGCCCCTCTCTCCTTGTTTCTGGCAGTGCCCTCCTTCCCCTTCGCTCCCTGTTTATAATTTTTGCAACTACTATAGGTATTACAGAGATTTATCTTTGAGTGTGTCACTAAGTGGGTTTGGTACTAGGATCCACCTATTAGGGAGCACATATGGCGCTTAATTTTCTGTGTCTGGGATACTTCACTCGATATAACTTTTTCTAATTCCATTTATTTCCTTGCAAATTTCATTAATTCATCACTTTTGATGGCTGAGTAGTATTCCATTGTATAAATCTATCATATTTTCCTTATCCACTCGTCAACTGTTGGGCATTCATGTTGAATCCATGACTTTGCCATTGTAAACAGTGCTGCTATGAACATGGTCATGCTTGTGCTATCAAGCTGTATGTGGGGTTATTCCCAAAAGTGGAATAGGAGGATCATATGGCATTTTAATCTTTAACTTTTTTAAGAATCTCCAGACAGCTTGCCAGAGTGGTTGTATAAGCCTGTATTCCCACCAGCAATATAGGAGAGTTCCCTTCTCTCCACATCCCCATTTGTTGCTGTTTGTATTGTGGATTTTTGCCATCCTGACCAGGGTGAGATATCTCAGAGAGGTTTTGATTTGCATTTCCCTGATGGCTAAGAATGTGGAGGTTTTTATAGTCTCTGGCCTTATATTGAGGTCCTTGATCCATTTGGAATTAAGTCTTGTACATGGTGACAAATACGGGTTGAGTTTAAATATTCTGCATGTGGACATCCAGTTTTGCCAGCACCATTTGTTGAAGATGCTGTTCTTTTTCCATGGGATTTTTTGTGCCCCTTTGTCAAAGATCAAATGCATGTAATTGTGTGAGCTTATACATCAATGGAATTACCTCATTGATGAAGAGACATAGATTACAAACTTGGATTAAAAACCACAACCCATCAATCTGCTGCCTCCAGGAAACTCATCTCACCACAAAAGATAGGCACATCCTAAAAATAAAAGGCTGGTCCAAAATTCCTGGTTAATGGAACCAGGAATCAGGCAGGGGTAGCCAATAGCCATTTGGTATTCAAACCAAAAAAAATCATAAGAGACACATTTGGATACTACATTTTAGTCACAGGTACAATTCACCAGGAAGACTTCACAATACCAAACATGTATGCACCTAATACAGGCCCCTCCACATTCATTAAGCAAATCCTACCACACTTAAAGCGAGAAATCAACCCTAAAACAATAATTCTTGGGGATTTCAAAATTCATATGGAGGCAAAAAAGACCCAGGACAGCTTACCAAATTCTTAGCACTTGAAACTTAATTTTTACTGAAATGATGAAAAAGTTATTGACCTTAAAGTATTTATTCCAATCACAAATGTGTAAGAATTCCTTGTGAAAAAATGTGTTTCATTCTAAATAAAATAAAAATCACATGTTTTATAACTGAAACGTTAATTCACTTTATTTCACTTTTGGCATTTTGTGATATATTTAGTTTTTTCTGAGTCTCACAAAACCAGCATTACATAAAAATTGTTTAAATTCATTATTTTAAAATTCTTCATTTAATCAAGGAAGACCTAAATGGTATATCTTTATTTATGTTAAAAAAGAACAGCTGATACAACTAATTAGCTTACATGTCTTACTAGCAACTTTAATGAGGGCACTACTAATTAATGTAACATTCTTCTAGAGGGCTCACCAGAATTGTTTCAGCATATTT
Organism: Typhlomys cinereus; assembly: GCA_023101885.1. NCBI lineage: Eukaryota > Metazoa > Chordata > Mammalia > Rodentia > Platacanthomyidae > Typhlomys > Typhlomys cinereus. The sequence goes on from JALPQD010000154.1 coordinate 2,052,965, forward strand.
GAATTTAACCTGAAAGATCATGACATCACCTCTACACTTTTAAATACCTAAGGGGCTGAAATTTTAAAGTTCAGTATCTTTTAAAAACATTTGAACACCTAAAATTGCAAATAATCAAATGTAAAGAACAATTAGCATTCCCTAAAGCACAAATGTCTGTTAATTTAATGAGTAAAATTCACTCTCATTAGCTATAGATTTGTTGTATTTATAAAATTTCATTTTATTTGAATAGTTAGAAAAATCTATTTGAGGTTATAAGAAGTTTGCATCACAAAATATAAATCTATTCAGTGAACAAATTGAAATTTCAAGTTAAGATCCAGTGACAATTTTTCCTTATATTTACAGCTAAAAAATTCTAAAATGTGCCAGATTATATGCCCTCCCCTTCTGGTGAGATCATACCCCATCGGTTGCAAATGATCAGGAAGGAAAGTCTGTGAACTTAACCAGATGTCTCATTACTTACTTGCAAATGGGAGACTGACCCCCCCCACGGTGGTCTCCTACTTTTATTCCATCTACCTTTGAATATACTCTTATAATAAGACTCTATTTTAACAGCTTTTTATCTCGGGCCAGGTGGTGACATCCAATACCCATCAGGATGGAGCCAAGGGCATTGCAGGAGCAGCAAAACTGAAAAAAAAATTAACAAACCATAATTCAGAACATCAGAGACTCTATATAAACTACCTGGAACCAGGCCAACCTAATCTCTCCTCATCCTGAAGCTCAGGGAAATTTGTGGAAGAGGGGGCAGTAAGATTGTAAGAGCACAAGGATGGGAAGGAGCAATGATATGCAGGTACTCCACACAAGTTAGAGCCGAAGAAATCATAATAGGACTTTGCATGACCTGCTCAATGACCAACACATTATTGGCCCCTCAAAGTCTAGCATGGACTAAAGGCACTAGGATCCTTAGAAGCTAGGGATTAACAGCCACAATAGTGTTCCTACACTTATGGGAACACAAGAAAGAGTTCTAGGAAATGCCACTGAGTTCTTACACCTCATCAGAAAGGAGAGACTAGAGAAAAGTTTGACATACACATTAAAGGACGCTCCAGGGATGGGGGGAGGAGGCACTGGGAGATAGGGACGGAGAGGTAGGAAAGGAAGGGGAAAAGGGGGGAGGGAGCTAGGGGGTCCAGGGAGGGGCGGAGGAAGGGAAGGAACCGGTGTACCTATAAGTTTGTATGAGTGGAAATAAATAAATAAATAAATAAATAATTAATTAAAAGATTTGAAAATGTACTTAAAGAATATTTTCTAAGGAGAAAATCTTTTTCTGCATATTCTATAGTAATATATAGATAGTGAAAATATTCAACATTTAATCTATCAAAACATGCATTTTCCACATTATATTAAATTCCATTTCCTGTTTAAATAAAACATTAAACATACACATAGAAAATTTAAACTTATTTCACAGCATGTATGTAAATTTTAATGAAATGATAATTTTTTGAATATTAAAACTATATCCAGAAAGTGAAACCTATTTCAAAAATATTTGATGAAGGAATCAAGAACATCAATATTGTAAAGTGATTTTTAAGTGTATATATATGCATAATGTATTAATTTGCAATATTTTCTAAGTATAATTTAGGAAAATGGATTTAGTAGACAAGTATGTATGTTATAATTCATAGGTTTTGATAAATAAAGAATACATCCCCCTTATCTCTCAGGGTTCATCATAGAAGAGAGGGTGGGAAGGAGACCAAAGATGGAGAAATGTGCTGTGTAATGTTCTCTCCTGGTCATTGCACACCCAGGGCAAGAGGATCACAAAACAGCCCTATTCTGCTTATCAAAAGTCTTGTGGTTCAATGTTCATTTGACAATCATCAAGCAGAGATCATAGAAGGACTCACTGAATCCTCCATATCCTGGCCAATACATTGAATACTGATAATTTCTGAGGGTGGCACAATCCATGTTTTCACTAGTGCGGCAGAGTTCACCAGACTAAAATGGATACATAGATGACCCTAGCTAAGCTCAATAGTTCTGGCAAGAAAGAACAAAGGCAAGAATATGATAAAGGATTTCTGCCATGAGGGTTTAACTTTTAAAGGATGACTAGAAAAGTGAATATTACAACAATACGAATGCACTGCACACATGTATATATTTGTTAAAGTGAAAATGAAATAAAAGTTTAAAAATAGAAAAGATAACTAATTTTTATATGTGCAATAAAATAATGTGTATATGATATTCTAGCCATTCTTCTGCAGCTCTAATAGAATAGTCTGATTGAGAAACTTAAGGGGGGGCATATTTCTAATTTGTTTATGGCTCTAGACTCTACAACTTATCATAGTGGAGAACACATGGTGGGAAAAAAAACAGAAGTGGTGTCTGATTATTGCTACAAATGCAATCAGTAGGCAAAGATAGACTGGACTTTTTAACAATAATATTTCAGTAACACACACTTAGAATGATTTTCTGGGTGTATGTGTGAGTGTGTGTGTGTGTGTGTGTGTGAGAGAGAGAGAGAGAGAGAGAGAGAGTGTGAGAGTTTTGAGTTTTAATGTTTTCCAATGCTTTGCAAATTTCATTATAGAAATCATATAAAATTCTTTGAGTTATTTGGTTCATTTCAGTTTTAGGAATTTTAGCTGAAAAGAATAATCACTGAAATTTTGGTATTTGTGACCAGCAATTTTGGAAAAATTAGATTAACCTAAATTAGTCTTCACTCAGGAAAATTATTCATCTTTAATCTCATCTTTTTGAACAATTACTTTCCTGCTCATGACAGACAGGAGGTTTTTAGCAGATCATCTCAGTCCAATCATAAATGTCAGACAATTCTGAAAATAAAGTGTATTCTACAAAATAATGCATAAATGGAAACACAAGTATATTTTATTTGAATGAAATGGAAAAGTATATGAAAGATGTTCAAGAGTTTATACATAATTCTATTAACCCTGCCAATTTCTTTTAAATGTTGTGTTTTTTTCTGTGTCTGGAATACTTCACTCAATATAATTTGTTTGTAATTCCATCCATTTCCTGGAAAATTTCATTAATTCATATTTTTGATGGCTGGGTAGTTAGTCCTCCATTGTATAGATGTACCGCACTATCCTTATCCACTCGTCAACTGTTGGGCATTTGGGTTGATTCCATGATTTTCCTATTGAAAATAGTGCTGTCATGAACATAGTTGTGCTTGCGTCATTGAGGTGAATTTTTGCTTTATGGGGTATTATTCCTAGAAGTGGAATAGCAGGATCATATGGCATTTCAATCTTTAACTTTTTAAAAAATCACCACACTGATCGCCAGAGTGGCTGTATAAGCCTGCATTCCCACCAGCAATGTAGGAGAGTTCCCTTCTCCTCACATCCTCTTCAGCATTTGGTGTTGTTTGTATAGTGGATTTTTGCCGTCCTGGCCAAGGTGAGATGATATGTCAGGGAAGTTTTGATTTACATTTCCCTGATAGCTAAGGATGTGGAACATTTTTTAAGATATGTGTTAGACATTTTAATTTCATCCCTGGAAAAGTTTCTATTGAGTTCCTCAACCCATTTTTTAATTGGGCCATTAGTTTCCTTGGTGTTTAGTTTTCTAAGTACTTTGTCCACTCTGGATAATAGAGCTCTATCAGATATGTGATTAGTGAAGATTTTCTCCCATTCTGTGTGTTGTCTTTTTGCTGAATTTACAATTTCCTTATCTCAAATGAATCTCTTTAATTTCATAAGATCTCATTTGTTGAGTGTTGTTTCTAGTGACTGTGCTATTGGATTTCTGTTTAGGAACTGTTGGCCTTGTCCGATCAGCTCAAGGGAGTTCCCTATCCTTTCATCTAGGGTTTTTATATTCTCTACTCTAATATTGAGATCCTTGATCCATTTGGAATTTATTTTTGTGCATGGTGAAAAGTACGGTTCCAGTTTTAATCATCTGCATGTGGATATCCAGTTTTGCCAGCACCATTTGTTGAAGATGCTGTTCTTTTTCCATTGGATTTTTAGGCCCCTTTGTCAAAGATCAAATGGCTGTAGTTGTGTGGGCTTATATCTGGGTCTTAAACCCTTATCCATTGATTTGTGTGTCTATTTTGGAACCAGTAGCAGATTGTTTTTATTTCTATGGATTTGTAGTATAAAGTTTGATATGGTCATACCTCCAGCAGTGTTTTTATTTCACAGGATTGTTTTAGCTACTATCCTGGGTCTTTTGTGCTTCCATATGATTTTGAAATTGTTTGGTCTATTTCTTTAAAGAATGCTTGGGGATTTTGACTGTTATAACATTGAATCTATATATTGCTTTTGGTAAGATGGGCATTTTTATATGTTGATTCTGCCAATTCAGTAGCATGGGAGGTCTTCCCACCTTCTGGTGTCTTGTGTAATTTCTTTCTTGAGGGTTTTGAAGTTTTCATTCTCACTTCCTTGGTTAAGTTTATACCAAAGTATTTCTTTCTTTAGGGTCTATAGTAAATGGGATTGTTTCTCTTAGGACTTTTTCACTTCTTTCATCCTTGGCATATAGGAGGCCACTGATTTTTGCACATATGTTTTGAAACCTGCCACCTTGCTGAACTTCTGTATTAGTTCCAGGTATTTTCCGGTAGAGTTTTTTAAGATCACTCAGGTATATGATCATGTCATCTGCAAATAGAGATAATTTGACTTCTTCCTTGCCGATTTGAATCCCTTTTATCTCCCTTTCTTGGCTTATGGCTTCAGCCAAGACTTCAAGTACAATATTGAAGAGAGGTGGTGAGAGTGGACAGCCTTTTCTAGTTCCTGATCGAAGTGGGAATGCTTCAAGTTTTTCCCCATTGAGTATAATCCTTGCTGTGGGCTTTTTGCATACAGCTTTTATTATGTTGATAAAGGTTCCTTCCATTCCAACTGTCTCTAAAGGATGTTGGATCTTTTCAAAGGCTTTTTCTGCACCTATTGAGAGTATCATGTGTTTTTTTTGTTTTGGATTGGTTTATATGGTGAATTAAATTTATTGATTTGCATATGTTGAACCAACCTTGTATGCCTGGGATAAAGCCTACTTGATCACAGTGAATGATCTTTTTGAAATGTTTTTGAATCTGATTTGCTAAAAATTTGTTGAGAATCTTTGCATCTGTGTTCTTTCTACAGATTATCTTTATTACCTTTTAGAATTAATATTCTATTAGTTTCATAGAAAGAATGTGTTACTTCCTTCCTTCGCTATTCAATTGAACAGTTTAAGAAGTATTGGTGTTAGTTGTTCCTTAAATGTCTGGTAGAATTCTGTGCTGAATCCATCCGGTCCAGGACATTTTTTGGTGGGAAGATTTGATATTACTTTATCAATTTCCACATATGTTATAGGATTATTTAAATAATTCTAAACTTCATGATTCAATTTAGGTAAATTGTGCTTACTTAGGATTTCATCCATTTCTTTTGTGTTATCAAATTTCACCAAGTATAAGTTTTTGAAATATGACCTTATGTACTCCCTAATAGGTGGATCCTAGAACCAAACCCACTAATGACATTTTCAAAGATAAATCTCTTTAATACCTATAGTAATCAAAAAGATTATAAACCAGAGGGAAGAGGAAGGAGAGCCCCCTTCAAGAAATAAGGAAAGAAGGGATCATGCTTCAGTAGAGAAAATAGGTCATCATCAAGTATTAAAAGTCCATAGCAAGATATCGGGTTAAGCTCACTCTTACTTTCATTCCTGGTCACTTGTGACTGAGTGAGTTTGATCTCACCAATCAGGGAAGATCGGTGGCAGATAGATGGTAACCATCCTGCAAAGGGGAGACTGACCCCCCCACTGTGGTCTCCTACTCCTCTTCCATGTACCTTTGAATCTTCTGTATTTCATTTAAACAGCCTTTTATCTTTGGTTGGGAGGTGACCTCCAATACCATTCAGAATTGAGCCAACGGTGGTACAGGAAGAGCAAAACTGAAAACAATAACAAACCATAATCCAGAGCACCAGAGACCCTATGTTCATCACCGGGAACCAGACTAGCCAAAATTCTCCCCATCCTAAATCTCAGGGAAACTTGCACAAGAGGGGGCAGCACGATTGTAAGAGCCTAAAGATGAGGAGGATCAACGATATGCAAGATACTCCACATGAGTTTGGGCCGCAGTAGGCATAATTGGACTTTGCTTGACCTGCACAATGACTGACATGTCAATGACCCCCCCCCCAAATCTAGCATGGATCACAGGCACTAGGATCCTTAACAGCAAGGGATTAACAGTCATAGAAGTGTTCCCATATCAAAGGGAAACCTAAGAAAGAGCTCTGGGTAAAGTCAAAGAGTCCTTACACCTCACTAGAGTGGAGGACTCAGAAGGAAGATTGGCATTCACACAAAATGATGCTCCAGGGAATGGGAGAGGAGAAAGGGGGAGACACTGGGAAAAGGGGAGGGTGGAGGGTGAAAGGAAGGGGAAAGGGGGGGAGAATGCAAGGGAGACTGGGGAGGGGTAAGGGGAGGAGGGGAACAGGGTACTTATTAAGCTTGTATGATTGGGGAAAAATAAATAAATAAAATAAAAAATGTCCTGTTTTTAGTCACACTATAGTTGGAGTTAATATCAAGTTTTGTGGAGAATTATCACATAGATAAAGGAAATGATATTTGCAATTTCACACGCATTTTTTTTCTGGCATGCAGCATGTAATTATCTATAGGTGATCAGATAATTTGGACTCTATAAATGTAAAAAAAAGTGTTACTGATTGCAGTGGTTACTCTTCATACAGTGAGATAATACTCAAAATCAAGCAACTTAAAAGAGAAAAGGGGGATTTATTTAAGTTATGGTTCCAAAGCGGAAATAAAGTACTTTATATCAGGAAAGGCATAGGTGGCTGGCAGAAGCTCGAGGCAGCCTAAGTCATGTGCATCAAGGAGGCTGAGAACAGCTGCTGCAAGCTCAAGAGCAGACTCTCTCACTCAAGCAGGGAGGAGCCAACCAACTTGAAAGCCCAACCCCTGTGACTGCCTCCCTACAGAAAGGTCCATCTCCCAAAGGTGCATGAGGTGATCAAAGATTTAAGCACATAAGCCTGTGGGGGACAACCACATTTCAAAGTATGACACTGATCAAAACGTCTTGAAGGCACGTGTCTTTTCAGTTCTTTTAGAAGTACTTGGTTAATTGCTAGAAATACTAAAGATTGTCTTTTCCCACAAAGCAGGGGAAGTTTGTGAAAATCTAGTTCTGCATTGAAGAAAACAAAAGCGATTTTTTTTACTGAAGTTGTAAAGAGAATAAAGAAAAACGGAGACAACTGTCCCCAGACAGTTTAGTGAAGGTCAGTTTTTCAGAGCAAAGTTTTAACCATTAAGTTGCTTCTGTCAGAAACCTGTCAGCTACAGAGCACACAGGTAAAGAGCTACCACCTGTTATTCAGCTGTGTGATGTCCAAATTAATGAGCTTCAGTTGGACAAAAATTAGAGATGTTGGCCTGTTTACACAGGATCTTCCTTAGTAACACTCACGCAGAAATACTGACCATAGAATGGTTATTAATTTCAAGTGATGGAAAACATAAGCATAAGAATGTTTTAAATATTTAAATTTAAGATAATTAGCTGCAATGATAGAGGTACAAATACTAAATCAGAGTGCACTGGTTTGTGATTGTAACAGAGTAAATGTAGACAACTGATTTAACAGCCTCAGCTTTATTTTCCTTGAAAATAAATGACCATAACAAGATCTACGTAATGATGGTGATCTAAAATTAATTAATTAATTAATTTGTGTAAGTATATAGTATGTTGGGAAACATTCAAGGATGCTGCATGTATTAGCTATGTGCTATTGGTGAGTATCTCCAGTAAGAGTCTACATAGATAGGTGCCTTCGAAAAGCAGAATGATGGTATAAACAATTATAGACACAAATTCATCACCTTTTGTTAAAAAGGCATAAGAGAGCATGTATAAATAATGTAAATGACAATTTTGCTGCAATGGAAATCAAAGAATTAAGGACAGAGTCCATAACTTTTACATCTTGAATGTTTTTATGTGTAGGAGCATGAATACAGCTACAACTTAATATTATTAAGTTGAACGAAATTGTTTCTAAATGACAGAATACATGTGCAAAGAGTGATGAAGCTGTTATATGCAGATCAAAGCAACAATATTTTTACAATTATGGAAGAAACTGGTGTTTTGTAAGTTCAGTTGGACAGCAGTATCCTCCAAAATACCACTGAAAAATAAGTCTAGCTATAGTGCAGAGAAAGAGGCATTTTGCATATGGAAATGAGGTTTTAGTAAGTCTTAAGATAAGAACACAAAAGTGTGAATAAAAGCTATTGGTATAAGAACCAGGGAAATATTCTGGACACTGGGGAAAGATAAGATATTTTTAGTATCATTTATATTGCATTGTATGGCACAGTAAATTGAGCTGTTCGGGTTTTAATCATGCAATTTTCACAAGTGCTCACAAATTTGTATATACTCTTCTGTGCTTCATTAGATAGCGGGATCCAGAGATTTAGATTTTTTTCCTGATTTCTCGGGACATTTTCTGTGTTTTGAATTTGAGAGCCTACAAGTGATTATAGGATCCTTTATGTCACAATCTTAGAAAGATGTGGGTAATCGAAGTGACTGGCTGAAAATGTGGTCAACAGTTCTCTGGTAGTTACTGTATGCTACCTTATCACTACTTACATGGTCCTGTATTCTTATGTATTTATTCATAATGCTTTAATCACCTTTCCTCAGCATGTGTCAATGGACAGATAAGCATATACTTATTTTCCTCTTATACATATTTTTTAAATAAATATCCCCACTGTAGATCTGGTCTGAATAAGTAAGCTTAGAAAATAATTCAATTTATAAAATGCTTGCCTAAACTGCAAAAAGAGAAAGAGAAAGAAAGAAAAATGAAACGAAAAGCAAATAAACCACTAACAACTCATAAACTGTGAGAGGCACAGTTGGAACTCTTATGAGATAGAGACAGGAGGTTAACCTTGATAGCATAGCAAACATGACACCCTAACTAATAAATAAAAATATACAGTTGGAATAAGAATGATTCTCTAAAACTACTTCATTGTGATTCATAAATTGATACTATGATTGTCTCATATGCATGTGCTCATTAGCTGTGGAGAATGAGAATGCAGGAAAATGTCTCAGAGTATATCAGAAAGCATAAATAACTTTACTTTTGAAGGACAATCAAGGATTCTGGAATTATTTTAAAAAGCCTTTTCAGACTCATATAATAGAAGTAAATTACTGTCCAGAAAGGAGATATTAAATATCAAACACCTATTATCTCTTAATGATTGTGTTATTTCTCCCTATAATATCTCCTAATATTGTGTTATTTCTGTTGTTGTCAAGACCTGCCTTGAATTAAGGTTTGAATTTTTTTCTTTCCAAAACTTCAATATAAAATTTATTTCTGGTCAGTATGTTTCTTTTCTGCTGTACTCTAGTAAATTAATATTGAGACAGTTATTAATTTTATCTCTAGTTGAAATATCAGAACCATTTTAATTTCTAAGTAAATCAGCTTTCATTCAAAGAACCTTAATGACTGTCTTGTCTTGAACTTCAAAACATGGACATTTTTTATGAAAGTGGCATTCATGCTGCTCAGGTGACAAAGTAGAGATCCTGTGCGTGCACTTTAGTATAAATGCATAATATATAGAAATTATAGGGATTATATCATCAATCAAATTTTCTAAACATTAGTGAAAAGCTAAATGTAACAGCTACTTTCTACATATTAGATAATACAAATTTAAAGAAATTTCAGGCAAGACTGGAGCTTCCAACAAGCAAGCATGGCATGAAGTGATCCAAAGTTTATGAGGTAAGCCATGCATTACTCAAGTTTTAAAGAAACAGAGAAGGTGAAAATGGAAACATAAGACAGAGAAATAAATTCAGTTCATTTGTCAGATGGACCTTTGAAACATTAAGGAGAGTGGAGAAATATAAAATTTTATAAATCATATTTAATTTCTGAAATTACTAAACTATAAGACCTTATATATTTATGTGCAAATATCACTGTATATGAAGCTCAGCTTTCATTATGATTATGGAATGTGTCAGGAAAGACATTATAAGTACTGTACAGAGGCAAATAGCTCATTTAATTTAAACAATATTATTCTTAACAAGTATCTATTACGTGATTAATTCTCCCTTATTAAACACAGTGTGAAACATGCACACACACACACACACACACACACACACATACACAGAGTGAGTGAGAGAGAGAAAGAGAGAGAGAGATCCACATGAGTTGGTTGAAAACAAGAAAGATTTCAACTGGAAAAGGAAGAAAGATGGGTCAGATAATATGAGGTAAAATTGATTTGGTTCCTTATATACATATATGATATTGTCAAAGGATAAAAATAAAGAGTTAAATATAACATTTTACTTGCTTTTCATGCTTTGTTGAAGACAGCATGTACATGAAGGATTTATGTGTAAATATTACCTAAGTAGGGTTGGTACATGAGTTTTTCACATGCCTGTCCATAAATGTATTTACTCTGTAATTCTTGTGAATATTTGTATGACTTTTCATAATGTGATCCATTGGACTTCATGCAATTTGTATTTGAGGTCATGCGCCTGAGTACATTTCATTTAAATGGGTATACCATTTAGGGTAAATTTTTGCATTTCCTTCCTGTCAAAGCCAACCCTCATCAACCTCTTAGGAAAGATTGGACCTTCTTGAAATCTTTCCCTCTCCATGGTCAAATGCTGATGGGACAATTCCTGTGCTAGTCTTCTCAGAATATATAAAGCTACAGTGAATTCATGATTACAACTGTTCTGTCATGTCCAGAAGATAGTTGCCCTACTTCAGTCTCTTACAATCTTTCCACTACCTCTTCTGCAATGTTCTCTGAGCCTTGGGGTAGGAGTGCAGGTGACTTTGATGCCCTGTTTCATGTCTTATTTATCTATAGTCACATATTTTGTGAATTTTTCCAGTCATGATTTTCTATGATAAACACTTTCCATATAAAAAAGAAGCTTTTACAGTGAGTGCTGGGTGTTCCTCCTATTAAACTTGTAGGTATAGTAACAGTTGTTTAAAAGCAGTTTCATATAGTGTTTTTTTTTTACAAGATCCAACAGTCCTTTTTTTTTTTCTTCCATGCATACAAAGTTGATAAGTACCCCATTCACCTCCCTCCCTCCACCCCTCCCTGGATCACTTTGCTCCCTCCCCACCTTTTCCCTTTCCTTTCCCTCTCTCCCTTTCTCCCAGTTACCCCTCCCCCCATTCCTGGAGCATCCCCTAATGTGCATGTCAAACTTCCCTCTGGGTCCTCCTTTCTGATGAGATGTAAGGACTCAGTGGCATTGCCTAGAGCTCTTTGTGTGTGTGTGTGTGTGTGTGTGTGTGTGTGTGTGTGTGTGTGTGTGTGTGTTCCCCTTTAACATAAGAATACTATTTTTGCTGTCAATCCATTGTCTCTAAGGATCCAGTACCTGTGATCTATGCTAGACTTTGGGGTTCAATGATATGTTGGTCATTGTGGAGGTCATGAAAAGTCCTATTATGATTACTTTGGCCCTAACTTGTGTGGAGTATCTTGCATATCATTGCTCCTCACCATCTTTATGCTTCCACAATCTTACCACACCCTCTTCTGCAAATTACTCTGAGCTTTAGGATGGGGGAGATTAGGCTGGCCTGTTTCCAGGTGGCTGATGTAGAGTCTTTGATTTTCTGAATTATGGTTTGTTAATTTTTTTTTTTCAGTTTTGCTGCTCCTGCACTGCCTTTGGCTCCATCTGGATGGGTATTGGATGTCACCCCCTGGCCAGAGATGAAAGGCTGTTAAAATAGAGTCTTATTAAAAAAGTAGATTCGAAGGTAGATGGAATAAGAGTAGGAGACCATTTGCAGGATGGTTACTTTCTATCTGCCAGACTCTATGCCCTCCCTTTCTAGTGAGATCTTACCCCATCAGATGCAAGTACCCAGTAAGGAAAGTTTGCAAGCCCAACCAGATGTCTCATTACTTATTTACAGCCCATGATGGTGGCCTATTTTCTCTGCTGTAGCATGATCCCCTCTCTACTTGTTTTTGGTGGGGCCCTTCTCCTTCCCTCCCTGCTTATAATCTCTGCAATTACTGTAGATATTACAGAGATTTATATTTGAATGTGTCTTAGTGACACAATCACTAGTGGGTTTGGTACTAGGATCCATCTATTAGGGAGTACATATTGCGCTTAATTTTCTGTGTCTGGGATACTTCACTCAATATAATTGTTTCTAATTCCATCCATTTCCTGTCAAATTCCATTAATTCATCATTTTTGATGGCTGAGTAGTATTCCATTGCACAAATGTACCACATTTTTCTTATCCATTCATAAACTGTTGGGCATTTGAGTTGATTCTAAGACTTTGCTAATGTAAACAGTGCTGCTCTGAACATGGATGGTCGTGATTGTGCTATCGTGGTGAATTTTTGCTGTATGGAGGATTATTCCCAAAAGCAGAATAGCAGGGTCATATGGCATTTCCATCTTTAACTTTTTTAATAATATCCAGACAGCTCGCCAGAGTGTTGGATAAGTCTGCGTTCCCACTAGCAATGTAGGAGAATTCCCTTCTCTCCAGCATTTGGTGTTGTTTGGACCTTAGATTTTTGCCATCCTGACCGGGGTGAGATGATATGTCAGGGAAGTTTTGATTTGCATTTCCTGATGGCTAAGGGTGCGGAGCATTTTTTAAGACATTTGTTAGACATTTCAATTTCTTCCCAGGTAAGTTTCTTTTAAGTTCCAAAGCCCATTTTTTAAATGGGCCATTTGTTTTCATGGTGTTAGTTTTCTAAGTTCACTGTGTACTCTGGATAATAGAGCTCTATCAGATATGTGGTTAGTGAAGATTTTCTCCCAGTCCATGGGTTGCCTTTGTACACAAGTTACAATCTCATTATATGAACAGAAGCTCGTTAATTTCATAAGATCCCATGTGTGTTTTGAAATATTTATTATTATTATTATTTCCACTCATACAAACTTAACAGGTATACTGGTCCCCTCCCTCCCTCCACATCCCCCCAAACCCCCTTCTTCCTTCTCCCCTTTTCCCTCCTTCCCCATCCCCCAGTGCCTCCCTCCCCCCTGAATCCCTGGAGCATCCTTTAATATGCATGCCAAACTCTCCTCTGGGTCCTCCTCTCCGATGAGATGCAAAGACCCAGGGGCATTTCCCAAAACCCTTTCCTGTGTTCCCCTTAAGCTTAGGAACACTACTGTGATTGTCGATCCCTTGCCTCCAAGGATCTTAGTGCCTTTAGTCCATGCTAGGCTTTGTGGGGGTCAATAATGTGTTGGACATAGTACAGGTCATGCAAAGTCCTATCATGATTGCTTCAGCCCTAACTTGTGTGGAGTATCTTGCATATCATTACTCTTCCCATCCTTGTGCTCTTACAATCTTACCATCCCCTCTTCCACAAATTTCCAGAGCTTCAGGATGGAGAGAGATTAGGCTGGCCCAGTTCCATGTGTTTGATATGGAGTCTCTGATGCTCTGAATTATGTTTTTTTTTTCAGTTTTGCTGCTCGTGCAATGCCCTTGGCTCCATCCTGATGGGTATTGGATGTCACCCCCTGGCCAGAGATTAAAAACCTCTTAAATTAGAGTCTTGTCATAAGAGAATATTCAAAGGTAGGTGGAATAAAGTAGGAGACCGTGGTGAGAGAGGGGTCAATCACCCATTTTCAAAATGGTTACTTTCTATCAGACAGGCTCTATGCTTCTCCCCTTCTGGTGAGATCATACCCCATCAGTTGCAAATGATCAGGAAGGAAAGTCTATGAACTTAACCAGATGTCTCATTACTTACTTGCAGTCCTTGATGGTGGCCTATTTTCACTGCTATAACAAGGTCCCCTCTCTCCTTGTTTCTGGTGGGGCCCTCCTTCCCTGTTGCTCCTGTTTATAATCTTTACAATTACTGTAGGTATTACAAAGTATTGTCTTTCAGTATTTCTAAGTGGGTTGGGTACTAGGATCCACCTATTAGGGAGTACATACAGTGCTTAATTTTCCGTGTCTGGGATACTTCACTCAATATATTTGTTTCTAATTCCATCCATTTCCTGGCAAATTCCATTAATTCATCATTTTTGATGTCTGAGGAGTATTCCATTGTACAAATGTACCACATTTTTTTTATCCATTCGTCAACTGTTGGGCATTTGGGTTGATTCCAAGACTTTGCTACTGTAAACAGTGCTGCTCTGAACATGGTCGTGCTTGTGCTATCGAGGTGAATTTTTGCTGTATGGGGGGTTATTCCAGAAAGTGGAATATGAGGTTCATTTGGCATTTCAATCTTTAACTTCTTTAAGAATCGCCAGACGGCTCGCCAGAGTGGTTGTATGAGCCTTCATTCCCACCAGCAATGTAGGAGAGTTCCCCTTTCTCCACATCCTCTCTAGCACTTAGTGTTGTTTGTATTGTGGATTTTTGCCATCCTGACTGGGGTGAGATGATATTTCAGGGAAGATTTGATTTGCATTTCCCTGATGGCTAAGGATGTGGAACATTTTTTAAGATATTTGTTAGATATTGGTAAAGTTTCTTTTAAGTTCCAAGGCCCATTTTTTAATTGGCCCATTTGTTCCCTTTGTGTTTAGTTTTCTAAGTTCTTTGTGCACTTTGGATAATAGAGCTCTATCAGATATGTGGCTAGTGAAGATTTTCTGCCATTCTGTGGGTTGCCTTTGAGCTCAAGTTACAATCTCTTTATCTGAACAGAAGCTCTTTAATTTCACAAGATCTCATCTGTTGGTTGTAGTGACTATGCTATTGAATGTCCGTTTAGGAACTGTTGGCCTAGCCCAATCAGCTCAAGGGAGTTCCCTATTCTTTCAACTATGGTTTTTATAATCTCTGGCCTTATATCGAGGTCCTTGATCCATTTGGAATTAATTCTTTTTTAATATTTTTATTTATTATTTATTCAATTGTGTGTGTATGCATGTGTGTGTGTGTGTATATGTATGTGTGGAAGAATTCAGGAACCACCGTGGACTCCTCTACCTCCTTGTTTACTCTGCCCCAGGATTCACAGGTTCCACCCTACCAGGACTGGAAAAACAGGCCGACCATGTCCGCCCCTTGTCTATATGTGGGGTTTAGGATCCGAACTCAGGACCTTCTGCCTGCAAGGCAGAGGCTTAACCCTGAGCTACCTCTCCAGCCCCTGGAATTAATTCCTGTACATGGTGACAAGTACGGGTCGATTTTTAATCTTCTGCATGTGGAGATCCAGTTTTGCCAGCACCATTTGTTGAAGATGCTGTTCTTTTTCCATTGGATTTTTTGGGCCCCTTTGTCAAAGACCAAATGGCTGTAATTTTGTGGGCTTATATCTGGGTCTTCAATCCTTATCCATTGATCTGTGTGTCTATTTTGGAGCCAGTACCAGGCTGTCTTTATAACTATAGATTTGTAGTATAGACTAAGGTTTGTTATGGTAATACCCCAGCAGTGCTTTTGTTACTCAGGATTGTTTTTGCTATCCTGGGCCTTTTGTGCCTCTATATGAATTTTGAGATTGTTTGATCAACTTCTTTAAAGAATTGTTTTGGGATTTTGATTGGTATAGGACTGAATCTGTATATTTCCTTTGGTAGGATGGTCATTTTTATGATGTTGATTCTGCCAATCCAGGAACATGGGAAGTCTTTCCACCTTCTGGTGTCTTCTGCAATTTCTTTCTTCTTAGGGTTTTAAAGTTTTCATTATAAAGCTCTCTTACTTCCTTGGTTTATACCAAGGTATTTCATTTTTAGGGGCTATAGTAAATGTGATTATTTGTCTCAGGGCTTTTTCACTTCTTTCATTCTGGGCATATAGGAAGACCACTGTTTTTTGCATCTTTATTTTGTATCCTGCCATCCTGCTGAACCTCTGCATTACTTCCAGGATCTTCCTGGTGGAGTTTTAGGGATCACTCAGGTATAAGATCATGTCATCTGTAAATAGAGAAAACTTGACATCTTCCTTGCTGATTTGAATCCCTCTTATGACCCTTTCTTGTCTTATGACTTCAGCTAAGACTTCAAGTACAATATAGAATAGAAGTGGTGAGAGTGGTTAGCCTTGTCTAGTTCCTGATCGAAGTGGGAATGCGTCAAGTTTTTCCCCACTGATTATAATCCTTGCTGTTGGCTTGTGGTATACAGCTTTTATTATATTGATAAAGGTTCCTTCCATTCCAACCTTCTCTAGGTTTTTGATCATAAAGGGCTGTTGGATCTTGTCAAAAGCTTGTTCTGCATCTATCGAGAGTATCATGTGGTCCTGAACTTTGGACTGGTTTACATGATGAGTTACATTTATTGATTTGCGTATGTTGAACCAACCTTGCGTGCCTGGGATAAAGCTTACTTGATCCCCGTGGATGATTTTTTTGATATGTTTTCGCTAAGACTTTGTTGAGAATCTTTGCATCTGTGTTCATCATAGAGATTGGCTCGTAGTTTTCTTTTTTAAGTCTATTTTTATTAGGTTTTGGGATTAAGACAATATTATCTTCATAGAAGGAATTTGGTAGTGTTCCTTCCTTTGCTATTTGATGGAACAATTTAAGGAATATTGGTGTTATTAGCTCCTTAAATGTCTGGTAGAACTCTGTACTAAATCAATCTGGTCCAAGACATTGTTTGGTGGGAAAATTTGAGATTGCTTCGTCGATTTCCTCATATGTTATAGGACTATTTAAATAATTCACAACTTCCTGATTCAATTTAGGTAAGTTGTGTTTACTTAAGAATTCATCCATCTCTTTTGTGTTTTCAAATTTCACTGAGTATAAGTTTTTGAAGTATGACGTTATAATTGTCTGGATTTCTTGGGTATCAGTAGTGATGCTTCCATTTTCATTTCTTATTTTCTTAATTTGGGCTTTCTCTCTCTTGCTTTTAGTTAATTTAGCTAAGGGTGTATCAATCCTATTGATTTTTCAAAAAACCAGCTTTTTGACTGGTTGATTTTCTGCATACTTTTCCTAATCTCGATTTTGGATATTTCTCCCCTTATTTTTCTAATCTCCTCCCTTCTACTGCTTTTGGGATCAGATTGCTCTAGTGTCTCTAAAGCTTTAAGCTACCTTGTTAAGTTATTTATTTCTAAGGTCCATAGCATTAAGAGCTATGAGCTTACCTCTTAGGACAACTTTCATTTTGTCCCAGAGATTTTGGTAAGTTGTATATTCATCATTCATTTTCAGGAAATCTTGAATTTCCTTTGTAATTTCTTCCTGAATCCAATTCTCATTAACCATCATAGTGTTAAGTTTCCAGGAGTTAGTGTATTTTCTGTCGTTTGTTGTGTTCTAGATGTCAAGCTTAGGCTGTGATGGTCTGATAAGGTACAGGCTAGAATTTCAACTTTCCTGTATATGTGGAGATTCGTTTTGTGGCCCAATATGTGATCTATTTTGGAGAAAGTTCCTTGTGCTGCTGAGAAAAATGTGTATTCTTTGGTGCATGGATGAAAAGTTGAAAAGTTTGATAGAGATCTGTTAGGTCCATTTCAGTAAGGGTTTGATTAAGCTCCAAAGTGTCTCTGTTAAGTTTTTGACCTGTTGATCTATCCCATATTGAGAGGGTGGTGTTGCAATCCCCATGAATTGATGTTTGGTGGTTGATTTCTTACTTTGACACTGTAGGGTTTGCTTAGTGAATGTGGAGTAGCCTGTATCAAATGCATATATGTTCAGTATTGTGAAATCTTCCTCATGAATTGTACCTGTGACTAAAATGTAGTATCCATCTGTGTCTCTTATGATTGTTTTTGGTTTGACGTCAACTTTGTCAGTTAGCATAATGGCTACCCTGCCTGTTTCCTGGTTCCATTAGCTTACAGAATTTTCGACCAGCCTTTTGTTTTCAGGATTTGTCTGTCTTTTGTGGTGAGATGAGTTTCCTGAAGGGAACAGATTGATGGGTTGTGTTTTTTAATCCACGTTTGTAATCTGTGTCTCTTCATTGGCGAGTTAATTCCATTGACAATATTACAATGGAGAAATTATTTTTAATTCTGGACATTTTTTATGTTTAGTGCCTTTTGTAAGTGTATTATTTGCCTTTTACGTTTTGGTGTTATTATACTTCCCTCTGTGCTCCTAGATATACTTGGTTTTTTCTTCATGCTTGAGTATCATTTCTAGCATTTTTTGAAGGTCTGGTTTGGTAGACATGTAAGCCTTCAAGTTGTCTTTGTGCTGGAAACCTTTTCTTTCTTTGATCATGACAGGTAGTTTTGCCGGGTATATCAATCTGAATTGACATTTTTGCGCATTCAATATTTGAAACAAGTCTCTTGAAGCTCTTGTTGCTTTTACTGTTTCCACTGAGAAGTCATTTTTTATTTTAGTCGTTTTACCTTTAAAAGTGACTTATTTGTTTTTTTTTCCTTGAAGCTCTCAGCACCTTTTCTTTCTGTTGAATGTGGAGTGTTTTGACTATTATTTGCCACGGTGAGTTACTATTTTGGTCATACCTGTTTGGGGTGCAGAATGCCTCTTGTATTTGGATGGGCCTCTTATTCTTTAGATAAGGGAAGTTTTCATTTATGATAATTTGAAAAATTTCCTCAGGTGTGGTATTTTGGGATTCTTGCTCTGGTGTTCCATGAATCTGCATGTTAGGTTTCTTCAGGGTGTCCCATATCTCTTGAATATTCCTCTCAAGTATCTTTTTGGCTTTAACAAACTCTTCCATTGAGCTGGTTAATACTTTCACTTTTTCTTCAAGATCCGAAATTCTATTTTCTGCTTCATTAGTTCTGCTGATAAGACTCTCTGTTGAGTTCTGGGTTGAAGATAACTTGTCTTTTAGTTCTATTTTAAATGCTGCTTGAGACTGTTTTAACTTCTCTATGCCTATTTTTGTTTCTTGAACTATTTTTCTTAAGTCCTCCAAGTGTCTGTTGCATTGTTGTTCAAAGTGGTTGATGCGGTTATTTAACTTTTCCTGAATTTCCTTTCATACTATTGATCATGGTAATGGTCATGATTTGAAAGTCATTATCTTGGGCTTTCCTTTCTTAGCTATTTTCTGTGAATTTGTTCTGGTTGGAATCTATCATTATGGAGTTAATTCTTTTGGTGGGAGATTTGTTTTCTTGGGTTTTGTTTCTCACAGATCTGCACTTTGACTTGAGCATTGTTGTTTTGTCTCTGTTTCTGTGTGTTTTTGACTGAACCGATTTAGTTGGTATTACTACTCTTGGGCAGTTATTCCTAGTGTTTGCCTTTGAGTTGGGTATGTTCATCTGTTGTTATTGTTATTTCTCAGATGGTGCTATTAGACTGTTAGTACATCAATTAAGACAGGATTAGTAGACAGGAGGTTAATATTATTATGATAGTTCACTTTTACAATTTAGTTCCTTGGTGATATGTGATGGTGAGTGGTATAGTACCTGAAGTTGTATATGTTTTGGGGTTGGCTATTTGGAAAAGTTAATCTACAGTGATTAATAATTGAATGGAGCAGTAAAAAGCGGTTACTTATCTTTGGGCTAGATGTGAAGAATCTCTCCCATGTGGTAGGATGATTTTAGAGGACTTCAGATGTATGGCCTTTTTCTCTTAGAGCTTTGCTTGGGTTTTCTTTGGACTTTGTTGGATTCTGAGGAGCAGTGTGTCCTCTCTTGACTACGAGCATCCCAGGTGGGTGGAAAGAGCAGAGGGGCTGATGGCCATGGCAGAGCACTTCCCTGGGACCTGGGACGTGGCCTTGTGGCCCACCCAAGCCCTTGGGCATTTTTAGGCATAAC
Organism: Typhlomys cinereus; assembly: GCA_023101885.1. Taxonomy (NCBI): domain Eukaryota; kingdom Metazoa; phylum Chordata; class Mammalia; order Rodentia; family Platacanthomyidae; genus Typhlomys; species Typhlomys cinereus. Next base: position 2,072,824 of record JALPQD010000154.1, read on the forward strand.
TGCCTTTCTCTGCTTCCTTATAAAGGGGATATTTTTCTTATTTCTTTTCTTTTACATTCAAAATGTTTTTGATATATTAACAATGTAGGCAATATCTAGGTTTTTTCATGTTACAAGGTCAGTGCTTGTGTGACTTCCTTAGACTTTTGTATCTTCTCCTCTCTCTCCCCATAAGTATTTGCTCCATTATAACTCTTTCCATTCTGTTGATTTTGGGAAATGTCTATTTTGAAGACTACATCCAAATTCTAATACATTTGTTATGTTTAGTGATGTATGACCAAATGCTTAAGGTAAACAACTTGAGAAAAAATTGTTTTGTTTAATTACATTTTTTCGCTTAGTTATACAAGCTCAATAGGTACCTTCCTTCTTCTCCCTCCCTCCTACTTCCCTTTTGTTATTCTCCACTCCTTTCTCCCCCATACCTAATCTTCCCCACTCTCATCCCTTTTCCTTCTCTCCACCTTTTTTGGTGTTTCCTGTTTTCTCCCTCCCATCTGTTTATGTGGGCACTGAATTTTCTTCTATGTCATCTACAGAAGTGAGATTTCAGGAACTCAGTGGCATAGCTTGGGGCCCCTTCTTAGTCTACATGCTAGTATGCAAAGTCTATAACCTCTTATCTCTAAGGATCCTATGCCTGAAACCTTCTTTTTGTAATCCATGCTAGACTTTTAGGAGTTGTTGACATGTTAGCATTGTGCAGGGTATACAAAATCTAATCACACTGTGGCTATATTCTGGCTGCTGCAGCCTTCATTTGTGTGGAGTATCTTGCATATCCTTGGTCCTCCCCATTTTTAGGCCCTTACAATCTTGCTGCTCATTCTTCCACAAGGTTCCTTTAGCTTTAGGATGCGGAGAGATTTGGCTGGTCTCATTTTGGGTGAATATTACAGGGTTTTTGGAGTTCTGAATTATGGTTGGTTGTTGTTTTCAGTTTTGCTTTTCCTGCACTGGGGTCAGCTGCATCCTGATTGGTTATATCTCTTAACCAAAGATAAAAGACTATTTACAGCCTGCTGGAGTGGAAAGGAGATTTGTTTTATATTTTTAGAAATTCTGTCCTCTTGTTTGTGAGGAATGGCATAGGACAGACGTGTCTATCATGACATCCAGGGGACAGAAGAAGAAAGTTTGCCCTGATACCTCTTTATAATCCTTTTTTTTCCACCTAGGTTGTTCCTTAAGGGGAGTACTCTTCACATTTCAGAAGAAACTTTGTGTGTTCCCTCTTAGTTTATCCTTACTGGAAGGTCTCTTAAAGAATCACACAGAGTTATACTTTACTCATTTCAAAGGAATATGTCAAGATAATCAAACTGACAATACAGATTAATTTTTATAATACTTGATATTGTGAACCATAAAACCAATTTTATTTTGAAATGACAGATCACGAAGAAAGTTCTAAATGTAAGATATATAATAAGTTTCTGTTGAAAAAGCACGGTTATAAAGTAAGTTACATCCATTCTATGAACTAGTGCATGTCAATAATATTTTCTTGTTTTATCTTTTCCCTTCAAGGCAAAAGATAGAAGACAGTCACCTTGTGTTGCTGCTGCTACCACCAGCATGAACTCAGAAGGAAAAAACACACAAAAATAAAAGGAAGCAGGACTGGGCTACCAAACATCAAGGCTGATCCCCTTTAGTACATCTTCCTTCAGCAAGAATCTAACTCCTGAAAGGTCTCATTACCTTCTTAAAATTTATATTCCAGTAAGTATTTAGGCAAAATAGGCTTTTCACTGTGAGGTAAAAAACTTACACTCAAACCATGACATTGTGTTATCTAGATATAGGAGTTGCACAAAATATCTAAGAGCATTTTAATTAAAGCTATTAGATCTTAATGAAGGAATGCCCAGAACCAAATAGTTCACTTTAAAAATGCTCATACTACATCAAAATTAGAAATATATTCATTGTGCATGGGAATTGTGTTTAGAACTGTGAGATAAAATTCAGAAGATGCTTGATTTTTATTGTTGATTTGAACAGATTTAAAGTCACCTAGTAGATACATCTTTTTTAATTTTTTTATTATTAGTATTATTTATTCAACTGTGCGCATGTGCGTGTGTATGCGCGCGCGCGTGTGTGTCTATGTGTGTCTGTGTATGTGTAGAACCACGGACGAATTCGCGAACCACCATGGACGCCTCCACCTCCTCCTTAGTTACTCTGCCCGGGGATTCACAGGCTCCGCCCTGCCAGGACCAGAAGCGCAGGCCACCCCCGCTTCTGCCTGGCATCTATACGTGGGATCTGGGATTCGAACACAGGACCTTCCGCCTGCAAGGCAGAGGCTTAACCCCTGAGCCACCTCTCCAGCCCCAGTAGATACATCTTTTAACCTATTTGTTAGATATGTTAAATTTCCAGAGAGAATTATTGAATTAGAAACAGCCCTATGAATATGGTCAGCACTATCTCATGGCCAGGGTTCAGTACTGAAACAAAACAGCTTGACAAGGAAGGTTGAGAAGCAGCATTTGTCTTTCTGCTTTCTGTCTATGGACTCATGAAGCTAACAATCTCATTATTCCGTTCCTGTGCTTTAACTTGAAAACTTGCAACTTCAAACCAGAAGTGTAAATAAATCTTTCATTCCTTGTAGCATTTCCTCAAGTGGCTAGACAAAACAATGAGAAAAGGAAATATGTATTACCATAGACATCCTGCATATCATGGAAAACCATGGACCTGTCTCCAGAAATTATAGTATGTCATGGTTTGAAATCAAAGTTGTCCCATACAGGCCCATGGGCTTGAATCTTTAGCTATTTGAGAAAGTCATGACACATTTAAAAGTTGGAGCCTTGCTGGAGGAAGATAGTCACAGTGTGTGGGCCTTGAGGTGGATTAGGGCCACCTACTTCAAGGAGAAGTCAGTTCTTCCAGTTGGCTGTTTAAGCTCTCAGCCTGCATGAAGGATGTACCTTAGTGTTTCCTGCTTCTGCTGCGAGCCATCCCTTTTCCACGGTAATGGACTGTCTTCCTTCTGGAACTGTAAGCTGAATACATCCCCCATTCTCCCTTAAGTTGCTTGACTTTGAGTGGTGTTTCACAGCAATAAAAAAAGAGTAACCAATAGAAAGATCCAGGAATCTCATCTTGGGACCTACATTAAAATAAAAGAACTCATAGAGAAGTGCCACCTGTATCCCTGTTCCTTACAATTCAGAGCAGAAACTGTGAGTCTATTGAAAGTTAAGTGGTCCATTAGCAAAATGTTCTGCTACAAAACTGAAATCTTCCAATTTGTGACAACATGCATGGCACTGAGATACCTCAGTGAAATACCTAAATAAAAGGAACTGAAATACTCATGATCTCACTAATATGGGACTAAAACAGTTACATGAATTGAAAGGAGAATAGCATTTACCAGAGCCTAAGTAAAGTAGATAGTATGAGAGATGGGAAATGATGTATTAATTGATGTTAAATTGTAGTTAGGTAGGAGTATGAGGTTATGGAAAAATATTTTAGAGTAAAATGATGACAGATAACAAAAATGTACATATCTATGAAAAGGCTAGTGTGAAAGTTAATGTTGCATCTGGCATTAACTAAGATCAGCAAAAACCGCCTGAAGAGATTATCCAGATCAATACATTTACAATACAAAAACCAGTCTTAGATTTGATTGAACTTCATTAGATCTGATTGGAACATTCCAGTATCAGACCAGATAAAAGAAACCATAGAACAGAAGACTGAGAAGAAGAGAGACTCTCCAAAGATGGTAATATTGACTTAGCCTGCCTCCAGCTTCAGCCAGCAGTCAAGTCACTTCTGCCATGAAAGACTGTATCTCCACTCTGCAACTGTAAGCTAAATAAATCTCCCTTTATCCCTTAAGTTGACTGACTTTGAATGCTCTCTCACAGCAATGGTTAAGAGTAACCAAGTTTTCAATAATTAAGTGTGTTTAATCTGGTTTAAACACTATAACATATATGCATGAAATAAAATGACATATTTTCACATAATGGTGTACTTTTAATGTTTTAGTTACCATTAAATATAGCTTCAAAGCTTTGGGGAAATCTTAGTAATAAAGATCAGGTTTAATATTTGCAAAACCCTAGGTCCCTAGAGTTCTGGGTCCTAAGTTCATGAGCACCCACAAAATTAAGTAGTTTATTAAATGTAAAGAAAGGTATGTTCTTATATGCAAAGGTAAGATATACACCTCTAAGTATTCACCAAAATCTGTCAATCACATTAGTCATAAATAAAAATTCTCCTTTTTCTGTATTTTTTAAAAGAAAATCCAAATTCATACTTTGAGTAGCATTCATTCTTAATTTTTTTGGTTATTGCTCTGACAAAAAACCAGCAAGAGTAACTGAAAAGAGGCCTGGTGTATTTTCACTTCTTGCATGAAGCTACAGGATATAATGGTGGTGAAGGCAAGCTGGCTGAAGTGTTACTAGCTGTGTCAGTAGGCGTTTGAGGTGTCTGGTCATATTGCATCCATAGTCAGGAAGCAGGAAGAAATGACTTGTGGCATCTATGTTTTCTTCTGCTGTTTTTCACTGAGTCCAGGACTGCATCTTATATGACAGTGAAACCCACCTTCCTAGAGAAGCTTTCCCTGTTCAGCTGAACCTCTACAGAAACACATAGATAGGTACATCCAGAGTTAGATCTAATGGAATACTTAAATTCAGTAAAGTTGATAATGAATATCTGCAATCACATTTCTTGAAAAGCACACGAATTTCTTATTAATTTCCTAAGAAAAATAATAATGAATATTTAAGATATAGATGGATCTACAATGGAAGGCTTAAATATCACAGTTCTTAATGAAATAACAGATTCTTAGCCTATTAATGCTCACGTCCAAACACCCAGTGCCAATCAAGTTTGAGCTTTCTATCTCTTGGGATTACTTATGCCACTGTTCATTTTCCCCCTAATGCCCCAGTGATCAATGTCTGTTTTGGGTTTATTCATATGTCACTAAATGAACGTCTTGTCCTGAAATGATTTTTGGGATTTAATTTATTTGCTTTGGATTTACTTAATTGAGCTTAGTGTAGCAGTTAACTTATTTACCTAGCATCTGTAGCAGCTAAAGTTATTTACCTTTGTATGTTGCAAAAATATCATTTAACCTGTAACATAATTCACCTTTGCAGAAATCTTTGTACATTGGCACAGTCAAGGTCATTATTTCTTTGTTTCTGTTTTAAAAATAATAGTTATGAACTATTTCAAATCCAGTCAAACTGACTTCCAATGACAACATAGTTTTGGAACAATATATAAACATACATGTTTCCAAAAATAATTGAGAATATATTTTGTCTATGCTTACATTTAGTCTGCTTATTAATAAATTTTATTTATATTTGCCTGAATTTCACATTGAAACACTGTACAGTGATACTGTTGACATTTGAAGGAAAAATAAATAAAATATCATAAATTCAAAATGTATCACAAAACGTATCAGAAAATGTGAAATGATTTGACAAACTAGCTATTTCCTACATGCTTTGAAACTATTATTAATACTTTGATATCTTCAATTTGTTTTTCAACACCTTTTACTACTATGCATAGGTATCTTTCCCTCAGGGAATAGGCTTAGAAAAGCTAGACACATAAGACACATAACGGATATTTACATTTTAAAGTTTTGTTGCAATTTTGTTAGTTTATATTTAAATATTTTGCCTAGTTTGACAGGTTATGCTAAAGAGCATTTGTTGATCTTATGTAATTGAATATAGTCCGAACCGCAGGAGAGGAATATCATCTTTGCTTATGATTATTTACTTACTAATAAAGCTCTGTCATTTTTTTGAGAATTAAATATGAAAAGTATACAAAATGGGAAATTCTGTTTGAAACTACATGAAATCCAAACATACTGACTTGCTTAATTAGTTGTAATAATTCCCAATGACATGCAACATCTTCCAATTTTTCTGCAACCTTTTTTTCCATGCTCAAATGCATGGAAATATTTATCAGTTTTTCATACATACTAAAAAAAATGTCTACATTGTGTGAACCATATGAAACAAGTATCAAGTGCATGTAATCTTAAAGTCAAGTTACATAAAAAATTTTACATGTATCTTGGAATAAATTAAAAAGACACAGTATTCAATCTTTCATGTCTCTATATTTTAAAAAAAGTGAGGAAAAATTGCAATAGCTGGGAAACAAGGGGAAAGACATAGAGGAAAATGGGAGAATGAGAAGACTTAAAGTATATCAGAAAATTATTAGGAGGTAGAAGTTCTCCATGCCTACATGTTCCATGAACTGAATGAAGCAAGGAGAGAATTCCCCAAGAGGCCTCAGAGAGGGTAGAGCCAAAATAAAATTGATTTGAGATACTAGCATCCAGAAAAAGAATATGTCTATATTGTTTGACAGTTTTGTTCATATGAATAATGAATGAATTTTAGTCAATTATACCCTGGCACAATCATTTTGTATCACACTCAGTCTCCTGTTGAAATCATTAATCGCTTCTCCTAATTTCACTTCTTGTGTGTGACCCTCTTAGGTTAATCTAGGTTAATTGAAATTTTCTTACAGAGCATGAGTGGAAGTTATTTAATGGACTATATTCTATACATAGAACATAATGGACTATGACTATAGATAGAACAAAATGAAACCCTCTCGGCCTTAACTGGCAGTAACCCTTCAAGCATGGGTGGAACCTCATATGCACTAATGCACATAATGCCCTATCTGTGGCTCACAAACTGCAAATAACTTATCACAACCACAGTGAGTTCTTGAGTGCTATGGATATGTAAAATTCAATAAAAATAGTTCCAAGTATGGAACCTATAATATTGTTTTACTAAATGGTGATGCTAAACTGTCTTCTAAATACTCCCCCTTATACCTATAGATTAGTTCTATGTCTAGCTTTCCTCAGAGACTCTTATTGCAGAGGTCTGTGGTTAATTCAGTTCCCCATATCTAGACAAAGTGCCAGGAGTAAGTGATTCTGGTGAGTTTGGCCCTAAACAGGACAGCTGTATATCACTCCTCCAAAGCTCAAGGAAGATTGTGGAAGGCACGTTAAACAGAATATAAGATCCAGAGGACAGAGACATGAGCAACAAAAACTGATGCTTTTTTTTTGGGGGGGGAGTGTTATGCATACAAGATGGCACTTGAGTGCATCAAGAATGGCATCAAGAATCATACATAATTGTTCTACCTACGTATTATTTTCCTCTGAGGTTCCCCAAGCTCTGCCTTTCGGGACTAGAATTATATCCCTTACCTATAATTTTGCAGGTGATCTAGGAGTCTGGATTCAGACACATTTGTTTGCAAGACAAAGACTTTAACCACTGAATCATCTCCCCAGTCCAAAACACTTTATTTTGTATTTAGTCACCAATTTTTGATCATTGCTATGGTTATACAAAAGAAAACAGTACAAGAAAGACACTGATGTTATCCCTTAGTTGATTATCTTCTCTAAAGTTGCTAGTAGTATCGAAATAACTTCAATTATTCCACATATTTTCATTAATATATTTCCATTTCAAGTGCATATTTTTACTATCTAGTCATGAATTTAATTCATGGTTCATTTTGCAAAACATCACTTCTATAATATCTTTAATGATATGAAAATAAATCATTAACAGTAACTGCAAAAATTGATCACGTATATATATATATGTATACATATTCTGAAATTTTCATTTTGGTAGCTATAAACTAGCCTGATTGACATCATAAGTTTTGGTGATATTCACTATGATTTTCTTAACCATCACAGAGCTAATGAGATTAATGTGACTGAAATGATGAAAACTCAAGATGACAAATCCAGTTTAAAAAAAAAAAAAGCTCAGTGCACAGCTTGACAGTCAGATGCTTTATTATTGAAAAAAATCTAATATATCTTTGTTATCAGAAGGAAAGGTTTGGGGACAAAAAATTTCATCTGCACAAGACCCTGGTGAATATATTTTTTATTGTATACCCATATATGTATTTAAATTGCATTCCATGGAATACTTTAGGAAGAATACAGATCAAATAATATTTTGATTCAGCAAAGTTTTCAACAACCAAATCCCTGAATGAATTAAGAGAATGTAAGTTGTCAATATGATGATTTCACTAGTTGCTGTTGACAAATGTAAGGTATACCAGTAATGACATACTTTTATTTAAAATTACATTATCTAAAAATTTCATTCCATATTTGGTACTTCTTGATAAGATAAGACAACAAGGAAGGCATATCAGTACATTGCAGCATTTAAAAATACCTCTGAACTAGCAAAGGATTTAGAAATAGACAGTGGCGGTTAAGGGGCCAATGAGAAGACTCAGGGAGTAAAGGCTCCTATACACAAAGCTGGCAAGCTGGACATAAGTTTAATCCCTGTCACAACAGGCTGTCAAGAGGGAATTGACTTTTCAAAGTTGTTCTGAACCTCCTCATGTCTGCTATGGGATGCATGTTTTTTTCTTTCTCTCTCTCTTTCTCAGAAAATGAAACAAGGGTCTATAGCAATATATTGAACTGGCCTCACCATTATATGGAGAACTATAATTTCTAAATAAGTTTTACACAAACTAAAACAAAAAGTAAATATATTAAGGTAAGATATATGTCAGTTGCATTTCTGTATAAAAAACTAGAAAGGTAATTTTCAATGATATAAGACACTAAATGCTGTGGAAATGTCAGACAGAATGTATGAAGGATTCTAGTATCAATTTTGAGGTTGATAGCTAGGAGACCAGCAGTGGTGCAAGACAACCCCACTTTCCCTTTTCAAGACTTATTAGCAAATTTGGGAACAAAATAGAGTGAATGAAATGAGTATTGATTCAGGTCAAATTTTTCACTTTTTTATTTTCTTTATTTTTAGTGTGTGTATGTGTGTGTATTTATGAGTGTGTATGTGTGTGTGTGTGTTTGGATATATATGTGCATGTTTGAATGTATGTGTTTGTGTGCATATGTGATTGTATGTGTATGTTATGTGGTGTGGGGTATGGTTTATGTGTGCGTGTGTGTATCCATGAGTAAAGGCATGTCTTTCTGCCCTTGTGGTAATCAAAATAAAAATTTACAGAGTGTTTTCCTATTTTCTACCATGTGGGTCCTAGGAATTGACCTCAAATATCTAGACTTATGTAGAAAATACCCATAGATGATGAGTCATCTTGGCGGCCCCTTCATCTTTGTTTCAAATATGAAATAAAGCAAATGAAATAGATATAAGGAACACATAATTCCTGTATAAATAAAATAGATGTTTATAATATATCAAATTGAAATTTAGAACAATACACTTTGGTTTTCAAAAGTTCATTATGTTAAATTTAATACTTAAAAATACTCTTGAAAATATTTCTTATATATCTATATGAATGACTTAAAATGAAATTTTATTGTTGTTGTTTTACAAGCAATTTTTAATTGTTCTTTGACAAATTATATATATATAAAGTTATATCTATTATATCTATATCTATCTATCATCTATCTATCTATCTATCTATCTATCATCTATCTATCTATCTATCTATCACATTCTAATCACCCTCCTCCCTCTGGCCCTCCTGTCTGTCTCCTTTCGGTCCATGTCAACAGTACAGTACTGCCACATCAGATCCTTTCCCAGATTGATGTCTCCTTATTTTGTTTTGCTTTGTTTTGGTTTTTTCTTTTGACACCCACTGACATTTCCAGACTGGAAGAAGTCAGTGGACCCGGGGAACTCAGCAGCTGGTACACGGTAGAAGATACGACTGTGCCTCTCAGCACCTCTGTGAGTAGCAGCAGTTCAGCAGTGTGGAGCAGAGTCCCTGAGGATATCATCTCTCCGTGTCTGATTGTCGGTGGGTTCCTTCTCATGTACACTTGTAGGGCACACAGGTGCTATTTGATCCTGATTGTTTGCTTGGGTCTTTCCCAGATGTCAACACTTCGAAGTTCCCTTTCCCTGCCTTTCCGATGCTATTCCACAGTGCTACCGGAGCCTTAGATGAGATGGTGTAAATTGTTGTGTAGGGCTGCTCACTCAATTGCCATTCATTTTCAGAACCTTGAAGAGTCATTCATTGCTCTGCATTTATTGCTGTCCACTTGAAGAAGAATAGCCACTGAATAAAAAGTGTGAGATCTCAATTTCTAGTGATGTTATAGAGAGATAAATGCTCTTCGTATCATATGGATGTAAAATAGTATATAGACTTTTTAAACAAAATATCATGGTTTCACAATAAACTAATCATAGGGTCATCAAAATTCCAACAATTATTACCATGACATTTACTCAAATAATTTGAAAATTTATAGCCTCACGAAACATACATGTGTCTTATGAACTTTAATCATGATCATTCCATAGATGAACCGATCATAACTTATACTGCGGAACACAAAAGACATGTGATTCTTAAATTTATATGCACACACAAAAGGAGCAATTCTGAAAATACTATATGATATAACTATATACTAGCAGACGTTCTGAAAATCATAACATTGTCAGTAATGGAAACAATATCTGTTATATGTCTACTCAAAACATATAGCACAGTTTGTTGAGGAAGATGACAGTATGTAGTGGTGTAGTGTGTTTAAGACAAAGTCACTTTAAGCAAGGAAAATATATCAAAGGTCCAGAATAGTATTAAAGCTATGAAAATAGGCCATTAATGATAGTATTTGTCCATTACAACATAGTATTATCTGTTTAGATGTAGGCACATGAGTATGGGCTCCTATTTAAAAATTCATTGTACACAATACTTTTGGTGAACAGTGTTCTTTCTAAATCTCTTTAAACAAAAGGCATTTTTCCCATGCTCATTAAAGACATAGCCCTTAGCAAACTGTTTTGTAATTAGAAAGATACATTATACATTCTCCTTTATGATTAAGTTAAGGGAACAAATAAGTAAAATATGATATTATTGTCATATAAAACATGCTATGGAATATTCTTATGTTCTTTGTAGCAGAAGGAACCAAAGAAGAAATTAATCTAACTTGCATGGTGTTTTGGAGACTTTTGAGTATGAGAGAAATCTGTGTTAGAAATGAACAAATGAGAGCTATTGCTAGACAGAGTGACAGAGACAGTCATTAGAATGAAGATAAAGAACAACACACTTGAAAAGTGAGAAGAAAGTCACTGTAATTTTAACACAAAGTAATTGTGGTCTATAAAAACATGGACATTAAGTGTGGGGAAGTTTATAATGGGTTTTTTTTTTATATGGTGCTGTAAAGCATTTGGATTTTTTCTGAGTATAGCAGAATCTCTCAAGACATGGTTAAGTATACAAATGGAGTGGGGATATTTGCATTTTAGAACTATCTTTATGTTCTCACTAAGACATATATATTGTGGGACAGAAGCAGAGCAGCAGCTTGAAGAGTCTGGATTTTAAGTAGAATTCTAAGTGAATGATAGAACGATGGAACGGTGATGTCAAGGAAAAAATGGATATGGGGTGTGGAGAGGGAAACACATGGGGATAGAATGGAGTCCCAGAGGATCTGATCAAATGGGCTTTCGGCACAATCAGCGAGGCAGGAATTTTTGGTGAAGCTGAAGATTTCACTTAGTGTAACTGTGCATGGAGAAAGTGTTCTTTGAGAAAGGGAGAAAAATAAAAATAATTTCCTTTTTTTCTACCTGTCTGTCTTCCTCTTTATTTCTGCCCTTTTTTTCTTTCTTTCTCTCCTTCCCACCCTGCTCTCCCCTCCTTTCTTCTTCCCTCCCTTCCCCTTCCTTTCAATCCTTTCCCTCTCTCCCCTCTCCTGGCCTTCTCTTCCCTTCCCTTCCCTTCCTTTCTTTTGTTCTCTTTTGCCTTAAGAGAGTAAATGCACATATCATTAGTTCAGTCCCAAATCTTGCTAAGCTGGAGTTTTTGGGGACTTCCTAAATTTGTTTTTAGAGAAAGCAGTACAATGTGTGGCTTTAGGGGGTAAAAAAGCAAACACTGCATGTAAAAAAAAAAAAAATGAACTCATGAATAATAAGTGGAGAAATGTATTTTGCTATCACCTAGAAACAATGTTCACAGTTAGAAGAGGCTTTAGGGCTCAAAATGGAAAATTCAGCAGAAATACAAAAATGGACAAAGATTATCCTATGTTCAAACTATATCATGAGGAAACAGGAAAATATTCAGTAAGGAAGAACAGGCAACAATGTATTCAAAAGCAATAAAAGTCAGGAAGTAATAAAAGTCAGGAAAGTAATGCCAAGTACACATTGGGTTAGAAAGTCTTAAAGCTCTTTCTTATTTTTTAAAATAATTATTCTAATTTCACTTTTATTAATATCATGCAGATGACACTCAGACAGAAATAATATTGGGAAATAATTAGGATGGAAAGAGTTAGAAGGTTTACTTTGTAATCGACTTAAATGAAGCTTGCATGAGAAAGGAAAACACATAAAATAACTGTGCTATGAAGCTAATGAATGTTTCACAGAGTATGTCTCAGGCAATGAATTCAAATCCACAAAAAAGAAAGAAGGGAACTTGCGGATGAACACACAATGTAATCGTATTAGCCAATTATTTGGATTCCTAATCATCCCTCTCTACCTTTCTAGTGTTGGGATTATACACATGTACCAACATGTCATGCTTTCTATTTTAATTTATAACTCGCATGTACTAATTGTACATTTTTATGGGATGTAATGTGACCTGTCAACATATACAAGTTGTGTTAATGGGACCAGGGTAAAAAGCATATTTGTAACCGCAAACACATCATTTCTTATTTTTTGTAGAACAATCAAATATTTGCTTACTGGCTAGTTTTAAATATTTAATATAGAATAGGAATTCCTCAGATGGAGGTGTGATGAATGATAGTACACATGAGAACTTAGATTTCATCCCTATTATCACATAATTTAAAAATTAGAGGCAGGTATGTTATTGCATGTCTGTAACACAGATCCTGGGGACATATTGAGGGATCAGAATTTCTAGGCCATCCTCTGCCACACAAGGAGTTGGGGGTCAGCCTGGGCAACATGAAACCATAGGAATAAAGATTCAAAAACCAATAATCAAATTTTTTTTTAAAATGAAAAATCGGGGCTTGAGAGGTAGCTCAGGGGTTAAGCCTCTGCCTTGCAGGCGTAAGGTCCTGAGTTCGGATCCTAGACCCCACGTATAGACGCCTGGCGGAAGTGGGGTGGCCTGCATTTCCGGTCCTGGTAGGGCAGAGCCTGTGAATCCCGGGGCAGAGTAAACAAGGAGGAGGTGGAGGCGTCCATGGTGGTTCCCGAATTCGTCTGTGGTTCTACACACACACACATACATACACACACATGCACACATGCATACACCCACAACTGAATAAATAATAATAATAAAAAATGAAAAATTATGAAATGCTGAACTTTTCATGCTACAGAAAGGTTTTAGCAAACTTTCAAAACATCATGCATGCATTTCTCAATAATAAACCAAAATCTAGTACTGGAATTATATGTCTTTAGTTCTAACTAGCAAGAAAACCCAGAGACCTGTGAGACAGCGCAGCAGAGAAGGTTCCTGACTGAAAAACTGGTAACTTGATTTTGATCCCTGGAAGTCTACATGTGGAAGAGAATGGAATTCTGAAAATTGTCTTTTGACTTCTTTCTGTGTTTTTCCTCCCTCATAAGTGAAATATATGTTTTTGGTCCAGAAGCATCCATCCCATCTTGAGATTTTAAAAATACAGAATAGAGAATGATAACCTCTTGGCTGGAGAGATGGCTCATAGGTTAAGACTGACTTGTAAGCAGAAGGACCTGTGTTCGAAGTCCAGATTCCTCATAAAAAATGCCAGGCAGAAAAGGCTGTGGTTTATACTTCTGGATCTAGAAGATGTATGCAAAATGGAGATAGAAGCAATCTAGTTTGTTTTTCAAACTCAAACTTTGGTTTCGATAGACATACATAGTGTCCTCTTATATACATAGCTATATAAACACACACACATACACACACACATGCATACACACACACACACACACACAAACCTAAAAAAGAATTAAAATGACAACCTTGACCTGTATAATGAGTGTAACATTTACTTTTAACTACTGTTCTGAGAGAGCACTCAAAGTCAATCAACTTAAGGGAGAAAGGGAGATTTATTTAGTTTATGGTTCCAGAGGGGAGATACAGTCTTTCATGGCAGAGGCGGCGTGGCTGGCTAGCTGAAGCTGGAGACAGGCTAAGTCACTCCCATCCCAGGCTGAGAGCTGCCAGACTACTTGCTGCAAAGGCAGACTCTTCCTGGAGGTAGGGTGGGACCAATCCACCTCAAGGCCTACCCCTTATAGCTGCTTTCTTCCAGCAAAGCTCCACCTCTTAAGGGTTCCATGACCTTCCCAAACATATAAGACTGTGGGGGAGACATTTCAAACCATGACAATGAGCAAGAGTTCCAGGCATCATAAGCATCATTACAGATTCATAAGCATTGGCACGAACTCTTCTTTAAAATTGGATTGAAGCCACCAAATGAGTCGTTAGTCTTAAGAAATAGAAAGAATCTTGCAGCTTTTCAAGATTAAAATAAGTTAAAATATGATGACTAAGCAGTTGATGATGTGGGCCAAAAAAACTGAAGAATTTTCTTATTTGATTATTTTAGCCACATTGTATATGTTAGATGTGATAAAGTGTATGATAAAGTGGCGATCCTCAGAGTAGAAGGGCTTTTATTGCCCAACTGGAAAGTGTTAGCAAAAATATGAAGGCACCTTAAGATCTGCATAAAGATAACAGAGTAAGCACTGAAAAACACTGACCACCTGCAGTGGAATACTGTGCATAGTAACCTCATCTCATGAGGGTTTTTTTTCCTCTGACAATGTTCAGAGGCATTGCCTTTAGGACAAAAAAGGGAATAGCTACAGAGTTATTCTCAAAGTTATGTAATTTCAATCACACGAAACATATACAAAAGCTTAGTGTATTGACAGAAATTTAGAGGAAGATAATTGAAGAATGTGTAAGCAAATGCATGCAGACAGATGCCCAGACTACACTGAGATAAATGACTGAAGTCAAGAGACCTGAGGTTGAAAAACTGCATGAGTAACAGAATTAGACTGCTAGAATAGTACAAAAATTATTATCTAAAAATAAAGACACTTTCAGGATGTAACATTCTGAGTAAAGACCAGGTAATATTTAAAGCTATGAAAACTGGAAAAGGGGGTCAGCAGAGTGATCGATATCTTATTTTGCAACAGACTATTATTTTTTCCTCAGCCATACTTATAATAACAAATGATACCAAAAAGGAGATGGAATTGAATACATTGAAATGAAAACTGCCCCTACTGGGGCTGGAGAGATGTCTCAGAGGTTAAGACGGTGCCTTTTAAGCAGAAGGTCATGAGATCCAATTCCAGGTCCCATGAAAAATGCCAGGTGGAAATGATGGTAGTCTGCACTTCCAGCTCGGGTGGGAGCAGCCTGGGAAATCCCAGAGTAAAAAAAGAAGGTAGAAGCAATACAGGATGATTCCAAAGTCCTTGGTCCTCCACAGGGACACATATCCCCTCTGATACACACACACACACACACACACACACACACACACATTAAATAAAATAAAATAAAAGAACACTGCCACTAGTGTTGGAAATTTTAAGCAAATGTTCACTCATGATGGCAAGTAATTCATTCATTCAATTGTCAAGATTTTTGTAAGGAACATGTTGTCTCTAAATAGAACAGAGTACGACTAATAAAGATAAAAATTCTGTAGCCACCATTAGACATGGGTTTGGGAACTTATGAGAAATCCCCGTGGCTTTTTCAGATGCAGGGCAGTATTGCCTGCAAATTGCTTTCCTTCCCTGAAATACTAAATGGAAGTTATATTCCACACTTAGGTTGATATGAAGAATAATATATCAACATGACATGTTGACCCATTTCAACATAAAGTTCTCCTTTTTTCCTTTGGTTTTATATCAATTAAAGAAATTCTTTGGGCAATTAATGCTCCTGTTGTCCATTGTCTTAGTGAGAAATTGATAGTTTGGACCTGTACAACTATCTATGTATAAATTGAGTTAGAACTGAAGAAAAGAAGTTGAAGTTGCTTAGCTATCACACTTTTATTGGTATTTGCTTATTAATATGCTTCTAAGATTCTTTAACCATCAAAAATTAACTTCAATTACAAAGTAAAGAGTACTTAATGCAAAAGTTATTTGGATCTAAAAATTGTTAAATAGTTAAAGACTTCTCCCTGAGTACAAAGAAAGACTGCAAAATGAAAAGAAACAACGATTTCATAACAGTGAGCAGAGGTAAGAAACTCCTGTTCTGTGGAAGAAATGGGAGATGTGTAGATAAGATACGTGGTCCCTCCCTCCTCTAGAAAATTTTTTTTGAGACTTACAGGTCCATAGCTCACAATGGAGCAATTCATATAACACTAGAATGACTCTGGAAGGTGAAGGAACAACAAGAGCTTGGAGAGATTACAATAATGTGAAGAAGAAACATACACACACACACGCACACACACATACACACACACACACACACACACACACACACACACACACACACACACAAAACATTGGCTAACAGTGTTAGAATTCACACAGAATCAAAAGTGAAAGATGGCCTTAAGAGAGGCAACTTCATATGCCACAAGAGGCCTGAACCCCCACAAGGGTAGACCAGAAGGAATCCCGTAGTCTACAGAAGCAGATAAACAGGGGAAGGAGTGGGAAGGAGTGGGATGGATTGATGAAGGGAAGGGAACAGGATGTGAGAGAGGGGGATGGAGGGAAGCATCATACAATATGCTTGTAAAACTAGAAAAATAAAATAATCATTAAAAATATTTCTAATAAGTAACATAAACTAATAAAATGTAAACTGACTAGTTGTGCCAAGAGTTTTAAATACTAGACAGCACACAAGAATTCTATACTTGTGAAGTTTTAGGTCTAGAAAAGAAGAGATGGAAAATGACAATAAAGAAGAGAAAGAGGAAGAAGAGAAGAAAGAGATCCTGAGTTAATAGAATATCAAATGTTAGGAATAAAATGTAATAGGAGAAATGAAAATCAAGTTAGTTTCTAAGTTTAAATTTTGATGCAACTCAAAACCTTTATAAGAAAATAAAATATGTTGAAAGTACTTAATCAGAGCATCGCAGTTCCACAAAGTATCTAAATTAAATTTTAAACATTGGAATCAATGCTTTGCAAGATGAACCTCTCATTAGATGAACATAAGTTCCAGTATATGTATGTGTATGTGTGTGTGTGTGTGTGTGTGTGTGTGTGTGTGTGTGTGTGTGTGTGTTTATTCTACAATATTTGCATGTTTAACCTTGGGTTATCATGGGTTCATATTATCTTAAGGAAAGAAAAGAAAAAAATCAAAGTTTATGGAGGATCCAAGATTGCAACAATCAAGGGCTAAAGCCCCACATGGATATATGAAGCTGACACTGGAATGTCATTTAGCTTGGAATGATAACCATTTTACAGGAGAAAATTCCGAAGAGATTAAATTAAATTAGAAGTTGTAAAAGCCATATTTTTTATTTACATTTCTCCTTTTGTTTTATCTCTTCCTTGGGGGGTGATGTGGGTGGGATGGACATCCTTCTGTAGCCAACTGCACTCAAATTCAATTCATAGGTCAGCTCTGGAATGTTCTTGCCAGAACTACTTCAGTGCTAAGATTATGGTATGAGTGATTGTGCCTGGCATATTTTTTTGTTTTTTGATCAAATTATCTAATTTTTCATTCTGTTCTTCCTTGTCCTCTGTCATAGTTTAAAACGTGTCCCCCACAGTCTCATGTGCTTCATGGGAAGTTCATGGGAAGGTCATGGCACCTTTAGGAGGTGGAGACTTGTGGAAGGAAGGAAGTCACAGGGGCTGAGCCCTGGAATTCATTAGTTTCACCCTAATTCTGAGAAAGGCCTGCTCTTGCACCTGGGAGAGCTCCTTCAAGAGTGTCTACAGTGACCTAGGACTACTGCAGATTCTGCCTCCAGCCATTCTGTCACAAAAGACTGTATTTCCCCATAAGCTGAATAAATCCCTTGCTTCCTTTGGGCATTGTGTCCCAACAACAGATAAAGGTAACCAGTACATGTTGTTCTACTTCAGATAATTGTTTTCAAGGTAATATTATATTATAATTTTAAATTGGAAGGTGGGTTTTTTTATTCTCATAATCAAATTAAATAAAATCCACCAATATATTAGATTAAAAAGGTTACCCAGAAAACATCTTGATTTTATCATTTTGAGCAGATGCCCTATTTATTAAATATTATCATTTAATGTAATAATATAATGGTGAGGAGGCTGCAGAAATTAAAGTGACACTGTCTAAGATGTGGGAGGAACAGAGTCATTCAAACATCATTTCTCTTTTTGAATATCTGCGTGTGTTGGCACCTCTGTGTATGTGCCTCTTCATGTAAGTGTATGTGTGTATATATATTCCTGTGGACATATGTGTGTGCCTCTTCATGTAAGTGTATGTGCATATGTATTCCTGTGGACATATAAATGTGTGACAGCATCTGTGGAGGTCAGAAGTTGATGTTTTGTTTTTCATCAGTTGCTTTGCACCTAATTTTTCTGAGGCAGGGTTTCTTATTGGAACTGAACCTTGTCGATTCAGTTAGACTGATTGGCCAGTGAGCCCTCATGATCTTTCTGTCTCTGCTTCCCCACACCTGGGACTATGCTGTGCCCATGATTTCCATGGTATGTTGGAATCTGAATTTCTTTTCCTGTGCTTGCCATGCAAGCATTTTACCAACTGAATTATCTCCTCAACCTCTTTTAACTATCCTCTCAATTTTTTCATGATATGGTGTTTTAAAAGAATAAGGGAGACATTTCTTGGTTGTTTGACCCTATTACATCACTCATTGATCACAGGGTGAAAAATAATTCTAAAAGCCTATGAAACTCAGACTCCTGGATCGACTAGTCTCAAAGTCATCAGAAGAAATAAATAGTGTCTTCAATGTTTGATCTAAATACACAAATTCAGAAATATGATACACATCTTTAATGAAATAGCGTGCAAAAAAGAAAGTTTTACAAAGTACTGACAGTAATTCTGTCTGGACAAAAGCTGAGTAAAAAGCAAGTGTTTCCTGGTAACCCCTGAGGGCTTTGCTATCAGATACTCTAAGTAATAGTCATTCCATAGAAAGGACCTATTCCTTTATTGTTTAAACAAATTATACTACATTGTTTGTAGATTGTATCAGAATTACTGTAAGGGCATATGAGTGGATTTTCCAGAATGGCACTTTAAATACACCATGATTGATTCTTTGGTTTATTCTCCTGAACATTTTTATCCTTGACAAAGCTTCTCGGAATACATTTAACATTACTGTTAGGTCATGACAAAAACCATATGTATGTGTGTCCTTACAATATTCTGCACATATTGCATACAAAACATTTATGAACTTCAGTGAAGTGATTAGAACTGTTGTTCTTTTGGAAATGAAATATATATTCAACCATCAAATGAAAAATGAAATAATTGTATTATGAGTCTGCTTTATATCTATTTCCTTGATATCATTTTAAAATGATTTTCTCTATTGACTTACAATGGAAATGTTTTAAAATTTATTTTACTATTTCCTTATTGAAAAAAGAGGTAATTCACTTTGTGCTTTTTTACTTAAACATAGTTCTCATTCTAGAAAAAACATATTGAAACTTCTTATCCTGCTTTTCTTAATAATGTACCTATTAAGTTTCCATAAGCTGAAATAATAATAAAAAATGTATTAATAAAAAATATAAAGTAAGCTTTCAATTGAAAAAAAAATTCCAAAATTCAAATTTTGTCTCAAAGTGAGACTGGTATATTTCCACAGGGGCTGCATAAACTGTACTTCTCCTTTAGTTTTATGCATATTTTACCATTTTCAATAACAATAAACAGCAATGCTAGAACAATATTTTAGTTGATTTAAATTTATTCAGTAAGTTCCAAAGTCCAGTTTTTTTGTGGGGTGTGGGGTGTGGGTTATAGCTTGATTATTTTTAATAGATCACAACTGTAGTGAATCGTCCAATAATTTTGCTTTAGGAAAATTTGGTCATTTAACTGAACCATTAAGATGAATAAATGTAAAGCATATTTATGCTTCATTTTGAAGCAATTTTGCTTCAAATGCTTCAATATGAAGCATTTTGATGCTTCAGATGTGATTTTCTTCACAACTTTTCCTTTGATAATGTTAGATATGCCCATAGTAATTGAATAGTAAGTTTAAGAAAACAAATCAGCTTCAATAGAAAACATAATAAACTGCTAGTTTAGTTAAAGAAAATCAATATGTGAACATGATAATTTTGCTTAGTTCAAACTGGATGACCAACATGTTTGCTGTAGAAGTATACTGGTCTGTTTTTCATTAGAATAAAACAATACATAACGCACACCAAGTTTCCAAGGCAAGATATCTATGTGTCTAACAGTTTTGAGGGTTAAAAACTAAGATGACATAGTAGTGTTGGGTACTCTCTCATGTTGGGAAAGGCAGGTGGAGGCTCAGAGTGCTCACTAGAGATGAGGCTACCAAGCAAAAGAAGCCAAATACTGTTTCAAGGACATTACTCTGCTCTCTTAAGAGGTTAGGATAGCTAAGAAATTTAGATAACATGCTGCTGTGAGAACCTCCCAAAGAACTGTAAGGATTTCTACTCATGTCATTCTATGTGGGGCTTCCTGGATCTCTCAATGGTACAGCACCAGGGAAAAATTCCCAGTGAAGGAAACTATGAAAGTCATACTCACCTCATTTCCAAACCATAAGGATTGGTTATGGACCATACAATCTTTATCTATCTATCTATCTATCTATCTATCTATCTATCTATCTATCTATCTATCATCTATCTATCTGTCATGCCTGTTCTGTATCACAAAATGACTTGTCCCTGATCTCACTTCAATTCAAATAAGGTTCTTCTGTTCTTTAGATAAAACGTTCTCTTTAATATGAAGCTAAATATAAGTGATAAGTATTATTGAATACCTACATGGTCTAGTATGTAGGTAACACTTATTTCTGAATTCTTCATTTAATTAATGTCCCTGACATCTGTTCAGTTCTGAATATTTAATGTGAGTCCCATATCAATTCAGAATAACTCTTAATATTTCTGATGGTATGAAATCAAATAGATGCATGTGAAAGGCTTTTATGAAAAGAAGTACCTCTTAATCTTGCTGTCTTATACAAAGTTATGTTCATGTGTTATTTCTCCATATATAGCCAACAGATATATTCTGTTTAAATATATTTATTTGAAAAGAGAAATATTAAATCAAAAATATATATTTATTGCAATGAAATTTAGTTATATATAAGATCTTATCAGAAATAAGGTTGATTCTTCAAAATACAAAAGAAACTTTCAGTTTGAGCTTGTGAAGATATGAGATTATAGCCAATAATTTAGTTATAGTTTTCAGTTCATACACAGAATACCTAAATGTCTATAAACAGTCAGGTAGAATAAAAAAGTAAAAAGTTTTCGGTACTTCTGTGCATCTTTCAGCAAAGCTCTTGGACTTCATTTCTGAAGTGTGATCTCTTTAAGAAATCCTCTCAAACATAACATTTTGTAGTGTCATTTAAAGACTCAAGCATAACATTTTGTAGTGTCATTTGAAGACACTTCATAATATGCAGTGCATTAGAACTACCATAACATTTCAAAAAGTTGTATGAGATACAATGAGAAATGTAGTTTAGTTTTTGAAAGTTCACAGGTTGTTTGGATGCATAATTATTATATAAATTTCTTCTGAATATACTTTGCTAGTTCGAAAAATGTTTTCTATAAAAATTTTAATAATAATAGAAGCTTTATGCTTGATGGACATTAATTAAATGAAAAAAGCACTTAGTCATCTTTGAAGTGTTAATAGATTGTGGTAGGTTATGTAAGAAGAAAAGCAATTGTTGGGTCATTGCCAGAGAGATTTGCCTAGTAAGATATGCAGAAGGCACTGCGTTTGATTCGAAGTATTTCATAAAAGTGATTGGAATGGCAAATACTATCATAAGTTCCTCCTAGACTGCATCGCAAGTCGGATGCCATCCTGAGCCATATGTGTGCCAGTGTCAAAACAAAGAAAAACAGCGGCAACAAAAGCCTGAGATTGGCCCAGGAGCTGAGACATTTAAACAGGAGGACTGTAGTTTTTACCTCCCGCTCCCAGGAAAACTGTGGGCTGGATGTGGTACTGACTTGTAATTCTTACCCCTAAGGACAGGAATCTTGCATGCTCAGAGCAAATGGGATGGTCAGAATAGCCATATGACCAAGTTTCTGTGTAAATTGATGACCTTGGCTCAAAAGGGGTGCTGAAGAGATGGTTCAGGGGTTAAGACTTATCTCACGAACAGAAGATCCTGAATTAAGATCCCAGGTCTCACATAAAACTCCAGGTGGAAATGGCAGTGGCCTTCACTTCCAGCCCTGGAAGTGAACAGAGCCTGGAAAATACCAAAGAGAAGCAAACAGAAGGTGAAGCAATCGAGGATGATTTAGGATAACCTTGCTTCTACACAGGGACGCACGGTGACTTCTGATACACACATACACACACAGTACACATATGCACATACACTGTCATAGCCATACCCATGTGAGCATTTATTCAAACACAATAAAACACATATGCATACAAACACACACAAATCACCACCATCACCACACACCACACTCTGTTCACATGAAAATGGAAAAAGAAATAAATCCAAGAGGCCACTGCTAGGCTGCATGATTAGCTAACGACTTTCAGCTTGTCACCATCATGACTCATGAGCTAAAATTATATATATTTTGCATCATGAATTTAAATAACTTTCAAAAATTTTACAATAATGAGAGTATATTCTATATTTTCTGAGCATTAGCAAATTACTTTTGAAGTTAGTTAATACCAAGTTCTTTTATTCCTTTTACCATCTATTTATAACAGCAAGCATAAAGTTAAAATCCTTAATGATGACATAGTGTAACATCTGAATTTTTTTTCATGCATTGAATCTAAAGTGTTTTCATGAGACCCTTCTCTCCTACAGCACTTCATGAGGAAGAGTGTGGTATAATTGAATCAGGAGCAGAAGGATCACTCAACACAATGGATCCAAATCTTTTCACCACAAGTCACGTGTACTGAAATCACTTATCTTCCGGTTAGACTGGGGAATGTGTTTCAATACTCCACGAAATCAAGTAAACAGAACAGAATATCATCCAGTTTTTTCTGCTTCCATAGAATAGCTTTTTGACTGTGCATATTTGGTACAAAATATATTAATAATTTAAATTTGAATATCATTTCCCTATATTTAGAAATAGTATGTTTAGTAGACATGTAGATTTTAACAGGACCTGGTTTCTATGCTTATGAAATCGAATAACTATAAATTTTATTAAAAAGATAAAAATATAGCATTCTAACACTATGATGAATGATTTAAAGTCAATACCATCTGCTCTAATGGAATAATTTCCCATCTTGACTTTCTTTAGCCTGTTGAAACTCGAAGACAGGTGTGCATAATGATATCTGATAATGAGATGAGCATATGCAATAGGTATTCTGTGAAGTGTAATAGTTCATTTAGAATTTGGTCTTTTGACATGTTTATAAGCACCACTTTGTACTCTGTTTTTAACAAGAGTATATTTCCTTCCTTTACTAAAAACCTCTTGTGTGATAATGATTAAGGTTTAAGAACTGTGAGAATCAGAGCATTACTACCAATTGGGCTGAATAAGTAGGAGACAGACCTGATCTGGTCATTTAAAAATATCTACATTTGGTGGTCTTTCCTAAAAGGAGAGGCTGGCACCCCCAGCTTCCTCAATTAAAATACTTAAAATTCCATGACTTTGATAGTTTACTTAATGAAATGATCTTGGTTTTCACAGCAAGTTCAGTCAGTGTCACTGACAAATCATTTAGCTCCTTCTCTGTAATGGATGCTGATGGTAAGAACTCAAGGACTCAGATTCTTATACTAAATGCCATTTTCTATGGCTTAATTAGGTTTCTCTTTCTTAGTTTCTTCTGGAAAAATCTTCAGGTTTTTCCTATTGTATTACCAATCTATTTGCCACTATGCTAGTCAATGAATTACAGTTCAGTTTCAGCCAATTTTTCTGGATGCATTTCCTGTCCACAGCTGACAATAAAATTTGCTACTTGACCTGTTGCTTAGGATTTTTCTTTTCCACTGTCTTTAGTGGAGCTACACCAACTGTGAGGGTTCAGCATGAGCTATGCTCATGAAGCCATCACACAAAATCTCAGCTGATAAGGCCCATACCGAGGATTTTCTTTAAATATTTTTTTTAGTTTAAGTTTTTTTCCCTTTCTTATTGAGAATTTTTCATATTAAACAAAATAAGTAAATGTCCTTTTCCTGACTGCTTCCCTTTTTGCTCTTCCTCTCTTACCTTTCCTCTTTGTTCACCAATCCAAACTCTCCTGGCCCTCTGCTTGTGCCTCCCAGAGCTCACTTTGGGATACCTACATCAGCAAGGAATCAGATCTCTGTGTAGTTTGTGTAGCTCTTCAGAGGGTAAGATCACAAGTGTTGCTGTGTCTCTTCCCTTGTCCAGCATCTGTCCAGAGACATTCTTCAAGAGCAATTGTTTCCCTTGAGATCCTTGCTAGCCCTTGCAGGGAATGTTGGTGTGTCTGCCATTGTGTAGATCTAGTAGTAAAAGTTTTCATTGCAGTGAGCTCCTGGGTACATCATCTTGTTCTGGCTGGAGTGTCTTGACCTGCTATATGCCTTCCCATTTTTAGGTTCTTACAATCTTACCACCACCTTTTCTACAAGGTTGTCTGAATCTTGGGGGAGGGAAGAGTTTTTGAAGGTTTTATTAGAGCAGAGCATTCCAGGGTCTCAAATATTCTGAACTCTGTTCAGTTAAGGTGTTTTTTTTTTTTTTTTTTTTTGTCTCACTATTCTGTCATTGTAATAGGGTGCCATCACTGCTAGGAGTAAAAGATCATGTGAATTGAAGTTGCAAATATAGTCAATTAGAAGATAACAAATATATTCAATATTTACTAGATGACCAGTTTCTGAACTAGACATTTGGAAAAATCATATAATTGAAATAACCATATTCAGGGAATTCAGTATGAGACACAAGAAAGATATCTTACAAATTTAGTAAAAAAAGTGCTATACTAAAATCAAATTATTGATGTATAAATTTATAATCCCTTAATCCTAAATTCAGTGTATTATAATCTGTAATGAAAAGCAAAAATAATAAATACTTTTATATGGTGAATGTTGTGCTATGAACTAGCAAATATAAAATAAATAAAATAGAATATCTGAGGATTTTGCTCAACCAGAAATTCTGTAAAGTGGGACCTTTGTCACTTTTTGATTCACAGATTATTATTTTTCCCTGAAATACTCAGATTTCCTTCCTCAATATAGATCAGATGATAGTAACTTTCCTGAAGTAGTGTCTCAGAAATACTTACAAGTGAAATGTAAACAATCTATATATCTCATGACAGTGATAGCAATTTATTCACTTTAAAAACATAAAAACAAACATCACATATTAGCAATATTTATGACTATGCATTCAGAATTTGCATGGAAAGTGATTTCATAGTATAAAAACTGTCTCAATGCTTAATTTAATTTTTCCATGTAGCAATATATGCCGATCAACCTTATGAAAAATCAGAACTTTGTTTTTTCCCAAACTGAAACATTTTTCAGTGTGAATATGGGACCAAAATTTGAAAAACCCCCTTCTTACCTGTATGTAATAGGGTAGAATCAGAAGGGAAATATACCAAAAATATGCTGTTCTTTATGTATAAAGCATATGTGAACCATAAACTAAAATTTTTTTAGATATAAATTTCATCCTCTAACCACCCTATTATTTAATATGTAATATTTATATTTAATATGCAAATATGAAAATGCCTAAAAAGATTATGAAATTCATACTACTTTTGTTTCAAAGATTAGAGATAAAGGATATTAAAACTGGGTAATGTTTTCTTAGCAAAGACAAGCTCATTTTCGAAACAAATCTTTCATATACAAACAAAATGGGTTCATGTGGGTTCCCTGATTCCCTTCCTATAGTATCCCCTACTCTACCACTCTCCCCACCTACACTTTACCTTTCATGCCACCTCTCCCTTTTTCTTTTTCTTCTTTTTTCTTTTCTTTTCTTTGCTTTTCTTTTCTTTTCTTTTCTTGTCTTGTCTTGTCTTTTCTTTTCTTTCCTTTTTTCTTTTCTTTTTCCTTTTTTCTTTTCTTTT
The DNA here is from genome assembly GCA_023101885.1 of Typhlomys cinereus. Lineage (NCBI taxonomy): Eukaryota > Metazoa > Chordata > Mammalia > Rodentia > Platacanthomyidae > Typhlomys > Typhlomys cinereus. Next base: position 2,099,218 of record JALPQD010000154.1, read on the forward strand.
TCCTTTTTCCTTTTTTCTTTTCTTTTTCCTTTTTTCTTTTCTTTTTTCTTTTTTTCTCTTTTCTTTTCTTTACTTTTCTTTTCTTTTTATTTTTCCCCCTTCTTTTCATCTCCATCTCTCTCCTCCTCCCAGTGCCTCCCTCTTTCCCAATCCCATCCCCTGGAGCATCCTTTTGTGTGAATGCCAAACTCAGTGGCATAGCTAGGAGCCCTTTCTTGGGCTCCCTGTTAATAAGAGAACACTATTATGACTGTAAATCCCTTGCCTCTAAGCAAAGCAGTGAGAGACCTTTATGATGAAAAGTTTAAAGCCCTGAAAAAAGAAATTACAGAAGACACCAGAATGTGGAAAGACTTCCCAATGTTCCTGAATCGGCAGAATAAACATCATAAAAATCCTACCAAAAGAAATATACTATGCTATACCAATCAAAATCCCAAAGCAATTCTTTAAAGAAGTTGACCAAACAATCTCAAAATTCAAATGGAAGCACAAAAGGCCCAGGATAGCAAAAACAATCCTGAATAACAAAAACACTACTGGAGGTATCACTATACCAAAACTTATAAACACATAGTAATAAAAACAGCCTTGTACTGGCTCCAAAATAGACATGTAGATCAATGTATAAGGGTTGAAGACTCAGATATAAGTCCACACACCTACAGCCATTTGATCTTTGACAGAGGATCCCAAAAACTTAAATAGAAAAAGAACAGAATCTTCAACAAATGGTGCTGGCAAAACTGGATATCCACATGCAGAAAATTAAAATTGAACCTGTACTTGTCACCATCCACAAAAATTAATTCCAAATAGATCAAGGACCTCAATATTAGGCCACAGTCCAACAGTTCCTAAATAGAAATCCAATATCACAGTCACTAGAACCAACACTCAACTAATGGGATTTTATGAAATTAAAGAGCTTCTATTCAGATAAAGATATTGTAAATAGAGCAAAAAGGAAACCCACAGAATGGGAGAAAATCTTAACTATCCACATATCTGATAGAGCTCTATTATCCAGAGTGCACAAAGAACCTAGAAAACTAAACACCAAGGAGATAAATGGCCCAATTAAGAAATGGGCCTGCGAAGTAATCGTAATAGGATTTTGCATGACCTGCGCATTGGCCAATGTATCATTGAACCCACAAAGTCTAGCATGGATCACAGACACTAGGACCTTAGAAGCAAGGAATTAATAGTCACAATAGTGTTCCTATACTAAAGGGGAACACAAAAGAGAGCTCTAGGTAATGCTACTGAGTCCTTACCCCTCATCAGAGAGGAGGACCCAGGGGGAAGGTTGACATGCACACTAAAGGATGCTCCAAGAATGGGGGGGGGAGATGTACTGGGAGAAAGGGAGGTAGGGGGGGGAAAGGAAGAGGAAAAAGGGGCAGGGAGCAACAGGGTCCAGGGAGGGTAAAGGGAGGGAGGGGAATGGGATACTTATCAACTTTGTATTAGTGGAAGAAATAAAAAAAAAAAAAAAGAAATGGGCCTGGGAACTCAAAAGAAACTTTTCCAAGGATGAAATTGAAATGTTTAACAAATATCTTAAAAATTGCTCTGCATCCTTAGCCAACAGGGAAATGTAAATCAAATCTTCCCTGAGATATCATCTCACCCTAGTCAGGATGGCAAAAATAAACAAATACCACCAAATGCAGGAGAGCATGTAGAGAGAAGGGAACTCTCCTACATTGCTTGTGGGAATGCAGGCTCATACAACCACTCTGGCAATCAGTTTGGTGATTTCTAAAAAAGTTAAAGATTGAAATGCCATATGACTGCTATACCCCCCATAAAGCAAAAATTCCTTAGTGACACAAACACAACCATGTTCACCTCTGTCTTTTTCAAAGTAGCCATGTGCCCCCTGCCCTCTTCTCGCTTTTTGCAGGTGGATCTCAGGATTTCCTTTGGAGGATCTGTGTTGATTAAAGAGTCAGATATCTGTTGTAGTATATGTGACTCTCCAGTGGGAACACATATAAACGGGGACGTCCCTCTTCCCTTATCTAGTACCTACCCCAGAAAAGCTTTCCGAGTGCAGTGCAGTTTTTTCTCCAGAGATCTTTCCTAGCCCTTGGAGGAATGTTATGCTGGCCATTGTTAGATCTGATGGTAGAAATTCTCATTGCATTGAGTTCCTGGGTTCACAACCCTGTCATGGCTGAAGCATGTTCGGTAGAAGTACCGCCGCACCTTTAGGTCCTTGCATCTTTACTGCCCCATCTTCCCCAAGGTTCCCTAAGCCTTGGGGTTGGGAAAGATTTTGATGACTTTATTATGGCTGAGCATTCCAGGGTTTTGTATATTCTGCACTCTGGACAGCTGTAGTTTGTTGCCTCACTGGTCTTACAGTGCAATAGAATGCAAGATGGCTGAGTTCTGAGAGCTTTTCTTACTTTCAGGATGAATGAGGTGTGTTCAGAGGGTGGGTTACAATCAAGCCTTTATACTTAACACTAAGATATATGTTCTCGTTTAGTGTCTATTTTCCTCCCTTCCACTATTACTTGGGTAGTTTTACAATATCAGACATGAGTTTCCTGACAAAAGAGGGGGTTTAGAACCTAGTTGGATAGTATATGGTTATTCTTGGGTTTTACATACCACTCTTGCCTCCCTGTATCCTTTATACCAGAGCTGTAGTAGTTTGCATTGTTCTTAATAGGTTAAGGCCCTTGAATACCCCCCTAGGCCTTTCTCTTTTCTTTTTCCTCCCTTACTCCTGACTAAGACCTATCTCCTTATCTCCCTCCGCTTGTATAATGACTTTATTCATCTATTTGCCTGTGTTCTTTTCTCTCTACTCCTTACAGCTCTTTTTCTTCCTCTCTGCCTCTGACTTAACATTCCTTCCTGGTTTGTGGGTGTTATGTATGTTTCCATGGCAATGGATGCCTGTGATCTCAGGGCTCCAGAATCTTCCTCATCTGATTGGAGATTTTGAGGTACACCTAAGCTGCAGTGTAAGAGTAATAAAACACATTAACGATTGATAATACATACCAATGGCAAATTAGTTTATCTGGAACTCTCAAATCCCTTAGTTCAAATCATATCACAAAACCAAACATAATGCCTCTCAATTAATACCACATTTGCTTCACAATTTTAATCGATGCCAAATTCACATTTGGTTCCTACCAGTTATAAATATTTACACAAAATATTAGATGGGATTTTAAAAAGTCAAACACTGAATTTTATTAATTAACAATAAATTTTCTTCATTTGTATAAAATTTAAGGGAATTTTCTGAAATTTCAATGATGCATACAACTATTTTAAGTAAAATCTATGCTACTGAGAAAAATAAATGCAAAGTACTATTTTAGAAATGTTTTTTAAGCATTCTATAAAGCCATCTACTTGCTAAGAGAGAAATACAAGTCTGATGCAAAACACCTCTCTAATGTATTCATGTCCTTCAGCACTGAGTTGATAAATCATTCTTATTCAAATGAAATCCTTGACTTTTTTTTCCTCCTATGTTCAAAAGATAAGCTAAGGGTATATGAATTCTCAGAGAACACTCTGCTATTTTTTTTCCTTCTGAGGATGAAGAATGAAACTAATGGGAAGAATGCATCCTAAAATGAAGTCTGGAAGGACAATTCGCTGAAAAATGGTTGCAGGACATGGACGATTTGGTAGAGAACTTTCATGTCTAGTTACTTCCATCTACAAACTCCTGCGAGATTTTTTTTCTTATCATACAGAATGTTCAATATACTAACTGCAAACTTAAGGAGAATTGAGACATTTTATAACTCCCCTATTACTGCAGAGCTGCTATTTTCTTCTAAATTGGTTTAGCCATGATTGCCCAGGGAATAGTTTGAAGTATCAAAAAAATTTATAAGTAGAACTGGGATCACACAAGGCTTATGGCTAAGACAGAATTATTCACTGCCACAGTGGTGACACATTTAACGAATGTCGGATATGTAAGGAGTCAACTATGCCTTATAGTAATAATGGTAATAGCAGTGATAATAATAATAATAATAATAATAATAATGTAATAATATTGCTATTTTGCTTTAGAAGCTAAATTTTCCATTGCAGAAATTAAATTACAATTTTCTCCAGGAACTAATAATAAATAACAAGAAAGTTAAAAATAAAATCACCAATGAAATGAGTATTGCATTTTAAATCAGTATAGAGCTACCATGGGATGCTAAAAATAGCATTACATTTTGTGAAATGGGTCAACAACAATATGTTTTCTCTTGGTTTTCATGCAGAGACAGGAAACAAATATTTGCCGTATTGGCTTTCACAAGGAAAGGAGCAAACCAAGATTTTCACTCCCTCTTGATGGAAAGTGTTTAAAAATCCTGATGAAGAAGCATCATACTAAAGTACATGAAGAGAAAAATGGAAAAACTACCAGAAGCAATTAAGGTCTAAAGAAAGTGTAATATTGTTGCATAGTATTATATTTACCAGCCCAAGACTGAGTGCAACTATTAGCTTAGGACTTTGTAAAGGCAGCCTGCCATAAAACATTCACCAAGGAGAGAGTTAGCATATATCCAGAATCAATAAACAAAGACTGCACAGAAGGGTGGAGTGGAACAATGATCTCTGCCATGTACAAATGATCTAAGGATCCGTTACAAAGTATTGCCTCTTTAAAGACCAAGATATTCAACAATGCATATCTGTGGTAACTTCATTCTATTTGACCCTAGGATATTGGAGCAGGAAAGATAAATGAAAGGTTATATAGTCACAGATAGAAGCTCAATAGGGAGAAGCTGTCGGGACTTCAAGAAGCATAACTGAAGACGGATAGCTCCCAAGGCTTTTTGAACAAACTGGATTATATTACAAACCCCAGATGATGGACATGCACAGAGGATATGATACTTGCACTTGAATTGTCATTTCATTTGGGGATGCTCATTTCTTTGTATGTCTTGATTATTTCATTTTAAAATAAAATTTTTTACTTTGTGCTATCATATATTGGAAATATGCATCTTGTTTTTAATATTATAAGAGTTTGGGGCTGGAGAGGTGGCTCAGGGGTTAAGCCTCTACCTTGCAGGCAGAAGGTCCTGAGTTCGGATCCTAGACCCCACGTATAGACCCTGGCGGAAGCGGGGGCGGCCTGTGCTTCTGGTCCTGGTGGGCGGAGCCTGTGAGTCCCTGAGCAGAGTAAACAATGAGGTGGAGGCGTCCACGGTGGTTCCCGAATTCGTCTGTGTAGAATACATACATATACACACGTGCACACACGCATACACGCACAATTGAATAAATAATAAATAATAAAAAAAATTTTAAAAAAATTAAGAGTTTATGGTTAGATTTAAATTCTTAAAACTTTTAATAGAGCTGGATACTTATGATTTTTGCACTGAATGGATTTTACATTATAAGATGAACATGAAACTTTGGGGACAAAAAAATGGAAGTTTACGGCCAAATATGTCCTGTTCAGTTGTCAGGTAGACAAAGTGTGAACTTTTGATAGTCAATATTAAACATCGCCTTTAGAAATGCTGTAAATGGCTGCAGTCTCAACTCCGTGAAAGGCAAGGAAGAGTCCCTACATTGCCTTACACCTATTTTAATTCCAAGTTTGTTTTGTACATACTGGAATTTGCAAAGGAAGTTGGCAGGAGTAGCAATACTCACCTGATTAATCATATATTAATTAATAAAAACCACAATTGGTCAAACATCTCTTACAGTTTAAAAAGTTGCTCACACTATGGGAGATGGTTCAGGGATTAAAGCTTTTGATCCACAAGAAAAAGTACCTGAGTTCAGGTCCTCAAAGCTCACATAAATTTCTGGGTTGATATAACAGTAGCCTATAATTTTATCTATAAAGCATAGTTTGGGAAACCCCAGACCAAAGCAATAATGTAGAGGAGCAATCCAGGGTGATCTTCAATGTGATCATTGGACCTGCACAGGCACACACAAATGACTTCTTGTATGCATATCTGCACACATGTGTACACATAGGCATACACAACAAACTGCTAATGTAATTCATTGTCAATACTAAGAGAAATTGGAGAAAAATTAGTAATACTGTTGTGTTTTAGAAACTGGGAAAAATTTTAATCCTCAAATTTTAAAGAAATAATGGACTATTGTTATAGAGTTTCAATGCATATGATGCAATCAATATTTCCATAGAAATATTTTTTGCAACTTTGGAATAATATTAACTTGATGTTATAAAAGAAGCTCCATAATAAGCAAGGCAAAATTTCATTTCTTCTGAATTTCAATGTGTACATTAAAATTATCCAATTTTGAAATCTAATCATAGAACACAAAATAATTGTCAAATCTACAAGATATTTAATTTGATTTATCAAAAATTAGTCATTATAAAAAGTTTTAATCTAGTTTTGATGTGAATATGTATATTTTTACTCTGACATGATGGTGTTGTATTTTAAATATTTTGTTCATTGTCCTCAACTCCTGAAATGTGTGGATGTGAAATATAGGTTTCCATTTTAAATATCTTTTTTATAAAATTAAAGCCTAGTGTGATGACAATGATTTGGATTAATTTCATACCTTCATAGGAATAGTGGAAAATATTTACATGATTCTACTATTCCAAAAACAATGTATTACTTTACCTAATGCAATCATGGCAACTCTACAACATATAAATTATGACATCAATACTTCTAGAAAAATCATACCAGTAAAGAACTTCAAGTAATTATTAATAATCAAGGGACTGACAAGTATTTTTGATCAGCCAATCAGGTTTCAGGATGAGACACATGAACATCAAAGAGAGATTCTCAAACACAGAACATGTGTATATTCTCTTTAATAAATGTCATGTATGTAATTTATTTAAATTATATATATATATTTATTCAATTATGCGTGTGTGCATGTGTGTGTGTGTGTGTGTCTGTGTGTCTGTGTGTCTGTGTGTCTGTGTGTCTGTGTGTCTGTGTAGAACCACGGGCAAATTCGGGAATCACCATGGACCGCCTCCATCTCCTCCTTGTTTACTCTGCCCTGGGATTCACAGGCTCCACACTACCAGGACCAGAAACGCAGGCCGCCCCGCTTCTGCCCAGCGTCTATACGTGGGGTCTACGATCCGATTTGAAGACCTTCTGCCTGCAAGGCGGAGGCGTAACCCCTGAGCCACCTCTCCAGCCCCCGTATGATTTAAATTATAATCCAAGAACCTAAGTAATGATTATTACCATTGATTGATAACAACTATATCACCTGTACTCTAAATCAATACATTTGTGATTGTTGATATTTGATTCAAAACAATGTTCAAATTGTGGCCAAATCTACTCTAGAAGTATCGTGAGACAAACATTGATGTCATGCTGACAAATACCTGTACCTTTATGTCTGATCTGCAGAATTCTTAATGCTTTCCACTTCTCTTTTTTCTTCTCTTTTTAAAGTGGAAGAATTTTAAATTTATTTTAAAATGAAAATGATCACACAATTAAGATTCTATTATAATTCATCCAATATTTTATACTACATTGATTACTGAAATCTAGTATACATGTATTCTTCCATTATATCATTAAATGGTTGGATTAACTCCAAAACACACCCAGTTTTATGACAAGTTGAAACTAACCTACATAATTTGACCACCCCTATCTCACTGGGACCAAAAGAAACGGAGGAATGAGGTAAAATGCAATAAAATTTTTCTGTCTTTTTGTTTTTATTAATCAGAATTTGTTCTTTTTAAAGCAAAACATGTCTTGGAAATATTGTTTATGGATGTTATGATAGGTGATTGAAGCTATAATTAAACCCAAATTAAGTTTTGTTAAAGTAAAAGCCTGGGAAATCTTAAGATTGTGAACAATGAAATCATTGGACATTCATTGAACATCTGTGTTTGCTGATTGACTTTTCAAAGAAGAAAACAAGGTTTTTATATTTTCCTGACTGGTGAGAGGTTCATCAGTTCTTTTAGGATGTACAAAGATTAAGGTTCCTATTTTTTTATTAAATCTGAGAAATAAAACACCACCTTCCTAGGTGTTGACTTATCAGTGGATGGATCTGGCACTTGAGAAAAACTTTGTTGAATTGTAAACTCCAAGGAAGTTTTTCAAAGAGTCTTAAATTGAAAACTGTCAATGACAGAATATATATTACACATATTCTAGAGTTGGTTCTCTAATTAAAAAAGGAAGTCTTCAGACCACAGTCCAGCACCTCACACAGTTTAGTCAAGTGGAAGGAAACATTAAAGCCATCAGTTTCATGTGGCATGAGAGGTATAAGCCAAGGGCAGTGAGTGCTTCTCTATTGCAAGCTAAGGAACTTTCATTGTTTACTTACTTGCAAAAATGTCTGTATGAAGTATGACTTGGCATTTGTGTGCTACTTACTGATGGTATTAAGTTAAAAAAGAACATGAAAATATTGATCCATTTTCTTCAAGTCAGAACTAAGAGAACAGGGAATGAGGGAGGGAAGAAAGATTTTTTTTCCTTAGAATGTTTGCTGAAGGGTGAGAAGATGACTCAGTTCTTAAAGCCTTTGCCTTGCCAGCTAAAGGACTAAATTCAGGTCACTGGACCCCAGGTAAAAATGCCAAGCAGATATGGCCAAGGTCTGTAATTCCAGCCCTGGAAGGTGGAGCTTGGAAACCTGAACAACATAGCAATAAGGGAGTAAAGAAACCATGATGATTTCCAGTGCTACTGTTGGCTGAGAAAGGCACACGCTTATGTGTCCTCTTACATGGTCACATGTGCAGAAAAAGAAGTGCAAAAGGAATTATACATTTCTTAGGGTAGAGTTAAAATGTGTGCAATACACTTTATGAAATGAATGAAAACTAGCAATGCATCAAATATGCATTGCTAAAGTATTTCTTCATATTCCCTTCTATAGTCACATGATCCAGTATGTATCTATATGTGAATATTTCCTAGTTTTATTAGAAGTCACACAAGAATCATCACAATATCATAACCTTAAATATTCATCTACAAAGATCCAATATCCAAGTAAGACTTACACGGATTCCAATGGAACATGACTCTTGTTAAAGTCAATGAAATCTAAACCATTCTCGTTTTAAGTATCATGACACTAAGGTAAATGAGTTCTATGCTATCAAAATTAATACACAATAATCTTTAGAAAAACAGTGTCAAGGTTTGTTTTATAAATATTCTGCTGTATTTTAATTGTTACTTTAGTTTTATCTTTTAACTTTATATTAGGATACATTTAATTCACCAAAAAGTTTTAAGTTCTAAATATGAGTTAAATTGATGAAAAATTTTCATGCAGTGCTATAACTGGAAGACAAAGAATAAACTATGATGAAAATACATTTTTAATGCTAAAGGGAAAGTATGGCTGCTGCTGTACTGTTCTTCCTGAGTATCTTCGGGCTTTTCTACTCACAGGTCCATCCTGAGAAAATCTTCCACTTGTTTCTCAGCATTCCTTCCTTCTGTTCACTCATGCTTGTGAATAAATCTCATTAACCCATAAGGAATTTTCTGACTATCCTCCAAATGCTTCCCATTCTATTATATCATATATGTTATTATATATTTGTTTATTCACTTATATATTTTAAAATTTGCATGTGTTTTGCATTTCTTTTTCACTAACATCTAAGTGGCATTAAAATGGGAAATATTCCTTGTTACATGAATTTTACTATATGGATTATGTGATCTTTAACTATAATTAAAGATTTTTAGATATTTTACATTTATATTTATTTATTGCACATTATGCTTATATACATATTTTTTAAATAATAAGTCCTTTATTTTACCTCTTCTTGTTACAGTTTAAATGTGACTTATCCCCACATGTTCATGTGTTTGAAACTTTAGCTATTTGGAAAGGTCATAACACCTTCCGGAGGTGGAGGAAGGCAGTCACAGGGGGTGGGGCCTTGAGGTTAGCCTCACCCTGCCTATGTGAGTGAGTCTGCTTTTGAACTTAGAGCAGCAGCTCTCTGCCTCCCTTCTGCCATGCGATGCCCAAGATATTGGGCAATTCCCCATCTCTTATGCAACAATAAACCATATAAGTACACACTTCTGCCCCTAATTTACGTGAGTGAGTGCTGTCTCCCAGCAAAAAATAAAAGTAACTGTAATCTCAAACCTTGCTGGATCTTCAGAAATTATTTTTAAAACATAGTTCTTCTAAGATATTCTCCCTGGGCTTATTATCTGGAAGCTGAAGTTCACATATGCCTAGACATTTACCCCACCCTGTATGCTTGTTCTTCTCCTGTCTTTGTGCAGGCAATCTAGTTTTGCCTTGGCCAGCAAAGAACAGATGTCATGCATGCAGTATGAAACTTTGAAATAACTGAGAATGAATTTGTATCTGTTGAGTCTTTGTGAGTGTGTGTGTGTTTGTGTGTGTGTTTGTGTGTGTGTGTGCGCGCGCGTGTGTGTATGTGACCAGGAATTTGTTTGGTAATGCCATATTGAATTACATCACTCCAATTTTCCTGTCAATCAAATGAATATCATAATTTTCAGAAAGCTTATTGTAGCCCACATTTACAGAAGTTTAAATAAGCTTATAAATATGTGTTTTTGACTGTTTTGGCTTTTCTTATCTCCCAGTCCAAGCCTGTGATCCTTTGTGGCAGCAATGACATCAAGAAAAATGTGGATACATTTTAATAATTATTATCTTCATATTATCTATGGAAGTTCTTGTCAGAAACAATGTACCCTGCCATTTTAGCATAAAATATTTTTTCTATATCTCTTGCAAATGTGGCTTGACAGTTGTGAATTCTGACACTAAGACTGGTTTCCTTACTTGAAAATAGGAACAATTTTGTTTAAAAGATAAGTATTCAAGCCACTTTGCTTGGATAATGAATTCTGAATGCATTAGCTATGTGATGATGGATGAATACTTTAAAGCATTTACACCAAATGTCTTCCGGTGGTATTTGGGCCTACCTGTTCTCTTATTATGATGATTAAAATGTTTAAGCATTCATAATATAGTCTAGAATGAACGAATTGTGAGATTGCTTTTGTTCCCTCAGCAAAAGAGACAAGCATAGTTCACTAACATGGTTGATAGAACAAGTGGAGACAGTATAAAAAAATCTGAAGCTTAATAAACAACACAAGCACTTATATAATACTCAAAAAACAGTGTGTATATTTGAAATAAGAAACTTTGGTCTTTCTCATGCTGCTCGAAATAAATATGTTCATCAACAAACAATTGGATAAAGAAAACATGCACATTTTATTCTGTCTTAAGAAATACAATCATGACATTTTGACATCATTATAGTAAGGACGATTAACTATACAAAGAAAACTACTATATCTTTTCTTTTATATGCAGAATCTGGATATGTGGGCAGCTGATTGCTAAAGTCTTCCATGGCAGAGATAATGGTGTTTTAAAGTATCTTTTTAAATTGCTTATTAACGAGTATTATAGATACTTAAAGAGTTTCTCCAATTCTTTCCTTAATATTCTAATTGAGGATTTAATTTCGGCAAATGTTATTTAAGAGGAAAAGAAATTCCACACCTAATCATAGAAATATTCATTTTTGACTTCACAGTTTCAAATTGTTTGAACACACTTTGATTTAAAATTTCTGTAGCACATGTTAAAAAAATAAATTTTATTCTCACTTCTTTGCCAACTATGGATGGTGTCAGTGAAAATAATTGGTTTCAAGCTTGGGTACGGTTCCTTGCATGTATTAGCAGCCATGGAAACCTGAGGAGTTATTTAGCTTTACCTTGTATAAACATGAATTGTCTGTTCATAGTACTTGTCAATTTTCTTCTTAATTTAGTTTTATTATACAGTAAGAGATTTACATATGTATTTGAAATTTTTTTATTTATATTTTAAAATGGTTTTCTCTTTTAATTCATTAAATATTTAGATATGCAGTACAGAAATTAATTTACTTTAATCAAGAATAATTTAATACCATTCTGTCAGTTTTTAAAATATTTTCCTAACCTTTTGTCTTAAAAATCTTTTCTCTATTATTTTCCCCTACAATTATTATTTCAAATTTTATGTTTCAACTTTCTGAAATGAGCTTACATGTACATTGATATGTGAATCATAGTTTTGTAATTATCTGTTTAGAAAACATTTTCCTCAAAACTATCTAGAAAGACCCACACTTCTGTAAATGAAGCACTTGGGAGTCTGAAACAAAATGGAAACTTTGAAGCCAGTCTGTACAAGACAGCCTCTGTGCCAGTCTAGGCTAATTCATGAGGACGAACAAATACAAAACAGATAGAAAACAGATAAACAGAAACACACACACACACACACACACACACACACACACACACACACACACACAAACAGAAAAACTAACTAACCAACACAACATCCAACCAATCAATTAACAACAAAAAAATTGTATCTCCTTGAATTTTGCAAAGTCAAGTTTCTCAAACATCATACTTGCAAATATTTAACATCTCTTCTTGCAGGTATATTGTATTACCATTCAAGGACTTGTACTACTTTAATGAATATTAGCATTTCAGAGGGAAAAGGCCCTATTTTGTGTTTAAAAAGCTATTTTTAGAGGCTAGAGAGGTGGTTCACTGGTTAAAGTACTTGCCACTAAGTAACAGGAACTGAGTTCAGCTCTCCAGATCCTACATAATATGTTGGCCAGGCATGGAGCTCCAGTTTCAATTCTAGACCCTAAAAGCAGATCCTAGGACCCCATTTTAATCCAGGCGTTTAGACAGACTGGGATATTGGGCAACTCTAAATTTGGATATGCAGCCTCATTATATACATTAAACTGGGGTATATAAGTGGCAAAGAGGATGTTCAGTATTACTCTGGGTCCTCTATATATATATGTATTTATGCGTAGACACGCTCCGCACACACACATTTCACATAAAAATGGAAGAAAAATTTCTTTGAAATGACAACACAGAAATTTTTGTATAGCCATTTTTAATCATTTTGATTACTCCCCAGCAATGGTTTTCTTTTAATTTTAAGATTCTCTGTAATTTAAGGCCACCCTTTTTTCCACAACCAGAGACAGAAGCCACACTTAATAATTGAGTGAGTACAGACTTCTACCAAACTTCTAAAATCAGTCTGGACCTATCGGTGGCACTTTATGTGAGTCCCAACTTCACTACACCATAGCCAGTCCCTGATCTGTTATTTTGTTTGTTTGTTTGTTCGCTTGTTTGTTTTTTCTTTCTCACCATTTTTCCACGTTTTTTTCAAATGATCATTTGTACAACAAATACAAATAATAATTTTTATGCACTATAAGTACTTAAATTCTTTGGTGTTTCTAAGTCACATAAAATATGTAAGTAACATGCACATACAAATTAGTACTCAAGCACTAAAAAAGACATTTAACTTTAAAATATTAAAAGCATGAAATATTTCACCATATTGCATCATTTTCATTAATCTTTGCATCTTTCATTCAATTGTACTTTCAACATTTGATGACCACTATTTTCTCATAGTTGATTCTCAAGAATTTTTTTTATTATTTCTGATGACATTTTGTTGATGGTTTAAATGAAATGAATTTGTGCCAATTTAATAGGTACTAATATTTCTAAACTTTCTACATTTATATCTTTCTTTTTTTAACATCTATGAAGTTCTAAGTCAAAAATCAGACAGGATGAGAGCTTATTTCTTTGAAAGTCTTTTGAATTTTCTTACAGTGCTAGACTATTCATGCTGTTTTTAAATATACTTCAGAAAAATAGGTTAATCAATTTTCTTTAGCTTATGATTCAAAATGTCATTACTAATATAAAATCATTAAGTGCTTTGATCCAATTCACATTAGGTAAATTGAAAATCTTTTGAAGTTAAATTTTAATGTTTCTATATTTTTATTTATTGCGAAAAGTAATTTTAAAAACAAAAAATCCCTAGGCCCAGGCTGGGTATAAGGCTCGGCATGTAAATATGTTTGCTGCCAAACCTGATAAATTGATTCAAATTTCAGGAATTCAATGTTATAATAGGAGATGTAACACTCACAAGTTGTATCCTGACTTCTTTTACATGTACCATCACATTAACAAACACACATACACACACACACACACACACACACACACACACACACATGCACACACATACTACACATAAGTGAAAAAATCTTTATGTTTGAATCATTGATTATTAATTCCAGTGTGGTCTATGTTCTTTTTTTAATTTTGTTTATTTGTTTATTTATTCATTGTGTGTGTGTGTGTATTTATGTATGTATGTGTGTGTGTGTGTATTTATGTATGTATGTGTGTGTGTGTGTGTGTGTGTGTGTGTAGAACCACAGGCGAAATCAGGAACCATCATGGACCTCCTCCACATCCTCCTTGTTTACTCTGCTCCTGGATTCACAGGCTCCGCCCTACCAGGACCAGAAAAGCAGGCCGCTGCAGGCTACAGGCTTCCACCCGAAGTCTGTACGTGGGGTCTAGGATCTGAACTCAAGACCTTCCACCTCTAAAGCAGAGGCTTAACCCCTGAGACACCTCTCCAGCCCCCACTTTGGTTCATGTTCTAAAATTCACTTAGATGCAGAAAACATTTAGGTTTGCCTTAGAATTTCAAATTAATGCAATGGAACCTGTTCTACCAGGTAAGAAATTAGAATTCCTGTAATTCTCTTGTTGTTTCAAACATTGTCTCTCCATATTGCATTATTTCTAAGAGATACCTGCATTCTAGTACCATTTTAAAAATTTGTATTATAATATCTCTGCCCTTAGAAGTTAAGTAATTTGACATAAATCCTAATATATATTTTAAAATAAAAAGCAATAAAGCAGCATTTAATGGAAGTATGCTAAGAATGCATCGTTACATTTGCATATTTTTGAAAAATTGATATTTTAGCTTAGAAACTTTTGCACACATATGATTTCATAAATGTAAATAATATTTCCAGATACAATTTCTCATAGTTTTCTAAGGTAGAAGATGAAACGGCATTTCAGAATCTTGCTATTTTTACTTATCAGTAGATGTTTTTATATTTAATGTCCTTTTTTTGCTTAATCTTCTGATATTTGAGGGGAGAAAGTTGTAAATCACATCTAGAGCTGAGTATTCCAAAGATTGCAAATCTGTGCCACGACTTCCAGATTTGTTTTATTTTGTATGTATAAAAATTCCTTTCATGCTTTTTATTACTCTATATTAATTTTATGCAAACTCAGTTTTTTAAACATTGCACAAATTTGCAGATTATGCTTAATGTTTTTCCTAATTTATTCCTTAAAATCTACTGGAAATTATCCTGCCCAGTTATTTGTACAGTCAAAAACATAATTTCAAATATAAATATAGCTATTGATTGTTTTCCATGAAATGTGTACATTTTTACACATTTAACTACTTTTTTGCCTAATTATATCCGCTCAGTAGGTATCCCCCTTCTTTTCCCTCTCTGCTCCCTTCCCCCCATTGTTCTGCATTGCACTCTAAAATCTTTTCACCCTCTCCCTCCCTCCCTCTCACTTCTTTTCCTTAACTCCTCCTCTCTTGGTGCTTCCTGCTTTCTCCTTCTCACCCTCCAGAGTATCTGTTTATATGGACCTGAATTTGACTTTGAGTCATCTACACTAATGAAGATTTAGGACTCAGGCATAGCTTGCAGCCTCTTCTTGGGCTGGCATAGCCTGGGGCCCCTTCTTGGGCTGTCCACTAGAATGGGAACTCTGTTATGACTGTTTAACCCCTTACCTCTAAGGATGCTATTGCCTGAAACCTTCTCCCTGTGATCAGTGCTAGACTTTGGAGGATTGTTGAAATTTCAGCCATTGCACAGATCAGGCAAGGTCCTATCACATTGTGGCTATATCCTGGCTGCTGCAGCCCTGACTTTCATATCTTCCGTCCCTGAACTTTAGGATGAGGAGTGATTTGGCTGTTCTGTTTCCAGGTAAATATTGCAGGGTCTCTAGGTTTGTTGGTTTTAATTTTTCCTGTTCCTGCATTGCCCTGGTTGCATCCCAGTTGGTTATCAAAGTTATCTCCTAGACAAAGATAAAAGACTATTTAAACAAAGATGTAAGGAGAACTCAAAGGTAGATGGAAGAATAGGACAAGGACACAGCAGTGAAAAGGGTTAGTCTCCTGTTCCTATACCCTCCCTGACTGGGGAAATGAGAGTAAGCTGTACCAGAGGTCTTACTACTTACATGCAGTACATGACTGTGGCCTAATTTCTCTGTTGATGTGTGTTCTTTTGTCTCCTTTCTTTTGAGATCCTTTTTCCCCTTCTCTCCTATAATCCTTTGATACTACAGTGGGTATTACAGAGATTTGCCTTTGAGTATGTCATTAACCACTTTGCAACTAGGATCCACATATGGCTATGATTTGAAAAGTGTTTTCATGGTTTTTATGTTTACATTTTCTTCTTTTTAATGGCTTTTAACACTAGAACACTACTTTATAATCCTGTGTTTGAAATTCAGTGACATTTTCAAAGATTCCCTCTTCTTATTTATCCTAATTGAGTTGTCTCAGTAGCTTACTTTCTTTCTAGTATAAAATCTTTTTTCAATTTATAATTATTTCTCATTCCATGTCTACTAATTCTACCATTTGCAGAATTGTAGTTTGTTGTGACTATTTGCTTTGCTATTAATGCTGATCACTGTTGGAATATTTCTAGGGCTTGTTGAATGTTTATTATAAGCATGGGGCTATTTCTGTGTGAACTGAACATTGTGTTATTTCATAGTGTTGGGCTTTGGAGAAACACTGATTCATTTCTACTTAGTATTTTAGTCATGTTGCACACTTGGAATGTTTCTTGATTGGGAGATAACAGTAAAATATTATGAAGCTGACATTAAAACCAATTTCAAATTCATTTAAGGGTACAGTTCTTAACCAATCTCAGAAGAACTCTTTTATTTCCTTTGATAATGAGTCAGTCCCACCAGAATTTGTTATTTTCTTATTAGATGCTATCTTGTTTTTCTTTTCCAGTCTAATATTTTAAAAAGTTGAGGTCTAAATAAAAATCACAGAATGTGTTACCTAGATCAACCAATCATAAGACATTTTAAAATCCCTGTTTGAACAATAAACAAAAGTTTACAGATAGTTTATAAATCTCAAATTCACAAATTCAGGTACACCAAGCACATCAGCAGACACACACACACACACACACACACACACACACACACACACACATGCACTCACACACTAATACCTGAATATATATATTTTCTCTCCCTTTAAGCTTCATATGAGTTTTGACAATTGTAAATGATAGTTCAAAGTATTTATTTTAGGATTTTCAGGTTATGCAATTCAAGATCTTGTTAGAAACATAATAAATCCAGAGGTATTTTTGGCAACTGTTTTCTCAGAATGATATGTTAAAACTGAGCAAAATACAAGCATTTTGTCCTAATTGTGAGGGTTCTGCATTTGTAATATCTCAGATTATATAAAAGTAAAGATTAAATATTTCTATGATTTCATAGTCTGAATGAAAAGTGAAGGGCACTGTGGATTATTCTTAACTTTTTAAGATTTTTATGTGACATGCCTTCAAATTCTCCAAAAGGCCAATCATAGCATTGTATTTTTAAAAAGAAAATATTCTTTCTATAAACCTCCTGTATGAGAAGACAGTGTTATTTATATTTTAGGTTTTTCTGATTTGATGGTACTATCCAAAGATCCAAATAAGAATTGCAGCAAAAATAATGTTGGTCATATGGGTGAGTCTAATTATGTATAATGGGAAAATTTCTTCCCATTGCATTTGTTTTAAAAATCACATTTATTAGTGGACATCAAGATAAAGCTGACAACTGTAATAAAGAGCTAATAAAAGAGATGCACAGAGAACAGCATCCTATATCTCTATTCGTTCTCATGATTCAATTCTAGTAATTGAATTGGAATCAGCCTAGCCTTCACAAAGAAGTAAAGCATACATAAAATATGACATTGTCCTTCCATTATAGCATATTGTGAAGTACTCTGAAATTTAGCAAGCACTTTTTACTACAATCTTGGTTAGATTTTCTATGCAGACTTATAAGAAGATACTGTTATTTTTTGAATGAACTAGACACCTGAGATGGAGAAAGAAGGGCAAAATCCTCAGACATTTATTTTTTTAAGTAGTATAGAAAAAGTTTCTTAGAATTTATGCTGTCTATATATTGAAAATCAAACATAGATGTGGTTCTTTTAGGCAGTTTACATCAATTAAATAGAAATCATTTGATAAAGTGATTCCTCTAAGAGAGGAAAAAATGAATGTATTGAAGTACACTTCATAGGCATACTTCATAGGCATACTTTTGTGCTACCATTTTATAATTAGCAAATCCAGCTTCAGAAATTACATTGTACAATAGAATAGCTTTTTGCACGATCATAGGGAAATGTATAATGCATGCAATTGCATCGATTGAATTACTATTGCTTATAGTATGTATTGGAATAATATTTTTAAGGACATTCTTTAGACACTATGCCGATTTTGGGCATTTTTAGATGTTAAGACTTCCACTCGATTCTTTTTCTTTCTTTCACAATTTTACCCTAATTTCTTTCATTTTTAACTTATTTTTCTCATTAATAACTAAAGAGCAGAAAATTGAAAGATAAAGTGCCCATATTAGTGCCAATATCACATTTTTTAAAAACAAATCTTTAAAAATTATGAGTCCCAGTACATCATACATGCAGGGATATGGGAGCTGGAAGGAGACTGGGTGGAAGAGAGAAGTACATGGGAGGAGCATGTGGGGGTGAGGAGTAGGACATAAAGCCACTGATGTTCCTTGTATTCGTATATGAAAATGTTTCAAAGAAAACGATAGAAGAGATACATTGCTTTTTTCTTCTCTTTGAACTTGGCAGACTTCTTTTTTGCTTTGTTCACCTCTATATTATTATTTAGCTCAGCAACAAGTTATTTTCTATACTAAAAGTCATTTCTTATTAAAAAGATCTGAGAAGATACAATATTATATCAACATGATGACATCTTATTTCCTATTACAACACACCATTATGTGATTAGACATTACTTAAACATTTGCTAGAACCGTGGAACAAAGATCTGGATCTGCAATGTGATATTAACCATAGAAAAACATATGTTATCTTTCATCATTTTATTAGAATGCACATTGATAGAAAATATATTTAGATAAGAAATATAATGTGATAACAAACTATGGTTTTTTCTCGATTAGGCATGCAAATATAAATGAGCTATATACTTCTATTGGAAAAATGTATCCAAAAGTTTATAGGTTACTTATTTTAAGTATGTGTATAACATATGTCTAAAAAGCATATTAATTTCCATATATGTTGAATTAGCATTGATTTTCACTTTTACATTTACAATTGGAACTTTAAAGCAAATATTAATTTCAAAGTTTAAGTTGGAGTATAAATATGCAAATTATTCATTCATTTGATTCCTAGATAATTACTCAAGATTAATGGAAGTAAATAGATAATTACAGATTTTATAGATGACATAAATATAGAGAGATATGATTTAACATTAATATTAATAGTAATGATATTTATGTAGCTTGAAATTGGAAATTATCCAAATCACTCTGAACAGATGAATGGACAAAGTATACTATTGCCATTCTTTTATTTTATTGCACTTCACTAGATCAGAATACCTGATCAAAGCAGCTTAGGGGAAAATGTGGTTAACAAGCTCAGAATTTGGGTTAGCAGTCCATCATAGTAATGAAGTTACAGTGGCATGAGCTTGCTAAAAGAACATGCAGCAATAAAATAAATGCATGTTTATTAAGTAACTTACACTATGCAGTCATAAACTATTCATTTGTAAAGTGGCAACAAATATGTTGTGGTTCTTACATGGATTAATGCAATCACTCTGTGTCAGATTCGTTGTCTAGCTGTCAGTTTGACAATAATAGTTGTTAGATAAACTCAGTAGAAAATTACAGATGAACAAATTTTAATTAGTGATATATATATACACACACATACACATGCATGAAACAGGTAAACGGTAGACCAACTTAGAAAACTTGTGCTGAATAAAAGAAAGAAAAGTGAAGCAAATTGCAAGACTTCTGTTGTATAAAACTCTAAAATATAAAATAACCTGTAGCAAAGAAAGAAATGAAGTTCTTGGCGGAATTAGGGAAGAGAAAGAAAACAAAAACAAGGGCAATGAGGAAAAATTTTCATTTCATTTCAGAAAGGTCTATCTGGCCATATTGCTGTTTAAGGATGGATATACACAGTCTCTACTGGAGTTTGGTTATATTCATTTTTTATTTGTAAAGTAATTCCATTGTATTTACTTATGTAAAAACAATAGATGTGTTCATTTTATACTTGTGATTGCACGTGTCATGTGATCTTCAAAAATTGAGATTTAACAATATCTACAGAATGAGAGAGCATCCTAACTCCTTGTCAGAAGGGTTTCAAGAAAAATCATCAAGGAAGATACACCCTTCTCTAACTGGTGCTGTAATAGCCTCTGTAATCTCTTAATACATGTTTACAGAAAACTCCCTTATGTGTCTGAGTGGCTAGAAGATTCACTTTTACTACAAAAGCTTTTTGTAGCTTTCCTTGACCACTTTTCTGCTATTTAGAAAGGATGTTTGTCCTGCAATGTACTGGGCTGTTTTTTGATATAACACTGCCACTGCAGTTGAGATAAGTCTTTTCCTTTGCTGACATCTCACAGATACTATCTCAGGCTAGCATTAGTCTCAGAATTGAAAACAAGGTTTTCCCATCGTTTTAGGAAGAAAGAAATTTACTAGGAAAAGGTAAGATACCAATGTTAATGGGACTAAAGGAGGGAATTGGACATTAATTCTTGATTCAATTATCCTGTTTACTTTTCCTTGGAAGGATATTGGAAATGGGATGCTGCCATTGTAACCACTGGCTTCAATTCCAAATTGTCACTGCATAGCTTAGTGACAAAGGAGACACCCCATCTGCAATCTAGCAGACCGTCAATAACATTACAGACAGGACTGTCATGAGTATCTTCATGCTAGCCAGTAATGAGGGTGGTGAACTTAATCACAAGGAAATGGGCTCTGTCTCATTTCTTCTGTGTCATTCTGATAAAGTGCTTTGGTTTGGTGGAACTTCATTATCTTCCACATCCCCATTTTTCCCCTAAGGCAAGAAATGCAGGTCCAGATGAGGGACAAATCTTAGTGTAAAACCCCACACTGGGCTCTGGGATTTCCTGGATAGATACAAACTTTTTCAGCAAGTTCAGTCACATCTTTTTCTGTAGTGCTTCGAGGCAAATTTTCATCAAACATTGTAATTAACTTGAAAAGGGATAATAACTTTCATTCTGTAAAACATTGTCCTTTCATAATCAAATGCTAAACTCTCCTTCATATCTTCTTATTTGTTTTCTGCTGAACTGTTTTGTTACTTATATGACTACAGTGTTAATGGGAAATAATAAGTTCATATTTCTAAGGTCAAATATTGTGAAATTTTGTTACTTCCTATTTCTGTGCTCTGAAGAAGCCTGACGACAAGCAAGAAATTTCGAAACCACTACTCAGAGAAAAACCTATGCTCCTTGGATGAAGAGGTCATAGGGAAAGAGAAGAAAGCTAGTCTATTCACCTGAACTGGCACATAAATGATTATCAAGCAAGATACTATTCAAGATTGAGTGGCTAGCAATAGCATGTCTGTAGTAGTGAGAAAATATACTTTTTTTTCTTCAAAATTCTTTTTTTTATTAAATACATTTTTATTATTATTTCAGCTCATACAAACTTAATAGGTACACCAGTTCCCTCCCTCCCTCCTCCCCCCCTCAACCCCTGTTCCCCCTCCCCTCACCCCTCCCATTCCATCCCCCCCGTGCCTCCCGCCCCAATTCCCAGAGTCCTTTCTTGTGCATGCCTGACTCTCCTCTGGGCCCTCCTCTCCGATGATGTACAAGGACCCAGTGGCATTTTCCTGTACCCTCCTGTGTTCCCCTTAAGCATAGGAACACTACTGTGGCTGTCAATCCCTTGCCTCCAAGGATCTTGGTGCCTTTAGCAGACTTTGTGAGGTCAATAGTGTGTTGGACATTGCGCCAGGCATGCAATGTCCAATTATGATTGCTTCGGCCCTAACTTGTGTGGAGTATCTTGCAAATCATTGCTCCTCCCATCCTTTTGCTCTTACACTCTTACCGCCCCCTCTTCCGCATATGTCCCTGAGCTTCAGGATGGGGAGAGATTAGTCTGGCCTAGTTCTAGGTGGTTGATATAGAGTCTCTGAAGTTCTGGATAGTGGTTTGTTGATTTTCTTTTACAGTTTTGTTGCTCCTGCAATGCCCTTCACTCCATCGTGATGGGCACTGTATGTCACCCCCTGGCCAGAGACAGAAAGCTGTTAAACTGGAGTCTTATTATAAGAGCACATTCAAGGGTAGATGTAATACTTATACCCAAAAGTGGAATCACAGGGTCATATGGCATTTGGCAATGAGAGGGATCAATCACCCATTTGCAAAATGGTTACTTTTTAATCTGCCGGACTATATGCCCTCCCCTTCTGGTGAGTTCATACCCCCTTAGTTGTAATGTGACACCTAGTTAAGTTCACAGACATTTGTTCCTGATCATTTACAACTAAGGGAGAAAATATACTTAATAAGTAAGAATCACATTTCAGAAGTGGGGCCCAATTGATTACTTTCACACCTTTAATCTTCTTATCCTATAAGTAAGAATAATCTTCACAACATTTGCTAATGATTAAAGAAAATATATAATTATAACATAGCCAGAACAGGTGATACATTTTCAGTACACGTATAATTTTTATCATATTTTATATAAAAAGTATATATGAATTAATTTTTATGAATTAATATATTATGATTCTTTATTGTTTCAGCATAGTACTGGAACTCAATCATTTCTTTTTTTAAGTTAGTACTCATTTGGTATTTGTAAGTTTTGTGTGTAGGTGTGTGTGTGCTTGTGTGTGTGTGTGTTACATTTATGCTTGTAATGATGGGTTCATTCATTTCATTGCATATTTGCATAGTTAGATGACAACTTTCAAGAGTCAGTTTTATCTATTAATTATAAGAATTCTGGGGATCATATATATACACATTACCAGCCTAGTGGAGTAAACACTTTCACCACTTACAGATGCATCTTGCCAACTCATACTCCATATGTTTCTTACCTAAATTATTTATTTTAATTTTTAAACAAACTTATTATAAATTTACTTGGATCAATATTAATGTCTCTAATTATAAAATAGCTGTTTTGTATGATGAGTGTGTTATGTAAGAAACATAGATAATCACATTTCTACTTTTCCAAAATGTTGATATTGATTAACTGCATCAGGTTCATTGGTAACAGTTTACTGTATAATTAAAATTTGATGGTTGACAATGGCAAACACAGGCTTTTTTCATTGCAATGCTAAGTACAAATAATTATTTTCAATTAACTCTCACATCTCACATTTCATATAATACAATAAATATGTCTGTATTAATTTATGCATGTATACTATAGAATGCCTACAAATGGTTGCCAATGCTGCAACAGAGCACAATGTTTTTCAAAGAAGCATAAGTAAGAAGTGAAAGCAAGAAGCTGATTGATATGTAAAAGGGCTGTGTGTAAACATGATATGCCTGTTCCAGATAGGAATAAAAATGGGAAGAAGAAGAAAGAGGAGGAATAGGAGGAAGGGAGAGAAAGCAAGAAGGAAAAGAGAAAGAAGGGGGAGGAAAGAGAGAGACAGAGAGAGAGAGAAAAAAAGAAATGACTAGAATGAGACCAAAGAGTGAAGACATAGGGTTAGAGTGAAGTTATGCTTCTGGTGCAGTTTGAACTGCAGAATGAGAACATGAAACCTCAAATGTCTTTGACTGGGTTCAGATAGACAAATGGGAAGGTGGATAGATAACATTCTGAGCAAGCTGTCCGAGCAGTAGAGAGGTTAAGCTAAGATAAACACACTGAGACAGCTGGGAGATGTCTGGCTTTCAGGTGGGCCATAGCTAAAACACTTCGAAGTGTCCTCCAAGCTTGGTTGAGGATCTCTTGGTTATAATGTGTTTGATAAAGTTTTGAACCTGAGTTTTTCTTCTGATATTATTTTAAGTAACTGTTTGCTTACATGATCCAAATTTGCCTTCAGAAACTTATATGGCCACAATCTTTGTACCTTTGGGAATGTTATTTATATTGTGCCTCCTGCTATCCTGAGACAGATATTGCTGATCATGTCAGTGTAAAGTGTGGAACCATCTTGTCTTTTCATCTCTCCTCAAAGAGAAGTCAGGAGCCACATCTGAAAGAGTTGGCAAGGGTGGGGCACATTCTGGAAAAATCACTTTTACGTAGTTTCAAGTAACTTAAAGCAGGGCACAGTCTAATCTCAACAATTTACACAGCTATTAATAAAATTAGCTAAAATTAAAAAAAATCATATGTATTTTAGGATAGATGCAATTAAAGCACTATGGCTTTCACTTGCTTAAAGCAAAAGGAGAGTGAAAATATTAATAATGGTAGATGTCCATATGACTCACAGTATTGAGACAAAGGAAAGATTCCTTCGTTATTTAACATTTTAACATATTACTGGAGTTTAGACATTTCCTTTTTTTAAAAATACATGTATTTGTAGTCTCTTATGGCACCATATATGATAAAACATATTTTATAATTACTTTCACTGTACCATTGAAAATCACTAAATTATGTAGAAACTAATAATTCTGGAAAAACATTTAAGCTGGAAATACTACATATTCTTAAACATTTTAAAGTAAGTAGACTGGTAAATTCAAAGGAAATTTCACTGGAGTCCATGAACAGTAAAAGGTCTACAGAGACATACAGTCGACTAGATCAGCATAATGACTGTGCTCTTGAGGCTCTGGCAAAACCTTGAACTCTCGTTTTTCTTAGGATCATTTACTAAGAAAGTCAGCTTGGATTGGCAGGGCATTTCTAAATTCTGACACAACAGAGAAATGTATTTTCTTTCAAATCTACTTTATTTGAGAAGGTCTAAAATATCCAATAGCAATCTAAGGAACAAATTCTACAAATTGAATTTCCTTCTACAAATAAGGTGTTTTGGGGGGGTACTCTAGAGCCATTTATGCATATTTGACAAGACTTCCAACTTCTCCTTATAAGATAATGTCATCAATTTGTTCCTAGCACCCTTTGAAAACATATCCATGGTTCAGGTCCCTCCCAGATCCTTTCCACAGACACAGTTGACTAGGTGAGTGTGATTTTGTCAACTTGACAGCTGCAAGCTATTTGTGTACAGCTGTGACGAATCAATGGTTTGAGCCGGCCCCTGAACAAGTCTGCAGGTGACTCTTTAATTGGCATGAAATACTCAGCCCATATTGGTTGATGTTTTCCAGTGGTGGACCAGAAATAAGAAATGCCTGGATAAAGGGCATGTTCTTGCTTTATTTTGTGTATACATGCTGTTAAATTCATTGTCCATGAGTCCTTGCCTTTTTCTTTGCTTCTGCCTCTGCTGCTTCCGCTGTTGGCTGACTTCAGAGCTCAGCCGTCTTAGCCTTGACATTATTCCTGCTGCTTTTGAAACCAGATCTTGTGACCATTCCTGACATTAGAGCCCAGCTGTTCTTCCTGACATCATAGCTCAGCATCTACCTACAGCTATGTTTGGCTACTTTGAAGGATGCTGCTTTATTGTGAGTTGATTATATGTATGTGTGTGTGTGTGTGTGTGTGTATAAATGTATGTACACATGTATTATCCTCTTATCAATGCTGTTTTTACAGAGAATCTTTTTTTATATATTTATTTATTTTTTATTTCCACTCATACAAACTTAACAGGTACACCGGTCCCTTTCCTCCCTCTTCCCTCCCCCTCCCATCCCTGGAGCATCCTTTAATGAGCATCCCAAACTCTCCTCTGGGTCCTCCTCTCCGATGAGGTGCAAGGACCCAGTGGCATTTCCTAGAACCGTTTCCTGTGTTCCCTTTAAGCATAGGAACACTACTATGGCTGCCAATCCCTTGCCGCCAAGGATCCTAGTGCCTTTAGCAAATGCTAGACTTTGTGGGGTCAATAGTGTGTTGGACATTGGGCAGGGCGTACAAAGTCTAAATATGATTGCTTCGGCCCTAACTTGTGTGGAGTATCTTGCATATCATTACTCCTCCCATCCTTGTGCTCTTACAATCTTACCACCCCCTCTTCCGCAAATTTCCCTGAGCTTCAGGATGGGGAGAGATTAGGCTGGCCTAGTTCCAGGTAGTTGATATAGAGTCTCTGATGTTCTGGATTATGGTTTTTTGATTTTTTTTTTCAGTTTTGCTGCTCCTGCAATGCCCTTCACTCCATCCTGATGGGTATTGGATATCGCCCCCTTTACAGAGAATCTTAACTAATAAAGTGGGAAGTTATACAAGAAGTTCTGGGCTGAAAGCCTCAGATAAAAGTAGCTCTAATTTACTGAACAAAATTGGTTAGAAATGAATATGCTTTCAGGAAAAGAAAAGAAAGCAACTGTGGGAATCACCAAGGCATTCCCCAGAGTGATAGACATTTTATCTGGCATATTAAAGGCTTATTAAGGAAGAATGCAAAATAAATACTTTATTAATGGATATTCAATAGCAACGACAGTGAATCTATGTGAAAATGGACCTTCAGGTCACATCCTGCAAGTCAGCAAAATTCCTAATTGATGTAAATTACTTGCTGTCTTTCCCTAGTACTAATCTTTTCCACAGTGCAGTTATATGAATGCTTCCACCACTAATTCTTTTTTTTTTTTATTATTTATTCAACTGTGTGCATATGCGTGTGTATGTGCGCGCGTGCGTGTGTGTGTGTGTGTGTGTGTGTGTGTCTGTGTAGAACCACGGACGAATTAGCGAACCACCATGGACGCCTCCACCTCCTTCTGCCCCGGGATTCACAGGCTCCGCCCTATGAGGACCAGAAGCGCAGGCCGCCCCGGCTTCCGCCTGGCGTCTTCCGCCTGGCGTCTATACGTGGGATCTGGGATCCGAACTCAGGACCTTCCGCCTGCAAGGCGGAGGCTTAACCCCAGAGCCACCTCTCCAGCCCCTTCCACCCCTAATTCTAAAACATTCATTTTATCGTGGTTTTAGGAGAATTAAGATATACTTTTTTTTTTTCATTTAAGGAGCTAATAAGCATTGTCTACCCTGTCAAAATTCTTCAATTCTGATGGGGTTCATTCTATTGTTAATATATTTTAGCCCCAAACTCAGAGATATATTTATACTTGAGATATTATTTTATTTTTAATTATATATTAATAACATCTTTTCCATGTAGACATCACTCAGAACAATCAATACCTAAATTATGCCTATTTCAATAAAAAAATCCATACCTTTCCTAGCTGGCAAAGACTGCTCTTCACTCCATGGATTTCAATCGATTTGTAAAGAATTATTTAATACATGTTCACTTAGGGAGGAAGGAGACGTATTCTTATGAAATATGAGTGAAATTTAATACTCATATAAGCTATCAAAACATGTATTATATGATACATTTGAAAACAGATGATTCCAGATATTACCCTTGTGACTCCACATTTACAATCCAATTGCCATTTGGTACACATGCACGCATACACACACACACACACACACACACACACACACACACATATAGACGCTGACAGAGACGTATACACGCAGACACACAATAAAAATGTGAACATGTTTAATGACTGTATTATCATTAAATAGCACTTAAGATCATGTGCTTTTTGCCTCTAAGACACATATTTGTAAAAGGTATCTCAGAGGTTTTTCTGAAAGTATACATTAGATTCCTATGAGCAATTCGAGCAGTACTTTGAAAGCTTCCAGTTATTAACACCACTTTTAGACAACTGGTAAGCACTGATTTACTTAATAGGCAGTCTCCAATGCTAAATTGAGAATACCTCCATGTCTTCCACAGAGATATTCTTGTAATAAAATATTTTACCAAAGAATATTTTTATCTCATTAAACTATACTTGTGATAAGAATGAAGTACTTCTTGGCAAAAATGTTAAAGTAAACGTAATTGTTTTTACAAATTACGACTCTGAATGTTTGACATTTGCCAGTACCTGTGATTTGAATACCTCATTCTCAGATAATTGTTTAGCTGCTACCTATTGGACATTTGTGAGGCAATAAATAGTCCACACCTACCTCGGCAAGTTTTATTGCTGGAATTTTCTAAAGTTCATTACCTTTTTCTCATGTTTATAGCAATAAGTATTGATGACTGTATTTGATAAAGCTAGTATATAAACTAACCAGATTTAAAAAAAGTCATGCTGAGTCAAATTATATCACTATAGCTTGATGATTTTCTTTTAGTCTGCTTCTTCACATATCAGTACTATAAAATTATTTTCTCTATATACAAAAATAAAACTGTTTCATAATTTGTGGGTTAGGAACTTTTCTTGAAGGCATTGAAGTCTAATGTATAAACAACAATTTGAAGGCAAGAAAAAATAATGTAAGCCTAATTCTTTCTGATCTCATATCCATATGCTTGTGTGAATTCTGGTATTTTTGTGACAAATAAAATTCATATGTGTCATAGTTGTGTTCTTACTTACTCTTAGCCATTGCAGCCATCTCAAAAACCATTGTATGTCACAACAAACTCATGTGTTTACAGTTCTTGCAGTTCTTTTCTGGTCCATTTTCTGCGATTTAATTTCAAGTACAGTGCATTTCCAAGTACAGTAAATCTGAGACTTGCTCAGTTATTAAAAGTCTAGTTCTCTAAGTGGCACCATTGTCCTTGCCCATATGCAGTGGGCAACAGGTAGAAGCACTGGGAAACAAGAGCAGATGAAGCATATGACAATGGACTTTTTATAGACATGGTAAGGTTTGAGTAGTACTTTTTTTTCTTCTTGGAAATCAAGATATGCAAAGTCATATTACAAAACAAAAAAAATCATTACTCCAACTGCAAGTATAAAATACAAAAAATAATACAAAAAAGATATCTTAGAGAAGTGACAGTCTTTTATAGACAGGTATATGACTTAGCACATTATATTTGAGGATCTGGATTAAACAATTTCAGAGATAAAAAATGTTAGAATTCCAAGTTTACATAGAAAATATGCAATGTAGATATGTAAGCATAATGATTGAAGGACCGTATTTTAAACCATATTTTTTCTTTTTCATATGTATACATACATGTGTATGTGTGCTTCTCTGTGTGCTTCCTCCCCAAAGTTATGTTATGCATTCATATCAGCAATGTGAAGGCTGATTTCAGCACATGTCAATCTTAATCTGGAGAATATTTCTCAGGTTTGCATTGCAACATGTCTCCTAGTTGCCCAGATGACAATTAATAAATAACATCACATCTCAAATCCTTTTCAAATGTATACACCAACATCATCCTTTAGCTGTCACCTTTCACCCACATTCCCATGCTCCCATTTTCTACTTCCAAAATTACTATTCAATGTGGAAGAGTGAGATAACAATGGAAACAAAAAGTATATCCATATCCAAACAAGCCCATAATCCAGAATGGCAAAGACCAAATCCTGTCTCCTAATATAAAGCATACAAGGTTTGTGCTGTAATGAAATGGCCTCTAGAAGCACATTTCCATCTCTTCAGCTCTGCTGTCTGTACCACATACACCTGGTTTTCTGGGGTTGCCTCTGCTGCGTGCTTATCACCTTCCCAAGGGCATGCACCGTGGTGGGGGTATCTATCCTTGTATGTCCCCTGCGTCTTCAGTTGTTTCATTCTTTGCTGGCATTCTGACCCTGTCTCACAATGCCAGCCCTCATTTGCTATGAAAGTGTCCTTTGATCTCATCTCTCCTGTGCAGGCAAAATCAGCACCAATGTGGTGTGAAGAAATAAAGTTGGAGAATGGTCTACCTGGACCAGCGGCATCAGCTTTCATGTTCGGACCCTAGACAAACACTTTGCAGAACAGTCGCTTTAGAGGACAAGGGAACCTCCTCAGCTTATGACTCTTTCCTTTAAGTGAAGATAGATTTTAACATTAAAGCCTTTGAGTGGTGGGTTTTTCCCTCAGGACTCTCCTCTCGTGGTTCCAGTACAACACAGGAAATTTATCATGCAGTGTTGTCTTCTTTAGGAACAGATACCCTCTCAGCACCGATAGGAATACACTCCTGCCTTGAAACTTTCTCTGACAGGCAAATCAGTCCAGTACTTTCAACATTCATTTTAAACAAATTCCTGATTTGCTTTCTTTTTTAAAATTTTTTTTATTATTTATTCAATTGTGCGTGTATGCGCATGTGTGTACAACCACAGACGAATTCCAGAATTACCATGGACCGCCTCCCTCTCCTCCTTGTTTATTCTGCCCCGGGATTCACAGGCCAGAAGCACAGGCCACCCCCGCTTCCGCCCGGCGTCTATATGAGGAGTCTAGGATCCGAACTCAGGACCTTCTGCCTGCAAGGCAGAAGCTTAACCCCTGAAGCACCTCTCCAGCCCCTGATTTGCTTTCTAAACCTTGTAACTTGAACTCTGCAGCCTCCATTCCTCTCTGCATTACTATCCTTCAAGCTCCCTCCACAACATCACTAATTTTTGCCTCCAGCATGTAACAAACAGTTTTTCTAGTCCAAAGATTCAAATCTTCCCACATTTCTCATAAAACAATTCCAAAGGCTTAAAAACATGGTTGGTTAGATTCATCATAGCAATACTGCACTTCTCAGGGAACAATCTCTATTAGAGTTTTATAACTTATTGATACAGTGAAACACCTGACTCAAGCAACTTGGGAGAAAAAATAGTTTATTCTAGTTCACAATTCCAGATTCTATTTATGTCATGATAGGAAAGTCATAGCAGTGGGAGCTTGAAGCAGCTGGTCACATCTTTCACGACAGAGGGTAAGGCCTAGTGCCTCTTCCAATGTTGGGCTCACTCTTTCTATGTTTATCTACCTACCCCAGAAATATTCTATCCCAACATGAGTTAGATCATCCTATGTCATTTATATAATCAAGGCAACCTATTGCAGTCATGTACTGAGAGGAACCTAAGTCTATAGAATACCTTTAAGAGAGGACTAGAGACCTACCTCTTGAATGTCTGGTTGAAGAGGAATACAATCACAGATGTGAAGTTTATAGCACAGGGAAAGAAATAGATATTATATAGGATAAATTAGGTAAATAGATAACATAGAAGAAAAATTGATATGTAGATACAGAGAAATGATACATTAAATAAAGGATAAAGGATTCATAGATGATAGAGACATGATGTATATATACATGATATATGTAAATAGATGATGAATAGAAATGTTGCAGAAAAATGATAAATAAAAATAATTTGGTAGATTATATTATGGACTTTTGGTAAATGGCAGGCAGCATTATAATATGCAAATAAAATTCATATGCTATTAATATATTATTTCCAAATAATTGCTTAAGGATATGTTTTTAATAATAGGAAGTTTAAGCATATATCTAAGAGGAAAATTTTTTCTCATGCTTTCACTCACTCACAGAAAAAGTGAATCTCACACAAAAAATATAAGATATCCATTTCTTAAATTTGTGTATTTTTTTAGTTTTAATGATAATTTGTATTCTTTTCTTTCACATAGCTTTTAGTCTAAGTTTCAGTTATGACCATGTAGATACACTGCACATACACAATGAGACTTTATTGAAAAGATCACCATATCATCTTATGCTAAAACTTGAGATATGTTGAACTGATATTTGTATTTTGATGGTAAAATATAAATTTATTTTCTTTCTCTCCTGCTATAAAATATTTGTCCCAAATGGAGGAACCATTTCTGACAGAAAACATCTCGCTACAACATACGGGAAAAATTTAAAAGTTAAATCATGATTTGTTATTTTTATATTCTTATAAACATAGTCATACTGTTACTGTCAAAGGTTCATAATCATTTCAATTTCATTTATCCATCCAAGTCAAACTTTTAAAAAAAAGGATAATTCTGGCTTCTAAGCTAAAATGTTGGGATCCGTTTAGGGGTCCTTTGGCTTTTTCTAAGCTGCAGTGGAAAAGTTAAACTGAAACAACAACAACAATAATAACAGATAAACAATAAACAAGTATCTTGAGGAACCACAGAGCTAAAAATTTACACTGACAGAATTCAATGCCTCTAACTAGAGCAAGGTTAGCAGGATATCTCGTCTATTCAACTTGCTAGTAGAACAGTGTTGATCAAGTTTCTCAACCTGTCAACAAGAATATCTATACTTTCAGTTATTTCCAATTAATTTCTACATGTTAAGTTATAAATGAGCACTGAGTGTTTTTAGCTTATATATAAATGTTCAAGACACTGAGCTCTGAGGACATTTCACATCATCTTGGAAAAATATTGGATCTAGGACACATCAGTCTGCCATGCAGCCCCTGCTTTGCTCAGTAGAAACAATGTAGGAAAACAAATAGATGTTCAACTAAGTCTAATAAACCTACATGATATTCAATAGCTTTCTCACAAACTAATTTCCTCCAGAAGTATGTTTACAGGAATGTAAGCTGTGACTAGGAAGATGTACTTGATTCCTCGGAAGAAAAAAGAAAAGCTAAGTTAAGGAATAAATAAGGAATTGTATGTACCAGTAGTAGGGTTCAGTAAAGAATTTTATGAGAAGGCTCATTTGTATGCAGAATTTTTTAATAATTAAGAGAAAACTTTTATCTGTGGAAGAATTAAAGGAAACCACCTTAGCTGCTGCAGTCAAATGAGTAAAGGAAGGTGTAGACGTCTTGTGAGTGCTTGAGCTGTCTTTTAAACTTGCATTAGAACAGTGCATGATGAGCTTCAATTCTGACTGATAGATGATTTGAGTAAGTGGAATAAAGCTTGAAATGAAGAAGGTAAAAATAACAACACATAGGAATTACCAGGCTACCTGTTCCTAGGTCCACAAGGAATCCAAAATCACTGATAGAAATTTAGGTTTTTTTTCTTTACATGCATATTTTCTCCAATATCAAATCTTCCTACAGTAAAATATAGAGCCATGGCTAGGAAAAGAATTCTGCATACAAATGAGCCAACACACTTTAAAAGAGCCATACACGCACTACAGTCAGAAAAGCAATAAAATCTTAGATATAATTTTAGGTTCTTATCGGTGCCTATGAATAAGGGATAGAGACATAAAGATTACTCAAACAGTAATACATACATTTCTACGTTTCATAAGAACATAGGAATTTACTAGTAGAGTATTATCTGAAAACCATCTTTTTAATCACAAGAGGTCTCAGAAAATTAGTAATACACAATTCTAAAACTTTAATCGTGTGCATCTTCCCATTGTGAGTTAATGTTGGACCCAAACAAATAAAGTAGGAGGTTTATTCTAACATATATTTCTCAGTCATAATTTATCAGCCTTTCAGTGGAGTTCATATCAAAACCAGGAAGAGAGAGAATCGATCACAACATATCTACAAAAATTGTTGAGGACGAGCACAGTTTCTTCACAGGTATAGAACTAGTCATTTCTTTCCATCTTATCTCCCTGACTAAAGGATGGTTCCACTGATTCTAGTCTGATCTTTCCTCATGAATTAGATAATTTCTTCCAGAAATGTACACTACTTGCTTTGATAAAACAGCCCTTCTCACATCTGTCTAAAAGTACAACCTTCCTCTGTCCAGTGGCACCTGCAACCAATTGCCACAGTATTTTTTCTGATAACAGGAAAATAATTGTAGTGATACAATCAGCTTCTGAGAAGAGAAATTCAGTAAAGATAATTATATTTTAATATGATAGCAAAAATCTTCTTATGTGCTCTAGATCATGAGATTATTTGTTTATTCTGGGCTCAGTACACGAAGATGATAGTTGATGACCTCATCGGTACTTAAAGTTTAGAGTTAAGGTTTTATTTCTTATTTTAGTCATTATTCTTATGTGCAAATTATGAGTTTGATGAAAGAATTAAAACAGGAAAATAAATGGGAGGTTAAAAAATTCTGATACATAAGAACAGCATTCTTCTGAAAGAGTTCAATGTGTAAGAATGATTCTTATACAGTGCTTAAGTGATTTTGAGTATAACCAAACTATGTATTTCTCATAAAATTATTTACTGAACCCTATTACTGCTACATACAATTATTTATTGCTTAACTTAACTTTTCTTTTTCCTACTGAGAAATCAAGTACATCTTCCTATCCACAGCTTATGTTCCTATAAACATACGTCTGGAAGAAATTAGTTTGTGAGAAAGAGACATTGAAGAAAGTAAAGCTCCCAAAAGTGAAATAGAAGGGGAGTGCAAATATTTTATTTACTACAGCCCACTTTACATGTTTTTAGTGACTAATGAGCAAGTTCATCTAGAGGAGAGAAAATCAATATGGTAAGATCACTGTAGGAAGCATTCCAATTTTTTTTCTAATAATCTTCACCTGTGGAACTTGGCTATCATAAAACAGTTGTATGAAGGACTTGGAGTTCTTTTTTTAATATTTATTCAATTGTGCGTGTATGCATGTGTGTGCGTGTGTGAGCATGTGTTTATATGTGTGTGTATGCATGTGTGTGTGTGTAGAACCACGGACGAATTCGGGAACCACCATGGACGCCTCCAACTCCTCCTTGTTTACTCTGCCCTGGGATTCACAGGCTCCGCCCTACCAGGACCAGAAACGCAGAGCCACCCTCCCTTCCACCTGGCGTCTATACGTGGGGTCATAGGATCCGAACTCAGGACCTTCTGCCTGCAAGGCAGAGGCCTAACCCCTGAGCCACCTCTCCAGCCCCGGACTTGGAGTGCTTTTAAATCCCATTTGAATACTTTACTTTGCCACTGTTCACTGCAAGTCAGACTAATCTGCAGCTACATTTGAAATGTCAGTGTCACGTGATAATTCTAGAATATTGATTGTATTTCTGTCCAGTAAATGCTCCAAAAGGGACTTAGTCCAAGATATTAAAAGAATAGAGTATTTGTGGATTTCAATTTACTCTAACTGGATGTTATCCATTGATCATTTTTACCAGCTTTTCCCATCTATGTTGTGATGTTGATGAAAGAGAATTGTAATGAAACATTGCTTTTTTTAGCTTCTCATGGACAGAAAATATTATTTGTACTCTTTCTCTAATGGGATTCAAATGTGTGAGATGACAAAGAATATGCTCAATTTACTCTTATGGTCAGTAGAAGCACATAAACATTATGCTAAGGCAATATACTAGAATTCAGTTGTGATGCTATTTTCAAGCAATTTCCAGTCAAGTGCATTTTACTTCTCATGTTAGCATGGATAGAGATATAAGACATTGAGTAGTGTTAAATAGAAAATTACAGAATAGACTTAATAAACACAGAAAATATTTTTTTCATTTTTATTAAGAATTTTTTATGTACAAGCAAAAATGAGTTTCTGTCCATGCTTGCTTTCCTCACTTCTTTGTAAGTCCCAACACTTCTTCTCCCAGCTGCCCTCCCTTCACACATCTGTCCCTGTCCCTCCTGCTCTCATGTCTTTCTGCATGTGTGGACCATAGGGCTGCCTTCGAGGTATCGGAACTAATAATACACCAGGTCTTCATTGTAGTATAAGTTTCCCTTCAATGAGTAAACCCTCAGATGGGAAAGTTCCCCTTTTTGTCATGCACTTGCCCCTAGAATTTCCACTAAGTATAAATATCTTAAATAAAATGAATTCTAATCATGAACTCAGTTTTTTTTCCCCAAAAGGTTCAATAAAAAATACAAAAAAGGTAAAACAAGGATTTTATTATTGATGTTAACTAAAATTAGATTTCTTGAAATTTTTTTAACATGTGAGATTAATTATGATCTAATGCTGATTAACCAAATATTCTAAGTATTATTATGCCTAAGTATATGCTTAGGTATATACTAAATACGTAAATCAGTGGATAAGGAAACATTGGTTTGCCTTATCCAAGTACTTTTATCCTTTCTAGAAAATATGGAAGTCACATGAAGTAGAAAGATTTCTCCTCATGGCAAATTGATTTCTGGCCTTCCTTTTTGGGCCTCATCAAGACCCTAAATAAGGCCTGTTGGAACTTCCTGAATTATAATTCAGCACAGCCTTGTGGCTGATGCAAAATAGCCTTAGGTTGCAACAGCAACTGGCCCACAGTAATGCCCCACTAGCCCATAATAATCTCATGAGACTGCAAATCTCGCGTGACTACGCCTTCTACAGTTGGTGCTGTTAAACTGCCTAGCTGAGAGGGCCAATCAGCAAAGACTCATGCTAGGACTTATAGGATGTCGGGTGGGGTATATAAGGGCTTACCTGTTAGAATAAAGAAGAGCTCCTGCTTCAACTGAGCTCCCGGCCTGGTGTGTCTTTCCCCGGTGGTAAGGGGAGTTCAGGCCGGCGACAATCATCATCCTGCTTAGCCCCAGGTGTGCTTGGCTGTACCAGCACTCCCTTCTGTACTAGCTGTCATGGGCCCATCAGACTGGTGCCCCATGTGAGGCATGTGAGGCAAACGTAGGCAAATGTGTGAGGCAAACGTGTAAGGCAAACGTTCGCTGACAGGCTAATTGGTCTTTGGATGAGTGTACCCCCCTAAGTTATGGGGCAATCTTTCTCCAAATCTGACCCTGCGCTAGACTCACTCAGAGTTTTACTTAAGAGTTGGGGTCTCGCCCTTGCTGATGCTCAAGCTTTTCAAGCTTGGGGCTACTTACTTAAGATTGCTCCATGGCTATCTGAGAGCAACCTCTTTGATTGGGAGACATGGGATCGAGTTGAGGGGCTTAGCCGGCAAGCTCAGATAGAAGAGAGGGAGATCCCACCCTTGGGAGTTCTCCCTACCATCTCCGCCCTTAAAGGGTGTTTTCCCCCAAAACCACCAAAGGAAGGCTGGATCTACCCCAAAGACACTGTTAGGAGGGAAACTGCTGACCCTTCTCTGGACACTTTTGGCAGTGCTTCATGGCCTCAAAACCACCACTCTTCTGGTCATGATCAGTTCAGCACTCCAATAAATCCTTTTTGGCCTCGGTCTGCTCCCCCACCATATCCCCCTGGGGGTGGTTTGATGGAATTGTTTCCTGCTAACATTAATCCTGGTGGGAACCACCCTGCTGCCTGGTACCCCTGGGAAGCTCGTGAACTAAAAAAGGCCATTGTAGAAGATGGCCCTAGTTCCCCCTGGGCAGAGACTATTCTCCGAGGTTTATCCCACCAGCCCTGCACTGCCCAGGACTGGAAAGATGTTGCCTGAGCCGTGCTCCCCGGGCCAATGTGTATATTAAATGGTGCGCCTTCTACCAAGACTAATGCCTGCACCCAAGGGGAGCGAAATCAGGCTGCCCAGCCACATATCCCAATCACTTTTGGGATGCTTGTTGTTAACAATGACCAATTTTCAACTGGGCCACGGCAGGCAGCTATCCCTGATCCCTATAGAGACCAAATTAGGAGACTGGGAATGAATGCATGAAGAGATTAGAGGAGGGCCCCACTGAGCCCCCTATCACAGGCATGACACAAAAGGCCAATGAAGATTTGGCCATTTTCATAGAGAGGGTAGAAAAGAGTCTCACCAGAAAACTTCCCCTTGGCCCTCTATGGGAACAGTTTGCTAGAATCCTACTGTGGGAGGGGATGAACTATGACCATAAAATAGCCTGCTCTGGACTAAAAGATCACTCTATGTCCAGATGGATCATAGCCACCAAAGATGTGGGATCCACTTCCCACCAAGCTAGAACCATGGCCTCTGCCATGCAAAAATTAATGAGTGGATGGTCCTGCTGTGGACTCCCCAGCAGGGGCTCCCTTGGATTCCCGCTATTTCTTCTGCCTCCGTCTGCTCCCCCACCATATCCCCCAAGGGGTGGATTGACAGAGTTGTTTCCTGCTAACATTAATCCTGGTGGGAACCACCCTGCTGACTGGCCTGGTACCCCTTGGAAGCTCGTGACTTAAAAGAACTAAAAAAGGCCATTGTAGAAAATGGCCCTAATTATCCCTGGGCCATCTTTTTTCTCTATTCCCCTACATCCTGATGACATTGAGAAATTCGCCTTCTCTATTCCCTCTACCAATTTTGAGGGGCCTGATTTGAGATTCGAGTGGACCATATTGCCCCAAGGCATGCTAACAGTCCTCCCATTTGCCAGTACTATCTGTCCCAGATTTTTGCCTCTTTGAGAGAACAACCTGATTCATTAAAAACAATTCCTCCATTTAAGATTTTTGGGCTCTACATTAGCCTTAGACGCTGTTTCCCCTATAAGGCCCCAATTATATATTCGAGATATCTATACCTTGTCTGAGCTACAAAAACTTTTAGGGGAAATCAATTTGATGAGATCTTGGATTCCTATAACTACTGAAGATTTGCTCCCCCTTTTTGACCTTTTAAAAGGGCTTGACTTTTCCTCTCGTGTGATCCTTGACCCCATAAACACCTGCTACAAAAGGTTCAAGATGCCATAAACACTTTGGTGCTAACGAGATTCAGCCCTTTCCTTCCTATAACCCTTTATTTATTCTCTGGTAGCACCTTATGTACTGCCCTTCTGGCCCAGGGGGCCACCCCGTCCATTGGATACATCTTTCCATTGGCGGAGCCCCTAGGGTGTATTCTATGACCGACCAAGTTGCAGATTGCATCATCAAAGGCCGAGATACCTCCCCCAGTCTCTTTGGAATAGAGCCCCATTTCCTGATTGTTCCATTTAAGCTAACAGATTTCACCTGGCTCCAGAGGAATAATGATAGAATTGCCATAACTCTAGAAGGGTTTATGGGAAAAATTGACTCTCATTATGGCCCCCAGGATGGATGAGTCCATTTACTAGGTTAAACTGTGTACCCTCCAAACTCTTCTTATCCCAACCTAACCCTGATTTTCTTACTGCTTTTACTGATGGGGGATGTTTAGGGGCATCTTTAGTAGTCTACCCTCCCCATAAACTGGGTAAAATACCAGCACCTATCAGGTTGATCACCCATAAGATCGAGGGATCTACACAATTCAAAGAACTATTTGCTATCACCTTAGCATTGGATACCATACAAGAGTCGTTCAACTTGTTCTCTGACAGCCTTTATGTTGTCAACCTGCTACCCAACCTAGTTGAGTCCCACATCAGGTTATACTCTAACCCTATATCTCTCTT
Organism: Typhlomys cinereus; assembly: GCA_023101885.1. NCBI lineage: Eukaryota > Metazoa > Chordata > Mammalia > Rodentia > Platacanthomyidae > Typhlomys > Typhlomys cinereus. The sequence goes on from JALPQD010000154.1 coordinate 2,138,490, forward strand.
AATGATCCAAGTTCGATCTCTACTTAAACAAAGGACCAAGCCCATTTTCCTCCAACACCTTTGAGGTCACCAAAATCTACCAGGGTTCCTCTCTGAGGGCAATGCCCTGGCAGACAAAATGGCATCTGTCATGACTTTTGAGGAGGCCACTAGTTTCCATCGCCTCACCCCCACTAATTTGGAGAGGCCTCCATCATAAATATCCTTCACTGCCTATTAAGGATCTTAAAAAGATCATTTGCACTTGTAAATCCTGCCAACTTTTTTTACAAATCCCTCCCCTTCAGAAAATGGGGGTCAACGCTCGTGGGCTAAAACCCAACAATTTATGGCAAATAGATGTCACCCACTACCTCCCTTTTGGTAAGCTCAAATATATCTTTCTTACCGTTGATACTTTCTCTCATGCCTGCTTGGCATCAGCCCACACAGGAGAAAAATCCAAACAAGCTATTAGCCATATGCTTCAATGCTTTGCCACACTTGGTCTTCCAGATCAAATTAAAACCAATAATGGCCCATGCTTTACTAGTAAGACTTTTACAGATTTCTTTAATTCATGGCATGTCTCACACACCATGGGGATCCCCCACAATCCACAGGGCCAAGCTATGATTGAGCACCAAAATCAAACTCTTAAGGCCCAATTACAAAAACAATAGGGAGAGTCATCACCTCCTCATGATCAACTAAAGAGAATGCTATTTACTTTAAATATATTAAATTTTAAAAAACGGATCAGGCTTCCCCTTTCCAAAGGCACTGGACTTCCTTTATCACATACAGTTCCATCTGGGTGTGCTGGAAAGACCTGGAGAGGTCCCTGACCCCCTTATATCAGCGGGGTGAGGATTTGGCTGTGTCTTTCCCCAAAGTGAAAAACGCCCCATCTGAATCCCTGCCAGAGACCTAAAATACCTCCCACAGGATGATAAACACAACTCCAGGGAGTCTTGTACCCCTGAGGAGCGCCCCTTTGCTCTCTCCCCAGAACCAGAAGATGACATTGCTGTGCCTGACCATCCTGGTGCTGACAGCCCTCATCTGGCCCTGTGATGGAGGATTTGGAGATTTGCAGGCGTGAACTTCAAGAATGGCCTTCTCCCTTACTTCCTCCCCCTCTTGGGCCCTCTCATAGTCCTTTTTCTTGCTCGTTGGGCCTTACATCATTAATAGAGCCACTCAATTCATCCAGCAAAGAATAGAGGCTATTAAACTTCATCAGGTCAAGATTCATTACTCACCACTCAGGATACTAACTGGGGCTATGGCCATTAATCATATACCTCCCCTGCCCTCCATGCTGACCAATGACAGGTAAGATCCCTAAAGCTAGGGACAACCTAAGACAGGCCATGGAAAAGCTTGCCTGGACCTTGAGGTGAGATACCCAGAGACGGGTATAATCTCCAAAGGGAGACAACCTAAGACAGGGGTCACACGTTTGGTCCCAAGGCTTACTCACAAAAACAAAAGGGGGAGATGTTGGGCCTCATCAAGACCCTGGACAAGGCCTGTTGGAACTTCCTGAGCCTGGCTAGAGTTTCATGATCTGTTTAAGCTGCCTCACCAGCATAATTCAGCACAGTCTTGTGGCTGAGGCAAAATAGCCTTAAGTTGCAACAGCAACTGGCCCATAGTAATACCCCACTAGCCCATAAAATCTCATGAGACTGCATCTTGCGAGACTACACCTTCTACAGTTGGTGCTGTTAAACTGCCTAGCTGAGAGGGCCAATCAGCAAAGACTCATGCTAGGACTTATGGGATGTCAGGTGGGGTATATAAGGGCCTAGCTGTTAGAATAAAGAAGAGCTCCTGCTTCAACTGAGCTCCCAGCCTGGTGTGTCTTTCCCCTGGTGGTGAGGGGGGTTTAGGCGGCGACACTCATCATCCTGCTTAGCCCCAAGTTGTGCCTGGCTGGACCAGCACTCACTTCCGCACTAGCTGCCGTGAGCCCAGCACTTCCTCAGAATTTTCTAGTATTTACTATATCTCAAAACAATTGTAAAATCCCCATACCATCTTCTATTGGTCTGTCTCTGTTGCTCTCTCCCTCTCTCTCTCTCTCCATCTCTCTCTCTCTCTCTCTCTCTTTCTTTCTCTCTCTCTCTCCCTCCCTCTATCCCTTCCTCCCTCCCTTTTCAGGTCTGTCTCTCCCACATCTCCTATTATCTAACAATCCCTATATTCCTATTGGTTGACTTCTTGAGAAGACAATCTAGATTTTCTTTCACAATGGTTTGAGAGGAAACTAAATCTTTTGTGAGCTAGCTCTGTAATTTCCAGAGGTCACTTTCTAATCTCGTTAGATTTTAAAGTGACAAATTTTGTTATTTGGAAAGAGAATTTTTATAGGGTTGGACATGTTGGGCCATGGAAAGGCAGTACTGTTCCCATGGTAATCTCTCAATGAATTACTTGTATAGGTAGAGTTCTGGTGGTTATGTACATAGTAGTCTATTCTATCAAACTAACAGGTTTAGCACATGGTTCCTAATTACATTGTGCTAAGAAGAGGAAAGAAATGAGCTCAAAGATTTAAATCTCATTTAAAGAATGAAAATCAGCCAAAAATGTACATATATTTTGGGAGAGAAATCTTTGTCTCTTCTACCTACAGAACTGAGTTGCTCAAAAATCAATCCAGATCTTCATCCTGTGACTATGGGAACTAAAATACAAATTTTGTACCAGCACCAGGGAAGTCTGCCTTCTAACAAAGGCATGGAAACTACTGAACACTAAAATTCAGAAAGCTCATGTGTGGAGATCTTGATGATTCTTCACTTTGAGTCCCGACTTTCCAGTAGCAGCAATTGTTTCACACTTGTCTGAAGAGGTTAGCACTGCTGTCAGGAAAAATGAGTGTACTCTATGTGACAGTTGCCTAGAAAACCAGTATAGATTCTTCTCAAGAGTCACTCTCAGGGACCTGATTTATTTCCTTCTGTAGACAGAGCTAATTAACAGTAAGGGCCAGAAATCTTTAAAAATGAGATTCAAAATGGCCCATGAGAACTGATAATTTTTATTAACTTCATGGTTCTCTGAAATATAACAACAGAAATCTGGGGTATATATCTGGGAATAAACATTAAAGCTAAAAGATGATTGAAGGGGATGGAAAATTAGTTTAGTTAAAGTAGAGCATTATGTGTGTCTGAAACAAGAGATATATGATGGTTTTCATTATACATTAATGGGTTAAAATGTTCTAAAAATTTGTTTTGTGTTTCAAAGGAACAAAAAATTAATAAAGTTGAAATTTTAAAATAGCCTGAAGATGTAATAGATCAAGAGATTACAATACCTGCAGTTAATGGAGTAATAAAATGACCTAATCCCATAAGACCTGTTCAATTATGATATCATAATGATAACAAACCGAAACTATTCCTAGTCTTGTAGGAAATGTATATGTTATTATTAGGATTTTGAGGAGTCCTCTAGCTGTTCCTTTTATAGAGTACAAATCATAGAACAATCAGTGCTATTGTCTTGGAATTTAGAAAAGTGAATGCAATGGAAATAACTGGATTTCTGGGTGGACTGGGCTAAAGGATGAAATCTAATCCACAGATAAATTGATTGAGGCTCCACACGAAAGCATCTGTCAGAATACAGCGACTAGAAAACTTCACAGCAGATTCAATCTTTCTAGAAGTGCAATGAATTGACAGCAGTACTAAAGCATCTGTCAGAATACAGTGACTAGAAAACTTCACAGCAGATTCAATCTTTCTAGAAGTGCAATGAATTGACACAAAGTACAGTCTAATTCAATGTGTATATGCAGAGGAGTTCTCAGCCAAGATAACCAAAGCCTAACATGAAATTGTAAGAATGACATCTTTGTCTCTTAATCCTTTACTGTGGAGAATATTCATGGATCTAGAACACTTGAATGAAGAAAAATCAATATGGTCTTAAAGAAGAATTCTTCTACCCAGTCCTCTGTATGATTAATATTTCTTCCATTAGCACATTTACATCACTAAATGCATTCTTTATTTTCTCAGTCTAAAAATGCATAATTTGAAAATATCAGCTTTTGTGAAGGCTAGTCTGAAGGTCAATATGACAGGAGGATTGCTTCTGAACATACTTTAGGAGCAATTATCTAGTTAAGGAAGCTTTTGGAAAATACTATATAAGCTTGTCTTGTTTACATAGTTGATGTGCAGAGACACAGCCCATGGAGGGCAGTACCTTTCCCTGGAAGGAATCTACAGATAGAAAGAACTATCTGAACTTTTTTTTAAGCAATTATAAATTTGTTAAGAAAGAAATATGCTGTATTTATTATTGCTTTCTGCTTTCACTTTGGATGTGTTGTGACCAGTTTCCTTAGCTCACAGGACAAAGAATGGAAGACATGTTAAGACTCACCTAACATGATATACTCGAATCTGGAATTGTGGATTGAGTGAAGTCTCCTTGTTAACCACTGAGATGGTAGCTTCAGATATTTATTACACCAATGTGTTAAGAAAACAGAATGTTCTCCTACTGATTTTCATATGGGATGAAAATCTATCATGAAAATGAACATGTGGGAGCCACTAAAATTTCATTTTCTTCTGAAAATAATTAAGTAGAGGGGATATTATTTATTGGAGCCATTGAACAAATAGTGTCACCAAGGAAAACTTGAAGGATCTGGGAGTGATTAATACTGCATCCTTTTGGGGGCTGGAGAGGTGGCTCAGGGGTTAAGCCTCTGCCTTGCAGGCAGACGGTCCTGAGTTCGGATCCTAGACCCCACGTATAGACACCGGGCAGAAGCGTGAGCGGCCTGGTCCTGGTAGGGCGGAGCCTGTGAATCCCCAGGCAGAGTAAACAAGGAGGAGGTGGAGGTGTCCATGGTGGTTCTCGAATTCGTCTGTGGTTCTACGCAAACACACACACACACACACATACATATACACACGCATACACGCTCAATTGAATAAATAATAAATAAAAAAAATACTGCATCCTTTTCTAACATATCCATTTGATCTGTGCACAAAACATGAGTTTTAGAAAATGAGCATTTATAATTTCAGGCAATTTTAATAATTGCAGTTCTTTTAATCACATATAGTTTCACATTACTATAAGTTGCTGTTGATCTATCCTATTTTTAGTAATTTGCTTTCAAATGGTGAGATCAACAATACCTCTCATTTTCTTACTTCATGTGTATGCAAACTTTCTATTTCATATCATGCATTAGACTAAAAGCTGTGGTAATATTTCCTATTCACATTTCATCATGTTAACATCACAAAACATTATGCTTGACTGAAGCTAATGACAAAAAAAGGCAAAATATACATCAACTACTAAGTGCAAATCATTCCTGAGAAATCATTACATTGACTGTAAAAATGAACTAAGATATCCAATTAAAACTGACAATTAAAAATCCAATTAAGGAGAAAAAAACAACAAAAAGGAGGATTCAAGTATGTGGTATCTAAAGGAGACTAGTTTAGATTCACAACAGAAGTAGGTTGAAGAGAAAAGAATAGAAACAGGCACTCTGCACAATGAGTAAGTAAAGTAGGTATTTATCAACAGTAATAATACCATTTAAAAGACATCTGTAAAAGACTAAAGTTGATATAACCTAGCAAGTGCAATTTATAAATGGAAAGATAAAGAGAAAAAATTGCATCTCATACTACTAAAAAAAGAGGAAGAGGAGGAAGGGATGGGGGTTATAGCAAAGGAAGTTCCTGTGGTCTGAACATTTATGTCCATCAAGGCTTCAAGCATTAACCAAGTCACCAAGGAGATATCAGGAGGAGGGTATGTGGAATGTCAATGGGAAGTTTTTATGAATGGATTAGTGTCTTTTTAAAAGACACATGAGCAAACTTCCTTGACCTTTTCACAATATTAAATACAATTAAAAAGTTGGTAAAAGGACACTGAAAGTATTATTGTACCGACACAGATTCTGTAAAATCTTATTATTAATTAATATTGAGTTTCTTAGCCTCTGAAAATACCTATAATAAACAGTTCATGTTTATAAGACAGTGAGTTTACAGTATTTGCTATAATATCTTGAATAGACTAGGATATCAGTCAAAAAATTGTTGATATCAGTTTGGCTTTGGGTAGAAAATCCAATAAAAAAGTAACATTCTCACATCCAAAGATACTGTTGATGAAAGTGACTCTGCACCCCTGTAACTCTAAAATCAAAATGTACTGGGCCACTTAACCTTCACAGTCCTTAAGAAACAAGTGAGTCGAATTGGGTTCAAGGCTTCAATTGTTTTGACGCACCTAGTAGAAATAATGAAGAGACCTGTAGAAACATCTCAGTGGAAAAAGCATCAGAATATGAATTCATATCTTGCAAACCATGTACAAGCCTGCAATGGATACCTAGGGCAGGCTGGCCAAGACTAGCTGACTGGTGAGCACTAGGGCCAATTGAGCAATTCATCCATAGTAGTGTGAGTGGAGAACAATAAAAGGACACCTTACATCATTTTTGGAAATGACTCTTACACAGATATGTGCATGTGCACAAACATTGCGTCCATACACATGTGAAAACAAGCGTATGAATGCACATACATCCTACATATATGCACATAGCAAAAGAGAAAAGGCTCAAAACAGATGTTTCCACACTAAACTCACTTAAAATTTATCTTCCATATTATCCTTAGGTCATATGTATCTATAACTGTGAAATAAAAATTATATTGACTGATATTAATTAATAAGCAAGAAGAACATCATTGTATATGTGTTAAATATAAATACAGGACCATAAGTAAATTAGTTATTTTTTTATATTTTACATCTGGAAGGATATTTGACACAAATATTTTATTATATTTAAACTACAATACTAATGATATATTCAGATGTTATAAAATACTTTAAACAGATAATTTAACTGTGTGATCTATACTAACTTGTAAAATAACATTTAACTAAAGTGGGCCATATAAAATAGGAAGAAGAAACTACAATTCAGATTGAAGAAAATTATTAAAATCAATTCACAACATTAATATATAGTGTCATTTAAAAGCAGCTCTACAAATTTACTACAAAAAACAAACATGACTGAATCTAGATGTACAAAATTTCACAGCACCATAAGAAGAATAAAAATGTGACCTGCAAGTAGAAATTCACATTGTTCTTTCTATATTTTTTTGAATGTGTGTGTGTGTGTGTGTGTGTGTGTGTGTGCGTATCTGTGTCTGAGTACCTAGAGGACACCTAGGTGTGTGTGTCTGTGAAGGCCCATGGATGATATCATGAATCATTCTGGACTGCTCTACCTCCTTCTTGCTTTACTCTGAAGTCTTCCAGGCTAGGAATTCTAGGCCGTCTCCAATTGTGCAAGATCAAAGTTTTAACTCCTAAACCACTGTGATAGTTAATCCTGAGTGTCAAGTTGACATGTTTGGCATTAACTAAAATCAGCTAAAGAGATTATCTGATCAATACATTTACAATACAAAGACAAGCCCTAGATCCAACTGAAATCTCCTTAGATCTTATTGGTATCTCCCAGTAGTGGACCAGATAAAAGAAACACAGAACAGAAGACTGGGAAGAAGAGAGACTCTCCAGGAATCCTCCAGCCTTCAGAAATCCTCTACACTGCTCATGTGGCCATGAAAGACAGTTTCTACCCTTAGGAACTGTAAATTGAATAAATCTCCCTTTCTCCCTTAAGTTGTTTGACTTTGACTGCTCTCTCACAGCAGTAGTTAAGAGTAACCATTACAACCATCTTTCCAGCCAGACATTCACATATTTTCACCTGACTACCTATAGAAGAGGGACAATAGGAAAAAGAGGTCACTGGAAGCATATGTTGCAACCACCCAAAAATACATGCCAGAAATCTTACCATTCCTTCTAAGACAAGGAATAATCAAAACGCAGGGAAGGATGAAGAAAAAAATGAATATTATTTGGAAGATGTACTAATTCCCCTTTAGTACTGGAGGTCCAAGGCTTGAAGTATCTACTGGCTTAGCATTGTGCTTAGAGCAAGAAGAAAAAGCTTCAAACAGATTCTCCAGGGAGAAATTTCCCTTCATAAATAAATTATACACCTGAGAAATTCAACTCCAAAACCACGAGGTAACAGATACTGTAGATCAGATTTTAAAATGCATTGTGTCTCTGAGGAAAAACAAAAATGGGAAAATACAGGATTTGGCATCTGCAGCAAAGGCTTTTGTGAATGAAGAGCCAGATCCTTGAAATGAAATTTAGGTGGCATGGAAAACAGAGACAAGAAATATCACCTACCAGAATTCACATTTAATTTAGTACCAAAGCATTTTCGGTAATTGAATACGACTTGCAAATTCAGGAAATTTCAACATGTAGATGAAAGATCACTGGAGCCATCATAGATTGCAATTACAGCTTTCTAAAATTTTCAGAAAATATGGCAAGGATTACTACTCAGGAATTTTAAAGTTTTGAAATCCATGTATTTGAACTGATAGACTTACCTAATTGATTGAAGACTGCACCCAACAGATTAATATTTCCAAATCATATTCTCTAGTAAATTTTCAGAGACTCTAAAAGCTGAAAGTATGTTTTTCTTCATTCCCATGTGTGTACAGTCAATTATTCCATCATGCTGGGTTTCTTGGATTCTTTCTATATACTGATTCCATTTTTCTGGGTTTTAATTTATCAGGCTTTGAAAGTGTTATTCGTGAAGAAAAATAGTTGTAAATATTCTTTGATGATTTTCCTCATTAGCATAGCAGAATAGCTATGGTGTAATTCTTTTAATTATCCTGTGAATTTTTAAAAATCCTAATTATGGGGCTGGAGAGGTGGCTCAGGGGTTAAACCTCTGCCTTGCAGGTGGAAAGTCCTGAGTTCGGATCCTAGACACCATGTATAGATACCGAGCAGAAGCATTTCTGGTCCTGGTAGGGCGGAGCAGAATCCCTACGCAGAGTAAACAAGGAGAAAGTGGAGATGGTCCATGGTGGTTCCCGAATTCCCCCGTGGTTCTACACACACACACACACACACACACACACACACGTGCATAATTGAATAAATAAATAAAAATTCTAATTATGATGCTCTTGAGAGTTTTTGTTTTAAATATCATCAAATTTGAAGTAATTGCCTAACTTCTCCAATTCATCACTAAGCAAAATAGGTTAAAACAAATGTTGAAAGAGATTAAAGTTAGAATGTTTGGATCTAAACTTAACTATGAGGAAGGATATTATGAATGAGTCCTAATCTATGTAATTACCTCATGTCTATGTTAGTTATGGGAAATATAACAGCAAAAAGGGGTTAAAACTCATAGTGCTCTATTTTTTGCAGAATTCCTAATTTTATGATTCATTTTGATCCTTTGCAGTTTCAATGATAGGATGGGTTTTTTATTTTTCTAAATCTAGCTCTTATATTTGTATATTTTATTGGGAATTGAATCAAGACTGGTGACTTCTCACAATTCAATTCTACTTTACAGAAATTTGAACATGCCAAGAATATTAAGTTAATTAATATTTCGTTTGCCAAACTGTGGGGCTTGATATTATCCCTTTCAATATACACTAGATATATATACACTATATACATATATACACTATATATATAAACTGTATATATATGTTATTTTACTTGTAAAATAAATGTACATGTCAACTTTACAAAGCTCAGGCTTAGCAAGAACAGGATTTTCAAATGCATTGTCATGGAGATCAACACACACATGGCTTAATAAGATTAGGGTTAAGTTTTATTGGTGTTAGTGCATATATTCAGTGAGTAACTACTATAAGAGAACAAATAGGAACACAGGACTTTGTAGGTGGAAATATTGGTCTATGCTTTTTTTATTTCTATTATTATTATTATTTATTCAACTGTGCATATGTGCATGTGTATGTGCGCGCGCGGACTATTTGGCAAACCACCATGGGCGCCTCCACCTCCTTCTGCCCCGGGATTCACAGGCTCCGCCCTACCAGGACCAGAAGCGCAGGCCGTCCCCGCTTCCACCTGGCTTCTTTCTATACGTGGGATCTGGGAACCGAACTCAGGACCTTCCACCTGCAAGGCAGAGGCCTAACCCCTGAGCCACCTCTCCAGCCCTGGTCTATGCTTTTCATTCCTTACTATTCCCTCCCTGAATTCTTTCAATCTTTGCAACCTTTATACTATTTTTTCCCTTGGTGTCCTTCATACACATTCAATACTGCTAATACTGTAGTTCCTTTTCTATAATCTCAGTGTGCAGACTTACCTCACACATTAGATAAATTTTTAGATTGCTGTGTTTCACTTAGTGATGTGAAGTCAAGCTTTATTTATGAATTTATAGCTTTTATGATTTAATACCGAATAACTTCTACTTGTTTGTAGAGTCCATTGTTTATTTATTCTCAGATATTAAAAGAAAATTTGGCTGCTTCTATTTTTATATTTGTGATTAATGCTGCTATAAACATTCATATACAAGCTTTGGTATGGATAGCAGTTTTCAATACATATAAGGCTAATCATATGGGAAGAGTGTTCTATTGCTGAAGAACCAAAAAAAAAAAAAAACTGTCACTGTATAAATTTTGTATGTATAATAAGAGTAAATGTGGGCTGGAGAGGTGCCTCAGAGGTTAGGCCTCTGCCTTGCTGGCGGAAGGTCCTGAGTTCGGGTTCTAGACGCCCACGTATACACGCCGGGCGGAAGCGGGGGCGGCCTGCGTTTCAGGTCCCGGTAGGGCGGAGCTTGTGAATCCCGGGACAGAGTAAACAAGCAGGAGGTAGAGGCGTCCATGGTGGTTCCCGAATTCGTCCGTGGTTCTACACACACATACATACATACACACACACACATACACACACGCGCACACATGCATACACGCACAATTGAATAAATAATGAATAAATAATTAAAAAAGAGTAAATGTGAGTTTTGTTTGCCAAATGATTTACAGTAGTAGGTATTGTTGTTGTTTTAGATTTTGAACATTGTGAAAATGTGTTTTTGGGCCACCAGAACAAAGACAGTGTGATAATGACACAACAGCACAAATGATCCAAGGAATCAGGACAGAGGATCCACAATAAACCCACTGCTGAGAGTATCTAACTTTTGAAAAAAGTGTCAAAAACATACCTTGGAAAAAAGAGAATTTCAACAAATGGCATTGGGAAGACGATTTCCACAAGTGGAAGATTTAATGGAGATTTTTGTTCTTTTATCTTGCACACAAACTTAAATGGATAAGAAAACTTTTTGGAAGGGCTGAACATTGAATTCAGAGATTTATGCATGCAAAACTAGTGCTTTCCCAGTGGAATAGAACTCTATTTACTTAACAGAATGAATTTAAGTGCTTTCTACAATCCTGTCATTTCCCTCCCACTCTCATGTTTCTTTTCAAGTCCTTTAGTATCCAGTCTACATGATTGCATTAACAAGCGCCCGAGCATCTATAGTGATCTACCAGGGTGTAAAACTTTGAGTGGAGAAGCCCCAGAGTTTCTCTCTGGTGGTGCTGTTTCTCCTGTCTTGATCATCCATGGAGGAATTTTAATATATCAGCTCTTATGTAGTTTAGTGGAGGCAGACTTTCCTGTAGGGAGTTCCTGGATGAGGCAGCCCTGTAGTTACTGAAGTGTTCTGCCCAACCATAGGTACAAATTTACAGGCTTATCTTCCCCTTTTGCAAGGTTCCCTGAGCCTTGACATGGGAGGTGATCTTGATGGACTGTTTTTAGAAGTAAACACTCCTGAGTTACTTATGCTCTGCACTCTGAACAGCTGTGGTTCTCTACACTACATATCTTCCATTGCAGCAGCATAGTTCATTCTTGAGAGCTGAGAACATAAGGGTATCTTGTATAAGAGTATAAAGAAAAGTATTTAGATGGCAGTTTATTTTCAGGAATTTATAAGATGTTTTTTCCCATGAGCCTTTGGTCTCCCCTTCCCCTGGTATTTGTATGGGTTTATAGAACCAGGTATGTGTTCCAGGTCAAAAAGAGGGACTTCAAAACCATTTAGAGACAATTATTTACCCCAGCACAATACTTGCAACTTTGCTTCATTCGACTCCCCTTGCTTGAGTTGTTATTGTTGCTTGCAGCACTTACAGCTAAGTGAAGTTCTCAATCATTTTTCTTCTCTGTCAACATGCCTTTTTTCTCTCCATCCCCTTCTATGTCCTATCTCTTTATGTCCCTCCCAATTAAAACTTCTCTTTTGCAATGGCCCTTTAGCCTTCTTAATCCCTGTGTTCTATTGCTTCCATTCTGTTTAGTGGATCAGAAACCTTAACATTAGTTCCGAACCTCCTAAAGTTTTAGAAAAAATTGGTTAAAACACTGAAACTTATAGGGAAATCCAGGGATATTCTGATAATAGCTCTAATATCAAGGAAAGAATACTACTAAGAATTAATGAATGAAAGGCTTCTGTAAATGAAATTAGGCATCAAAAGGCTGCTGCAGAGGGAAGGAAACAAATTCCAGATTGAAGGAACAGCTTAAACAATGGGAAAATATCTGGTATCAATGCATCAGTCCTAAGATTAAATTCTAGACCTAAAGAGTTCCAGAAATTACACACCAAAAGGAAACAAAAATCAAGCAAACAAGGTTATTTGTTTGGGTGGCAAACTGACCAAAAAGTTTTTAAATTTTAAAGACAATGTACAGCGTCCTAAGTTATTATAGCAATGCAAACTGAACATCTACAAGATTCCGTGTCATCCAGTGAAAATGGTTATCATCATGAAACACAACAATAAATGCTGACAAGGATATGCAAAATGAGGAGCACCTTTATCCTTATGAAGGACATGCGAACTATTATAGCACAGATTAGTCTAGTCACTTTGGCAATTGATATGCTATTTCCTCATCAAGGTAACATTAGAAATGTGTTATCGGTCCATCTATATCACTCTTGTGTAAACACATCCATACCATCAGCGAGAAACATTTTTATACCCAAGATATGAAAACAGTTTAGGGAACAACTGACAAACGCACACATATATCTCTGTACGTGTGTGTGTGTGTGTGTGTGTGTGTGTGTGTTTGTGTGTGTGTAAGTGTGTAGGGGTGGTTGTCTATCAAAGTTTCTTTTAAACACAAAGAAGAATGAGGTATGACATTGAATATAGTTGATGGAATTGGTAATCCTAATATAAATATAAATCAGAAATAGAAAGGAAATTATAATATCATTTTCATATGCAGAATCTAAATATAAAATGAAACATAAATACATATACACATTTAATACAAAATCATCTCAGCAGAGGCAGACTATTGAGATGCGAAAGGGACTGGCATGTGAGGAAGCAGAAGACGGGAAGAACAGTTTGTGGGTATTTATGAGCAAAAAGCTTAATCTGAATAATTTTATGTGGTGACAGAAATTGATCAAAAATAAAATTGAAATATTGCAAGTGCATTGTATAATTTCATTTTATAATTTTAAATTACTTAATAATGCTACATTGAATAAAATTTCTTATTCCTAGTAGCTATTCACATATTCTCTTTCATGAGCTATCTGTTCAAGTTTTGGCCTATTAATTAAGTTGGATAGCTAGTTCATTAAAAGTTTCCTACAACTATTTTATTTTCCTTTGTGACATCCATTATTATTCTCTTATGCTCTTTTCCAGAGCAATAATTTTAACTCCAAAAAACCAATCATTTCTGTATCAATCCAGAACTTATCCTGTTAGGCCAAAGCTATAATTTGAACTAATATATATATGTAATTACTATCCAAATGTGCAATAATATATATGTGTATGTCCAAATGTCATTTGTCAATTAGAGAGTTTTTTTTAATTAGAGAGATTTTTGCTTTGTTTTGTTTTCTTCATTTCTTTGTTTACTTCAAGATAATTTTATTTGTAGGGACCTGTTTCTAGTTGTATTGCTTCTTCCTTTTGTCTTTCTCGCCTTTCTTGATGCTTCATTGTCTTCTTGACTAACATTATATTAATTAATAAAGTTGGATAGCTTCTATATTTGTTTGCCTTAAATATTACGTTCTCTATTTGGGTGTTTTGCCTTCCCATACAGACATGGGCTACACTTTTTAAATACACATAGAAATAATTGTTGGGATTTTGTTCCTCTTGAAAAGAAGTTGTGAAAGAGGATGACTTAGACTTTGGGGAAGGGGATGTGAGTATATTAAATTCTAGCTCTAAAGACCTTATATCAAATTGCCTTCCAAACATTTGTCATTATACCCATAGACTGGAGGAGCACCCAACCTTCATTCTAGAAGCTTCTGTTGCAATGAATGGAATGTTGTTTAATATAGAAAATCCCAACTGGCCAAAGTACAAAAAATAATGTCAGTGCAGAGCAAGGACACAAAAAGCACATTTAAACTACATCTCACTCCAAGACTCAAAGAACAATAAGATTGCAAGGACCTAAATGGAGAAAGGAGTATGAACAAATACTAGCTTCTGGACAAGACAAGGCTATTGAATCTATGAATTCTCTGCAACCATGTGTGTATAACATGCATGGGATTTGACCTATCAACATTTCATCATGGAAGTGGATAAATCTCAAGTGGCTCCTACTCCCTGGATGACTGATGAGGATACCTGCTTGGGGGTAGGGAGATGATATATCACTTGACATTTGACTCAGACACGTGCCATTAAAGGCATCCTTGATGAATCTCAGTGAGACCCACATGAGAAATGTCATGAAATAGGAGGAAGATCATCAGAGAATAAGAAGGGTTGCAATGGGTTTTAAAGTTTTCATTGTTAAGGTCTCTTACTTCCTTGGTTAGATTTATGCTAAGCAAGGTATTTCATTTTATAGGGGCTATAGTAAATGGGATTGTTTTTCTCAGAGCTTTTTTACTTCTTTCATTCTGGGCATATAGGAAGGCCACTGATTTTTGTGCATTTATTTTGTGTCCTGCCACCTTGCTGAACTCCTGTATTAGTTCCAGGAGCTTCCTGGTGGAGTTTTGAGGATCACTCAGGCATATGATCATGCCATCTGCAAATACAGATAACCTGACTTCGTCCTGGTTGATTTGAATCCCTTTTATCTCCCTTTCTTGTCTTACAGCTTCAACTAAGACTTCAAGTACAATATTGAATAGAAGGGTGGGAGTGGACAGCCTTGTCTAATTCCTGATCTAACCCAGAATGCTTCAAGGTTTTCTCTATTGAGTATAATCCTTGCTGTTAGCTTGTTGTGTACAGCTTTTATCATATTGATAAAGGTTCTGTCCATTACAACTGTCTCTAGGGTTTTTAATCATAAAGGGCTGTTGGATCTTGTAAAATGCTTTTTCTGCATCTGTTGAGAGTATCATGTGGTCTTGAATTTTTGACTGGTTTATATGGTTTATATGGTAAGTTATATTTGTGAATGTTGAACCAACCTTGTGTTCCTGGGATAAAGCTTACTTGATCACTATGAATGATCTTTTTGATATGTATTTGAATCCGATTTGCTAAGACTTTGTTGAGAATCTTTGCATCTGTGTTCATCAAAGAGATTGGCCTATAGTTTTCTTTTATAAGTGTATCTTATAAGTGGAAAGACCTCTCATGTTCCTTCCCCAAAGTCTAAGTCATCCTCTTTCACAACTTCTTTTCAAGAGGAACAAAATCCCAACAATTATTTCTGTGTGTATCCAAAAAGTGTAGCCCATGTCTGTATGGGAAGACAAAACACCCAAATAGAGAACATAATATTTAAGGCAAACAAATATAGAAGCTATCCAACTTTATTAATTAATATAATGTTAGTCAAGAAGACAATGAAGCATCAAGAAAGGCGAGAAAGACGAAAGGAAGAAGCAACACAACTAGAAACAGATCCCTACAAATAAAATTATCTTGAAGTAAACAAAGAAATGAAGAAAACAAAATAAAGCAAAAATCTCTCTAATTAAAAAAAACTCTCTAATTGACAAGTCATATAAATGACCATCCTACCAAAGGCATTATACAGATTCAATACAATACCAAATAAAATCCCAAAGCAATTCTTTAAGGAGGTTGATCAGATAATCTAAAAATTCATATGGAGGCACAAAAGACCCAGGATAGCAAATACAATCCTGAGTAACAAAAACACTGCTGGAGGTATGACCATACCAAACCTTAGTCTATACTACAAATCCATAGTTATAAAAACAGCCTGGTACTGGCTCCAAAATAGACACACGGATCAATAGATAAAGGTTGAAGACCCAGATATAAGCCCATACAACTACAGCCACTTGATCTATGACAAGGGGCCCAAAATATCCAATGGAAAAAGAACAGTATCTTACAAATGGTGCTGGCAAACCTGGTTGTCCACATGCAGAAGATTAAAACTTGACCTGTACTTGTCACCACATACAAGACTTAATTTCAAATGGATCAAGGACCTCAATATAAGCCAGAAACTATAAAAACGTTAGTTGAAAAAGTAGGGAATTCCCTAAATCTGATTGAACTAGGCCAACAGTTCTTTTTTTTTTTTAAAAAAAAATTTATTATCTCCGCTCATACAAGCTTAATAGGTACACCGGTTCCCTCCCTCCCTCCTCCTCCTCCCCCGACCCCTCTGCTCACCCTCCCCTCACCCCTCCCTCCCCACCCCCCAGTGCCTCTCCTCCCCCAATCCCCGGAGAATCCTTTAATGTGCATGCAAAACTCTCCTCTGGGTCTTCCTCTCCTATGACATACAAGGACCCAGCGGCATTTCCCTGAACCCTTTCCTTTGTTCCCCTTAAGCATAGGAACACAATTTTGGCTGTCAATCCCTTGCCTCCGAGGATCTTGGTGCTTTTAGCAAATGCTAGACTTTGTGAGGTCAATAGTGTGTTGGACATTGTGCAGGGAATGCAAAGTCCAATTATGATTGCTTCGGCCCTAACTTGTGTGGAGTATCTTGCAAATCATTGCTCCTCCCATCCTTGTGCTCTTACACTCTTATGGCCCCCTCTTCTGCAAATTTCCCTGAGCTTCAGGATGGGGAGAGATTAGGCTGGCCTAGTTTTAGGTGGTTGATATAGAGTCTCTGAAGTTCTGGATTATGGTTTATTGATTTTCTTTTGCAGTTCTGCTGCTCCTGCAATGCCTTTCACTGCATCCTGATGGGTAGTGGATGTCACCCCCTGGCCAGAGATAAAAAACTGTTAAACTAGATTCTTGTTATAAGAGTATATTCAAAGATAGATGTAATAAAAGTAGGAAACCACAGATGAGGGAAGGGTCAATCACCCATTTTGCAAAATTGTTACTTATTATCTCCCAGACTATATACCCTCCCCTTCTGGTGAGATCACACCCCCTCAGTTGTAAATGATCACGAAGGAAAAGTCTGTGAACTTAACCAGATGTCTCATTGCTTACTTGCAGTCCTTGATGGAGGCCTAGTTTCTCTGCTGTAACATGGCCCCCTCTGTCCTTGTTTCTGGTGTGGCCCTCCTACCCCATCCCTCCTGTTCTTACTCCTTGCAATTACTGTATTACAAAGATTTATTGTCGAGTGTCTCTAGGTGGGCTGGCTGGGTTTGGTACTAAGGCCAACATTTCTTAATCAGAAATCCAATAGCACAGTCAACATTCAACAGATGGGATCTTATGAAATTAAAGAGCTTCTGTTCAGATAAAGAGATTGTAACTCGAGCACAAATGCAACCCACAGAGTGGGAGAAGATCTTCACTAATCACATATCTGATAGAACTCTATTATCCAGACTGCACAAAGAACTGAGAAAATTAAACACCAAGGGAAAAAATGGCTCAATTAAAAAATGAGCCTTTAAAAGAAACTTTACCAGGGAATAGATTGAAATGTCCAACAAATATCGTAAAAAATGCTTCGCAACCTTGCCATCAGGGAAATGCAAATCAAAACCTCCCTGAGATATTATCTCACCCTGGTCAGGATGGCAAAAATCCACAATACAAACAACAACAAATGCTGGAGAGGATGTGGAGTGAGGGGAACTCTCCTACATTGCTGGTGGGAATGCAGGCTCATACAACCACTCTGGCGAGCCGTCTGGTGATTCTTAAAAATGTTAAAGACTGAAATGCCATATGATCCTGCTATTCCACTATTGGGAATAATCCCCCATACAAAAATTCACCTTGATAGCACAAGCACGACCATGTTCATAGCAGTACTGTTTACAATAGCAAAGTCATGGAATCAACCCAAATGCCCAACAATTGATGTGTGGATAAGGAAAATGTGGTACATTTATACAGTGGAATACTACTCAGCCATCAAAAACGATGAATTAATGAAATTTGCCGGGAAATGGATGGAATTAGAAAAAATTATATTAAGTGAAGTATCCCAGACACAGAAAACTAAGTGCCGTACATACTCCCTAATAGGTGGATCTTAGTACCAAACCCACTTAGTGACACACTCAATGATAAATCTCGGTAATACCTACAGTAATTGCAAAGATTATAAGTAGGGAGGGAAGGGGAAGGAGGCCTCACCAAAAACAAGGAGAGAGGGGATCATGCTACAGCAGAGAAAATAGGCCACCTTCAAGGACTGCAAGTAAGTAATGAGACATCTGGTTGGGTTCGCAGACTCTCCTTACTGGTCACTCGTATCTGATGGGGTATGATCTCACCAGAAAAGGAAGTAATAGAGTCTGGCAGATAGAAAGTAACGTCCTGCAAATGGGAGGCTGACTCCCCCCTACAGTGGTCTCCTACTCTTATTCCATCTACCTTTGAATCTACTCTTATAATAAGACTTTATTTTAACAGGATTTTATCTCTGGCCAGGGAGTGATATCCAATACCCATCAGGATGGAGCCAAGGATGGTGAAGGAGCAGCAAAACTGAAAAAAAATCAACAAACTATAATTCGGAAAATCAGAGACTCTATATCAACCACCTGGATCCAGGCCAGCCTAATCTCTCCCCATCCTCAAGCTCAGGGAAATTTGCGGAAGAGGGAGCAGTAAGATTGTGAGAACCTAAAGATGGGGAGGAGCAACGATATGCAAGATACTCCATACAAGTTAGGGCTGAAGTAATCATAATAGGACTTTGCATGATCTGTGCAATTACCAACATATCATTCACCCCCCCCCAAAGTCTAGCATAGATCACCGGCGTTAGGATTCATTGAAGCAAGGGATTAACAGCTATAATAGTGTTCCTATACTAAAGGGAAACACAAAAAATGAGCTCTAGGCAATGCCACCGAATCCTTACACCTCATCGGAGAGGACCTAGAGGGGAGATTACATGCATACTAAACGATCCTCCAGGAATGGAGGGAGGAAGCACTGGGAGAAAGGAAGGAGGGGAAAGGAAAGGGAAAAGAGGAAGGGAGCAAGGGGATCCAGGGAGGAGTGGAGGGAGGGCAGGGAATGGGGTACTTATCAACGTTGTATGAGTGGAAGAAATAAATAAATAATAAATAAGAAAAAAAAGCAGAGTTGCAATGGGAAAAAGATAGGGGATGTGATTGGAAATTAATAGGTGAAAATATAATAAATTCATTGCATTCATTCATGAAAAGTCAAAGATAAAAATGTGCAGAAAAAAAGAAGAAATATTTATTGTGATTTTCACTTAGATTTCATTAACTACGTATCTATTCACTTGGGAATAAGTGATATCTTGACAATACTGAAGTATAGATGTATTGAGATGATGCCCATCTCAAGTTGAGCAATCACTGGTAATACCTCAACTAGGTGATGTGAGTTTCAAAATACAGATAGAATACATTGTCTCACCTCATTCGGTACTTTTTATTTTGAGTTACTTAGGATTTTTGGTTATTACTTATTACAAATATTTGTATTGTTTGAGAAGTCATTGGTTATTTGTGGTATAGAATTTGATCTATATTATCAATGTTGTATCTAAGCTTGATAAGAATGTGTAATGTCTGTTGGATAAATTCAGCTTTGGCAGTCAATTTTAATAAAGTTATCATTCTTTTGCATGAGAATCAGAGAATATGAGACAAATTTAAACTTATGAATATTAATTCTGCATCCCTAATTTTCTGAGTATAAGTCCAGAAGCCCAGTTCTAGGGGCTGAGAAGGACCTTTATGTTTATGTTTTAAGGGAAATATAGGAGAGTGCAAGACTATTACAAACAAGAGAAGGTCAAAATTTCCTTGCAACATAATTGTTTTTGAGATTTTAACCTAATCTTCTAAAAATCAACTAATTTCATTTTTTAGTGTGACTCTTTAAGACATAATCACAGCTTATTGGGTTTACCTCCTAACAATATTGAAATCCTTATCGCTTCTGACACATAAATTGGGGTACACTCTTAAATAATAGTATAAGTATTTTCCAGAGATTCATTACTAGACATTGATTTCTTGGTATTATGGATACTTTTTTAATTCCAGATTACATTTTTATTGCAGGAATACAACAATAATGGATTCCTGCTTACAAAGTTAACATAATTATAGCTTGGTAAATTACTTACATTTTGCTGACTTTACATTTGCTTTAGTTTTACAAATTCAAATTTTCTTCATAAGCAAATGCCATCTGTTAACAATGACAATTGTCTTTATTCTTCTGAGTATATGCACTTTATAATTTTTTGGATTTGGTAGGACATACAGTTAAATGTTAAAACAAAGTGCTTAGAAGCAGGACTGTAGTTTTCTTCCTGAGTTATAGAGGAAGCATCTTTACTTTATGACCATGAAATATGAGATCAGTGTTAGTGGCTCTTTTGTTCTTTAGTAGTTGTATGATATCCTTCTGTCTTGCTGTCTTTTTGAGAGTTACCATACATGGTCAATCACTTGCAATTTGCCAAATGATTTTTTTCATACAAAGATAGGATCACACGCTATTTCATTCTTTAATTGTTATCTGTGTAGGTTTCATGAATTAATTCACTAGCATTGAAAGAGATTCATTTATGTCAGATATATCTTACTTGTTTTATGGAATGATTATGTAACATATTGTGGGATTTCATGTGCCCAAAACTTTAGGAGTTTTACATGTATCATCATAAATAGTGGCTTTCATTTTTCTTCACCTTTAGTTTTAATACTGAAATAATTGTATCTTTAACAAGTTCTAGGGAATATTCCTTTTGTTTTATCATTTTCTAACATTCCACAAAACCTTCTTTCTCCAATGTTTGGGAAACATTAGAACTGGCATTTCAAGGTCTCATGCTTTCAGTTTTAGATGTATGTATATTAGTTGTTGACAGGATTAATATACATCTACTTAGATATTTTATTTCTTTGGTCTTTCTTTTGTTTTTTATTGGTATTAAAACATTTTATTTTATTTTTTCCCACTCATACAAACTTAATAGGTACCCCAGTCCCCTCCCTCCCTCAAACCCTCCCTAACCCTCCTTGCTCCCTCTCTCCTTTTCCCCTTCCTTTCACCTCAATTCCTCCCTTTCTCCCAGTGCTCCCTTCTCCCCCCCCATCCTTTAGCATCCTTTAATGTGAATGTCAAACTACTCTCTGCGTCCTCCACTCTAATGAGTTGTAAAGACTCAGGAGCATTGCCTAGAGCCCTTTCTTGGGCTCCCCTTTAGTATGGGATCACTACTATGACTGTTAGTCCCTTGCCTCTAAGCATTCTACTGCCTGTGATCCATGCTAGACTTTGGGGGGGTCATTGATATGTCAGTCATTGAGCAGGTCATGCAAAGTCTATTATGGTTACTTCGGCCCTAACTTGTGTGGAGTATCTTGTGTATTGTTGCTCCTCCCCATCTTTAGGCTCTTACAATCTTACTGTCCCCTCTTCCACAAATTTCCCTGAGCTTTAGGATGGGGAGAGATTTGGCTGGTCTGGTTCCAGGTGATTAAGGTAGGGTCTCTGATGTTCTGAATTATGGTTTGTTGTTATTTTCAGTTTTGCTGTTCCTGCATTGCCCTTTGCTCCATCCTGATTAGTATTGGAGGTCACCTCCTAGCCAGAGATAAAAGGCTGTTAAAATGGAGTCTTACTATAAGAGTAGATTCAAAAGTAGATGGAATAAGAGTAGGAGACCACGGTGGAGGGAGTCAGTCTCCCATTTGTAGGATGATGCCATCTATTTGCCAGACTCTATGCCCTCCCTGACTGGTGAGATCAAACCCCCTCAGTTGCAAGTGACCAGGAAGACAAATTCCAAACCCCCTCAGTTGCAAGTGACCAGGAAGACAAATTCTTCCTTTTAAAGAATGTTTACATTTACTGGTGAGCACAAAGTTTTTCATATCCTTTTGATTATCTTTTCAATATCCACAGTGTATCCACTTAACATTATGATATTTATGTTTTGTGACTATCTGTTTATATAGCTAGTTTTATAGCTGGTTAAAGAATTAAAGATTTTGATAATTCTTTTGGAATATAATGACTTGCTTCTATGGATTTTTTCTTTGTGAATTCTTGTTTTTACTCTAACAAGTTTTTTGCCACTAGTATTGCTGTTTCTCTCTCAATAAATTTTCTTCATTGACAGCTTTGTCTCACTGAAAGTTTCTTTCCTTCATCTCAAACTTCTCAGCCTATATTCCTCACTAAAATTTGCCTCACATTCCTTTTTGTTCTGTTTTATGCCCTACTAACTTTAAGCAGCCCTGTCCCATAGATATTCCTCTCTAAGAATCTTTTAGTTGCTAATCTTCATTGACACACATATTATTTTATTCTGGTTGCATTTGGTTTTATTCATATGTCTTTAAAACTATTTATTTGAGACATTGCATAATACGTGGATTCGTTTTTACCTATTGTTTTCTCTCATCCTCCAAATTTTCATGCCATACTTTTACTTTAGTTTATTGTAAATGTCTTTGTTATCTTCTAACATTTTGTTTTTGACTCATAAGTCATTTAAACGTACTGTCTACTTTTTCAGTACTCAGAATTTTCTAGTTTCTGCTATTGTTACCTACTTAACTTTTTGTGGTTTGAATGCTGACATGTGATTTATAATCTTTAAAATATGTTAAAATGTTATTATGACATAGAATATGATCTACATTTCTCAATGTTCCATTTAAGTTTAATAAGAAAGTTTTAATCTGCATGCATATCCAATGACTGTATCATGTTAACCCATAATACAAGTTAGTACAATCATGCCCTCACTAATGTCTGCCTGCTGGTTTTGATAGTTTGAAGTGGATTTGTGAAAATGCACCAATAGATCCTCCCACATTTTACTTCTACTGAGTTTTTATGTGTCTGTTTTACTCTTGTTTTAGCTTCAAACAGATGAAGGTTGGTCAACTTCTTGAATAAGTTACACTTATAATTATACCCTTTAGGGCTGGAGAGGTGGCTCAGGGGTTAAGCCTCCGCCTTGCAGGCGGAAGGTCCCGAGTTCGGATCCCAGATCCCACGTATAGACGCCAGACGGAAGCGGGGGCGGCCTGCGCTTCTGGTCCTGGTAGGGCGGAGCCTGTGAATCCCGGGGCAGAAGGAGGTGGAGGCGTCCATGGTGGTTCGCCAATTCGTCCGTGGTTCTACACACACATACACACACACACAGACACGCGCGCGCACATACACACAGTTGAATAAATAATAATAATAAAAAAAAAATTTAAAAAAAAAAAAAAATAATTATACCCTTTACTTTATCTTTGTCATATTGGCCACAAACTTCTTCAATTTTTCTGCTGTGTAAATTCTTATTTTTTCTTG
This sequence comes from Typhlomys cinereus, assembly GCA_023101885.1. Lineage (NCBI taxonomy): Eukaryota > Metazoa > Chordata > Mammalia > Rodentia > Platacanthomyidae > Typhlomys > Typhlomys cinereus. Next base: position 2,162,165 of record JALPQD010000154.1, read on the forward strand.
AATATTGAAGAATGATTTTTATATTATTTATTTTTCTTTCAACACTATATAGTTCTATTATCTTGAGTTATTTACTTAAAGGTAAAATTAATATATAATTTTTAAAATCCCAGTAATATCTTTAAAACCATTTAAAATTTATGTTTTCTTTTGTGACTACTTTTTTTTTTACAAAAATATCAACCTTTATTGCACAGGAACTGTATTTTCTCATCATAGTATCAGAAAGATTTCAAGAAGATTCACATGTCTCTGAGAAACTGAGGAGGACTAATACTGAAGGGGAAGTAAAGGAGGAGGCTTCCCTCAATGGCATATCAACTGAACTAGAATGCTTGCTGTAGCATCACTCAAATCAGACATAGGACATTACAGACTAGATGAAACACAATGGATTGTACAAGTGAAAAGATCTGAAAATAGGAGGGAGTATGGCAAGAGAGACTAAGGGTTAAGGGGTAAAAGAGAGGGAATGCAATTTGGGACAAAGTTGGAAATATTATAATGTCACTATATTCATGTATGCAACATTAAAGAGATTGAAAAAATCAACTTTTCCATTGGCTTGAAGTTAATATTATGAAGTTCACAAAACTGTACATGATTATTCTGTCCTAAGATAATGGAAAAAAGTCACATCATCACATATCTGATTTGTGGGAAAATTTGAAGATACTTTCTAGTTTCATGTTTTATTTCATCACATAACAATGCTGAGAAGTTGACACATTAATTATCTTCATTTTCCTGCTGTTCAAACTGTTCAAAAATGAAGTTGCATTATTCACAGAGCATTGAATGCAGGTTTAAAATTTCCAGGGACAGTCTCTGTATATTGAAGAGAAAAGTCAAAGAAAACAAACATTCAGGGAGATTTTGAAAGACTTAGAGTCAGAACCATTTTTAATTATGGACACTTAGAAAGCCACCTGGCTAGATAAAAAAACTTTTTGTCCTCACCTTCCCAGCAGGAGAAATATGAAGTGTGGTGGAAACCATGCAGTATTTGATTCAAATACATTTGATTGGGCTCATGTCTTAAGTCTTTGTAACCCTAACCACATGACATTTAATTTCTCACAACAATAGTTGCCATATTTATAAAACACTGGGTTTGATCAGTTGTGTAAAGCAGATGCCATTTATGATCTCATTTCCAAATGGATATGTTTAAATTTGCTTCCAATTTCTCAAAAATACAAGGAATAAATCTACTAATGCATGGTAATAAAGATGCTCAGAAAAATTTGAGGGCCGTTGAAGTAACTTAAGATGTTCCCTTTCCATTTCGTAGGTATTGACACACGTGCATCAAATAGAGAAATATAATTTTGGTTCCAAAATATCTACTGGCCAACAAATATTTGTGCACATTATGATGCTTTTTGAAATTAATATCTGCAGAAATATGTATTGGGTAGAATAGTTTTGATTACTAGACATTTATTAAGCAAAGGTATTCTGTTATATCAATTGAGCAATGATTAATGCCCAATGATTCTAAAGGACATAAAGTGCAAAACATAATTAAATATTTTGTAATTTATGTTTCTAAGGTACATCAGCCTCATTATGATGCATTTGCATTTGAAAACATGGAAGTGTAATATTCTTAAATATGTTATAATTCATGTATTATCTTTACAGTAGATAATTTCTTTGTTACCTATCAGAAAACATTACTTTAAATCCTAATTTTCTCTTAATATATAAATTTGCATGCCCCTTCTGTGTTTATTTCTGTGTTTGTCTGCCTTACCTTTTTCTGTCTCATCAGGATATATAGGGTCACATCAAAGACACCTTTCCGTCACCAGTATCAACACACAATCACAAACCAGAATCTTAAAGTAAACCTCTTCAGTCTTCCTGTTTGACTTAAGATCTAATACAGTTTAAGGACTTTCTACCTTAAGTTAACTTTCATTATGGAGGTCTTCATTCCAGGAATCTATTTCTTGATGTGTGATGTATTTTTGCCAATTAAAAGAAATGTTAACAAACAAAACATAAGTTATCAGAAAATTACGTGTGCTGAAATATGAGGAAATTAAAATGAAATGGAACCTAAGTTAAAACAGATTGGTTAGGTTCAAGAACTTATGGTCCTAAAACTATGCAACATACTTCTGTACAGAAAAGATAAAAATACTCAGAGAGAAAATCAAAGAAGGAAAATCAACCACTACTGAAGGAAATTATTGTTGTTCTACTTGTCTGTATATTTGAAGAGTTATGAAATAGTTGTATATGAAAGCCTTTAAATAGATATATCAAATACCATTTTCTTAGCCTTTTTTATTACACTGGCTTTCATATTTTTACATTTCTCCAGTCATTGATTTCCAGAACACCTGATGCATACAAACAATAAGCCCATCAGCATCACAACCACAACTAAATGACAGAATGTGAATTTTTATATAATGGTGCAATCAGAAGGTATAAGATACTTTATTTTACATACAGATAATGGATAGTTGTGAAAAGAGTGTGGAAAAGAATGTCTTTGCAATATATCCCTCTTATTTTTCTCTCTCTGTGAAAGCCATTTCATTTTGTTCTGACAAGCTGATAAAGCGATTGAGGAAAAAGTCATAATGAGAAAATTTTGGCAACTTAGATTGATGTGAGTGATATCTTTTCCTATCTAAATTTAGAAAAGTTTATTTCGAGGTATTGAAAGCACAATCCATTTGAAGAGAAAGCTAAGTCTTCTGGATGATAATAAGTTTATCATCATCCAATTTTGGAATGATTGCAATATGATAGTTAATCATTTCATTGTGGAATAGCAGCATGAAAAAATAAATGCTGTCACTCAATGAAAGAAACTTATAACCATGAACGTGAATAAAAATCTAAGTTACATGAGTACAAATCACTCTCTTCCAATAATATACCACTACAAACTAGCTGAATGTAAATTTGATTGTGAGAAGTGAAGATAGTGAAAATTACTGGTAAATCTATGACTGCAAAGGTGAAGATAATCAACTCTTCAGGTGACCATGCACTGTGGCAACATACTGTCTTCAACAATATGTTGATAACAAGTCATCTTTTCCACTGTGTTCTATACTAAATTAATTTCATGGAAAATATATGCTTAATAGCATTTAGAATCTGAGACTGTAATATTTAATATGCATTTTAGAAAGTTTTCCTATATTTTCAGGGGTGGGATGTGAGTACAATTTAGTAATCATTTTGAAAAGAAATGGCAAGAAACAATATTCAAAAAATGAATAAATAGGGGCTGGAGAGGTGACTCAGGGGTTAAGCCTCCGCCTTGCAGGCAGAAGGTGGCCGAAGCGGGGCGGCCTGCGCTTCTGGTCCTGGTAGGGCGGAGCCTGTGAATCCCGGGGCAGAAGGAGGTGGAGGCGTCCATGGTGGTTCGCGAATTCGTCCGTGGGTCTACACATACACAGACACACACACACACACACACACACACACACACACACACACACACACACAAGCACACATGCGCGTGGGCACATACACACGCATATTCACACAGTTGAATAAATAATAATAATAATAATAAATTAAAAAATGAATAAATAGTAAGCAACACTTTGGCATCATTTATGTGACACATCTTATTGAGCCTTTGCTCTGTGGCTTCTCATAGTTCCCCAAACAGTACCAGTTTTTACAATTGGTATTGGTTGTCCACAAATACACAATGGTTAGACACTCTTTCTAAAGACAACAAACTCATTCATTGAACAAAGAGCATGGAGTAAACAAGCTAGAATTGATCTGGAAGCATTTTCCCCACAGGATAACTTTCATTGTACAAGAAGAAGCTATGCAGATGCTAGGGAAAAAAATCTTTAGAATTTTCCAACTGTGAATTATGTGAGATACAATAACAAACACCTTGGTAAACCTGTCTGCATTGATTCAATGGTATCACAAATGTTATGGGAGCAACTAACCCATTTATGAATAGATTGCAGTTGACACAATATTAACATTTGATGCTATATTTATTATATATGACTAAAGTAAATATTGAACTAAATATTTTATATACATTGTTTTATATATATAAATGTGGCTATTCAATAAAGAAGTATGATTAAATAGTTATCCAATTATGATATAACCTATCAAGATAGCTAAAAATTTAAAGTTTTTATCATATGTGACTTGTGTCAAGAAGTGGTTTAAGAAAATATGGATTTTAGTTCTTAACAAGTGACTAACAAAGGATTTTATTTGTCAATACTTTTCTTGGTACTTTTTAAAAAATGTTTTGAGGCCATTGTCTTTGTTTATGATATTTGTGTTCTTTTGTACAAGTGAAAAATAATCCCCTTAGAGAATTCCAAAGGACCTGTTTAAAGCCTCACAAACAATAATGAAAATAATATTTTTATTGTTAAGCAGTGTATAACATCTTGATGATTGTTATCAAGTCCAAGAGATTGTTTTTGAAATTCAGATAGAACACAGAATCTAGAGGAACTAAAGTCTGGATAGATTATTCCCCATAGTATTCAAAGCCAAAGAAGATCAATGAGTTTTGTGATCTCTAAGACCTCTCTGTAGTTTCTATGTTCAGCAGTTTGTTGTGACATTCAGTATTATTTATTCTCAGTATGTGGCAGACATTCTAGAGTATGCCTAAGTCAAATTTCAGAGTTGAGTTATTTCTTTGATTATAAGTAGGAAAACCATTGAAAATCATTATTTGACTTAAAGAGAGTCAGATGTACATTAACATGTGCCTGAATTCTTATAATAGTTTTAATATGTCTAATTTTAATTTCTAATCTGATGAATACTTTTTCATTAGCTATTTAATAAACTTTGGATGCATTCTTGCAACAAGATACAAAAATTTGAGTATTCATTCAAGAGAAGTTTTTAGGTTTCCTGTCATTTCTCTGGCATTGATGTGCTGCCCAGAATTTTCCTGTGGTTAAACGAAGCACACAATTAGTAACTTAGATGTTTTAGAGTAAAGCTACTGAAGCATACAATTTGTTAATGGGCACATTCCTATACAGCATTGTAACAACTTTGACAGTGATAAGCTAGGTGTCAGTTGGCAATTATTTAAAAAGACAGCTATATGAAACTAGTTTTCCATATTACCACCTAAAAATTAAAAGCTGAAGTAGGAACAGAACATTATATCAAGATGTCAAAGTACCTTAAAGCATAATGCAACTGAGCAAATGAAGGCATCATGGGTTTTGCTACAAAATAAATATTCAGAGATGCTGTGTGTGTTTGTGTGTGTGTGTTTGTGTGTGTGTGTGTTAATCACAAGAACACATTTTAAAGGAAGTGTGATAGAGACCCTATGAAGCAGTCAATGAATTTACTATAAGAAGATAATTCATCATTGATGCATGATGTCTTTTTCAATTGAACTATGTGATCACTTTTAATTAAACAAAAACATTTTATCTCATGAGAATATGAATATACTGTCTTTTCTTCTATCTTTGGAACTTTCTCTTTCTTTGTCATTAATCAAATTTGATCTGACCTGCTTTTGTATGTGCAAACATCACATCTGGTCACTCCCTCCAAAACTTCTTTTATGTTTCTCCTACTATCCTCAACTCCCACATGTCGCTTTCCATTTTCAAGTGTTTTTATTATTGTTTGATTTGCCACTAAGTTTAACCAGGAGTGCACGAGTGACCATGATTATGGAACTAAACAATGGAGCTTGGTGGGCTCACCAATGTGATGCAAGTGAAAATAATGTTCCTTCCTTTCCTTTCTCCCAGATTCATCAGTACCATGTACTTCATCAGGAATCTGTACTCTACCAATGGCTGGTTGTTGCCAGTTGAAGTGTTATAAGATTCAGTTCATCTGCCTGCAGCTAGAAGATGGAATTTCATGGCCATCCCCTATCTGGCTCTTATATTCTTTCAACCCATTCTTCTGTGATATCTCCTTAGTATTACTGGTAATAGTATGAATGTGTAGTTTAGTGATGATCACACAGTTCTCCCTTGTCCTTAAAATCTTGAGCAGTCACAGAGAACCTTGTTCAAGAGGGGATGATAAGACTGTAAGAGCCAAAAGGTGAGAAGGTCCACTGCTGACCAAGACTTCACTCAAGACAGGGCTACTGCAGTCAGGATTTCACTACAATGAGACTTGACCTTACCAGACCTGCACAAAGGCCCTCATTGACTAATATGGGTCTCAGGAGAGAATAATTTCAAGCAGTAGGATCTTTAGGGATGAAGGGTAGCACAGGAATATGGAACTACCCACATCAGTGGTAGAGCCTCTTAGAGGCTTGCCACAAAGGCCTGAGCCTCCACTATAGCAGACAACCGCAAGACCATGCAAGCCAATGGTTAAGAGGACAGGAAGGGACAGGTTTGATCCATGATGGGACAGGAGAGAGGAAGAGAGTGTGGAAAGAAAGGAAGGGAGGGAGGAATGAGGGTGATAAGGATATGACTCATTAAACTGCAAAAAGGAAAATAAAATAAATTATAAAAAATATTGAGCAGCCAACTATCTCAATATTCACCACTGTTATTTCAAAAAGAAGCTTTCCTAATTAAACTTAAAGAGATGTATGTCCACAGTCATCAATATACTATTGATGTTTAAAAGACAGTTTAATTACATGTCACTTTACTACATGACAATATAAATGCCCTCTTAGAGCTGTGTCCAGCTCATTCATGTATAAGCTTCAAATACAATCAGAAAGTGGTTGGTTTTCCCTACAATGATCTTGCCATTATTGCATTGGCACACACTTTTTAATTAATGGATTATATTGTGACTTGTAGGTTTCATAGCTAATTAAAGCTGCTGAGACTTTTCTGTCTAAGCAGCCTTTTTAGCACCTTCCAGAATTAGGAATGTTAGCAAGCAGGGGGCAAGCTTCCAGCTCAGTTCTTGCTTGAATTCTCTAATTACAAGCAAGGCATGTGTTATATTCAGCAATACTGTCATATCATCTATTTTAGAAGGCAAACAAGTGAAACTCCATTAGCCTTTATGGTTTGGGCCTTCTAGGACTTCCCTAATCAATAAGTCCCATGAATATATCCCATATTTAGCACTAGTATTTTAATATATTAACCCATTGTTCCTAGGAGTGACAATTTCCAGCCATGCAAAATGTCTTCCTTTAGACATTTTTTCCTGTCATTTTTAAAGGGTGACAAGAGAGTAAGACCCTGTTGGCTTTTTGTGTACCCCTCATTTGAGCTGACTTGATCCTCTTTCCTCTTGTCTCATTCCTGTGCACCATTTCCTGTTTCAGCCTTTCTATCCACAATAACCCTCTTCACTTTCATATCTGTTATATTTTACTAATTCCCCTTCTTTTTAGGAATTCTTGATGGCCCCTTTCTATTTCCTGGAGTTTCAAATGTACTTCAAAATTAAAAACATGAAAGTAAATATTGAAAGTATGGATACACATATGGAAAAGAAGCGCTGCATTTGTGTTTCTTGGACTGGGTTAGGTCATTTGGTATATTTTGCTTCAATATCATCTGTTTACATGCCAATTTCATGTTTTTAAGTCTGCCAAAAGCTACACTTTATATTCTTACCATATTTATACTATCCTTTCACTTGTTGGTGAATATTTCATTTGGTTTCATATACACATTATTGTAAATAGAGCTACAACAAACAAGCACAAGGAAGAACAATGCATCTGAGTCATATATAGTTCTATTTCTACTTGCATTGATCAATGTTCAGAAACTTCCATACTGTTTTAGAAAATGGCTGCACCAGTTGGCATTTCCATTAATTATATGAAAGACTCCCTGTTCTTTACATCTCCCCTAGCATTCGTGGTCATTGATGTTTTTGACAGTGAAAAGTCTGACTTGAGGGAAGTGTAATCTTGCAGTAGTTTTAATATACAGTCTCCTGCTGACTAAAGATGTCTATCACCTTTTAAAGTGTTCTTTAAGAACCCTTTGTTTCAATTTGCTAGTCAATCTTGAATTGCATTGCTGATTTTCTTGATCTTTTGGTTTTCACTTCTTTTGTGTATTTTAGACGCTAGTTCTCTGTCAGATATATGGTTGATAAATATTTTTTTTAATTCTGCTGATAGCCTCATCACTTGGTTGAGAATTTTCTTTCCTTTAGATGCTTATGTATGGTTAAATAATATTGCCTCATGCCTTTTTTTAAAGATGAATAATCTTTAAACATACTTGCACTTTACACTGCTATGGCTAAGGCATGGTAAATCCACCTTAGCTGCTCTTCAGACCATAAAAGATTTAGATGGTAAAATATGAAATTAACCCACACAGAAAGTCTTACTACCCGCTCACATTGTATTCTGAAAATGCGGTGATGAGTGACGAGCCTTCATAGCTTCTGTAAATACTGTTATGGATCTGTTATGTCCCCTATGCCATGCAATATTGTCTCTTTTACCTACCACACAGATCTGTCTACGTAGATGTCTTGAAATCTGTGCAGGCTTACCTAAGAGACTGTGTGACATTTGCATTTGTGGTTTTACTGGTTCCTAAAATGAACCACATATGTATATATACCACCTTTACTAGTCTTGAACTGTTTTTCTTACCAATGATAAACATTATATTTAAGTGCATTCACTTTACAAATAACTTATTTCCGCCCATACAAACTTAACCAGTACACCAGTCCCCTCCCAGTGCCTCACCCCCCATCCTCAGAGCATCCTTTAATATGCATACCAAACTCTCCTCTGGGTCCTCCTCTCTGATAAGGGGCAAGGACCCAGGGGCATTTCCCGGAACCCTTTCCTGTGTTCCCCTTAAGCTTAGGAACATTACTGTGACTGTCAGTTCCTAGCCTCCAAGGATCCTAGTGCCCTTAGTCCATGCTAGACTTTGTGGAGTCAATAATGTGTTGGACATTGAGCAGGTCATGCAAAGTCCTATTGTGATTGCTTCGGCCCTAACTTGTGTGGAGTAACTTGCATATCATTACTCCTCCCATCCTTGTGCTCTTACAATACCACCTCCTCTTCCTCAAATTTCCCTAAGCTTCAGGATGGGGAGAGATTAGGCTGGCCTAGTTCCAGGTGGTTGATATAGAGTCTCTGATGTTCTGAATTATGTTTTTTTTTTTTCAGTTTTGCTGCTCCTGCGATGCCCGTGGCTCCATCCCAATGGGTATTGGATGTCACCCCTTGCAGTCCTTGATGGTCGCCTATTTTCTCTGCTGTAACATGGTGTGCGTTGGCCATTGCCACTCTATTTTTAATAAATTTCAGTGGAGAAACTATGAATTATTTAAGTGTTGCTTGCCTTTCCTAGTCATGCTTGAACAGAGAATGTAGTGCTCATTTCTTCCTCCACAAGAGCACATAGTGATCCATGAAACAGAGGCGTCTTTCCCTGATTAATACTTCCATCTTTCCAATACCTCCCAGTGTCCAGAGTAGTTTGGGAAACAACAGTCTGAAATCAAGTTTTTAAATGGTTCCCTAGCTGATCATGTTCATTTTTTCAAACATGTTACTTTGACATGTGATGAAATTTTTGAAAAATTTTTGAAAAAATAACTAGTAACAGAAAGAAAATGTATTGAATAAGACAGAAAGATGTGTTATAATTGCCTTAGAAGTGTTTGCAAAATATTGTCTCTTATAGGATTCAATAACTATGAAAGTATGTAGCTTAATCATTTTGCTATGAAATTAAGATATTTCTCAAAATTGAAAAAAAAGTATCTTATTGTGAAGCCTTTGTATTCCTAGGTTTACACAAAGGAATATGAATCAGGATGTTACAGAAATTCATGCATGTCCATGATTATTGAAGTATTTTGCACAGTAGCTGAACTATTAAAGCTGTCTAAGTATGCAAAAACAGATGTATAAATAAAGTAAAATATGCTGTATCAACACTTCAGCATATTGTTCAGTTTTTTTAAAAGCAGAATTATGTTTTTTATGGATGTAATTGGAAGTCTTCCTATTATATTAAATATGCCAGATTTATCTTTCTAAATATTGCATGTTCTCTCATGATTAATCTACATTTTAATATATAAGATATGAAATTTGTTTTGGTGGCAGTGGGGTGAAGAAATATTTGGGTAACAGGAAGGTTATAGTAAGGGAGGGTGACTGAGATAAATGTCTGTGATATGAATGAATGAGTATCATAGTCAATTAATCAATTTGTTTAATACATATACAAAACTAGTGTTTGCACTCTATCTTTATGATTGGGGTTGCTTTCTACTTAATGTGACCAAAAGTTGCAGAGCAATATGGATGTTCATAGGACACATAAAGTAGAAAATATTGCAAATAAATGCTTTTTTCTAATTCTGAACAATGTTTTTACAACGTGGACTCATTTAGTTAAAGCAAATTTGCATCTGGAACAATGAGATGGCAGAGATGGTAATTGCTGCAGGGTAAATATATTCCCTTATCTACTATTCAGACAAGAAAAGACCCTGGAACTCCTGAACATGCACATACACATACACACACACACACACATACACACACACACACACACACACACACACACACTCATGTGCATGCACAAATACTCACACACACAAACAATAATTTCAGTTTTAAAATGGAAAGAATAGACACAAATCTTTCTAAATGACATTCAAAGCTATACTAACAGCTATATACTGTTGTCTAGACATTCGTTTGTATCAGTAACGTAGTAACCTACTACAGGATCTTTTCAAATGTGAAATAAGGAGAGTTTCTTTGTAAAAAATATGAAATATAGCCATAGTTTCTTTATAGCCATAGTTCTTTAATTTTAAAATGTCTCTGAATAATTTGTCAGTAAAGAGTACACATGCTGGATTAAGGAGAGAAAAAAAGGCATTTTCATAACTTTATCCCTTTAAAAAAATTACAGTGCTGATAAGATGGACTAGCAGGTAAATACATTTGCTTGTCAAGCCTTATCAACAGAGTTCAATCCCTAATATCTTCATGATGGAAGGAAGAAACCCACATACTCCCTCCTTCTTATGTGTCATATATACATGTGTTCACATGTATATGTAACACAATACCAAATAAAACAGATAGAATTTAAAACAAAAAATAGATATGTGTATAATGTTTGAAAAAAGAATGATCTGAATTTTGACAAATAGTACATCTTTATTTTAGAACCTGTTTTTACAGATAATGAAAATAATTCAATTACAAATGTAATTGAAATTAAAAATCCTTTTAATAAAATTAGCACAAATAAAAATAAATTCTGATACTAACAAATCAGGTGTGAATTGTGCTCAAGTTTAAAAATAAGGAGAAGAAAAGTTCAGTGAAGGAGAAATATCAAAAACTAACTAGACTTGTTCCCAGAATAATTACTGCATTTAATACACAATACCTTTATAATACCTGTTAAACCAAAATATTAGAAAAAATTTTCTCTCTCTCCAACTCTCTTTCTTTCTCTCTTCCCTCTTCCTTCATTCAGCAATACATTATCAGATTGAAAAGGTTTTTTCCTGTTTGAATAAACCAAAAATTATAATAACTCATTTGGGATAATAGACATGGCTTTACAGGTAAATATGCTGTAAGCAACAGGTTCATTCCCAGATATCACATGGTATGAGGAGAGTACTAACTTCAGAAAGTTCTCATTTTACTTCTACATGCCTTGATATGAGTTCCTGAGCTATGAGCATGCTCTCTCTCTCTCTCTTTCTCTCTCTCTCTCATCTCTGTCTCTGCCTAATAAAATTAAATTGCTTTTATAATATGAAGTTACATATTTTGTCATATTAAATAGTCAAAAATAAGTGTAATTATTTGAACTTAAATTTTAGAGACTTAAAATGAGATGCAATAAATTAGGCTCTTTATCTCACAGGAAGCACCATTCAAGCATAAAGGATCCCCCATATGATTGGCTTCCTTAACAGAAGACATCTTCACTGAAAGCATCTATCACTGAAGCAATGTTTCTTAAACAGCCATGTTAAAATTCATGATGTCTTTCAAACACATTAAAATATGCAACTAATTTTTGCTATTTATATAAGAAGAGACATTGGCAAATAAATATACATACAATGATTGACAACATGGAAATAAATAGTTTTATCAATTTAGATTTCAGATGCTTATATGTTCTCATGAACTCTTTATTCCTGTGTTCCTAACAGTACAGGATATACAGAGATGTTACACATTTACTAACATTGAAGGCTATTGGAGAAACTTGCATATTTTACTCATCCCAAATAATAAACATATATGCATAAAGGATTTGAATGTTCCATGCATATATGTGAAGAATTCTAGTCATTTTTCTACCCATTCTCCTCTCCATTCCTTGTTCTCTCACTGTTTTAACAAAGCACCTACTACTTTCATGTCTTCCTTTTTGAAGACTCCCCAGAGCACAACATGCTTATTCTTAAATATAATTTTTAAAAATAGCATACATGCATATGCGTATAATTTCTTAAAATAATCTAAATTACTTATCAATGATGTATCATACAAAAAAGTAGTCCAATTTAGATATAGTTATGTGCAAGAATATTATTTTCAACTTTCTCTCAGTTCAAATAAGAGGAAAAGTGAAAGCCAATATAGAAGGATACTGCTAACATTTATGGGATTTTACAGCACAAACTTCCCAACATATTTTATTTTTTAATATGTATTTACTTATTTATTTATTTACTTATTTATTGTGTGTGTGTGTGTACGCACATGGGTGTATCAGAGGGACCTGTGTTTGCACATGGAGGCCCAAAGGTTACTTTAGGAATCATTTATTTAGCTTTGCCCTTGGATTACTCAGGGTCCACCTTCCAGACCTTGAAGCGTAGGCTACTGTCATTTCTTCCTCATGTTTTTACCTCAGATCTGGAACCAGAACTCTGGTCCATCTGCTTGTAAGGCACAATTTTAGCTCCTGAGCCACCTCTCCAACCCCTCCCCATCAATGTCTTTTTAAAATAGAGTTATGTAAAAATGTTTCATGATGCAAATTTTGATATCTAAATATTCAAACAAGAAATATATTGAATTTATATTAAATTGTTCAAGATTGTAAAGTGCACACTTTTTTCATTTTAAAAGTATATAATTTTCTGTCATGTATGATACTCTGCTTTCATTCAGCTTTCTGTAAAAAATACAGACTGTGTTCATGTCTGCAAAATGTTTTTAATTGAGAATAAATAAGCACACACAAATTCACATATTTAATATTTTCTGAATGAAACCATTACTTAGTAGGAGAAAGATGGCATTCAATTTCCAAGAAGTATTCCTGTTAAAGTTTATTTTTCCTATGATTATATTGTATGTTAGTCCTTATATGCATATTCGATCTTACTCAGTTTACTTCTTATAGGGGAGCTAAAAGAGTGACCTAGGGGCTTGAGGATTGCCAGTCTGTGAATTTTTCCATCTAATTAATCTCTGGAGTTGCTGTTTCTAATCTCTGTGAGTTTGCAGGCTCAGCCTTTCCCCTACAGGCTTATGGTAAACAGACACATGGGTCCACTTCCTGTACCTAAATCTCTCCAAAAAATATCTCACATTGTACCTTTAAGTATTATTTCTTTTTCAAATTCACTTCAGGGCAGAATATTTTATGAACTCTCTCCAACAAAACTAGGTTGCTTGCAGCAAGTATAGTTTGAAGAGTAGACTAAAGAGATTTGTTTGAAACAAGGAATATTGCCTTAGGAGGCCATGTCAGAAATGATTTTGCCAGAGAGTACTATGTGTAGTGAGGGAATAAATGGTGAGGAATGTAGTTGGAAATAAAGAAGGGGGAAAATAGAAAGAAAAGCTAGAATTTTGCTGAAGTGTAGCATTATTCATTTTGCATTTTTCACTTATTAGTATTTGAATTTTATGGTTTTAGATCAGATACACTAACTGTTGTTTTTCAGCACCTTATAAATTGGATTCTTTTACCAAACGTGTACAGATTTAGCACAGTGTTAGATGGTTTATAAAAATAAAATAATAAATTAGTACATTAATCAAGAGTGTGTAAAGATTCTATAAAGAATCGATGAATTCATAAAGTATTTGGAAGTTTTAAATAATTTATACAAATTACTGAAGCAGCAACAATATGGAATCATATTCAGGACTCTGCTATGAGGCGTCTGAGATTACACATCTGTAAGTTGCTATGAACATCTTCAAGTAACTTGCTCCTTTCATTGTTTTGATAGCTAAGCAGTGTGAACAAATCAATAAAAAGTATTTCAAATTTATCCACATATAGCATTTTGGGGTTGAATGTACACAAAGTAGTTCATGTCTTAACACACAGGTTGCAGGTTTTGTGCATATTGTGGATAACATGACAAAATGGCTTAAGAGAACCAAAGGGTAGTTTCTGCCTTATAATCCTGGTTATAGTTCCTTTATTACTTTAGCAGAAGAGCTCATGTCTATACCAGGAACTGAGAAAACTGGCCACAATGTTCCACATAACAACTGAGAGAAAGACATCTGTCATTTGCTGGACAAGTATGTCTGGCCATACTAAAGAATGACAATTCTTTTAATCAGCTGCCTCCATCTTATTTACCTGAGGAATTGGCTCACCCACCATGGGTTAAGCATTTCCAGTCAGTCAACCTGTAGTCGTCCTCATAGTTTAAGTCAAATGCTCAAACTTTCAATTTTCTATATAATATCTGCATCTAATTCTGATAATACTCCAGTATCATATATATTCTATAATTAGGTTTATATTATGCAATATAAGTCACAATCCAATGGGATAATTTCTTTGAACAACTTGAGTAAAAATAGTTTAAATTAGGAAGCTGTCTAGCTGTATATAAAATCTAATGCAATCTTCTTACATCCAGACAGATTTCCATTTTAATTTATTTGAATAGTAAATGTGATGAAAACATTAGAATATATTCCTGTAAAATAAGGTTGCTACCATAACATTTATAGAGTTCACAGTATTAATCTGCCTTGCATTTTCTCTCTTCTTCCTCCACCAAAAATTAACTCAAACTTACAATATAATCAAACTTACAATTAATTTATTATGAGATTTTTAAACACTCATTTCAACTAATACATAAATAGTTGAAATAAATAGGTTGAGCAGAAGGAAGTTAACAAAACAAGTGCATAAAATCAAAACCTAAGCCACAGACTTCTATGTTTGTGTTATTTGCTTCTTGTACTTGTGCAGTAAGTAAATCATATTAAGATTTTAAAATTCATCACTGTATCAAATGCCAATTATGTTCACATTATTCAAGGTTAATTCTTAGTTCATTTAAGAAGTGAATTCCAAATGCCTGAGGCAGAAACAATTAGAATAAAAGAACTAAAAAGGTAAATGAATTATTTAAAAGCATATACATAACACAGATCAGTCTGCTTTATGGAGCAAAGAGCAGTCAATGCTAGCAGGTCTCCTAAGGACCAGGAAATGGAACCATAAATAATATCAATGATCAAGTCATTCACAGCACTAGTCTTACTCCCGTTGGAGTCAGATGGTCTCCTGTCTCTACTGCACTTTTCAGCAGGCTGTACCCTGCTCTATAGCCTGCTTCCTTCTCTCCTAAGAGGATGATTGCAGCTCTACACTTCACATTCTTATCCCCACAGGCAGAAATGGATATTTACAAGAATCATTGAAATCCAATTTTAAGTTCCTGAGTTCATCATAATCGGGTTAATAAAGAAGCAACACTTTATAGAGGTTGTATACTCAAGATTCACTACTTTATAGCTATTACTTGGTAAATAGAAAGCTCAAAGAAAGCACTCTAATCATTATACCAATACAGTACATTCTAATACATCCAAACATTTCGGACATACATGGTTTAAGAAATTGAGGTTACAGAGCTTTTACTGTTAACAGAATATTAGAGGATAAAAATCCTTAACCACAGTTACTTCTGTTCTATTAAAGAGCTGTGAACAATTCAGAAATTGATGAACTACAATAAAAAGCAAAAAAAAATTGTTTCAAGAAGCAATTGTTGATGTATATAAAAGGTATTTCTCAAACAATAAATTTGGAACTTCTCTACATTGCAATTCTTTATTTCCCAGGAGATAGAAATCTTATTGTTGTTGAAAAGAAAAGAAACAAAATAGCAAAGCAGATGAATGTTTTTAAGCAGAGTTCTTGATACTCTTCTCTTGTCCTCAAGAACAAGCAACACAGAATCAGGTTAGAGATCTTAAAATAATAAGTCAAGCAGTGATTTTGGAATGTCCCTTTGTAGAGGAAATATATTGAGCATTTTTCCCACAGTCCTGGGTAAATTGAAAGAACAAAAGTTAAATGATGGTGTTCTGAACACAAAAAAAGAAATAGCACACAAGAAAATATATACCCATGCAAAAAGCTCAAAGAAAGAAACTGTAAAGAATAGGCCCATGGGGAAACAAACTACTATTAGGTAGTATAAAGGTATGATATCAAACTACCATCTAAACACATGAATTAGAATTCAATCCTCAACCTAGAGTCTTCCTTTCACTATAGATTTAGTGCATTTGGACAACCACAATTGACTTGATGAGATTTAGACACAAACTATTATACACAGTACTGTGTTGGGGGTAGGATTTATATGTAGATGTGGAGTTCTTTCCAGAGAGGTTTAACTGAAATGGAAGGCTCTACTTTGAAGGTTGCTGACATCACTCAAGTAGCTGGACACCCTGGACTGAATCCAAAAGAGACAAAGAGAGGAATACCAACATCAGAGTACTCTATACCATGACTGAGGACGTAATGTGGCTAGACACCTCACCCTTCCTGGGTCCTGCTTTTCCAGCCATGATGGTCACATGATGAACTCAAACTGAGAGTGAAAGTAAACCTTTCCTTCCTTAATTGGCTTTGGTAAAATATTTTGTCATACCAGCAAAGTAATCCAAGCATTTCAGTAAATAATTTATGTAATGGAGAGTAAATTAGGTAAGAAAATTAGTCGACTACTTCCGGTAAATTGTGGTTTACAAGAGCATACAAATCAGAAATTTGGCAAAATTTTAAATGGATTACACAAAAATGAAAGTACAGACTGTTAAATGGAATGACTTTGTAAATTTAGATATTAAGTTTTAATACTTAGATATTAAAAGTGATTTACTCTTGGTCTTTAAAAAAATGTTATAACTGTGATGCATAGAAATAGCTCATATTTATTCCCTTAATGACCTAAAGGTCAAAGTTCATAAGAAGCTTAATAAGTTTTGTGGACTTGAAATGAAAATTAAAATTTGAACAATGCTAATTCCATAGAGGTAAGTGATACTATTCACTTTAACTTACAGCAGGTGTAGTTCTGTTTCTACTTAGTATCTTAATTCATTGGTAAGGAGTTCTGTTTCTACTTTACTTAGTATTTTAATTCATTGTTAAGGAGTTAGAATGAAAGAGAGAGAGAAGGTATCCGTATGATACATATGTGGAGTTCAGAGGACAACTTGCAGGAATGAGGTCCGTTCTCTCCTTCCACTATGTGGATATTGAGCTCTGATAATCAGGTCTTTAGGAAGATTCTGGTCATCTTAAGTCCTACCCAACTATTCCCATTATGGTTTTAACTCTTTTTGAGCTACTCTAAAATATGTAACTTTGGGTGCTGTAGAGGTGGCTCAGGGGTTAAGCCTCTACCTTGCAGGCGGAAGGTCCTGAGTTTCAATCCTAGACACCACTTATAGATGCCGGGCGGAAGCGGGGGCTGCCTGCATTTCTTGTCCTGGTAGGGTGGAGCCTGTGAATCCCTGGGCAGAGTAAACAAGGAGGAGGTGGAGGCCTTACATGGTGGTTCCGAATTGGCCCGTAGTTCTACACACACGCGCATACACGCACAAGTGAATAAAATAATAAAAAAAATGTAACTTGGGCAGTGTTTTAAACAACAGAAATATATTTCTCACCATTTTTCACCTTGGATAACCAATTTCTTTTTAGTATCTGGTTAATTATAAATGCACAAATGATAAAACTAAAAAAATATATAAATAACAGATGTGATGTACCCAAACGTGCTATAGACATTCAATTGATTTTCTAAAAAGTACGGTTGGTTGGGAAAGGGCTTAGCGTATGAAGCAAAAGCAAAAGTCTATGGTTAGAAACCCCAGATACCGATAGTGGGTGTGGCAACCAACCTGTGATTCAAGTCATGAAATGTGAAGCCTAGGACTCCCCAGAGAAAACAGTTTGGTGACTAATCTTATTAATGGTTGATTAATTTCTTTTGTATCTTTCTAGCATTTAAGGTAGAAAGCAGCATTGATCATTACTCCCTCAGTTCTAGTTTTTATTTTTGCATCTAGTTCCTGAATTTCTTTTTTTTAAAGTTTTTCTTCTTATTAATATTTTGCATGTGTGAGAGAATGATGTGCAAAGAAATAATCTAGGGTGATTACTAAAGTCACCTTTGGTCATCCACAGGGACATAAAGTTTCTTCTGATACCCACACTCTACACACACACACACACACACACACACACACACACACAGTAAAAAAAAAAAAGAGTGGAAATACAATCTACTTTCAAAGGATGCTTTTAAAAGCACATATTTCTCCCTGTAGTGCTGTTGTTGCAGAACCTTACGTTTCTACCATGTCATATTTTCATTACATTTTCCTCTTATGACTTTTTTCATTCATGTGCAGATCATATAGAAGTATCTATACAATATTGAAATAAAAGTTTTAGTTGTCTCTTAATTGGTTTATTTCTAGCTTACTTTATTTAATCAAAATCATATCACAGAGTGATTCAGTGATTAAAAGCTGAATATAGTGTTTCCTCCATTCGTACATATTACATCTGTATGTCCTTTTAAGCAACAATAACATTCCATTACTCTGTGTTTGCCTCTAGCACTGCCACCTGCTGCTTCCAAATTGCTCCTTCATTTTCTGTGTGCTGGAAATAAGTGAAACAAGTTTCTCTGTATCCTTTTATTCTCTCTCTCTCTCTCTCTCTCTCTCTCTCTCCCCCTCCCTTTCTTTCTTTCTTTCTTTCTTTCTTTCTTTCTTTCTTTCTTTCTTTCTTTCTTTCTTTCTTTCTTTCTTTCTTTCCTTTTTTCCTTCTTTCTCCATTCATTTCCCCCTTTATTTCTTTCTACTATTTAGCACTGTCTGCAAAAGAGTACCTTTTGTGACAGAAGCACTAGTCCATGGTTATTAGCAATTGGGGTCAGATGCTAAAAGGCAAATATTTGCTGACTTTTAGTTCTCTGTCTTTGCAATGTGATTAGTTAAGTCTTGACTAATTTATGATGCATGTTCACATAATCAGTCTGGATCTCAGCTGGATTATCTTCCAACTCTTTGAACTGAATTTAACAACAAGAAAGTTATACGCTCAAAAAGTATTAGTAAACTGCAAAAATATCCTGGATAGATTTGTGCACAAACATATGAAAATCACAGAACTAAAAACATAACTCAGACTGCAAACTGAGTGTGTGTGTGCATACCTATATGTGTAATGTGTGTCTGTTTGTCTATAAAGGAGATATAGAAATGAGATACCATCACTTAGCATTTCCTCATCCACACTGGTTCCCACATGGCTGTATACTATTGAAGCATTACATTTACTGTGAAAATGTTTGCATGTTTAATGATATCAGGAATATTAAAAATATCAGATCCAAAGTTTTAATTGCAGGACACTTGTATGCTTAAGGATTTTAACCACATTGTCAATTATCAGGTGAATATCGCTACATTTGATAGACCATTTCAGTGTTTTTAAAGACAATGTCCTCTGTCTCTCTATCTAATCTTAAGCCAACTCTTCCATTTTAACTTTCTCCTACCTTATGGCTAAACTATGACTCCTTTAGCCACCAGACTTTCAACTCTAAATAAACTCCTATTTCTTAAAAAAAATTTCTAAACAAATCAATAAAAAAATAACTGGTGGAAAAACAGTTTATTCTGGAACTTCGTTTCAAAGAGTTTGTTCCATTGTCTCTTCAAGATATGAGTCTGGGCAGGAATTTGTGCTATAGGAAAGAAAAGAAAAGAAGGGGTTTCAACAAGATAAGAGCATTCAAGAATGTGTCACAAGTGACCTCCCACCAACTAGGTTTTATCTTATACCTGTTCTGTCCTCACTAAATGTCCACAAATTATGTCTCTGCAGAGGGGTTAATGAGCTAATGCTTCTCAGGGATTAATTGTGTCAGTAAAATTCACCAGATAACATTTTAGTACTAGTTATTTACAAATATTTAGGCTGTTATTCAACTTAATATTACAATTAAGTTCAGTCATCACATAAAGTAAATGATCTTATTCAGGATTTGACTGTTGTGTATTTAGGAAATGAAGAAAAAAATCGTCTTAAAACTGTCAATGGCATTCAGCAAAGCATGAGAAGAGCATCTTTTCCAGAAAACTGGGACATGGCATCATGCCAACATAAAAACTTCTCCCATTTAATCCATCCTGCCCTTCACTCTTTCACATCAAAATTCTTACAAGTTTCTGGATGTAATATGGGAGAATTGGATGGTGTATGGAGGCATCTTGGAGTAATTGTTCAAACATAGCAATTCTGGGTTTACCATAGAGGATGGTACAATGGAGATTCTGAGAAGATGCAGAAATATTGTAATCTCTTCGCAAAGCTGGAAAATAAGTCCAGGGGAGTGGAAGGAGAAGTAGAATGTGTCTTCATCTACATCCTTTCATGAAGGACACAGATGATGCAGTTTCCTAGAGACTTTTGTTACTTGAAACTTGAACATAAAGTGGAAGAAACAGATGTTAACTTTTTAATACAAAATACATTAAAGAGAGATCTTAAAATCTGAAGACAGAAGAGTAGGTGTTCAGAACATAGGAAGGGTAAACCTACTGAGAAAGTGGCCAGGATGGACTGACTGGGAAATCAGATCAAAAGTTTTTAAAGGAGTTGGATTATCAAGAAATAGGAAAACAAAAGATGAAGGTTAGAGGGAATCTAGATATTGTATTTAGGTTCTTCAGTGTTTTCTAGAAAATTGTTAAGGTTCAAGTTGAAACAGGGAGGATTTTCACTGTATTCTAAATATTATAACTTTTCAGGAACATCATGAGCCCTATCTATCTCATTCATTCTTTTATGTGAATGCATGTACCAGCCTTATGGGTATGTAGACATTTTATTACCCACCTTGGAATATATCTCTGTGCATGGACATATCTGTCCCAATGCTTGTGAAGGCCCAAGGTTGATGTTGGGAATCTTCCTTAAAGACTCTCAAGTTCACATAGTCTCCCAACTGAACCAAAATCTAATGGATTAAGTTACACTCAAGATACATGTTTATCTCTTTTTCCAAGTCACACCTCCCAAATATTTGAATTAAAATATGTATGGGATGCCCTGAACATTTGGTATTCACATGTTTTTTCGAAATTCTGAATTCAAACTTCATCCTTGACTGGCAAGCAATTCAACCAGTGGCCGTCTCAAAAGACCCAATGTGATTTTTTTAATGGCACAAGGGATTTTATTTTAGCTTATGATCATGTTGCTACAGTTCCTTTTCAAAATATATATATATGGTCTGAAAGTAAAAGGTCCTTATTCCTTATGGGAATTGGGAAACACACGTATGTATATATGTATTTATACACATGTGTGTATCGTAATTCCCAACCTTCCTCCTTTTTCCATTACAACGTTTTTTTTCCCTGTCATACTCCCTCCATTTTCAAGTCCTTTCATGTGTGTCTCACTGAATTTCATATAGTTTGTCTGTGATGTCATAAACCTGACATGATTCATACTCCAGCAAGTGTCATAAGGTCAGTGGGCATATGATTGAGGAAAGCATCTTTCTTTTCTTCTCTTTTGTTCTAGTTTCTCAGGGAGGTATGAGATCTTTCCATTCTCACAGTGAGATGTTGAAAGGAGACAATTCCCATGCAGTTCTTGTCATATCCAGGAGAGAGGGCCTGTGAAAAGTCGTGTGAAATGAAAAAGAGAATTGGAGAAGTAGCATTGCAGGACAAGGTATTAAGGTACTAAACAGAGGAACATGATGCTCAATATACACAGGAAGTCATTCTACAGTAATGAGACACTCATCTGCCACAGAGTACAACTTTGTTTTAGAAGTTCTTTATGTCTTTTCACCATGTGGATTCTGGAAACTGAATTAAGATTGTTAGATTTTCTGACAGTTGGTAGCCTAGATATCGTTTTTATTGGGAATTTTTTTAATTAATTAATTCATTTATTTATTCAATTGTGTGTGTGTGTGCGTGTGTATGTATGTGTGGGGGTGTGTGTAGAACCACAGGCGAATTCAGGAACCACCATGGACGCCTCCACCTCCTCCTTGTTTACTCTGCCCCAGGATTCACAGGCTCAGCCCCACCAGGACCAGAAACGCAGGACGCCCCCCCTTCTGCCCGGTGTCTATATGTGGGGTCTAGGATCCAAACTCAGGACCTTCTGCCTGCAAAGCAGAGGCTTAATCCCTGAGCCACCTCTCCAGCCCCATTGAGCTTGGAATTCTGAAGTGTAAAAATTCAAGACTAGAGCAGTGTCAGCCTGCATTGATTGTTGAGGATTTTTTTTCCAAGTAAAGAGACAAAAAAACTAACAGAATTTAGCAGGTGTGAGTTGGATATACGGGAATAATTTTCACTCATGATCATGGAAACTAGTGAGAGCAGGTTTGGCTAAATATCTAATGGTGTGAAAACTCCACTGTGTTTTCCTGTTGATTACTTCAGGTGGTTTAGTTTGGACTCCTCAAAGCAGGATGGCTGCAGCTGAAATTAAATAAGTATTTTCTTGGCCTGGAGAGATGGCTCAGGGATTAAGACTCTGCCACACAAACAGAAGGTCCTCGATCAGATACAGGATCCCATATAAAAACAGAAGGCTGAAATGACTGTAACCTATGACTCCTGCCCTGGAAGGCAGAGTATGGGAAATTCCAGAACAAAGCAAAGAAGAGAAACCACAATCCAGGTTGAATCACAGAATCATCCTTGGACCTCCATAGACACAGAGTATCCTCTGCTTCACACACATAAACACACACACACACACATGCACACATAATAAAGTTTTTAGAAAAAAAATGTATTATCTTAACAACAAAAGAAAAGTATATTCTGTTTGGATGCCCTAGCTTTAGATGCCACAGACTAACAAGGATTTGAAAGGGATTTGAAGGAGAAATGTCTAGATAAGTAATGTCCAGATTAAATAGTTAAAAGAGTATGTGGAGTCAAAGAATGTTTTGTGGTCAGACTTTCAAAAGCAATTGCAATTACTACAGGGCTTGATTTATTCTGATAATAAAGATAATAAAGAACATATATTTGAGAACTCTATATACTGAAAGAAATTATCTTCTTATGGAACAATAATTCACCTATAAAAAGTATTGGTTGTACCAAATGGAATATACCAAGAATTCTAAGTTAACAAGGGTTAATGTGGTCTTCAGTTAATTCCAAAAAATATGGAATTTTGAAAGGATTTCACATAATGTCATTCAGTATGGAGAAGATATACCTTAAAATGCAAACTATATATATGTACCCTGGAGAACAGGCACATTGTTGAGATTGTGGTAGATTTCAGTTGCCATATCCTTCCACAAATTCGTCAACAGTCCCCAAGCAGCTATGTATGCAGTTTTGTTAATGATCTGTTTATATAAATGCTATATGTAGTTGCTGTAAAATTGGGTACTTGTTATACTACCTTGGGGGGGGGAATGTTCTCTTAATAGTCACATTTTATCTTGTATTTAATTTTATAATAATCTAGACTGTCTGTGACACTTTACCTTTCCAGCATGAAGTTAGATGAAAAGTGTCTTTTTTTTTTATGTATCCGTGGCGATATAGTACAAACTTAAAGAAAACTTAGAGGTTTCTGACACTCAGCACTCAGTATTTATCCTGAAGTTTCCATGGCTACTAATGCAGCAAAAATTTGCTGAACTGTAAGAGGAATGGACCAGGCAGGCCTGTACTGTCTGTATGGGCCACATGCACGAAATGCAACTTGTCCAAGTTAGAACCTGCTGCTGTGCCTGGTACTGATGTCAAACCACCTGACTGAAAGGACCAACCTGGACAGGACAACGCAGGAAAAACTCACCCTGGGACTTATGGGATGTTGGGTGGGATATATAAGCAACCTGATATTTACAATAAATAAGCCTGGGAGCCTGAGAGCTTGCTTTGCCACTGTCCATCCTGATAGCCTGCTTTGTCACTCGCCTGCTTCTGGAGTCTGAGCAGTTGACTCTGCACCTACTTTATCCCGCCCCCAAGAGTCCTGTGGATCCCCGAGACCACTACACTGAACAAATTCAAATTGAAGATATCCAGAAAAACAAGAGATCTTTAATAATTTTTTCAATAATTATCCATGGTGAAAATCAGCAGCTTGATGAGATGTAATAAATTCATGTTCTGTTGCTCTTATTAAATATGTGAGAATATTTGTGAATATATCTATATCTATCTAAATATATATACATATGTATATGTATGCATATATGTATACATATACATAATTTTGAAGGTTCTTAGTGTCACTGTTAATGAACAAATAAGTTTATACATTAATGTAAATCTCATCCAACTACAGTTCTGTTTTGCCTTTTTTACATATTTATATTTTTTTACCCTACATTTTCACAATTTTGTTTGTAGTTTAAAATATGTTACTTACTTGTTCGAGAAACAAAAGGTTGAAAAGAGACAGAGGGATAGGAGGGGAAAGAGACAGAAGCAAACATGTTAACTTAGAGGTCAGAGGACAATTTTCAGGGAGTAAGTTCTCCCTTTCGACCTTGTGTGCTCCAGGAGTAGAATTCAAGTCCTCAGGTTTATGTGCAGTCCCTTCCTCTATTGAATCTCATTTTGCCCCCATTAACACTATTTTAAATATCATACTAAGCAATAAGCATTTTATTACAGCAAGCAAGGTGTTTCATTACATTTCTGTATGTGCATATGTAGGGCATATTCATCAGGTTCATCCCTTCTTTGACTACTGTGCCTTAAATAAAATCAAAGTCCAAAAATATTTGACTATTTGATATTCATGGACAAATTTATTTTCATTAAATATTACTATAAACTTGTGACATATAGTAAAACATGAACATGCAAAATTATAAACGAAATAGATGTGTTCGACTATAGGCACCTTCTAATTCAGAATAAAATGAAAAGGTTATTTTGTTTTACATGTTATTTTGTTTCTACATGAATTTTGCTTGTTTAAATCTTATGTTACTTTTACCAAAATTCATGACTTCTTTTTAAGTCATTCTACCATTATATACATAGTGATAGAAGACAGTTCACTTTCAGTTTCATTCAGAAACTTCACTCACTTGATATTTTAATTAGAAATAATTAATCAACTACCTTCGGTGTGATGCAATCAGTGTTAGGATGGTATATTCAAATACTTTTGAATTAAAAGAAAATATAAGAACATCTAAGATCCTTTTCCCACCCGCCACCTGGGACGCGCACAGTCCAGCAGGGACTCACCCGGACCTAGATAAGCTCTGTCCCCGCCCAACCCCAAAACCCCAGGGCAAATAATTCTGTTCAGTGAAAAACACACAGAAATCGAAAGAAGGTCTTAAGAGTTAAAACGACAATGCCCAAGGGAAAGTGTAAATCCATGGAAACAACACCCAAGTAAACAAATTTCCCACTGAAGGAATTAATCCCATAATGATAGACTCCAACCAGAACAAACCCACAGAAAATAGCCAAGAAAGCCTGAACCAGGATAACAACTTTCAAAACATGATCAAAATCATGTTAGATACTATGAAAGAGGAAATCCGGGAGGAATTAAATAACTGCATCAAGCGCTTTGAAGAGGAGCACAACAGACACTTGGAGGATTTGAGAAAAACAGTTCAAGAAACAAAAACAGGCATAGAGCAGTTAAAACAGACTCAAGCAGAGTTCAAAACTGAACGAAAAGACAAGTTATCTTCAACCCAGAACTCAACAGAGAGTCTTATCAGCAGAACTAACAAAGCAGAAAACAGAATTTCAGACCTTGAAGACAAAGTGGGAGTATTAACCAGCTCAATGGAAGAAGTTGTTAAAACCAAAAAGATACTTGAGAGAAATATTCAAGAGTTATGGGACATCCTGAAGAAGCCTAACATGTGTATTCATAGAATACCAGAGCAAGAATCTCAAAAATACCACACCTGAGGAGATTTTTCAAACAATCATCAAGGAAAACTTTCCTCATCTAATAAAAGAGAGGCCCATCCATATGCAAGAGGCATTCTGTACCCCAAACAGATATGACCAAAATAGAAACTCGCCACTGCAAATAATAATTAAAACACTCCACACTCAAGATAAAGAAATGGTGCTGAGACCTTCAAGGAAAAAAAAAAAAAAAACAAGTCACTAAACCTACTAAAATAACAAATGACTTCTCAGTCGAAACAGTAAAAGCAAGAAGAGCTTGGAGATACATACTTCAATTATTGAATGAGCAAAAATGTCAACCCAGGCTGATATACCTTGCAAAACTATCTGTCATGATCGAGGGAGAAAGAAAAATCTTCCAGCACAAAGACAACTTGAAGGGATACATGTCCACCAAACCAGGCCTTCAAAAAAATGCTAGAAATGATACTCAAGCGTGAAGAAAAAACAGGCATATCCAGGAGAACA
The DNA here is from genome assembly GCA_023101885.1 of Typhlomys cinereus. NCBI lineage: Eukaryota > Metazoa > Chordata > Mammalia > Rodentia > Platacanthomyidae > Typhlomys > Typhlomys cinereus. The sequence goes on from JALPQD010000154.1 coordinate 2,188,842, forward strand.
GAAAGGAAGTATACCACCACTAAAAACGAAACAATATACTTACAAAAGCCACTAAACATAATAAATGTCTGGAATTAAAAATAGTTTCTTCATTATAACACTAAATGTTAATGGAATTAACTCATCGATCAAGAGACACAGATTAGAAATTTGGATTAAAAATCACAATCCATCAATCTGCTGCCTGCAGGAAACCCATCTCACTGCAAAAGATAGGCAAATCCTAAAAATAAAAGGCTGGTCAACAATTCTACAAGCTAATGAAACCAGAAAACAGGCAGGGGTAGCGATTATGCTATCAGACAAAGTGAACTTCAAACCCCCCAAAAATCATAAAAGACACAGATGGATACTACATTTTAGTCACAGGTACAATACACCAGGAAGACTTCACAATACTGAACATACATGCACCCAATATGCTCTCCCCCCACATTCATTAAGCAAACCCTACAATGTCTAAAGTGAGAAATCAATCCCAAAATGATAATTCTTGGGGATTTCAATACCAACTTCTCAACATGGGATAGATCTACAGGTAAAAAACTTAACAGAGACACTTTGGAGCTTAATCCAACCCTTACTGAAATGGACCTTACAGATCTCTATTGAACTTTTCATCCACGCACCAAAGAATACACATTTTTCTCAGTAGCACACGGAACTTTCTCCAAAATCGATCACATATTGGGCCACAAAGTGAATCTCCACATAACCAGGAAAGTTGAAATTCTAGCCTGTAGCTTATCAAAACACCACGACCTAAAGCTTGACATCCACCACACAACAAGCAGCAGAAAATACACTAACTCTTGGAAACATAACACTATGATGCTGAATGAGAATTGGATTCAAGAAGAAATTGCAAAGGAAATTCAAGATTTCCTGAAAGTGAACGATAATGAAAATACAACTTACCAAAATCTCTAGGGCACAATGAAAGCTGTCCTAAGAGGTAAGTTCATAGCTCTTAATGCCTACATCAAAAAAAATGGAAATATCAGAAATAAATAACTTAACAATGCAGCTTAAAGCTTTAGAGAAACTAGAGCAATCCGATCCCAAAAGCAGTAGAAGCGAGGAAATAAGCAAAATAAGGGGAGAAATATCTGAAATTGAGATTAAGAAACGATAGAGAAAATCAACCAGTCAAAAAGCTTTTTTTAAAAAAAAATCAATAAGATTGATACACCTCTAGCTAAATTAACCAAAAGCAAGAGAGAGAAAACCCAAATTAACAAAATTAGAATGAAAATGGAGTTATCACTACTGATACCCAAGAAATCCAGAGAATTATAACATCATATTTCAAAAACTTATACTCTGTGAATTTGACAACACAAGAGATGGATGAATTCCTAAGTAAACACAACCTACCTAAATTGAATCAGGAAGTTGTGAATTATTTAAATAGTCCTAAAACATATGAGGAAATTGAGGAAGTAATCTCGAATCTTCCCAACAAAAAAAGTCCTGGACCAGATAGATTCAGCAGAGAGTCCTACCAGACATTTAAGGAGCTAATAACACCAATACTCCATAAACCATTCCATCAAATACCAAAGAAGATAAACTACCAAATTCCTTCTATGAAGCTAATATCGTCTTAATCCTAAAAACTAATAAAGATACACTTGAAAAAGAAAACTATAGGCCAAGCTCTCTGATGAACACATCTGCAAAGATTCTCAATAAAGTCTTAGCAAATCGAATTCAAAAACATATCAAAAAGATCATTTATTGTGATCAAGTAGGGTTTATCCCAGGCACACAAGGTTGGTTCAACATATGCAAATCAATAAATGTAATTCACCACATAAACCAGTCCAAAGTTCAAGATCACATGATACTCTCAATAGATACAGAAAAAGCTTTCAACAAGATCCAACAGCCCTTTATGATCAGAATCCTAGAGAAGGTTGGAATGGAAGGAAACTTTATCAATATAATAAAAACTGTATACAAGCCAACAGCAAAATTATACTCAATAGGGAAAAACTTGAAGCATTCTCGCTTCGATCAGGAACTAGACAAGGCTGTCCACCTATACCACTTCTATTCAATATTGTACTTGAATTCTTAGCTGAAGCCATAAGACAAGAAAGGGACATAAAAGGGATTCAAATCAGCAAGGAAGAAGTCACGATATCTCTATTTGTAGATGGCATGATCATATGCCTGAGTGATCCTAAAAACTCCACCAAGAAGCTCCTGGAACTAATTGAGAAGTTCGGCAGGGTGACAGGATACAAAATAAATGTACAAAAAATCAGTGACCTTCCTATATGCCCAGAATGAAAGAAGCAAAAAAGCCCCAAGAGAAACAATCCTATTTACTATAGCCCCTAAAAAAATGAAATATCTTGGCATAAACGTAACCAAGGAAGTAAGAGAGCTTTATAATGCAATCTTTAAAACCTTAAAGAAAGAAATTGCAGAAGACATCAGATTGGCAGAATCAAAATCATAAAAATGACCATCCTACCAAAGGCAATATACAGATTCAATGCTATACCAATTAAAATCCCAAAGCAATTATTTAAAGAAGTTGACCAAACAATCTCAAAATTCATATGGAGGCACAAAAGACCCAGGAGAGCAAAAACAATTCTGAGTAACAAAAGCACTGCTGGAGGTATCACCATACCAAACCTTAGTCTATACTACAAATCCATAATTGTAAAAACAGCCTGGTATTGGCTCCAAAATAGACACACAGATCAATGAATAAGGGTTGAAGACCCAGATATAAGCCCACAAAATTACAGCCATTTGGTCTTTGACAAAGGGGCCCAAAATCTCCAATGGAAAAAGAACAGCATCTAAAACAAATGGTGCTAGCAAAACTGGATCTCCACATGCAGAAGATTAAAACTGGACCCGTACTTGTCACCATGTACAAGAATTAACTCCAATGGATCAAGGACCTTGATATAAGGCCAGAGACTATTAAAACCATAGTTGAACGGATAGGAAACTTCCTCCAGCTGATTGGGGTAGGCCAACAGTTCCTGAACGGACATCCAAGAGCACAGTCAATTCAACCAACACTGAACAGATGTGATCTTGTGAAATTAAAGAGCTTCTGTTCAGATAAAGAGATTATAACTTGAGCACACAGGCAACTCACAGAATGGGAGAAAATCTTCACTAACCACATATCTGATAGAGCTCTATTATCCAGAGTGCACAAAGAACTTAGAAAACTAAACACCAAGGAAACAAATGGGCCAATTAAAAATGGGCCTTGGAACTTAAAAGAAACTTTACCAGGGATAAAATTAAAATGTCTATCAAATATCTTAAAAAGTGCTCCACTTCCTTAGCCTTCAGGAAAATACAAATCAAAACTTCTCTGAGATATCATCTCACCCCGGTCAGGATGGCAAAAATCCACAATACAAACAACAACAAATGCTGGAGAGGATGTGGAGAGAGGGGAACTCTCCTACATTGCTGGTGGGAATGCAGGCTCATACAACCACTCAGGAGAGCCGTCTGGAGATTCTTAAAGAAGTTAAAGAATGAAATGCCATAACCCTGCTATACCACTTTTGGGAATAACCCCCTATACAGCAAAAATTCACCTCAAAAGCACAAGCATGACCACGTTCATAGCAGCACTGTTTACAATAGCAAAGTCATGGAATCAGCCCAAATGTCCAACAGTTGACAAGTGGATAAAGAAAATGTAGTACATTTATACAATGGAATACTACTCAGCTATCAAAAATGATGATTTGATGCAATTTGCCAGGAAATGGATGGAATTAGAAACAATTATATTGAGTGAAGTATCCCAGACACAAAATATTAAGCACTGTATGTACTCCCTAATACCAAACCCACTTAGAGACACTCAAAGACAAATTTCTGTAATACCTATAGTAATTGTAAAGATTATAAACAGGAAGGATGGGGAAGGAGGGCCCCAAGAGAAACAGAGGGGACCATGTTACAGCAGAGAAAATAGGCCACCATCAAGGACTGCAAGGGGTGACATCCAATACCCATCAGGATGGAACCAAGTGCATTGCAGGAATAGCAAAACTGAAAAAAAAATCATCAACAAATCATAATTCAGAACATCAGAGACTCTATATCAACCACCTGGAATCAGGCCTGCCTAATCTCTCCCCATCCTGAAGCTCAGGGAAATTTGCAGAAGAGGGGGCAGTAAGATTGTAAGAGCACAAGGATGGGAGGAGTTATGATATGCAAGATACTCCACACAAGTTAGGGCCTAGGCAATTGTAACAGGACTCTGCATAATATGCGCAATGACCAACATATCATTGACCCCTTAAATTCTAACATGGACTAAAGGCACTAGGATCCTTAGAAGCAAGGCATTAACAGTCACAATAGTGTTCCTATACTTAAGGGGAACATGAGAAAGAGTTCTAGGATATGCCACTGAGTCCTTACACCTCATCAGAGAGGACATCCAGAGAAAAGTTTGATATACTCATTAAAGGACGCTTCAGAGAAGGGGGGAGGGGGTACTGGGGGAAAGAGAGGGAGGGAGGAAAGGAAGGAACAAAGCAGAGAGGGAACAGGGAGGTCCAGGGAGGGGTGGAGGGAGGGAGGGAACAGGGATTCCTATTATAAATTTCTATGATCAGAAAAATTTAAAAAAATAAAAATAAAAAGTACCTAAACTGAAAAAAAGAACACGTAAAAAGCTGAAGTATCTGAATCTGCAGCCTCCACATAATCCTTTTGAATTACTGATAAATTTCAGAGTTTCAGTCTCTTCCATTTCTCTTGATTTTCTCATGCAAAATGACCTTGCATTTGACTTGCAAGAGTATAGTTTCATCTTTGTATATTACATCCTTCTTTTTGAACAATGTCCCTTCTAAATTCAATGTCCCTTCTAATTTCAGCATTATATTGCTGAATTTTGAAGTTATTTTTTGCAGAAGTGGAATGTTAACCTTTTTATCTATAGATAATTTACTATTTTATATTTGGAGAAAGAATCTCAATTGTGAAAATTAAGAACAATTTTATTTTTCTTGTTTAGCCATGAAAATCAAAGAATCATTATTTATCCTTATATTGATCTCACATTCTCTATTCTAGTCCCAGAATAAAGTATGAGTGCAATTGATCAAAAAAGAGAAATGTTATATGATAACTTGGTTGAAAGTCAAGCTCTAGGAAGCTCAAACTCATCCGATTAGATAATGCAGCTTTGAAAGCTATTTTACCAAATTCTACAGCATTAATATTTTCCATTATCAATGTTTATGCAGACAGCTCAGAACATTTGATTAATGTCACTCTAATAAGTTGAGTACTCTGAATGCTTAATTTTCACAAACATTAGTGGGATGTCTGTGTAATGTAAAAATATCTACACTTACCATTTTTAAGTTATATTGCTTGTTTTATAAAAGGATGTAGCTTTTTGCAGAGTATAAAAGTTTTGTTAGGTCAGTTTTTACATATAAAAATTTTATATTCAAAGATGTATACAATTCACTATCAGGATTGACACCACAGTGTGATTTCAGATTTTTATTCTTCAAATTATTTGCTGAATAAACTTGCTGAGGCCAGGCAAGATTTCAATAGTCTGGCAGATAAAAAGTAACCATTTTGCAAATGGGTGATTAACCCCTCCCTCATTGTGGTTTCCTACTTTTATTATATCTACCTTTGAAAATACTCTTATAACAAGACTCTAGTTTAACAGCTTTTTATCTCTGGCCAGGGGGTAACATCCAATACCCATCAGGATGGAGTGAAGGGCATTGCAGGAGCAGCAAAACTGCAAAAGAAAATCAACAAACCATAATCCAGAACTTCAGAGACTATATCAACCACCTAGAACTAGGCCAGCCTAATCTCTCCCATCCTAAAGCTCAGAGAAACTTGCGGAAGAGGGGGCAGTAAGATTGTAAGAGCACAAGGATGAGAGGAGCAATGATATGCAGGATACTCCACACAAGTTAGGGCCGAAGCAATCATAATTGGGCTTTTCATGCCCTGCGCAATGTCCAACACACTATTGACCCCACAAAGTCTAGCATTTGCTAAAGGCACCAAGATCCTTGGAGGCAAGGGATTGACAGTCACAGTAATGTTCCTAAGCTTAATGGGAATACAGGAAAGGATTCAGGGAAATGCCACTGGGTCCTTGTAAGTCCTCAGAGAGGAGAGCCCAGAGGAGAGACTGGCATGCACATTAAAGGATTCTCCGGGGATTGGGGGGGAGGCACTGGAGGATGGGAAGGGAGGAGTGAGGGAAGGGGGAGAAGAGGGGTCAGGGGGGAGGAGAAGGGAGGGAAGGAGCTGGTGTACCTATTAAGTTTGTATGAGTGGAAATAATAATAATAAATAAATAAATAAATAAATAAATAAATAAATAAATAAATAAATAAATAAATAATTTCAATAGTTCAGCCACTAATTACAAATTGACTTAACATAAGTTATTGCTCATAAAACTTCATTTCTGTACATGGGGTTCGTGATAAAATATTGCTATTGTGAAAAAAATGATTAAATATCATTACAAAAAATACTCTCCAAAATTTAAATGATATCATGACCCTAAAAATTCTGGGTGAAAGATAGGTTTTTCTGAAGGTTAAATATTTGTATAAGGTTTAGAATTTCAGAAAACCAAGATATCTTTAAGAAAAGACATTAACATCATTAGGTTGAAATCTCAATATAGGATATGAACTATGAAAGCTGATAAACGTTCACAATGGCACTTGGTCAACAGTTAAGCAAATCTAAGTGTGACAATTCCTGATTGCATAAATAAGCTTTCAGTTTAGTCAAGATGTGGGCAAATCATAGAACACAAAACCTACCTTGATAATATTGATTTTACTGTAATACCAGTATTGGTAGTGACTTGTATAAAATGACCTGTATAAAACTGTGTTATGCCTTAAGAAAGACATTGCTATATATTTTTTTCACATAAAGAAAAATATTTTTGACCTGATGCCAACTTGAATATATAGAAAATATTGAAATGTAATTTAAAATGAATAGTGAGGGATTTAAGTGCAATGTAGCAGTAGACTTAAATTCTGCCCTTGTTCTCTCTATGCCAGAGAGTCTCAACCATCCAATTCAGCTAATTAAGTAAGGATTCTCACTGTATCCTAGAGTAGAAAATGCCAAGTATCTGCACTAAATCTGAAAGAAAATTTGAGTGTTTTACTATATCAAACATGGAAAAAATCCAGGATCATCATACAAGCTAGGCTTTTGTTGTGCCATGAAACTTAGGTAAGTAATCATAGTACTCCCAGAAGGGAAATAGATTTCACTCATTCAATATAAGCATAAAAATTCCAGTTAAAAAAAGGTTATCTTGGAAAAAATAAATATATAGTGTTTCTCACTAAGGTATGGGTATGTGAATTTTGACTAATGGCTTATAAGACAAGAATAGAATGAAAAGGTTGAAATGATTTTCAGAGGGAAGAAATGCAAAATCAACATTAGAACACATGGAAGAAACCTGAAAAAATTTGTCTGGGATTAGGAAGAAAGCCTGAGATTCCTGGTCAATACACTTAATGCAGTATAAGGTTTAACCAGAGCCATTGGGAAAGAGAAGATAAACAAAAAAGAATATATCAAATCATCCCTGACTGTTAATGATGCAATCCATATAAAGAAACAGAGTTTCAGGCTGGTTCTCTCTTTCTCTCTCTTTCTCTCTCTCTTAAAAACTGGATAGCCATATGTTACACATTGAACATTCATGTTCTCTGTTACCAGGTTAAAAAAAAAAGATCAGCTCACAATAAATGAATAGTTTAAGACAAATTTAGAAGATAACACAGGAAAAAGCTTGATAATATTGGTATTAGTAACATTTCCTGGATTGGACACCACTAAATCATTAAAGAAAAATAAGGATGACACAGCAACTTCTACCAACTCACAGATGTACATAGCTAAGAAAGCCATTAACACTGTTAATAGGTAGCTTATATCTTGGACAAAACTTTTAAAACTATTTTTCTGACAAACGGTGAATATCTAAAATACATTAAAACAATTGAACAAGGTAACGAAAATACAATTCAATCGCAAAAGTGGATCTGATCAGATCTCAAAGAATAGGTACAGATAACTGGACACTTGCAAAAATATAGATTTTTCTCCAAGAGAAATGCACATCAAAACTACATTAAGATTCATTTGTGCTAGGTTATCTGGGGGAAAAGGGAAAAACATAAAAGAGCTGGTCAGGATGTGGTGGGAGATAATAGACTTTATGCACTTTTGATGGAAATGCAGCTAGACCAGTCACTAGGAAGACATAGAGGAACTCTTCAGGAAATGGAAAACAAAACTACTTTCCGAACCCAGTGTTAAGCTGATGAGCATATGGAAATTGAATCAGTAGGTGAAAGAGATGAGGACATTTTCATGGTAATTATAGGAATATCAATTCATTAACAAGGGAGTGAAATATTGTAATTATAAATACACTCAGTTTATATATAAAATGATTGGAATTATGTCATTTCTAAGAAAATGGATGGAACTGAAAGACATCATTTGAGAGAGATAAAGCTGTGTTGTTCATTTCCTCTAATATATATAAAGTGAAAAATCAAATATGAAGGAAATATGAAAGGAATATAAACAACTAGAAAGAGCTTTGTGAAGAGGGAAAGGGGAGAAAGCATAAAAGGAAATATAGCACATTTATGGTAATTTCACAATGTAACTAATTAATTTGAACAAATTTTGTAGTTTTGCTGTGTATTACATGATGGATATAGCTTATTGATATTTGCTTTTGTGTAAGAGTCAGATATTTGGCATGACTGCAGGATCATGCAATAGATATTCTGAAATAACAAAACAATGAGTATACAAGTTGCTAGGTCTTAGAAATAAAACCTGATCATCCAGGCTATAAATCAATGGTAATATTTAAGAACAACATACATGAAAAAGAATGGAACTTCTTTTTTTTTTTTACATTTTTTATTATTATTTCTGCTCATACAATCTTGGTAGGGACACTGGTTCCCTCCCTCCCTCCTCCTTCCCCCGAGCCCCCTGCTCCCCCTTCCCTCACCCGTCCCTCCCCATCCCCAATGTCTCTCCCCCCCCAATCCCGGAGAATCCTTTAATGTGCATGCCAGGCTCTCTTCTGGGCCCTCCTCTCCGATGACGTACAAGGACCCAGTGGCATTTCCCTGAACCCTTTCCTATGTTCCCCTTAAGCATAGGAACACTACTGTGGCTGTCAATCCCTTGCCTCCAAGGATCTTCGTGCCTTTAGCAGATGCTAGACTTTGTGAGGTCAATAGTGTGTTGGACATTGCGCCGGGCATGCAAAGTCCTATTATGATTGCTTCGGCCCTAGCTAGTGTGGAGAATCTTGCAAATCATTGCTCCTCCCATCCTTTTGCTCTTACAATCTTACGGCCCCCTCTTCCGCAAATGTCCCTGAGCTTCAGGATGGGGAGAGATTAGGCTGGCCTAATTCTAGGTGGTCGATATAGAGTCTCTGAAGTTCTGGATTGTGGTTTGTTGATTTTCTTTTGCAGTTTTGCTGCTCCTGCAATGCCCTTCACTCCCTCCTGATGGGCATTGTATTTCACCCCCTGGCCAGAGACAAAAAGTTGTTAAACTGGAGTCTTGTTATAAGAGCACATTCAAACTTCTTGTCTTGTGTACATCACTATTAATTTTTAGTGCCCTAAATAGTAGTGGAAGGAAAAAATACCTTTCAGTTTCAGTCCCAAACTTTAAATGTTCTTACTACAACTCTACAGACATGTTTTGTAGCATTTTCTAATCATATTTGATACATTGTTCTATGATATAATATGTATGGAATCATGATAATTAAATATCATAGGAACAATTGATTGTCTTTTGATATTCTTATCAGATATTTTAAACACAGATTCAGTATAATGATAGGAAATTTGAATACACATAAATAGCAATAATTTCATTCACTGCTTCAGAAACTGAAATGGTCACATGATGAATTAAATATATAAAGTTATGTTTAATACACCCATATTTGGAAGGGCATATAGGTTTGGTGGATATGTAATGTAACAAATGCCATTCAAGTATCACAACTATGAGACTTTCTTTAATTTATTGTGTGAAAAAATGTTGCTCAGGGCAGGAACCATTCAGAATGGATGGATGTGAAGCATATAGCTTTGGTGGATATGTAAAGTAACAAATCCATTCAAATATCACAACTATGAGACTTTCTTTAATTTATTGTGTGAAAAAATGTTGCTCAGGACAGCAATCATTCAGAATGGATGAATGTGAAGCTTTTATTAGAGTACTCAGTGTTTCTTTTGGCAAATGAGAACCTCAATTAAACTAGTGGTAATGTGACATCATATTTGGAAGTCACTCAGTATATGTCCAGATAATTTATGTTTTGTCTTAACTTGGCTTGGAAAACATTCACTTATAATGAATTCACTGTATTTTCTCCTTATAGTTCAATAATCCAAACACATGTAATTGCTAATGATATGTGAATTTGACTTATTTTTTCAGATATTCAAAAAAGACCATTATGAACTTATTCTTATTAGTAGTATTAAGTATTATTATTAAATTTTTTTACACTTGAGAGAATATTGTTATTCTAAATAATCTCACTGACAATAGATTATAGCGATCTGACATTTTTGTCTGTCTTTCTGTAATTGTTTTCTATTTTCACTTTTGTGAATTCACAGTGAAAAGCACTGGTTAGTTAAACTATGAGTTTTCAAGTCAAATATGAAAATTTGATCAAAATTCCCTTTTAGCTGTACCTTTGAAGAAAAGAGAGTATATATAATAAAGTATTTAGCTGTGGGGCATTAGAGTCTTTCAAAGGCTTCAGGAAAACTCCACTGTTTTCTGCAAATCCAACTACTGAATGATTTAACCAACATTCCCTTGTGTGAGAATTTATATGCAGAAGGTATTCCACAATAAAAATTTCATTGTTGCTCTGTGTTTTAAACAGCACAATGCAAATGAAAAGTAAACATTCAAGTCAAAACAATCAGATATTATTTAATTTTTCCATATTAATTTCACTTATTAACACTTTGCTGAATTTTAATGCTGTTTTTTAATGTTATAAACGTCTATAATTATGTCAGTGATAGCAAGGTCAGTGTTTGAGTATGAATTGCCTCCCATAGGCTCACCTATTTGAATCCATGTCAGGTATTAATGTATGGGACGGCTGTGGCATCTTTAGGAAGTAGGGACTTGCTTTCTTTTGCTCTATTATACTCTGCCTCTCATGACTGTAGTCAAGTAAAATATCCTGCTTTTGTCTGCATTCGTATCTTCTGCTGTTCGATTTCTACCATCATGGACTATTTCCTCTCTGGACCTAGAAGATAATTAAATACCCTCTTCTGTCTTTATCTATTTGCATCCAATTGTTGACTCACATAGCAAAAGAAGAGTACTGAAGCAGTCAGTATGCACAAATTATTTATTTACTTCAATAAATTGCCCATGATTCAAAAAACTTTAGAAACATATGATTCTGATCATTTTTAAAAGATTTACCATTCCATCTAAATGTAGTTGCTGCTATTTATATTTTTGATATTTTTCGAATAGTAATAAGATAACATAACTTTCAGTACACAGTAAACTAAATATTGAAAACGCACCACAGTGTAAAATAGGAGCTATTGAATCTTGTCAAATCTATCAAATTTAACAAATCATGAAACTATAGACTTAAACTGATTCTTTTAATGCTACACTAATTTTAGTCACATTTTATAGTCATACTCAAATTTCAAAATCAAAATGGAGATTTAAGTTTAAAAGTTTCACCATTTGGGGCTGGAGAGGTGGCTCAGAGGTTAAGCCTCTGCCTTGTAGGCAGAAGGTCCTGAGTTCGGATCCTAGACCCCACGTACAGATGCAGGGCAGAAGCGGGGGCGACCTGCGTTTCTGGTCTGGTAGGTCAGAGCCTGTGAATCCAGGGGCAGAATAAAGGAAGTGGAGGAGTCCACGGTGGTTCCCGAATTCGTACGTGGTTCTACACACACATACATATGCACACACACATACACACACAAATCAATAAATAATAAAAAAAATTTAAAAAGACAGACACATGCCATAGTGGCAGCTTTTAAAAAAAATGTACACCATTTCATTTAGCATTGACTGGTTTGGCTAGAGTAGATAGAAACATGATTTATTTCTTTGATTTTTAATCCATATGTAGTCTAATGTTTTAAAAGTGCTTCACTTAATTTTCAAGGTAACGTTTTGTCTCAGAAAAAGTACAATTTCATAAAAATTTAATGACTTTCATTTTTATTTATCTTTGCTGGTGCTATTATTATAATATCATTACAGTTTTGTGTCTAATCTGAGAACCTTAATTTTAAGCAAGTATTTATATTTATAACTGAGGTGGTCCAACAGATATTCATCTCATACCTATGACTGAGGTATTGTAACAAACTCTCATCTCATTGTAGTCTCTTGAATAACCAAAATTTTACAGTTTAGAAGTTAAAAATTTTGATTTCTTTTGTTGTTATAATACAAATTGTCATCATTCTCAGATCTTATAATTTACATGCATAACTTATACCCATATCTTATATTACTCTTCTTATCCCTCTTCCTTTTTACCTTCCTACTATTGAAGTGGCAGTGAATCATGATAACCAGTATAGAAGATCATCTAAACACTTGGAGATGGGTTGCAGTCTTCTGAGTTCAGATGTCAGAGTATTGTGATCATTTCCAAAAAAAATTACATAATTAGCAGAATTTCACATAACTGCATTTTACAAAATGTTCATAATGTTGTCTAAAATTATATTTGTCATGTCTAGATGTGAGTTGTCTCCCCCCAGTTTCATGAATTTGAATCCTTAGCTTATGTTTGAGAAAGTTGTGATACCTTTAAGAGTTAGACATTTGTTGTAGGAAGGGCCTTCACAGAAGGCAGATTTTAAGGTTTAGTAGACAGGCCCTAATCTCTCTTTAGTTAGTTCTTCCTTTCTCTGCCTTCCTGCTGCTTGTAGTATCCTGAACCAGCCACTTGATTGTGCCTGGAGTTATACCTTATTCCATGTGATACCATGTCTGGAACTGTAACAATTAAATTCTCCCTTTCACTCTTAAATTGTGTCTCAACACAATATGCAACAATTTGATAAAAAATATCTGCATTGATAAAGAAGACATAGCAAATATCAAGAAATGTATAGGCAGTACCAACTCTTCACACATAGGCTATAATCTCACCATAGAGGAGATTTAGATTTAGATAAGAGAATTACTAAGAGTTTAAATGCAGACTGAACTACATAGCTACTTCTAGATAATGTCTTCTTTCAAGCAAATAAATAGCATGTACAGTGATGAAGGTTGAGAAACAGGAACCAAAGGAAGTGAAAGAGATACATGACTATGTAAATCCAAATCATTTGAAAACTCTTCATTTATCAGTGGGATAAATTATTTCTCAGGATCACTAAACCTTCTTCACAAAATAATAAAACCTGATGTTTATTATAAATAATTTGACAAAGGAAGCATAGTGTCATGATGTGAAATACAGGCTAATATGTTTGAGAAGGTCATGGCACGTTTAGGAGATGATGTCTTTCTGGAATAAGACAGTCATAGGGTATGGGCCTTAAGGTGGATTAGTCCCAGCATACTTCATGGAGAGATCTGCTCTTATAGCGGGCAGTCTAACAGCTCTCAGCCTTCATGAAGGATGTGACTTAGCCCTCCTCCAGCTTCTGCCAGCCTGTCATGCCTTTTCCTCCATTAAAGACTGTATCTCCTCTCTGGAACTGGGAGATGAATAAATCTCCCTTTTTCTCTTAGTTGCTTGACTTTGGGTATCATCTCACAGCAATAGATAAGACTGTGGGTATTCACAATAAAATTGATATTTGATATGTTAAATTTTAGAAGTTTGACATAGTGAGATCGTGGGAAATGGATCAAGGGTTGAAACACTTGATAATCAATCAAAAGGGCAGTAGTTCATATCCCTGGACATGACATCAAATTCCAGAGATTTGGGGATCCCTCCTCTGATTCCTGTCTTGAGGATCACCAAAATATGCTGATTAGTCACATGGATGTTATTGTCAAGAACTGGGTTTGGCTTGTTTCAAAAATTCAGTCGATGGAATGATTATATATGGTATCTGTTATTTACTTTGGACCTCTATGTGCACATTCACACATGTGCATGGACAGCTAAACACATGTGAATATTAATACACACACATAAATGGAAGAAGGAAAAAAGATACAGTCAGCATTAGAGAAATTAGGCTGCAATTTCTACAAGGCATTCTTTTTCAATGTTTAATTTTTATTAATATTTAGTTTTCTTAATTATAAACTAAATGGGTGGTTGTCATTGACCAACTCATTCCCTCCCACCTCCCTTTTTCACCCTCCCCTTCCTTCACCAACCCATCCCTCTCTCACCCATCCTCCTGCCTGTCTGTTTGTGTGGACCATAGGGTTCCCTTTAGGTTGTCTACATTGGCATGGCCTCAGGTCTCTGTAGCAGAATGGTACTCTTCTCCACCTGAATAGTCCTTAAAGTTCCAACTGTATGCAATTATTTCTCCTGAGTTCATCATTAGACTATTGGGGAATGTTGATCTGTCAGTCATAGTGCAGGTCTGGTGAAGATTAGCCTCATTGCAGTAAGTTTCTTCCACCAGAAATTCTTATGCGGGTCCTTTTTCTTGTAAGATGAAAAATTAACTTCTGAGCCATATCTCAGCCCTTGCAAATTCTTTATAATCTAAACGATGAAAGAATAGAAATCTCAGGATGAGTTCCAATAGTGACACATCAGCAGAAGGTGAAGCTTGTTTTTAGTAATTTAGAAAACTGAATTCTTTCATTGAAATATGTCTATACCTAGTAAAACAGTGCATTGATGTTTTAACTATTGAAAGAAAAATATGGAATAGAAGAAATGTGCAATAGCTCTATGAACAGTACATAAACTATTTTTTAGAACATTTCATGTACTGATTTTTATCTTTTACATTAATTCAATTTCTTGTATTTTTATTTAGAAAGATTACATAAGCTAATGTTGTAAGTATCAAATAGAATAGTTAAAACAAATGATAACATTAATGACTTCACAAAGGTATTTTTTGTGTGTTGTGAGAACAATTTAAATCTATTTTGCAACATTTCCAAATACATGACCCATTGGTTTTAACTTAAGTTAATATAATGATTTAATAAAATAACATAATAATGTACTTGCTAAGTTTACTCATTTTCTTTTTTTCATTTATAGACTTTTTTTATTAAAAATTTAATTATACATTTTAAAATTTTTTACCAGTTCCCTCCCTCGCCCCTCCTCCCCCCAAACCCCCTCCTCCCCTTCCCCATTCCCCAGTGCCACCCCCCCAATTCCCAGAGAGTCCTTTATTGTGTATGTCTGACTCTCCACTGGGTCCTCCTCTCCTATGAAATATAAGGACCCAGTGGCATTTCCATAAGCCCTTTCTCTTGTTCCCCTTAAGCATAGGATCACTACTATGGCTGTCAATCCCTTGCCTCCAGGGGTCTCGGTGCCCTTAACAGATGCTAGACTTTATGAGGGCAACAGTGCACTGGACATTGCGCAGGGCATGCAAAGTCCCATTATGATTGCTTTGGCCCCAACTATTGTTGAGAATCTTGCAAATCGTTGCTCCTCCCATCCTTTTGCTCTTAAAATCTTACCGCCCCCTCTTCCGCAAATGTCCCTGAGCTCCAGGATGGGGAGAGATTAGGCTGGCCTAGTTCTATGTGATTGATATAGAGTCTCTGAGGTTCTGGATTGTGGTTTGTTGATTTTCTTTTGCAGTTTTGCTGCTCCTGCAATGCTCTTCACTCCATTCTGCTGGGTACTGTATGTCACCCACTGGCCAGAGACAAAAAGCTGTTAAACTGGAGTCTTGTTATAATAGCACATTCAAGGGTAGATGTAATAAGAGTAGGAAACCTCAGTGAGGGAGGGGTCCATCACCCATTTGCAAAATGATTACTTTTTATCTGCTAGACTATATGCCCTCCCCTTCTGGTGAGATCAGGAAAGAACGTCTGTGAACTTAACCAGGTTTCTCATTACTTACTTGCAGACCTTGATGGAGGCCTATTTTCTCTGCTGTAAAATGGTCCCCTCTCTCCTTGTTTCTGGTGTGGCCCTCCTACCCCATCTCTCTTGTTAATAATCCTTGCAATTACTGTGTTAAATAGGTTTACTTTTGAGTGTCTCAATGTGGGTTGGGTGAGTTTGGTACTAGGAGCCACCTATTAGGGAGTACATACGGCGCATAATTTTCTGGGTTTGGGATACTTCACTTAATATAATTGTTTCTAATGACATCCATTTCCCAGCAAATTCCAGTAATTCATCATTTTTGATGGCTGAGTACTACTCCATTGTATAGATGTACCACACTTTCCTTATCCACTTGTCAACTGTTGGACATTTGGGCTGATTCCATGACTTTGCTATTGTAAACAGTGCTGCTATGAACATGGTCGTGCTTGTGCTATCGAGGTGAACCTCTGCTGTATGGGGGGTATTCCCAAAAGTGGGATAGCAGGGTCATATGGCATTTCAATCTTTAATTTCTTTAAGAATCTCCAGACGGCTCGCCAGAGTGACTGTACGAGCCTGCATTCCCAAAAACAATGTAGGAGAGTTCCCCTCTCTCCACATCCTTTCCAGCATTTGTCATTGTTTGTATTGTGGATTTTTGCCATCCTGACCGGGGTGAGATGATATCTCAGGGAAGTTTTGATTTGCATTTCCCTGATGGTGAAGGAAGTGGAGCATTTTTAAAGATATTTGTTAGACATTTTAATGTCATCCCTGGTAAAGTTTCTTTGAAGTTCCAGGGCCCATTTTTTAATTGGGCCAGTGTTTTCCTTGGAGTTTAGTTTTCTAAGTTCTTTGTGCTCTCTGGACAGTAGAGCTCTGTCAGATATGTGGTTAGTGAAGATTTTCTCCCATTCTGTGGGTTGCCTTTGAGCTCGTGTGACAATCTCTTTAACTGAACAGAGGCTCTTTAATTTCACAAGATCCCAACTGTTGAGAGTTGATAGCAGTGACTGTGCCATTGGATGTCTGTTTAGGAACTGTTGGCCTAGCCCAATCAGCTCGAGGGAGTTCCCTATCATTTCAACTATGGTTTTTAAATTCTCTGGCCTGAAATCAAGGTCCTTGATCCATTTGGAATTAAGTCTTGTACATGGTGACAAGTATGGGTCCAGCTTTAATCTTCTGCATGTGGAGATCCAGTTTTGCCACCACCATTTGTTGAAGATGCTGTTCTTTTTCCATTGAATTCTTTGGGCTCCTTTGTCAAAGACCAAATGGGTGTAATTTATTGGGCTTATATCTGGGTCTTCAATCCTTATCCATTGATCTGTGTGTCTATTTTGGAGCCAGTACCAGGCAGTTTTTATAACTATGGATTTGTAGTATAAACCAAGGTTTGGTATGGTAATACCTCCAACAGTGTTTTTGTTACTCAGGATTGTCTTTGCTATCCTGGGTCTTTTGTGCCTCCATATGAATTTTGAGATTATTTGGTCAACTTCTTTAAAGAATTGCTTTGGGATTTTAATTGGTATAGCATTGAATTTGTATATTGCCTTTGGTAGGATGGTCATTTTTACGATGTTGATTCTACCAATCCAGGAACATGGGAGGTCTTTCCACCTTCTGGTGTCTTCTGCTAGTTTCTTTCTTTAGGGTTTTAAAGTTTTCATTGTAAAGGTCTTTTACCTCCTTGGTTAGGTTTATACCAAGGCATTTCATTTTTTTAGGGGCTATAGTAAATGGGGTTGTTTCTCTCAAGGCTTTTTCACTTCTTTCATTCTGGGCATATAGGAAGGCCTCTGATTTTTGCCCATTTATTTAGTTTACTCCTTTTCATTGAACTTTTATGTTATATGAACTGAGTTTTCTCACTCACTTTTTACTGAAGATTTTGGCAACTACTATTCTATTTCCCACATTTACAAGGTCAACATTTTGTTTTTCACAAGTAAGACAATGAATGTAGTATTTGTCTCTCTGTGTTGGTTATTTCCACTAACACATTAAGCTCACATTTCTTTCCTACATTAAAGTGCTTTATTTGACCTCATGAGAGAATTGTTCAAAAATCAAATCTGTGCAAAGAGACAATTCCTGTGTGAGTCCTTTCCACCTCATGTCTGGCATGCCTTTCCTTCTCATTTTATGCTCTAGGTTTAAAATGTCAAAATTAAAAATTGTCAAAGACTAAAAGACAATATGCAGAGCCTATGTGATTGGGATAGATTTAATGGTGTTTTGAAATGAATGAGATAGTCAGAAAATTATCAGAGAAATTGCATTTGTATGAAGAAATACAATGAATATCAGTAACTGTAAGAAATGAGCTTCCATAGGATTTATATTAATTACCTCTACCATATACGTAAACTAAATGGCATTGATTTGTAGTCATGGGAGAAGAAATGCCAACTCATGTACACTGCTATTTGATATGTAGACTTTTCAAAGCACTTTCAAAACTGTATTTGATTTTCATTATCTATTAAATATGAAACTTCCAGTAAAATCATACTGAATAATATTGAAAAGTTCCAAAGACAAGTTGAACATTATATTTTTCTTCTGAAGCATGAGAGAAGATATATGACATAATTCAGAGTTAACAACAAATTATGTCTTTCAGAAATTAACCATAGACTGATTCTCAGCCTTATCCCTGGATTGGGGAGTATGTTACAGCATCTAGCATCTAATAAAAAAAAAAGAATTTTTTTTTGGTTGTTGTTGTTGAGCTATTTTAAAATTGATTACCTGAATCAGCAGAGTAGGCTATATTTAAACAACCAAACTCTTTAGAAGAGGGTCCTTTTTCTAAACTAAACTAAAATATGGTAGGGGAAATAAGAGACAAAAATATACCTAGGATTCTTCTTAATATAGATGGAGGAATGGATGTCCAGACCACACAGTAAGACAGCACATGGCAGCTGGGAAGAAACCTTTGGAATCAGTGCTATGAAAGGAGATGGAAGTATAAAGTAATGAATGGGTAATAAACTAAGCCAGGGAACATGTGGTTATTTGTTTCAAAGTAATGAAAACACTTCATTGTTTTTATATTGATTGTATGTAACTATACATTTTAAATATTTTTATTTTATTTACCATTGGATCTAGCAAAAACTTTTCAAAATATAAAGAAATCCAAATTTTACATTTTTCTCTCTTGTTCTTTTTAAATTTATTTTCTTTGTTTTGTGTGTATATGCACATGTATTTGTGTGTGTGTGTGTGTGTGTGTATAACCCATGGGTCAACCTTGAGACAGGCTCTCTAATTGGCCTGGTACTAGTTGAGCCCTAGGTGAACACCTGTCTCTACTCATCCAACCTTTCACTGGTTTCTGTGAATCACAAGCAAGTAGTCATAATTTTCAGACATTAATTGCCAACTGACATATCACCAGTTTTTTGTTACATGTTCTTGGCAGTTCAAAAATTAATACAATAATTTTATGTTATAGAGAAATAAAAATTAAATATTAATGATTAGTTCATTTAATGGACAGTTGTAGTCTATATCTTCCATAATTAAATTGGCAGTAAAACAGTTTATCAGAAAAGAGAAAGTAAAGTTGAGAAACTAATTTAATGATCTTGTCAATTGAAAATTAATTTTGATCTGTCTAGGTTTTACAGCTAAAAGTATATGCCAATCTATATCTGAATGTATTCCTCAATTGTTAATATTGAATTTAATTCAAGAAAGTTTTAGTTCTTACTTTAAATACGTGTTTGCAATTTTTGCAAATATTATAGACCTTTTAATAAGCTATAGACTATAGTTGAAAAACCAAATTTTGCTTCCAACATGGTTTCAAGAAGTCAAGTTGAAGCATAAATGTAATTCCATTCTGTTGTTACAGTTTGGTAATTGTGACAGAAATTACATATTTTGCAAATTTTTTAAAAATTTTTTTAATTATTTATTCAACAGTGCATATGTGCGTGTGTATGTGCTCGCGCGTGTGTGTGTCTGTGTAGACCCACGGACGAATTCGCGAACCACCATGGACGCCTCCACCTCCTTCTGCCCCGGGATTCACAGGCTCCGCCCTACCAGGACCCGAAGCGCAGGCCGCCCCCGCTTCCGCCTGGCGTCTATACGTGGGATCTGGGATCCGAACTCAGGACCTTCCACTTGCAAGGCGGAGGCTTAACCCCTGAGCCACCTCTCCAGCCCATATTTTGCAAATTTTAATCATTCACTATTCAGTTCTCAATATGAATTTTTTGCAAACCATAATTTGTATGACCAAGAAAATGATAAATTTGTGATATTTTTATAATGAAAAAAATGTACCAAGACAAAACTTTATTCCATATTTAATTTTAATTTTTCATTAAGAATTGTTTTCATTGTTTTACAAAGTTGTAACTTTGCCACCTCCCAACTCTCCCTCCTCTTTTCTTAGTCCATCCTCCCTCAAACCATCACCATCCCTCTTGTCCTCATGACTCTTTACCGTTGTGACCCACAGGTCTCCCTTCAAGTTTTCTGTAGTGGTAGATAATCAGGCCTGTATGGTGGATCTCAGTGGGTAAATCCACTGTTGGAGATGCTCCCCTTCACTTGTCCAGCATTTATTTCTAAAACTCCCAGTGCACGTAGCTATTTTTCCTGAGATCTTCTTTGGTCTATGGGGGAATATTAATATTGATATGTTGGTCTCTGTGTAGCTCTGGTAAGGGTAGATCTCATTGTACTGAGTTCCTGAGTGCAACAGCCTTGTCATGACTGGAGTGACATAGCCTGTAGTTGTACCTACAGATCTTTAGGTTCTTATAGCCTTCCATCTCCTCTTCTGCAAGGATTCCTTAACCTTAAATTTTTAAAATTTTTTTATTATTATTATTTATTCAACTGTGTACATGTGTGTGTGTATGTGCTGCTCGCTCGTGCATGTCTGTATGTGTGTGTCTGTGATTGTGTATGTGTAGAACCACGGACGAATTCGGAGAGCGGAGGCTTAACCCCTGAGCCACCTCTCCAGCCCCCTTAACCTTAAATTTAAGAGATTTGGATGGCTTCACTAGGGCTGAGTGCTTTGGGATCTCTGATACTGTCTACTCTGGTCAGATATGGTTTTCTATTCTTACCATTGTAATAGGATGAATCTTGGCTGAGTGCTGAGATCTTTCCTTATCTTAGGATATAATGAAAGATGTTTAGATGATGGATTATTATCAGGTATTTATGGGTAATACTAAGGCATCTGATTCTTTCTAGTGTCTATTTTCCTCCTACTGTTATTTGGACAAGTTCATAATACTGGACATGTATTCCCTGGCATTAAGGGGAGATAGAAGCTAATTAGCAGGTAATTGGTTATCTGAAATCAAACTCCTCTACTTACTCTGTCCTATCTCTTTCTTCCCTCCCCTGTGAAAATTTTCCTTCATAGTTGATTTATTCAGTTATTTTCCCATTTTCTTGTGTCTCCATCTTTTGGGATCTTGTTCTACACTCCTGGCTTGGCCATTAGTGAGTGTCATAGAAGCTTCTGTTGGAGTACACCATTCTGAAAGTTTAATGCTGTATCCATTTATAAGGGGGAACATTCAGCATATGTTTCTGTCTGGGATGCTTCACTCATTATAAGTTTTTTTTTACCTCCATCCACTTACCAACAGGTTCCATTATTAATTCATTTTTTGACAGCTGATGAGTATTTCATTATATATGTATACATATATATAATGTATATATATGTATGTATATATATGTACATATATATCACATTTTCATTAACAGTCCATCTGCTATTAGGCATCTAGGTTGATTCTATTTCTTAGCTATTGTGAATAGAACTGAAGTTAACATGGTTGTACATGTGACTCTGTAGCAGGATATAGTGTTCATTGGGAATATTCCCAAGAATGGTATAGCTAGGTTGCAAGATATTTACATTTTAACTGTATTAGGAACCTTCATACTGGTTTCCAAATGGATTATATATAAGTTTTCTTTCCCACCAGCAATGCATGAGGGGTCCCTTTTACCTGAATCCTCATCAGTATTTATTGTTTGTGTTTTGCATCTTAGCTATTCTGATAGGAGTGAGATGATATTTCAGGGTAGTTTTAATTTGCATTTCCATAATGTCTGGGGAGACAGAACATTTTTTAAGAAATTTGTTTGACATTTGAGTTTCATCGTGTGAAAAGTTTCTTTTTTATTTCTATGGCACTTTTCTTAAAGTGGAGCTATTTACTTCCTTGGTATTTAATGTTTTTGAGTTCTATCTGTGGTTCAGATATTAATTCTCCATCAGAAGATGGTTTACAAAGATTGCCTCTTATTCCATGCGTTGTCATTTTGCCTGATTAACAATATCTTTTGCCAAGCAGAAGCTCTGATGTAATATTTTCAATCACAATTGAAAATCTGTAATATTTACTGTTCCCATACTACATAGTTTAAGGATAGGTATTCAGAAATTTAGAAAAATGAAATGTTTCAATTGAAGGTTATTCCCTATTAAATAGAACATATGGAATAAAAATTGTGATCAGTGTTAACGAATGCATCTGGACACCTGGAGCCTTAGTCTCTGTGAATCCAAAGCACAACCTTAGGTGTCAATTCTCAGATATTATTCTAAAATAAGATCTCTTGGCCTGGAGTTCACTGACCAGTTAGTCCCAGGAACCCATCTGTAACACACCACCCTCCGCTTCACATTGTAATTTAATGCCAAAACTTTGATAATTTTCAAATAACACAAGCCTACTTATCTCAAATTTGGTAACTGGTAAATTCAAGTTAAGACCCGCTTATGCCGTCACATGTTAGAAGGCAGAAGGACAGGGAAGACTAATTCCTTTTTTTTTTTTATTCAGTTGTGTGTGTGTGTGTGTGTGTGTGTGTGTGTGTGTGTGTAGAACTGACGGGCGAATTCGGGAACCCCCATGGACATACTCCACTTCCTCCTTGTTTACTCTGCCCTCTGAATTCACAGGCTCTGCCCTACCAGGACCAGAAACGCAGGCCACCCCCACTTCTGCCTGGCGTCTATACGTGGGGTCTAGGATCCGAACTCAGGACCTTCAGCCTGCAAGGCAGAGGCTTAACCCCTGAGCCACGATTAATTTTGTTCATCTTATATTATTTGCTTGTTTCATATGTATATACAATGATTTTTGTAGTATTTCTGCCCTATATTATCCTACCTCAACACTCTTTCTTCTCCTTTTAAAAAAGATTCCTTATCTATACATATGTTTTATTGTGCATGTGACCCACTATGTTAATAAGGATTACCTTTATTAGCACCTAGTACTGGACTGGGCTCTTGATAAAGCATAGGAGATATATGAATATCTGTCCCACTGAAGCAAATGGGTGCCCTTTTACACTCATAATCAAATATTGATGATCTCTCAGGAAGGGGCCATTCCTCTTCCCCCTTACAAGATCTTCTACACAAGGCTTCTCAACATTGTTACAATATTAAACAACTTAATTTTGAAATGAATATATTCATGTATCAGGAAAGCATCCCTCAAGATGACCTTCCTCTTAAATTTCTTATCTCTTTATATTTCCAGCCTCAAAAGACTTGTTATTCTTTCTTCCTTTGTTTGTGAACAAATCACTGGTCCTTGTCTTATTCCATTAGTAGCCACTCCTATTATAGACAAGGATGGCTAATTTTCCCTTATAAAATCAATTCAAAAAGTGAGATAATTAAAATTTGACAAATATGTATCTTTTCTCTTTATGAAAGGAGAAATTGCTCTGTCGCCTGTTTAGTGTTCAAGGAATTGCAGGGATAAGAAATAATAAATTGATTTTTCCGCAGTAGAAAAAAAGTGAAGGTTGAAATTGGACCATATTCTAAGAGAAGTTTAATTAGATAAAGTTAATGTTCCAAGCAGGATCTATATGTTCTGTTTCTAATTTCCAATCTTCACAGAGAATCTAAATCTTTTCTGACTGTTGGAATAGATTTAATCATCACTCTTTCTGAAAGTGATTTAAAGTGTATTCATTATGTGACTTATTTATGCAACAGTTGAATAAAGAAAACTCCAGGACTATTCATAGCTGCAATAAATAGACTGGAAAATATGTATAAACAATAGGCCCACTATTGCATATGTAATTAGAATTTTATTGCACATTTTCCACAGATAATCAACATTTAGAAAAATCCATTGAAATAATGTATTTATTCACTGTTTTTTTCCTGAATTTTTGTTTTCTTTCTCTCTGATAATAGTATGAAGAGGTATATAAGATTTGTCCTTCTCTCCCAAGGAGGATAAAATATTTTTTAGTCTTTTAAAAAACACCAGGGTAGATATCTTAAACTCTCCATTGAAGCGTCAAAGAAAAGGGTATATAGAAAACAGCATCATTTTCATTATGTGGAAAGCTAGATTTTCCTTAGGAACCCATAAATAGAAGTGGCACTTTGTGAAATATATGTGTGCTTTTCTCAAATATAAATATTGAGTCAGAATATTGAGCATTCTATTGAAAATATATTAAAAATATAGAGTTCAGTTCAAAATTCATTATAACATTCTCATTAACAACATGCACTGTCAAACGATGACTTTCAGACTTAAATAGCAATGTTCTGATGATACATGCATTCCTTTATTAACCAAACCCATAAATGTTTACTAAGAGTATAAATGATCAAAGAAAGTCATGTGGAATACAACAATTAATTTTATACATGCTGGCACATGCTGGTAAACTGAGCACTTAAGAGTGTAGGTAGAAGGGTCAGGAGTTCAAGGCCAACCTCCACTGTATAAAAAGGTCGAAGCTAGACTTAGATATATGAGATACTCTTTCAAACATGTAGGTCAAATAAACAAAACCAACCAAAGAACTGGGCAAATTCTTTGTAGTAGAGAAAAAACACATAATACTATGTATAAAATTTAAAACATACAAGGGTGCAGCAGGCCTGAAACTGAATGAGAAAAAGAAGAGAACCAGAATAGTTTGGTTTTGTGAAGACCTATCACCATGGCAAACAAGTGCATCACTGGTCTAGTAAATTAATACCAGTCTATTACTTCTGAAAGTCTCCAGTGAACATCTTCATACTAGGTGAAGAATGATCTCCCAAACAACTCTGTGTGTGTGTGTGTGTGTGTGTGTGTGTGTGTGTGTGCATGTATGCATATGCAGGTGTGCTTGTCTGTACCGGTACACTTGGACAGCAGAGTTTGACACTGGGAAGTTTTCTTCTACGAATTTCAATTTTATTTATTTTCATTTTTTAATTTTATTTTTGTGAGTGTGTGCATATTTATTAATTTTTGTGAAAGTAGAAGTGTGTCAGAGGGTACTGTGTCCCTTCCTGTGGAGGACCAAGGATGACTTTGGAATCATCTTGGATTGCTTCTACTTCCTTTTCCTTAGCTCTGAGGTTTCCTAGGTTCTGCCCATCTAGGTCAGAAGTAAAGATGTTTGGAATTTTTTACATGGGTCCTGGGATCCAAACTCAGGACCTTCTGTTTGTGAATCAGAGTCTTCATTCCTGAGCCATCTCTCCAGCACTCAGCTTATTTTTAATACAGAATCTGTTACTGAAGCTATAGGTCACTGTTTCATCTAGACCTAGAAGTTAGTGAACTGTAAAGATCACCACCAATTACTGTAGCTACAAGAACACACTGACATGGCTGATTTTTAAATGGGGATCTGGGACTGAATTCAGATCCTCATGCTTGTGCAACAAGCATTTTAACCATTTAACTATATCCCAAACATAACACTTTTTATGTTGTATTGAGAGTAATTTTGCTATGTATATTTAGAGTACACATTCAAACATGGATTTATGTCAAAGCTAAAGAAGTTAAGAGTTTATTTTCCTTTCTTCACAGGATCTTGTAAAGAGATTTAGAAATGCATATGCCATTTTGTAATGTTTTCTGCAAGATTTTCAAAATCCTTGTCTAATTTTTTTCTGTTCTCTTCTCATCCATTAGAGTTGTCCTCATTCATTAGTACAAATGCAGTGCAAATATTCTTGGAATTGATATTTGGTGAAAGAAAATAAAGAATTCATTTAATTTAGTTTTTATGAAGTATAGTCACATATTTATAACCATATACATATAGATTAACCTATTGCTGAAGGTCAGTTTAAAATGGTATCTTGCAATCAGAGGCAGTGGTTCCTGATATGTTCACTTATGATCTTTCAAACATATTTAACAATAATTGATTCCATACCTGTCATATGTCAGAATCTGTGTTTGGAACTAGAAATGGAAAGGATAATGAAGAAAGGCAAGCTAATGATATCAAATTTATGTGATTTTTACAAAAAATTTGCTCGTTCTGGTGTATATTTTCACAATTTTTTCCTAGTCCTTTTCTAGTATCTGAGAGATCAAATTCCTGTCATTATGATCTCATTCATGGTATTCATATATACAATATAGTCATTACTAGTAGAACAATCAAGAAGTATAGAAGAAAAGTTATTTAGTAAAAAAAAACTACTATTAACACAGAGAATATTTTGTAATATCTAATAACATAGAGAATAATTTGTAGTTATTTTCATAAAAGAGACTTGAAAACTATTCACAATTATATCTTAGGAAGAAAATTATTAAATTATTATGACAGGGTAATTTAATAAATTTTGTGATAGATATTGGAAATTCTGGTTTATATCTTTGATATTTCCTGCAATATTTCCCAATTATAAAAATGCTCCTGTGCATATCTAAGGTAACTTATTGCCATATTTTCTGTTGTATATCATAAAAGCTTCAAGGACTAATAATACTGGTAGAATGGTATGTTGTATATAACAGTTCACATATAGCTTGTAAACGCACATCTTAGCAATTATTTACACATTTCTGTTGTGTTCACTGTTAGGAATTTCAGGTTTAGAAATTTCTTCAGTTTATAAAGTTCATTGAGACTTTAGTATATATCCACATGCTCTAATTCCTATGTTTCTATATATATTTTTTCCAACTCTACTGTGAAAAAGGGCCTGGTGAGTGGTTTCATTTTTGCAGGGCTGGGCAACTGAATCAAAAAAGTTTTTAATTGTGAAAACTTTTGAAATGTTTTGTTGCCTGGATTCCTTCGACACATTTCTGACAGAAGCCAAAGTGAAGATCATTATAATAATGTTCTTGCTTAAAGCCATGGGTAGAAGGAGCGTTTACTAGAACATCATTGTTCTTAAAATCATAACCGAATTATTGCACAAGAAAATTGTGCCCTCTTTGAGAAGTAACAGATTCCTCAAACACAGCCAAATAATTTTCTATTTAACTACTATGCAGTGAAAACTTACCTACAAAACCATTTGTAATGAATCATTTTATTACACTGTATTACATTGTATCTTTATATTACTAGAGTAATATTATAATGTATTAACCACAGAGAGAAAGATAGGGAGGATTGAGTCAATGAACTGGAAAATCAGAAAGCTTATCTTACATCCAATAATATTCCCTTCACAAGTTGTTTTTGAGCAATTTGTTCCTATAAAATACAAAGAAGATGATAGCACACATAAGAAAATTACTAAAAATTCTTTAATATAAGAATGTCATAAAATTAATACTTTTTTGACATGTCACTTTATTTATTTATTTTTATTTCTACGCATACAACTTTAACAGGTACACTGGTCCCCTCCCTCCCTCCAACCTCCCACCGCCCTATGCCCCCTCCCCTGCCCCCTTCCTCCCCATCTCCCAGTGCCTCCCCCTCCCATCCCTGGAGCATCCTTTAATGTTAAAGTAGAATACTGAATAACAAAAAAAAAGAAAACAAATTTAAGATTGCCTACATTATAAAGAGAGACAAAAGTGTTTTCAAAAGGGCAATTTGTCATAAGATACAATTCCTTAAAATAAGTAAATGACATTAAGCATCATATAGATTTCTGGAAGAACAAAATAAATACACATTAATAATTTATGAATTGATTAATAAGAACTAAATTATCACAAATATTTTCATTTCAAAACTTCAGTGCTTATCATTGATTCATACAACATAGACCTGGTATGGTAAAATGAGGTAAGAATGTTCTATGACTGATTATTAATGTTATAGATAATTTCATTAAAACATTATATAAATAAATATAGTTATAATTTCAATTTTCAAAATTTCAGGATTTTTATAACTTTTTTAAAATTTTTATTATTATTTATTCAACTGTGCGCATGTGCGTGTGTATGTGTGCGCGCATGTGTGTGTGTACGCGCATGTGTGTGTGTACGTGTGTCTGTAGAACCACGGACGAATTCGGGAACCACCATGGACGCCTCCACCTCCTTCAGCCCCGGGATTCACAGGCTCCGCCCTACCAGGACCAGAAACGCAGGCCGCCCACGCTTCCGTCTGGCGTCTATACGTGGGATCTGGGATCTGAACTCAGGACCTTTCGCCTTCAAGGCGGAGGCTTAACCCCTGAGCCACCTCTCCAGCCCCAAAATTTCAGGATTTTTAAATCATTACATGGTAGAAAAAGAGTAAAAATATCCTTAGCATTTAGTGCAACAGAGATAACAAAATAGATACAATTCAAAGCAAAATCCAGATACTATTATTAGTGATCTGATCTACTAAAACTCAAATGTAATTAATGTTTATAAGTATCCTCTATACCTCAAACTCAATTCCTCCTTCACCTTCATCATATCTTTAAATTAAACAGGATGTTCCTTAATGAACTTACATGTAATAGAAATCAGAGCCTTCTAAGTCTTAAACTTGTTGGGTTAGGATTCCTGTATTACTCCTTCTGGACACAATAATATCTCAATAGATTAAAGGATCACATACTCAAAGTTCCCTGTAGAAGTTAAGATCAATAATTTCCTCAAATGCAGGAATTCTTCAAATTTACCTCTAAACTTCTGGAAGAACCCACATAACCAAATCCCATTTCTTTTTTGGGAATCAAAACTGAGGTTCAATATGGTACATTAGAGTAAATGAAAAAAAAAATTCTAAAAGAGACTAAGTATCCTGTCAAAATGAGGGAAAAAGAGCCCATTCAACTTTGCTTTGTATTCTAGCCTGTGGTTATGGGTAGAATGGAATCAACACAGGTTGAGGATAGAATCTGCACATTCAAAACATTTTGATCTCTTCAATACTTCATGCACGAAATTTAAAATATCACTATATTGTAAGTAAGGTATATAATAGAAAAATTCATAACATATTAAGTAAACTATGATTTTGTTGGACTGTATACATAATATACATAGCTGTTCTCAGGTACATATGGGATCATGTGACCTGTATGTCATGAGTTGGATAAGTACTAGGTCTGGAGTGAAAGCTACCAAATCTCATGTTTCCACAAGCTGACATGTCAAGTATATTTTAGTTATTTGCCATAACATTTTCTTATATTTTCTATCTTTGCTTTTATGTGTATAGTGAATCTTATGATCATTTTAAAGGTCTTATTTGGACTTAAATTGGGTACATTGCTCACCTTCAGACTATTGTATCAGAGAAAGCATTACAAAATAGAATATACTGCTATAACTACATGGTACAAAAATCTAAGCCTTTCAATATAATACAAAGTTGCTAACTCATCTTTTTGAAAAATGTTCTGATGTCTAAGGTTCAGGACCAATTCTTTCAGTGGCAAATTGCAAAATAATGTGGCATAACATAGATTAGCTTTGAAAAACTAATGGAGTCTCTTCAGGATCCTTTTCTAATTTCTATCACCTCTCTTCAAAAGACTTCTATTTTCATAGGAGTTTAAACTCTCAAGGAACTTAGTTATTGACCTCCAACTTTTATCTCTTTGTGGTAATCAACTCTTTCACAGTCTGAAAAGACGTAGTTGCTGGTACCTTTATGGTAAACCAACAATTGCTCATGTTTTCACAGGAAAAGCAAAGCAACATCTTTTTGAAAACTACTTGGAGAACATGATTCTACAGAAACAGTCTATAAATGTGAGGAGGACATCAGCAATTGGATTGAATGCTTTATGGTATTATAATTTCTCAGGGTAGCTTGCTTCATCTATTTTATAGAAGAAGTAGAAAGGTTACCCTTGAGAGAAGACATACTCTGGCCTTAAAGCCTCTACCCACAGGGCTTCTATTTCCCAAACTGATCCCTAGCTTATCAATTCAGATAGTCTCTGTAATTCCCTAAAACATTATCACCAGTTTGGGAACAGTATGAAAATATATTAGCCTGTGTAAAACATTTCACATTCAAACTATAAAATTGTCTAAGTATCCCTTATTAACATAGTGTGATTCCCTTTTTGTTAAATAAATATAATGAAATTTATTCACATTAGAATTTTTGAAACCTTTTCTGAACAGCTACATTTGCGACATTCCCTTAGTTTCTCAAAATAATTCAGATTATTTCCTTTATTACAAAAGAGTTAAGACTTTATTTAGAGACTATTGATTCATTGTCTCCTTGATGTTCATACCACTATTACACTAGTGATCACCTACTGTTACTGTGAACTAAAACAAAAACCAAAAAAAAAAAAAGTGAAGGAAATAGATTAATAGGGAAGGCAGCCAATAAAACTATAGGTAGGATGATAGTATATCAAACTGTGATGTAGATTGCAGTTGTTACACACATAGAATGTGAATTTACAGTGAAACTTTAGAGTCTAATGCTGGATGAGTGAAGGAAAATATATGCATCTGACCTGTTGATTCTGACCTGTAAGGCTTACATGCGGTGTTGATCTTTAACATAATTGGCTGCCCGTTTTGCGCCATGTGGTATTTTGTCCATTTAAGCTATTTTTTGACCCCCAATAAATGAGATTTGCTCTGACAAACTCTTTGCCATGTGTCCGAGTGTCTGGAGAGGCGTAGGAGCGGTGGCAAACTTGCCTTTCTTCATCCAAACAGTCTGGAGCCGTGCCCTAGTGTGGTGTGTGTGTGTGTGTGTGTGTGTGTGCATGCATGTGTGTGTGGAGAACCCCACAGAATGCCTATTCAATCATATTTTTAACATTATATATATGTAAAACATTTTACACATATAAACATGTGTGTGTGTGTGTGTGTGTGTGTGTGTGTGTGTGCATGCATGTGTGTGTGGAGAACCCCACAGAATGCCTATTCAATCATATTTTTAACATTATATATATGTAAAACATTTTACACATATAAACATGTGTGTGTGTGTGTGTGTGTGTGTGTGTGTGTGTAAGTGTATGTGTGAATGAGTAAAGGCAAGTGCATGTGTATCACAACACAAGAACAAAGGTCAGAGGATAAGCTTGAGAGATAGTCCTCACTTTTGCCCTAGATGAGATAGCTTGTCTTTAATGGTTATGTTGGTGGTGTTTTATTTTGTTGTTATTTTCATTGTTTTCTAAACTCTCTTATACAGTCTCTAACATGAACTTTGAACACACCATTCCATTTGGCAATGTCAGAAAGTGACACACTCCTGGAAATATTAAGACAATGATGCTTTTGCAATTACTCAATTCAAGATCTTAATCTAAATTCTAAACAAAAAATAATGCTTCATAAATATAAACAGAAGGAAGATCCACAATCACTGACATAAATTTTATGACCATAAAACAATTGAATAATATTATGAGATTGTGCTTTTTTCTTCTTTTTGCTAAGGCTGAAGCAATCTGAGAAATATGGTTGTATGTGAAAAATTCTAAAATACTATACTATGATGAAAGTGTATAATGGGTAGTCTCAGCTGACCAGTAAATGAGTCACCTGTGAATAAAGTCTCTGGGAATCTATGTGGAGATTATCTTAATCAAGCTAATCAAGGGATCAAAGGGTCTTCCCCCCATGGATGGGGTAACACCTTTCTTGGGCAGGGATCCTTTCATAATGATCCTGAGCACTTTCATTCAAACTTTCTGCTTTCCAGTAATGGACATGAAGTGGGTCATCTACATCAAGGTTCTGCCACCTTAATTCCCTCATCCTAATAGCCTATAACCTTGAACAATGAACTAAAATAAAAATTTCCTCAATTAGTTGCTTTACTCAGAGTATTTTATCACATCAGAAAGAAAAACAAAGACAAGAAGTTTTTATTATAAATGCAGTCAGGATGAAAAATGGCAACTGATATGAATTGCTTGCTTTGAAACGTTGTTATAGATAGAATATAAATGTTAGAATTAGGAACTGTTTAGAAATTCTAAGTAGAATTCTCTGAAGGTATTAAACAATAAGAAAAGCAAACAGAAAAATGTTCCATTTCAGGTAAGAAATAATTAAAGAGAAAAAAGAGACAGAAAGTAGAGGACATATTTTAACTATAAAAGAAACTTAATAATTACAGAACTGAAAATTAATGAAAGAAGTCAGTATGTGTCAGGTCTTTGCAAAGCTCAGAATCACAAAGAAATATAAATCATAAATGCCAATTTCTAATGGCATCATCATTATTAAAATAAGCTGAAAAAAAGCTAATACTAAAAATATTCATAATGATAAATCAAGGCAAACCAGACCAGAAAATTATTGAAAAGGATTTCAAGAAAATTGATTCACATCATAGAAAAGCATATGCATATGAAAAAGAATCGAATACAATAGAACATGTTTTTCATGAACCAGGTAAACATCTAAAGAAAGATTTTAGTCTAATAAAACTGTATGCATAGTTGAATAATATATTATTATTCCAATTGAACCTGTTTAAAATTAATTTAAAAATATTTTAACATATTGTCTTCTTAAAGGAAACCTCATTTTAAAAAATATTGATAATGCATCAAATTTAAATTTTGCAAATCACTGTAAGTTTTTTTAACCTATGTAAAGACTTGGTTCTAAATGAAGATTCATAATTACAATTTGTATTTTTTTTAAGATCTGAAAATGCCATTTTTTTTCATGAAAGGAAACTACTTTTCCTCTTAATCTTTCATAGAAGTTAGAATAATTCTTGATTGTAAGGTTAGATAATGGAATTCCTTTATTCAGCTTCAAGAGCTGAAAAAATGCCTATAACATGGAGAACAAAATAGTAGTCTTGAGAAATGTATTATTAGATAATAATTTCTCTACTCCTTTGTATTTTTAAGCAATATTATCTGAAATGATTATTTCAATGAGACTATGTTTAGTGTTTCTGATTATCTAAACTATATTCACACTGTACTTAATTCATTTAAATTCAGGAAAATGATATTGTGAGGCACTTCATATTATTAATAATGCCCATCTTTTCAAAATAAACAATATTTCAATCACTGATATGCATTGAACAGTTCTATCATTAAATTTTTTTTCATGTGACCAGCCAGTGTATGCAGATCTCATGTACTCATTTAAAAAAAAAAAAACTGGTATTCAGATATTCTGAAAATTCATTATATCTGTGTCTGTTCTAAATAGTCAACATTCAATGTGAAGAAGGTTTCTTCTTTCTTGGTTTCCTTTGAAATGTTCCTGAACTCACTTAGTTTTGAAGGACCATGATTCTATAAGAGATATTAATTATTATTTTGTTTTATATATTATTTATACATTAGAGAGAAAGAATATGCTCAAATTAGGCATAGCAAACTAAACATCCTAACTCTTACATATTGAAAGGGTGACTTTTAGTAGTGACTACTAAGGTTTAGGACAAAATTCAACAATATATGTCACTAAATTGAGTTAATCGTTAGATGTAAATTTATTTCTTTGCAAGAAAATAGCAATATTGTTTCTTCTGGAAATATTACTGCAAGATATTATAATATTTATGATATTGAAATAATCTAAGCGAATTTAGCAATGTGAAGGATTTCATGTTTTTAGAAATTCCGTAAAGCTTAGAAATAAGATACATACAAACTTAAAAGTCAAGAATAAAAGCTTGTTTTCAAGGAAGTGCTTGAGAGTAGCTGCCAGGTATAATTCAGTAAGGTGGACTGACATGTCAGTGCTGTTATTGCAGTCAACCTCTGTCTTAATTCAAATATAAAATTATTTACCACTAAGAGTACAAGGAACTTTTTGAGCTGTTTGTTTCTGTTGCATCAGAATGTTCTGTATTTGAAGATCAATTTCTGGCCAGAATTTCTAGCTTGTCTTGTACAAGAGTCTTTATAAATACAATCTTACTGTGCATGTCTATGTTATTTCCAAGACAAAGAGAGAAAACACATTTGGAAATTTTTACTCCTTGCAATCATATTCTATAAGAAAGTCTATGTGAGAAAGTTTCACGATTAAAATATGTTAGTTACATTTGAATTTTTTAAAAAAGTATTTTAAATTTAATATAACATTCCTGACTTTTTGGAAATGAATATATAAAATTTATAGCATTTTCATATCAGATCTATCAAAAAGTCTTGCTTTCTGTGTAACTTTATAATGGTTGAAATAAATGGAATACTTATAATGATGCAGAATTTTGGGGAAATGTTGACATCTTAAGATAGAAATTTATATGAACCGAATGTGAGAAACACACACACACACACACACACAATTACAAGTTATAAATTATTAAAATACATAAATTACAAAAACAATTTAAAAACTTAGTCAACTCAAGGAAAAGAGCACCCACAAGGACAGGAGGCATTATGCTTAAATATAGCCTGTAAGATCATAACAAAAAAGAAAAATGGTGCTCAACCTAAAATCCAAATTGAAGACGTATTGATTTCTTGTAGCCATGAAGTTTCAGGTCAAATTGAAGTCAGAATAATATAGAGAAAAAAGATAGACTGGGTTTTATTTGAATCCACAAACAACCAAAGTGTTAGAAAAAGGGATAGAAAGTCAACACTCCAATCTGTGCTTAAGTAGGATTGTAACTATGAAAAAAAGTCCTATATCTATCTGCTCCTTCTTCTGCCATGTTTCCAGAGACTTACACAGGTTGTGTAACAGCTGAGCTCTGGAGTATCATCTGTCTTTAGCATCTTGATCAGCAGTGAAACTGCATTCATTCATCGTTGCCCAAGAGATTAAGGTAGTTTCTATGGTTATGGCTGAGAGTACGCTTCATTCATAAAATTAATCAAAGAAATTTAGGAGAGAGTTTCTGTGATATATCAGATTAACTCAAGAACAGAAAAAGGTTGTTCCCTAGGGCATAGGAATTTCCCAAACACTATTTTCTCTAATTGCTATTTATTTTTAGTAAATAATATTTAGTGATGACATATTTATCTAATTCATACATGCAAGTGTCTGAAGGAAAAAGATATACAAAAATATAGCAACATTTAATTAACACTTGGAAATTGAGATTGGAGAAAAACTGAATGGAATATCTACTCATGCATGCAGATAATTAATGTGCAGAGTTGTCATTTTGAAAAGGATGCTCAGGCAGTCTCTTCGAATGTCTGTTGTAGTTACTTTTCTTG
The DNA here is from genome assembly GCA_023101885.1 of Typhlomys cinereus. NCBI lineage: Eukaryota > Metazoa > Chordata > Mammalia > Rodentia > Platacanthomyidae > Typhlomys > Typhlomys cinereus. The sequence goes on from JALPQD010000154.1 coordinate 2,224,310, forward strand.
TTTTTAAATTTTTATTATTTATTCAATTGTGTGTGTGTGTGTGTGTGTGTGTGTGTGTGTGTGTGTGTGTGTGTGTAGAACCACAGACGATTTCGGGAACCACCAAGGACGCTTCCACCTCCTCCTTGCTTACTCTGCCCCGGGATTCACAGACTCCACCCTACCAGGACCAGAAATGCAGACCGCCCCCGCTTCCGCCCGGCGTGTATACGTGTGGTCTAGGATCCGAACTCAGGACCTTCCGCCTGCAAGGCGGAGGCTTAACCCCTGAGCCATCTCTACAGCCCAGTTACTTTTCTTTTCTACTGTGAGACAGTACTATTGTATGACTTAAGGGACAAAGGTAAATTTCTTTGTATTAGGGTTCTAGAGAGGATATAGTACATTTTGATGGGAATCATATCACAGAAAGCCTGGGTAGAGCAGAATTAGGAAGCTGCTTCAGATTGTTGTAATAATCAGCAAAAAGCAAGAACAAACCATGAGGAAGCAAGCCAGGGCTAACAAATTTCAAGGCTTGCCCCTTGTGTTATACCTTTCTCCCACTCTCTCTACCTCTTAAAGGTATCACAAACTTCTTAATCATTAGCACCATCTGTGGATTCAGACAGACAGATAGACAGATAGACAGAGAGAGGGAGAGAGAGAGAGAGAGAGAGAGAGAGAGAGAGAGAGAGAGAACATTGACATGTCAGTAGTTCAGGTGTGGGACCACATAAGTCTGTACCTGCACCTTAAGCATGTTAACACATCAAGACAACATGCGCCTACATAACTCTATCTGCATGTGTTCGCAAAGAAATGAATAAAGACATCGATACATTCTACCTGCATTCAGGTGAGAGCCCACACAGATGTAGACACTATTAAATATGTAATTTTACATTTATTTTACTTTTGTAGACAAATATGTGTCCACCTTTTTTTCCCTATTTTTCCCTTTTTATTTTCTTTTTGTTGGCAGTACCAAAGGGCACACATAAGCCTCACACATAATTATGGTGACCAACCAAGACAAATTACAATAGTCTGTGTTAATTTAATGGCTTTGGAATTTAACCAGATTACAAACCAGGAGGTTTCTTGCTGTTTCTTTCAACAACCTCAACAATGGTTAATCTGCTCCCTATCCCCCTTTCTCCTTTAGTCCCCTACCTTTTCCCCAATTAATCTTTAATCCAAAAAATTCTCTCTATCATTCCTTCATTTCCCATGTGTTCTACTGAATCCCCTAATTATATTGTTTTGACATAGCTAGCAAGACACTGAGTTTTATACTTCATTTCCTTAAACCCTTTACTTGGATTAACCCTTACCTCTCATTTCCATAACTCTGAGGTTTCACCTTGCATAGCCCTTTCTACTTTGAAAATTCTTTGTTTAATTATTTATTTTATCTGTAATTTTTATACCTATACACTCTTTTGTACATAGACACCCCATAAGTGGGTTCTAGATTCCTAGCTTCCTCATGTACTCCAAGTTAAACGTACAAAACTAAAGATCTGAACCTAGGATCCACAAACAAGACATGGCATGTGGTTTTTGTCTGGGTGACCACAGTTAGTTTATTTCTTTTCCTTTTCCATTGATCTGCTTACAAATGAATGATTTAATTTTTGCATCCAGGCAATATTCCATTGTATATATCTAGTGCTTAACTACTTTGAACAGAAAATCAATGTGCCTGTCTGAGCAAGTATCTCACTATTAGGACATAAGATGCTATGGTTATAAGCTCAGTAGTGGAATGGCTCTATTATATGATTGTTCTATAACCAGTTTTTTTTTTTATTTTTGAGAAGCCTCCCATTGATTTCCAAGGAGGCTGTCCTACTTCACTCTTCCTTTAATTATGTTGTGAGGGCTCCCTTTCCTCACAATTTCACTGCTATTTCTTGTCATTGGTATTCCTGATAATGGTCATTCTGGATGATACATAAGCCTAGGCATGTTTTAGACTGCATTCCCTTCATAGAAAAGAATGTTGAGATACTTGCACAGACAGACACATTTACTAGTAAATGTTTCATACTCATCTGCATGTCTTCTTTTGCTAACTTTCTATTCAGTTCTGTCATGGTTTGAAAAATGTTCCCCCACCGGCTCATGTGTCAGGTCATGGCACTTTTGAGAGGTGGAGCCTTGCTGGAGGAAGGAGGTCACAGAGAGTGGGCCTTGAAGTGGATTAGTCCCATCCTACCTCTAACAGAAGTCTGCTTTTATAGCAAGCAGACAGAAGTTGGTACCCAGCAGTATGGTCAATGCTGTGATGTGGCTAGTGTGCCTTTGGAACTGTTTTTTTTTTTTTTCAGAGAAATATGGAGAACTTTGGAACTTTGTGCTGGGAAAGTTTTTGCATCTTGTCAGTAGTCAAATGGGCTTTTCTCTTGAGATGTTAGAAGAGAACAATTCTGTTAGAGATGCAGGCAGCCCACCTCACAATGGTCCAGAGGGGAACAGAGACAGTGTTTGGAACTGAGGAAGTGACACATGGAGCCATGTGTTAACAGATTTTTAGTGAAGTTTTGCCCTCATCCTGAGAGCTCACCTGAGAAACTGGAGTACCTGGTGGAGGAAATTTCAAAGCAATGTAGTCTTGACAATGTGATATGACTACTTTTTAGTTGTCTTCAAATTATGAAAAAAGAACAAAGAAAATAGGTCATGAGGAAGCAGAAATTGTAAGATCTGATGATGAAAAATGCAATGGCAAACTTAAAAACTTGAACCAGAAAGAAGCAGAGAATACAATGTCATCTTGTAAAAAGATTATCTCCACTAATAAATCAAACTCTGCTCTTAATTTGAATAATAGAAAAGACCCTACCTTGAGGAAAGATAATCAGAAGGCTCCCACTTGTTAGAATGCAAATTCTTTCAGAAAGAATGAGCTAAAGTGTGGAGTTCCAAAACATGGATCTATTTTTCCCCTAAAGCAACTGCACAGGAGTGAAAGAGGTTTTCCGATCAACTGTGATTAGAGAGGAGAATCTTGGCATATTTGTCCATGTGGTTCTGGTCTTAAAGGCATCAAGGATGCAAGCAGTAGGAGGTCATTGATCCCTCTTCTAAAGTTTCAGAGAATGGCAGAATCCAGGAAGCATGTGACAGAAAGTCTGTAATATAGAGGCCTAATAAATGCAGTTTATATTGTGGAGTTTAAAGCCTGGTTTGGCATTGAGAAGTTAACACATTAGAGATGCCAAAAACAACATGGGGGATGACAGCTGTATATGCTGGGAAGAATCTGCCCAAGAGAGTGATATGTTCTAAGAGTAGCTGCTTTGGAAAAGTAGAATCAAAGCCCTTTGGAATTGAGATGATTTCAACAAGAGGCTTACCTGTTAGACATGGAGATACACGAATTTTATTTAGTCCTGCTGGTTTTCAGTGTTGTTATGGACCAATCATTCTTAGATATGCATCCCTTCTTCCTTTTGGAATGGGAATGTATTCTGAGCCATTATATCTTGCTAACATATAGCTTGTTTTTTGATTTTATAGGAAGCTTTGGATTATGTTGGATCTACTGATGTAGTCTATGAATATGTTTAAAGTTGGACTGAGTATGGTTTACATAATGAGATGGCAATGAGCCTGTGGGGGTGAGGGGTGGAATGTCATGGTTTAAAATGTGTCCTTCAGAGACTCATGTTTTTGAGAACGTCATGGAACCTTTGAGAGGTAGGACCTTGTTGGAGGAAGGATGTAACAGAGTGTGGGCCTTGAGGTTTATTAGTCCTATCCTACCTCTTGGAGAAGTCTGGCTTTTGCAACAGGAGTCTTGCAGATCTCAGCCTCCAAGATGTCTGCAGTGATTTAACTGGTCTCCAGTTCCTGCCAGCCAGCCAGCCATTACACATTCACCATGAAAGACTGCATCTCCCCTCTGAAAGGATAAGTTGAATAAATCTCCTTTCTCCCTTAAGTTGCTTAACCTTGGGTGTTCTCACACGGCACTCATAAGAGTAACCATTATAAGTTCCATGCTCATTTTACAAATCAGTCTATTGATTACTTGATATCTATCTTTGAGTGTTTGTATATTATGGATACTAATATTATGGGAGATGCATAGACATGACATGACTTATGTAACATAGTAAAGATATTCTGTTTAAGTAGAGAGATGAGGATTTAATTTCATATTTGTATATCAAATTTCAAGTTTTCCTGCATCATGGGCTAAGATACTATATTTTCTTCAAGGTAATTTCTGAATTTTTTAAAAATTATTATTTCAGCTCATACAACCTTAATAGGTACACCAGTTCCCTCCCTCCCCCCTCCTCCCCGCAAGCCCCCTGCTCCCCCTTCTCTCCCTCCTCCCTCCCCAATTCCCAAAGAGTCCTTTCTTGTGCATGCCTGATTTTCCTCTGGGCCCTCCTCTCCGATGACATACAAGGACCAGTGGCCTTTCCCTGTTCCCTTTCCCGTGTTCCCCTTAAGTATAGGAACACTACTGTGGCTGCCAATCCCTTGCCTCCAAGGATCTTGGTGCCTTTAGCAGATGCTAGACTTTGTGAGGTCAATAGTGTGTTGGACATTGCGCAGGGCATGTAAAGTCCAATTATGATTGCTTCGGCCCTAACTTGTGTGGAGTATCTTGCAAATCATTGCTCCTCCCATCCTTTTGCTCTTACACTCTTACCGCCCCCTCTTCCGCAAATGTCTCAGAGCTTCAGAATGGGGAGAGATTAGGCTGGCCTAATTCTAGGTGGTCGATATAGAGACTCTGAAGTTCTGGATTGTGGATTGTTGATTTTCTTTTGCAGTTTTGCGTCTCCTGCAATGCCCTTCACTCCCTCCTGATGGGCATTGTATGTCACCCCCTGGCCAGAGACAAAAAGCTCTTAAACTAGAGTCTTGTTATAAGAGCACATTCAAAGGTTGATGTAATAAAAGTGGGAAACCGCAGTGAGGGAGGGGTCTATCACCCATTTGCAAAATGGTTACTTTTTATCTGCCAGACTATATGCCCTCCTCTTCTGGTAAGATCATAACACCTCAGTAGTAAATGATCAGGAACAAAAGTCTGTGAACTTAATCAGATGTCTCATTACTTATTTGAGTCCTGGATGGAGGCCTGTTTTCTCTGCTGTAACATGATCCCCTCTCTCCTTGTTTCTGGTGTGGCCCTCCTACCCCATCCCTCCTGTTCATACTCTTTGCAATTATTGTAGGTATTACAGAGATTTATCTTTGGGTGTCTCTAGGTGGGTTGGGTGAGTTTGGTACTAGTAGCTACCTATTAGGGAGTACATACGGCGCTTAATTTTCTGGGTTGGGGATACTTCACTTAATATAATTGTTTCTAATGACATCCATTTCCTGGCAAACTCCAGTAACTCATCATTTTTGATGGCTGAGTAGTACTCCATTGTATAGATGTACCACAGTTTCCTTATCCACTTGTCAACTGTTGGATATTTGGGTTGATTCCATGACTTTGCTATTGTAAACAGTGCTGCTATGAACATGGTAGTGCTTGTGCTGTCCAGTTGAACCTCTGCTTCATGGGGGGTTTTTACCAAAAGTGGGATAGCAGGGTCATATGGCATTTCAATCTTTAATTTCTTTAAGAATCTCCAGATGGCTCCGCAGGGTGGCTGTATGAGCCTGCATTCCCACCAGCAATGTAGGAGAGGTACCCTCTCTCCACATCCTCTCCAGCATTTGTTGCTGTTTGTATTGTGGATATTTGCCATCCTGACCGGGGTGAGATGATATCTCAGAGAAGTTTTGATTTGCATTTCCCTGATGGCTAAAGAAGTGGCACATTTTTTAAGATATTTGTTAGACATTATAATTTCATCCCTGGTAAAATTTCTTTTGAGTTCCAGGGTCCATTTTTTAATTGGGCCATTGGTTTCCTTGGTTTTTAGTTTTCTAAGTTCTTTGTGCACTCTGGACAGCAGAGCTCTATCAGATCTGTGGTTAGTGAAGATTTTCTCCCATTCTGTGGGTTGCCTTTGAGCTCATGTTACAATCTCTTTATCTGAACAGAAGCTCTTTAATTTCAAGAGATCTCAACTGTTGAAAGTTGGTAGCAGTGACTGTGCCATTGGATGTCTGTTTAGGAAATGTTGGCCTAGCCCAATCAGCTAGAGGGAGTTCCCTATCCTTTCAACTATGTTTTTATAATCTCTGGACTTATATCAAGGTCATTGATCCACTTGGAATTACTTCTTGTACATGGTGACAAATACGGGTCCAGCTTTAATCTTCTGCATGTGGAGATCCAGTTTTGCCAGCACCATTTGTTGAAGATGCTGTTCTTTTTCCATTGGATTCTTTGGGCCCCTTTGTCAAAGACCAAATGGCTGTAATTTTGTGGGCTTATATCTGGGTCTTCAATCCTTATCCATTGATCTGTGTGTCTATTTTGGAGCCAGTACCAGGCTGTCTTTATAACTATGGATTTGTAGTATAGACTTAGGTTTGGTAAGGTAATACCTCCAGCAGTGTTTTTGTTACTCAGGATTGTCTTTGCTATCCTGGGTCTTTTGTGCCTCCATATGAACTTTGAGATTGTCTGGTCAACTTCTTTGAAGAATTGCTTTGGGATTTTAATCGGAATAGCATTGAATTTGTATATTGCCTTTGGTAGGATGGTCATTTTTACGATGGTGATTCTGCCAATCCAGGAAAAAGGGAGGTTTTTCCACCTTCTGGTGTCTTCTGCTATTTTTCTTTAGGGTTTCAAAGTTTTCATTGTAAAGGTCTTTTACCTTCTTGGTTAGGTTTATACCAAGGTATTTAATTTTTTAGGGGCTATAGTAAATGGGATTGCTTCTCTCAAGGCTTTTTCACTTCTTTCATTCTGGGCATATAGGAAGGCCTCTGATTTTTGCACATTTATTTTGTATCCTGCCACCCTGCTGAACTTCTCAATTAGTTCCAGGAGCTTCCTGGTGGAGTTTTTGGGATCACTCAGGTATAAGATCATGTCATCTGCAAATAAGGATAGACTTGACTTCTTCCTTGCCGATTTGAATCCCTCTTATGACCCTTTCTTGTCTTATGGCTTCAGCTAAGACTTCAAGTACAATATTGAGTAGAAGTGGTGACAGTGGACAGCCTTGTCTAGTTCCAGATCGAAGTGGAAATGCTTCCAATTGTTCCCAATTGAGCATAATCCTTGTTGTGGGCTTGTTGTATACAGCTTTTATTATATTGATAAAGGTTCCTTCCATTCCTACTGTCTCTAGCGTTTGGTCATAAAAAGCTGTTAGATCTTGTCAAAAGCTTTTTCTGCATCTATTGAGAGTATCATGTGTTCTTGGACTTTGGACTGGTTTACATGATGAATTACATTTATTTATTTGAGTATGTTGAACCAACCTTGTGTGCCGGGGATGAAGCCTACTTGGTCCCATTGAATGGATCTTTTCAATGTGTTTTTGAATCTGATTTGCTAAGACTTTGTTGAGAATCTTTGTGTCTGTGTTCATCAGAGAGATTGGCCTATATTTTGCTTTTTAAGTGAATCCTTATTAGGTTTTGGGATTAAAACGATATTAGCTTCATAGAAGGTATTTGGTAGTGTTCCTTCCTTTGATGGAACAGTTCAAGGAGTATTGGTGTTATTAACTCCTTAAATGTCTGGTAGAACTCTGTGCTGAATCCATCTGGTCCAGGACATTTTTTGGTGGGAAGATTCGAGATTGCTTCCTCAATTTCCTTATATGTTATAGGACTATTTAAATAATTCACAACTTCCTGATTTAATTTAGGTAAGTTGTGTTTACTTAGAAATTCATCCATCTTTTTTGTGTTGTCAAACTTCACAGAGTATAAGTTTTTGAAATATGATGTTATAATTCTCTGGATTTCTTGGGTATCAGTAGTGATAACTCCATGTTCATTTCTATTTTTGTTAATTTGGGTTTTCTCTCTCTTGCTTTTGGTTAATTTAGCTAGGGGTGTATCAATCTTATTGATTTCTTCAAAGAACCAGCTTTTTGACTGATTGATTTTTACTATCGTTTTCTTAATCTCGATTTCAGATATTTCTCCCCTTATTTTGCTAATCTCCTCTCTTCTACTACTTTTGGGATCAGATTGCTCTAGTTTCCCTAAAGCTTTAAGCTGCATTGTTAAGTTGTTTATTTCTGATGTTTCCATTTTTTTGAAGTAGGCATTAAGAGCTATGAACTTACCTCTTAGAACAGCTTTCATTGTGTCCCAGAGATTTTGGTAAGTTGTATTTATATTATCATTCACTTTCAGGAAATCTTGAATTTCCTTTTTAATTTCTTCCTGAATCCAGTTCTCATTCAGCATCCTATTGTTAAGTTTCCAGGAATTAGTGTATTTTCTCTTGTTTGTTGTGTTGTGGATGTCCAGCTTTAGGCTATGGTGGTCTGACAGGGCACAGGTTAGAATTTCAACTTTTTCGTATATGTGTAGATTCGTTTTGTGGCCCAGTATGTGATCTATTTTGGAGAAAGTTCTGTGTGCTGCTGAGAAAAATATGTATTCTTTGGTGCGTGGGTGAAAAGTTCGATAGAGATCTGTAAGGTCCATTTCTTTAAGGGTTTAATTAAGATCCAACGTGTCTCTGTTAAGCTTTTGACCTGTTGATCTATCCCATGTTGAGAGGGCAGTGTTGAAGTCTCCAAGAATTATTTTTTGGGGGTTGCTTTCTTGCTTTAGACGCTGTAGGGTTTTCTTAATGAACGTGGAGGGGCCTGTATTGGGTGCATATATACACAGTATTGTGAAGTCTTCCTGTTGAATTGTACCTGTGACTAAAATGTAGTATCCATCCGTGTCTCTTATGATTTTCTTTGGTTTGAAGTCCACTTTGTCTGAAAGCATAATGGCTACCCCTGCCTGTTTTCTGCATTAGCTTGTAGAATTGTTGATCAGCCTTTTATTTTTAGGGCATGCCTATCCTTTGTGGTAAGATGGGTTTCCTGCAGGGAGCAGATTGATGGATTGTAATTTTTAATCCAAATTTGTAATCTGTATCTCTTGATCGGTGAGTTAATTCCATTAACATTTAGTGTTATAATGGAGAAACTATTTTTATTTCCAGACATTTATTATGTTTAGTAGTTTTATAAGTATATTGCTTCGCTTTTAATGGTGTTATACTTGCCTTCTGTTTTCCTGGATATGCCTGTTTTTTTTTTTTTTTTTTCAAGCTTGAGTATCATTTCTAGCATTTTTTGAAGGCCTGGTTTGGTGGACATGTATCCCTTCAAGTTGCCTTTGTGCTGGAAGATTTTTCTTTCTCCCTCGATCATGACGGATAGTTTTGCTGGGTAAATCAGCCTGGGTTGACATTTTTGCTCATTCAATACTTGAAGTATGTCTCTCCAAGCTCTTCTTGCTTTTACTGTTTCGACTGAGAAGTCATTTGTTATTTTAATAGGTTTACCTTTAAAAGTGACTTGTTTTTTCTCCCTTGAAGCTCTCAGCACCAGTTCTTTATCTTGAATGTGGAGTGTTTTAACTATTATTTGCCATGGCGAGCTTCTGTTATGGTCATATCTGTTTGGGGTACAGAATGCCTCTTGTATATGGATGGGCCTCTCTCTTTTTAGATGAGGAAAGTTTTCCTTGATGATCATTTGGAAAATTTCCTCAGGGGTGGTATTTTGAGATTCTTGCTCTGGTATTCCATGAATACGCATTTTAGGCTTCTTCAGGGTGTCCCATATCTCCTGGATATTTCTCTCAAGTATCTTTAACAACCTCTTCCATTGAGCTGGTTAATACTACCACTTTATCTTTAAGGTCCGAAATTCTGTTTTCTGCTTCATTAGTTCTGCTGATAAGACTCTCTGTGGAGTTCTGGTTTGAAGATAACTTGTCTTTTAGCTCAGTTTTAAACTCTGCTTGAATCTGCTTTAACTGCTGTATGCCAGTTTTTGTTTCTTGCACTGTTTTTCTCAACTCCTCCACGTGTCTTGTGTTCCTCTTTGAAGCGATTGATTCGATTATTTAATTGCTCCCAGATTTCCTCTTTCATAGTATTGAACATGGTAATGATCATATTTTGAAGGTCGTTATCCTGGGTCAGGCTTTCTTGGCCATTTTCCATGGGTTTGTTCTGGTTGGAGTCTAACATTATGGGATTAATTCCTTCAGTGGGAGATTTGTTTACTTGAGTGTTGTTTCTCATGGATTTGCACTTTGACTTTGGCATTGTCGATTTAACTCTTAAGACCTTCTTTCAATTTCTGTGCGTTTTTCACTAAACTGAATTATTTGGCCTGGGGTTTTGGTGGTGGGCAGGGACCGAGCTTACCGAGGTCGAGGTGAGTCCAGGCTGGACTCCGCATGTCCCGTGTGGCGGAGTGGGGGAAGGAAGGATAGGTGTGGTCGGCGGGGCCCTATTTAAGCCTTGGAGACCTGGGGGCGGTGCCCAGGCGCATAGGGGGTGCCCTCTCCCCCTCCCAGGCCCTGCTCGCGGGGCTCCATCTGGATGGTGGGAGGAGCTGGGTCCCTTGGGCGGCTGGGGTTCCGGGTGTGGGCAGGACCGAGCTTACAAACGTCACACAGTGCATGCCCGACTGGACCGCGCGCTCACATCTCGGTAGGCGGAGTGGAGGGAAGGGAGGATGGGGGTCGTCGGCGGGGCGCTATTTAAACCTGGGGGACCATGAGGGCGGGCCGGGTGCAGAAGGGGGTGCCCTCTCCGCTTCCCAGGCCCTGAGCTCGCGGCTCTGGCTGGATGGTGGGAGGACCTAATTTCTGGCATTTTTGTAGGCATACATGAACTTCTGTTTCATTCCACTATTCTATTCCTTGTGTTTGATTTATGTTGATATTATGATATTATCTTCATTCCTGTGACTATGTAGTAGCATGCAAACTTATATATGGTGATTTCTGTTAAAATGTACTTATTTGGGATAGGGGATTTAAGAATGTAATAACCAGGACTTGTAGTGATACTGTGAAAAAATATCTTTTGTAAATTATGGTGCTACTGCACCCAGGAATTCCCTAAACTGTTTATTTCCACATATCCTGACAAGATTTGGTTTATCAACATTCCATCCTGAGGGAAGAATCATCATAGGTGGATCCAACTCTAGACAACAATGGGAGCTAGGGCTGTGGTCACAATTATTTTCTGTTCTGCCTTAAAAAATTCATATCCTTTTATATTTTATTGCATGAATAGATTATGAGCTATTAAGATTTCATTGAATATATTTCATATGTAAGAAAATCATGATTAAAAGTATTCTACTTTCTGAATTGTTTTAATGCTCAAGGTAATAAAACACAATCTGTATATACCTTTCCAGATCAGTGTGATCAGCATTTTGCTATAAATGTTAGTTTCAACATCTGATGAACATGTGTGCATGCTGAGATATATTAAGTAATCCTTGTTCACATGAAACTATATGTAATTCAAAATTAATTGAACAAAACCTTACTTTAACTGAGTACATTTAGAGTAAATTCTATTTATAGTAATATCTTCAACTTAGGCCAACAATTTAAATTTGTAATTTTGTTAGTAAAATGTTTTATGGAAGACATGTTTATTGACTAAAAATTGGTATTATGAGATTTTTAAGAGATTTTTTTGAAAAAATGTTGTTCTTTTTGACCAATGATGGCACATATAAGATTCAGAAACATGATAATTAGTAGATTGTGAGCATATCTAGGTGCAAAAGAGAATGGTAGCTTTGTGTAGATTATTTGCTAGAATAGTTGTTGTTGATTTGTCAAATTATCAAATTTTCTTTGACCTAAGCATATTTTTTGAAAAATAGTACTAAATTCAACATTTGGCTTAGACCTCCTTACTTGTCAATTATAATTCTGCCAAGTGGAACTGAGACATATTTTTTTTAATTTTCTAAAACCCATCTCAAATGAACACTTTTATTATTATCCAGTTTTCCATGAAGTGGCAACTTAAGCACTAAATAATCCAGAGTGAAAGTCTTTCATTTATAAATATAGAAAACTAATTAGGATTTTGACTAAATTCATATAGGTGATTTTCTTGGAAAAGTATGTGTTCGTACTTGGAAAAATCCCCAGAATAGCTGGCAAAGATTATTGGGAACATAATGCTTGTATTTTTTCTGTGTTGAGATCCCAACATTATGGTTAACTACCTCAGAACAAAATCAGTAATCTTTACTCTTGGCAGGTGTAAACCAGAGTGAATGCTCTCTTTGGAGTAAAGTCTAGCTCTTAGGAAAAAGAAAATTGAAAAAGGAGAGTTTTTCCTGGTTTCATTGATAACCCTAAGCAAAAATTGTTCAAATAGTTGCTGATGCAGAATATTCCAAACTCACCATTCTGTGATGTTAGTTCTGAACCACTTGCTTATTGCATGCCTATGTTTTATTATATAGTTTGTTCTTCATATATAAGGAACACATTTAGACAAAATATTTGTAAAGACTTAATGAAGGACAACAAAAACAAATGAATGGAAGCAATCTGAGTCCAGTAAAACATACCAACTATTTGGAACTTATAATTTAACACTGTAAAATACAAATATACATCAATGTAACTCAGGACAAAACATGGCTTTCAGAGAGATTGATGACACTTCACTTTAGTGACTTGTGAACATTGAAGCACAAGAAACTGACTCCTTGTGTCCAGAGTCAGTCTACCGCAAAGCTTACATGGGAAAGTAAATTGAGCTTTCACTAATGAAAACAAGCAAATGCAATTTATGAAGTAGTATTAGCTTTAGGGAGCAGAAACTTGCCATTTGGCAGAAATTCAATGGAAAATGCAAGACTTGGAAAGATTTCTGGTGAAAAACTGGAAGGCCACAAATATGCCTTGCTTAGATCCCCTTTTTACAGCATGTTGTGTATGGGCCACTGAGGAGCTGAGATTCCACAGTGAATCATTAGGAATCAAGCACTGCACTAATTACTTTTCTAATGTCCTAATACCTAATAAAACAACTTAAGGAAGGAAAGTCTTTTTTTTTTAAATTTTTTCTTTATTATTTATTTATTCATTCAATTGTGTGTGTGTGTGTGTGTGTGTGTGTGTGTGAGTGAGTGAGTAGAACCACGGGCAAATTCGGGAACCACCATGGACGCCTCCACCTCCTTGTTTACTCTGCCCCAGGATTCACAGGCTCCGCCCTACCAGGGCCGGAAACGCAGGCCACCCCTGCTTCCGCCGGCGTCTATATGTGGGGTCTAGGATATGAACTCAGGACCTTCTGCCTACAAGGCAGAGGCTTAACCCCTGAGCCACTACTCTAGCACAGGAAAGTCTTATTTTGGCTGGTATTCAAGGTTAAATCCACTAATCATGGTAGAGAAGGCATGCTAGCAAGAACGTGAAGCAGGTGGGTATATTGTATCTGTCCTCAGGAAGTAGAGTATAGGCTGCTGCTGTTCAGCTTATTTCATTTTGTCCATTCAGTCCAGGACTACAACCCATGAAATACTGTTGTCGATATTTAGGGGTATGTCTTTCCACTTCTACTAAACTAAGAAAGATAGTTTGATAGTCCCTGTCAAAGGGACAAGGAAAATTAGCGATTGCCAACGTATAGTTAATTTCCCTGTTAATTGGAAATCAGGACAAAAATTACTGGATTTAAATTACTAAATCAGTTATGTTTATAGAGGCATAGTTATTAGGGTGATTATTGCTTGGGATCATGAGTTGGCTAATCACGATATCACTTTTATTCTATAGACAAGTTATTTTAAATTCAGAACTCATTTTTTGAAATTGTTATTCCAAATTATGGGCTGAAACTCATTTTTATATATGTCATGACAATGCATTATTGACCTTTTAAAGAATTTTGTGTTTGATAACATATAAGTGTTCTTAGTGTTGGGAAACAGAAATCCAGAAAATATCAAAATAAGTTCAACTTTACTCAGATAAAAGTTGATGATATGACTTGAATATTCAAGTGTGTTAGTGATACTAAGAAACAATAACTGTGAAAATTATCATGATCTTGGCTTTCTATTGTGATAACCTATGTCCACATGTGTCTTTTTCTAACTTGTATGTTACTAGTGCAACTGAAGAAATTTCATACTACTATTCCTAAAATTGGATTTTAAATTAAACAAATATTTATAGGTGACTTGTCGCATCTTCAACAAAAAAGTAGGATCTCTAATATTCTCTGAAAGTGTTTCTTGAATAAAAAAATGCTAAAATAAATTATTTTGGAAATAGTATAACAACATAAAGGGTAGAAGAGATGGATTGAATTTAGTTGCTTTTCTTTCTACTAGGACACAGACCAAGGAGGACCCACTGCTCCTCAGGTAAGGCCCATAGACGACGGCATAGAACCCAGGTCACCTGCTTATTCCAGCTCATCTGACCAGCCAGCCAGAGTAGCAGCCAATCTGCTCTGGAACTGGGGAAGGACCCTAGGCCACACCGCAGGTCCCAGGTGATATGCACAGCTAATAGATGCATGGCCCTTTCTGCCCAGGATGAAGACCAGAGAGGACCCCGTGCTATTCAAAATTCAGCAGAACCCAAAGAAAACCCAACCAAAGCTCTCAGGGAAAACCACCATAAATTTGAAGTCCTTTAAAATCATCCTATCACATGGGAGAGATTCTTCACATCTAGCTCAAAGGTAAGTAAACACTTTTTACCATCTTGTTCCTTTCAATTATTAGTCACTGTAGTTTAATTTTTCCATATAGCCACCTCAAAACATATACACTTCAGGGACCATACCATTCACCCTCACATATCACCAAGGCACTAAAACACAAAAGTGCACTACCATACTAATTTTCATTCCCTGTCTACTAAACCCGACTTAATTGACGTACTAACTGTCTAATAGCCTCATCTAGGAAATAACACCAATACCTGACAAGCTTACCCAACTCCAAGGCAAACACTAGTAATAACTACCCAAGAGTAGTAATACCAACTACTTCAGTTCAGCCAAACACACAGAAACTGAAAGGTCTTAAGAGATGAAACAACAATGCCCAAGTGACAGCAGAAATCCATGAGAAACAAACACCAAGACAAGAAATCTCCCACCAAAAGAATTAACCCCAGAATGATAGACTCCAACCAGAACCAACTCATAGAAAATAGCCAAGAAAGCCATATCCAAGATATTGATTTTCAAAGCCTGATCTTCACCATGATCAATACTATGAAAGAGGAAATATGGGAGGAGTTAAATAACTACATCAACCACTTTGAAGGAGACGAGAAAAAAAGTTGAAGAAACAAAAATAGGCATAGGGTAGTTAAAAGAACTCATGCAGAGTTTAAAAATGGAAGAACTAACCAGCTCAATGAAAGAGATTGTTAAAGCCAAAAAGACACTTGGGAGGAATATTCAAGAGTTATGGGACACTTTGAAGAAGCCCAACATGTGTGTTCAAAGAATACCAAAATTGGAATCTCAAAATACAACACCTCTGGAAAATTTTCAAATTATCATAAAGGAGAACTTTCCTCATCTAAAGAAAGAGAGGCCCATCCAAACACAAGAGGCATTCCACACACCAAGCAGATATGACCAAAATAGAAACTTGCCATGGCAAATAATAGTCAAAACACTCCACATACAAGACAAAGAAAAGGTTCTGAGAGCTTCAAGGGAAAAAAGAAAACAAGTCGTTTTTAGTGGCAAACCTGTGAAAATGACAAATAATTTTTCAGTGGAAACAGTAAAAGCCAGAAGAGCTTGGAGAGACATACTTCAAGTATTGAATGAGCAAAAATTTCAACACAGGCTGATATACCTGGCAAAACTGTGAGTCATGATCAAGGAGGAAAGAAAAATTTTCCAGCACAAACACAACTTGATGGCTTACATGTCTACCAAACCAGTCCTTCAAAAAATGCTAGAAAAGATACTTAAGCTTGAAGAAAAGAACAAACATATCCAGGAGGAGAGAAGGGAAGCATAATACCACTAAAACCTAAAAGCCAAACAATACACTTATAAAAGCCACTAAACACAAAAAGTAACTTCTCCGTTATAACACTAAATGTCAGTGGAATTGACTCATCAATCAAAAGACACAGATTACAAACTTGGATTAGAAATCACAACCCATCCATCTGCTGCCTTCAGGAAACTCATCTCACCCCAAAAGATTGACACATTCTAAAAGTAAGAGGCTGGTGAAAAATTGTGCAAGCTAATGGAACCACGAAACAGGTAGAGGTAGCTATTATCCTATCTGACAAAATGGAATTTAAACCAAAAAAAAAAAAAATCATGCAACATAGGTACAAGTCACCAGGAAGACTTCACAATACTGAACACACATGCCCCTAATACAGACTTCTCCACTTTCATTAAGCAAACCCTACAGCATATAAAGCAAGAAATCAATCCCAAAATGATAATTCTTGGGGATTTCAATATTGCACACACAACACGGGATAGATTAACAGGTCAAAAACTTCACAGAGACACATTGAAACTTAATCAAACCCTTACTGAAATGGACCTTACAGATCTCTATCAAACTTTACATCCACACACCAAAGAAAACACATTTTTCTCAGCATCACACAGAACTTTCTCCAAAATAGACCACATATTGGGCCACAAAGTGAATCTCCACATATACAGGAAAGTTGAAATTCTAGCCTATACCCTATCAGCCCACCATTCTAAAGCTATGTGTCCATCCGCAACACAACAAACAGCAGAAAATACACTAACTCTTGGAAACTAAACACTATGATACAGAATGAGAATTGTGTTCAGGAAGAAATCATAAAAGAAATTCAAGATTTCTTAGAAGAGAAAGATAATGAAATTCAACACATCAAAGTCTCTGGGACATAATGAAAGCCGTCTTAATAGGTAAGGTTATTGCCCTTTATGCCTACATCAAAAAAATAGAAACATCACAAATAAATAACTTAACAATGTAGCTTAAAGCTTCAGAGAAAGAAGAGCAATTCAATCCTAAAAGCAGTAGAAGAGAAGAGATTAGCAAAATAAGGGGAGAAATATCCAAAATTGAGATAAGGAAAATGATACAGAGAATCAATCAGTCAAAAAGCTGTTTCATTGAAAAAATCAGTAAGATTGATATACCTTTAGCTAAATTAACCAAAATCAAGAGAGAGAAAACCCAAATTAACAAAATTTGAACTGAAAATGGAGTTATCACTACTGATACACAAGAAATTCAGAGTATTATAAGACCATATTTCAAAAATGTATAGAAAAGAAATGGTTGAACCCCTAAGTAAGCACAACCTACCTAAATTGAATCAGGAAGTTGTGAATTATTTAAATTGTCATATGAGGAAATCAATGAAGTAATCTTGAATCTTCCCAACAAAAAATATCCTGGACCAGATGGATTCACCACAGAGTTTTACCAGACATTTAATGAACAATTAACAGCAATACTCCTTAAACTGTTCCATCAAATTGCCAAGGAAGGAACACTGCGAAATTCTTTCTATGTAGCTAATATCACATTAATTCTAAAACCTAATAAAGATACACCTAAAAAAGAAAACTATAGGCCAATCTCTTTGATGAACACAGATCCAAATATTCTCAACAAAATCTTAGCAAATCGGATTCAAAGACATATCAAAAAGATCATTCACTGTTATCAAGTAGGCTTGATCCCAGCCACACAATGTTGGTTCAACATATGCAAATCAATAAATGTAAACCAGTCCAAAATTCAAGACCACATGATACTATCTATAGATGTAGAAAAAGCTTTTGACAAGATTCAATAGCCATTTATGATCAAAACCCTCAAGGCAGTTGGAATGGAAGGAACTTTTATCAATATAATGAAAACTGAATACAACAAGCCAACATCAAGGATTATAGTCATGGGGAAATAATTGAAGCATTCCCGCTTCGATAAGGAACTAGACAAGGCTGTCCTCTCTCACCACTTCTATTCAATATTGTACTTGAAGTCTTAGCTGAAGCCATAGGAAAAAAGAGGGAGATAAAAAGTATTCAAATCAGCAAGGAAGATGTCAAGCTACCCCTATTTGTAGATAACATGATCATGTACCTGAGGGATCCCAAAAACTCCACCAGGAAGCTCCTGGAACTAATTGAGAAGTTCAGCAGGGTAGCAGGACACAAAATAAATGTGCAAAAATCAGTGGCCTTCCTATATGCCCAGAATGAAAGAAGTGAAAAAGCCTTTAGAGAAACAATCCCATTTACTACAGCCCCTAAAAAAATGAAATACCTTGGTATAAACCTACCACGGAGGTAAAAGACCTTTACAATGAAAACTTTAAAACCCTAAAGAAAGAAATTGCAGAAGACACCAGAAGATGGAAAGACCTCCTATGTTCCTGGGTTGGCAGAATCAACATTGTAAAAATGACCATCCTACCAAAGGCAATATACAAATTCAAGGCTATACCAATTAAAATCCCAAAACAATTCTTTAAAGAAGCTGACCAAATAATCTCAAAATTCATATGGAGGCACAAAAAACCCAGGAGAGCAAAGATAATCCTAAGTAACAAAAACACTGCTGGAGGTATTACCATACCAAACCTTAGTCTATACTACAAATCCATAGTTATATAAACAGCCTGGTACTGGCTCCAAAATAGACACATAGATCAATGGATAAGGGTTGAAAACCCAGATATAAGCCCACACAAGGACAGTAATTTGATCTTTGACAAAGGAGCCCAAAAAATCCAATGGAAAAAGAACAGCATCTTCAACAAATGGTGCTGGCAAAACTGGATGTCCACATGCAGAAGATTACAACTGGAACCGTACTTGTCACCATGTATAATAATTAATTCCAAATGATTCGAGGATCTTAATATTTGTTGAAAGGATAGGGAACTCCCTCGTACTAATTGGATTAGGCCAACAGTTCCTAAATAGAAATCCAATAACATAGCCACTGGAACCAACACTCAACAAGTGGTATCACATGAAATTAAAGAGCTTCTGATAAAGAGATTGTAAACCCAGCAAAAAGGCAAACCACAGAATGCGAGAAAATTTTCACTAACCACATATCTGATAGAACATTATCCAGAGTATATGAAGGATTTATAAAACTAAACACCAAGGAAATAAATGGCCCAATTAAAAAATGGGCCTGGGAACTCAAAAGAAACTTTTCCAG
The DNA here is from genome assembly GCA_023101885.1 of Typhlomys cinereus. Classification (NCBI taxonomy): domain Eukaryota; kingdom Metazoa; phylum Chordata; class Mammalia; order Rodentia; family Platacanthomyidae; genus Typhlomys; species Typhlomys cinereus. The sequence goes on from JALPQD010000154.1 coordinate 2,243,398, forward strand.
GGACAAAATTGCAATGTCTAGCATATATCTTAAAAAAATATTCCATATCTTGGGTATCAGTAGTGATAACTCCATATTCATTTCTAATTTTGTTAATTTGGGTTTTCTCTCTCTTGCTTTTGGTTAATTTAGCTAGGGGTGTATCAATCTTATTGATTTTTTCAAAGAACCAGCTTTTTGACTGATTGATTTTTTCTATCGTTTTCTTAATCTCGATTTCAGATATTTCTCCTCTTATTTTGCTAGTCTCCTCTCTTCTACTACTTTTGGGATCAGATTGCTCAAGTTTCTCTAAAGCTTTAAGCTGCATTGTTAAGTTGTTTGTTTCTGATGTTTCCATTTTTTTGATGTAGGCATTAAGAGCTATGAACTTACCTCTTAGAACAGCTTTCATTGTGTCCCAGAGATTTTGGTAAGTTGTATTTTCGTTATCATTCTCTTTCAGGAAATCTTGAATTTCCTTTTTAATTTTTTCCTGAATCCAGTTCTCCTTCAGCATCATATTGTTAAGTTTCCAGGAGTTAGTGTATTTTCTCTTGTTTGTTGTGTTGTGGATGTTCAGCTTTAGGCCATGGTGGTCTGACAGGGCACAGGTTAGAATTTCAACTTTCTTGTATATATGTAGATTCATTTTCTGGCCCATTATGTGATCTATTTTGGAGAAAGTTCTGTGTGCTGCTGAGAAAAATATGTATTCTTTGGTGCGTGGGTGAAAAGTTCGATAGAGATCTGTAAGGTCCATTTCTTTAAGGGTTTGATTAAGTTCCAAAGTGTCTCTGTTAAGCTTTTGATCTGTTGATCAATCCCATGTTGAGAGGGTGCTGTTGAAGTCCCCAAGAATTATCGTTTGGGGTGTTGATTTCTTGCTTTAGACGCTGTAGGGTTTTCTTAATGAATGTGGAGGGGCCCGTATTGGGTGCATATGTGTTCAGTATTGTGAAGTCTTCCTGGTGAATTGTAATTGTGACTAAACTGTGTGTCTCTTATGATTTTCTTTGGTTTGAAGTCCACTTTGTCTGAAGGCATAATTGCTACCCCTCCCTGTTTCCCGGTTCCATTAGCTTGCAATATTTTGGGCCAGCCTTTCATTCTTAGGACGTGCCTATCTTTTGTGGTGAGATGAGTTTCCTGAAGGCAGCAGATTGTTGGATTGTGGTTTTTAATCCAAGTTTGTAATCTGTGTCTCTTAGTAGGCGAGTTAATACCATTGACATTTAATGTTATAATGGAGAAATTATTTTTTTATTTTTAATACATTTTTTATTATTATTTCAGCTCATACAAACTTAATAGGTACACCAGTTCCTTTCCTCCCTCCTCCTCCCCCCCCGTACCCCCTGTTGTTTCAACATACGCAAATCAATAAATGTAATTCATCATGTAAACCAGTCCAAAGTCCAAGACCACATGATACTCTCAATAGATGCGGAAAAAGCCTTTGACAAGATCCAACAGCCTTTTATGATCAAAACGCTAAAGACAGTAGGAATGGAAGGAATCTTTATCAATACAATAAAAGCTGTATACAACAAGCCCACAACAACGATTATGCTCAATGGGGAACAATTGGAAGCATTCCCACTTCGATCAGGAACTAGACAAGGCTGTCCTCTCTCACCACTTCTATTTAATATTGTACTTGAAGTCTTAGCTGAAGCCATAAGACAAGAAAGGGACATAAGAGGGATTCCAATCAGCAAGGAAGATGTCAAGCTATCCCTATTTACAGATGACATGATCTTATACCTGAGGGATCCCAAAAACTCCACCAGGAAGCTCCTGGAACTAATTGAGAAGTTCAGCAGGGTGGCAGGATACAAAATAAATATGCAAAAATAAGTGGCCTTCCTATATGCCCAGAATGAAAGAAGTGAAAAAGCCTTTAGAGAAACAATCCCATTTACTACAGCCCCTAAAAAAATGAAATACCTTGGTATAAACCTACCAAGGAGGTAAAAGACCTTTACAATGAAAACTTTAAAACCTTAAAGAAAGAAATTGCAGAAGACACCAGAAGGTGGAAAGACCTCCTATGGTCCTGGGATGGCAGAATCAACATTGTAAAAATGACCATCCTACCAAAGGCAATATACAAATTCAAGGCTATACCAATTAAAATCCCAAAACAATTCTTTAAAGAAGCTGACCAAATAATCTCAAAATTCATATGGAGACACAAAAAACCCAGGATAGCAAAGATAATCCTAAGTAACAAAAACACTGCTGGAGGTATTACCATACCAAACCTTAGTCTATACTACAAGTCCATAGTTATAAAAACAGCCTGGTACTGGCTCCAAAATAGACACACAGATCAATGGATAAGGGTTGAAAACCCAGATATAAGCCCACACAAGGACAGCCATTTGATCTTTCACAAAGGGGCCCAAAGAATCCAATGGAAAAAGAACAGCATCTTCAACAAATGGTGCTGGCAAAACTGGATCTCCACATGCAGAAGATTAAAGCTGGATCCGTACTTGTTACCATGTACAAGACTTAATTTCAAATGAATCATGGACCTTGATATCAGGCCAGAGCCTATAAAAACCATAGTTGAAAGAATAGGGAATCCCTCGAGCTGACTGGGCTAGGCCAACATTTCCTAAACAGACATTCAATGGCACAGTCACTGCTACCAACTTTCAACAGTTGAGATCTCTTGAAATTAAAGAGCTTCTGTTCAGATAAAGAGATTGTAACAGGAGCTCAAAGGCAACCCACAGAATGGGAGAAAATCTTCACTAACTTCACATCTGATAGACCTCTACTGTCCAGAGTGCACAAAGAATTTAGAAAACTAAACTCCAAGGAAAACAATGGCCCAATTAAAAAATGGGCCCTGGAACTTAAAAGAAACTTTACCAGATATTAACAAATATCTTAAAAAATGCTCCACTTCCTTAGCCATTAGGGAAATGCAAATCAAAACTTCCCTGAGATATCATTTCACCCTGGTCAGAATGGCAAAAATCCACAATACAAACAACAACAAATGCTGGAGAAGATGTGGAGAGAGGGGAACTCTCCTACATTGCTGGTGGGAATGCAGCCTCATACAGCCACTCTGGCGAGCCGTCTGGAGATTCTTAAAGAAATTAAAGATTGAAATGCCATATGACCCTGCTATCCTACTTTTGGGAATTACCCCCCATGCAGCAGAGGTTCACCTCGATAGCATAAGCACGACAATGTTCATAGCAGCACTGTTTACAATAGCAAAGTCATGGAATCAACCCAAATATCCAACAGTTGACGAGTAGATAAGGAAACTGTGGTGTATCTATACAATGGAGTACTACTCAGCCATCAAAAATGATGAATTACTGGAATTTTCTGGGAAATGGATGTCATTAGAAACAATTATATTAAGTGAAGTATCCCAAACCCAGAAAATTAAGTGCCATATATATACTCCCTAATAGGTGGCTCCTAGTACCAAACTCACTCAGCCCACATTGAGACACTCAAAGGTAAACCTCTGTAATACAGTAATTGCAAGGATTATGAACAGGATGGATGGGATTGGAGGGCCACACCAGGAACAAGGAGAGAGGGGACCATGTTACAGCAAAAAAAATCGGCCTCCAAGGAATGCAAGGAAGTAATGTGACACCTGGTTAATTCACAGATGTTCATTCCTGATCATTTACAACTGAGGGGGTATGATCTCTCACCAGAAGGGGAGGGCATATAGTCTGGCAGATAAAAGGTAATCATTTTGCAAATGGGTGATTTATCCCTCACTCACTGAGGTTTCCTACTTTTATTACATCTGCCCTTGAATGTGCTATTATAACAAGACTCCAGTTTCACAGCTTTTTGTCTCTGACCAGGGTGTGACATACAGTGTCCATCAGGATGGAGTGAAGGTCATTGCAGGAGCAGCAAAACTGCAAAAGAAAATCAACAAACCATAATCCAGAACTTCAGAGACTCTATATCAACCACATAGAACTAGGCTAGCCTAATCTCTCCCCATCCTGAAGCTCAGGGACATTGGGTAAAATTGTAAGAGCAAAGGGATGGCAGGAGCAATGATTTGCAAGATTATTAGGGCCAAAGCAATCATACTAGGACTTTGCATGCTCTGAGCAATGTCCAACACACTATTGACCTCACAAAGTCTAGCATCTGCTAAAGGCACCAAGATCCTTGGAGGCAAGGGATTGACAGCCACAGTAGTGTTCCTATGCTTAAGGGGAACATGAGAAAGGGTTCAGGGAAGTGCCACTGGGTCCTTGTACGTCATCGGAGAGGAGGACCCAGAGGAGAGTCAGGCATACACAATAAAGGACTCTCTGGGAATTGGGGGGGAGGTACTGGGGGATGAGCAGGGAGGGGAGGGGAAGCAGGGGTTCGGGGGGAGGAGGAGGGAGGGAACTCTTCTACCTATTAAGTTTGTATGAGCGGAAATAATAAAAAATGTATAAAAATATTCCACTTCTTTTACCATCAGGGAAATGCAATTCAAAACCTCCCTAGATATCATCTCACCCTGGTCATGATGGCAAAAAATCCACAATATAAACAACTCCAAATGCTGGAGAGGATGTGGAGAGAAGGGAACTGTCTTACATTGCTGGTGGGAATGTAGGCTTTCCCTACCACTCTGGCAATCAGTTTGGTCATTTCTAAAAAAGTTACAGATTGAAATGCCGTATGACCCTGCTATTTCACTTCTGGGAATAATTCCACATAAAACAAAAATTCACCTCAATCACACAAGCACAACCATGTTCGCAGCAGCACTATTTACTATAGGAAAGTCATGGAATCAACCCAAATACCCAACAATTGAAAAGCGGATAAGGAAAATGTGGTACATTTATACAATGGAATACTACTCAGCCATCAAAAAAAAAGATGAATTAATGAAATTTGCTCAGAAATGGATGGAATTAGAAAAAAATATATTGAGTAAAGTATTCTAGACACAGAAAATTAAGTGCGTATGTACTCACTAATAGGTGGATCCTAGTAGCAAACCCACTTAGTGACATATTCTAAGATAAATATCTGTAATACCTACAGTAATGACAAAGATCATAAACAGGAGGGAAGGGGAAGGAGTGTCCTGCTAGAAACAAGGAGAGAGGAGATCATGCCACAGCAGAAAATACAGGTCAACATCAAGTACTGTAAGTAAGTAAGACATCTGGTTAAGCTCACTCATTTTCCTTCCTGGTCACTTGCACCTGAGGAGGTTTGATCTCACCAGTCAAAGAGGGCATAGAGTCTGGCAGGTAGATGACAACCATCCTGCAAAGGGGAGACTGACCCGACCCCCTCACTGTGGTCTTCTACTCCTATTCCATCTACTTTTGAATCTACTCTAATAGTAAGACTCCATTTAAACAGCCTTTTATCTCTGGTTAGGAGGTGACCTCTAATACCAGTTAGGATGGAGCCAAGGGTGGTGCAGGAACAGCAAAACAACAAAAAACCATAATTCAGAACATCAGAGACCCTATATTAACCACCTGGAACCAGGCCAGCCTAATAATCTCTCCCCAACCTAAAGCTCAGGGAAATTTGCGGAAGAGGGGGAGGTAAGATTGTAAGAGCCTAAAGATGGGGATGAACAACTATATGCAAGATACCCCACACAAGTTAAGGCTGCAGTAGCCATAATAGGAGTTTGCATGACTTGCACGATGACTGATATGTCAATGACCCTCCAAAGTCTAGCATGGATCACAGGCACTAGGATTCTTAGAGGTAAGGGATCAACAGTCACAATAGTGTTCCTATACTAATGGGGAGCACAAGAAAGGGCTCTGGGCAATGGCACTGAATCCTTACACCTCATTAGAGTGGAAGAAGCAGAAGGAAATTTGACATTCACACTAAGGGATGTTCCAGGGAGTGGGAGGGGAAAAAGAGGGGGCCACTCGGGGGAGTGAATGGAAGGGGAAAAAGTGTGGAGGGAGCAAGGGGAACTGGGGAGAGGTGATGGGAGGGAGGGGACCAGGATACCTATTAAGCTTGTATGATTCAGAAAAATTAAATAAACATAATAGTAAAAAAGAAAAGTTTGAATGATAAACGCCCAAAATTTTTAAAAAGAAAAATTTTTAATTGCTTTTATGTGTTTATGCGAGTGTAGTACTTATTATTTATATGTCAAAATCTTGTGCTCTCTCTCTACAGCAGTAGTATCTTATACACAAATAATTACATTATTCTACTTATAAATGTTGTATTCATAAAATAAAATTGAACATATAAAGTACATAGGAGTAGGTTTAGTAACTAAAAATTTCTGAAAAATGATATTAATGCAAGAATTAAGAATAGTAGATAATGATGAGCAAAAAAAAAAAAAAAGCTAAATTACCATGACATGCCTGTGTTCACTTTCTGTTGTAGTCTTCAAAAGAATTATCACACATACATGATCTTTTTTTCATAATAAGTCTAAGTTGCATTCACTGAGACACTAAACATATTAAACAGAGTTAAATGCAGTTCATTTACTTTTTATAACTCTTCACTAAAATTGAAACTAATTTCTTCTTTTATGCTTTTTGTTTTATATAACAGTTTTATATTGAAGTTTAACCACCTGTTTTGTCAATATAGACATTCAGTATAAAATAAAAAGATTATGAAATAAAGTAAATGTAACACTCTGGAAATGAGATACCTGAAGTTCTATGTCTAAAATCACTGTCTAGTAAGGTAATATTTTGTCTTGACATCGAGGTATAACTTCCTGTTATTAGAGTGTTTATTCCCTTTCTTTTGTTGCAGTACATTATGCATGAAATATTCTTCAATTAAAATTACTAGCCCCTTTTCCAGCTTGGGCCCGGCAGAATGGCTCCTGCAAAGAAGGGTGGCGAGAAGAAGAAGTGGTGTTCTGCCATCAACTAGGTTGTGACCCGAGAGTACACCATCAACATTCACAAGTGCATCTATGGAGTAGGTTTCAAGAAGCGTGCCCCACGGGCACTCGGAGAAATCCAGAAATTCGCTATGAAAGAGATGGGAACTCCAGATGTGCACATTGACAACAGGCTCAACAAAACTGTCTGGGCTAAAGGACTAAGGAACGTTCCATACTGCATCTGCGTGCACTCATCCAGAAAACGCAATGAGGACGAAGATTCGCCAAACAAGCTCTACACTTTGGTAACCTACGTCCCTGTGACCATGTTCAAAAATCTACAGAGAGTCGATGTGGCTGAGAACTAACTGGACAGTGTACAATAAAGCTGTAAAACTCTCAAAAAAATTACTAGCCAAAGTTTGTTTCTAAAATAATGGCATTATATATTTCTATATTATGGGAAAAATCACACTTTTGAACTTATTGCTGTGGGAGCTAATAATAACAAGATCTCACATTCTGGACTGCAAGATGAAGCTGCCTTCTTCTATTTATTTTTAGCTCATTCCAATTATTGTGAAACACTATTCAATAACTATCGTTTCATATTTTGTATTATGAAGGATAGTCATCTTTGAGAGCTTTGATGTATCTATGTATTTGCTGTCTTAATAGGGTTTTGATGATGGATAATCAATCCAGATTTACATTTTGACATTTTTAAATAAAATAATGCAAAGTAAATTAAATCTGAATCAAGACATGATAAATTACTTGTGAATAATCCTATTTCAGCATTTTCAATGTACTTTCCTTGTCAATTCATAAACATTAAATGCAAATATGCAACAATAAATTGATTGCCTATTGTCCATTTTCCTGGATGAGAGCACTGGATCATTAGATTTGTATGGAATTATAATTTAAAAATATTAAACATTCAATTTTCTTAGACTCTACTAAGTGGGATGTAGGCTTAAATATTTAAGACTCACATGATAATAAACTCCTAGAGTAAATATTTACTAGGTACTTTATGTACATAAGTGATCATTCTCTTTATAGACTGAAGAATTTATTATTTTACATCTGTCTCTCATTGCAGAATGATAATATAATCCAGATGATGGCAATAGGTGAATCTTTCTGTTAAAGATTTCTTGATTTTGGAGGATTATTTTCTGCCTGAACCAAGTTATACAGATGTTAATGTTAACCCAGGCCTATTAAAAAAACCTATGAATATTCTCTCTGTAAACATTTTATAACAAAAAGCTAGTAGAAATTCATCATGTCTCCAACCGTAATTCAGTATAAAATGAACCATAGTTTTCTTCAGTTGTCTATATATTCCCACTGCAATATTAAGTAGGTTAATTTCTATGATACTGCTACACATCTACTTGGATGTTCAGTGAAAGAAAGTACGTATAATGGTTGCATAATTGCCAAATCAATCTCTGCAAAAAACAAATATTTAAATAAATGTACTATAGAAATTATAGAGATATTTCTGTCTATATTCTTATGTTCCAATATACTTTAAAAAACACATTTCTCAATTTGCTCTCAATATTGTTTCAGTGAAGTTTCATAAGCTATTGTAATGAATGACTATTTTTGCATAGTCTATATTTGAGCCTAGAATGTCTATAATTTATTGAAATGTTTTATTTCATTAATTTAGCTATTAATATATTCTGAGTTCTCCATGTACCTATCACTGCACACTTATGGAGACCAGAGGAGAAACAGTGAAGTTGATTTCTCCATTAACTTCCATCTGGAAATTCGCTACGAAGGAAATGGGAACTTCAGATGTGTGCATTGACACCAGATTCAACAAAGCTGTCTGGGCTAAAGGAATAAGGAATGTTCCATACGGCATCCACGTGCCCTTGTCCAGAAAATGCAATGAGGACAAAGATTTGCCAAACAAGCATCAACCACATGGACTTGGTGAATTAAATTGAGCTCCTCAGGCTTGATGGAAATTACCTTCACCGCTGTATGATCTTGTCAGATAAGAACTTTTATATAACTTAAAATATTCTCATCAATTAATACAGAACCAAAAAATCAAACACAGGCTCATATGTAGATCCTAGTTCCAAATCTTCACATTTGTGCATGTAACCTGAAGTACATAGGAAGTTAGAAAAGAGACATTAAAGTTAGAAGGCAAAAGACTTTATGGAAGCAGGAATATAAGAAAATAAGTGCCATAAAGATATAGATGTAGAAGGACATAATTGGAAAACAGAATGGGAGGGATGGGGTGAGGATGCCAACCAACAGTTAGAGAAAAAGCCATATTCAAACTTATTTTTATGTAAACCTAGTTTTATAAATATTACAAATTTATTTTCTAAAAGTTTAAACAGATATACTCTACTCAAAGATATGACACATCTCTGAAAATCCCAGATCAAGATAGGGGATATCTTATTATGAGTCAGGAAGCTTCCAGAGGCCATCAAAATAATACAGGATATAATCAGGTCTCTATCGTGGTCCTTAGGAACTTTATAGTAAGACTCTCCTTCTAAAGACACACTACACTGTAGTCACAAAAAAAATTATTAAAACTTATTAAAATTGGCCTGGTAGGTTCCATTAAGGTAATCCTTAATGCTGATTAGCTTTAATAAAACCAAAATATGTCATAAATGTTCCTGGAGAGGAAGAGTTATAAACTGTCTGTGAGTTCTGTGGACTAAAATAATGTCCAGTCTTTCAAGATGTGCCTATTTGTGTAAAAAATGTCATGAAAATTTTTGGCCAATTTTGATATTAATTCAGATGTACTGGTTCTCAAGGTAATATTTCAGCTGAATCTATTTCCAGAAATGCAAGGGGTTCAACATATATAAACAAATAAATGTAATTCAGCAAATTGACTTGAAGACAGAAATAATGTAACCCCCTCAATATACAGATAAAAGCTTTTGATAAAATTCAGCATCGCTTTATGATAAAAAATAACAGAAATCTTACCAGAAAGAGAGGGCATAATCTGGCAGATAGAAGGTAACCCACTTTGCCATGGAAGACTGACCCAACCCTCACCACAGTCTCCTACTCTTATTCCATCTACCTTTGAATCTATCTTTATAATAAGACTCTATTTTAACAGCTTTTTATCTCTGGCCAGGGAGTGACATCCAATACCCATCAGGATGGAGCCAAGGGCATTGCAGGAGCAGCAGAACTGAAAAAAAAAAAAAAATCAACAAACCATATTTCAGAACATCAGAGACTCGGGGCTGGAGAGGTGGCTCAGGGGTTAAGCCTCCGCCTTGCAGGCGGAAGGTCCTGAGTTCGGATCCCAGACCCCACGTATAGACGCCAGGCGGAAAGCGGGGGCGGCCTGCGCTTCTGGTCCTGGTAGGGCGGAGCCTGTGAATCCCGGGACAGAAGGAGGTAGAGGCGTCCATGGTGGTTCGCGAATTCGTCTGTGGTTCTACACACACACACACACACACACACACACACGCGCGCGTGCGCGCGCACGTGCACATACACACGCATATGCACAGAGTTGAATAAATAATAATAATAAAAAATTTAAAAAAAAAAAAAAAAAAAACATCAGAGACTCTATATCAACCACCTGGAATCAGGCCTGCCTAATCTCTCCCCATCCTGAAGCTCAAGGAAATTTGTGGTAGAGGGAGGAGTAAGATTGTAAGAGTACAAGGATGAGAGGAATAAAGATATGCAAGATACTCCAAGTTCGGGCCAAAGCAATTGTAATAAGACTCTGCATGATCTGAGCAATGACCAACTTATCATTCACCCCTCAAAGTCTAGCATGGACTAAAGGCATTAGGATCCTTAGAAGCAAGGGATTAACAGTCATAATAGTGTTCCTATACTTAAGGGGAACAAACACAAGAAAGAGTTCTAGGAAATGCCACTGAGTCCTTATACCTCATCAGAGAGGAGGACCTAGAGGAAAGTTTGATATACACATTAAAGGATGCTTAGGAGATGGGGGGAGGGGGCACTGGGAGAAAGGGAGGAAGGGGGGAAAGGAAAAGGAAAAGGAAAAGCGGGGAGAGTGGAGGGAGGTCCAGAGAGGGGTGGAGTGAGGGAGGGGTACCTATTACATTTGTATGAGCAGAAAAATAAATAAATTTTAAAAAATCACAGAAAGTATAAGAATGGAGAGACCATAGCTCAATATAAAAGGGCTACTACATATGTCCAGCTTATGGCAAATATCACTTTTGTTGGGAAAAATATTTAGATCATGAATAAAGCAAGTTGGTCCCTCTCAAAAATTCTCTTCAATATGTTGATAGAGGTCTAATCTAGAATAATACAAAGAGGTAATGTGATAAAAATGATACAAATAAGAAAGGCAGAAACCTTGATACACCTGCTAGCAGATGGTATGATTGTATGTATGAAGTACCTCAAATATCATGCTATGAGCAAATAAACACTTCCAGTAAAGTGGAAAGTTACAAAATTTGTATACCAACATGAGGAGGCCTTCAACATACCAAGGGCCAATGGAGAAAAAAATGAAGGAAACATTCCCATTTACAATGTCTTCAAAGGAAAAGAATAAATACCTTGATTAAACTAACCAACAAAGCAAAAAGCCTGTATAATGAAAATTTAAAAACATCAGAAGAAAGAATTAAAGAGAAGGTATTCTAAACAAATATGATTATGGATTATAAAATTAGTGTTGATGTTTAATTAGACATCTATTATTAATTAATCATAAAAATGAAAATTATAATCCTATCAAAGACAATATACAAGTTCTGCCCAAGCCCAATAAAATATCAATGCACTTTTTCACAAAAAACTTTAGGAAATAATATTAAAATTTGTAACAGAAAACATCCTAGATATCCTAAACAATCCTGGAGGATACTTGTTAATTTACTAGAAGATTAAACAACTATGAAGAAAACATTTTGTTCCGAAATCGCTAAGAAAAAGTGAAATATTAGTTCATAAAAAAGGAGTCTCGATTCATTTTTATAAGATTTTTAAATTTTTTTATTATTTATTCAATTGTGTGTGTATGCATGTGTATGTGTGTATGTGTAAAACCACGGACGAATTCGGGAACCACCATGGATGCCTCCACTTCCTCCTTGTTTACTCTGCCCTGGGACCAGACCCTGGCCCTACCAGGACCAGAAAAGTACGCCACCCCCGCTTCTGCCCGGCGTCTATACGTGGGGTCTAATATCCGAACTCAGGACCTTCCACCTGCAAGGCAGAGGCTTAACACCTGAGCCACCTCTCCAGCCCCACGAGTCTAGATTCAAAGAAACAAAGTTATAGATAGTATTTGTCAGAAATAGTATTAATTAAGGCTTAGAAATGTTACTAAGAGGTATTTCCAAATAAATGTTTAATACACAAAGCATTATTAGTTGATTAAGCAAAATCAAGTATTGTAGATAACAATGCATTAAGCGATGTCTAAGAGCCAACATATGAAAATTAACTCATTCAGATCTTAATGTAGAGAGAGATGATTTATACTAAGGACTTATATCAAGGCCAACCACCAATATATACCTTGGAAGGCAAAAAGAAAGGATAAAAGCAAATACAGTTTATTAACGTAAAGGGAAAGGGAAAAGGATAAGAAGTAAACACTTCCTAACAGTATCACTGCTATATATGATAAAAGAGTAGGACAAGCAGCTCCACAGCATCTGAACTGCTTTCGAAAGCCATAAATAAATAAATAAATCCTGGAAAAGTCACAGAGAAGAGCTATCCCATAGTTTCTGCATAATAAAGAAGAAAGGCATGAATGGATGGGAAATCATGAGCTTTCAGACACAATAATGGCAAATATCTCCAGCCCTTCTTGTTAATATACGGATTTTTAAACCTTTCAAACACTGGTTTGCCTCAGGGTTTTTGTTTGTTTTTGTAATGCTTATTTCCTACAAAATCAGGAGTATTTTTTGTTAATGTGTGTCTTTCAAATTTATGCTAAACACTTTGAAATCCCTCATCTTTCTTAATTTTTAGAAATTGCAAAACAATTCTAATGTAGGGCATAAAGAAAATCATTGATACATAGGTCTTTTAATCATTTTTCTCACAAATTTTGTGAGATATAAGATATTTTATAAATTTGATGGATAAATAGAAATATATCTATTATATGAAGAAAAGCATGATAGGTTTAAGAAAAAAAACATACACACATGATTGATTTAGGTTATAAAATCAAATATGACATCAGATTTCACATTTGCTAAGATAAGCTTTGTTTGATTAAAACTCATGAGAATGAAGAAAGAAAATAACTAAAGATACAATCCCAACTAACTCTACAGGACAAAAATATGTCAAGCTTTTCCTAAGGTAGTGTTTCCAGCAAAGAAAGGGACTGTAACTGGAGGTCAATGGTGTAAGACGCATTGTGCAATGAGATCATCTCTTTGGTCTGTTGCACACAAATGAGCATTTTCATTTCTTTTCCCACGTTTTCCCATGTCTTTTTCCTTCTTTTTCTCTCTCCCTTCCATTTTACCTTACTTTCTCTTTTCTTTCCCTGTTTTGCTTTCCTTTTCTTCCTCCCTTTCTTTTCCTCTATTCCCCTCATCTTCCCATTCTCTTTCCTTTCTGCTTCTCTCCCTTCCTTATTCTGCCATTTGAATCAGTCAAACATAAGGGCTGTTCAATTCACTGAAAAATGTTTATGTCATGAATGATTTATATAAACCATTCCAGACTCTGTTTAAAAGCAAAACCCAGGAAAATTAATTATACTCACTCATTGTTGACAAATTAAGGCATTTCAGAGTCATTGCACATGGAATGGAAAACAATTGAATTTGTCTAGAAGAAGGATGGCTCTACTCCCTTATCATCTCAACAGATATATTCTTCTGTCACTGAAACAGAAAAATGTAGATTGCCACATAAAGGATAACAATGAAGCTGGTTCAGCATAAAAAGAAAAGCATTTGGACAATAAGGTTGTAAGAGGAAATCACATGGAAATCTATCAATTTTGTATCAAGAACTTTTTTTTGTAAAGTGGACAATGATATGTTAAACCTATGGAGGGGTGTACAAAACACAGATAAATAATGGACAACCCATAAGTTCAAGATAGGAGGCAGATATATTTAGACAAACATCATGAGAAGATTCCAATACCAGCATTACATGGGGCACTTCATGGATCCCAGTTTAAATAATCCAGAACAAAAAAGAATGTACTAAGGAAGAATATTAGAAGGGAGAGGAAGGACTGGAGGGGGAGGTAAATAGGTGGAAGAGAAAGTGGTAGAAAAAAAGAAGTTTTTTTGTTCTCTTATGCAAAACTGGGAAAGAACAAAAATCACCAAGAAGAATAGAAAAATATTTGTAATTTGAAAATGTTCAGTGTTATCAGCAACACTTCCTCTACAAGCAGACCACATTTGAGGCAAATAAAAAAATAAATATGAAAAATTAGTTACTTGAAGTTCAAGGAAAAATGTTTAAGTGTGAAACATCAAGAACAAACAGACAGACCAAATTGAGTCATGGTTAGCAAAACTGGATAGTCACAATCTGATTTGTAGAACATCTAGAACTGTGGTCTTGTTTAACAAACATTACATACCCAAAGAATGCTTTGTGCATTTTGGTGAAAAGCAAACATACAGATTAGGTATTACTGAGAGTAATACATATTCTTAATCAACTCCTTTAATAAACTCAAAACTGCGTGTGATTAGGTTACAATTCTATAGGAATCTCATCTCTTAACTTTCAAGTTCTGGTATGTCTTAACCAGAATACTGACAGTTTCTAAAAATGCAGATACTGGCTGAAAGTTCTGCAGCTGAACTGAGCAAAATGAATGCCTTAATCATTGCATCATTTGCAGATGTTAGTAGATGAAGGTTGCAGCGATGAGTTTTTTTGAAAAGCATAATCATTATGTTATTATATTTCTCCTTCCCTACAGAATAAAATGGGTATTAGTTCTGTTGTAAAGCATTTTTTAAAAACTAATAGGCATCATCTGATATACATGTCTTTGTGTGACTTCTAAATTAGGACAACATTTTTCTATGATTCAGAGAGAGAATTTTGACACATATATAGCCAGAACTCTAGAGTGAATAAGGTTCTGAGGTGATTAAATATCTATTCTAGAACATCAATTTGTGCTCTAGACAAGAGATTTCTTTTGAAAGCACAACTCATACAAATTTGCACATTTTTAATCACAGTTGTGAGTTACATCTGTGTGAATACATTATTATGTGTGAAAAAATTTAACCAATTTTTATCGCTGTTATTTTTATTGTGCAACATTTTATGAATTAATTTTATTTTCACATATGTAAATTTTATTCATCTTTAACTGTTTTTTTTCAATTATCTTATCCTTTTATTCTTCCATACATGAGTATCCTGTGTGTCTTTCAATGTTTGTCATCCATTTGTATCTGTATAATTCAGCCTTCAGGACACCTGTGATATCACCAATGACAAATGACAGAATGTTTCCAGTGAGCCTACCCAAAGTCTTTCATATACTTTAAAATTTATGGTATTTTCATTCATGATAATATCTAAAGCAATGTAATGTAAATGAAAATAGTTTTATAGTGTATTTGGGAATAAAGGCAAGAACAAAAGTTTTCCATGTATTTAGTATAGTCACAGATGAGAAATTATTTTTTTATCTGTGATTCATTAACTTCATGAATGGTGAATTCATGGTTGTGGAAGATGCTAGTATTGATTATCATCTGCACTGATATTTAAAAATCCATAGGTAGGACTATAGAGATGTCTCTGCCTCTTAAGCAGAAGGTTCTAAGTATAGATCCCAGATCCCAGGTAAAAACACAAGACAGAAACAGATGAGTCCAGTATTTCTGGTCATAGAAGGTGGAGCCTGGGAAACTCCAGAGCAATGTAAAAATGAGATACAGCAGTCTAGGCTGATAACTGAAGTCACCTTTTAGCCTCCACAGGGATACACAGCACACACACACACACACACACACACACACACACATACACACACATACACACACACAATTTAGCATATTTTATACCTACTTAGAATCTGGTCGCACTTTTTTAGTAATCTTAGAATAATACTCCCATTTTATCCTTATTGTTTACAACATTATTTCATTGTTCTGAAGTTTCATTTTAAAAAAGCAGCATTTATTCTTTAACAATTTCATATATGAACACAATTTAACTGTAATCTATTCACCTCTTCTCTGATTTTAATAACTTTTATTGAATTTGGTATGTTATAATTTCTTAGCTTTATACGGTATAACTGAAAACTGTTACTGTTATGTTCTTCAGTCTCCCTACCATATCTGTTCCTCTCCTTGCCTTTTCTCTCAATCCTTTCTTTTTGCTTGAGTTTGATATGTATTCAGTCTAACCAGTTGCTATATTTTCTTCATCTATCTGGCACAGCCTCTGTAACAGGTATAGGTTTGACACCATGTCTGATATACTTTATTCAATTTCAGACTATTTAACAATCCCGTATACATGTCTGTCACTACTGCAAATCTATTTCATGCAAAAACTCAAGAAATCTATCACTAGCGGTGTATTAGAAAGACAGACATTCTAAATTAGGACTGGGAATTGCACATTCAGTTTTATTCAATATTCTGCTACAGTATTCAATGACAAGTAAATTTCCATTTTGAAGTTGAAATGAAGCAGCCTCTAAGCAAGTACCAGCCACATTAACAGAATAAGGCAAAAGCAATAATTTCATTATCAATCCCTTTGCTTCTAACTTATTCCCAACCAATATCAATCATTTTAACTGCAGCTATGTAATCTCCCAAAAATATCCCTTTCTTCATGCCATAACACTGGCCAAAACTTACAGCTGTCAAAATTCTCAGTCTCGAAGGAAAATAATAATTTCCTTCTTGGGTTTATTTTTCATATTCTCTTTCCAGAATACCCTTCTAGCTTCTTATTCAAACCAAAGTCTTCCATTGTAACTGAAATTTCTCCCTGAAATGATAATATTTGAGATATGTTGTTTTGTTTCTCATTTTAGATAGCAATGTTAGGTTAAATATTTGTCTATTTCAACTTCTCCACACCCTCCCACATGAATAGTTGATTTTGTCATATTTTTTCTTGCTACACTTATGTGTATTAAGTGATGTTATATAACTTGTCAATACTCAGTCACCTATATGGGAGAGAGTCATGGGGCTCCTTATACATCTTCTACTCTACTGCCAGCTGTGTAACCTCTGGCTGAGTGGTAGTCACAGTCCAGACACATATTTGCTGATAAAGTCTATAGAAACACAGTAAAAACTGGATATACTCAGTGTTTCACAACAAGATGAAACTGTGGGAAAGGGATTTGTGTGAAGCATAAATGGATTACTGGATAGAAAGGCAGATAAGATATGGTGGGATGAAAGTGATCACAGAAGAGAACACAGGAGTGACATTTCTTTTCTCTGTTGAATACCTTTGATAAAATTAATTGATCCATTGGACCATTCCATGATACAATAAGGTTTTACAGTTCAGCATATAGTGAAGAACTGAGAGGAAAGTACTGAAATGGAAGCATATAACCTTCAACTAGAAACTTATACATACTACAAGACAATTATTCATTAACCTGAATAACAAATATATATATGCTATAAATATAGTATCATGAAAATTGCACGTATATGCATATATAAATAATTTGACAGGAAAGACACATGAAAAACCTAAGCTAAAATGATAAGTTAAACAGAAGGAATACTACAGAGTTATGTTCAGAAAACTACTTACACAGATGCTATGTAGAACAATTAGGAACAATAGTGAGCTGACTTAAACATTTTAATTTGTATAGGATTAAATAGAACTAATGTATATTTCATTTACGTTCAGCTCAAAATTCTCAGAGGTGAAATTTATAGAATGTACTTTAAAAATTTAGCATAAATATTTAGATATGGAGGATTATTGTTTAGAGTGATCAAATTTCAAGAAGGATGGAGATATTTCAATATTAATGTGAATTGCAAATAATTACAGAAATATAAATCATCGGTGGTTCAAAGTAATAACAAAGTTCAAACAGAATTGGTTTAATAAAATTCACAAAGAGAATTATGTTTTATTCAAAGAATTATGTCCAAAGTTTTTGAACTCAAATAGATTCTTTAACGGCAAATATAAATATATATGTGTGAATTAATTCAACAGTAAGCTAAAACTCTCAAAAAGGATAAAAACGGCATTTTTATATCGTGTTAGAAAACTTTATTTTGAATTTTTTTATTATTTATTCAATTGTGCATGTGTGCACGTGTGTGTGTGTGTGTGTGTGTGTGTGTGTGTGTGTGTGCATGTGTATGTGTGTGTGTGTAGAACCACAGGCGAATTCAGGAACCACCATGGACCGCCTCTACCTCATCCTTGTTTACTCTGCCCGGAATTTACAGGCTCTGCCCTCCCAGGACCAGAAACACAGGCAGCTCCCACTTCCGCCCGGCATCTGTACATGGGGTCTAGTATCCGTACTCAGGACCTTCCTCCTACAAGGCAGAGGCTTAACCCCTGAGCCACCTCTCCAGCCCAGAAAATTTTATTTTAAATTACTAGTTCATATCTGACCAATAGGTATCATGCATGAAAATGAGAATAAATTATGTAAATCCTCTATACACACATATACATATATACATACACACACACACACACACACACACACACACACACACATATAGTACATTAAGAAAATGAAGTTCACCTTTTAGAAATTTTCAAGAGTTGTGCAAGATTTACTCAAGACCACATATCATTTCATGTCATAAAATACAAAATGTACTTTTTTACAATTCTTGATCTTGGTAAGGCTTTAGGTCGTGAAGCATACCTAAATTATACCAGTTTCCTAATCTTGGTATTAATGATTTATAAGACTGAGTAATATTTGTATATCATCTTCTTTTTCTTTGTAAGATATTTACCTGCAAACATGTTGTCTACACACTAGAAAGCAGCAGTCTGTTTCCGCACACTAGAAAGTATCAGTCTGCCCACTTCACAATTAACAAACTCAAAAATTATTCCAGATATTGACAAATGTACTACCAGGTAAAAGCATTTCTAATGGAGAATGATGAAAGGGAAATCTTCAATGATTTTCTTATTTTTATCCAGTAGACATACAATTACATTAAGTCGTAGGAAGCAATTATATGGCAGGACACCTGGATTATTTCCTTTTCTTGACACTATCATTTCTCTTAATTGTTTAAACAAAGTGAAGTTAGCAGTGATTTTAAAATTTTTGCTGTATCTCTCAAAATTAAAATGCACTATTCCCCCACTTTATGTGGATGTTATTTATATGTAAGGAATCTAAAATAAAGATAAATATTATAATGGGATATGAAACTAAGTTGGATATATTGTCAATATAGATGTTAAACATGTAAAACTTATGTTGTTATTAGCAAGCTCTTTCATTTTTTAATTCTGTAAGGAAATAAATTTTCAAGGTCTATTTGTATAAATTAAATCAGAAAAACGTAGTTTCTGAAATGTAATTTTCTAATGATTTTTCTTCTAATGATGCAGATGATCTATCTTTGAAGACAAATTTCACAATACTAAACCTGTTTCCATTAATTGGAGTCAGAAGAATATGTAAAATAGTTTCCAATGTTTGTTTTTTTTGAATTCCTATTTTCTGTTTTTTTTAAATTATTGCTATCTAGAAAATCTTTAAATCTTTAAATTTTCATACACACACACACACACACACACACACACATATATCGTTCTGTATTGTTCTTAGTAGGACCTTTCTTTAAGTACATGAATTTTGTGTTATTGATTAGATTTGAACTCATGTTCCCACCATTACTTTTCAAGAGCATGCTTATGAAATCCATATTCAAATAATGCTGATATGAGTGTAGAAGAAAGAAAATAGGATTTGTGATTTTACAAAGATACACATCTTTTTTCTACCATATGAGGACACAAAGTCTCAACTAAGAACCACAAAGTGAGCAGTTATCAAAGAGCAAATTGAACAGAGACCTCAAAGGCTCTAAACTTATAGGAATAAACTCCACTTCTGAAGCATTTTCCTTGTGATATTTTGATGCAGAATCCTGATTTGACTAATAAAATGTTTCATGACAAATTTGGGTGAATTGTGTAGGTTGGATTACTGATATTTTTAAAGAAGATTTTCATTTTACTACATTAAAACTAGTTCTCTGGTACTCATGGCTGTGTTCCCTAGTATCTTTCTTCTTTCTTTACATCTGCACTTAATTTTTTTTTCTGGTGATACTTAAGAACAAATGAAATAGAAATCAAGTGAACATATTCTACCATGTATAGAAGAGAAAGCAGTAAATGAATCACTCTCCAGTTTATTTGAAATCAAGTCTTTTTTACTATTATCTTATGTCTGAGTATTGTCAAAGACTAATAGGGGTGGAGGAATAAAATTTAATTTATTTCAGTCTGGGCCCTGGGTTTCGGTGACTGACACATTCATTAAATCCTTTTGAAACAAAAAGACTCCAGTAAGATAGGAAGCATTTTGGATGTTGGGAAACAAGATCTTTCATTCTCTGGTAAGTGGAGAATAAATCAATGTGCTTCAGAAGTATCCTGTTCTGCAGCAGTTAATTTCCTCACATGGGTTTTTTTTTTTTTCAAATATTGTATTTTATACATCCCTAAAAGAAGAAATGAATGATCTACATACACACTCATTCCTGCCAGCAGTATTAACAATAAAAAAGAGACACTTGAAGCCTCCCACGGTGTCACAAAGGTCCCTACACTGCAGTAGATAAGGCTTCAGATAAAAATGTTCAGAAAACCTGGTCCCCAGTGAGGAGCAGTCCCAGCCTGGTAAAATCCTTGCATGAGTTCGCAAACCTCCTTTTCAGTCAAGATGACTGATAACCAGACTTGTTGGAGGTAGAGAAATTTGACAAATCAAAATTGATGAAGACTAATACTGAAGGAAAAAAAATACTCTACTGTCAAAGGAAACTATCCAGCAGGAGAAAGACTGTGCTTAAGTATCAAATGAGCATTCCTTCTAAGAGCAACCTTCAGCATTGCCTGATAATCTTGTTAAAGTTTGTTTTTTTTTTTTTAGAAACCTGTGTATGTAGAGCTATAAGGCCCCCAGAGAAGTGCCCCCCCCACAAATACCCGCTGGCTTAAAAGTTACCAGGAGCCAATGCACACTTCAACTTGTTTCAAAAGTTCCTCATTGTTTAGCAATTCTGAATGGCCTCTGTTGTAAATAATCTCAACATTGCTGACCTGTCCGTCTACTGTCCTTGTGTCCATTACAAGGAAAACTTGTTTTGACCTGTAGTTAAAGATGATCTCACTTGATCACCTGTCTGAAGTTACACGTTTGCAGCTCTACACAGTTCATTGTGAATATAACCCTAAAATAATAAACGGTAGTTATTATGAAAAAAAATTAAAATGTTGAAATTTACTTCCTGAAGAGAGAGACATTCTGGAATCCTAGGAGATGGGACATTTTTCAATACGCAGTTTCAACAATATTTCTCAAACATATACAATATAAACATAGGTAATACAGATATAACTCCTATTATTTATTAATTCATTGAAATAAAAATTGATAAGTAGGAATTAAGACATATTAAAACATATAAGATTAAGTGTCAAGAAAGTTCATTGTTTCATAGATCCATGGATAAGGTTGAAGACCCAGATATACGTCCACACAATTACAGACATTTGATCTTTGACAAAGGGGCCCAAAACACTCAATGGAAAAAGAATAGTATTTTCAACAAAAATGATGCTGGCAAAAATGGATATTCACATGCAGATTACACTGGACCTATATACTGGTCACCATGCACAAAAATTCATTTCAAACGGATCAAGGATCTTAATATTAGGCCAGAATCTATAAAAATCCTAGTTAAAAGGCTAGGGAAATCCCTTGAACTGACTGGTCTAGGCCAACAGTTCCAAAACAGAAATCCAATAGCACAGGCACTTGAACCAATGCTCAACAAATGGGATCTTATGAAATTAAAGAGCTTCTGTGCAATTAAAGAGATTGTAAACCAAGCCAAAAGGAAACCCACAGAATGAGAGAAAATCTTCACTAACCACATATCTGATAGAGCTCTATTATCCAGAGTGCACAAAGAACTAATAAAACTAAACACCAAGGAGATAAACAGCCCAATTAGAAAATGGGCCTAGGAAATCAAAAGAAACTTTTCCAGGGATGAAATAGAAATATATAACCAATATCTTAAAAAATGCTTCACATCCTGAGCCATCAGGGAACTACCCTGACATATCATTTCACCCTGGTCAGGATGGCAAAAATCCACAGTACAACCAATACCAAATCCTGGAGAAGATGTGGAGAGAAGGGAGATTATCCACTCTTGTGGTCAGTATGGTTATTAGTATGGTGATCAGTATTGTGATCATAACTTTCTAAAAAAGTTAAGAATTGAAATGCCATATGAGCCTGCTATATCACTTCTGAGAATAATCCCCCATGATGCAGAAATTCACTACAGTTACAAGAGCAAAACTTGTTCATTGCAGCACTATTTACTATACCAAAGTCATGGAATCAACCCAAATACCCAATGGTTGATGAATGGATGATAAAAACATGGTAGTATTTACACAATGGAATACTACTTAGGCATCAAAAATGATGAATAGATGAAATTTGCTGGCAAATGGATGGAATTAGAAAAAAATTATATTGAGTGAAGTATCCCAGACACAGACACTTAGGTGCCATATGTACTCCCTAATAAGTGGATCCTAGTTCCACAACCACTTAATGACATATTCAAAGGTAAATCTCTGTAATAACCACTACAATGGCAAAAGATTATAAACAGGAGGGAAGGGAAATGAGGACCTCAAAAGAAATGAGATGGGGGAACATGCTTCAGTAGAGAAAATAGATAGGCCATGGTCATTTATTCTTTGTAAGTAGGGAGACATCTGGCCCAACTTCTCTCTTCCCTTCTTGGTCACTAAGGACGGAACAGGTTTGATTTCACCAATCAGGGAGTATATAGGGACAGACAGATGGAACACTGCCCCTCACCTACCAATTCCTGTGTCTTACTCCTATCCTTCCATCTACCTTTTAGTGTCCTCTTACATTAAGATCTTTGATTAAACTGTCTTGGATCTTTGGTTAGGAGATGACCTTTGTTACCAATCAGGATGGAGCCAAAGGCAGTGCAGGATCTCACCCTGGTCAGGATGGCAAAAATCCACAATACAAACAACACCAAATGCTGGAGAGGATGTGGCCAGAAGGGAACTCTCCTACATTGCTGGTGGGAATGCAGGTTTATACAACCACTCTGGCAAGCATTCTGGCGATTCTTAAAGAAGTTAAAGATTGAAATGCAATATGACCCTGCTATTCCATTTTTTGGGAATAATCCCCCTTACACCAAACATTCACCTCAATTGGGGTCTGGGGAGGGGTGTTTGTATGAGTGAAATAAAGAAAAAAAAAAGCAAAACTGAAAACAGCAACAAAACATAATTCAGAATACCGAAGACCCTACATTAATCACGTGGGCCACACCAGCCCAAATCTCTCCCTACCCTAATGCTGAGGGAACCTTGTGGAACAGGGGATGGCAAAATTGTAAGAGCCTAACGATGGGAAGGACCAACAATGTGCAAAATACTCTACACAAGTTAGGGCTGCTGCAGCCAGGATTGGACTTTGCCTAACCTGCACAACGACTCCCCAAATCTAGCAGGGATCACAAAAGAGAAGCTTCAAACAGAAGGATTTTTTAAAATATATTTTTATTATTATTTCAGCTCATACAAACTTAATAGGTACACCAGTTCCCTCCCTCCCTCCTCCTCCCCCCGAACCCCCTGCTTCCCCTCCCCTCACCTCTCCCTCCCCATCCCCCCGTGCCTCCCGCCCCAATTCCCAGAGTCTTTTCTTGTGCATGCGCCTGACTCTCCTCTGGGCCCTCCTCTCCGATGACGTACAAGGACCCAGTGGCATTTCCCTGAACCCTTTCCTGTGTTCCCCTTAAGCATAGGAACACTACTGTGGCTGTCAATCCCTTGCCTCCAAGGATCCTGGTGCCTTTAGCAGATGCTAGACTTTGTGAGGTCAATAGTGTGTTGGACATTGCGCCGGGCATACAATGTCCAATTATGATCGCTTAGGCCCTAACTTGTGTAGAGTATCTTGCAAATCATTGCTCCTCCCATCCTTTTGCTCTTACACTCTTACCACCCCCTCTTCCGCAAATGTCCCTGAGCTTCAGGATGGGGAGACATTAGTCTGGTCTAGTTCTAGGTGGTTGATACAGAGTCTCTGAAGTTCTGGATAGTGGTTTGTTGATTTTCTTTTGCAGTTTAAACATTAGAATTTTTGAAGAAAAGTATTAAACAGTCATAATAGAGTTCTCACTCTAACAGGGAGTGCAAGAAGGGGTCCCAGACTATACCACTGAGTCATGAATGCTCACTAGAATGGAAGACTCAGAAGGAGGTTCAATACCCACATAAATGAATGTTCTATGGAATGGGAGGGAAGAAGGTTGAGGCACTGGGAGGGGGGAAGAAGTGAGGGGGGGTGAAAGGAAGGGGGGAATTGGGGAGAGTGCAATGGGGAGGAGAAAGGACAGGGGTACCTATTGATCTTTTTTGATTGGAAAAAATATGGTAGAAAAAATAAGTAAAAGAAAGTACAAAGACAGAAATTTCTTTAGTGGCATGTATTGAGTAAAGATATTTGAGATTGAGATGTGCATATATTCCCACAGATGTGCTGAGTATACATCACTCCATACACAAGTTACTATACATTCTCAATGTTTATTTATTTATTTTTCCTAGAGGTGTTCCTTTATTATATTTTCATTGTGTATTATCTGTACTATAGAACTTATTTTATCAGTATTGGATGATGAAACCCTTAAAACAGTTAGCTTTCATTGGAAACTTTCAAAGTTATGGAGAAATGATTTCTGGGGTAATAATATGTCAGATCAACTTGGTAGAATCTATTATAAAAAACAATGAATCATTACTAACTGGAAAATCAGATTTTAGGAAGTAAGTCTGTGACCCACCATCAAGGAATTTTAAATTCATGTTTGAAGAATTGAATCACCTTCTGTGACTCTATTATTGGTAGAGAATAGCTTAAAATTTCATTAAAGCCTTCTGTGATTTTGTGACTACTTCCTACTCTGGATTCCTTTTCCTCTTTTCATGTCGTTCCTTGCTTTGTTGAAATTTGCTTGTTTTCACAAGTTGGGATTGCCAGTGGGTGAGATTGAAATAGCTATGGTAGTGAACTTATGTCTATGGGGAATGTATTTCTTTTAGCCTCACCCTAATCTTCTACTGTACTGTGATCAGGATATACTAATAATGTGATTGAAAATCAGACAAATTAAACATAGAAATTTGTTCAAGTATTTTTCCTGACATATAACAGACATATGAAAACATCTACTATTATCATTGTATAATTGGTGGACTTTTTATCTGTTTGTTTTTGTTTTTGTACCTAAAATATGATATGTGATATCTATCTCATTCAAGGATTTGTTCAATATGTGAAATGTGCATTGGACTTAATTTAAAATTTGCACAATGTTTGTGAATGTAGAAATGTTACATATACATGTTTTCCCAAAAACACATGTTATGAGATTTTCTTCCTGTGGAGTGTCTACTTTTAGCAATGATCTTAAAAGTTTTGTTAATAAATTCAATTTTTTATGAAACCTCTTGTGAGAAATAGAAAATTTTACCAATACATAACCAAACAAAACCTTATTCTTAACTATAATGCCCACAATACTAGAATTAGGGAGAAATGATTTAAAAATTTGATATTTACAGTTGTACTATGAAAAGATTAGTAATTCAGTGGAATAAAATATGATTTCCAAAGAAAAATATTAATAGAAATACTAAACCCTTTTAATAGTTCAACATAAGAGATTAATCAAACTACCATCTTGCAATTTCTGCATAATAACTTACAAGAAAAAGAAAAGTGTGAGACTGGTGTCATGGATTGAATGGCATTTGTCCCCCACAGGCTTGTGTATTTGAATCTTTTGTTAATATTTGAGAAGGTCGTTGTTCCAATGTGCCTGCATGGTTGCTGATAAATCACCATCAAATGGATTAAGGAACAAGGGGTTTATTTTCTTATGAGTGTCTGGTTACAGTTCTCAGTCCAGCTTGACAGGATAGCTCACACTATACTAGGGCCGAGGGTACTGGTCCACCATCTCTACACGACTGCTGAAAGAGGAACCATTCTTACTTGCCAGACCAGCATGTTTGGCCAAGTATACACAAGGATGCCAACTTTCTCTTTCGGCTCTCTCTTAATTTATTCCAGGGCCTAGTCTCACCCACCATGGGCTGAGCCTTCCCCATCAGCCAGACAATCTCCTACAGGTTTGCTCTCGCTTAACTCAACCACTAATTCTCTCCAAATGTATCCAAAGCTCAAACCCTCAACTGTCAATTTGACACCTGTGTCTAACTATGACAGTCATGACACCTTTGGTGGAAGAGCCTTGCTCAAGTAAAGCACATCACAGGGAGTAGGCCTGAAGGTTTGATAGCTCAACCTTGCTTTTCTAGTAGGCTGCTCTAGCAGTCTGCCACTTGTTCTCTTGGCATGATAATGTCTGCAATGAGCTAATTCACCTCCAGCTTCTGCTGTCTGCTGTGCTCCCTCCACTGAAATGGAATCAATCTTCCATCTGGAACCTAATTTTCCCTTCCTCCCTTGAAGTTGTTAGAGTCACTATATTCACTATATTAAAGATGCAATCTTTCTCAATGAAATCTTTCATAGAAAACTTTTAGAATATGATAAGCATATCAAGAATATCCAATATAGAAGGTTTATACAGATTAAAATTCTTTTCAGTGTTTCTGGGAATTTTAAATGCTACAAATTATGAAAAAAATGAATTGATACTTATGATGGATAGATTCAGGTGTCAATCTGACAGTTACAGACTGAAGTAGAGACAGAGCTGTGAAGTTATAGGTAAGACAAGCCCTAGCACAAGCCTTCAGGTGATTGTTTAATTACTTTAGAAGACCTATCAAATAGTATGTGGTGCTTTCCAATGGTGGACCACATAAGAGGAAGTGAAGGGTGAGGGTCTGCTCCCTTCTTTTGATCTGTGAGGACTTGCTTTATTGAGTCACTTCTTATATATTTTTAATTTTTTTACATTTTTATATTTTATATTTTTTATATTTTTATATTATATATTTTTATATTTTAATATATTTATATATTTTATATATTTATATTTTTATATTTTATACTTTTATATTTTATGTATTTTATATTTTTATATTTTTTATAGTTTGCTACTTTTCTCCTTTTCACTGTTGCTTCTACCACTGTCACTTCTGTTGACTGACACTGGAGCCCAGATGCTTCTGTCTTACTCCTGTTCACGGCTGATATTAGAACCCAATTACTTGGGCAATCCAGCATGACATGAGGTTCAGTAATTCCTTGGTCTTTAGCGTCTTCAGAAACCCAAGGGCAACCAAAGTCTGTGAGACTTTAAAGGGTTCCTTTGATCTTCAGTACAAAGTGGAGTTGCAGACATATTTAACTAAGCAGCTAGAGATGGTTATTGTCAGACCACTTTAATTTTATCTTGTAGGTTAATCTAATAAATTTATATATATATAATTACTGTAGCAAACTCTATTGTTAATACTCTTCTAAAATTATAAACTTAGTATCTCTGTGAGCAACTTCTTTCTGTATATATTTGGAAATGAATGACCACATATGGACTCAATAGATATTTGTACAACCAAATCTCCCATATTTTCATGTATTTGGAAATTTAACATTTTTAAAATGACAATATACCTCTATGTGTTTAAGTTCCAGAAATTTCTATCACACCATAATATAGGGTCTTTATGTAATATAACTGATTCTAAAATTCATAAATTGTAAGAAGTCCTTAATAACCAGCAATTTTCAAAAGGAAAAATAACTTTATTTTTAATTTCAGTTCTATTAGGGATGAAGAAGCAAAAGAGGTCAATGGTATACAATTTATAATTCCAAAATATATCCATGTGTCATATGATTTTTAAGAAGAATCACTGTAATTCAAAGAGAATGAATAATGATTTCAATAAGCAATGCTAAATCATATGGACAGATGTATATAAAGATGAAGTCAAAACATGATTTCACAGCATATGCAAAGAAAAGTGCCAAATACATAACTTCATTATGGTAAGAAGAGGAATACAACATGCATTTAAAAGAAAGTTCAATAATTTTGCTTCATAATGAATTTTGCAATAAATTTATTGATATAATAGCATGTATATTAGAGAAAAGTAAAACTTGTAATTTATGAAAGAAGAATATTTTCTTTAGTGGACACCATATACAAAGTAAAAGATCCAATTCACAAATTTAAATATCTGGTATCTTATAAGAGTTACATCAAGACTATTTGGAAACACCAATAAAAGTAAAAGTTAAAATAGGATAATTACCTATAAAATATTTAATACAAATCAGAGCCAAAATAACACTTCATGAAGCTAAGATAGCTATACCCAAAATTATCCTAATGATACATATTGGGGAGAATGTGGAAAAACTGAAGACTTCATACACAACTACTGAAAAACAGAGATGCAGGTATTATGGAAATGGTTAATGAATATTTAAACAGTCAGTAATACCGAACACTAATAAAAAGTCTTTCAGTTAGTTCACTCATAAATTAAGATCCAGAATAAATGAAATGAATGAAACTCGGTATCCTGAAAACTTTTTAGAGCAAGATATTACAATAGCATGATTCATAATAATCAAGAAGTAAAAACAATAACAAAAGCAATAAAAAGAGCAATCTGTCGATAAATAAATAAATCAAATGATGAATAAGAAATAATTTATACATTATGTTGCCAAAGATTAGTCAAGTATTATGCAGCGGGTGTGAACTTGAAAATATGCTAAGTGCAAGGAAAGGAAGGCTTTGTCTCTACACATGCACATGCATATACATACACCTGTACCCTCTCTCCTTTACCAAAGCACATGTAGACACATATGCATATATATATAAAATACCAAAAATACCCAAGTGAAGAAAGGAAATTATTGTCATACTATACATGAATGGTTTATTTAAGTGTCCAAAAAATGGAGATTGTGGATTTGTATCAATAGGCTGTATGCTCAGTTAGCATGCACAAGATCCAGGGATCAGGCTCTGTTGACACATACACCAGATGTCAGTAAACAAGTCAGTAAAAATTCTAAACTCAGCACCTTGGTAGGTGAGGCAGGAATATCAGATAATCATGGATATCTTTGACAACACTATGAATTTGGAATTAGACCTGGCTAAATGAGACCTTGTCTCAATACAAATAAGCAAAGAAATAAATTTTAAAAACTGTTAAGTTCAGTAAAATCAAATGCATAGAGGCAGATAATGTATTATTGTTCTATTAAGCAGAAAAGTTTTGTTAGTAGTTTGGGTAGCTGAAATATAGAGATTCTTTGTATGATGGACAGAACATTAGCAAATTTATTATCATTGTATTGACACATATTTGAATGTAATAAAATTGAATTTGTGTCATTTGATTCTTGAATTGCCTAGTACATGATATATATCAAAAGTGTGATAAATGATAGTGGCATATGTATAGAAAAATTTTTCTATAGCTAGATTCAATGAAATTCAATGCTTTCACACTCAGGCATGCAAGTGTAAATATAAAAAGAAATCAAAACTTTTTTTAAACTCTGCATAAAATCTTTTGTCACTTGACACATACAAGTATGTGTGTATATATATGTGTGTGTGTATTCATATATATATATATATATATATTGTGTGTGTGTATGTAATCTGTAAGTCTACTCATACATACTATAAAGGTACAAGAGAAACTTTACAAACAAAAATCAATATAGTGCACTGAAAATTAGTCCAGAAGACATAAATATGCTGTGAAACATTTTACATTTCTTTCCTTGCCTCTTTATAATTTTGGCATTTTCTTTATGTTCATAAATGATTTTCAAAAGCATTTTTTTCTCCAGTTTATCCACTGCAAAACCTAATATTGTAAGATGATGATTGTCATATTACAATATAAAGACAATGAATTTATGGCATATTATTCATTACATAAAATTCATTTTAAACTTAAAGACAGAACTGTTCAAATGAGAAATAATTTGAAAATTAAAATATGAGGGCATGGGTGAATCTGAGTAATCATATTTGGCAACTTCTACTGATCACCAAGTTTTCCTTTGTAGGGACAGTGTGTATAAGTTAATAATTTCAAATATTGTGCTTTAAGATATTATTTATATATATTGTGAGATATGTGTACATTGATTTTTACATAACACTCTATTCCTTGGGGGCTGGAGAGGTGGCTCAAGGCTTAAGCCTCCGCCTTGCAGGCCGAAGGTCCTGAGTTCGGATCCTAGACCCTACGTATAGATGCCGAGCGGAAGCAGGGGTGGCCTGCATTTCTGGTCCTGGTAGGGCGGAGCTTGTGAATCCCAGGGCAGAGTAAACAAAAAGGAGGTGGAGGTGGTCCATGGTTGTTCCCAAATTCGCCCGTGGTTCTACACACACACACACACACACACACACACACACACACACACATGCACACATGCATAATTGAATAAAAAACTCTATCCCTTCATTTCAACATTGTTGTGTTTTAATGTGTTTTTTGTTGTTTTTGAGGCTATTGGTATTTCACAGTTTTATATTTTCTGAAATTAAATTGTTTTATTTGATTACATGTTTTAAATATGTTGCAGTTCGCCTGCATGGTTGTCAATAAATGACTATCAAACAGCTTAAGGGAACAAGGGTTTATTTCCCTTGTCCAATTACAGTTCTCAGTCCAGCTTGATGAGAGAGCATGCACCAACACCAGGGCCAAGGGAATTGGCCATACAATCACCACATAATGGCTGAGAGATGGACAATCCTAACTTGCCAGACCAGCATGTCTGGCCAAGTGTACACAAGGATGCCTCCTTCCTCAACCAGCTCCCAATATTTTGCTGACCTGTTCAGGGACTAGTCCCACCCCCCATAGGCTGGACTTTCCCAATCAGCTAGACAATCTCCTTCAGGTTTGCTCAGAGTTTAACCCAACCACTAATTCTCCACAAATGTGCCCAGAGCTCAAACTCTCAACCATCAAGTTGACACCTGTGCCTAACTATGACAAAATATATGGCACTGAACATACTTGCTACTACTCAGTATATTTAACAAGACAATTAAAACAAAATAATGCACTTTGAGTTATATGCAACTTATTATAGAAAATAAATAGTAAAGTTTACATTGCAATTTTCATAACTAAAAGTATATCATATTTTCAGAATCTAATTTGCAGAATAGTAAGATATCTAATTATCCTTAACTAACCATCTTAATTATAATCCCATTGCTGTAATGAATATATAACTCAAACAATTAGGGAACAAGGGGGTTTTATAGACTTGCATATTTTGAAGTTATAGTCCAAATGACAAGATAGTTAATAGCAAGGGCCAAGAGATGTGTCACACAAATCCACAGGAAGAGTTGAAGAGAGTGAAACACTTGAGCACACCTTTAGCTTCTCAAACTTATCACAGTATAAATGTCTCATCTTTCCTTGCAGGTTACTGAAAACTATAATTTATGTTTGAGTTCATCTTCCTATTTGAATTAGCAAGAATCAGTTCATCAGTAGAAAATAGGCTAATAGAATATATGTTTTCATGTACACGAGACTAATGAAAATTTCCAAGTGGATTTGGGGAAGCGAAAGTAAGGGCATCTTGGGTCATCAAAAGCAATCTTCTCTAAACCAGTTGTTTTGCTTTGGATCAATCCTCATTATCCATTACTAGAAAAACATAAAACCAAAAGCATTTATCATTTCCCTATCTTATCGTCCCCTTTTGGACATATCAATTATTTTATAGGATCCAAAATGTTACAGATATTCTAAGAGTCTGTGAGTAATTACTCCCTGAAATAGAAAAGAGATGTTTATCATAAAAATATAATTTACCAATACATGCTAGAAAATAATGACATTCTTCATTTCTTAGTTGTTTCAAAAATGACATCAACGCCAATATACGATGTATGAAATCCTTCATAAGTGGAAACATGCTTGGAGTGGAAGGTTTTGCAAATAAACATGGGAACACAGGTTAGGATGTTGGAAAAACGAGACATTGTGTTGCAGACTCGCAATGGATGAAGGTAAAACCATATGACCAGAATACTTTACCAAAAGTTCTATATTCATTGAAAGAACCTGTCTCAAAAAAAAAGGTGGAAAAAAGTTGTTCTGTCACTGTGAGACAACATTCAGATTCAATTGATTTAAGGGGAGAAAGAAAGATTTATATGACTTATGGCAAAAAAGACACTGTGAGTAGCAGAAGCTGGAGATGGTTCAGGTTATTGCAACCTTTATGAAAACACAGCAAATAATCAGCAAAGTACAAAGACAGACTGATACATAAAGAAGGGCAGGTTTACCATCTATGATGTGCCTTTCTCTACCGTGACTCTACCTCCTGAAAGTGTTACAAACTTCCAAAATGTTAGCATATCAATTTGTGGGACACAATCTGTATTCAAACCATGACATTCCCATTCCTTGACATTCAAAGGCTCATGATCATCTCATGATGCAAACCAGTCAAACTTTAAAAGTCCCCATAGACTAAATCATTCATACTACAAAAAGTCGAAATTCCAAAGGTTCTCCCAAACTCAATATAGTCTTTGGTGACCTCTAGTTAAAAAAATAAAAGTTACATAATTCCAACATGTAATCACACAGAGTAAGCTTTTTCATTTGAAAGTGGAGAAATGGAGCCTATAAGAAAGATCAGTTCATAAGAAGACCAAAACCCAGCAGGACAAAATCCAAGTCCTGTAGTTCCAAATCCATCATATGTGGCTCCTGTTGAAATCATTTGTTCAAAGTGTTTTGATTCTACATATCCAGCACAGCCGCATGAAGAAAACATCATTCTTTTTAACAGAATCCCCCCAATGGTGTATATCTAGCTACCCTTGGCAGATGTCACATTCTGGCTTTGGAATCTCCAATATCTTGGTGTCTCAATTGAAGCCTTCTGCATCGTGAAATGCCTGTCCTGGAATTCTCTGCAGGTTTTTCAATCTTGCCCATATAGTGACTAAATTCAGTCACCCTCTGAAACTTTGAAACAGGGATCCACATCTATCTCACTCTTGCACCTTTAATGTCTTTAAAACCAGCATCACACAAAAGATATTGCCACTTTCTGCTATAACCTTCAGTTTGAGATTGGTCCCCTTGGACCACAGTTGTTTTAGCTTCTTTCTGTTAAATCTAGGGAAAATTCTCCCCTGAGCAGTTACTTTCAGGGGTCAGAAACTCTGACCAGTCCAGTGAAGGCTGCCAGTAGCCGAGGTAGTTCCAACCATGGCTGCCAATAGCTAGCTGCTCAGTTCAGGAGTCAAGTAGGTGATGGCTGAAGGCTGGAGAATTCCTAGAGCCTTAGTCTAGTGGAAGGTCGAAGGAACTGGGCAGCCAGAAGGAAGAACGATTCCTAGCACAGCTGCAAGGAGGCATCTGTTCTCCTTGGTGCCTCCTTTTTGTTTTTTTCTTTTACAAAATCACAATTTACTGAACCACACATTATTCAGCAGCTGTGCACAACTCCAGGCATTTGACAGTAGTTCCTTCTTCACCAGAAGTGGTCCATTGTCTTCCCAAAGATGGTAGGGCTACACACACTGGTCTTTCCACCTCAATCATCTCCGTTGAAGGTAACGCAGGCATAAGCCATCCTGACAAACTGTCCCCATTTTGCTTGTTGTGCTAGGAACATGCTTCTTCATGCTCACTGGTAAGTCGGTATGTAATTTCTTTTTTTTTCATTTATTTATTTTTTTTATTTCCACTCATACAAACTTAACAGGTATACCAGTCTCCCCCTCCCTCCAACTCCCCATCTCCCTGTGATCCCTACCCTTTCTTCCCTCCCCATCCCCCAGGGGCTCCCCTCCCATCCCCGCAGCATCGTTTAATGACTATGCCAAACTCTCCTCTGGGTC
This sequence comes from Typhlomys cinereus, assembly GCA_023101885.1. Classification (NCBI taxonomy): domain Eukaryota; kingdom Metazoa; phylum Chordata; class Mammalia; order Rodentia; family Platacanthomyidae; genus Typhlomys; species Typhlomys cinereus. The sequence goes on from JALPQD010000154.1 coordinate 2,277,451, forward strand.
GTCCTCTCCGATGAGGTGCAAGGACCCAGGGGCATTTGCCAGAACCCTTTCCTGTGTTCCCTTTAAGTATAGGAACACTACTGTGGCTGTCAATCCCTTGCCTCCAAGGATCCTAGTGCCTTTAGTAAATGCTAGACTTTGTGGGGTCAATAGTGTGTTGGGCATTGTGCAGGGCATACAAAGTCCAATTATGGTTGCTTCGGCCCTATCTTGTATGGAGATTCTTGCATATCATTACTCTTCCCATCCTTGTGCTCTTACAATCTCACCGCCCCCTCTTCCGCAAATTTCCCTGAGCTTCAGGATGGGGAGAGATTAGGCTGGCCTAGTTCCAAGTGGTTGATATAGAGTCTCTGATGTTCTGGATCATGGTTCATTGATTTATTTTTTATTTCAGTTTTGCTGCTCCTGCAATGCCCTTCACTCCATCCTGATGGGTATTGGATATCACCCCCTGGCCAGAGATGAAAACCTGTTAAATTAGAGTCTTGTTATAAAAGTATATTCAAAGGTAGATGTAATAAAAGTAGGAATCCGCGGTGAGGGAGGGGTCAATCACCCATTTGTGAAATGGTTACTTTCTATCTGCCAGACTATATGCCCTCCCCTTCTGGTAAGATCACACCCCATCAGTTGTAAACCATCATTGTAAACACAGAAGGAAAGTCTGTGAACTTAACCAGATGTCTCCTTACTTATTTGCGTCCTTGATGGTGGCCTATTTTCTCTGCTCTAACATGGTCCTCTCTCTCCTTGTTACTAGTGTGTCCCTCTTTCCCCATCCCTCCTGTTCATAATCTTTGCAATTACTGTAGGTATTACAGAGAAGGTATATAATTTTCTTAAAAGAGGTGCTTCAGGGGCAGAGAGATTGTCAGCAGTGTCAAGATTCTGCCTAGCAAACAGCAGGTCCCAGTTCCAACCCCCAGATCCCAAGTGATAACACCCGGCCAAAATGGCAGAGGCCCGCACTTCCCACCCTGGTGAGCAGAGCCTGGGAAATCCCAGAGCCAAGCAAAAAGAAGGAAGAAGCAATCCAGGATAGTTCCCAAAGTTACCCTTGAAACTATACAGGGACAGTGCTCTGTCACCCTCACACAGGAAACACTTATGAGTTTCTAATCATGCTAAAAAAAATCTTCATCTTCCTCAGATGAGTCCTAGTAAAGCTTCACCCACTGAGGAACACCTGCTATGGGAGCTTGGTCCCTTTGAACTGAGGTTTCTTCTGAATCCAGCGGCTCCTTGGCCTGCCTTCCTGCCTGCTGCTCTCCACAGGTAGATTCCTCAGCCTCACTGGCAGCACTGCTTTCCCTGCAGCACATCCCGAGACTCTGGCATGCTCTGAAGAGCTTTCCCTTGTACAGAAGAAGACTGCCCCCACTTACCTTAAACTCTGAAAGATCACCTATCTCATACACATTTTCCCCATATACACCCTTAGGAACCGAAGTGGCCATCTTGTTCCAGAATGTGCTTGCACCAGGATATATCTTCCAGCCTGGCTCCACATCTTCTAAATATACATCTTCACCTTCTACCTCTTCCTCACTATCATCACTGCTTTTCTCTTCACGTAGATGAACTCTGCCATGCTCTTTGAAGAGCCTACTCTCGAAGAGAATCAGAAAGCCCCACGGACCCTAACCTCTGAAAAACTGCGCATCTCTTCTGGATACTAAGTTCCTCAAATTCTTCTGCACAAGGCTCAGTGTCCTTTTTAGTGGCCTTAAAGGGATCTCTGATCTTCCTGTACCTGGCACAGCCAGAAGCTTGCCTAAAGATGTGTCCTTCAATATCTACATTTTCAGCGTCCTCAGAAGCAGTTTGGGACTGATTCATTCCTTTTTCACATAGCCATGACAACAGATGCATCCTGACTGACGACCAAGAGGAAGCGCCGGTGACAGGCCAAGTAGGATGTACGGTGATCTCAGCACTGGAAAGGCAGGGCTGTGCTCCAAGGGCACAGGAAAACACAAACTTCCACTGCCAAAACCTGGGCTTGCAGGGAATAGTGGACTGTAAAGTGTGTTCTGAAATGTAGGGCCTGAGAAAGGCTGTTCATTGCTGCCAGCCTGCCTGTTGTTACAGCAGCACCCATTCATTTTTCAGGAAGTCTTCGAGTCTCAAACCCTGGTCGTGGATGTGGATGTGGATGAGGAAGGGTATCTGCAGTGCCTCCCAGAAGGACGACTTGCACAGGTACACAGCTTGGTGGCTACTTTTTATATGATGCAGTATTGGGAGAATTCTTTGAGAGCTTTGGAGTTCTGATAGGATCTAGGGCATGTACTATTCTTTCAAGTAGTTTCAGTTGATCCTTTCCAGAGGTGGTCTCAGCCCAGCTTAGTTAAGTGTTTCAAGTTGACACCCAGGCTTAACTATCACAAGTCCACCCCTTGTCAACTTTGACACCAAATCACATTTCCTTAGGCCATTAAAAATTCTCCAAATAAAAACAGCAAGATTCATAGTACCACCTAACATAATATAGCTATCCATGTACAAACACACATGCATTATTGTTTTCCAAGATCAATGACAATGCCCTTTGAGAAATGCTTAGTCTTATTGTCCCATAACACAATATCATAATGTAGATTACAGCATTTCATCTTATAACTACAGATTAACATTATATTACATAACATAACTATCTTCTTAGAGTATGTGCACATGCACAAGTCTATTCTTGACAGTCTAGACCAGAAGCACTCATGGCAATTATAATCCTCATTTCTGTAAGTGGTTATGTGGCCTTAGGTGGTATTTATAACTACTTTCTTCTACTATCCATTTTGTATTTCCTCCACCTTCAGCAAGTACTTCTGCAGGTTTTGGCTCTTTACCTGGAGGGGTTATCCATACCTTCATTCTTCAAGGATCTGGACCATTTACAGTCTTTCCTGTGTTGGGTTACTGTAAATTCCCATTGACCTTAATCACAGGACATGGTAAAGAGATGCCCTAGTGGATCTCCTGCACTCCAGACATACTCTTCCTTACCATTATGGTGGAGAACCAGTCCAATTTCTCCTTGGTGTTCTGGGTCAATCACCCCTCCTAACACTGTTATTCCTTTCTTAGCCTGTTGGCTCAAGGGCATCAGAAGTCCAAAATAACCAGGAGGAAGCCTTAGCTTCCAGTTCAAAGGGATAGTTGCTGTGTCTCCTGGCAGAAGCATTCCCTACTCTGGACTCAAAACTTCTAAGCCAGTAGAATACAGGCTTGCGGGAACAGTAAGCAAAAATTTTCCTAATGGGTCACTAGGAGTGATAGTAAGAGGAGCTATTCCTGTTTCCACCCCTTGATTCCTGGAACTGTGAATCCTGGCTATAGGAGACACAGTACCATATATTGGCTGCTGGTTTAAGGCATATACTGCCTACTGAGAATTCTGCCCCATCCCTCCAAACTATTACCAACTAATTGATGCTATAATTGTGCCTTTAAAAGGCCATTCCACTGTTCTATCAAGCCAGCTGCTCCAGGATGGTGGGGAACATGGTAAGACCAATGAATCCCATGGTCATGAGCCCACTGCCATACTTCTTTAGCTGTGAAATGAGTTCCCTGGTCAGAAGCAATGCTATGTAGCTGTGAAATGAGTTCCCTGGTCAGAAGCAATGCTATCCATGACGGTGGATAAGGCATTCTATAAGTCTCTGGATGGTAGTCTTGGCAGAAGCATGATGTGCAGGAAAGGCAAATCCATAACCAAAATAAGTATCTATTCCAGTAAGAACAAAGCGCTGCCTTTTCCATCTTGGAAGTGATCCAATGTAGTCAACCTGCCACCACGTTGCTGCTTGGTCACCCCGAGAAATGGCTCCATATCAGAGACTCAACGTTGGTCTCTGTTGCTGGCAGATTTGGCACTCAGCAGCAGCTGTAGCCAAGTCGGCCTTGGTGAGTGGAAGTCCATGTTGTTGAGCCCATGCATAACCTCCATCTCTGCCACCATGTCCACTTTGTTCATGAGTCCATTGGGCAATGACAGGAATGGCTGGGGGAAAAAGCTGACTGTCCACAGAATGGGTCATATTATCCACCTGATTATTGAATGTTTCTTCTGCCGATGTCATCTTTTGATGAGCATTTACATGAGACACAAATATCTTTGTGTCTTTTGCCCATTGGGAGAGATCTATCCACATGCTTCTTCCCCAGATGTCTTTCTCACCAATTTTCCAATTATGTTCCTTCCAAGTCCCTGACCATCTTGCCAAACCATTGGCTACAGCCCATGAATCAGTATACAGTCACACATCTGGCCATTTTTCCTTCCAGGCAAAGTGTACAATCATGTGCACTGCCCAAAGTTCTGCCCATTGCGAAGATTTCCCTTCTCCAGTATCCTTTAGGGTTGTTGCAGAAAGGGGTTGCAGTGCTGCAGCTGTCCACTTCTGGGTGGCACCGGAATAGCGAGCAGAACCATCTGTGAACCAAGCCCTAGTCTTCTCTTCTTCAGTCAGCTGATCATAGGGCACACCCCAGGAGCCATAGGTGCATGCTTGGGAACAGGCATTGCAACAGGCTGGGGAACCATAGGCATTTGGGCAACTTCTTCATACAGCTAAGATTGCCCTCACATTTTTCCTAGTCAAACTTCACAGTTTTTCTTTCTGTTTTGCTCGATCTCTTGCTGCTTTATATAATAAATCTAAATAAGAACACTAACTAGTAGTCCTGCTACTATTTCAAGGTTAAATTGTCTTGAAATTTCTTCTGACAGACAAATGTTTGGTTTCAACTTTAGTGAAGCTTTCAGGCCAAGGACAAAAAATAGTGAAACTTTCTGTCAAGGTTTCACTTCATTTGTTTCTTGTCCCGTCCCTTTTTGAACTGGATTTACAGACTGCAAATTCTCAGCATTACCCTCTTCAAAGCTCTCACTAGAATGGCCTTTCAAGTTTTGTCTCTCTTATGGAAAGACTTTCTCCCAGCTAATATTTCAAGAGGCACACTAGCCACATCTCAGCAATGGTTATGCTTCTTAGCAACCAATCTTTTCCATTTCACAGCAACATTTCACTTTCTGATAAAAAAAATTCTCTTAGTCTCACAGGAATACCCCACTTCTTTGTAACAATTTCTACTTCTGTTGCTCTTTCTCCTGCTCTGAGGCAATACTTAACCATCCAGCTTAAATGAAAAGGAGAATATTTCTTTGATTTATGGTTCCTGAAAGGGTATAGTCAGTTGTGTCAGAAAAAACATGGGGACCAGTAGAAACTAGAGGTGCTCAGATTAGTGCAGCCATCATGGACAATAGGTGACAGTGTACCTCCATGTCTTTTCCATAAAGAGCAAGAAAACAAATAAGAGTAAAGATATGGAAGTTGCTTCTGTTTAAAACTTCTTACAAAATTTTTGACAGATAATAGGAAGAATGTAATCACAGATGAAAATTGTCAGTGAGGAATGTCCTCAGAGCATCCATCTCTTCTCCCTGCCTGTGCATGCAATCAGATTTTCATCACTTAAAAAGATGGGTACATATATACACATCTCATAAACACAGAGGACCTTGTACCACCAGAATTAGGTTATAAATCAGTGTAACCTTGAGTTAATAATAATATGTAAAAACTGGTTCATTAATTGTGACAAATGCAGCATGCTTATGTAAAATGTTGCTGTGTTCAGTGGTTCACTTGTTTTCAGATAAAGTGTTGCATGTGTCACCTGGCTCCATCTGATTTCCTTTGAAAAACTTGGGAGGACTAAAATTAAAAACATAGCATTCCAATTAAAATCTAGAGAGAATATGGAAATGTGACTTTGCATATTTGATATACAGCTTGTTTTCATGTATTCTAATTTATCAAATGAAGAAATTTGCAAAGAATTGCCTCAAGATTGTAATGAAACAAATGATCTGCAAATAATATGGCAGCTATGTTTGAATCATGAATTGAAAGAGTTTTATTCTACCAGCCTTATAAGATCCTCAGAGTATGAATGAGGCTGACAAATTCTGTAATGTATTAGCTAGTGAAATATTATGTTTATTTTTTGTTTTTAATTTTGTGATTTTTTTGTTTTATTTCTCAAATTTTAGTTGACTTGAGATACATATCATACCTATATGTGTGTGTTTTATATATACATATATTTATGCTACTTGTATATCATAACATGCTGAAACAATTTCACTGCTTCATGGGTTCTTAGGAATATAAGGCGAGGTATGCTTTTATCATATGGAAATATTGTAAATATCCTGTGTCTAGAACTCAAGACATGTTTTCACAGTTTATGTTATATCTAGCCTATATTTGAGTATACTACATACATTATTAATTTAATTATTTTTTAATATTGTTACAACAATGGATACGAGTGCCATTTCCTCCCATTTTTTCAAACTAAATCTCCTTCTGTTCCCATCACAAACTTCTAACCCAAATGTCTCACTTTCAGAAAGTATTTCAGGGGCTGGAGAGGTGGCTCAGGGGTTAAGCCTCTGCCTTGCAGGTGGAAGATCCTGAGTTCGGATCCTAGATCCCACGTATAGATGCCAGGTGGAAACCGGTTGGCCTGCGTTTCTGGTCCTGGTAGGGCGGAGCCTGTGAATCCCAGGGCAGAGTAAACAAGAAGGAGGTGGAGGCGTCCATGGTGGTTCCCGAATTCATCCATGGTTCTACACACACATACATGCATACATGCACACACACACATACACGTGCACAATTGAATAAATAATAAAAAATGTTTAAAAAAAAAGAAAGAAAGTGTTTCAGAAATTGTTATGAAAGCTACTACAGGACAAGAGTAATAAAAAATCTAACCTAGCCATTAAACGTACAGGATACAGCAGAAAATACCCTTACAAGAGCTGGCCATTAGTGAAACAGTGGCATGGATGTTATGGGTGTAAGCAACTTTTCTCTTGCAGGACTAAAGGCCTGGTTTCAGCAGGGAACATGTAGCTGGTACTGCAAACTAAGCTAAGAATTTGTGGAAGAAGAAACCAAGGGGAATAATATCCTAAGGTTTGGTGTGAAGACTGGCTATCGAGCTGCCTTAAAATTATTTATCTTTATACTCAGAATAAAAGAGTTCTCATCAATTGACCTAAAAGCTTCCTTTTGCAATAGAACAGAGAATCACCACTGACTTAAGTGCATGAAATAAATATCTGTGAGCTACTGGACCATAAGTAAGATATTCAAGGCACTACCCAAACCAGTTCCCAGGGAATATTACAGAAGAGTGTCTGAAAATGGAGAGGGTTACAGTCAAATGGCATATTCCAAACATGATAGGACTATTGCTCCATACTATCATTGCAGCTATGCCTGTTTCCATGAGATATGCACAGGATTTGGCCTATAAGTCTTTCATTGTGCAAGGGCAAAGACCTCAAGTGGTATCAAACTCCCTAGAGGAAGGATATTTGATGATAAATAATGGAAAAATGATCTTTTCCCAATGATATATCATCCATACTCCTAAAAGTACTAAGAAGCATTTAAAATGACATGTATGCATTTAGTGTTACATATACGACTATATGAATTTATGATTTCTTACCCTTTCAGCACCAATCTTTCCTTGCCTATTTTTTCCCTTCATTTCACCTTTGAGTCTCTCTCTTATTAAAAAAGTTATTAAGTGGCATTTCAGATTTTACTTCTTTGTCATAAGATATATACGTGAAATGAAATTATTGTTCTGTAATGAAGTACATATTCCCCTAAGGAGAAGCATATAAACCTGAGAAGAGAAAATAGGAATGGTCACTTGAAACCCAGCATCGATTACCATATAGAAGTCAAAAACAATCTTCTTTAAAATCAAGATTAGAATAAGGGTACTCCAAATTGTGACTAACTAGTATTTTAGTTTCTCTTGCTGTTCTATAGAGGTCAACCCAGTAAGATGTAGTATGTCTTCGTATGAGAACTACACATGAGAACTACAGTTTTTGAGCTGGAATATTCTCACTTTGGTATAATTTATGAGCTGATACACATGACATAATTAGGTAGAATATGTGTACATTGGGTCATAGGTGTTGTTCTTTGACAAATCCCTGAAACTAGCCTTCTGATTTTTACAGTGTTAGATATGGTTAATATCTTGAGGATTCATGTGTTTGAGGTTTGATAACTAATATGATGATGTAACTTATAAGAGGAGCTCCTAGTCCATAGGTCACTAGTGATACTACATTCTGAAGGGGATATTTGTCTCAATCATTAATTTCAAGTGATAGTTGCAATCCAGAGACCTTTTCTTGAGTCACTCTACATTTTTTGTCTAGACATAATCTTTTCCTCTTGTATAGAGTCTTGCAAATATTAGTCACCTCAATGAGATGCAATAAATATATGTTCATTAGAGTAGGGGAGATGAAGATGTCAGGATCTTAAACTCCTAAAAATTCTATCCAAGGGGATTTTGTTATTTTTTACACTGGAGTAACAAACACTGCCTAATTTTGTTTTACATATAAAGTTGTATTCACTCATTATAGGCAATGTTATGAATATGTATGTGCATATGTTTGGGAAATCACCAGCACAGTTATGGTTACACATATAGACATCACAACCAAAAGTTCCTCTGATAAATTAAGTTTTTTTGCTTATTTGTATATTAAAATCAGAACTCTACATTTGAAAATCTATATTGTTGTATAAGCTCACACATAATATTAACTTGCAGCAGTAAATTGAAAATACCTTCATCAAAATTTCATTCCATTTCCTTAACTCTGTCCTAACACATGGCAAACACTCCTCTACTCTCTTTTGTGTTATTTTGCTATTTCATATGAGTGACTCACACGGAATTTATTATTCTATAAATACTTCACCATACTAAGTTTAATGTCCTTCAAGTTATCCCAAACAAACTCATAGGATGAGATCTCATGGTCTGGGCAATATTATCTCTAATGCATATACAACTTTTACTTTCAATGGCCTTCCATTATGCATGTATCCTACTCGTAGGACACACTATTATCTCATTGCAAATATTCACAACTTTGATTGTTCATCTATCAGGGGAACTGAAAGCTATTTTAAGTAGGATTATAATTAATATAGGAATGCTGATGCTTCTTGAAGTTGCTGGCTTGCATATTTCTCACACATACCTAGAAAAAATATTAGAAGATCTTAGGGACATCCTATTTCTAATTATTTTAGCAACATTCTGTCTTTTCCATAATAGTTACAAAATTTTACTTTTAAAGGACTATCGTAGCTCTTTTTCTCATATATTCATCAATCCATCAATTATGAAGCCTTTGACTTGATAAGCATGATGTGATTCCCATGGTGGTGATTTCAAGCTCCATTCTTATTATTGATGCTGAGGGTCTTTTGTTGTTTATGGACATTTCAAATACATTTTGATAACTATGCATTCTCTTCTTTTTGTGAAACTAAAATTGCTTAGTTGGTTTTATTGATATTGAGCTCTTTGAAGTATATTTTTGTGCTCAAATATTTAAAATACTTATGAAAGATTTGCTGCTGTATTGCTTGGAGATTATTCTAGATCCTGAATTAAATGACTTCCAAGCCACAGGCTCCTCAGTGCCAGGACACAAGCATGTTGTGACCTCCATTGCCAAGCACAGCTCTTTTCATTGGATGTGAAGTTTTTTTATCACCTTGTTCCTTGATTGTACTTGCACTTCGTTCAATCCAAGACAGAACTATCATGGCTAATATATACAATATTTTCTCCATTGCATTCTTCTAGAAACTGCAGGTTCAAATACATATGGAAATTAATTTTATACATAATATGGAATTGTGCATATTTCATATGCATCTCAAATTTCCCCAATATTCACTGAAAACCTTTTTTTACATAAATTTGTACTCTAAGCATGCTTATCAAAAAGCATACTTGTATACTTGCCTAGCATGAACTTGAATGTACTTGCATGGTTCATTTATAAACAGATCTTTTCTCTAAGTCTTTATTTTTTTTCTGTATGAAACACCCCAATTAACATAGCTTAGAGTATATACCCCAAAACAACTTTCTCTCCTGGAAAGTAGATAAAAATTTATAAAACAGCTTGTAATATTATGCACTCTAATAATTTATTCCTAGTTAAATCATTTTTCCTGGGATATTTTTATAAATAGATAAGAGGTATCACACATGTACAATAATTTTATTTTATGGATTTAGATATCTCAAGAAAGTTTGGTATTTGTGTTCATAAGAAGGTATCTAAGTAAATGTATGTTTTTAATTCATAAAATATTAGTATATACCTAATTAGACATATACATTAATTAGTAATACAAACTCTATGTAGTTTGAGATGACTGTCTGAATAGGTGATCTCTAATTCATTGAACTGATTTTATTATAGGTCTTTAATATTTGTAGCTTTTTAAATTAGGCAATACTAAGATGAAAAAGAATCTGTTAGTCATATTTTAGCGATCATATACAAAAAGTAACCATATTTGATATGTTTTTAAATAATGGACAACTTTATCAGAATCTGTATAATTGTTCTTGTAATCAATATATCATATGAAACTTTCAAACAATTATGTTTACTTTTAATACTTTGTTATTTTATTTTTAGAGCAAAAAAAATGCAGGGATGGATGGAGGAGGAAAGAAGGTTAACAAAAAAAGATAAATGCACAGACACAGCCAAAGCTAACTTTTGTCATGATTTGTCATGACGTGTTTCCCCACAGGAGCATGTGTTTGGGAAGGTTATACAGCACCTTTGGAAGATGAAGCCTTGCAGGAGGAAGGTTGTCTCAGGGGGTGGGCTTTGATGTGTATTAGTCTCACCCTACTTTTGGGAGAGGTCTACTCTAGCAGAGGCAGTTTTGTAGCTTTCAGCCTCCATGATAGACATGACTTAGCTTATCTCTAGCCTCTGCCAGCTAACTATAACTTTTCTGCCACAAAAGACAGTACCTCCCGTCTGGCACTTTAAGCTGAATAAATCTTTTCTCCCTCAAGTTGCTTGACATTGGGATTTCTCTCTCAAAGCAAAATAAGATTAACTAGTACACAATTTTTTTTCATAAGAATTCCCTGCACAATGTCCAACACACTATTTACCCCATTTGCTAAAGGCACTAAGATCCTTGGAGGCAAGGGGTTGACAGCCACAGTAGTGTTCCTATGCTTAAGGGGAACACAGGAAAGGGTTCTGGGAAATGCCATTGGATCCTTGCACCTCATCAGAGAGGAGGACCCAGAGGAGAGTTTGGCATGCTCTGGGGATGGGAAGGGAAGGCACTGGGGGATGGGGAGGAGAGGGGGAGGGGAGCGGGACACAGGGGGATAGGGGTTTGAGGTAGGGGGGCCGGTGCACCTGTTAAGTTTGTATGAGTGTAAATAAAAAAAAAATCTGAAGAAAATAAAATAAATAAATAAAAAGAAGCATCCTATTTTAATACATAGGAAAAATATACTGTATATTTAAGTCATCATTCTTTTAAGGCTGACTATTAAATAACTTAAGAATTAAAAGATATAAGTTGTGAGTATGTCTATCATTTTATGTAATATGGATCATAATGTGCTCATTTTATATATTATTTTCCAGATTTTAAAGGAATCTACAGTATAGTACTTTGCAACTCAGATGTAGTAAAGGTTGTAAACTCAACTTATAATACTATTAAGATGAGGAAATTTAGACTTTCAAATGCAGCACTCTTTTCTGTCAACATAGTGGTATGCAAATCTAACCAGTTATTTCTCATCAGAGATTTTCTGTGGCCTTTTTTACCCTTAATATTTTTACAGTAGGCATATTTATTTTATTTTATTAATTTTGTTTTGTTTTCTGCAGTAGTAAGGATTGAAGCTAGTGCCTTCCACAAACTACTCAAGCTCTCAACCACTGAGCTACATATTCACTGAAAGAGAAAACATAGCTGGCCCCAATTTCCTGTCCTCTTACATTGTACTATTCTTTTGCTGCCATTATTGCCTGATACTTTCTTATTTCTATATTCTTAATTTCTTTTTATTCTTTTAGAATTTCGCCTACAAATACTGTGAAATTATATGTTCTCACCTTAATCCCCAGTCACATCTCCCCTCTTTTTTTCTATTATAACTTTTCTTCTCTACCAAGCTTCCTCTTATTGTTATGTCTTTTCCCATGTGTAGCCCACTGAGTTTCTTCTGGACTCCCTTTGTTGACATCTGCTTGAGCATTTTCTGGAGCATGAACTTTTGATCACTTGTTATACAATCAAGAAAGCATCTTTCCTCTCCACAATCCCAATTAGCATTAACCCTCACTGTTCTCTCAGAGAAGTAAGGAAACTCTTGAAATCTTTCCCCTTTCATGTTGAATCCTATGCAGGTCCTGTGGAAATACCCACAGCTGCAATGGATTGACGAACGCAACAGCACTATAATGTGTAGAACATAATGGCCAATCACACCCCTGTAATCATCAGACCATATAGACTCATTAATTCCATTTTCTACAAAATTTCCTGAGCCTTGTTGTGTATTAGATGCTCCATTTAGCACTTATAAGTCAGCAGCCACTTTTTTTCTTCATGTGGACAATTGCAATTTTCTATAAATAAAAGTATCTTCCATTGCAGAAGGAAGTTTCCAAGTTGAGTGCTGAGTGTTCCTCCAATGTATGGGCTTGATGATAAATGTTTAACATTTAGTTTGTTACAGCATCATAAAACCTAAACCTTAATAGCTGCAACCCCATAGTACCTATGCTGTCCACTTTTGTAATTTTTGTCTTGGTTATAATGCTGAGAAATTGATCCCTTATACCTTATACCAAAGGTCATCTCATGTCAGGGTGATTTTTATTAAAGGTTGCAGGTTTCTTGGATTGATGAGACTGTTAATTATATTTCTATCCCAACATCTACCATAGTATTTTCTGGTACTGTGAAAGTTACCCACAAAGAAGGAACCTTCTAGACCATTTCCACCTGGTGTTCTTTTGTCTGTGTCCTGTGAGCAGTGTGTTTGGTATCCTCAGTGTCTGGAAGGCATCCAAGAGCAATGGGTCAAAAAATACAACGTAAAAACTACTACTAATATTCTAAGATACAACCAAGTAGAAATTGCCTATATTTTTAATTATGAGATTTAATCCTGCATGTCAATTTGACCACAACTGGCACTAAGATCAGTTGAGACTACCTGAAGAGATTATCTGGATCAATATATATATAATACAAAAACCTCCTTAGATCTAATTGAAACCACCATAGATTTGATTGGAACCTTCTAGTAGTGGACCAGATAAAAGGAACCATAGAATAGAAGACTGGTAAGAAGAGAAACTCTTCAAAGATATCTACAGTGACTTAGCCTGTCTCCAGTTTCAGCCACTAGCTATGTCACCTCTGCCATGAAAGACTGCTTGTCCTCTCTAGAACTTTAAGCTGAATAAATCTCCCTTTTATCCTTAATCATTTCATAGCAATAGTTAAGACCAACCATTATCTTAGTATATCAAAAAATGGTTTTCTTTAAAAAGAATGAGAATTGACATATCCAGCTACAAGGGGCATCACAAAGAGAGGAAGATAAGGAAAAAAAATAACCTACAATGCTCCTGCCAGAATACATAAGCAATCAATCACTATTCCAAATAATACATCTGGTTCCTCAAAATAAATTATTAACAGAGATTTCGATGTCTCTTTTTTCCTACAACTTAGTTTCACTCAGTTTTATTAAATTCATGTATATCAACACCATAGCATTCCAGCAAAGGGTTAAAAAATAATTGAAAACTCTTAACTGTACCATATTTCCAAGATTTAGACTGATAATACAGGGTCATGATAAAAGGCAAATCTTTTTCTGAGCATGCATCTTTCTTTCTGCTTTAAAATTCATTTTGTATCCAGAATGAGTTTGATTCACTTCGTATTTAGAATTAATCCTCCAGACAATTTAAAAAATAATCATTTACTTAGTATCTTGCTTTATTTCACAGGAAGCATAATTCTGCTGCACAAAATTAATCTTTTTCTTTTCAAATTACTTCACTGGCAAATTACTGATTTTCAGCTGGATAATATTTTCCATATTAACCGATTATTGTCCTTCGAGCGTCCTTTTCATTTCCTCCTCCATGTTCAGCTAGCTTGCTTCTTTTTCTCTCCCAATGAATGGACAGTGTGACAGAGTATAAAAGAATCTATTACTGATTTTTCACTGATAAAATTTTTTCAAAAAGTAATAAGAATTTTCTCAATATCAAAACCTACATGCTGAAGCAAGATAAATAGCATTTATGCCTTGCCAAATAAACTGAGAATGCATTTCATACTGTGAGGAAATGGTTCATATCTTTGGGAGAGGAAATGGGGTAGGCCCTGACAATGAATAGTGGGAGGGATGTACTAAGTCCCTAACGATATGGTCGGACAAACACATATGGGTGGCAGACACAAGTACCTTCACCCATACACAAAGTGAATAGATAAATAAATAAAACATTGAAAATATTTTATTAATAAATATATGAATATTATATGTGCAAGCACAAAGTTTATTAATTCATTTTAAATATTGACTCAGTAACAGAATAGGGACAAAGTTAAGAACATTCAAAACTAAGACATTCTATATATGTGTCTATGATCACATACATACAAGTATAAGCCTTTAGACAAGAATCCATTCTGGTTATTTTTGAGAATTGATGTTTATTGATGAGATACTATTATACACATTGTATTCTACATTGTGGAACTGTCTGATTAGGAATGATTTAGGCACCTAAATAATATCAATATATGTATTTTCTGGATAATTAGCTAGTATGATTACAATCAAGCACTACATGACATTAATTAAAATGCCATAAAACAAAAATCCACAGTTTTTTAAAAAATGATATTTTATCATCAAAAGGAGAAAGTACCTAGCAATATCACTGTGATAATAAAAGTTTATAGTTGGTGATAATCACCTTAGCTCTTGATTAAAAGTGTAAAGATAAGCATGAAGTTCTCAAAGCATGAATTGTCATATATAGAAATTGTCAAGTGGCAGGTAACTTGTTTGGTCCTTGCCCACTGCATTCAGAATCCCACATTCTAAGACCCAAAGCTTCCCCCCCAAAAAAGTCACTATATGAGTTTATTTTAAAGATAATAGAAAAAAGAATAGCTAGGTAAAATAAGTGCTTGCATTACACATCCTTAAAATATGAAGTAAAGGAATGCATTGGCTACTTACTCTTTTTGGATTCAGAAAATGATACATATTTTGCTTCTTCCGTATTATACAAAAAAGCATTGAAACTCAGGAATTGACGTTCATTAAAAATTAGGCATTGAGCCTCAGAAACATATCTGTTAAGAACTGAGCTTTATAAAAGACCCAGGATAGCAAGAACAATCCTGAGTAAGAAAAACACTGCTGGAGGTATCACCATACCAAACCTTAGTTTATACTACAAATCCATAGTTGCAAAAATAGCCTGGTACTGGCTCCAAATAGACACACAGATCAATGGATAAGGGTTGAAGACCCAGATATAAGCCCACACAACTACAGCCATGTGATCTTTGACCAAGGGGCCCAAAAAATCCAATGGAAAAAGAACAGAATCTAAAACAAATGGTGCTGGCAAAACTGGATCTCCACATGCAGAAGATTAAAACTGGACCCGTACTTGTCACTATGTACAAGACTTAATTCCAAATGGATCAAGGACCTAAAGGCCAGAGACTAAAAAAACCTTATTTGAAAGGGTATGGAACTCCCTGGAGCTGATTGGACTAGGCCAACAATTCCTAATCAGAAATCCAATAAAGCAGTCAATACAACCAAGGCGCAACAGATGGGATCTTATGAAATTTAAGAGCTTCTGTTCAAATAAAGAAATTGTAACTCGAGGCAACCCACAGAATGGAAAAAAATCTTCACTAACCACATATCTGATATTGCTCTATTATCCAGAGTACACAAAGAACGTAGAAAACTAAACACCAATGAAACAAATGGGCCAATTTAAAAAATGGATCTTGGAACTTAAAAGAAACTTTACCAGGGATGAAAGTAAAATGTCTAACAAATATCTTAAAAAATGCTCCACATCTTTAGCAATCAGGGAAATGCAAATCAAAACTTTTCTGAGATATCATCTCACCCCAGTCAGGATGGCAAAAATCCACAATACAAACACCACCAAATGCTGGAGAGGATGTGGAAAGAAGGGAACTCTCCTACATTGCTGGTGGGAATGCAGGCTCATACAGCCAATCTGGTGAGCCATCTGGAGATTCTTAAAGAAGTTAAAGATTGAAATGCCATATGATCTTGTTATTCCATTTTTGGGAATAAACCCCCATACAGCAAAAATTCACCTTGATAGCACAAGCACGACCATGTTCATAGCAGCACTGTTTAAAATAGCAAAGTCATGGAATCAACCCAAACTTCCAACAGTTGATGAGTGGATAAGGAAAATGTGGTACATTTATACAATAGAATACTACTCAGCCATCAAAAAGGACGAATTAATGAAATTTGCTGGGTAAGGGATGGGATTAGAAACAATTATATTGAGTGAAGTATCCCAGACACAGAAAATTAAGTGCCCTGTGTACTCCCTAATAGGTGGATCCTAGTACCAAACCCACTTAGAGACACACTCAAAGATAAACCTCTGGAGAACCCCAGGCAGCCCAAGGGACCCAGCTCCTCCCACCAGCCAGCTGGAGCTGGAGCCCCGCAGGGCCAGAGAGGAGGACCCCCTGCGACCGGGCCCCACCCCAGCTCCCCCAGGTTAAATAGTGCCCTGCTGACACCCCATCCTCCCTTCCCCCACTCCGCCTGGGACACTGCACGTGGCCCAGCTGGGACTCACCCTGACCAGGTAAACTCCATCCCCACCTACCCCCAGAACCCCAGGCCAAATAATTCAGTTCAGTGAAAAACACACAGAAATTGACAGAAGATCTTAAGAGTTAAAACGACAATGCCCAAGTCAAAGTGCAAATCTATGAGAAACAACACTCAAGTAAACAAATCTCCCACTGAAGGAATTAATCCCATAATGTTAGACTCCAACCACAACAAATCCACGGAAAATTGCCAAGAAAGCCTGACCCAGGATAATGACTTTCAAATATGATCATTACCATATTTAATACTATGAAAGAGGAAATCCTGGAGGAATTAAATAACTGAATCAATCGCTTTGAAGAGGAACACAACAGACAATTGGAGGAGTTGAGAAAAGATAAATCTCTGTAATACCTACAGTAATTGCAAAGATTATAAATAGGAGAGAAGGAGAAGGATGGGCTCCGCTAGAAACAAGGACAGAGGGGATCATGCTAAAGCAGAGATAATAGGCCACCATCAAGGACTGCAAGTAAGTAATGAGACATCTGGTTAAGCTCACAGACTCTCCTTCCTGGTCACTTGCAACTGATGAGGTATAATCTTACCAGAAAGGAAGGGCATGCAGTCTGGCAGATAGGAAGTAACCATTTTGCAAATGGGAGACTGACACCCCCTCCACCGCCATCTCCTAATGTTATTCCATCTACCTTTGAATCTACTCTTATAATAAGACTCTATTTTAATAGCTTTTTATCTCTGGCCGGGGGGTGAGGGGATGACATCCAATACCCATCAGGATGGAGCCAAAGGCATTGCAAGAGCAGCAAAACTGAAAAAAAAAATCAACAAACGATAATTCAGAACATCAGAGACTCTATATATCAACCACCTGGAATCAGGCCTGCCTAATTTTTCCCCATCCTGAAACTCAAGGAAATTTATGGAAGAGGGGGCGGTAAGGTTGTAAGAGCACAAGGATGGGAGGAGTAATGATATGCAAAATACTCCACACAAGTTAGGGCTGAAGCATTTATAATAGGACTCCGCATGATCTGCACAATGACCAACATATCATTGACCCCTCAATGTCTAGCATGGACTAAAGGCACTAGTATCCTTAGAAGCAAGGGATTAACAGCCAACAATAGTGTTCCTATACTAAAGGGGAACACAAGAAAGAGTTCTAGGAAATGCCATTCAGTCCTTACACCTCATCAGAGAGGAGGATCCAGAGGAAAGTTTGACATACATATTAAAAGAGGGAGAGGGCACTGGGAGAAAGGGAGGGAGGGGGGAAAGGAAGGGGAAAAAGGGGGAGGGAGGCAGGGAGGTCCAGGGAGGGGTGGAGGGAGGGAGGGGACCCCGGTACCTATTATGTTTGTATGAGTGGAAAAAAAATAAATACATTATTTAAAAAAAAAGAATTGAGCTTTATGTATTTAAATATTTTTCAATTGTCTCTGTCTTGATTGAACAGAGATTTGATTATATCCATAAGACCCATAAAATCCCAATTCCTAAAGGGTGTAACTGCTTGTGGCATAAGATTAAAAGATCTTATTGTGATGCTATCAAGGTCAAGGAAAGCATGCTGATCTAAAGGTAAATACTGCTCTACCCTACCATTAATTTAACCTCACTGGGCCAGGCAATGTAACTGCTTACTTTAATTAACTGCTTACTTTAATTTTATGTATTATTTCTAATCATAGATCATGTATAAATGTTATTATTAGACACACAGAATAAAAAATTATATATTATATATGTGTATATGTATATATCAGATCTGCATCATTACAGCTAATAAATTTAATATGATTATTTTATTATTAATGACTTTGCCAGTTAGCTTTCTATCTCTCTCCTGAAGACTGCTCTCCCATTCAGCCCCATCCACATCACCTTCTACTCTGTGTGTCACAGGATTACTGCTCCATTGTTGCAGGGTTCTTGTGTTCAGAGTTGAAGATTGAAACCAGAACATGTGTAGGGGATTCAGATAGAGTTTGTTACAGAAAAGAAAGAAACGAACTCATGGACTTCAGATGTATATGCCATAAGGGGCAGGTGCCCTGGAGAACTCAAGGACCCTAGGCAAGAAATCCATGAGGGGCAAGCACCTAGGAATGAACTCGCAAACCCCACATGTGGAGAACCATAAGGGGCAGGCACCAAAGATGGCTGCCAAGGTCATATACATTTTTACACTTAAATAAACCAGGGAAAAATGGACTTTTCCCCATTGGTTAGCTCACATTGGGCCCCAACCCAGTAGATCTTTGGTCCACTTGGGGCCAGAGATCAAGTTGTTTCTTTGATAGTCTTAGCTTATTTTTTATGGAGAATTCATCTCCATATCCTTTCTTAGGGAAGTTGGCCATCTTATCTCTGTGGAGGATTGGAGCTCAGTTTCTCCACATGGGTGTTCTTTCAAGGTGATCTCAGCAATGAGGAATGGCCTTTGGGAATTTCCAAGACCTTCAAAGACCTTCAGAGATGATTCCAGCATGGCTACTCTAAACCTGCCTTTAATGGACAACAGGAATGGTACATATGGTGAATATGGGCTCTACATTCACATAACTGTGATATTAACCAACAAGAAACTGAACTTAAGTTCCTGTAAAGAAACTGCTGCCTCATAAGGCCTGATTGGAGCTTCCAGTAAGGTGGAGAAATCTGAAATGCTGCTAATCCAAAACAAGATAATCTTGGGCTCATTTAAGCCCTTTATAGCCATCTATTGCTATCTTCTGCATGTGATATAACACTATGGTGAGATAAATCAGACAATTAACAAGCTCACTGTAACTAACCCCTTTCCTACTTCTGCTCATCCATCACCCTTGAGGATATAAAACCCTTCTATTTCCTTCTTCCTGCTTTCTTTATCCTATTCTCTTTCTCTTCTCCCTCATCAGGCCAGCAGTTCTAGCATTCCAATTAAACTTCTCTCAGGTTCATGGTGTGGTGGGTTCTTATACTTTGCAATAATTAATTGTGAATACATATATATATATTCTATGCAGGTATACATATGTATTATATCAACATATGTCAGTGGCACCTATGACAAAACACTGTTGTAAATATTTAAAGAGTGATATAGTCTAGAATATTCTTTGGTACATAATAAGAAAAAATATGAATCAAAATTTGCTTGTGTTATTGAATGAAGATGACTACCAAATATAGTAATAGGCACTGTGCTTTATAAGTTTGCTTCTGAGGTCAAATACTTAAGAAAACTATTTTCTTGAGAAAATATGTCCTCTTTATGATTTGTGTCCTTTTTACTCTTTGTAAAAGAGTAAAAATGAGTATGTGTAACACATCAGCAAATCACCACATTGTAAGCATTGTTTATATACTGAACTTCCTGAACTTCTTCACTGTGGATTATATGAACTAATCCTCTTTAGGAGTTAATTTACCACGGGTAAAATAGAAGTTACATTGCTTTGGTAAACTCTGGTTCTTACGTACATGTGGATGTTAATTTAATAGTATAGTATCCTTTTAACTCAAAAGTCATGTGAAACCATGTACTGCAACAAAAACATGTAATGATCTCATTTCCCAGCACTGAAGCACTCCCTCTTAGAAGGAGTCCGTAAGCTCCCAAAGGTCAGGAAGTTATAGATTTGAAAAGGCTTTGTTCACGCTTATGGGAAAAGTTGATAATTGCTGAAAAGGGAGGCTCTTTCTTGTGGAATTCTACAGCAAATTCCAGGTATGAAGTACTGTGAATTGCTAACAGAATTTTCAGTGTTGTGACTGCCTTGGCTTGCCCATTCTCCAATAGTAAACCTGTAGGAATGTGCCCATATGTAACCTCAATGAAGTCACTGGTTCACTAAACTAGAACTGGATATCATTGTTTCTTTGGTCAAACTTTGCCATATTTACAGTGAATAGACAATAATTTGCTTTTCCCCAGAATAAACATTCATCTAACATGTCAGATTGAGGGGGACTACATGTGAACATGCTAGCATCCTCTTGCCAGAAAAGTAGACCTCTGTTGATATGATTCAGAGCAATACCTTTACTTTGACAATCCATTACCATTTATATTTTTAAACTGAAAAAGTTTAATATGATTATCAGCACTGTAATCATAGACTTTTATATGGACATGTATTTTTCACATGTGCTATACCTATCTTGAACCATAATTGATCATCATTTTAATCCAATTGTTTTACTTTATCAGCAATTATTCAAAAAAATGTTCATTATCAAACAGACCTGCTATATTGTCTTCTCATATTGTATGTGGCTTTTTGAAATCTACTTTAGTATTTCTGAATCTTTAGTATTTCTCAGGTACTGTCATAAAACTTTTATTAATAAAAATATTCTGTGAGTAATATTGTGAAAAGTTTATTTACAAGAGTGTAAGTTATAAAAAGTTTTAGCTGCCAGTAAATAGAATAAAAACCACCAAGACTCATTGGTTTAAATATACATCTTGCCAAAAATGAATCAGAGGCAATTAAATTTTGACGCTTATGAAATGTTTTTAAGGATTCTCAAAAAGTGAAATGACTCCTGGTTTCTTTACTAAAAAAATGATTCCTGGATTTGAGTTACTTCTGCTGCTTTGAATAGGTGTGCTATTAGAATGTGTATAGTTTTAGTACATTTGGAACTGATAACAACACAAAACAAAGTATTGGTCATGAATTTATTCTAATCATATAATTTGAGAAGACAACTGATTGAGAAATAAGTAGCGTCTTCATGAAGTTTTTGCATGGAAGATATCCATGTATAAAAAAGTTACATTTGCCCAATTTTTATAATACTATTTCAAAACATGTGAAGTTTTTAAACTGTTCATGTGGATTTTTTAAACTTCATTATTTTTTGTGTGTGTGCATGCATGTGTGCATTTGTGTGTGTGTGTGTATGTGTGTGTGTGTGTGTGTGTGTGTGTGTGTGAAAGAGCACTGTGTGTCTCTGTGATTTGAAAGAGTGGTTTAGGAAATCATCCTGGATTGCTTCTGTCTCCTTTTTACTTTACTCTGGGATCTTCCAGGCTCCACCCAAGCAGGGCTAAAAGTGCAGACTGCTGCCTTTTCAGTCCAATGTTTTTACAAGGGATCAAGGATCTAAACTCAGGACCTTTTCCTTGTGAGGCAAAGTCTTAACCCCTGAGCCATTTCTTTAGCCTTAGTTATGTACATCTTTGTGTGTAATAAACAATAGAATAAGAAAAGGTGATTTTTATCTACAATGAATCTCTCATTTTACAAGTTAATCCAGTAAAATTTTATTAGGATTACCTTGACTCAGAAAGACATAGCAGTTAATCTAAATTGTGACTGACTAATTCCTGATAAAACAACTTAAGTGATTATGGGGTCTTGTTCTTGGCTTATGATACAGTTACAGCTCAGTGCCTGGCTTGGCATGAGAGTCCATACCTACCATCATTAGGGGCAAAGAGAACTGGCCATACCATATCCATATATCATGGGCCTTCCCTATCAACTAGGCAATCTCCTGGGCTTAACTCAACTACAAAGTCTCTTCAAATATGCTTTACCTTTCAAGTTAATGCCTGTATCTAATTATAACAAAAGTGAAACATGCTTAATCAAAGGTGCACATTTATTTCCCACTGTTGGGGAAATACTTATCTGAAAAATAGAAATGAAACATGTACCTCTAGAATCCTGAACATGTTCAAACAAGACCTACAAAAAGACAAAATACACTATATCTTCTAGCTGATTTTTGTACACTTTAAATTTAAAATTTAAATGTATGTTTACATTTATGCAATATATTTATAAATTATACAATGAATTTATACAATAAATTTATACAATATATATATATATATATATATATATATATCTAAATCTATAGATTTAGGTCTATATCCATTAATATATGATAGACATTTTAAGAAATATTTTTTCTCTTATTCTCGTTTTATCTCATCCAGTTTAATCTAGATTTGACTAATGGAGCTCCCTTTTAGTCTTGTTTGAGTCAGTGTTTTGGGGGGATGGCAGAGATTTTTAAATGTTATCACTAACAGTCTAAATAATTATTATTATTCATTTATCTAATTCACTCTAACTTGAGACAGGCCACCTTCACAATTTCAGCTTCATATTATTGCATAATATTACTTTATTTCTTTAAGCATTTGCAAAATCATATGTGGAGAAACATGGATATATACTTTTTTAAGAGTAAGAGTCTCCATATATTTCAGGCATTCCTAAAATTCTGTGTGCTGCTGAAACTGACTTCTGAGTCATGATTGATTTTCTTGACTTAGCCAAGTCCTGCCGTACTGCATGACTATGAAAACAATATGCTTGATTTTCATAGGAAGAGGTATCAATGCCATATCTTCTTGGTACTGTGGATGGAACTAGGTAGGGCTTTATGCATGATAGGTAAGCCTCTTAAAATTGAGCAACGACTCTAGCATTTGCATGATTTTTCAAAAGATAAATTTAGAAATAAATTCTATTTCTATGTAAGATTTATATTGTATAAATACAAAGGTTCAAGTTCAATAGACAGAAAAATAAGCCTCAAGTTGTGCTTAAATTATTTACATTTTCAACAGTTACTGGTATGCCAATTTTTACATTTTAGGATTTTAATTTGATATTTTCTTCAAGTTTATTCTTTAAAGAACAGAAAATTGTGATATGTAATAACATCATATTGTCTGTTTTAAATCCAAACTTTATCACAGAGAATCATCCTTCATTAGTCATTCTTTGACAAGTATGAAAGTCATAAAACTCAGCTGGAAAAGACCAAGTGTTGGAGAATCCCAGAAGAAATTCTCAGAAATTTTAATGTTTTGTGCATTTTGTATATGTTAACTGATAAAAGCATATGGACAGAAATTCAGTGCTTTTTTAAATCACATATTTTTCTGAATTATTTTTCCTTCATTTAAGAGTTTATTACAGAGGCTACAGAAATGGCTTAAAGGGAAAGGAGTATCTTTATGACCCTGGTGACCTGTTTTCTCCCTTAAGAGCACATTTTACAAAAGGAGAAAACTGACTTCTCTATCAGTCAGGATTCTGTAGGTGAACAGAGTCAAGAGAGTATGTATGAAAAGAGTATTTATTGGAGTGGTTTGCAAGATAAGTTCTGAATAGCCCAATGAATGATGACTGCCAGTAACTGCTCAGTCCAGAAATTCCAGCCTGTTGTGAAGGATTCCTGCATAGTCTCTGGACTCCAGTCACATTGAAAAATCTGATAGATTCAGGCACTTAGAATTTGATAGCACAGAAGGGATCATGAGTTGGCCAGCTGAAAGCAAGACAGTCAGTGAGCTCTTTTGTTCTTCTGATTCCTATTATCTGATCTGCTACAGGAGTTTATACCCAGATTCAGTGTTGGTCTTTATGTTACAAATACCCTAATGCAGGTCATCCCTCCAGGTAGTGAGAATGTTTATCTGCTAGCTATTCCTAGAGGTAGCAAAGTTGACAACCAACATTAACTATGCTGAGCTTGTCCCTCTACTAGCTTCTGTCTCCTTTTCATATATGTAAAAACATGGAAAAATAATTGAAAATTAAGAAAAGTGTCACACTTGACATTTGATTCCTGATGTGAATGAACTATTATGATTGTACTACTCCACACAACATTCTGGTCTAACAGAATGAAGTTCAATTTCAAAAGTATAGAATAAGAGTTTCCATGTTTTTTATTCAAGTACAATCATCAAAAATACCAAATCTAATTTTATGGGGAATGTATATTACACAAGAATTCATTTCTCATAATAACATATAGAAGATTGAAAAATATATATTCTAAATATTCAAATGTATTTAATGAAAATGTATAAATTAAGGCATGGAAACATAAGTCAATGTGTCAATAATAAAGGGAAGAACAAACTATTTCTAATAATATGAACTCAAAATTACAGTATATAATATATGTAGCTTAAAATATTAAAATCACTTAGGAGTTAAGCAGTTAAAATATTTTCATTTACTTTTTCATTTTATTACTTTCACTTTTCTGTGACATAATACAATTAGCCTATGTGTTTCTGCCCCTTTGTTTATGGTTCTATTTCAAGTTTTTTCTCCTCATTTTTTGGAATATTCATATACAAACAAAATGGGTTTTAGTTCTTGCCCCAATTCCCTCTCTTTCATCCACCACCTCTCCCACTCTTATTTCCATTTGTCAATCCAGCCAACTCCTTGCCTAATACAGTCACCCCAAAATGAAACTGGTGGTCCTCACCATATTTTGAAAAGCATGATGGGAAATTTCTACCTAGAAAAGGGAAATGTGAGGGTTTTTATTTTATTTATTTATTTATTTATTCATTTATTTATTTATTTATTTATTTATTTATTTATTTATTGAGTGTGTGTGTGTGTATGTGTGTGTGTGTGTGTTTGTGTGTGTGTATGTCTGTATGTGTGTGTATCAGACAGCACTGTGTATCCGTGTGGAGGTGACTTTGGTAGGGAATCATCCTGGATTACTTCTACTTCCTTCTTACTTTGCTCTGAGATTTACTAGGCTCCACTGACTAAATAGAAAGCATAGACTTCTGTCCTTTCTGCCTGGCATTTTTACTTGGGTCCTGGAATCTGAACTCAGAACGATCTTCTCGGGAGACAGAGACATTTCCCCCTGAGCCAACTCTCCACCATGAGTTTTTTTTTTTTTTTTTTTTTTTTTTTGGCAAGCCTCTTTCACATTTCAATTACTTCTTCCAGAACTTTTATTAATTTATTGTTGGATGGTAAGTGCTTCTACACATGTATAACAAGATATAGTTGTGAATGGGTCATTTTCATATTCCTTGTATTCTTCTAATTGAAGTTGTAGCCAACAGAAATATTTAATGATAAATATTTTAATGAGTAATATTAGATGATTACTATATTATTATACTATTTTATACTATATTAAAGTTTTCCAAAGCACTGCCTTTCTATAAGCAGTAAACAGCACTCTGAGCCTGACATCTTTATGCTGAGGTTTGTGTTACTGTTTATCTAGATTTATGTTTGCTTAACATAAGGGATCTGTTATTAAAAGTATTATAAACCTGTTATGTGATGTGTCGGGCCTACCAAACTCTACTGGCTGATAAAAGCAATAAAATCATTCTACAAATGGATTGAAGAAATTTATGTTGCTCTGATTGAGCAATAAATTTACCTGTATTCCTCAATGTACTGATAGCTGGTGCATAGTTTTCTACATTTGATGTGCTTCTCCTAGAAATTACCAAGGTTTTACCATCAACTCTGTTAGTTTCTTATTTAGCAACCATATTTTTAAGAAAGCTTATTATTGACCTCTGTGATTATCAGAATAAAGGAAACCCTCACTTCAGTGATGGGCTAATCTGTCATCTATATGACAAAATAAGTTTTCAAATGATAGGACCATAGATCTTGGATTATCTGCATGTGTAAAAAATCACATCAACCTGGAAAAGTTGAAAACTGCCTGAACTATATTCAATGTGAAATAGAAGCAAAGAGATGGCAGACAAAGAGCATGACATCTGGAGTTCCAAATTTTGAACATAGCAGAAACCAAGTGCTAGAAGCCCAGGAGGCCTAGTGAAGGAAGGAAAATCAAGCACATTGATTTTTTCAGAATTATGATGTAAAGAAGTAAAAAATTGTAAACTGCTACTATGTTTAACCACTGAACTTTGGCAATTTGTTACACAAACAAAAGTATATTGATATAGTTACAGCATTTAGAATTTTAACCTCCTCACAAAGTTTCCAGTCTTTTTCTTCCTCTTTATTGTAGCACTTCAACACTTTCCAACCCATTTTTATAAAGTATTTCACTTATTGATTTGGTTGCAAATTAGATCTCAATTCTTATTTTTCTCTAAATTCTTATCCATCTAAATTCTTAGTATGCCACAAACCTTTTGAGTAGTTATTATGCAAAACTAGCATTATCTAAATAAGTTATTATTTTTATTCCATCTCTTAAATTTCCAGCATTGAAACTCAACAAGCACTTTTGACTCTTCATCTTTCTTGACTACATAAGAAAATCAAGGTTCAACAACGACAATGTCGGTTCTTTTACTCGGTCACCACCCCAACACTGCGTTTTGATCTTTTCTTTGATCATTTCTGGGTTTGTTTTTTGTTTGTTTGTTTGTTTGCTGTTGTTTTCTATATGCTTAACAATTGAGTCTAGGACTCAGCACACATTTAGCAAGCACTCTATGACTAATATATACCAAGCCTTTTTTTATGGAGACTTTGATTTCATGATCAGGTTGATCAGGTAGAATTTGAGTTGTTCAGTAGCTTAGGCAGAACTTAAATTTGATACCCTTATGCTTCCATCATCTCCACAGGCCTCAGCCATCATCCTGAGAAGTACTGTCTATTATATTTACTAAAATATTTCAATAAAACTTCCTTTAGGGCACCAATGGCAGTTTCCATCTTGTTCTGCATATGTTCTCTTGGCAAGTCTAATAGAACTGCATTTCAATGCTCTGATCTTTGTTCTCAACACCAGATATCTTTCTTTGGTTTATCCCTGCTTCTGGGCTGCATATATTTATATAAATCTTCATTCAGTTTTCTTTCTGGTCCCACTAACACCTCAAATAGAATTTCTCAGCACCAGATGTCTTTCTTCAGTTTATCCCTGCTTCTGGGCTGCATATATTTATGTAAATGTTCATTCAGTCTTCTTTCTTGTCCCACTAACACGTCAATTAGAACTTCTCCAGTCTGGTCTCTGATATCTTGGTGACTGATGAATTGGAAGGTTTTATTTATTTATTAAAACTGAGTTGAGATGATTTCCATATGAAGACTATAAATATGGAATAAGCTATATTCAAGTAGATGAAAACCATTCTGAAATGGAATGGAAAAAAAAGACAAGAAAAAATCTTTTTTCCCAAGACACTTTGCTTCTGATCTGAACTAGAGAGTACTTCAGCAGTCTCACTTGGTCATTTGAGAATGAGGAAAAGAAGAGAGATTAAGCTTCAACTAATCTGTTCCCTGTAGGACACATGTTTGTATTAAAAACGCCAGTGAAAGTGAAATTCCATTCTGGCTGCTTTGTCTCCTGTCTTGGCCTTACCCACTGGGCTAAGTCTCTATTAGCTCTTTGGAAAAAACAGTTACTGTCAACAAGTAGAAAGGCAACTCACTGGTAGAACTGAATTTAATTATTGAGAAAATTAATCTCACAAGAAATAGTGTTCCTGAAATAAAAGTAATATTGAAATATAAGGTTATAAAATAAAAATTACATTGAACATCATAACCTGTATCCCATCTGAGACCTAGGTTGTTTAGTGACATGTTACAACTTTCAATTGCATCTGCCTGAATTTTTTTCAGGTATTTTTTATCCATAATTATTATTGATTATTTGAGCAAGGCACAATGAATTCATTTCTATGGAAGATGTGATACCATAAGGAGGCTGTAACAGTTACTTTTAACTATTTCTGTAAAAGAACACTCAATTAACTTAAAGGGAGAAAAGGAGGTTTATTCAGCTTACAGTTCCAGAAGGAAGGTACAGTCTATTCTAAAACAATCTGTCATATTATATGTCTATTTTATGTTTTAAATTTTTACTTCAAATAGATATTACATTCAATTTTATCCCTTGTGTGTCATTAGGGATAAATCTACATAATTTAGGATATATATTCTAATTAAACTATTGTCACATATTAACTTTAAAATGAAAGCTTTAAGAATTCCAACATATTTTTTGTACACAATTCAACATTAACATTATTTTTCTTTATAAACCCAATATTGCTCTGGAATTTTTAATAAGTGTCAGAAGTTTTGACATAAAAATTCTCTAGTCCTGGGGCTGGAGAAGTGGATCAGGGGTTAAGCCTCCGCCTTGCAGGCGGAAGGTCCTGAGTTCGGATCCCAGATCCCACGTGTAGACGCTAGGCGGAAGCAGGGGCGGCCTGTGCTTCTGGTCCTGGTAGGGCGGAGCCTGTGAATCCCGGGGCAGAAGGAGGTGGAGGCGTCCATGGTGGTTCGCGAATTTGTCCGTGGTTCTACACATACACAGACACACACATATACACACGCATATGCACACAGTTGAATTAATAATAATAAAAAAAATTTTAAAAATTCTCGAGTCCCTAAACTTTCTGATTTTTTTATATTCTTATTTTAAGTAAAATTTCCTGGCATATTGAAATTTTGTAACTAATATTTTACTTATTTCAGATCATTTATGAATGTTTTCTCTTTCATGATATTTCACCTTAGGAAAGCATTGAAATACAGTAAGCTGAAAAGATTACGTTTTAAAGTAATTTCCTGAAACAATAAGAAAACAATGTTACATGCAAATTTTCTCTCACAGTGAGCTGAAAGCAACTAACTAATATACCATGGATTTTCCAATGAAGGACTCTTTTTACATTACATATACTCACAGGACTGCTCACTCTGCTCAGAGAGATTAGATAATAATTCAGAAGGGATTTTTTTTTTGTGTGTGGTAGGCAAATTCCAGCGACCTAGCAGTGTCTAAATAAAGTTAAGGGTGGGAGTGTGAATGCATAATATGCTGTTATGTAAATGACATTCAAGCCTCTATGAGTGTTTGTGATTTTTGAGTCCTCTTCTCATTCCCATTCTCTGAAAGACTTGGTGCCTCTGCTCTGAGAAATTTGCAACCAATAGGCATCACAGGAAGAGCTTCTCTATACATTCCAGGTGTCTATTTGGGTTGTTCTTTTCTCTACTTTGCTTCATCAATAAGTACTTTATGATGCACTTTGCAAATTCTAAAAATTGATTTCAAATTTTCATCTCTTTAGATGTACCTTTAGCTGGTAAGAAAAAATGCTGCTTTACCACTGCTCTATTGATTTCATGACTGGGAAATGGAAAGGTTATAGGAAACATAGCAGTAGATTTTCATTTTACTGTGGAGTCCCTAAGGTGCTTATGGAATTTTTAGTTTATTACTGTATGATTCTTTATGCTTGCAATTGTCTTAGAGACTTGTTGAAAACTTCAAACTTGTTATACTGAATTGTCATGTGTATTCTCAGAGCCTTTTAACTCATTGAGGAGAGAATTCAGTCACCAAGTGCTATATAAATTGGCTTTTTTTTAACTCAAAAGATAACACTGCAGCACTGTATTTTTTACAAAATAGGGAAAAATAAAAGCCATTAAGCTATTGATATGACGAGAATGAGGATGATTAATGCACTGTTGCTGGATGAAGAAGTTCAGGAAACCAATGCAGTTCAGGTGAGCAGAGAGTACAAACTGTTCTTAATAGCAACAAAGAACACTGGAACACACAAAAAACGGAGGAAAAGGAAACCAAATATTTGTAACATGTTAACAGGATAGATGTATGAGCTAACAATATTATATGATTAAAAACATGGCTCCAACTTTCCCAATAAAAGGAGTTTGCCAAGTTTCATTGTTCAAAAAAATAAGGAAAGATCATTTACTTAAAAAAATGAAATTAATTTGAACTTGAATAAATGGTAGAAGAAATTCCGTATGCTAATAATAAATCAAAATAAATCAAATAACATTATTAAAATATAGATGTGAATTTATAGCACCAAATATTATAATAGCTGTTGCATAATAATAAAAATTTCACTCTAAGAGCACACACACATATTAAGATTATATTAGAACTTTCCATAGTTTGATTTTATCAGTTAACAAACATGACAGCTGTAAAAAAGGTGTATGTAGTATATGTCTGTGTTCTCTAAAGAGCTGAATCTTCATATATATTGACAGCAAGATCAAAACTTCACACATATCAATTCAGCTCTTCTCATTGCCACATCTATGTCTCTTACCCTATATTAGTAAGCTGTTTTCTAACAGCTTAGAATACTTAATGTTTCAGGTTGGGGAGATGGTTCAGTGGTTAAAACTTTTGCCTGCAAACAAGAAGTTCTGAGTTCAAATCCCCAGGTTCCACATAAAAGTGCTGGGTAGAAATGACAGTGGCATAGAATTCTAGTGTAGGAGGTAGAAACCAGAAACCCCAAAGCAAAGAAATAATGTGGAAGAATAATCTAGCAGTGAGACTGCAGAGACACACACACTCAGTGCAGTCTTATACACACACACACACACACACACACACACACACACACATACACACACATCCATACATATACATACACACAGTGCTTTCTCTCACTCTCTCTTTCCACACACACACACACACACACACACACACAGACACACACACACACACACAGACACACACACAGAATACTTGGGATTTTTCTTTCAACAACTATGTGAATCTATGGTTTAATAGAGTGTGATATATAATGGTATATAAGCTGTGTATATGAAATTACAACTAAAGTTTATGACTGCATATACATTCAATATCAAATTAGTCTTGAAAGTTTTAAATTTCACAGAAAAGAAAATGTGAAACATTTAGCTGTTCATTCAGTTAAGCAACATTTTCTCACAACATAATTTCAAACCCTCTTTGAAGCCCTGCAGATGCAGCATTGATATACGTCAGGAATACTTTATTTTAATGTTTTTGAGATTTACATTTTTAAGAGAGAGTATGAACTCTGAAGCAAGCATAGGCACAGCAGAGTGTATGTGAAAGCAATCAGTGATCTGCAGAGCAGCTTGGAAGGAGTGTCAGGATTTCAGTACCATGCAGCAGCGTCTTGGTACTGCTTTCTTAGAGTGTTTAAAAATGATACCTGGGGCAAGTTGCTTCTAAAAGTGTCATGAGATCATCAAGAAGTGCGAGGTGTGGATATCTAAAGACAAACATTGAACTAAGATGAGTCCTTCTGGGAGTCTGAACCAGAAGAGTGGCATGAGCTTTCTTGGAACACAAGATGTGTGTAGATGTCCTGGGGGTTCTGAATAAGCAGCACCTGGGAGAACAGAAATTTAACATCTGGGCCAGAAAACTAATCTCATGGTTTTCTAAGCATTTAGAGATCATCAAAACTATAGGTATTTTTTTCTGCCTGACATATATAAGATCAAGAAGAAATGTACCAATGTCTAAATTGCCAACAGGACTTTGCTTTTGATTCTTTTCATGTTAATGTTTTGCTTTCCTTTTTCATTCTTGTGCCTTTATCACTTAGTCACATGAAAATATTTCTGTAAAAGTATGTATTTTATATGTAACATGAAAGATCTTAAATGACTTTTCAATCTTTCTTTTTATAATCATTTTATGTTTCCATCCATGCAGTAAAGGTTAAATAACTTTGATATATACATATATATTCTAATAATATACTCTTAATGTTAAAAAATGCAGTAAAATAGCATCATATGTATTTATTGGTGAGATATACAATATATATTGTCAAATTTTAAAACGTTGGAAAGTATTACATTTGCTTACAAAACAATGGTAAACTTTACACATGTATATATCTATATATATAAATGATGAATATATATAATTTTAACACTCTACAGTTGTTGTGCTAGAAAACATATTATGAATTCAAATTATAAAATAATGCTGATTAAACTTATTTTTATCTTACAATAATTTCATAATCTGTTATATTAATTTTATTTTCATATCAGAAATTCATTCATAGATAGTAACTTTGAAACAGCTTGAAGAAAGTACAAGTGTATGGAGGAGACGAATAGATGCATAATTTTTCTTCCTTGATACACAAATAGACCTAAAGTACAAATGATCCTTGACCTTTAATTGCTTTATTTTTTTCAAATATAATCATAGCCTTTAAATTAAATAATTCTCAATAGAATCTGAAAAAATTAGCAGTTTGTTTATTTTGCCTGTCCTATTTTCATTCATTCCTAACTTTTAGCATGTATTGCATTCCAGTTATGTTCAGGCTGCAAACCTTTCAGAGAGAGGCATCAGATAACATGTCTTTTCTAGCTATGAATTCTCAAGCATATTTTTCATCTGTTTCAAACAATTTTGAGCCCAAGAATATATACATCACTTATCATATAAAACATGAGCTTTACTGACTGTTTCTAGTCTGGTAATAGAGAATATTTTTAAATTTAATTTTCAAAGATTTTTATTCTTCCTGCCTTGCCACAATTCTTTTTTTCTCCTTAATTCTTAGTATAACAGGCTTCATGATTTTCTGCCTTCAAACTTCATGGTTTCCTGCCAGGGGAAAAAATAAATAGAACTAGTCAGCAGGACTCCTAGGAGTTTTGCCTTTAAATTCTTGAAGTCAATGAGAAAGATTAGTGATTTTAGTGAAAAGGAGAATATTATCAGGGGACAATGACTCAAGCCAGTAATCATATGAACATTTTACTCCAGTGAATAAAGTAAAATAGTGTTGGACACATGCATCTAGTTTCCTATTTTTGCTTTATAAACAAGATTAACACTCCAGATGGATTGTGCCCTTTGTGCTGTAGAAGGGATCAGGATTGTAATGGTTTTCAATAGAGACTTTCAATAAATGTTCTTTGATGGAAGGACTGTACCAGAAAATAGACTTGTAGGAGAGTAATCCTAAGACCAAAAAATGAAGTTAAAAAGTTTAAGAGCCTAGAGACATTGAGAGCTTTTATAAAAATGGATTGATTCATTGGAACTAGAGTGATATTAATGCATATATGTTTTGAGCTAGCATTCTGCTAGAAGTAAATAGGTCCATTAGCAACTTTTACTATGTAATGAAATATCCATTTATATGTATTATGTAATCTTAAAATGTTTCTGTTAAAAACACAACTGTGGAAATTCTTCACCTATCCATTTTTTTTCAGCTGCTTGACAAAAACTATAGTGTCTTGCATTGATTTCAGTTAATTTCAACAGACCCCTTTGGCTGAGTTATTTAAAAACAAGTTTATTCATTTTATCGGATATATATGGTATGTATACCATAGTCTATCTTGAAGTCTAATACTCACGGGGGGGGGCACATGTTGAGGGCCTGCAGCCAATTCAATGCGTACACAGAAGAAAAGGGAATGTATGATTGTAGAGATTAGAGAAGGATTCCAAGGATTCAGATGTTTTATGACACAGTTATGACACAGTTTATGTTACAGTTAGCTGATCTCTTTTGCAAAAATTTTATCAATCCCTTCATGAGTTTAATACCCATGACCAGAACTCTTCATTGGAATTCACCAGCTCTCAATGTTACTACACTAGCAATCAACTTTAAACATAAGGTTTTTTTCTGGGAAAAATTAAATCCAAACCATAGCATATGATTTAAAAATCTTATATTTAGAATGTAGCATAGGAAACAGATAGATAAATGGTTGGCAGCCCAGATGGATTATGATATAAATAACATTTCTAGCAAATTTCCAGCCATATTAGTCTCATTCTGTTATAGAGTTGTCATGATGCTTTGTAGGTTCCCCCCTTTCTTGATAAAACTGATACTAGTTAACTCTGATGGCTGTGGTCTTTGAAAATTGAGAGTGTTTTTCAAACATTTTATTTACTTTCACTATGTGCATGGATGAACATTCTAAATAAGAAACTACTTCTATTATAAGGTTTCAGAATGGTTGTCTGCCAAGGTAGAAACATTAAGCATGAAAAATAAAAGGGAGATATGTGTACTACCTGACAATGGATAGCTTAAGAAAGTAAGTATCAGTTGTGAAGCTGAACCACAAATGCTTCATTTGCATACTTGTCAGTTAAGTATCAGAAGTGAAGTTCATTGAACATCATAGCAGACTAGTCTGGGCAGAATTTGTTGTTCTTGTGTTTTCATGAGAATCAAAATGCAGATAGCAGATAGAAGAAAACCTTCAGATAATGAAATACTATCTTAAGAAATGTAGCACACTGATCCTTATTAAATTTTCTGCAGAAAAGGAATTTTGGACAAGTATGAATATTGATGACCCAAGATTTAAAGAAGTTTTAAAATTTCATACTCTGAGGATTTGAGCTACATTAAGTTATGTCTTCAATTTATTTATATTTTATAATTACTTTAATCTATGCTTTAGGCTTTACTCATTTAAATAATTCATACTATATATTGCTTATTAATAAATATACACATAATAGATAAACAAAAATGCATATCTAGTCATCCATATACTTGAAGATATGGTTTACATGGATTTAAAGTAGAAATATATATATGTATTAGGATATGCACAGAAGCTTGGGGATAGTGTAGTTTCTTGGCTTGCTAGAAGTCTTACAGTGGCAAATAGAGCAATCAAAAGAAAACAAACAAAAATATCAAATTTTCATGACCTTGAGTACTCTTTTCTATTCATATATTCTTTTCTAATAATTTAGCATAAATGTAAATCAGGGATATTTTATATGCTATTGTATACTAGGTAAAGCAAGATTTTAATGGAAATATGAATAATAACTCAGTATTGCATGGAAAGAGGGTCGTCTTATTATTTACAAATAAACTGAATAAAGCCTCTTTTTTTAAAAACTGGCAGTAGAGCTGGAGAGATGGCTCAGGGGTTAAGACACTGCATCCCAGGCAGAAGTTCCTAAATTAAGATCCCAGATCACATGTAAAAATGTCAGGAACAAATGGCAGTAGCCTGCACTTATGGACCTGTTGGGCAGAGTCTGGGAAATCCCAGAGTGAAGCAAAATGGAGGTAGACGTAATCTAGGATGATTCACAAAGTTACTCTTAGTCCTCCACAAGGACACATAGTGTCTTCTGATGCACACAGTAACAATAGATACAGATACACACATACACAAACACACACAGGAACCCATACACATGTATACCCATATACAAGAAAACAAGATAATAAATAAAATAAAGTTAAAAAGTGGAGAAAAACTAATAGTATATCTCTATGTGACTCAGACTCTACAAGCAAATATGGTTTTAATCTAAGATTCTTAGTCAAAGTAGACAGTCTTTTGTTGTTTTTGTCTTAGTAAGAACAGCATTTAAATAAACCCCACTTCCAAAACCTAGCGGTCTTCTTAAAAGAAATCACAGCATTACTTATTTATTTTTATTTCTCTTTTGCTGTGAAGATATGAGTAATCCTTAACCTAGACAGAATCTTAGCAGTGATCTCAGGTGGTCACCTATATAAATTTCTAAATTTCTAAATTTCTAAATTATAAATCTCTAAAATTGACACCCTCTCTTTTGCTTTCTCACATCAGCCTACCTTCATTTTTCTTAATCCCTTGTGTTAATATTATTATAGCATGTATAACATGGAATTTCTCCTTTATCATTTGATTCTAAGGTACCTTTGCACAGTTGCATTTTCTACTTCAATACACGTAATTAAGCATAAATGAAACTTCACTATGACCCACTATTCCTGAAGTCCCTGTCTTCCTAGCAGACAGCAGAGATATTCAGAATGTTTCATGTAAGCTTCGCTTTGATATGCCTTTGTTTTTTCAGAAATCTGAAATAGGAACTCAGATAACTAGTCTGGATTTTAGCCTTGCTGAATTTTGTCATTTAGAAGGAAGCTTCTCGAATTTGCTATCATTACTCCTGATTATATTCACAAATAACTGAATATTTAAAATTCACAGCAATGTACAATATATACTTCTATCTTATTAGAATGATTTTATGTTTTCATTTATAGAAAAGATTATGCATGTAGAGTAGAAACAGCTACGTTTCTTGAGCTAAGCTCTAAAGCAATCCCTATCTTCTCTTTTTGGTTTGATCTTCTGAAATTTCTTTTGATTAACACCAAAACATAACAGGCAGGTAGGCAGCAACCAGTCCCATACATAAGAGACAGATGGACTACTACCAGTTCCATGTCCCTGCCTTACCTCTTAATTCCTTAATTCTTCAATTAGATAATTTATATTGACTACCATAGCACTCAATTTCCTTTACTGGTCAAGTGTCAAATTGTTGAAATATATATATTATACTGAGGCACCCTCCTCTGTGAATCTCTTAAATGTACCAAGAGTGTATATGGAAATAAAATTGTGAAGCACAATTTTCTTAGGTAAAATATGTATTTAAAGAAAAAGAAGTGTTCAATTCATAAAAGAATACTTTTTGTTTACACTATCAAATATCTTTCTTCCATGGGAACAAACTTATACTAATGTTGTTCTTATTTTCCAAATTTTATTAAACCAAAATAGAGAACCACAAAAAAAAACTATATGCTTCCCCTGATTCAAGTAACACGAAGCCTTTGACAATAATATTTTATGCAAACATTTTGCCTAAGAATTATAAAAATGGAAATTAAAATTCAAAAAGTGTTTAGTATGTCTATCAAGGATAATTTCTTCAAATATGTTTCCCTTAATTATTATGAGTAATAATAATAATAAAATTGGAATATACCAGATAGTTCAAAAGTTAATACTCTGTAACTAAAAATATATGTGCAAGATTTGGTCACATTTCTAAAATTAATGAGGTCACATTATTGGCTTTAGTAATTTACAAAGCATTATGGAAACTGAGAAATATTTACTATTCACACTTATGCTATGCTAATTAAATATACATATCATTCATATATATGTGTGTGTATATATACATATATCACATTTACACAAGGTTTATTTATGAAACTATGAGGAATATTCAGGTTAATACTCATTAAAGTAAGGAAAATTGTTTTAGAAGTGAACTCTATCTCTACCTTTAACATTGTTACATGTGCTGCCAATATTCACTGTAATCAATATTTAGGCTTTTCCGTTTTTGAATTTTCCTTTTTGGTTGTCAATCAGGCCATCGTAATATGTTGTTCACTTTTCATGGATAATATCACCACAGAGATCACTTTTCATACTCACTATTTGTGAATTATTTGTTCTCAAATGAGACTACTCTTTCCCCTCCAAACATTGGCAGTTTATTATTTTAAGGTATTTTTGTTCTTATCTACAATTAAAGTTTTTGATGTCATAAATCTCTAAATGTAAATTTTCATTCTCCCTAATCTTTAAGACACTATGGTTTGGTGTCATTTTGGAAATATCATAAATTATTAAATACATTTTCATAGTTTTTTATTATACAAAAGCTTTTTTACATACTTAAGCCTATGTTATACTTTGAATTTTTATAAATCTACACAATCAGAAAAGAAAGATATTTTATCAGACTGTATATGATCATCATTACTAAACTCATAATAGTCTTAGTGAAATTTTAGTAGGTGGACATGTAGAAAAGGAAGGAAAGAATCATTTCTTTGACAGAAACACCATAACCTTGTAAACAGTTGAAATGTGGGAAAAAATAGGAATGATGGTCGTTTCCTGTTTCCCTGGATCTGTGGACCAGGACCTGGGCAGAGTCCTAAGGAGATCATTCTCTTAATTTATCTCCATGAATACTACTGTATTTAGTGAATTTTTTTTTTGCTTTTTTCTGTCATCATGTTTCTATTATCAAGCCTAAACCTTAATTTTTTAAAGCTCAACTAAAATTTCTTTTGTGTCTTACAGAAGATATAAGATGAACTTAAGCATGATGACATTTTAGATGTAATCACCTTCCATTTAGTTAAAATTTCCCTGTCAATCAATTTCTTCTAAAACTTGCAATTTTACTTAGAAATACTCTCCTCTAGATAGTTCAGGATCCATCCCTCTTCACTGCCCAGATATGAAGAAAATAGTTTCAAGTTCTTCCTGGTAATGACTGTGAAATATTAATTTTTTGAACAGATGGGACGTGCATGACCTGCTCTTTCATGCTAAAAGTCTCAAACATTTTCAGCTTACTTTCTCCACTTTGAGTGTGTCCTAAGTCTCGATGTCATGCTTTATATCCAGATCATATGTTTTCATCACATGAGATAGTTAAAACTTTCACATTAATGAAACCATGTTTCACGCTATTTTCCATCATTTTAATATGTGAAATCATGTAGACCTGAAATATTGATTCAATTAATTTCTGATATACATTACACATTTTCATAAAACAATGAGAATTCAGTTTCTTACATTGTCACTTGATTTGTATTGCATTGGTATTTGCTGTACCCTAGCAATAGAGGGAGAACTTACATTGAATACTCACAAGTCACTTTGAAAGAACAGTATTATAAACAGCTTAATCAAAATAATTTGTGCTGATACAGCTACTTTGAGGTTATCTGTGCATTTGTTGGTAAGTCCTCACCCCCTCTCTGTAAGATCATTGAATTTAAAAACAGATTTTTGTTTATAACATTTCTCTTTTCTCACTTAAATGTCAAAATTATCCATATTAGAAATGTTTACATGTCCAGTTCAGTAGGGTTAAGTGTTCTGTGTATTGTTATAAAATGGATGTCTATAGCATTTTAAATTTGCAGGAATTAACCTTTTTATGTCAATTAAAAGCAAATACTTGTTACTACCCCATCAGTTCTCACCATGATGTGTCTTGACTTCACATCTTGACTTTTTTAGGAAGTATATTTAAATCAAATCTTTTCATGGTTTTCTGACTATTTCTTTGAAATATATTGTTGTTCTTCAACATCATTTATATAGGATCAGGTTAATTTTACTTCCCATTTACAATTGCTTAGAATTTCATTGTATTTACAAGCAATAATTTCTGTATTTGTATAATTTTACTTAATGTCATCTAGGTCATTATGAATAGTACTTCCATGAACACAGCTACACAATATATCATCATTATTGTGATTGTTAGATTATATAATAGTATTCTTTTAAAAATATGTAATTGCTATATTGTTTCCCACAAAAAGTACCATGATACTCTCTCAATGTAGTAAGTCTTTCAAAAACTTCCTAATATCAATGTAAATATAAACTTTGAATTTTTGGTTGGAGCATGTGAACATGTGTTTATGTGTGAGGGGGCAGGCAGGGATGTTTTTCTTCCATTTTTATGGGCTAAAGCAAGTTTTCCATATTGTTAGGTAATAACTATATAATGGTACTAAATTCATAAATCTTTTAATTTTCATTTACGTGATTATTTGTGTCATTTCATCAGTTTTGTGTGAGTGTGTTTGTCATTAGTTTATTATTTATTGAGAGCTCTCTCATCATTTTTATTCATATTTGTTTCTAATAAAAAGAATCAAATTACTTAACCATAATCTTGATATTTACCTTATAAGATATATAATTTGAAAAGTCCTTAGATTTTTGAGTTTGTTTTTTATTCCAAATTTTCTTCCATTATCAACAAAATTTTTAATGATACAGTGCTATTTTTCATATTTTTGCTTTTTTGTCCATGCTTTTTATGTTTTGTCCAAAGTAATAATTACACAGTCCAATAACATAAAGTATTTGTGTCAGGGAATCTTCAGTATGGAATTATATTTCAGTAACACAATTTTAAAATTTTTATCGACTGAAATATATCCGCTGTCATCATGAATATAAAGATAATTTATTAAAGAAACTATTTACCATAGAATATTCTCACCACCCTTGATGCCTTTTGCTTTTTCTCTTTCTTTCTTTTTCTCTTTCTTTCTTTTCTTTTTATTTCCACTCATACAAACTTAACAGGTACACTGGTTGCCTCCCTCCCTCCAACCTCCCACCGCCCTGTGACCCACTTCTCTCCCCCTCCCTCCCCATCCTTCAGTGCCTCCCCCTCGCATCCCCGAAGAATCCTTTAATGTGCATGCCAAACTCTCCTCTGGGTCCTCCTCTCTGATGAGGTGCAAGGACCCAGTGGCATTTCCCTGAACCCTTTCCTCTGTTCCCCTTAAGCATAGGAACACTACTGTGGCTGTCAATCCCTTGCCTCCAAGGATCCTAGTGCCTTTAGCAAATGCTAGACTTTGTGGGGTCAATAGTGTGTTGGGTATTGCGCAGGGCATGAAAATCCAATTATGATATGTGGAGTATCTTGCATATCATTACTCTTCCCATCCTTGTGCTCTTACAATCTTACCACTGCCCTCTTCTGTAAATTTCTCTGAGCTTCAAGATGGGGAGAGATCAGGCTGGCCTAGATCCAGGTGATTGATATAGTCTCTGAAGTTCTGGATTATGGTTTGTTGATTTTCTTTTGCAGTTTTGCTGCTCCTGCAATGCCCTTCACTCCATCCTGATGGGTATTGGATGTCACCCCCTGGCCAGAGATAAAAAGCTGTTAAATTAGAGTCTTGTTATAACAGTATATTCAAAGGTAGATGTAATAAAAGTAGGAAACCACAGTGAGGGAGGGGAGGTAGATGTAATAAAAATAGGAAACCACAGTGAGGGAGGGGAGGTAGATGTAATAAAAGTAGGAAACCACAGTGAGGGAGGGGTCAATCACCCATTTGCAAAATGGTTACATTTTATCTGCCAGACTATATGCCCTCCCCTTCTGGTGAGATCGTACCCCCTCAGTTGTAAATGAACAGGAATGAAAGTCTGTACTCTTAACCAGATGTCTCATTATTTACTTGAAGTCCTTGAGGGTGGCCTATTTTCTCTGCTGTAACATAGTCCCCTCTCTCCTTGTTTCTGGTGTGGCCCTCCTACCCCATCCCTCCTGTTCATAATCCTTGCAATTACTATAGGTATTACAGAGATTTATCCTTGAGTGTCTCTAAGTGAGTTTGGTACTAGGAGCCACCTATTAGGGAGTACATATGGTGCTTAATTTTCTGGATCTGGGATACTTCACTCAATATAATTGATTTTAATTCCAACCATTTCCTGGCAAATTCTATTAATTCATTATTTTTGATGGCTGAGTAGTACTCCATTGTATAGATGTACCACGGTTTCCTTATCCACTCATCAACTATATTAGGGTTGAACACCCAGACATAAGCACACACAACTACAGCCATTTGATCTTTGACAAAGGGGCCCAAAAAATCCAATGGAAAAAGAACAGCGTCTTTAACAAATGGTGCTGGCAAAACTGGATGTCCACATGCAGAAGATTAAAACTGAATATTTGTCACCATGTACAAAAATTAATTCAAAATGGATCAAGGACTTCGATATAAGGCCAGAGACCACAAAAACCATAGTTGAAAGGGTAGGGATCTCCCTTGAGCTGATTGGGCTAGGCCAACAGTTCCTAAACGGACATCCAATAGCATAGTCAATTCAACCAACTCTCAACAGATGGGATCTCATGAAATTAAAGAGCGTCTGTTCAGATAAAGAGATTGTAACATGAGCACAAAGGCAACCCACAGAATGGGAGAAAATCAACAAACCACAATCCAGAACTTCAGAGACTCTATATCATCCACATAGAACTAAGCCAGCCTAATCTCCCCCCATCCTGAAGCTCAGGGACATCTGCAGAAGAGGGGGCGGTAAGATTGTAAGAGCAAAAGGATGGGGGGAGCAATGATTTGAAGAGTCTCCACACTAGATAGGGCTGAAGCAATCATAATAGGACTTTGCATGCCCTGCGCCATGTCCGTCACACTATTGACCTCATAAAGTCTAACATCGGCTAAAAGCACCAAGATCCTTGGAGGCAAGGGATTGATGGCCACAGTAGTGTTCCTATGCTTAAGGGGAACACGAGAAAGGGTTCAGGGAAATGCCACTG
The DNA here is from genome assembly GCA_023101885.1 of Typhlomys cinereus. Classification (NCBI taxonomy): domain Eukaryota; kingdom Metazoa; phylum Chordata; class Mammalia; order Rodentia; family Platacanthomyidae; genus Typhlomys; species Typhlomys cinereus. The sequence goes on from JALPQD010000154.1 coordinate 2,319,775, forward strand.
GGTCCTTTTACGTCATCAGAAAGGAGGACCAAGAGGAGAGTTAGGCATACGCAATAAAGGACTCTCTGGGAATTGGGGGGGGGGGTACTGGGAGATGGGGAGGGAGGGAGGGGGAGCAGGGGGTTCGGGGGGAGGAGGGGGGAGGGAACTGGTCTACCTATTAAGTTTGTATGAGCGGAAATAATAATAAAAATATTATTTAAAAAAAACAAAAAAACAAACAAACAAAAAAAAAAGAATGGGAGAAAATCTTCACTAACCAGAGTGCACAAAGAACTTAGAAAACTAAACACCAAGGAAACAAATGGCCCAATTAAAAAATTGGCCCTGAAAATTAAAAGAAACTTTACCAGGGATGAAATTAAAATGTCTAACAAATATCTTAAAAAATGCTCCACATCCTTAGCCATCAGGGAAATACAAATCAAAACTTCCCTGAGATATCATCTCACCTCAGGTCAGGATGGGAAAAATCCACAATACAAACACCACCAAATGCTGGAGAGGATGTGGAGAGAAGGGACCTCTCCTACATTGCTGGTGGGAATGCAGGCTTGTACAGCCCCTCTGGCAAGCCGTCTGGAGATTCTTAAAGGAATTAAAAATTGAAATGCCTTATGACCCTGCTATTCCACTTTTGAGAATAACCCCCCATACAGCAAAAATTCACCTCGATAGCACAAGCACAACCATGTTCATAGCAGCACTTTTTTTTTAGTTATACATTTTATTATTACCGCTCATACAAACTTAATAGGTAGACCAGTTCCCTCCTTCCCTCCTCCTCCCGCCCAATTCCCTGCTCCCCCTCCCCTTCCTCCCCATCCCCCAGTGCCTCCCCCCCAATTCCCAGAGAGCACTGTTTACAATAGCAAAGTCATGGAATCTTCTTTTCTTTCTTTCTTTCTTTCTTTCTTTCCTTTTCTTTCTTTCTTTCTTTCTTTCTTTCTTTCTTTCTTTCTTTCTTTCTTTCTTTCCTTTCTTTCTTTCTTTCTTTCTTTCTTTCTTTCTTTCTTTCTTTCTTTCTGTCTTTCTTTCTTTCTTTCTGTCTTTTTCTTTCCTTTCTTTCTTTTTCTTTCTTTCCTTCTTTCCTTTTCTTTTTCTTTCTCTCTTTCTCTCTCTTTCTTTCTCTCTCTCTTTTTTCATTCTCTCTCTTTCTCCCTTTCCTTTATTTTTACTCACTGATTTGTTTTCTTAACTGCACTTTAATTTGCTATTCATTTTAATGCTTTTATTTATGATTTCTATTACAGTTGCATAAACATCATAATAGTCTATTTTAAATATTCAGGATACTTTTATTTACATGTACACAGAAAGAAAGAGCAAGAGCAAAAAAAGAAATGGAGAAAGAAAGAAAGAGAAAGAGAGTTTGCACAAGCCAGAGAGATGCAAGCTCCATGCAAGCAAAAGGATAAGATTCCATTCTACACTACATGAAGGTATCCTACATGTGTGTGTGGTAGCCTTTCAAGTCTCAAAAATCAAGAGATTTCAGTCTAGAGCAAACTGACCAGATAGCCTAAGCTATCACCAGCTCTGAATGTGATTGTGAATCTCTCAAAAATAGTACTTGTGGCCCACAGAAGGAGACAGATAGGAGGAATGGAGGGAATGGGATGGATTGATGAAGGGAGGGAAGGGTGGGAAAGAAAAGGGGGAAAAATGGGGAACAAAGGTTGTAGGAACAGTTACTCAATGTGCTTTCAAAACTAGTAACAATAAAATAAAATATATAGTGAAAGAGCAGTCAAGAATGAGATCCTTTGTCAATCCTGTTCCTTCACATGCATGCATATAAATGTATATGTGCATTTTCAGAAGCTCATATATGTACACATTTCAAATACACACACACACATGCACACACACTCCCATATTTCTCACACACATGAAAAAGGAAAAAAAAAGAAAAGCACTCATGCATAGAAATGGAATGAATGGGCCCAAAAGACAATACCTATCTGCCATGCTTGGTCTCTAAAAGATAAATGTTAGGGCTAGAGAGGTGGCTCAGGAGTTAAGACTCTGCTGCACAGACAGTCTTTTGTTTGGATCCCAGGTCCCACATAAAAATGCTAGGCAAAGATGGTGGTAACCTACACTTCTGGCCTTGGTGGGCAGAGCCTGGGAAATGCCAAAGAAAAACCAAAAGGAGGTAGAAGTAATTCAGGATGACTTGCAAAATCACCCTTATTCCTCCACTCAGGGACATACATACCTTTTGAAACATACATGCAAAATGAATAAAGTAAAAAAAATGATTAAGAGAAAAGTGTTAAAATCTCATTTTGAATGAGATAGTACTGAGATTTGACAATGTGTGGATAATAAATTTTGAGAATGAAACCTTAGTAGGTAGGCTTAGGAAAAACAGAAAAAAGGAGCAGTGTTCTAGCTAGAGCTCATGATATGAGGCTGTGTAATATGTGCTCTATCTAATAAATTCTGTCTGCCCCTATGCCAAACATCCAATGATTTTACCCTGAAAATTCTAGGATTTGTAATTCTATAAGATAATTTTATATTGCTGCAAACATGGCCTTGATAGCTTGCTGTAGTAGCCCAAATAAACCAATGTTATGTACTTTTTCCTTTTGAAAGTAATTTTCCAGATTTGGATTGTGTGTATTCTCTTTAAAGTCAGTGTCATAGTTAGGCACAGGTGTCAACTTGACTGTTAAGGGTTTGAGCTCAAGGCACATTTGTAGAGAATCAGTGGTTGGGTGAACCCCTGAGCAAATCTACAGGACATTGTCTGGCTGATGGAGAAGACTCAGCCTATGGTGGATGGGAATAAGCCCTGAACAGAATAATAAAATACTAACAGCTTGAGGAAGTTGGCATCCTTGTGTACATATACTTGGCCAGACATGCTGGTCTGGCAAGTAAGTATCACCCTTCTCTCAGTCATTACATAGAGATAGTGCGGCCAGTTCCCTGGGCCTAGATGTTGGTGCATGCTATCCCTGATAGATTGTAACCAGACTATTGTAAGAAAATAAGCCCCTTGATCCCTTAAGCTGTTTGATGATCATTTATCAACAATCATGCAGGATAACATCAACAATCATGCAACATCCAGTGAGCATGTTAAAAAATTATTCTAAACTATTTGGGAGAAAGTTCACAGATTTTCATATCTTTGCAGTTATTTAATGTAGTCTATGTCATATTTTCATTGGACCACATATTCCTATTTCTTTAGATTTCTTCCAATTTCTTGTTCTTATTGCAAAGATGCTCTGAGAAAATAATGACATCAGGACAGTCATTGACAATGTGTAGGGAAAGGCTTTACTGACAATCCTAGGAAGAGACTGGATTTTTCAAACCTTTTAATCTCTGTGTGTCTTTACAATGTCTGTTCATCATTTATCTACAGTTTGGGTTTCTGAAACTGAAGGTTTATCACATTTTAACAACCTTATTATTCTAGACTTTTTGAAAATATATCTCCACTTTTTTTCTTAGAAAATTCTTTTGTGTATTTGTAAAAGAGATATGTGTGTGTATATATGTGTGTGTGTATGTGTGTATGTGTGTGTGTGTGTGTGTGTGTGTGTGTGAGAGAGAGAGAGAGAGAGAGAGAGAGAGAGAGAGAGAGAGAGAGAGGTGAGTACACTTAAGTGTATATCTTTAGAGCCCAACAGTGATACCAGAAATCATCTTTAATTGCTCTTTCATCTTCTCTTTTGAGCCTCTGCCTCTAATTAAACCCCGAGGATGCCATTAGAGCTAGTCTAGATAGCCAGCTTGCTATGGGGAAGCTCAGGCTCTGCTTCCAGAATTGAAGTTACAGGCAACCACAGCTATCAGATGGTTTTTATCTAGGATCTGGGGATCTGAACTCAGGTCCCTTTGCTTGTGAAGCAGAAAGCTGTAAACATTATTTCGGCAGTCCCAATATCCAGCTTTGATGTTTCCCTAAATCACAGAAATAAATAAGTCTTCCTGATTGTATCACATTTCATTTGGTAGAAGTAGTTCTTCAGGACATGTGTGATATCACTTTCCCAGTACTTTTGCTACAATATATGTGTGATTTTACATTAACTTAAGTATTGTAGTTCTTAAATCAATCTCACAAACTCCCTAAGGAATACTGCTGGAGATTTTGCTGTCAAAGCCATGGCTGTGTGAGGCAACAAGAGGCAACAAAAGGCAGAAGCATCCTATGTGATCATCATAGTTTCTTCACTCACTAAAACTGTAATTTTTCATGGCTTGACCTTATTATTGCCATGGTTGACTGTCATTCACCTAACATGGACACCATTCCATTTTCACAGATCATGATTCAGATAGAATATTATAACAGGTTCTGCCTCACAGGTCAGGAACACTATCCTTCTGTTGTAATTTAATATTTGAGAAGCAAATGGCTTACATAGTGGAAAACACTGTGAATGATTGACATTCACCTTGAGTATAAATTGAAATGAGACAAAGACTATTTAGCATACAATTGTTGGGAACTCATCATTTGCTTTTGTTTCAAACAATTGCATTGACTATAGCACTCTGTTAAACCATCTTGGCAAACATGACAAGGAAGCACATTTAAAAACAGTGTTTTGCATTGTTTTATTTCTGAAAATAAGAGAAAATTTGAAACAATGTACAAGGAAACTCTAACATTAAAGATCCTCAAATATTACCTACATAAATCACATAAACATTATTTGTTACTTTTTTCAGTATTGTAAATGTACATAAGTTTAAGTGTACCACTTATAACATTTTGAGTTTAAAGTTCAAAGGAATTTCATACATTCAAAACTTTTCTATTTTTATCTACTTTCTCCAACTATCTACTTCTATGGGCTTTATTGATCCCAAAGGATATGGAATTTTTACCCATCTCCCTTCCATTCATTACCTGAGCCATGTTAATATCTGAATTCCTGTCTGTCTCTGTTTTGGCCTATCATGTATATAGTGTTCAGATAAAGCATATAAGTGACTTTTTTGCATTTTGAGTATGATTTCTCTTATTTATTACAAATGTATATAAGAATAATATACATTATAACACATATACATATATATAAAGAAGTGCATACATATGCATTTTTTATTCCTGATGATTATTATTCCATTATATATGCATCTCTTTGCTGACTGATTAATCAGTTGATGATCAATTGGGCTGTTTTCAATACTGGACTAGTAAAAATGTTACAATGGACAATTCATGTAATTTCATTCACTTACGAATGGAATAATAGATTGTCTTGTGTTATTAACTGATTAAGAAACTTCCATATTTTTGTATAGAGGTTGCAATATTTTATTTGGCAACAAACAAATCACAGTACACTAATTTACCAAATTCTTCAGATCTCTAGTGAGATTTTTAAGACTTTTTGTTTGGCCTTTGTTGTTATTACTTTGTTTCAACTGGGTTGAAGCTATGCATTTCCTCTGTCTATAACCCATTATCTCAAATCATTGAGTAAAATGGAGCTACCATACTGAATGGTACATGAAGAGGGAATCAAAACAGATAGCAGAAACTTCCTTGACATGCAACTGTCAGAAGACAAATGCATCTTTTCATATATAATGCATCATTTCAATATAGTGACACGAGTTCATACATCTTCATTGCAGACCTTTTTACAATAGCAAAATCATGGAAACAACCCAAATGCTTAACAGTCGAGTAGTGGATAACGAAAATGTGGTAGATTTAGACAAATCTATTTATACACCAAAAATAATGAATTAATGAAATTTGCAGGTAAATGGATGGAATAGAAGAAATTATACTGAGCAATGTATTCCAAACACAAAGTTAGTCACTGCATGCTCTCTCTTGTAAGTGGATCCTATTTCAAAACCATCTTAATGACATTCTTAAAGGTAAATCTCTGCTACACACATTGTAACTTTAAAGGATTATAGCTAGGAGGTAAGGAGAAATTAGATATCAAGAGAAAGGAGACTGAAGAGCACAATTTAATAGAGAAATTATACCATGGTCATGAACAGCCTATAAGTAGCTAAACATCTAGTACACTCAGACTTCCCTTCCTCATCACTTGGGATTGGAGGGGTTTGAAGAGTTGGGCATTACTATCCTAGTCTTGGAGGGGATAGGAGCTGACAGTTATATGGCAGCCAACTGGCAACTGGGAGACTCACCACTCACTACTGTGTCCTACTCCTTTTCTTCCCTCTACCTTTGAGCCTCTTATTATATTAAATCTTCTTTTAAACAGCTTTCTATCTTTGATAAAGAGAAGACCTCACCACCCAATCAGGATGCAGCCAAGTACAGTGGAGGAGCTGCAAAACTGAAAAGAACAACTCTTAATTCAGAACACCAATGACCTTGCAATGTTTGCCCAGACCAAGACCAGCCAAATCTCTCCCCATCCTAAAGCTCACAGAATCTTGTGGAAGAGGAGATGGCAAGAATATAAGAGCCATATATGGGGGACATCCACTGATGGACATCTACTCAAATCTGAGCTGTGGCAACCAGAATCTCACTACAATGTGATTTTAGCTTATCTAACATGAACACTGGCTGACATGTCAACAAGCTCCCATGGACCAGCTGGGATGTAAGGGAAGATGGCTTCAAGTAGTAGGATCCTTAGAGACAAGAGGTTAGACAGATATAAGGAAGTTCCTACATTAGTGGGCAGCCCAAGGAAGGGGCCCAAGGTATGTTACAGAGTCCTGAACCCTCAATATTGCAGATGACTCAGAGGGAACATTAGTGCCCATATAAGCAGATGTTCTAGAGGGTTGGAGAGAGCAGACAGGAAACACCAAGAGGAGATGGAGGGAGGAACGAGAGGAGAAAAACAAAGATGGGGGAGAGAGCAGTATGGGGACACAAGTGGTAGAAGGAATGGAGGAGGAGGGGGTAGAAGAAGGATGAGGTTTTCTACCCATTGAACTTGTATAACTAGGTAAAAATGAAAACAACCAGAAGATAGCCAAGCCCATCAGGTAAAAATGCTTTCTAGAAAGAAATAAGTGAACAATTTTAAAGTATTTGATGTTTAATATAAAAATATCCAAGTAAAAGACTTATGATTCCTCAAAAATAGCTGTTTATCAGGGGTTTCCCTTTGGCCCCCAAGACATTATTTTCTGTTGCCAACCACAACCTAATGAGAAGAGCCTATTGCTGAAGACAAAATAAACTGAATACATTACATGGAAAAACAAGCTGGCACTGACCTAGAAGCCAATTCACTGTTGGCCAACATTCATAACACCAGAAGGTCCTAGATAGGATGCTCTAGAAGAAGGCATAAAAATCATAGCCATTGAAAAACACAGGAATATCAACCTTGGTAAATTTTATGTCCGTTAGAGCAATAGTGGTATGAATATCATGCAGTCACTGCTTACCTTCTGAATGGATTAAATGCCTACTCCTTATTAGAACACACATACCTATTGCTGTGAAACAGGTTAAGAAAATCTGTCTGGTTTGCTTACAGGCCCTACCAGTGAATAAACTACACCATAGCTCAATACCTTTGCCAACTTGGCAATTAAAAGCTGGGACCATAGCTGTGAATAAATGGAAATTGAGTTGAGCCCTGAATAAGCTTTCTGGACATTTTTGAATGATGGGGAGAGCCAAACCCATGGTTTGTGGGACATTTTTCTGGGCAAGTGACTAAGATGGAAGGAGCTGGTTAAACAAGCTGGAACTCTTCTGTATACCTAGCCAGACATGCTGGTCTGGCAAATGGCGATCATAACTCTCTCAGTGCTCTTGTGGATATGTTGTCACAAGTTCCCTCATCTCCTGGTGTTAGTATGAGCTCTCCTGCATAACGGGACAAGGAATTATAACCAAGAATCATAAGTCAACACAAAACTACTCATGTTCTTAAGCTATTTGTTCATGAATTTACCCAAGTTATGAAGTCAAACTGTAATAACTACTAATATTTCCCACACTGATGTGATATCAAACTGTTTTCTACATACTTGTCATGGTAGCCATAGATTACATACAGCAACTCTCTGCTCTTGACTGGAGAAGCTTCTTTTGCACATAAACGTTCAGCACAGAGAATGACAACTAGCCAAAATATGGACAAAGAGTAATGATGGGAGGCCTTAGTCCAGAACAAGGCATTTCAAACACTCTACCACAAGGGTTATGGACTATTTTGGAAGAGCACACAAGAACAAGGAAGGGAAGAAGAGTGATTAAATTATGTCTTCTACATATGATGCAACTACTCTATCCATGAAGCTAACTATCTATCTCTGAAGCTGTGTTTATTTTCATAAGAAACGCGCATGATCAGGATTTTTCAACTTATCAGGGAAGGCAACAGATCTCCTAAGGCACCAAGCCACCCTAATGGAAAACAGAATGCTAATGTTCAGCAAAGGGAGGGAGCAACTTTCTTCCAAGTTTACCCAGGGATATAGCATCCATGCTCTAGCAAGAGCCCAAGTACATTGCAATATAGGCAACCATCATGATAATCAGTGAGACATATATTCACACACGCACACACATACACAGATATACATACACACACATACACAGAGAAGCATGCAAGCTACACAGATACATTCAAAGCACAAAGTATCAGGAGGAAGACTGTGAAGAAGAAAGTTTTTGAAGGAAGGATGCTGCTGTCTGTCCGAAGCCTGGATCCAGGATCCCAATAGGTTGTCAAGAAGTCAGTGGCAGGGATGAAGAATAGCAGACACACAACTCAGGGCTGAGTGAATCTGAACTCATTTATTGAAGCTTTCAGCAGACCTTATATCAGAAAATCTAGGGTAGGGGGCAAAGAATGTTTCATTATGTCCACAAATAGAGGACAACAAAGACACATATACCCTCCCAGTCTCTTATACTATGTGCCCAGCAGGAACTACCCTTCTTGTATGTTGTAAAAACAATTTCCAAGAACCTAACCCCTGGTTTGAGGGTAAAGGCACAAACAGGACATATTACAGTCCATTACACATTAACGTGCTCCTTTTCATTTCTCCAGTATCTCCAAATCTATCTACTTTACAGTGCTCCACCAAATAGACACAGAGATTATGTAAAATGTATACATTCTGGCTAACAAAGAAAAGGCAGGAGTGACATCAACTTGTTGTGTGGGACCAGACATGATATCTCCAGGTAGAGCTAAAAGCAAGCATGACATTTAGTTGCTAAAAGGGAATGGACAATTAATGTCTCAAAGCAGAGTTACCTGGTCCGTGTATTAACATATCTCAAATGCACAAGGAAAGAACTATAGGGGGAGGTGATAATGTAACAGTCCTGAGAAAAACAAAAGAGATCTAAGAAATGATAGGAGGTAAACTCAATTCCCAGAGAAAGGAATTAACCTGCCATTATCTATATAGATAAGAGCAAAGACTTCCAAAGGGAGGAGTCCCTAACAACTGTCCATTTCAAATATTAATGTATCATAATCCAGAGAGTAGGCTTTAGGCCTGACAACTCCTCTCTCCCCATATTTATTTCATATAAGCCATATCCTGTTTCCAGAAAGCAGTTTTCCCCATGCCACAACCTTGTCAAACAACATGGTTGGTTAAGGATGTGGCAGAAGGAAGCAGATTTGATCCATTAAAGGGGTAAAATGACTGTACTCATTCTATGCATGTATGAAATTGTCAAAGAACTTAAAAAAGCAAAAAAAAAAAAAACATAACAATTACAAAACCCAGAAAATAGTAAATGTAATTATTTGCTAATAGTTAGGAAATGCTGAAAGTAAATGAAAGTGCTGCAGTTTTGAGAAGGATTTTTGTAACATTAAGTAGATTGAAAGTAAGATTAAATATTTTCAAAATCAAAAAAAATATAAATGTTAAAATTATCTTTTTCTGTCTTTTGAAACTTCTCATTTCCTTTTTCCCTTTTAAATGCATCATAAGTTCCTAGCATGCCATGGAGGTCTTTCAGGCCCATAGCTATTGTATGAGTTCAATGTGTGCAGATACAATTTTGAGTTGCAATAACAAACCATCCAAATATTAGTCAAGGTACATTCATCTCCATGCGGATGTTTAACATGTGAGGGGCAAAGTTTACAATAATTAGCAAGAACTCATGAAGAAATTGTTACTATGTCAGAAATATTCTTTTTTTCTAACTATGTTATAGACATGTATATTGTGGGATATTGTAATTATAGTCAAAGGAGTACCACACAACTTTTTGCAGGCTCAGCTATTATCTATGGAGAATTTTAATTTTGCCTGCAGTCATTCATTCTTCATATAAATTGTAACATCTGATACTAGGTGAGAGAGAAGGACAGTATTCTTTTATTTATTTATTTATTTATTTATTTATTATTTATTCCCGTTCATACAAACTTAATAGGTATACCAGTCCCCTCCCTCTCTCCACCCCTCCTTGGAACCCTAGCTCTCTCTCCCCTTTTCCCCTTACTTTCCACCCCTCCTCCCTCCCTATTTCCCAGTGTCTCCCCCCATCCCTGCATCGTCCTTTAATGGGTATGTCAAATTTTCCTCTGGGCCTTCCTCTCTAATGAGGTGTAAGGTCTCAGTGGCATTTTCTAGAACTTTTTCTTATGTTCATTATAAGTATAGGAACACTATTGTGGCTGTTAATCCCTAGCTTCTAAGGATCCTAGTGCCTTTAGTGCATGCTAAACTTTGAGAAGTCAATAATGTGTTGGTCATTGTGCAGGTCATGCAAAAGTCCTATGATTGCTTCAAACCTAACTTGTGTGGAGTATCTTGCATATCATTACTCCTCCCATCATTGTGCTCTTACAATCTTACTGCCCTGTCTTCCGCAAATTTTCCTGAGCTTCAGGATAGGGAGATTAGGTTGGTCTGTTTCCAGGTGGTTGATATAGTCTCTGATGTTCCAAATTATGGTTTGTTAATTTTTTTTTCAGTTTTGCTGCTCTTGCAATGCCCTTGGCTCCATCCTGATGGGTATTGGATGTCACCACCTGGCCAGAGATAAAAAGCTGTTAAAATAGAATATTATAAGAGCATATTCAAAGGTAGATGGAATAAAAGTAGGAGACCATGGTGGGGGGGTTCAGTCTCCCATTTGCACAATGGTTATTTTCTATCTGCCAGACTATATGCCCTCCCTTTCTGGTGAGATCATACCCTATCAGTTGCAAATTACCAGGAAGGAAAGTCTGTGAACTTAACCAGATATCTCATTACTTAATTTCAGTCCTTGATGGTAGCCTATTTTTCTCTGCTGTAACATGATCCCTTCTCTCCTTGTTTATGGTGTGGCCCTCCTTTCCCTTCCCTCTTGTTTATAATCTTTGCAATTACTGTAGGTATTACAGAGATTTATCTTTGAGTGTGTCTCTAAGTGGGTTTGGTACTAGGATTCACCTATAAGGAAGTACATACAGTACATAATTTTCTGTGTCTGGGATACTTCACTCAATATAATTGTTTCTAATTCCATCCATTTCCTGGCAAATTTCATTAATTCATCATTTTTGATGGCTGAGGAGTATTCCATTGTATAAATGTACCACATTTTCCTTATCCACTTGTCAACTGTTGGACATTTGAGTTGATTCCATGACTTTGCTATTATAAAGAGTGTTAAATGAACATAGTCGTGATTGTACTATTGACGTGAACTTTGGCTGTTTGGGGGGATTATTCCCAAAAGTGGAGTAGCAGGGTCATATGGCATTTCAATCTTTGACTTATTTAAGAATCGCCAGATAGTTCGCCAGAGTGGTTGTATGAGCATGCATTCTCACCAGCAATGTAGTAGAGTTCCCATCTCTCCACATGCTCTAAAGTACTTGGTATTGTTTGTATTGTGGATTTTTACCATCCTGACCAGGGTGAGATGATATCTCAGGGAGGTTTTTTTGTTTGTTTGTTGTTTTTATTAATACATTTTTATTATTATTTCAGCTCATATAAACTTAATAGGTACACCAGTTCCCTCCCTCCCTCCTCCTCCCCCGCCCCGTACCCCTTGCTCCTCCTCCACACCCCCCTCCATTCCCATCCTCCAGTGCCTCCCGCCCCAATTCCCTGAGAGTCCTTTCCTGTGCATGCCTGATTTTCCTCTGGGCCCTCCTCTCCGATGACGTACAAGGACCCAGTGGCCTTTCCCTGAACCCTTTCCCATGTTCCCCTTAGGTATAGGAACACTGCTGTGGCTGCCAATCCCTTGCCTCCAAAGATCTTGGTGCCTTTAGCAGATGCTAGACTTTGTGGGGTCAATAGTGTGTTGGACAATGCACAGGGCATGTAAAGTCCAATTATGACGCTTCAGCCCTAACTTGTATGGAGTATCTTACATATCATTGCTCCTCCCATCCTTTTGCTCTTACACTCTTACCACCCGCTCTTCCGCAAATTTCCCTGAGCTTCAGGATGGGGAGAGATTAAGCTGGCCTAGTTCTAGGTGGTTGATATAGAGTCTCTGAAGTTCTGGATTGTGGTTTGTTGATTTTCTTTTGCAGTTTTGCTGCTCCTGCAATGCCCTTCACTCCATCCTGGTGGGCATTGTATATTACCCCCTGGCCAGAGACAAAAAGCTGTTAAACTAGAGTCTTGTGATAAAAGCACATTCAAAGGTAGATGTAATAAAAGTGGGAAACCACAGTGAGGGAGGGGTCTATCACCAATTTGCACAACGGTTACATTTTATCTGCCAGACTATATGCCCTCCTATTCTGGTGAGATCATACCCCCTCAGTAGTAAATGCTCAGGAACAAAAGTCTGTGAACTTAATAAGATGTCTCATTACTTATTTGAGTCCTTGATGGAGGCCTATTTTCTCTGCTGTAACATGGTCCCTTCTCTCCTTGTTTCTGGTGTGGCCCTCCCACCCCATCCCTCCTGTTCATAATCCTTGCAATTACTGTCTCCAGGTGGGCTGGGTGGGTTTGGTACCAGGGGCCACCTATTAGGGAGTACATACGGTGCTTAATTTTCTGGGTCTGGGATACTTCACTTAATATAATTGTTTCTAATGACATCCATTTCCCAGCAAATTCCAGTAATTCATCATTTTTGATGGCTGAGTAGTACTCCATTGTATAGATGTACCACAGTTTACTTATCCACTCGTCAACTGTTGGACATTTGGGTTGATTTCATAACTTTGCTATTGTAAACAGTGCTGCTATGAACATGGTCTTGCTTGTGCTATAGAGGTGAACCTCTGCTGTATGGGGGGTTATTCCCAAAAGTGGAATAGCATGGTCATATGGCATTTCAATCTTTAATTTCTTTAAGAATCTCCAGACGGCTCGCCAGAGTGGCTGTATGAGCCTGCATTCCCACCAGCAATGTAGGAGATTTCCTCTCTCTCCACATCCTCTCCAACATTTGGTGTTGTTTGTATTGTGGATTTTTCCAATCCTGACCAGGGTGAGATGATATGTCAGGGAAGTTTTGATTTGCATTTCCCTGATGGCTAAGGAAGTGGAGCATTTTTTCAGATATTTGTTAGACATTTTAATTTCATCCCTGGTAAAGTTTCTTTTAAGTTCCAGGGCCCATTTTTTAATTGGGCCATTGGTTTCCTTGGTGTTTAGTTTTCTAAGTTCTTTGTGCACTCTGGACAGCAGAGTTCTATCAGATGTGTGGTTAGTGAAGATTTTCTCCCATTCTGTGGGTTGCCTTTGAGCTCGTGTTACAATCTCTTTATCTGAACAGAAGCTCTTTAATTTCACAAGATCCCAACTGTTGAGAGTTGGTAGCAGTGACTGTGCCATTGGATGTATGTTTAGGAAATGTTGGCCTAGACCAATCAGCTCGAGGGAGTTCCCTATCCTTTCAACTATGGTTTTTATAGTCTCTGGCCTTATATCAAAGTCCTTGATCCATTTGGAATTAAGTCTTGTACATGATGACAGGTACGGGTCCATCTTTAATCTTCTGCATGTGGAGATCCAGTTTTGCCAGCACCATTTGTTGAAGATGCTGTTCTTTTTCCATGGATTTTTTGTGCCCCTTTGTCAAAGACCAAATGGCTGTAATTTTGTGGGCTTATATCTGGGTCTTCAATCCTTATCCATTGATCTGTGTGTCTATTTGGAGCCAGTACCAGGCTGTTTTTATAACTATGGATTTGTAGTATAGTCTTAGGTTTGGTATGGTAAATACCTCCAGCAGTGTTTTTGTTACTCAGGATTGTCTTTGCTATCCTGGGTCTTTTGTGCCTCCATATGAAATTTGAGATTGTTTGGTCAACTTCTTTGAAGAATTGCTTTGGGATTTTAATTGGTATAGCATTGAATCTGTATATTGCCTTTAGTAGGATGGTCATTTTTACGATGTTGATTCTGCTAATCCAGGAACAAGGGAGGTCTTTCCACCTTCTGGTGTCTTCTGCTATTTCTTTCTTTAGGGTTTTAAAGTTTTCGTGTAAAGGTCTTTTACCTCATTAGTTAGGTTTATACCAAGGTATTTCATATTTTTAGGGGCTATAGTAAATGGGATTTTTTCTCTCAAGGCTGTGTCACTTCTTTCTTTCTGGGCATATAGGAAGGCCTCTGATTTTTGCACATTTATTTTGTATCCTGCCACCCTACTGAACTTCTCTGTTAGTTCCAGGAGCTTCCTGGTGGAGTTTTTTGGATCCCTCAGGTATAAGATCATGTCATCTAAAAATAGGGATAGCTTGACTTCTTCCTTGCCGATTTGAATCCCTCTTATGTCCCTTTCTTGTCTTATGGCTTCAGCTAAGACTTCAAGTACAATATTGAATAGAAGTGGTGAGAGAGGACAGCCTTGTCTAGTCCTGATCGAAGTGGGAATGCTTCCAATTGTTCCCCATTGAGCATAATCCTTCCTGTGGGCTTGTTGTATAAAGCTTTTATTATATTGATAAAGGTTCCTTCCATTCCTACTGTCTCTAGCGTTTTGATCATAAAAGGCTGTTGGATCTTGTCAAAGGCTTTTTCTGCATCTATCTAGAGTATCATGTGGTCTTGGACTTTGGACTGGTTTACATGATGAATTACATTTATTGATTTGCGTATGTTGAACAAACCTTGTGTGCTGGGGATGAAGCCTACTTGATCCCCGTGAATGATCTTTTTAATATGTTTTTGAATCCAATTTGCTAAGACTTTCTTGAGAATCTTTGCGTTTGTGTTCATCAGAGGGATCAGCCTATAGTTTTCTTTTTTAAGTGAATCTTTACTAGGTTTTGGTATTAAGATGACATTAGCTTCATAGAAGGAATTTTTGTAGTGTTCCTTCCTTTGCTATTTGATGGAACAGTTTAAGGAGTATTGGTGTTATTAGCTCCTTAAATGTCTGGTAGAACTCTGTGCTGAATCCATCTGGTCCAGGACATTTTTTGGTGGGAAGATTTGAGATTACTTCCTCAATTTCCTTATATGTTATAGGACTATTTAAATAATTCACAACTTCCTGATTCAATTAGGTAAGTTGTGTTTACTTAGAAATTCATTCATCTCTTTTGTGTTGTCAAACTTCACAGAGCATAAGTTTTTGAAATATGATGTTATATTTCTCTGGATTTCTTGGGTATCAGTAGTGATAACTCCATGTTTATTTCTGATTTTGTTAATTTGGGTTTTCTCTCTCCTGTTTTTGGTTAATTTAGCTAGGGGTGTATCAATCTTATTGATTTTTTCAAAGAACTAGCTTTTTGACTGGTTGATTTTTTTCTGTTGTTTTCTTAATCTCGATTTCAGATATTTCTCCCCTTATTTTGCTAATCTCCTCTCTTCTACTATTTTTTTTAAATTTATTTATTTATTTATTATTATTATTATTTATTCAACTGTGCGCATGTGCGTATGTATGTGTGAGCGTGTGTGTGTGTGTGTGTGTCTGTGTGTGTCTGTGTGTGTGTAGAACCATGGACGAATTGGGAACCACCATGAACGCCTCCACCACCTGCCGCAGGATTCAAAGGCTCCGCCCAACTAGGACCAGAAGCGCAGGCTGCCCCCGCTTCTGCCTGGCGTCTATACGTGGGATCTGGGATCCGAACTCAGGACCTTCCGCCTGCAAGGCGGAGGCTTAACCCCTGAGCCACCTCTCCAGCCCCTCTTCTACTACTTTTGAGATCAGATTGCTCTAGTTTCTCTAAAGCTTTAAGCTGCATTGTTAAGTTGTTTATTTCTGATGTTTCCATTTTTTTGATGTAGGCATTAAGAGCTATGAACTTACCTCTTAGAACAGCTTTCATTGTGTCCCAGAGATTTTGGTAAGTTGTATGTTCGTTATCATTCACTTTCAGGAAATCTTGAATTTCCTTTTTAATTTCTTCCTGAATCCACTTCTCATTCAGCATCATAGTGTTAAGTTTCCAGGAGTTAGTGTATTTTCTCTTGTTTGATGTGTTGTGGATGTCCAGCTTTAGGCCATGGTGGTCTCACAGGGCACAGGTTAGAATTTCAACTTTCTTGTACATGTGTAGATTCGTTTTGTGGCCCAGTATGTGATCGATTTTGGAGAAAGTTCCATGTGCTGCTGAGAAAAATGTGTATTCTTGGTGCGTGGGTGAAAAATTCGATAGAGATCTATAAGGTCCATTTCTTTCAGGGTTTGATTAAGGTCCAAAGTGTCTCTATTAAGCTTTTGACCTGTTGATCTATCCCATGTTGAGAGGGCGGTGTTGAAGTCCCCAAGAATTATTTTTTGGAGGTTAATTTCTTGCTTTAGACGCTGTAGGGTTTTCTTAATGAATGTGGAGGGGCCCGTATTGGGTGCATATATGTTCACTATTGTAAAGTCTTCCTGGTGAATTGTACCTGTGACTAAAATGTAGTATCCATCTGTGTCTCTTATAATTTTCTTTGGTTTGAAGTCCACTTTGTCTGATAGCATAATTGCTACCCCTGCCTGTTTTCTGCTTCCATTTGCTTGTAGAATTGTTGACCAGCCTTTTATTTTTAGAGCATGTCTATCTTTTGTGGTGAGATGGGTTTCCTGCAGGCAGCAGATTGATGGATTGTGATTTTTAATCCAAGTTTGTAATCTGTGTCTCTTGATCGTTGAGTTAATTCCATTAACATTTAGTGTTATAATGGTGAAACTATTTTTGATTCCAGACATTTATTATGTTTAGTAGTTTTTAGAAGTATATTGCTTAGCTTTTAACGGTGTTATACTTGCCTTCTGTTCTCCTGGATATGCCTGTTTTTTTCTTCACACTTAAGTATCATTTCTAGCATTTTTTGAAGGCCTGGTTTAGTGGACATGTATCCCTTCAAGTTGTCTTTGTGCTGGAAGATTTTTCTTTCTCCCTGGATCATGACGGATAGTTTTGCAGGGTAAATAAGCCTAAGTTGACATTTTTGCTCATTCAATACTTGAAGTATGTCTCTCCAAGCTCTTCTTGCTTTTAGTGTTTCCATTGAGAAGTCATTTGTTATTTTGATAGGTTTACCTTTAAAAGTGACTTGTTTTTTCTCCCTTGAAGCTCTCAGCACCAGTTCTTTATCTTGAATGTGGAGTGTTTTGACTATTATTTGCTGTGGCGAGCTTCTGTTTTGGTCATATCTGTTTGGGGTGCGGAATGCCTCTTGTATATGGATGGGCCTGTCTTTTTTTAGATGAAGAAAGTTTTCCTTGATGATCGTTTGAAAAATTTCCTCAGGGGTGGTATTTTGTGATTCTTGCTCTGGTATTCCGTGAATATGCATGTTGGGCTTCTTCATGGTGTCCCATATCTCCTGGATATTTCTCTCAAGCATCTTTTTGGCTTTAACAATCTCTTCCATTGAGCTGGTTAATACTCCCACTTTATCTTCAAGATCTGAAATTCTGTTTTCTGCTTCCTTAGTTCTGCTGATAAGACTCTCTGTGGAGTTCTGGGTTGAAGATAACTTGTCTTTTAGCACAGTTTTAAACTCTGCTTGAGTCTGCTTTAACTGCTCTATGCCAGTTTTTGATTCTTGTACTGTTTTTCTCAACTCCTCCATGTGTCTGTTGTGTTCCTCCTCAAAGCGATTGATTTGATTATTTAATTCCTCCCTGATTTCCTCTTTCATAGTGTTGAACATGGTAATGATCATATTTTGAAGGTCGTTATCCTGGGTCAGGCTTTCTTGGCCATTTTCCATGGGTTTGTTCTGGTTGGAGTCTAACATTATGGGATTAATTCCTTCAGTGGGAGATTTGTTTACTTGAATGTTGTTTCTCATGGATTTGCAGTTAGACTTTGGCATTGTCATTTTAACTCTTAAGATCTTCTTTTAATTTCTGTGCGTTTTTCACTAAACTGAATTATTTGGCCTGGGGCTCTGGGGGCGGGCGGGACCGAGCTTACCTGGGTAGTGGGGGGGGTGAGGCCTGGCTGGACTGTGCGGAGGAGTGGAGGGGAAGGGGTCAGGGAGGTTTTGATTTGCATTTCTCTGATTGCTAAAGGTGTGGAGCATTTTTTAAGATATTTTTTAGACATTTCAATTGAGTCCCTGGTAAAGTTTCTTTAAGTTCTAAGGCCCATTTTTTAATTGGACCATTTGTTTCCTTAGTGTTTAGTTTTCTAAGTTCTTTGTGCACTCTGGATCATAGAGCTCTATCAGATATGTGGTTAGTGAAGATTTTCTCCCATTCTGTGGGTTGCCTTTGTGCTCATGTTACAATCTCTTTATCTGAACAGAAGCTCTTTAATTTCACAAGATACCATCTGTTGGGTGTTGGTTGTAGTAACCATGCTTTTGAATGTCTGTTTAGGAAATGTTAACCTTGTCCAATCAGCTCAAGGGAGTTCCCTACCTTTTCAACTATGGTTTTTATGGTCTCTGGTCTTATATCGAGCAGTATACAACATGCTTAGAGCAAGGATGGGGAAAAACTTGAAGCATTCCTGCTTCAATCAGGAACTAGACAAGGCTGTCCACTCTCACTACTTCTATTCAATATTATACTTGAAGTCTTAACTGAGGCCATAAGACAGGAAAGGGAGATAAATGGATTCAAATCAGCAATGAAGAAGTCAAATTATCTTTATTTGCAGCTGACATGGTCTTATACCTGACTGATCCCAAAAACTCCGCCAGAAAACTACTGGAACTAATACAGAAGTTCAGCAGGGTGGCAGGATACAAAATAAATGTACAAATTCCTATATGCCCACAATGAAAGAAGTGAAAAAGCCCTGAGAGAAACCATCCCATTTACTATAGTCCCTAAAACAATGAAATACCATGGCATAAACCTAACCAAGTAAGTAAGAGTCCTTTACAATGAACACATTACAACCTTAAAGAAAGAAATTGAAAAAGCCACCAGAAGGTGGAAAGACCTCCCATGTTCCTGGATTGGCAGAATCAACTCTATAAAAATGACCATCCTACCAAAGGAAATATACAGATTCAATCCTATACCAATCAAAATCCCAAAGCAATTCTTCAAAGAAGTTGACCAAACAATCTCAAAATTCATATGGAGGCACAAAAGACCCAGGATAGCAAAGACAATCCTGAGTAACAAAAACACTGCTGGAAGTATCACCATACCAATTCTTAGTCTATACCACAAATCCATAGGTGTAAAAACAACCTGATACTAGACACACAAATGAATGCATAAGGGTTGAAGACCCAGATACAAGCTCACACAAGTACAGCCATTTGATCTTTGACAAAGGGGCCAAAAAATCCAATGTTAAAAGAACAGTATTCTTAAGAGCATAATTATTTTATTCTTATAACAAAAGTAAATAGAGAAGCACCTGAAATTCTATCTAAATATAGTGTTCATTTTTTGCATTTTGGCAGTTATCATTCACTTAAAGAATGAATGCCTTCTTCACAGCAATATGGATATATTTTCTCCTGTTTGCAGTGCTAAGAATTAGACCCAGAGCCTCAAACATGCTAGCCAAGAAGTCTAGCACTTATGGATATATTCCTTGCTCTGTCTTCCTAAATTTAAAAAGCTTTCTTAATTAATCATAGACATTCCTACTTCTAGATCTTTCAAGTTTTTCAGGATGATCTGATATCAAGTAAAGTATGCATGAATGGGACCAATAACCTAGAATTTAACCAAAAAGTGAGTGCATTGAAATGTCAATATGCTAAAACACGTTAAACTAAACTATTATTTTTATCTAGGGCACTTACACTGATTAACCATACATAAGCAGTATTATCATTCTAGTTCCTGTTAAATTTTACAAAGAGGATTGTTAACTTGTATTGAAAACTGATATACCTGTCATGGCGTGTGAGCATATGTTCAAAGATTGCCTAATTTCAATCACTGTACTTAATTTAGCCAAATTTTTCTGCAGCTACACTATGAAATAATAGACTATATTTTTCTTTTTTTAATCAATTTGAAATGCTGCCGTAGAAATCTTCTCTAAAAAAGGAGAAAGATCTCATTAACAAAAAATAAATTCACTAATCATTTATTGATTAAAATTTAGCTTTCTAAATAATATCCAAAACTGTAAGTTTGTGTTTGTGAATATGATAGTCTTTTTATATATTTCAAAAATAACTTTTTTTTAAATTTGTTTTTATTCAGTTGTGCGTGTATGCCTGTGTGCGCATGTGTGCGTGTATGTGTGTGTGTGTTTGTGTGTGTTAGTGTGTGTGTGTGTGTGTGTGTGTAGAACCATGGACGAATTCGGGAACCACCATGGACGCCTCCACCTCCCCCTTTTTTACTCTGCCCAGGAATTCACAGGTTCTGCCCTACCAGGACTGGAAATGCAAGCTGCCCCCGCTTCTGCCGTCTATATGTGGGTCTAGGATCCGAACTCAGGACCTTTGGCCTGCAAGGCAGAGGCTTAACCCCTTGAGCCACCTCTCCAGCCCCCAAAACAACTATTAAGACATAAAATTCCTCATAGTCCTTTAAAATATGCAAATATTTTAAGATGGTCATGCTTTCCCTGTTTGATACATTAAAATTTAGTAACCATTGTGCTTTTATTTTGAAACCATTTTTTATAGGCTCACTGTCTTTTTCTAGCCTATCAGTAATTACCTTAGTAAATAAAGATATGAAAATTCATCATATTTATTCATTTGGTTCAGGGAGATGCTGAGTTGTATCCTTTTATTTTTTTATTGCTTATTGAAAGTGAGAACACTCGTCATTCAATACTGGATAAAGATTTAAGCTGCTCAGAAAGCAGAAAGACTTCATCCTCCATTTTGAAGCTACATTTCAGTCATTTCAGTAGGTATCAGTCGTATCTTTATCTTCTCTTTAAAAGATACAACTTAGCCTTAGTAGAGATTGAAAATTTACAGCCTCAAGTATGGAGCAGATTCCAGAGAAATGGTATCTGTTCCTTCTGAATGCTAAGTACTGCACAGTTAGAGAGCTCATCAGAAAAAGAAATCTTCCTCAGAGGATGATGAGCACTTTTCAAAACCCGTAAAATGTTTCACTTTGAATATTATTCCTAATACGATAATTTCTTATCTGCTGATTATATAACCCTGACTCTAGATAAGGAAGAATGTCTTTTTGTTTTTTGACAAAACAATTTATTTTTCTCTACAGAAAACCAGATTTAATGGCAAGCATGTTTTAGTCAAAAATGCTTGGCCAACAATTTTGATGATGTTATCTTGAATCCCAGAACACATGGAAAATGTTGAACATGGAAGTTTGCCAAAACTTTTAATCCCAGTGTTGGAGAGGCAGGGGTAGAAGGAGACATAAGACATATCCAATTGATCTAGCCAGTTGGAAAAACCTAAACTCTGAGAAACTTACATATGATAAAATCAAAACATAATGTTTAATCATGTTAAACTTAAAAATAGGCTAAAGAATATTTACTGAAGACAAATAATGACAACTTGCTCACATTTGAACATGCACTGACTTTCTCTCTCTCTCTCTTTCACACACATACAAACCCACACACGTACTCCACACACACTCACATACTCACAAGCAAATGAGCATACATATGCAAATATGCACAAACTCATCTACATATATACTAACATTACACAAACATGCAAACATATAAAATATAAACATACATACACAAGAAGAGTGACCACAACATGCATTTTCTCACACACACACACACACACACGCACACACTCACATGACATGACGACATGACATGACATGACATGACATGACATGATGTCGTTTATTTCTCTAGCAAGGAAATTAGTCAAGCAAAATTAGATTGGCTAATTGACAAAATCCAGTAAAATATAAAATACTGCAACAGTATTATAATCCTTCTTTGGCATTTAGAGAGATCATGGGTTAAACATTTCAAAATACTTAAATGTGGACTTTTCATGGTAGTACATGTTTGAACTGGTATGTGGAAGTCATCTGACATCATTTCCACAACCAACAAAAATGTCCCCTTCACTGAGCATACTCTTTTATACTTAACTGAATTGTATGTATCTTCATTCTAAAGGTTACTGGAAATTGTAATATCTAGTTGAAAAGTGTATTACTATTCTTATTCACATAGCTTACGTTTTGATGAAGTTACAGGCTTTCAATAAAATGTAAAGAGGATATTAATTTTCTGTTATATGAATTCACAACACTGAACCCTTGAGCAATCTGTGCACCTATTAGAAATGTGTGACACTGATTCTTATCCTTAGCGAATCATGACTAGAATTGAGGTATTTTCACTTCTGTTGAGTTTTTTTATTTCTCTAGAGATTTAAGTAAATAGCTTTTGTACCTTCCCATTCAAAATATCAATTTAGATGTTATGCGCAGCAAAAGAGTAATAAGAAAAATAAATGTAACTGATCCATAAAATCATTATATTAACAACAATTAATATGTTGTCTGAAAAGATGGAAAAATTCGTTATGTATATTTATAGATTTCCGGAATTGTGCCCTTTACAAATTATAAAGTTGAGGCAAACGTATTTATATTTCTATCATAAATGTATTCAACTTAACCAGATGATCAATAACAAATTGTAGCTAAGGAACAGTCAGTGTTAGATACAGATGGAACCAATTATATAAAATTTTGATCTGAAATACAGCATCTAACTCTAACTAGCAGAGAACAAGGCACCGAGACTACTGAGAGAATTGCATTATTTAGTTAATAGAATCTGCAGTGAAGATAGAAAGTTGCTACAAATTAAAGCTTCAAAACAAAGTTTCTTTTATTGTTATATGAAAGACATTTTTCTTTTTTGCATAATACCAAATATTACAATCCTGAGAAACTAATTTTTCCAGAAAATATGATTTGTGTGAGCATATATATATACATATTGTGTGTGTGTGTGTGTGTGTGTGTGTGTGTATCATGAACTCATTCACCTGGAAATAATAAGAATCTGGACAAAGCCATAACTGGCAAAATTTCATAAGATTTAGTTATTCTTCAAATCTTCAAATTTGAGTTAGTCTAAACTAAATTATGATCAATTACAGAAGGGCTAATAAAAATCTAAATGAAATCTTTAAATTTTGAAACAGTGTCAGTCTCTTAATGTATAATGTAATTTCTTTCATATCTATTGCTACATTTAATCCACAGATACTTTTTTCTAATATGCCAACAATTTTTAACAGAATATCCATAAGTTTATAGCTTCCAAAAGAAAACTGTCTCAGTTTTGCTACTGTGACAAAACACATGAAGAAAGCAACCTAAGGAAGAAGAGCTTATTTTGACACACAGTTTAAGTGGTTATTCCACATAGACAGAGAAGCTATAGCAAGCAGCTGATCACATTGTCTTTAAAATCATAACACAAAGACCAGTGAATCCACTTACTTTCTCCTTTTATTTCAGTCTGATACCCAGCCATCCATAGATTAATACAATTCACATTAAGAGCACTTATTTCCATTTCAATTAACTAAGTAATGCTATCTATAGAGATTTGTTTATATGATTTTAAATCCCACCAATTGGACAATCAAGATTAATTATCAGAAAATCCTGTACACACTAATGACTATTGAAATGTATTTATTGAAAGAGAATAATTCAATAGATAAAAGGAAAAGTGATATGCATGCTTGATGTTGAACCTTGTATTAATAAACAGAATTTTTCTATTATTTCTATTATTCAGTCAGTGAGTAATTTAGTCACCAGAATAAGTCACAACTTCTTTATTTAGAAAATAAACAGTGAGGGGTCGGAGAGGTGGCTCAAGGGTTAAGCCTCTGCCTTGCAGGCAGAAGGTCCTGAGTTAGGATCCTAGACCCCACGTATAGACGCCGGGCAGAAGCGGGGGCGGCCTGCGTTTCTGGTCCTGGTAGGGCAGAGCCTGTGAATCCCAGGACAGAGTAAACAAGGAGGAGGTGGAGGAGGTCCATGGTGGTTCCGGAATTCATCAGTGGTTCTACACACACACACACACACACACACACACACACACACACACACAAATGAATAAATAAATTTAAAAAAAGAAGAAGAAAATAAACAGTGAACCTGAACATTATCATCTACAGCAGAACTGATCCAGACTTTACAAGGTACATAAAAGTTGCTGTAATCTCCTCAGTTCAAGCTACTCTTCTTACAGAAACTGTAAAATGTTTGGTGTGCATGGGAAATACTACAATCTAAATCACGTAAATTTAAGTTTAAAGTATATCAAGTCCATTTAACCTTAAACTTTTCAAATTTCAAATTCATTGTTTCTATATATACAAATAATATTGTGAATGCAGTAGTGTGCACCATACAGCTAGTTTCTTGCATTATGACAAATAATTCCTTCTATCATTGCAAACCCAAGTGAAAATACAACTATGTACACTACTTGCATGTTATTTTTATTGCTCTTTCCATCCTTTTAAATATCCAATTTTTTAAATAAACTGGGTCTTAGCAAACTTTTTTGGTGACTTGTAAAATTTCCTGAGAAGTACTCCTCAATATATTCTTGTGATATTAAAAGTGGGCGTGAAGGAATAGAAGGATATTATGATTTTTATCCCTTTCATGTAACTTTTTATCTAACTTAATATCCATTATATTTTTCTTTATCTTTGAGGTTTAGTATATTACCGGAATGTTTCTATTTGTTCTGACTTTATTAAATTTTCCTGAGTCAAAGTGATACGAATCAGTCTAAAGAATTGAGCCATTGACACTTTACAATGCTCAGTAATTTGATGCATTATAATGGAATCTAGAATTTATATGCATCGTTTACTCATATCTTAGATTTTTTATAGACAACACTATATTACAGCTTCTTTTGTTGCATTTATACTTGTATGTCATTCTTCTGAATTCAATGCACTTTCCTAATATCTACTCTTCCAAGAATTCTCATATTTCATTGCATTACATTCAGTAGGTTGTATTGCTCTGAGCATATACAACACTTCTACTTACAAAAAATTTTATAGTATGCTGCTCTGTGTCTCTTTTCAATGCCAAACTCACATAAACACAAGAGAAATGTTGGATTGTTAGCACCATGACTTATCTGTTTCATTGAGGCTTTAAAGGTAAAATATTTTTCCATTTTTTTAAACCTTAATCTATCTTTAAAGTGTCCCTGATATTTCCTCTCTATTTTAATTAGCCACTGAAATATTAAATATTAGTGTTCTTAAATATACAGTATATTTGGTACATCATCTTTCATTTCAATATGATATTATTTAGTAGGCTACATATTTTGTCACATTTTCAAAACTTAACTGTTTTCCTAATTCTTAAGTAATTTGTATTATCTCCAAGTGTCTTCCACCACAACCAATAGTGTAATGTCAATTTTGTTGTTGGCAACTGTGATGCTTAGACATAGGTGAGTACCTACTTGGATTAAAGGGTATGAGAAGAAACAAGAAAGCACCATTATGTGGTTGGTATATGAGTTGATCCCTTGCAGACTAACACATGTGTTTGTCCTCTGAGTAGGAGAAATACAAGGAAAAATTGTCTCTAATTGACATAAACTTTCATTTTTCTTTTGCATTAGAATCCTCAGCCCTTGCACTTTAAGTCTTATGCCAGCAGCTGTAAAATTCAATTATATTAGCATCTCTAGCTCCAGAATTCTGGATATACACTCTATTATGACCAACCTAAAAAACATATCTGTGTCAATAAAGAAATGTTTATTACTCATGTGTAATAAACATTGTGACAACATTGTGATAATATGAAGTGCAAGCAGCTAATTGAATTTCTTAGAGAGTATAAAATGATCTAAAGTGAAAGAAATTACATTGTACTATGAAAAGCAGAAGTTGAATGAATCTGCTTTTCAGAAATAGATACACATAAGTAACAGAGTGCCATAAACATATAAACTGTGCCAAAGGCAGAGAAAATCTACTGCATTAACCTGAAATGTATTACAGGTAATTAGATCTAGAAACAGCTTGGGTACACCATATCACAGAAGATATAATTAGTGAAGGCAATGTTATACAGATGAAACTTACACAATTGAATTTGCATTCAGTTAGACAGCATCTCCAGTTTTGGCCTTTTGTTGCAAAGAGAAATATATCCCATCGTAATCTGATGGTTCAAGTAAATATATATATATATATATATATATATAAAGAACTACATCCTCAAAGTTTAATTTTATTATTATTATTTATTCAACTGTGCACATGTGCGTGTGTATGTGCGCACGCGTGTGTGTGTGTCTGTGTGTGTGTGCGTGTCTGTGTATGTGTAGAACCACGGACGAATTCGCGAACCACCATGGACGCCTTCACCTTCTTCTGCCCCGGGATTCACAGGCTCCGCCTTACCAGGACCAGAAGCGCAGGCCGCCCCCGCTTCTGCCCGGCGTCTATATGTGGGATCTGGGATCTGAACTCAGGACCTTCCGCCTGCAAGGCGGAGGCTTAACCCCTGAGCCACCTCTCCAGCCCACATCCTCAAAGTTTAAAATGTCCCACACATTCAGTAAAAATGTAGCTACATATTTTCATGTGCGATGACTTATATGTATATAAACATCTGTATAAGGAACACTTCAGTTAGCCATTACTCTTGAAATGTTAATGATATATACAAATTTTATAGAAACAAGTCTATATAAAAGTACTATATGAGCTGATAATTTTTGGGAAATATACAGGTTTTGTCACTGGCCTATGGAAATAATCCAAAGAGAAGCCTGAAGTAGATGTGCAAGTAAAACAATGATTCTGTGCCTTGAGTTTGAGGGTCACCCTGGAATACTCAGAAGCAAAAGCCAAATAAGTAAAGTGAAGGATATCTGTCTCCCACACTAGAAGATAAATAATGAACTAAAGATATTACTTTTTATCATAATACTCATTTATTAATAATTGGCTTTTATTATGGACAAGATAATGAAATTATTTTTATCTGTCCATTAAATCAAAGATACACTGCTGAATGAAGAGTATAAGTACACTAAATCTGAGGATGACCATACAATTGATTCCAAAACAAAACTAGACAAAGGAGAAAGGAACAGGATGCCAAATTACTCTATTTCACTGTATTAATAGAAAGATCAGAAATATTACTTTCAGTCTTATACATATTAAACTTTACATGCTGGCAAGTACTATTGTAAACAAAGTATTTACATATACAACAGAGGCTGAAGAAAATGTACTAGGAAAATTCAAGGAATTACTGTTCAATCACATCAAAGAAGATTAAATACTGTTGTAAATTATTCACAGGTGAAAAAGTGAGTTATGTGATGAAGGTCAAACTTCAATATAACTTTGAAAATATAATATTCTATGAAAGTAGTCATACTTTTTTCATTAATGTCATGGGAACAACTTGCTTGTTTTATGCACATTGTGGTGTAATTCAGGTTTTTGCAATTTCCAATTGCTATTCTCATTCGTGAGGTTTTTTATTTCCTTATAGTTGGAAGGAACCAGCACTCCCAGTGAGAGGGTGAAGTCCTGAATACTACTTGATAAATCCCCATTGCTCTGGAATGTCAAAAAAGGTGATAACTAGAAATGAAATTTGTGGTTACATAACTTATGTGTGACACACAAATCAGGTTTTCAGAGCAATTTGTAATATTGACAAATATTCTGGACAAAGCCTTGCTTTAGGATTTCTCAATAACATATTAGGATGCTCACCTTAAATTAAGGATTTGTTTTAAGCTATAGAGCAAGAAATTTTGTTATAAAAACAATCAGGATGTGGATGCAATGGCAACCATATTTTGTTGCATAAATGCTTTCATATCCATTTATAAGCTTAGCACATCAATATCTAGCTGGTGACTACCTGTTCTCAAGCTAATTAGCAGCTAATAAAAAAATTCCAGCAAAACTTGATATGAGATGCATGCCCAAACGTGCTCAGTAGCATTCCCTCCCTTGGCATAGACTTGATCCTGACAATCTGCAGGATTCTTCAGTTTATAGAATCTATTCCAATTTTGTTGTATTAAATCAGCTCCATTCCCCCAAATGCTGTTCTTCCAATTTAGTTTCCCCATCAAAATATCAAATCCAGAAATAGTGACTATTAATTTTCAAACTACATTACAAATGTCATACTTAATAGTCCTTTAATTTGAATTGTCTAAGAGTTATGGAGCAGATTGGAATACATTATGGAAAAATTTATTGGAATAAAGTAATATTTAAAAATTCTGTATTGAATGCAATAGCAAAATTTGAAGTTAACACAAAGATAAGATAGCTATATGTGTCTACAAAGCTAGAAAAGATAACACATAACTGAATTCATGAAAATGTTTATAGTGTTATATTGTTATTACACTCAGTGTGGGATACTGCTATGTTCACCCGGACAGACTAATTCTTCCTGGAATGTCTACATTTGACTGTTAAAACTCTACATTTATTAATTAATGTATGTCCTATTTATCTTTATTCTTTGATGAGACAATTGCAACAAATTCTAAAGCATACAAGAATGGTACTTCTTAAAATTTAGAGAATCTTACATGCACTGTGTTTGTATAGCAGGCTTTTGTAGGCTTTTGTAAGGTCTCCTGGGATTATCTCCCCGGGGGACTTAAATGGAAAAAGAGTAATTATCCAAAACAAACAGGTTTTGACTATGGAAAGAGAAGAGAATTTATTTAAATATGAACTCTATCAATTAAAGTTTAATCAAGCATGCATTATTTTAACAGGTAATCATTGTATTCAGACTCTTTCTGATATCAATAAAGCTATATTATTTTCTATAAATTAGCCAAATTACATTGATAATGAAAAGAAACATTATTTATAAATATTATAATATTATAAAGTTTATAGCATAATAAATATTTAATAGTTGTGAATGCATATTTAAAGATGCCTATTACTATCAACCCTAATGTGTACAAAGACTAAATGCTTTTTGTTAAACAAAAAATAATAATATCTCATGAAAATTGAAAAATAATCAAATATGACTTAAATCAAGATTTTTTACCTAAAATACATTCATTTTTTCATTTATTTGCATAACTTACAAAAAGTAATGATGAATGCTGTGGTAATTAGTATGAAAGTTGTGCATATTAAAAGTTGGGAAGTCCACAAAATAGAGTTATTTCAAGTGAATTCTAAGACAGTTCTATCATAGAGGACTCTTAATTGGCATCTCAAGATGATGCATAAAATCAGTTGCTTTGTGATTGGCATCAGAGCCCAATACACAGGAAGGAACACTTGACTGGCACAGTAAAACAAGTCAAATACCTGGGGATTGGGAAAACATAGGCCCTAGTGGAGAAAAAAACCTCTTAATTTTATCAATTATTTGATAGTAAGTCACCATCTAAACTGTTATCACTGTAAACATAGATCAAATAAGCGTTCAAAAAGTATCCTGGCATAAGAATAATATAAAGAGCCACAACTGACCAAATTCCAAAGTAAAAGCAACTATGGAAGCTAGGCTGCAACTAAGACATTAAAGCACGCATCCCCCCTCTCAGCCCTTCCATTTCATGGATCTGGAAACCTTGCAGAAGAGGTGGAGGTGAGAATGTAAGAATTTAGGGTAGAAAAAGGAAATACCTGTCTCCATCAGTAATTCAACACACAGGAGCTTAATGCTGCTTTGTCTTTTTCTGCCAGACCTACACAATAGCAACACAATGCTGCCTTGCTTCCATGATACATGGTGCCACCATAAGGGACTGTATGGGACTAGTATCAGGCAAAGAGGGAGTCTGTTCCACAGTTTGCCCACTGGTGCATGTGTCTGGATGGGAGCCAAGGGATTACATAGGCATGAGGAAATTGGAGCAGAGGGAAACTGATTGGAGGCAGTAATGAGTGCAGAATGGAGGTAGGATGGGAAAGGCAGTGCAGGTGGTAGTAGGTGATGAAAATATTATCACTACTATTTAATTTTTTTTAAAAAAAACTTGTAAAATGAGGAAGAGTTTTCAGGGAAATATGGGTTGATGATCAACACCCTATGAAGATAAATTTGTAAATCAATTTTTGGTAAAAGTTCCATAAGAATACTTATGAAAACATATATATTTTTACTACTCTGGTATAAAAATTTGAAAGACAATGAAATTGTGGTATTTTGTTCTGCATTTTCCAGTAATTAAAATATCATGTATTTCCCATAGAACATCTTATGTCTTCTGTCAGATTCACATTCACTTTTAAACTCAACATCTGATCCATATTGCAACATCAGGTGTCTCGGTGTGCCACAAAAAAGGGAACGTAAATTTGACATGAAGGTAAAACCTTAAAAATGCAACAGATACTAATTAATGACATAGCAAGAAAAATGAAATTAATTATATCTCCATTATCATTCACATAAAAGTAAAAGGTGTCTTTCTTAAAAAGTTATTTTATTCTAGCCAAAAAACATTTTCCAAAAGCTTAAAATGCACACAGCTATTTCAATGTGTATAATAAATTCAATATTTTTAGTCCTTAGCAATGTATTTTGAGAAAATATTTCAAGGGGGATAATTTTAAAAAATCATACTCTCAATTCTACAATATTTAAGCAAAACTGTGATGATATCCTGGTTTCTCACTTTATACTCAATCTCATTTAACGATATAACTTAAAATTTTATGAAATTATGAGACCATGTGAAGAAGCCCCAAATAAAATATTGTGTCACTTACCAAATGCATTCCCTACAAGGAAAATCTAGTGAAAGAAAGAAAAGAAAGTTACATGACAATTAGGAGACCAGAGTTTCATAAAAATTCTTTAACTTTTATCTTTAATGTTTTCATATTTATAAAAAATTTTAAACATAACAGGATATTTGGGGCTGGAGAGGTGGCTCAGGGGTTAAACCTCTGCCTTGCGGGCAGAAGGTCCTCAGTTCAGATCCTAGACCCACATGAATAGATGCCGGACAGAAGCAGGGGTGGCCTGCGTTTCTGGTCCTGGTAGGGCGGAGCCTGTGAATCCCGAGGCAGAATAAACAAGGAGGAGGTGGAGGCGATCCATGGTGGTTCCCTAATTCGTCCGTGGTTCTACACATACACACATACATACATACATGCACACACATACACACACGCACAGACACACGCGCACACACGTACAACTGAATGAACAAAAAAATAAAATAAAAAGAAAAAAAAGGATTTTTGCTTTATTTTTGTTCTGTTTCAATCCAATACAAGAAGAGATTCAATCCAGGCATTTAAATGGTCAGTATTGTCTCAAATAAATTATAACTTTCTGCATTGAGAAATTTCCTATCAGTTGTCTATAAAATTGTATAGAAGAAATTAATTTTTTAAATTATTTATTTATTTATTTATTTACTTATTTATTTGTGTGTGTGTGTGTGTGTGTGTGTGTGTGTGTGTTTCAGAGGTCACTGCGTGCCCCTGTGGAGGACCAAGGGTGAATTCAAGAATCATCCTGGACTGCTTCTACTTCTTGCTTTGCTCTAGGATTTCCAATACCCATCAGGATGGAGTGAAGGACATTGCAGGAGCAGCAAAACCGTAAAAGAAAATTAACAACAAACCATAATCCAGAATTTAAGAGACTCTATATCAACCACCTAGAACTAGGCCAGCCTAATCTCTCCCCATCCTGAAACTCAGGGAAATTTGTGGAAGAGGGGGCAGTAAGAGTGTAAGAGCACAAGGATGGGAGGAGCAATGATATGCAAGATACTCCACACAAGTTAGGGCGGAAATAATAATAATTGGACTTTGCATGCCCTGCACAATGTCCAACACACTATTGACCCCACAAAGTCTAGCATTTGCTAAAAGCACCAAGATCCTTGGAAGCAAGGGATTGACAGCCACAGTAGTGTTCCTATGCTTAAGGGGAACAAAGGAAAGGGTTCAGGGAAATGCCGCTGAGTCCTTGTAGGAGAGGAGGACCCAGAGGAGAGTTTGGCATGCACATTAAAGGATTCTCCGGGGATTGGGGGAGGGGAAGCATTGGGGGGGTGGGGAGAGAGGGTGAGGGAAGGGTGAGCAGAGGGGTCGGGGGGAGGAGGAGGGAGGAAGGGAACCGCTGTACCTATTAAGTTTGTATAAGCGGAGATAATAAAAAATGTTAAAAAAAAAAAAGAATCATCCTGGACTGCTTCTACTTCTTGCTTTGCTCTAGGATTTCCTAGCCTCTTCCCACAGTGTTCGAAGTACAGGCCACTGCCATTTCAGCCTAGCGTTTTTATGTGGGACCTCCAATCTGAACCAAGGACTTTCTGCTTGGGATCCAGAATCTTAACCCCTGAGCCATCTTGCTAGCTCAGAAATTGTACAATTTTTTGAATGCACATATTTGCTCTATGACTGTTTGATGAGTATCAACAATCCATACTGTGCATAGAATGGAAAAATTATGGCAGTTCCTTTGAAAAGAGCAACAATGATGTATATATTTATGTGCATTATTGAGATATATGTGATGAATACCTGAATCTCAACTCTGATGTTAGGAGCAGGATCTTGAGTTTGAGACCTCCCTAGTACTATGCTCCAGCCCATGTCAGTGCATATATGCAGAGAAGAAAATGTATTCGAAATGGCCTTCTAGTTATGTTACACTTTTAGTTAGCAAAATCTGATGTGTCCTTAGAGATTTGAGGATGAAATCAAAAGTGTATACTCACTAAAACAAATATGTCTGTATTGTTTTTCTGTGTGTTTTTTGCTTTCCAAATATTCTAAAATAGATGCATTTCACTTCAGCTGTATTCCAACTCTTTCATTTTATAATTCAAATTTCCTTAGTAAGAGGGGCTCAGCTTATGCAGACAGTAAACTTATAAAATAAAGCATAAACTTTACCTTACGCATTATAGAGTAGTTTATTAACTCAAAGTGTTGTCTATGTTAGTAATTAGATACATTTTACAAAAGATTTTGAATTGACCAGAAAGCTTGGCCTTACCTTATAAATTTCTTTTTTTTAATATGAGCTTATTTAATCTTGCACAGTTAATTTAAGCCCTAAATACAAACTTTACTGTTTGTTATTACCATCATAAAAATATTCGTATTTTCTGCTTCACTTCCTTTTCAAAATGTGATGAACTGAAGCACTATTATTGAAAATTCAATGAAATATTAAGATATTATCAGTATATCATTTAACATTCAAGGAAAGAAGTTTTAGTTCACTTCTATTCTGATGATTTAGACATATAACCTGTATTTTTTCAATCTGATTATAATAAATAAAGCTGTAAAATATCTTTTACAATGGACTAAGACAAATGTACAAATTTTCACAAGTGTAATAAATTTAATAGGTCATGACAACACTTGTGAACAATGTTCTCCCAATGTTCCTCAAAAACTCTTGTATTTTTTCAGGATTAAAATCTTAGATATGGTAATTTTTATCCTGTTTTTCACTATCTATTCACTTTCCCTTAGGGCAGTGTCAACTCATTGATGGTAATTTTTTTGTAAAACTGGAGTTTTCCGTCCATATAGTCTCCTTGAATTCTGTTGCTGTATATTTGCAAAACCGAAAGTGCTCAGCATAATAGCAACAATTGGCATTATTAAATTATGCTACATTACATTTTTCCACAAAACATATTTTTATTGCTTTTAGAAACATAGACATATCCAAGAACTTACTGTTCAACTGTCTCAAAAGAAATATGTTCTTGAAATATTTATGTTCTCCTCCATTTATAAAGTTTCTTAATATATTTCCATTGGAGTCACTGTTTGAGGTAGATCCCAGCTGTGATTGGAACATTAAATTAATTCAGAATCTCGAAAGTTATGATCATAAATTAGAAAACAAGGAGGCTTTGGGTGTAGTGCTGCAGTTAATCTCTGGCCAAATTTCAAAATCATATCCAAATATGACTTTCTGTTTAATAGTTTTACTTTCTATAAAACTATATAGTAATATAATTGTATTCCAATATTTTATTCATTCTTCTTGCAGGCGTTAAATATAAGTAATTGATTTCTGAATGAAATAAGATGAAATACAGTTACTTTTAAAGGTATGTCACTGTTTAATGATGTTAATAAATTGTGCTTGCCTATAGTCAGCAACTGCAATATTTATCTTTCTTCTAGTTATCTCTAATGTAACTGTAACATCTCAAGTGATATAACTAGCTGTGGTATGTTCATTATGCCTAGTTGTTGTCTTTGCCAAGGGATCTCATCATGCACAAAATTAGATAAAGCATATGAGCTGCTGCATTAATGGTATGAAGTCATGACCTCAGCAGAAGCATGTACTTTTATGTCTTTTGCAAAATAATACACTTTCCTGGGAAAATCATGCTATAATTAAAAAAGGAGATGGACATAAAATGTTAGCAAATCTACCTTAAAAATACTCTGAATATTCTGGAGTCATACTATAATGAACATTTACACAATGAAGATGTCAAGTTGTCAACAATCTTTTGTTAGTTTCTTTACCTGCTTCTTGCATATTTGGGTATAGACACATAGCTTTGTAATAAATTGACTTTAATAACTTACTTTTACAACAATATTACTAAGTGTCTTTGACACATTTGTTGAAGTTATACTTACAAAACTATTTTTCATTGTTAGAATGAATGAATATTTTGTATTAAAGTTAGACCTACAAAGTGAATTAGAAATATATAATATTCACCATGTGAAAGCTTAGTGAACTTAGATGGGTTTAGTTCCAGGACTCCTTGAGGGAAGAGGTTCTCTCTATGAAGTGACCAGATCAAGTCTTTCATAATAAATTACATAGGCTCTTTTAATACTTCCTGGTCCAGTTTTTAGTAGTTATTTTAGATAACCAATTTAAAGCTTTGGATACAGAAAGTAAAGAAAATAATTACAAGAAAGACTGTTTTCTCCAAAATTCATTCTCAAGATTGATGATTTCTATACAATTGCATTCATACAGAACAATCTGGTCAGACCAATGACTAAATGGCTGCCCTATGTTGGCCATTAATATTTTAAGTTCCTTGTGTTCATCTAGGTGATTTAACATGTCTCAAAATGATTACTTCAAACCCCTGCTCAATTAAGAACAACCACAATCATGTTATATTCCAAATTCTGCTCAGCTACTGCCTCACTGATATTTCTTTCTGAAAAGAAAATTATTGTGATTTAAGGGGATAAAATGTTTTAAAAGACTCTAAAAAGCAAAACTCATAATAAAATATCTCTTACATACCATTGAGTAATGTAATTATATATGTTGATGTTTTTATTTTGAGTCATATTTTGTAGTTTATGAACTGCTTAGTATCTCTTATGATATTTTTAAATATAAATAGTGCTAAAATTGTGGTAGTGTGAAAATTAGTTTCCAACAAAGGAAGTGTTCCAGTTCCGTACCTAGAAAATGGTCCCCTATTCCTTCTTAATCCAAAGTCGGATGTCTACATATGAATATTTTAAAATAAGTTCTGTAGGTATCGATATTACCCAAATCACTACATGATGAATTTCTTACCTATTATTCATATTTACTTCAGGACATATTCAGTTGCTTCCTCTCATTGTTCAAATTTTCTTGTTCTCATATTTTTCGTCATCTATTTTGTAATTAATGCTTTATTTACAATAAAAATGAGTATTGTTATAAAATTCTCACACATGTAAATCAATGCAAGTCTCCAAATTTATTCTTTCCTCCTCTACCTGGTCATAAAATTCAGCTAATATTTTATTTTTTAATGTCAGTGTATTTATATATGTAAACAATTCACATGCACATACATAGACACATGGAAATACATACAGTAGTAGTGAACCAAAACCTACATTTCACAGTTGTTCTCTGTGCTGTTGTGACACAACAATCATACACAATTTAAAAGAACAAAGAGAGATTTATTTAGCTAACTCTTCAGAGGGTATATGCAGTCCATTGGAGCAGGCAACAGAAGCTAGGGGCAACTCAAGTATCTACATAGATCATGGAGGTGAGAGAGTTGACTTCTACCAGAGTAGCATGCTAGTAGAAACAGCCACTCCACAGCCCGTCCACCATCATTAACTAAGGATTCAAACACAAGAGTCTATAGAGGACGAAGTACATTCAAATCCTGACATTCCATTTTATGAACCCTGCTATGAACAGAAAAATTTCCTTCCTTAAAAATGAATTTACTGGACATAGTCATTCATTGTAGTTGCAAGGTAATATTTAAATTTTTTTGAAAGTGAAATATTCAAGAAGAAAACCCAACTTTTTATTTCATACAAGCATATGGAGAATTTATGATATCATAAGTCACATCCCCCTTCCTCTTCCTATCACAGCCTTCCTTTTCCCTGTCATTTGCTTTCTTGTCACTTGTGTGCACCATTAGGTTCCATCTGATTCTCACTTGATGGCTTGTGTCTGAGTACAGTCTGGAGCATGAATCATATAACAGTCATTTTACCATTGAGAAAAATATCTTTAATTCCCCTGCTTCCACTAAATGAAAACTCTCATTAGTTTATTAGGGAAGAAGTATGGAGCTTATTGGGATCTTTCTCTTTCCGTGGAGAGATGCTCATAGAGTATTTCCCATGTGGGTTTTCTGGAAATACAGTGACAGTGAACATGGATACAGCATCCCTGTCATGTCTAGAAGAAACTGTCTGGCCACATCCCTACCTGCTTTTAGGCTCTTACATTCTTTCTGCTGCCTCTTCCATGAAAGTCCCTGAGATTGGGGTGGAGGAGGATAGAAGGGGGTATGTGGTTATGGCTTAAATTTGTTGTCTTTGGCTGACCAGTCCATAGCAACTTGTATTTATACATTGGCCAGTTGTGCGTCTCAATAAGAAAACATTTTTCATTGCAGAAGGAATCTTCTAAGTTGAGTGCTAACTTTATATAGCATCTTTAAAAGTAAACCTTAGTAGCTTTCATTCCCCATAGTACCTATATTTTCCTGTTCCATGAGTTCTTGCAGTTTACAGTACCAGATATGTGATCCCAGCTGAAAAGTAGGTCATAAAACTAATCAGAAAGCTGTTCTCTTAACAATTGTGTCAGTATTACACTGGTCACCTCCTCTCCATGGCATAATTGTCATTTCAGCTTGCAATTTTCAAGTATTGATGAAACTTTTATTGCTTTTCTCCCCCTGGTAACTTGCATAATATTTCTGCTACTATGAAAGCTATCCAGTAAGAAGGAAGCTTCTAGACCAATTCCTGCCTGAAACTCAAGATCTTAAACAGTATAAAATAATATATTCAACAGTCCACAAAGAGTAATACAATGTATTTGCAAGTGTTTATAAAGAAATGAATGAGTGCTACATTTATTTATTCTGAGTATAAATATTAAAAATATGCACTTGTTGAGAAAATGCAATGATTTGAGCACAATCCATAGATTCATGATGGAAGGAGAAAATTCACTTTTGAAAATTAACTGTCCTCTCTCTCCACCTGTGTTTCATGATATACATGTGTGTGCCTTCTCTCTCTCTCTCTCCTTCACCTCCTCTATTTCTCTCCTCTTTTTCTTTCTTTCTATCTCTCCTCTGCTCTTTGGGTTTTATTTTCTTTTTTCTTTTTTTTCTTTTTTATTATTTATTCAATTGTGCGTGCATGCATGTGTGTCGCTATGTATGTGTGTGTGTGTGTAGAACCATGGAAGAATTCCCGGACCACCATGGACGCCTCCACCTCCTCCTTGTTTACTTTGCCAGGGGGATTCACAGGCTCAGCCCTACCAGGACCAGAAACGCAGGCCCCCCCTGCTTCCACCTGGCGTCTATACTTGGGGTCTAGGATCCAAACTCAGGACCTTCTGCCTGCAAGGCAGAGGCTTAACCCTTGAGCTACCTCTCCAGGCCCGGTCTTATTTTCTTTATAATTTCTTTTTAGCTAAGGTTTTTAGTCATAAGACTGTAAGCAGGCGCTTCATACATCAATACAAGAGCACACAAAAATTATTAAGTTTTATGTCTCAGTATTTTCCTCTTCTAAAAGCATTTTCCTATTCAGTTTATACTTAAAGTTTGCAAGGATCCAGAATTGAGCTCTTTAGCGTTCATTGTCACGCATTTTCAGTTTTTTCTTATTATGCTGCCTAAATCAAGTCACTTACACAAGCTTTGTTTGTATCAAATCATTTTCCAGATGGAAAAATCATCACTTCATCTCACTCTGAATTCAATGAATATCCAGTCCCACCATTTCACATGTTACTTCTGAAAGCAATTTTGGCATTTTTTTTCCTTAAGTCAAATAAGTTAAGAAATGTTTTTCTTGGGCTGAGAGGTGGCTCAGGGGTTAAGCCTCTGCCTTGCAGGCAGAAGATCCTGAGCTCTGATTGCAGATCCCATATATAGACGCCAGGTGGAAGCAGGGTAGGCCTGTGCTTCTGGTCCTGGTAGGGTGGAGCCTGTAAATCCGGGGACAGAGTAAACAAGGAGGAGGTGAAGTGTCCATGGTGGTTACCGAATTCGCCTGTGGTTCTACACACACACACACACACACACACACACACACACACACATGCGTGCACGCATACATACACACATGCACAATTGAACAAATAATAAAAAAAATTTTTAAAAGTTTTTCTTTGTTATTAAAACTTCTGATCTTCCCACTGAGTTTGACCTATAACAGTGTTCATCTCCTGTGTTTCTCTGAAATGTCCTTAAGGGCTTTATTGTGCTCTTATCTTCCTCTACAACTCTGTTTTTCTGGTTGAAGCAATCAGTCACAGCCTCTTGCTCCTCCTCTCATTGCTCCAAGCACCTTCTCTTGTTTCTTGATGAACAAGCATATGCGTCTGGAACAAAAGAGTAAAAAAAAAATAATAATAGCATTTTTAATTTCAAGAATATGGATAAATCAGCTCAACTATTTTTCATGAAAGCCAATATTAATGTACTAAGTGTAAGTATTTACAAAAAGATTTAATCATTTGCTTTGAGATTATTTTAGCATTTTGTTTTTAATCCATGTTATATAGATGAAGAAACCTGAAGATTTCAAGAATATGCATATGTTACAATTTTATTTATTGACTTTATATTTTTAATTAGATACACTTGCTTGGTATACATTAAAATTAACTCAATTAAAACACATCACTTTAATAATGTAGCCATTTTGATCTTGAAAGCATCTAATAAGGTTTCAATTTAGAAATAATAAATGTATGGCTGAAGCATTTCTCTTCAATTTTAGATAGAACTGTGAGTCATTTTTACCACAATAATTATTATCAACTACTTGTTGACAGGCATTTTCTAATTCTTATAGATGTAAGTGTATATGCTTTATATAGTAGCTAAAATAAATACTATTTAATTACAACTGTGACTAGATGGCCTTATTCTTGTCTTCAAAGACTCATTTATTTAAGCATCTGATGTGCTTGTACATTATCATTATTAATTGTATCATTTTCTTCATTAATTACATACAATTATTCAAAAAATGGTACAAAGGGGCTGGAGAGGTGGCTCAGTGGTTAAGCCTCTGCCTTGCAGGCAGAAGGTCCTGAGTTCGGATCCTAGACCCCACGTTTAGACGCCAGGTGGAAGCAGGGCGGCCTGCGTTTCTGGTCCTGGTAGGGTGGAGCCTGTGAATCCCGGGGGCAGAGTAAACAAGGAGGAGGTCCATGGTGGTCCGGGAATTCTTCCGTGGTTCTACACACACACACACACACACACGCGCGCGCACACACACATGCACAATTGAATAAATAATAATAATAAAAATTTTTTTTAAAAATGGTACAAAATTATTATTGATCACACTTTATAAGAATATAGATAGTGATGATGAGAGCCTTCGTGGCTACATTATAAAATATCATGTGTGGTTGTAAAGTAGGCATATGAAAGATGTACTACAACATACATAATCAAGGAAATATGGTTTAACTCTAAGGAGTTACTACTGCATACCTATAATAAAGTCAAAATTTAGAACACTCACATTGTTGGAGATGTACAGCAGCAGGAACTCTGATTATAGATGGTTACTTCAAAACAATAGAGCCACTTAGAATAACATTTACTTTGTTCTTAAAAATTTAAATATAATTTTGACATTGGCTCCTGAAATCTTGCATTGTTATTAAAATAAAAAAGGTTCAAACTTATGTCCCTAAATGCAAACAAAGAAACCTGCATAGAGAAGTTTATAGAAGCCTTATTCATACAACCATTAGTGGGAAAGAAAAAAATGCTATTTGCTAGGGCAAATAGGTGAATCAGATATGGCCCATCCAAACAACAGGAGTTAATCAACATTGGAGAAATATAAGCCATCCAGTTATAAAAAGCTACGGAGAGGGGTAAAGTTGTATTTTCAAGTAAAGAACTCATATAAAAACTACATTTGGGGGCTGGAGAGGTGGCTCAGGCGTTAAGCCTATGCCTTGCTGGTGGAAGGTCCTGAGTTCAGATCCTAGACCCCATGTATAGACGCTGGGAGGAAGCAGGGGTGGCCTGTGTTTCTGGTCCTGGTAGGGCGGAGCCTGTGAATCCCCCCGGCAGAATAAACAAGGAGGAGGTGGAGGCGGAGGTGGTCTATGGTGGTTCCTGAATTCGTCTGTGGTTCTACACATACATATATACATACACATGCACACACGTATACATGCATAATTGAATAAATAATAAAAATAATAATAATAAAAAACTACATTTGGTGTTTAAGCTTTATGGTAGTCAAAAGCTGTCTTCAGAAGTAGGAAGGATGGGAGGGACAGATGACTGATAGTTCAGAGAAGAAATTTAAATTAGACAAAATATTCCTTACGGACATGGTTAATACTTTAGACTTTTGTTCAGCATGTGGAACTTTACTCATGAATCCTATTACAAATAAGAAACTTAGTGAAAATAATGTTTCCAAACAGGCTTAAATGCTGTATCTGTCTAATTTTCTTCAATATTTCTTTCAACCTAAAACAGTTCACAAAGAGGGAGACACAGGGGATGTATATAAATTCTTATTTCACTAAATCCCAAAAGTGGCCTTATTTGAAAACAGGTTCATTTGAAATGTAATTCATCATTTCATGATGAGGGGTGGAGGTCTTGTACAAGCCTGTAGTCAAAGATGTCTCATTTCCATTGTTGTAGCTGAAGATAGCTTGACATGGACATTACTCACTTACAGATCACATTGTGAAATGGAGTATAGAAATGGAGAGATGCAGCTGAATAAGGCATGACAGGATGCCAGGACAACCAGAAGTTTTTTTTTTTTATTTCTTTCTTTTAGAGCTGCCAAAGAAACCACCTCTGATAGCACCTTACTCACAGACTTTGAATGTCCAGAGTTGAGGAGTTGTAAACTTCTTCTATTTAAATGGAGACAAAGCATCTTAATGTTTTACTCAGCTTGCAAACTACATACAGTTCCCTTCTTGATGAATCCTGAACTCTCATTGGAGCATTACATGCAAAACAATGAAATTTAAAAAACATTTCTTTGTATTTTTTAAGATAGCATCTTAATCTCTTGCTTTCTTACTAGTTATAAGTATGTGTGATTTTGAGAAGTGAGAATAAGGATAGTTAGATATGTTGCTTAGTGAACTATTTGCCATGGACAAATAAGGACCTGAGTTTTAACAACAAAATTCATGAACAACTGAAATACCGTAAAATGTTTCTTGTATGATGATGAAAACCTCAGTAGTGATTTACAGCCAGGAGCTTCAGCATTCACCCCTATTTCCAGATAAGAGAACAGAAAGATAAACAGATACAAATATTTTCCCTATTCAACTATCTAGGCAAATCCAGAATCACAAAATATTAGTAGATAGAATTGAGGAAGACAGCTCATGTAGACTTCTGGTCACAATATCCATGCATACGCATGTGCATACACATGAGCACACATATATATGTACATAGACAAGTGGAATATGAATATAAAGATAGATCCCTGCTGTACTATCCTCTATTGTTATTGATGTATAGAAGGCTAACTGACCTATGCTGCCAATATAAACTGAGAAATTTATGATTTTGTCAAATTTGACTTCTAAGGATATCTAGCCTATTCCAGCACCTTACCTCACCATCTGAAGTCCGCATTTTCTTTTGTTTCCACAGACTTGGATTCACTTTGCCTCCTTCAGTTGTCCTACATGAAATCTGACCATCTTGTTTAACATATCCAATTCAATTTTTTCTTTAATAAAGTTATCCAGTTGGTAGAACTTAGTTCTAAAAACTCCAGCAAAGGAATACACAAAGTTTGCCTTCTAAATATTTGACAAATTAAGAATACATAAACCCTTAAATATGAGATATAGAAAATGCATTACTACAAAGAGAAGCAAATCTATCTCCAGAAACACTTGACTATAGATAAGTCATGTGTGTCTACAGCAAAGTTTTGTGGTATAATAGCATGAAGACAATTTAAATTGTATATGGAGACAAAAATGACAGTCATATCATAAAGATTTGGGGAAAGACAGCGTCACTTCACAATATCAATAATTACTAGTGCATGAACCTGTATATTTATATGATTAATATTCAAGTATATATATGCATATATGTTATGGTTGCATTTTGTTGTCAACTTGACAGTTGGTGCAGCTGGAGAGGGTTAATGTTTGGATCCACTCCTGCAGGTACTTGACTAATTGCTGTAGAAAACCCAATCTATAGCGGGTAGTACTTTCTAACCGTGGACCAGATAATAGAAAGTGCAAGTACAACAATAAAACAAGTGTCCAGGATTCTGCACTGGAAGAGGTTCATAGATGAGACAGTGCTATATCGTCCCTTATCTTGTGTTAACTTGTGGAGTCTATTCTTCGAGAATCACACATTTTTAAAGAATTGTAGCCTTCTTTGTTGTTACTTCTGCTGCCTCCTTCCTTGCCTGACTCAGAGCTTCATCTTTCCCACCAGGTTTTTGTTGCTGTTCCTGCTGCCTTTGGGCTTTGCTGCTTTTCACTGTTCATCACTGATGTCAGAGTTCAGCATCTTTGATCTTCCATAGAAATAAAGGCTTGAGACCTTCTTGGGATTTTTTTGGCTTTGTGGAACATTCAGGTTAAGAACAAAGAAGCTACGAGTGACTACTTTGAAGTACATTTTTTAATTGTGAGTAATTTTAATAAACATATATATATTATATTCCATAAATTCTGTTTCTTCAGAGAACTTCACTATAATACACATATAATTATTATGAAATACATATCTTCAATTTTGTGTAAGTTGTGATTCATTCATTTTATAGAAGCAGTTTTTTTCTCCCACATTTTATATTTTTTCCAAATCATTCACCTTAAAAGTTTCCCTCATCTTCTCCCTCCCTTCTCCCTTCCCCAGTAATCCCCCCTTGCACTCTTCCCTCTTCCCCTTTCCTTTCACCCTCCTGCCTCCCTTACCCTCTACCAGTACCTCCCCTTCCTCCCTCCCATTCTCTGGAGCATCCTTTCATGTGAACACCAAACTTCTTTCCGAGTCTTCTACCCTAGTGAGGGTTCAGGACTCAGTGGCATAACCTAGAGGCCCTTCTTGGGCTCCCCACTAGTATGGGAACTCTAGTATGACTGTTAATCCTTTGACTCTAAGGATCCTATATAGAAATAATTTTGAAAGTCTGTTCTTTTATTTTAGTTTATGTACAGTGAGATATTAAAAAGTT
Source organism: Typhlomys cinereus (assembly GCA_023101885.1). Taxonomy (NCBI): domain Eukaryota; kingdom Metazoa; phylum Chordata; class Mammalia; order Rodentia; family Platacanthomyidae; genus Typhlomys; species Typhlomys cinereus. The sequence continues at coordinate 2,363,707 of JALPQD010000154.1, forward strand.
TACTTATGTATAACCTTTCAGATAGTTTGATTATAAACAATTCAAAGAATTTCTTCTTTAAATTCTTCCATATCATTATCAACTACTATTATGTGTCCTTTCTGTTCACATATGATGTCTTCCAAGACACACTTGTTTTATTAATGTGGCACTGTCTCATCTATGAACCTCTTCCAAGTGCAGAATCCTGGAAACTTGTTTTATTGTTGTACATATAATTCCGTATTGTACGCAAAACAACACTCACTTTCATGAGTGGAGTCGGATATCTTAACATCCATTGTCAGAAGTTATCTTAAGATATGCTAATCTCTTCTGATATCTAATTCTCCATCATGGGACCATGCTCCAATTCATCAATTAGCATAATGTACTAATAAAATCACCAAGGAGAGAATTTCCTTCTGGAGTGGGATTTCTAACCAAATCGGAGTTTCAAGATATACCTGCTATTTTCTTCCCCTCAATACTCCCTCTATCTGAATATCTGGAGCAGATTTTAATGCTTGTGTTTGCCTTATTTCCACTCTAAAATACATTCTCCACTCAGCAGAAGTTGTGGAATCCTACCACACAAATCAGATACTTTTTTTTTTTCTTGAAACCATTGAGTTAAATTCTATTCTTTCAAATTTCCTTTAGCCATCTTTCAGGACATTTCAGGTATCAGATGAGACCCCTGATTCTCTCTCACTGTTTCTTCAACCATGCATCTTAAATACTAAGATCAAAACCACTAATAAGACACTCCAACTTTTTATGTTTGTTGGCTGCTTTGGCCTTCTTGTATCAGATAGTTTCTGATTATAACTTTTCTCCTCTACTGGTTTTTATATTAACAATTGATCACCTTCAGTGACTTCCTTAACCTTCTACTCAGTAGGAAATTTATCCCTTTAATGGGATTCACTGTGTCTCCAATAATACTCACTGTTACAGTAATGAATGTCTCTCTCCAGTGCTAAAAAATAAGTCACATGACTAGTAGGGAATCCCTTGTCTACTGTATGACATGGTATCTCTAGGATGGGTACCTTTTAAAGTAACTTTTCATGAACAAAAGGAATGGCATTGAATATGCTTGGATTATTTGAAACATCTCTTTCAGAATTGTCAGGCAATTATGATTGTGCTCGGGTCAATGAATGCTGTTTTCGCTTTTCTAGATTGCCCTTTGCCTCAGTTTTTCAGTCTAGAATCAGTTTGAACTCATTGTTATTCTCCTGCCTAAGTTTCTCTATTGCTGTGATTGTAATTACCCACCAGTATAAACTATCATTTAATAAGCTCTGAATAAGGAGTAACATTTTGGGGCTGGAGATATGGCTCAGGAGTTAAGACTCTGCCTCGGAAGCAGAAGGTCCTGAGTTTGGATGCCAGGTCCCACATAAAAAACAATGGAAGTGGCAGCAGCCTGCATTTCCAATACTGATGGGAAGAGCCTGGGGAATCCAGTGTGAAGCAAAAAGGACATAGAAACAACCCAGGATGATTCCTGAAGTCACCTTGGGTTCTCCACAGGGACATACAGTTTCCTCTCTTATATACACACACACACACACATACACACACTCACACACACACACACACACACACACACACTAAATAATTAAAATTAGATTAGGAGTAACATTTTTCAGGTTCTAAGTATATCATGTGTTCCTTTAAGTCTAATGCAGTAGCCTCAAGCTGTCATTTTGACACAGATACTATTGTGTCCTCCTCTACCTCAGGAGGAATCTAAGGCCATACCTGTACTATTACCTTGAGTGGTGAGTCAACTAAACACTTCGGCCCTGCCCTGAGTTGTCACAGCATTAGAAAAAAAGAAAATAATAGCACCCTTTGTACAAAATATCATGGAACATACACAAAATAAAATTCTTAACTGCAAATACCAGGAAAATTTGACAAAGAGCAGTGAAAATTATTGAAGTATTAACTTATTGGAAAGCAATGATCTTGTATGATTTGAGAAAGAACAAGTATGTATCAATATATAAATAATAAACCAATAAAATTAAAAGTTATGTATGTGATCATTGATTATTTTTTATTATTTATTTTGGTCATAAGAGAGAGAGGGAAGTTGTACACATGTGGAGGACAGAGAACTACTTTCAGATGTTACTTATTTCCTCATGTCATGTGATTTAGATACATGGAATTCAGGTTTTGAGTGGGTGCTTTATATTTTGAATTATCTCATTGGGCCCATATATAGAATTTTAACATGTATAAATCTACAAGAATAAGTTAAAATTTTCATAATTGCTAATATCTTTGTCAAATTAGGGCACTCACATGAGCTAGAGTCCCAAGTACCAAATACAGCAAAGGTTAATTAATGTGGGAACTAAAAAATTCTGAAAAGTGAATCTGTGATTGTAGTGTTCTCTACACTAATGCTTGAGACATACCAACACTGTGCAACTACATACACAACAATCAGTGGATGTTTCTAAAGAGAATGAAGGACCCAGGAGACAAGGGGAATAAAAGAGATAACAAAGGACAGAAACTAATTAATTCCATCTTCATTCTTGTGAGAACGTTTGTTTTGAAAGAACTTAAGATTTTATCCAAACACCCAGAGACTTGATAACTGTGTGATAAATTGTATTGATTATAAACTCATTAGATGGCATTAGAAGTCCTTAGACAATCAGATACCACAAGAAATAATTGTTTCCTGTTGGCTTGTTATACACAGACTAATGTCACTTAGAGATCATAAAAGAACTGAGTCATGAAAAGGAGTTAATCAGGTGGTGAATGTGGTTTATAGATATGCTTTCATTTATTGATCAGCTCAAATTATAGTAATAAATTTCTATTTCTAATCCACTTGATGCCCCAAGGGCTTGAACTATGTTTCAAAAATTTTTCCAAGCCCCTGAGTTGCAAGCAGCAGGACCTGACTTCGGATCCCAGGTCCCACCTGAAAACACCTAGAAGAAATGAAAGTGGCCTCCACTTTAGGACTTGGAAGGCAAAAGGCAGGGAATATACATGCATTTCCTACATGAAATCTTTTACTTTATAAACTAACTTAAGAATAAAAACATTACTTCTTCCTTGCAATTTGAATTCCTTTTATTTTCCTTTCTTGTCTTATGGCTTCAGCTAAGACTTCAAATACAATACTGAATAGAAGTGTTGTGAGAGGACAACCTTGTCTAGTTCCTGATCAAAGCAGGAATGCGTCAAGCTTTTCCCCATTGAGTATAATCCTTGCTGCTGACTTGTTATACACAGCTTTTATTATATTGATAAAGGTCCCTTCCATTCCAACTGACTCTAGGGTTTTGATCATAAAAGGCTGTTGGATCTTGTCAAAAGCTTTTTCTGCATCTATTGAGAGTCTCATTTGGTCTTGAATTTTGCACTGGTTTATGTGGTGAATTACGTTTATTGATTTGTGTATGTTGAACCAAACTTGTGTGCCTGGGATAAAGCCCACTTGATCCCTGTGAATGATCTTTTGATATTTTTTTGAATCCAATTTGCTAAGACTTTGTTGAGAATCTTTTCATCTGTGTTCATCAAAGAGATGGGTCTACAGTTTTCTTTTTAAAATGTATCTTTATTAGGTTTTGGTATTAAGATGACATTAGCTTCATAGAAAGAATTTGATAGTGTTCCTTCCTTTGCTATTTGATGGAACAGTTCAAGGAGTATTGGCATTATTTGTTCCTTGAATGTCTCGTAGAATTCTTGATGAATCCATCTGGTGCAGGGCATTTTTTGGTGGGAAGATTTGAGATTACTTCATTGATTTCCTCATATGTTATAGGACTATTTGAATAATTTAGAACTTCCTGATTCAATTTAGTTAAGTTGTGTTACTTACGAATTCATCCATTTCTTCTGTGTTGTCAAACTTCACAGAATATAGATTTTTGAAACATGATGTTATTGAAACATGATTAAGAGTATTATATACTCTTAATTTCCTGGATATCTAGTGATAACTTCATTTTCATTTCTAATTTTGTTAATTTGGGCTTTCTCTCTCCTGTTTTTGGTTAGTTATCTCTATTTGCAGATGACATGATCATAATACCTGTGTGATCCTAAAAACTTCATCAGGAAACTCCTGGAACTAATGCAGAAGTTCAGCAGGGTGGCAGGATGCAAAATAAATGTACAAAATTTGGTGGCCTTCCTATATGTCCAGAATGAAAGAAGTGAAAAAGCCCTGAGAGAAATAATCCCATTCGCTATAGACCCTAAAAAAATGAAATACCTTGGTATAAATCTAACCAAGGAAGTAAGAGACCTTTACAATGAAAACTGTAAAACTCTAAGGAAAGAAATTGGAGAAGACACCAGAAGGTGTAAAGACCTCCCATGTTCCTGGATTGGCAAAATCAATATCATAAAAATGACCATCCTACCAAAGACAATATACAGATTCAATGATATACCAAATAAAATCCCAAAGCAATTCTTTAATGAAGCTGACCAAACAATCTCAAAATTCATATGGAGACACAAAAGACCCAGGATAGCAAAAACAATCCTGAGTAACAAAAACACTGCTGGAGGTATCACCATACCAAACCTTAATCTATACTACAAATCCATACTTATAAAAACAGCTCGTTCAAGGGATTGACAGCCACAGTAGTGTTCCTATGCTTAACGGGAACACGGGAAAGGGTTCTGGGAAATGGCACTGGATCCTTGCACCTTATCGGGGAGGGGAACCCAGAGGAGAGTTTGGCATGGACATTAAAAGATGCTCCGGGGATGGGAGGGGGAGGCAATGGGGGACCGGGAGAGAAGGGGGAGGGGAGGAGGGCACAGGGGGATAGGAGGTTGGAGGGACCGGTGTACCTGTTAAGTTTGTATGAGTGGAAATACAAAAAAAAAAAAAACCCAGCCTGTTACTGGCTCCAAAATAGACACGTAGACCAATGGATAAATGTTGAAGACTCAGATATAAGCTTACAAAATTACAGGCATTTGATCTTTGACAAAGAGGCCCAAAAAATCCAATGGAAAAAGAACAGCATCTTCAACAAATGGAGCTGGACAAACTTGCTGTCCGCATTCAGAAGATTAAAACTTAACCTGTATCTGTCATGATGTACAAGACTTAATTCCAAGTGGATCAAGGACCTCAATATAAGGCCAGAGACTATAAAAAACCATGGTTCAAAGGGCAGGGAATTCTCTTGAGCTGGTTGGACTAGGCCAACAGTTCCTAATCGGAAATCCAATAGCACAGTCAACACAACCAATACTCAACAGATGGGATCTTGTGAAATTAAAGAGCTTCTGTTCAGATATAACTTGAGCACAAAGGCAACCCACAGAATGGGAGAAAATCTTACTAACCACATATCTGATAGAGCTCTATTATCCAGAGTGCACAAAGAACTTAGAAAACTAAACACCAAGGAAACAAATGGCCCAATTAAAAAATGGATCTTGGAACTTAAAAGACACTTTACCAGTGACGAATTGAAATGTCTAACAAATATCTTAAAAAATGCTCCACATCCTTAGCCATCAGAGAAATGCAAATCAAAATCTCCCTGAGATATCATCTCACCCCGGTCAGGATGGCAAAATCCACAATTAAAACACCACCAAATGCTGGAGAGGATGTGGCGAGAAGGGAACTTTCCTACATTGCTGGTGGGAAAGCTTATACAACCATTCTGGTGAGCTGTCTGGCGATTCTTAAAGAAGTTAAAGATTGAAATGCCATATGACCCTCCTATTCCACTTTAGGGAATAATCCCCCATACAGCAAAAATTTGATAGCACAAGCAGGACCATGTTCATAGAAGCAATGTTTACAATAGCAGCGTTGTGGAATCAACCCAAATATCCAAGTTTACGAGTGGGTAAGGAAATTGTGATAAATTTATACAATGGATGCTACTCAGCCATCAAAAATGATAAATTAATGTAATTTGCCTGGAAATGGATGGATACTTCATTGAGTGAAGTATCCCAGACACAGAAAATTAAGCTCCATATGTACTCCTTACTAGGTGGATCCTAGTACCAAATCCACATTGAGACACACTCAAAGATGGATTTATGTAATACCTACAGTAATTATAAAGGTTGTAGATAGGAGGGAAAGGGAAGGAGGGCCCTGCCAGTATTGCGGAGAGAGGGGATCATGCTACAGAGGAGAAAATAGGCCCCATCAAAGACCAAGTAAGTAATGAGATATATGGTTAAACTCACACACTTTCCTTCCTAGTCACTTGCAACTGTTGGGGTGTGATCTCACTAGAAAGGGAGGACATACAGTCTGGCAGATAGAAGGTTACCATTTTGCAAATGGGAGACTGACCCCTTCGCACTCACTAAGGTCTCCTACTCTTATTCCATATACCTTTGAATCTACTCTTATAATAAGACTCTATTTTAATTGCCTTTTATCTCTGGCCAGAGGGTGACATCCAATACCCATCAGGATGAAGCTAAGGGCGGTGCAAGAGCAACAGAACTGAAAAAAAAATCAACAATCCACAATTCAGAACATCAGAGACTCTATATCAACCACCTGGAACCAGGCCAGCCTGAACTCTCCCCATCCTAACTCTCAGGGAAATTTGCAGGATAGGGGGTGGTAAGATTGTAAGAGCCTAAAGATGGAGAGGAGCAATGATATGCAAGATACTCCACACAAGTTAGGGCCGAAGTAATCATAATAAGACTTTGTATGACCTGTGCAATTACCAACATATCATTGATCCCCCCCCCCAAGTCTAGCATGGATCACAGGCACTAGGATCCTTAGAGGTAAGGGATAAACAGCCACAATAGTGTTACCATACTAAAGGGGAACACAAAAAAGTACTCTAGGCAATTCTACTGAGTCCTAATACCTCATCAGAGAGGAGGAACCAGAGGGAAGTTTGACATACACCTGAAAGATGCTTTAGGGATGTGGGGAAGGGACAATAGGAGAAAGGGAGGGAGGGAAGGAAGGAGAAAAGGGGGAAGAGAGCAAGGGGATGCAGGGAGGGGTGGAGGGAAGGAGGGGAATGGGGTACCTATCAATTTTGTATGAGTAGAAAAACAAATATTAAAAAAGAATAAAAAATATTCAAAATAGTTAAAATTCATGTTCCAGAATAGTTAGTAAGATTATTGTTAGTGTATTCAGAGCAAACAATTATTTCTAAGGAACACCTGCTATTAGTGGATTGATCACCCTAAGATGACACTGTGGTTCATAGTTACTTGCTCTGTCTCAACACACTCGCTTTACTTTTTCCTCTTCATAAATTGTAGAACTATAAGATCACTCTCTGCCTCAACTAAAATTTAGACGATGTCCCATTTATATTTCCAAGTTTGGGTAGAAAAGGAATTCCTCCCTCTAAAATATTTATGTTTTTATTCAAATTCAGATTTCTCTTTTGCTAAATACAGTTGACAGAAATCCACAAAACTGAAACCTCCTTGATCGCAGGGAGTGGCTGAAGGGAAAGATGTATTCTGTAGCTGTCAGGAGTTTTCAATTTTCTTCTTCTTGGCTAGAAAAAATAAACCTGAATTGTTCTGATTGGGAGGCGATAGAAAAAGTGACCATAGCTGTATAACTCAATTTATTTTGTGTCACAGAGTTTTATCAAAATTTTATCCCTCCCACACTGAGGTTAGAATTATGCACTTGCTAATACTCAGACTAATGAATCAAATTACTTCTCTTTTGTATTAGACCAACAGCTGAGAAAAATACAAGATTGTCATTTCATGCATTCTTTACCTGTATGCATTTACAACAATTGATGAAATTTTTGTTCCAAGGCATCCTAATTGTATAGAATAAAAATCCATGCATTCAGTTTCTAAATTAACTAAACTTTCTGGTTTCTGCTCTACATTATTTTTAATCTTATTAATATTAAAAAAACTACAAGAAATATGGGTCATATGCCAGCTATTATTGGGACATCATCACAGAAACTTTAGCATATTGTTTATTATATATATATATATATATATATATATATATATATATATATATATAAAGTACAATGCAGGGGGAAATAATGTAAGTTTTTGAAGCAGAAATGGTTTAAATCTGTACAATTCATTTGATTGAATTTTTAAGCCCCAGTCCTTGTCTTTCTATGACTATATGCTTGCCCTACATTTCATGTCTGTAGTAAACAAGTGCCTAGATGTATGTCTGAATTTTCTACTCTGTGCTTTATTATTGTAATCTCACAGTTTCTTATTTTAATCTAACTACAGCATAGTGCTATTTATTTCTTGAGAGTGACATTTAGATGTTTCCTTGACACTATCCTCTTCAAGTGATTCTTGTTCTTCCTTTGTTCTAGAAAGAGAGAAAAAAGTGAATCTTCTCATCCCCTGTAGTTGAAATCTCATTGCCTTCACCATATTGAAAATGACTCCCATTTGCTTTTATCACAAGTATTAGAAGAAATACTTTCAAAATCACAAAGTATAATACCAATATCATATGAATTAAAGGTGGATCAAACTTAACATTTACAGAGAGATTACCACATTTCAGATATTATTTTGGATATAATTTTTCATATATTAGTATAATGTTCCCTTTCTATTCCCTCATGTTCAGGTATAAATGTAATTATTCTCTGTGTATTTTGCTGTGGTAAGTGGTGTCTCCATTGTGTTGGGATGGAAACTATGTCCTTTTGCTTCCTAATGCAAATGTGCTTTGGCTACCTTACATCTTTACTATCATTACTTTTTTATATCAATGAAGTCACTGGAGTACACCAGGAGATTAAAAATAAAAGATACAAAAACAAGTATTTGGTTTCAAGTAGATTGACTTTAGGAACCCAACGTTTAGCATAAGAAGAATTATTTTCCTCATATTTGAACAAAAAAGGTGATTAATTGTGTTAGAATGAAATTCTTATTCCCTACTTGGATATGATTGGCATTCAAAGGAAAGGAAAGATGTGTGTTTGAAACATACCAAACAAATAATAAAACAGACAGTGAAACAACAGGTACCCAAATGTGCTGAAATAGTTACTCTTAACTGTTGCTGTGAGAGAGCATTCAATGTCAATCAATTTAAGGGAAAAAGGGAGATTTATTCAACTTATAGTTCCAAAGGGGAGAAACGGTCTGTGATGGTAGAGGCCACATGGCTGGTGGCTGAAGCTAGAGACAGGTTAAGTCAATGCAAATATACTGAAGTTTTTCTTCTTCTAAGTCTTCTGTTCTACAGTTCCTTTTACCTGATCCACTACTGGTAGGTTCCAATCAAATCTAGGGAGCATCCAATCGGATCTAGGGCTGGTCTTTGAATTGTAAATGCATTGATCTTGATAATCTCTTCAAGTGGTCAGACCAGAAACTTGGTTAATGCTGGGCGTGGTCAAGTTGACACCCAAGATTAACTATCACACATGTGTTCTGCTTAAGATAAAAGTATCTTAGCTATGTTGTCCTCAGACACCCTAGTCCAAGTGAAAATAAGAATTGTAGATAGTGCAAATCTGCAGCATGAATGAGAATTTTCAGCAGTTGGATAGAAATTTTTTTCATTTATTGCCATTTACCACTTCTAAACATTGAGATATGAAATGAATCTCACATTCAAGCACATTCAAATAAACACACACACACATACACACTAAAGGGGAGTGCAGAGACAGAGAAAGAGACATATATTTTGCTATTAAATTATATGGAAATGTACATATGCATTCCAATTTTCAAAAAGCTACTAAAGCAGCAGGTTAGTGATCCAGTCCAAAAAAAAGAGGCATTGTTCTTTCTTTTAAATTCTGTTTCTCAGTTTATTTATTAAGTGGTTTAAGCTGAATGATCTTAAGGGAAGTAGACTTTCAAGAGAAGCTGTGACCCCAGACTATACAACTAATGTAGTGACTATGGATTGGAAAGTATACCTTAATGGATGAAACATGTGGTCCATTTTGCATTCAAACAGGGAAAGAAGTATTTTCTCAGATTTGTTCATGACAGGGACAATTCTAATCTAGATATATCTTTGCATTAAATCACTTTTCCATTTTACAGTATTAATCATGGGATTTATGATTTCTTATAGAAATAAAAGAAAATATACAATGTGAAGTCCAGGCATGTCACATGAGTCCAGCTCAGTCTCTGGAGATTCTCATATACTCAGAATCCTTTAAATCAACAAACGACACATAGAGATGTGTATGCACATTTACGTGTGCATGTATGCATCTATCATTTACAATATGTTGTTTTGAAATTTATATGGTGTAAAACATAAAAAAGTACCACACCATGAACTTGATGGAAGTTTAATTGGAATTCCTGAACCGCCGGCCCAATGAGGGAAAAGAGAAAGAGAAAAGGAAAAAGAGCAGAAAGAAGTTTATGGAAGGTTTAACACCCTCAGGGGTGGTGAGTGGGTTGAGGGGCATGGTCTGCAGGTGACTTCCAGGACCTGCCCAGCTCCGGAAGTGTGGTGGGGACCAGTCTGTGATCCTTTACCCCTGCTAAGAGCACCTGCAGTGGGGGGCAAGGGGCCATCAAGCTGAAGCCAGAAATCCCAACATGGATTGCAAAATAAATGGACAAGAATATTGATAGAATTGTGTTTGCAAAATAAAATTTTCTTTAGATGGACAGATTAGTTCAGGAGATCCATCATTCAAAGTGGTGAAAATAGTCAAAATTATTGTAGCTAAGCTAACTTCCGAGAGTTTAGATCTGTATTCTGACCATCATACATGCAAAATAATGCTTTATTAGCCTTTTTTGATAATTTGACTATATTGAGACACTAAATGCCTAAGTTTCTTGAATAGAACTTCTAGCAGTGACATTTGAAAATTCCACCACTTTTAAATGATATATTATTATACAGAAATTAAATGTCTGTTAAGCTTTTAATTTAATAAGAATGTAGATTTGTGTTCATTGTCTTTGCATATGTGTGTTTGTATGTAAACATATTTTTATGTAAGTAGAGTATTTGATCTATTTAATGCTACTCTGAAGTGTTTGACATACCATGATTGGTGTCTAATTTAAGATAAATGACTTTGCAGATGGTAGGCAGATTTTCCTCTGTGTGGTAATTACATTTACATAGGATGCATGAAACCCCTGTTTAGATTGAAAAATGTAACTTAGCTCTAAGTTATATATATCATAAATTTGTGAAAAAATCAAATATGCTACATCTTCTGATATGACATATTCATGATATAAAATCTTGAGGACAAGTTTGATTTATACTTTATTATGACTATTCAAATTTGTCAGTGGGTTCCTTGCCTGAATTCAGAGGTAAGAAATATGCTTAATACCATTTGTGAAAAAATCAAGGCTTTATTCAAATTCTCTTCCTTAAAATGTACTTAGATCCATATTAAGAACTTTAATTGTTAATTACTATATTTGCTTATTTCAAAGATAGAAATACAAAATATAAAGGAAAAATGGGGAAAACAGTCAAAATATGATAGATTTCTTTTGTAATAATAAAGTTCTCCTTCCCAGAAGACAATCTGGGATTTATTATACAAGGTCATGTCTAGAAGAAAAGATTAAATATTGCAGAAACATTAAAGTTTACAATAACTGCTCTCTTGCTCTTTCATTTAAAGGCCACATGACTGACACATTTTATTACCTAGCTCCATGCCTATAACTTTGTTTCAGCAATGACTAAATTAATTACATTCTTCAGTCAACTTGTTGTGTTTTTACAGCTGTTTCCCAGAATATCCTCCACAACCCATACTGAAATTCCCCTTAGAGTAAGGGCTGCTGCTTGAACTTTAATTCTTCTCTTCTTAAGTAGCTATGTTAATTTGATTATAGTCAAGGTCTAAAGACTTAGCTTATATTTACACATGTGGTTTTGCTAATGACTTACAATTTCAGGAAGAAATGTAGTTGAGATGAATATACATTTATAATTTTGTTGTAATAGACTACATTGTAAGTCATAGTGTTCTGCAGTATAGGCTTTATTACATCCATTGACAAATATTTAAGCTCCATTGGACTTAAAAATAATAAAAAAACAATTCTAGAAAACTTTATGCCTGTTCAAAATGCTTTTTTAAAAAGGTTTCTGAATTAAAAAAAATCTCAAAAGAACGTTTATCTGGTGTAGGGAGATTTATCAATGACTGAAACGCTATTTTACAAGCAAGAGGGCTTGAATTTGGATACTCACATCCCTTGCAACAATTCAGGGCTGATGTGGCAGACCTCCTTTAATTCTAGCTAAGGAAAGTGGAACATGGAAACCGCTTATCAAGTTTGCTAGCTAGACTAGTCCCTGCAAACATATTGTGCACACACTCTATATTCAATCACATAGAACAAAAAGAAAAAAGTGTAGATATAAAGATTTTGCTAAAGGAAATTTTAAAAAATATCTGGATATCAGTTGTACTTTCTTTTTGCACTAATTGCATAAGAAGTTCATTTTCATTTAGAATGATTATGATTTTTCTTTTATTTTAGTTCAGTTGAAAACACATTTTATTAAGATTTCTCTCTTTTTAGATACAATTGTACCCTAGGGAGCAAACAGAAACATAATTGCCACACGGCATTTGCCTTTCCGACCGGAATGTCTGCTTATAAATAAATTATTTTTGCTGTAAGATAGTTGTCTCTCTCAACAAATTCACTGAAAGAAATCTCTGCCACAAATTGACATGAGATAAGCTAAGCAGAGTGGTGATGCCAGCAATGTTTTCTTTGACTCAGAAAAGTGAATGAGTGAATGAAAGCAATGGCATCAAACATATTGAGAGAACTTTAATGTAGTGTCAGAGAAAAATCATTTTCAATATGCCTATGTGATATTTCCTGTGGATTCCTGGAAGGAAAGTTTGACCTTAGTTGGTTAGACACAAAATGTCATCATCAATTAAAGACCCACATTGAGAGCACCATAGAAAGTCTTGTGGACAGCTTGCCTTTCCACAGTAACTTACATCATGTGTTTCATGAGTCTTGCTTCAAGAGAACTGGTATTTGACATTTGCTTCATAGAGTTCCAAAAATAGCATGCATGACTTAGAAGGTTCATTCTAGCTTTGAACATATTTAAAAAGATGACAGATGGAAGATACTGTATCCTCAACAAATACGTAAAATATATATCCCAAACCATCTTTGTGTGAGTGTGTGTATGTGTGTGTGTGTGTGTGTGTGTGTGTGTGTGTGTGTGTGCCTGTGCACGCTACTTAGAAAGGGTCTGCCTATATAACAGAAGACCATCCTACATTGGACATGATCTCAGCCTTCCAGTGCCGTGATTGCAGGTATGTTCCAGGAAAGCAGTACTACATATCATTTCACAATGTAACTGATCTATACATGGATTCCAATGATGTAAAATCATTTATAGTTTATATTTTCAAAATACTAGGATTAGGTAAATTTTAATATATAAGAAAATAATCATTTTTTCTAACACAGGAGAGTGTTTAAGTGAAAAAATTATATTAAATATGACAGAACATCTTGGATTGCCCATTGAGCTAAGATGTAACTCAGTAATTTTATTACTAATATAGGTATATTTCATATATAATTGACAAAGAAGTTTGTTCAAAATGTCTTTTGTGATTCACTTAGCACAATTTATCCAACTTACAATTAGTTCTCTTGAAAATAGCTCTCTCTTTATCTGTCTCTCACTATGTGTGTTTGTGTGTGTGTGTGCATGCATGTATGTGGTGTATAGATGGTGACTTACTACACGTGCAGAAGAGAAGAGGACATTGTGCTTCTTTTTCTATTGCACTTTCAAGAAATATCTTTAACTGAACCAAGAGTTCTCTGTTCTTTGGCTATGGTAACAGCCAATAATTTCTAATTTTCCTCCTGTTTTTAGAACTTTAGTATTGGTGCTGGTATAACAGGGAGACAAGGTCTTTCCAGCCCCTTTATTAGATACAGAATTTCCTGTGTCACCCTTTTCCCCCCATGCGTTCTGGGGATGTGAACGCTTCCCTTTTGCTTGAGCTTTCTTTAATCTTGACTTCAAAGCTCCTATTTCTCCTGCCCCCAAATAGACTTTGAGATGGATGGAGATGTGAATAGTTGTTTCTGCACCCTATTTCTGTATGTGTCTTTTGTCTCTTTGTAGAAATCTCCTAATCTACATGCACTGCAGGGCACATCAAATGTGTAAGCAAGTCCATCCTGATTATTGGTGAAGGACACAAAATTCTGTATCTAATAAATGCCACTGTGTACTGGCTGTCCTCTGAACTCACGATTAATCAAATCTGACAACTAGCTACAAAATGCAGATTACTTGGCAGATAAGAACTTTGATGTCACATCTCTTAGCTGTCCTTGGGCTATGTCTTTGTTTTTAATTCATAAACCTAGAATTTTATCACTACTCAATACATCTATTCTCCAAAGTTGCTTTAAATAGCTAATACTTATGTATCCACTTAATTACCTGACAGTTTTGCAATGTTATGAATGAAGAGAATTGCCAGGAAGGTTTCAAGGATATGGATTTTACATGCCAATAAACTTAGTAATTATTTTGATTGTTTGCATAGTCATGCTTTTAAAGGAAAAGTATATTTCTCTGATAGAACAATCAGTATTTTATTCCATTCTATTGTGGGAATTAGTGATTTGTAATCAGAGAACATACTTTGTAGTTTTCAGATGAAAAACATTTATCAAATCAACCTTTCAGGAACTAATTTTCCAAATGCAAATCTATAAAATTATCCTAATAGAATCAATGACTCTTAACCACTCATTGGTAAAGAAAAGTATAATTGTACTGGCATTTTTTTAAATGTAGAATTTAAAAATAAAAGTTTATTAGCAAACTAGTCAAGAGTAAGAAATTAAAATAAAAATTACATTCATGTAAGACTATGGTAATTATCAATTTAACAAACTAATAGCCTCTTCTAACACTTGTAATTTTCTGTGGAAGTTTGCTTGTTGCAGATGCGATAAAGTGATCAAAGTGAACATAAGTGTCCACTTGAATGGAATTCAACAGAAATATATTTAAATAAATGAATCTTATTATATATCAGCTTATCATTCTCCAGGGTAAGGTTACTGTCTGTTGATTTTTTTGGAGATTATTTTTTCCACAATTTGGAAAAAGACATTCTTTTAGGTAAATATGCATTCATCATTACATCATCGAGAACCAGATTCAATTGTTGATTTTTTTCTATGTCTTGTGAATCAACAGCAACCCATAAAGATAAGTTTGATCATTGCATTCTAACTTTTATTTTGAAAAAACAAATGCTACTTAAAGAAAAGTCTAATTTTAATCACTCATTTTATGGAAATGTTGGTATAAAAGGAGAGGTGAAACAAAACCTTTAGACTGAATAGTACTTTAAGTAGAACATTGTATAAATAGTAAATTCAGATTCTACATTGGAATTTTGATCAAAATCAGCAAGAGAGAGTACTGTAAACAGTGTAACATCTGCTGGTATGAAAATCATACAAAAGCCATGTATATGGAGTTGTTTTACAATATTCTGAGAGGACCTTTCTACTTCAACCCATTAAAGAGATAAATACTCCAATGTATTATCTTGAGATAAAAGTCATCCTTGCATTAAGAAAAAGAGAATAAATAAACATGCCTAAAATTTCTCATTAAAATTTGACTAGAAATCTTTAAAATATGAGATTGGCTTTTGTAATGTACTACTTTCTCTTCAAAAATAAATCATTTATTATAAGTTCCCTTTCTCAAGATTCAGTACAATCGTGACCTAGTGTGTAGATTGTAGCTTTTGAACTGAAGTCTTCTTGTTTACTGATGACTACAATAAAGAGCAAGATCAGAAAAAAGTGATTCAGTTTTGCAAATTCATTAATCAAGTATATCTGGAAAAATCAAACCTATAGAATATCTGTTTATTGCTTATTTCTTGATTATCAGAAATGTCTTATTATCATGTCTGTATCTCAGAACAATAAGGTGACAAAACAAACTGTGCCAGATTATATAGTCACAACCAGGTAAGTTTTTGATAGAGTTCAAGTTCAAACACAAGTAAGTCTGAGGTCCAGGAGTAGTTGACACTTCAAATTGACTAGAAAGAACAGAGTTATATAATGCTCTCTTTCTGGAGGACTACATAGGAGACAATTTATTTTAGTATCTTAGCTTCACAATTTCATTGTTATTGGTAAATGTCTTTCACATACTATTTAAAGGAACAAGCGGTTCACTTCCAGTTCACAGTTCTTCGTTATATCTGATAAACAAAGTAAGTTACCAGTGAGGGTTAAGAGAACTCAATACACTCTATGTGTAGCAAGAGGGAAAGACAAGGACTAATGCATGTGACCTTACTTGCCAGATCAGCCAAAATGCTTACTAAGGTTACTCTGTATTATCAGTCTGTCCAGGAAACAATCCTACCAACTATGAGCTGTATACTTCCAAATAAATTTTCAGTAAAGACCTTCTCCTATGTGTTTTCCCATAGGTCTACTTAACTAAATTCTTCATAGGCAGACCCAAACAAAGGCCTGCATCACAACTGTGAAGTGGACAGGTGAAATGAACCATCATACTCAGAAAAGATTAGACATTTTTTCTTTATTGAACCTGTCAAATTATTAGTTCTGGAAGGAAATTTGCCTAACCAGAGCATGCTGATTTAAATATTAAGTTTATTTATCGATAAGAAAGTATTTTAGCTAATGACTTAGCTATAACTATTATTTAGGGAAAAGATTCATAAACATCAGAAACTGTCCTGTTCAATTGGCTATTCATCTATATATTTGCTTGAATCATACTTAATTTTTTTAAAAAATATCATCTGATTATAATTCTTCAAAGTCTGAATAAACTACTTAATCCTAAGAAAAGGAAGGAAATTTGTCTTTTGGCCAGTTTATCATCTATTTTTATATGAAGTTTGAAATATCAACATACTGTAACAAAAATTTTCTCTAATATGAGGAGCCAAGATTAAAAACTTTAGATTTGAGTGTCTGGTTTAGAATTCACATGGAATAAAGGAAACAAGAAAAATACCATTATTATGAGAGATGCCTTAAAATGTGTGGGGGAGGGGCAAGGGCAATACCAAAAGATAGTTTGATATGAAAACAGACAGAGAGACTACTGAGTACATGAGTAAGGAGGGTAAAAAGGAATGGGTATGTGAGCATAAATGATTTGACCAGCAGGGAAAAGTACAGTAGATAGCATATAGAATCTATGACTTTAAAACTAATTATAAAGTATAAGTTTAGGAGAAATTGAGAGATAGAAAGAGATAGAAAGAAACAGAAAAACAGAGTAGAGTGATATCCTGCATGACTAAATAATGTTCCTACCAAAAGTCAGGTTTATTGCAAGTTACTTAAGTAAAAGTTTTCCTGGCAGTTGTGAGACACATCTTTAGAACTTGTTCAAAGAAGCTCTACAATGCCTTGAAAAAATACAGGTTATTGTGATTCTTCCTGATTAATCATCAGAAGTGATTGAACAGACCCTATTTACAAAAAGCTACATACTAAGGTTCAAAATAAATTAGGTTCAAATAAAATTGAGATGAAATCTCTCAATCTGCTGGTCCACTTTCTTAATTACTAGAATGAGATATCCAGGTAGACTACTAGAAGAGAGACACCATGGTGCTTACCCAGCTGTGAACCCTAGTAACAAAAATACCAACCAACTAGACATAAAGTACTCACTATCACAACAGAGAAACAATTGCAATGATTCTGGGACCAGATATGAATCTGCCACACAGGAAATAACTAATTCTTAGTACTCCAAGAATGGTTAAAAATTCAAAGCTGAGGACATCTTAGACCTTAGAATTGAACTTCTGTTATTAAGATAAACTTTCAAGCTTTCTGGCAAATATTTACATTTACCAAGTACTACTCCAATAGAAGTGCTACTCCCAGCCTTAATCTGAGAAACTTCTTCCTGTTTGCAAGTACTCAGAGAAAATGCAAATAGAAAGTTGTTCATATTGTTAAGAATATGTGATGGTTGAATTTTCAGCCCTAAATATAATCTCTGTGGTTCAGGGCACATCATGTGAGAAGAGAAACATAGACTTACAGATACAAATGTTAGGGGAAAGAGCTATAAATGTAATCTATGGGCATAGGGAAGACAATACAATCTTGATCTTACAGCAAATGTGTCTGCTTTCAAAGAGTTGGTGCAAAACTGGATATGTCAGCTGTCAGTCATGATTCAGGAAGGATCTCATAGGGATCTAGCCCTGCCTACATAACTACTGACACTTTGTAGATTACAAAGTAGCATTCCCACAGAGGAGTCTACTAGACTCTAATAAGTTGCTGTGAACTCATAATAAAACAGGTTACCTAAATTAAACTGTGGTTCTCAAAAAAATAATGAAGGGGGAAAGGAACATGTGGGGGGTAATCATATGTAATGGGGTGGGAGAGTTAAGGAAGGGTAAGAAGTTAACATGTGCAAATAGGAAGTTGTTGAAAATTCAGTTTAGATAAACATAAAAAGGCAATGATGCATACTATTACATAGGCTCTTTTATCAGTAGCGTTCCACATTTTCCATAATAAACAGTTTGCTTCTAAATAGTCAGCACGATATGTGCATTCTTTGCACATTAATTCAAGGCAAAAATGTTTAGGTAGTATTCTAAACTTTCAGTTTAGGGAATCCATTCTGGAGTTATTTTTTGATTTGAAGATTTCACATCGAGTACTACAAGGTTAGGGAAATGAAAAGATAATATAATAGTATTGACTTAGAGTGAATTATAATATTTTTATTTCATTTCCTTGAATCATACACTCTTGCACTTTAGCAATAAGAGAGTAACATGAGTATTATGTCAATTATACACAGGAATCAATTTTATAATTGAAGAGTGACACCTTAGAAGCATTGGTAAACGATTTCATTAAGGACAGTACTGAAGGCTGTGTGAGGTTATTTATTCGATGAAGGAAGATCCACCCTAGGTAGGTAGAAAGAGCTGGTTCACTATTTTGACAGACAGGCAAAAGACTATGTGATTCTCTCAGTTTTAGCTATGGAATGCTTAGTTCTTTACTCCTAATGTACATAAAAGTTCTGTAATGCTAATATGTGTAAACCAATTTGGAAAGAAAAATCACACACAAGAATTCAGCTCTTTGTCCTAAGATTTTTTTTTAATTTTTGGTGGGATTTTTGTATTGATTCTGCAATGGAAAGATAAAATTAGCACACAAGTCTCCAATCACATCTATTTTCCTATGAAATGAGTTCAAAGAACAGAAGTAGTACTCTACAGCATATTGTTAAGAATAGACAATTCATTATATAAAACTCAGTATAGACCCAGTTTGGGTCTAAACATTTCACACAGGCAATGAAATTGCATCTAGATGAGGGGTCCAATATAGTTTAGACAAAATTTGTGGTTGAAGGAAAGGTTTCAAAAAGCCTGACTTTCAACATTTAAAGTGCCCATTAATCTGATGTGTCACATAAACCAAGGAAAAGTGAAGTAAGTGTTCAAGACATCCTAGACTGGTTAAAGAAACAGAATATGACCTGGTCAAACTAGTAGCTGTTAATGAGACACTGTAATTTTTTTCAGTATAAAACATCAAATAAAGAAAATAATCCTTAACTTCCAAAACTATGCTTCTTTGAGTAAAATAAACTTCTTGTACAACTTGTCAGTCACTTTAAAAGAATTACAGTAACCAATCCACAATGCCTCTAAACATTTCTGTAATGTAGTAGGCTATTGAATTTTTGTCAGCTGTATATGCTGACAGGCGAAGGTTTTAGCCAGATCTAGACTTTTTATCTACTTCTTACTCATTAGGATCAATTGGATACTATCAGTATAATGGATCAGAGCAGCACCTTGAAAATGAAAGAGGATCAATTTCTTTAAGGACTACATTATAACAGAACATTATAGAATTAGTATAATTATAAGATAATATAATGACTATATAATGCTGCCATTACTAGGCAAAAGAAAGCAGTTTTGTGTGGCCATTTTCAAAAAGCATTGAAAGGAGGGCATTTTCCCTGATCAAGAGTAGCAGATCTCACATCTCGTTAATTTGATCAAGCAGTGAAAGCATTCTATACAGCATCTTAAAAGGAAATGATCCCAAGGCTGCACTTGCCATTAGCCATTTTTCTGCACATCTTACCTTTATTCTGTAGGTCAGATTGGTAAGTTGAATGAACATGTGTAAGAATTTACTGTGCCTCACTTTTCCAGACCCATGGTCATAGTGCTAATTTCTATATTAATAAAGAATCATTTTGGCTTGATATTAATTCATACCACAGCATTATTTATGGCTTCTGTCTGACCTTTGCCACATAAAACATTTATTCCACAACAAGGAAGTGTGGTAAGGATATTGCCAGCATTTGAGTATTTTATTCTCATTACACATCAAGAATTTAAATTATTCTTGGAGATTCATTCAGCCATCCACTGTGCCCATTGTGAAACAGATCCTAGCCAAAATTCCTTTCAAAGCTTGACCTCCTTCCCCTCTGTGTCAGAGTTCTCAATCTCCTGATCACTTTTGTTGCTAGTGTATGTCACCTAGAATTCATGCACGGTAGCTGTGTAGTCAAATTTTCTTTGAATGCCAGAATATTGCCTTTTACTAAACTCACAATTCCTCAGAAAAAAGGTTTAAGATATTTTGGGAAACCCTCACAAGAAAGGGATTATCTTGTATTTTTGTAACTGAGGTTCTTCTTGTGTGCCCAGTTTCTGCTTTTCTTGTTTCTTGGTCTACAAACTACAAATTGGAAATTGAAGGATACTCTATGCTTTGCCTTCATTGTTGAGGTAAGAATTTTGTTTAACAGACCAAGAAAGGTTTCTGAAAATATAGAATAGAATTTCTATATATTTCACATTGATAAGCTCCATGTCCATGTAGCCAGTAGCACAATGTTTATGAATCATACACTTAAATATTTGTTTGGATTCTTCTGTTCACAAACTGTAACCACACCAATTTTTCCTTGTTGGATAGCTAACATTTAATCTTTTTCTATCTTAGGGCACAATAAGTTCCCAGAGTTAACTACAAAAAACAATCATAATAATCTTGAAAGGTATTTGGACTTTTCTCTCAAATTTCTTTCCCTACATGTTCATGAAAAATATACCTTCAGCTCATTCCAAGATTGATGAACAGATCTAAATCATAATTATATTTCAGCAATTTGTACTTTAAAGCAGGTCAGTTCAGCGTTTTTAATTTCTTCACTACCGGACACATTTTGACTGATATTTTCATTTAACCAAACCAACCAAACAAAATACTGGTAGTTTCCATTTTCCTATGATGAAATGCTACATATAAAAACTGTCTTTTATTATCTTAAATAAATATATTTGATTTGATTATTGTATGATCAACTTTATTTTCATAGTCTTAATGTTAATTTGAATATATATTCTCTAGAGTGCTTTGTAAAATATTTTTAGAGAATGATGAATTTCTACATGTACCATAGATTGTAATTCATGCATGAGTGTCTGATAAAAATTCAGTTTACTGGTATAATAAGAACACAAAGTAATGAAGTGTAGGTAGTTCTCAGAGAGAATCAATGTTGTATCTGATAAGTTTATTAGCAAGACAATAAAAGAATCTCAGAAAATACACAGTTAATTTCACTTTGTGAGTGAGGATATTGATTTCCCCAGTAAGGAACATTTCTAAGATTTTAGAAATTCATTCTATCCTGTTTAATGAAGATTTCCTACATGTTCCCAGCACAAATTTCAATATTCCATAATTTCCTATATACTCATTTTAATAATTGGCATTTTGAGGGACTGGGGAATTCAACTTTTGCTGTAATACAATTATTTTGAACAATAAGATTCTGAGTTTGATATTCATCATTCTCAGACCAATAGCTATAGAAGATAAAATTTCCACTTGGACACAATTGGAAGTTCTCGAGTAATTTGCATGGTGCTTGATTTAAAGATTCAAAACACTGAGTTATTTACCTTCTTCTAGCATAGTTCCAGTAACAAGAACAAGAAGATACAGAAAAATGTAATTGTTTTTCTTAGTTTGACAAAAATACTCAGATTTCATATGCTGTCTCTAGGATCCATTTTTCTTATAGGAGCTTAAATATGAATATGTTATATGAGAGTTCATTTACATCTATTACCAAATCATTGTGTGCTATTTTTCTATCATGGGTTATTAATCTGTTAGAATACATAAATCTTATCAACTTAGATCCTCAATCGAGAAACTTGGGACCAATTGAGAATAGAAGCATGTAATAATAGCTCATGATTGCTACTTGTATTTTTGCAGCACATATGAGCCTAATTTGGAGGCTTGAAAATATTCTCAAAACACTAGGAGACATATTTTTATCATTCTTATGCTCTTTGATCACATATTGAAAATATGAACTTTAAAGATTTGTCATTGTGTTGGCCGTGTAGGGCAAGGAACAAGAAACTGGCAATATAACTACTTATTTTATCCACATTCTTAAAATTCAGTGCTTATTAGTTTTAACAGCAAATTTTTAAACCAGTTTTGTGAAACTAGAAAATCAAACATGATAGAAGGTGATAAAAATGAAAACAATTCTGTTTATTTGCTTTAATGTGAAACATATGGCACTTTTCTTTAAACATCTTCCATTATTATATCATGAAAATATTGAAACATATATTTCAGAAAATCTATTAAGATTAAAATAGGGATATATTAAAGAAAATATTTTATTCTAATAATATAATGGTGTTTGTTTAATTTTTGGAGTCATGTCTATTTACCTCCAATTCAAATATTTATATTCACTTTCTAGTCTAAACTCAGCAAAAATGTTGTGAGGAGTTTAGCTTTGGAAACTTTAAAATCCTTTTTCCAGTGAAAAAAAACAGTACTTGATAGTGTTGAATGGATGCAAGTTTCAGAAATATGAGTGTTATTATAATTAGGTAATTAAACATAATGGTAATTATACATATGTAGTTGCAATTTTACATAATTTTAATTATACTGTAAATTATGTAATTACACACAATTTAAATTATGTATTTGTCAGATAATGTAAGATGTTAGAGATAAAATATGAAGACTGCTTAGTCAATTTTTTCCTTTGGGCTCTGCCCTGCAGAGTTTCCTCCATTAAGCATTTATTTTTTTCTACAAATGAGCTAAATGAGGTTGATTTTTGTGATTTATTATCTTACATTATATTCATTAGTAGCTTAAGATTTTTGATTATGTGCTAAACCTTCTATTTCATCCCTTAGAGAGTATAGAAAGATACATGTTTATATCTCCATAAAAAAATTCTGAGCGCTGGGGAGTGACTCAATCAATAAGACACTTGACCTACAACTGCAGAAGGCATGAGTTTGGATCCTCCAAACTCACTTGAAATTTAGACAGGTGTTGTGACCCTCTGAAATTTCAGTATTTGTGAGAGAAGGAGAGCTGGGATATTCCTAGCACAGTTTAAATGGTTAAAGTATTCAAAATTTGTGAGTTTTTTAGTACATTAAGAGACATTGCCTCAATAAATGATGCACAAAATTATTGAATAGGTTATTCAATATTAATTTTGGATTGCACATGCATATGAACATTCACACACACATACATACACACACTCAAACATTCAAACACATCCACTCATATGTGTGAAACTCATATAGATGTGAATGGGCATATACAAATATATAATACATGTATACACACAACATGAACATATTTAAAAAGACAAATTAAGACTAATCTTTTCAAGTAGTTAAAATTTACTAATTTATGCTATTTGTTTCTGTGTGTCTGCATATTGCTGATAAACTCACAACCAAGGAACACAGATGAGGCGAGTTTTATTATTTCTTATAATTCTTGGATACAGTTCTTAGTCCAACTTGCCAGGAGAGCTCATACCAACACTAGGAGCCAAGGAAACTTGCCACACAATATCCGTAAGGATTGTGGGAAGAGAGGCAAATCTTCCTTTCCAGATTGCAAATCTTCCAAAATATACTGAAACAGGTCATCTTTATGAACCAGCTTTCATTTTGTTATCTACTTATATGGGGAATGGTCTCACACACTTTAGGTTCGATCTTTTCACATCAATCAAACTCTTGCAGGTTGCTCAGATCAGAGTTTGTTTTACTTATTCTTCATAAGTATACCCAGATATCAGCCTTCAATTATTACTTTTGTACTTATATACCTTATAGAAATGTACACATAGATATATACTTTCAAATTTGCATGTATTAGTAGGTATGCCCAAACTTTGATTCAAATAAGTAGATATCATGAAAATAATTTTTCTTTTTCATAGATCAATTCAGGAGCTATTTTCTTGATGTCTGATTAGAAAAATGTATTTAATATAACAACTATATACCATGTGCTGTTTTCAAGAAACATACAGATGGAGGCATTAATCCCTCAAATAGAAAGAACAGAGAAATCTTACCGATAAAATATATTTATGATTCATGAAGAAACTATTCTGTGATTAGAAAATAATAAATGTTTCTTTTTTGCTGAGTATCAATAGTCTTAATAACTATCGTGTACTTGATGTAAATTGATATATTTCCTTTGACAAGGTAGCTACATACATTAGAAAGGCAATAACTTTTGGATTTATGAGGACCCATAAATAATTGGATAAATTATATTAATAACTAAAAATAGCATATTGGTCCGTTAATTAGATATTCATACTTTAATTCTGATGAATAGGTAATAATTCTACCTCAACTTCTGAATAAAATTTTTGTTACAACCTAATTTTTTGGCAAATTTTTTTCTCCCCATATTCTCTCATGTTATAGACAAACTTGACTTAAAGAATTTGTCATTTCCTAAGATATTACTCTAGTTGTCTGGTACATTTTTAGGCTATGAAACTATTCAGAGTTAGATTTGTAAATTATAAGGCACTTATTGTGAATATTGTGTATTTAACAAATAAATACCAAGAATTAAAATAGAAAAAGATAGAATTGTATCATAACAGGATTCTGCTTCTCAAATTATGCTGAATAAACCCTTAAGACCATTATTTGGTATCAAATGGAGAAATGGGGCAAAATAAATAAAAAAACTCATTATTTTTTCATCATAGAATCAATCTCTGTTCCAAGATAGCTTGTATATTTCTAATTGAAAATTAATATAATGCAAATATTTGTTCCAAAGGATTTTTCTGATAATGTAAAGAGCTTCTACATGAAATATAAAAGACAGTCTCATACAATGCATACACTGGATGTTTTAAACAGAAAGAAATGCTTGATTTTACCACAGTACTAAGGCTATGTTTTTAAAGTATGAAGTTCAATTGATAAAACACATATTTTATCAAGAATCAAATCAGGAAATATATTTTTGACTTGTTTCTTACATAAATTTTTAAACTGATTCCCAACCTGCTTGTACAAGCTTACATTATCAGCCCTTAATAGAGTGCAAAGTTACTTCTTCCTGCTTGATATTATTAATTGCCTAATATGCCTTTAATATTCAATTAAGGATTATGTGCCATGATGTCTATATATAGTACCTATTGAATATTAGATGTTTGTGATCTATTTGTCACTGCTTCACTAATACAGAAGGATGAAGAGGCACTGGTAGGAAACCTTTAGTCATAAAGTTTTCTTTATTTACTGTAAGCAGAGACTAAGATAGGAGTTTTCATCTCTATATTCCTTTGTGCATGTTTCTTAAACCTCAGACCTCAAAAATCTATTTTTTTTCATTCTACTTGGAAAGAACACTAAATAACATTTCTGAGCCACATTTGTACCTCGTGGAATAGAATTATAACTCATCTAGATGCACAAAGACATACTTGGGAACGTGTTTTTTTTTTTTTTTCATCCACCTTCTAAACATTAGAGTACTGTCTCTAGTACTCTTTGGTTTAGCTGAGAAAATAGCAAAAATCCAGTGCAAGTTGCTATCATGACTGCTGGGGACCAGCCCTGCAGTGACCTCATCCCCCTGGCCCCTCTTCCCTAAATCTGTCAGTCCCTTTACTAAACATGAATCTAGTTCTTGTACTACCATTCTTTAATT
Organism: Typhlomys cinereus; assembly: GCA_023101885.1. Lineage (NCBI taxonomy): Eukaryota > Metazoa > Chordata > Mammalia > Rodentia > Platacanthomyidae > Typhlomys > Typhlomys cinereus. The sequence goes on from JALPQD010000154.1 coordinate 2,389,798, forward strand.
GTGTTTCTTCCCATTTCTTATAGACATCAAATTCTCTGAAGTGCCTTGTAAGTTTTGTGATTTTATGCTTGTCTGCATAGCTAGTTCAATATGAAGAATAAAAATGCTTCAGGAATTCTCAGCTGTATGAAATATGACAAATGCGATATGCTCCATATGACTTCCCATACTTCATCTAGTATATTTTTTTCATCTGGTCCTATTCCTCCTTCCTTTTTGGGTGCTCTATTCCTCCTTCATATCTATCACCAGAAGTTCTCTATCCTCTTAATCATTCTAAAGATATTACAACATTCATAGTTCTACAATATTCTCTTACAAGAGTACTAAGTTGAAGTAAAACAGTTACATCCTTTTTGATTATATCATTATGGTGATTTCATAACTTTGCTTAAATATACTCTGTGCTTTCATTTGGTGTTTGACATATCACAAGGAGCAGGAATTTAGTATAGGCATTTTTCTTTTTGTAAGTAGAAATTCAGAAACAAAAACAGAATGTCTCTTCAATGTGAAATAAGACATCATTTAGTAAACCTATTCAAAGACTATTTATTTTATTATATTACTGTTTTCTACTTTATTTACTATTGTATTTAAGGAATCATCTTGTAAATTTATATGTGAACATGGAGATTTCTGTTGGGAGAGAGATCACCTCAATAGCTATTCCATTGACTATGGAATTTCATTAAAGAACCTTAGTCTCTTAGCCAATATGCTTTGCATCACAGATTGCATGAAGACAATAAGAAGTTGTAATATTCAGATGTAATATTCAGATTTGCAAGAACACTAAAATACGCCAATATTACATTAAAACAAGGAAATAAATAAAAAATCATATCATTCTGAAGGAAAAGCCTTTTCAGAAAACATCATAAATTAGTAATTCTTGTTCTCTATATTCATGATAGACAAAAGCACATTGATTATAGAATTATAATATTTCTATTTTCGTTCTTATTTACCATGAAAAGATGTTTGTGAACTAGAATCTAATAATTTTTTGATAATTAAAAGTGAGTCTTTTATCTATATATTACATTGTTCATATAAATAACTAATCTCTGAAGGAAAAACTTCCCATAAAGAAAAGACAGATTTATTAGTCAACTCATTATATTAAAAGGAATTTATTTAACAGTTTGTCTATAATATCTGACTTTCAGCATGTTTTATTAATCTATTTAGCAAAGGATAGATATTGTCTAATAAGAAATTGTGGGTGTCCAAAAGAAACTAGAAAGCAATATGTATAAAATTTAGAAACAAAAAACAAAAATTCTTCTTGAGACCAACAGCCGCTGAAGTTTAAGGTGCTACTACAAATTTGACTATTCATGTAGTCACCCTGGCTCTTATTTAATATTCTTCTCATAATGTTGCATAAAGGCAATGGTGAGGAATCTGTTCAATCTTATAGAAACACTGGACATTGTCATTTCAATATTAAAATGATGGTTATAAATATCAATAATTATTTTACTAGACAGAAAATAATTTTCATAATCTGTTGATAAGTTCCATTTACAATCTTAAAGAATATCACTGAATAAATGAGCTAAAGATATGTGTTTGATGTACTTCTAAATTATTAGAGTTCTCATGCTGTTGATAATATCCTGAAGTCTTGGCTTAGATTTCAGTCAGGCCCAAGCCCTTTTTGGAATTCCCTAGGCTAATTATTAGAAAGTCCGGGAAGGAGGCTAGATCATTGCTGGTACAGAACAACACTGGTGGCCTGCAGCAGGATCAATGAGATGCCATCGGCACCCAGATCACATCCTGTCAAAAGGTGCTCACAAACTAGTAATGAAAAGCAACCTCTGTCAGGAGCAGTCATGAAGTTGTGATACACTTTTAATAGAGCAATTCTGAAATCAGGATGTGCACAGAATCCTGCAAGCAGTGGCAAAGATGAGTTCACTGATCTCAGGCAAGGCTGTAATTGAATTACAAGGGAAATCCATACTAATGGAATTTTGGCTCCAGGTATGTACAAATGTCCTCATCCTATATTTCTATCTACATTTTACCATTCCATTTCAAAAAAATGTAGGATTAAATATTACAAGTCGTATTTTAGAAAGAACATCTATAAATTCAGCATTTAATATCCAATTTTGTCCAACTTTATTTCTTTTCTATGTCTATAATCACACACATATGTCTATTTGTATACATGTGTGTGAATGTAATCATGTGTGTGTGCATGTGTGTCTGTGTAATTGTACATCTGTGTATAGGTGCTTGTGGCAGAGAAAAATTTCTGATTTGATTTATCAAGCATTGGCCAACTTCTTCATGTTGCTGATAAATATACAGTCAAACAGCTTAAGACAGTCAGGGGTTTTATTCTTGCTTATGATTCTGATTGGATTTCATAGTACAGCTTGGCAGGAAAGTTCATACCAGCATCAGATGAGAGAACTGGCCACCCGTATTCACATTAATTTCTGTAAGATGGAAAAAACACTTCATCTGCTAGACTGAGTTGGCCATGGTATGAGTGAATATGTATGTTCCTTTTTGAACTAGCTCTCCCTGTTTTAATTTAACTGCCCAGGAAAGGGTTCCATCTACTATCAGCTCGTTCTTTTTATGTTAATTAGATAAGCTCCTGCAAGATTGCTCAGAAGTTACTTAAACTGCTGATTTTTTTTCATAGAAGAAGCCAGAGCCCAGTCCCCAATTGGCAAATTGACATGTATATCTAAATGACACAGGTTCATCTTTGGATCCCAGAAAATAAAAGTAAATCTGCACTATGTATTTCCTAAATGAATGGAAGGTTAACAAAGATAAGTATTAATATATAATCTTTCTTGATTAACAATTACAATTTCTGATGTACTGGACTCATTTTCACCATCCATATTTACTTAAAATGGGAACATCAGTATGTCACAGAAAGCACAATTAGACCAAAACTTGTTATTATGCACGTTCTGCCTTGTCTTACCTAGTAGCATCACAATTTTTATGACTTTTTTGTAGGTGATTTTAGAGATATGACATATACTGATTATAGAGGAAAGGGATTTACAAAGGAATTATATATCTATGACATCTTTGCACACAAATAATTTATTAGGCATTGCTTTAAAAAACACCAGGTATAAGCAAATATTAATTTATTTTCTATGTGTTGAGCATAGTGTATAGTAGATTGATTGTTGGGAAAGATAATGCTTTCCATAGAAGAACATAAAGTAGTATCAAAACATTAATTTTTTTGCATCAGGGAATGACTCTTCTGATATTTCCTGAACTGACTTTGTAACTAAAGTTTCACAGCATAGTGTGATGTTAAAGACAAAAAAATCTGAGTGATATTAAGATATATCCCCTCAGGCCCCATAAAACATTAGACATCATTTTCTCCCAAAAAAATTGCGCTAAGTCGCCCAGCAAAATTATCTGGCAATACATTAATTGCACAATAAGGACTAGAAAAAATACATTTTAATAAACATACTTTCAGAAATTTCAGACTTTATTTCACAAATTGGTGCCCATCTACCTGCTGCAATGATAAATTTCAAACTGAATAATAATAAAAAATTCAACAATAAGTATCTAGCTGCAATGGAAAGATGTCATTGCTATCAAAACTTTGAAAGTGAGACCTGAAAGACACTGGGGAATCACTCATTAGTAAAGACTTCAAAAGGGTCCCCAGAGAATGGTGAGTTTGATGAGATGGGAGTATTTGGAAACTGGAGCAGCATATATTATACAGCTTGCATGGAAATGAATTGTTATTACTTAACCACTGTCAGATTTCATTATCTACTGTTAACATGAGCTGTGGCTTACAACCATCTTTATCTATTGAAATATCCTTAGTCTATAGGCAAAATGAGCACATTCATTTTTTATTAAACAATATACCCTAATGAGTTAAGTAAATTCTTTGTAGAAATCTTAAATTCGATTTATCTTTTCTGATTTTTTAAATCTAACCTAACCTTAGCCTTGCCATTAAAACTCTCTCAATTTAAATATTATCATCTGAATACAAAAGTTATAATATTTCCTATATAGAGTTTGTAAATGTGTAGAGTATGGCTAGATAAAAGAATTGCACAAGGCAAAGCAAAATTATCACACATTAACTAATCCATATTTGTTCAAAGAATGGTAATTGTTTTCTTTTAAATGTCCCAAAAATATGCTTAAATGCTTTAAAATTCCTATTTAATATACATAAAAATGGCTATGCCCCAGGTCCCAGGTGAAGCGCACCACCATTGCCATCAGCCCCTCTGCACTTTCCACTCACCCACCGTGGGCTTATGGTCACTCTGCTTCTCAGATAAATCCCACCAGCCCCCATGTCACCGCTAGTCGCAGTTTCTTCCGCAGCCAGCATGAGCAGCACCCAGGCTGCCTCAGGCTTGGGTGGGAAACTAGGCCATGACCCAGGTCCCAGGTGAAGTACACCATCATCGGTATCAGCCCCTCTGCCTTTTCCACCCTCCTGGACACTCGTGGTCCAGGGATGACACCCTGCTCCTCAGAATTCAACAGAGTCCAAAGAAAACCCAAGCAAAGCTCTAGGGGACAAAGGCCAAAGATATGAAGTCCTCTAAAATCATCCTATCACATGGGAGAGAATCTTCACATCCAGCCCAAAGATAAGTAAAACCCTTTTTACCATCCTGCTCTTTTCAATTAAACATAAAAAATGTCTGGAATTAAAAATAATTTCTACATTGTAACATTAAATGTCAATGGAATTAACTCACCAATCAAGAGAGGTAGATTACAAACTTGGATTAAAATACATAACCCATCAATCTGTTGCCTTCAGGAAACTCATCTCACCACCAAAGATAGGCACATCCTAAAAATAAAAGGCTGTTCCAAAATTCTGAAAGCTAATGGAACCAGGAAACAAGCAGGGGTAGCTATTATGCTATCAGACAAAGTGGACTTCAAACCAAAAAAAATCATAAGGGACCTGTGTCCCTTATGCATACTACATTTTAGTCACAGGTACAATTCATCAGAAATACTTCACAACATTGAACATTGATGTACCAAATACGGGCACCTCCACATTCATTAAGCAAACCCTACAGCATCCAAAGTGAGAAATCAACCCCAAAATGATAATTCCTATGGATTTCAACACCGCCCTCTCAACATGGGATAGATCAACAGGTCAAAAACTTAACAGAGACACTTTGGAACAATCAAACCCTGAAAGAAATGGACCTTACAGATCTCTATCGAACTTTTCACCCACGCACCAAAGAATACACATTTTTCTCAGCAGCACACGGAACTTTCTCCAAAAATAGACCACATATTGGGCCACAAAATGAACCTCCACATATATTAGAAGGTTGAAAATGTAGCTTGTACCCTGTCAGACCACCATGGTCTAAAGCTTGGCATTCATGACACTACAAACAACAGAAAATACACTAACTCTTGGAAACTAAACACTATCATACTAAATGAGAATTGGGTTCAGGAAGAAATCATAAAGGAAATTCAAGATTTCCTAGAAGCAAATGATAATGAAAATACAACATATCAAAATCTCTGGGACACAATGAATATCATAAGAGGTAAGTTTATAACTCTTAATGCCTATATTAAAACATAGAAACAACACAAATAAATAACAATGCAGCTTAAAGCTTTAGAGACACTAGAACAATCTGATCCCAAAAGCAATAGAAGAGAGGAGATTAGCAAAATCAGGGAAGAAATATCCAAAATTGAGATAAGGAAAATGATAAAGAGAATCAACCAGTCAAAAAGCTGGTTCTTTGAAAAATTAATAAGATTGATACACCCCTAGCTAAATTAACCAAAAGCAAGAGAGAGAAAACCCAAATTAACAAAATTAGAAATGAAAATGGAGTTATCACAACTAATACCCAAGAAATCCAGAGAATTATAACATCATATTTCAAAAACTTATACTTTGTGAAGTTTGACAACACAAAAGAGATGGATGAATTTCTAAGTAAACACAACTTACCTAAATTGAATCAGGAAGTTTTGAATTATTTAAATAGTCCTATAACATATGAGGAAATCGATGAAGTAATCTTGAATCTTCCCACCAAAAAAAGTCCTTGACCAGATGGATTCAGTACAAAGTTCTATCATACATTTAAGGAACGAATAACACTGATACTCCTTAAACTGTTCCATCAAATAGCAAAGGAAAGAACACTACCAAATTTTACATGTAATCACCAGGAACCAGGCCAGCCTAATCTCTCCCCATCCTATAACTCAGGGAAACTTGCAGAAGAGGGGGTAGTAAGATTGTAAAAGCCTAAAGATGGGGAGGAACAATGATATGCAAGATATGCCACACAAGTTAGCGCCAAAGTTATCATAATAGGACTTTGCATACCTGCGCAATGACCAACCCCCAAAGTCTAGCATGGATTACAGGCACTAGCATTCTTAAAGGGAAGGGATTAACAGCTGCAATAAGTGCTCCAATACCAAAGGGGAACACAAGAAAGATCTCTAGGCAATGCTATTGAGTCCTTACACTTCATCAGAAAGAGGACCCAGAGGGAAGTTGGACATGCACAGTAAAGAATGCTCCAGGAATGGGGTGGGGGTACTTGTAAAATGGGAGGGAGGAAAGGAAGAGTAAAAAGGGGGAGGCAACAAGGGGATCCAGGGAGGTGTAGAGGGAGGGAGGGGAATGGGGTACCTATCAAGTTTATGTGAGTAGAAAAAATACACTATAAATATATATATATACATAAAATATAAGTAATCATTGCTGATTACAAATAAAAATATAATTAGGCTCTATTGACTACTGTGCAAATTCTCACTTAACACCATTATGGCAGAAGTTTGGTAGCAGAAAATATGGCTTTTGGCAGAGTTAGGAGGCCACTTCAGATCACAAAAGTCATAAGGGTTGATCCACCAAATTTCGAAGACTGGACCCTTTACTCACTGTGATATGCCTTCCTTCACCAAGTTTCCATTTCTTTAAGGTGCTACAACCTCCCGCAACTTTAGTACCTGCAAAGGACTTAAACACATTAACCTGTGAAGGATAGGTCATGTCAAATCATTGCAGTGGGGGTAATTCATTTGGAAAGTAAATATTTATGGAAAAAATTCATTTCCCAAGATAGTTCCCATACTTTGCTCTCCCCTTTGCAGCTACATCTGAGACAAAGGACAAGATAGCAATCTCTAGACACCAATCATGCTCCTTTCCTAAATATAGCCTCAAAATCTGTGAGGAATAAAATTTTCTTTTGTTAGTCACCTAGTTGTTATCATGTTGTTAAAACAGTAAGAATTGTGTAAGATATATGTAGACATTAGTCTATGATTTTTTATCAGTTTACCAATATTTGTCATTAACATTGCAATTTGTTTCTTCAAATGTCCCACTTGTTTCTAAAAATCAGAAACTCAGAAAAGAATTCCCATATGGTATCTTTTCTAGTGATGATTCATTAGAAACAAATTTCTTGGAACTGATGTTAGTACATAGTTTCATCTTTCTTTTAATTTCAATTTGCAAAATACTTTGAATAAATATAAATTCTACATTGTCAATTATTATTTGACCATTTTGAATATAAACATCAAACTTCCATTTTTTGGTTTAGCACTTTCTAGTGATAAAACAACTAATACTCTTAGAATTGACTCCTTATTTAAAAAAAAAAAAACACTGGGGCTAGAAGGTGGCTCAGGGGTTAAGCCTCTGCCTTGCACGCGGAAGGTCCTGAGTTCAGATCCTAGATCCCAAGTATAGACGCTAGGCGGAAGTGTGGGCAGCCTGCGTTTCTGGTCCTGGTAGGGTGGAGCCTGTGAATCCTGGGTCAGGGTAAACAAGGAGGAGGTGGAGGCAGTCCATGGTGGTTCCTGAATTTGTCCATGGCTCTACACACACACATACATACACACACATACATACACTTGCGCACACATGCACACTTGAATAAATAATAAAAAATAAAAAAATATAAAAATAAAAAACACAAGTTACAGAAATATTCATTTTGTTCTGGGATATTACAAGTTTTCAGTTAATTCAATGTGAATATGCATCTATGTGTTATTCTCATTGTCTTAATTAACATTAAAAAATTTAAACCCACAGATTGGCATATTTCAGTATTATTTCATCTTTTCAGTAATCTCTCGTAGGAAATATTCTAATTTCTTTATTCTTATTGGATCCCAATTATTTTATTTTTGCCTATTACTATTTTGCTGCACAATTTTATTTCAGAATTTATCAAGAAATCTTTTATCTTATTAATTACCTTACAGAATGTTTGTCTTTTGTTGTGAGTAATAATATTTCAAATTCTGTTCTTTTTGGGGGAAAACAATCAGAATTCATTTCTTTTTTTCTTCACTGTTGATGCTGCTCTTTAAACTATAATTTGGAACATTGCTTTAATAAATATGGTTTCACAGGCTTAAAATATTAATATGTGTTTGAAAACTCAGATGATCATTTGCCTAAATTTTCTACTTGTTATCTCCTCCTCTAGCATTTCCTATTCTGTTTTAGGTCCTTATTTCCTCAAGAAAAAATAAAAATATTAATAAATATACATATATATGATGGGAATTTTTCATCTATATTTATATTTGTGCTTATCTTTTACATTTACTTTTAATCACATTCAACTGTCATAAACAACTTTAGAGCTCCCACAGTGTCTATCTTTCAAGTAGTCCATATTATCTTTCTAATCAGATGTATGTCTTTTACATCTCAATACATATATGAGTATACTAATACTTGATCATTATTTTGATAATTTTAGTCCCTTACTTCTTTTTCATTGCGGCAATTCTTTATCATTCCTGCATTTACAACTGAGAACCTTCATATTCACTAGAGAAACATCTGTTTAATCCTCTTATATTTCATTTTGAAACACCTTAGTCTGTATAGGTATGGCATTTTCCATGCAAATTTAGATTTAAGCATAATTAAATTTGTATTTTATGTTTCTCATACATCTAATTTTGCTACTAAATCATGTGACAGGATATATACTGCTTTGTCTGATCCCATAAAGTGCCCATTTGAACTATAACATTGTAGAATTTTCCAGTTTTAGTCCCTGCTTAGAGTGACAGATGTTGTCTACTGAAAGAGCATCAGGGGATCATGCTACAGTAAAGAAAATTGATCATCATCAAATATTGCAAGTAAGTAACGAGACATATGGTCCAGCTCACTCACTTTCCTTCCTGGTCACTTGCGGTTGAGGGGGTTTGATCTCACCAGACAGGGAGGGTATAGAATCAGGAAGATAAGATGGCAACCATCCTACAAATGGGAGACTGACCCCCACCCACTGTTGTCTCCTACTTTTATTCCATCTACCTTTGAATCTGCCTATAGTGAGATTCCATTTAATCAACCTTTATCTCTGGTTAGGAGGTGACCTCCAATACCAATCAGGATGGAGCCAAGGGCGGTGCAAGAACAGCAAAACTGAAAACAAAAACCAACTGTAATCCAGAACATGACAGATCCTACATTAACCACCTGGAACCAGACCAGCTAAATCTCTCTCCATCCTAAAGCTCAGGGAAATTTGCAGAAGAGGGGGTGGTAAAATCATAAGATTCTAAAAATGGGGAGGAACAACAACATGCAAGATACTCCACACAAGTTAGGGCCACAGTAGCCATAATCAGGCTTTGCATGACCTGCACAATGACTGACATGTCAATGACCTTCCCAAAGTCTAGCATGGATCACAGGCACTAGGATCCTTAAAGGCAAGGGACTAACAGTCATAGTAGTGATCCCATACTAAAGGGGAGCCCAAGAAAGAGCTCTGGGCAATGCCACTGAGTTCTTACACCCCACTAGAGTGGAGGGCTCAGAGGGAAGTTTGACATTCACACTAAAGAATGCTCCAGGGAACAGGAGGAGGGGAAGATAGGGGACTGGGAGAAAGGGAGAGAGGATGGTGAAAGAAGGGGAAAAGGGGGGGATGATGCAAGGGGGACTGGGGAGGGGTGGAATGAGGAGGGACCTGGGTACCTATTAAGCTTGTATGACTGGGGAAAAATAAATAAGTATAATAAAAAATTACTAGGAAAAATAAATGGCAAGATTTATCTCAAAAAAAAAAAAAGAAAGAGTTACAACAGTTGTCTGCTTACCAATATTCAATTGGAGAGTTTAACTGAGCGTCTGCATGCTTACAAAGATGCTTTTAACTGATATTATATGCCTGGTAAAATATCTACTGTTTGAGACAATGTATAATTTTGACTGAAATGGTGTCTAACTCAAATATGCTCATCAACAAGTATCTTACAAAAGCCATTTAAGAAGCAGGATAAGGGGCTGGAGAGGTGGCTCAAGGGTTAAGCCTCTGCCTTGCAGGTGGTCAGTCCTGAGTTGGGATCCTAGACCCCACGTATAGATGCTGGGTGGAAGCGGCTCAGCCTGCATTTCTGGTCCTGGTAGGGCGGAACCTGTGAATCCTGGGGCAGGGTAAACAAGGAGGAGGTGGAGGCAGTCCATGATGGTTCCCGAATTCCTCCGTGGTTCTACACACACACACACACACACACATGTTGGGCACACCCAGGATTTGCCCCAGGGCATGGGTGAGCAAATGGGACTAAAGATGGCACTGAGGGCAAGGGTCTTGGGGGTGACCCTGATCACTTCACAGAGAGCCCTAATTGGCTTTCAGGTATCTACCTGCCTCCTGTTCTAAGTGACATTGAACTTGACCATTAGCACCTGTAGGATGTCTTCACCTTGGACACAATTGGATGCCCGTTTAGCGCCTTGGTGGCTTTTGTCTATAAAAGTTCCTTTTCTCCCCCCAGTAAATTGAGATCTGCTTCTGGCAATCTCCCCAAACCGTGCTGAGTCTCTGGGGTAGAGGCGGAGGTGGGGACGGCTGGAGCCTGCTTTCATCACAGCCCGCAACTGTGTGTTTGAGTGAGTGAATGAGTGGGTGAGTGGGCACTGGATCCCACACACACACACATACACACAGCATACATGCACACACACATACACACACAATTGAAAAAATAACAAATAAAAAATAAATTAAAAAAAGAAGATAAATATCTCTGATGAGGAGTGGTCTCTATATTGCCTCTGAGTTCACAATATCACAAGTTCTTAGAGATTTGGGAAGTTTTTTTGACAAAAACTTGATTATAAGTGAGAGAATACCAGAAGCCCATGTGCCTGAATATGGTTAAAACATCAACCACAATTATGAACATAATGATGTTATAATTTCTATAAAGTCATTTAAAATTCTTCATTATATACTTCTTAATAATGTATAGGATATAACAGTTTCAATAAACTATAACAATATTTTAATAGCTATAGTTTGTCAGAAACCTTCAGATCGAAAAATTAAGACAATGTGAGGGAATAGCTTATGCATTTATATTTCTGTTTAAGTTTAATGAAAGCAATAATATTTTCATTTGACTTCAATACTTTTATTTGTCAATGTTATAAAAGTTGATGGTTAAGGGATGAAATTTTGCTCAGGGTTGTAACACTGGCGTGACATGAAAAGTCCTTCTTGAACAATCATAATTGTACACAGAAACACCCCCCCCACATACACAAGCACAAGCACAAACACCCCACTTGCACATTTCATTATATCCTTAAGAAAAAAAACCTTACCACTCAGTCAAGACAATGCATCCTATCATGATGGATTAGTGAGGTAGAAAACCACAACTGACCAAAGTATAGAGTATTTGTGACCCTAGAATGCTCAGCCCTAATCCAAATCTCTCCCCATTCCCTGGCTTAGGGAATAAAAGTATCGTTCTTCTACCTTAGCTTCCCAAGTAATTGAGATTGGGGACATGCACCAGGAGAAGTTAGCTCTTTGTAAACTAAATATTAACATAAATTCTAAAATAATTTCAAATCATCAATTTTTAATTTACATATATTTACTGAAATCCATTCTTTACTTTGCCAAGGATATTGGTGTCATGGAAATTTAAGTTGTCTAAGAACATAATGTGCTTTTCTATCATTTACTGGGGAAAACATTTTCAATCAAAACATCTGGAGATTGAAAAAAGTAGGTAATTTTCATGTAAGTAAATTAGATACATGTTATAAACAAGGCAAAAAAAGAAAAAAGTCATATATAAGAAAACCAAGAATGTTTCACTAGTATTGGATTTTTGTCTTGATTAAATAATTGCATTTGAAGAGGTAATTTGCCACATAGTAACCCCATTCGGTGTCCTTTGTCAAGACCAATCCTCTTCATTCAAATGACAGAACCTATTCCTCGCCTCTACCAAAAGAAGCAAAGTGACCTGGACAGTCAAGCCCTTATCTACTGAATTTAATTCACATTGTGTTGGTCTCTAAGAGAAAGAATTATAGAATTATATGAATTATATGCCTAATGCTCTCCATTGTCCAAATTTTGACTCTCAAAGTGTTTTGTCTAGTACAAATTTGTTCATAGTAATTCAGTGTTCTACCTCTATTCTCTCATTAAAGAAATACACAATTTTATGTTTTTTTTTAAACCCAATTCCCATGGCCATTCTAGTTGATTCTCTCTTTATTGCACTCATGTATTGAAATTAGAATTATGAAATTTGAAATGATTATTTCCTTATTCTCTCACAATATTTGTGCCATGAGAATGCATTTAACTTTCTGAAAAGTAATTACAACATTGGAGAATGCTATTCCACTATCAGATTTATTTGTTTACTTGCTTAAGAAGAAAATATATGAGCTCAAGTTTGATTTCAAAACATTTTTTGCTAAACATACCATAGGAACTTGATAAATTATATAACTGAATCACATATTAATATTGTGTTTCTTACTGAGATTTTATAAATAATTATAAAATATTTTCCTAAGAAAAGAATGGGAGAATATATTGCTACTACTTGTGTTGTAAGGGACTGAAGTCTAGAATGTGTGCAGAACTCAAAAATTAGCATTCAATTAAGCCAAAGCATTCAATGAATTGATAAATTAATCAAACAAATATTTTTCAGAATAGTAAAAATGATAAAGATGAAAAACTTCTCAATATACCTAAAAATTTAGATAATGCCAGCTATAACCACTCTGATAGTCTCTATCACAAAAGTCAAGAGCTATCACTAAGTGTAGGCAGACAGCTTTGCAGATAAGGGTCTGGGGAGCCAAAAACTGTCATGTACTTCTGTTTGGAATTTAATCTGGCTTATCCATTTTGGAAACCAACATGGAGATACCTAAAAATCTTAAGATAAAATTTCCATGTGACCCAGGCATACATTCCTATGTATAAAGTAGAAGGAATATAAGTCAACATATCACAGATATTCATGCTCATTTAAGAACCAGTTTAAGGTGATAATCAGCAGAAAATTTAACAAAGAAAGTTGTAGTATCCAAATCTACCATCTTCCTACCTAACATCTATCTTTCTATCTCTATCAATTTGTTCTCTATGTAGTAATCACCATTCTTTATTCACACACACAAGTTCATGCACACAAACTGGAATTTCACAGATATAAAGACTAAGAAATTATGTCTTTTTTTCAGAATGATGCATAGACTTGGGAATCATCATGTTAAATGAAATAAGCCAAGCCCAGAGATACAAATATTATGTGATTTCTACACAAAAACTTGTAGAATGTACAGTAAAGAACAGGAAATATGGCTCAGGTGTTAAGCCTCTGTCTCATAGAATCTGATTTTGTATCCCAAATCTTTGTAAAAACACTAAGCAGTAACAGCAGATGCCTATACTTCCAGTTCTGGAAGGCAGAGTCTGGGAAATTGCAGAGACAAGTAACAAGGAAGCAAAGATAATTCATGTGGGTGTGTAAAGTCACTTTTTGTCCTCTACATGGACACACAGTATCCCAAATACATACAATTACACACACACACACACACACACACACACACACACACACACACAAATTAAAAATTACTTTAAAAAGCAATATAGATTAAAATATTTATATTACTGTATTATTTAACACGTGGATAAATACCTGAAATTAGAAGAATAATATGTTTATTTATACATTTAAGAATGAGATAGGGCTGGAGAGGTGGCTCAGGGGTTACGCCTCTGCCTTGCAGGCGGAAGGTCCTGAGTTCGGATCCCAGATCCCTCGTATAGACGCCAGGCGGAAGCGGGGGCAGCCTGCGTTTCTGGTCCTGGTAGGATGGAGCCTGTGAATCCCGGGGCAGAAGGTGGTGGAGGCGTCCATGGTGGTTCCCGAATTCGTCCGTGGTTCTACACACACACACACACACACACACACACACACACACACACACACATACACATGCACAATTGAATAAATAATAATAAAAAATTTAAAAAAAGAATGAGATACATTGACAAATTTGCATGGAAATCTCATAATGGAGTACATTTTATAAATATTTATTATGTAAATATATAAAACATATCTATTTTTGTTATTTATAATGTAATAAAATATTCCAAAAGGATGGGATTTCATAACTTTTAAATGGTAATGACATATAAATTAAAAGCTAACAGGTCTATGATTTGAATATATATCCACCGATTTTTTATATGTGAAAACATTGTCTCCCATGTGATAGTATGTTTGGACCTTCTGAGAGTAGAAACTTGTAGAAAATCCTTAGATCTTTGGAGAAATGCCATGAAATTGATTGTAGAGTACACACCCTTCTCTGAGTTTCTGTCTGCATCATAGCTCAGAATAGGAGCAATTTCTCCAAGCAGTGCTCCGTCCTGTGCTGTTCTTGCCAGAGGCCAAAACCAGTGTGAATGCATCTCGCACCCAATCCTACAAGTTTAGTAAACCATTTTTGCTTATAAACTAATAGTTTCAGGTGAAGCTTCCTAATTAATAGATATTGTCACCACAGGCTACACTATGTATCACACAGTCTTGATCTAATAACATTTCTATACACTGGAAAAGAGTAGGAAGGAAAAACTTCTTGGTACTAAAGTCTGTATGTCACAAAAATGATTTTTTCTAGTTCCAGATCTTTGCTTTCACTGTAAAAAGTAGTTTATCTCTCTTATCATAATAAACAATCACATATGCAAATACTTAATAGTGATCTGTAGGTGGAATGTGTTCAACATATGGAAGCATCCTATTTTCTTAATTTAATTTTCCAGTGCTGACTCATGTATCTAAAATGTGATGGGTAATTTTATTGTTTATTTAGCTACAAATTACTATTTTTAAGGACATAAAGTCACAATAAAAAGATATCAAATTTTCCCCAGTGACAATGATGCCAGCAATCTAATTTGCCTTGTGAATTTGTGAATTTTATGCATTATCTGCATGGAATATTTTGTATTTTTATGGGAAATACTAGATTCTGTGTTTTTCAGACATATAGAAAAGAAAAATACACATAAAGACTCATAATACATGTGTGTTTATGTTTATAATTTTTCCAAATTGTCAGTGCAAAGAAAGCAACTAGTATAACCCACATGCTATGTCTCCTTGTGAATCTAAAGTCACAATTATTAAAAGTCATAAAACTATAACTACAAGGAGATAGTATGCTGCTGATAGAGAAGGTTTCTTTCATAAAGCATGCAGGATCAATTTTCTTTTTAGGAAAAATAGCTATTATGTTATCACAGTGACTGGCCATTAGTCACATGGCACAAGCCTGAAGTCCCAGCTTGTGAGAGGTTGAGGCAAGAACAGCTGCAATGACAGAACAGAATGGTCCTGTCTGAAATCCAAAGAAGGATATGTAGTCAGACCTGATATTGGAAAAATGATCATGGATAGGAATTTCTGTCATGGTCAGAGGCAATCAAAATTAATTAACGCTTTTGAAAGTAAAGTAGTTTTAAAACTAAAGTGATGAAGAACTGAAATATAATTTTGGCTCTGATAGAAAATCTTTTGTTTTCAATATATTGCTTGGGTGGTACAATATAAAATAGTTTTCTCTACCTGTTACCACCTGCCAAGGAGACATTTTGTTCTTTATCTAGTGATGTTCAGGAAGCTAAGTGTATTAAATATATTTTAGATTTATTTGGATTCATCATATGATGCAGTTATCAAAAGCCTCATCTTAATTTAAAGAACTCTCTTAATAGTCTTTATATATTTTAACCAAATTCATAGCATTTCTATCTCAGTATTGTTACATTGTTTAATAAGTTAGAATTTTACTCACTTCTTTTTGAATGTAAATCAGAAGCAATATATTGAAAACAAAAGATTTTCTATCAGAGCCAAAATTATATTTCAGTTCTTCATCACTTTAGTTTAAAACTACTTTACTTTCAAAAGCATTAATTAATTTTGATTGCCTCTGACCATGACAGAAATTCCTATCCATGATCATTTTTCCAATATCAGGTCTGATCTACATATCCTTCTTTGGATTTCAGACAGGACCATGGAAAAATGAGATTGAGACTAGACTAAGTCAAGATTTCTAGAAATCTAGAACATCTAGAAACCTAGATGTTGAACAAATATACTCCTGAGACTGCTTAAACAAGATTAAGTGGAAAAAGAATTAGGTTAAAAGAAGTTATTATAGTCATCATGATTACTTACAAGTCTTATTTGGAATAATGTTGTAATTTAAATTATGTTATAGATGCTAGGTAATAGAGCAGCCTAGTATAATACATGTTCATAAATTGTTTACCTGTTCAACCCTAAAGAATTTGGAAATTATGCTACAGTGTCACTATATTTGAGGAAACATAGTATGTGTGTAGGTTCAATATGTGCCTTTCTAACATTTCAATAGTATATATTGGAAACGTCTATATGCACCATTCTCATTCTTCAAATTCATCTAATATAATTTATAAATTCTTATAACTTATAAATTCTTATTGGACCCCAAGTTTGCTTTATACTTTACCCACTCCACGATTGGAAACTCTCAGCAAAATTCCATACATGGTTTTATCTTCTTTGAACAACTTAGAGAAAGAAGTCAAATCGGCTGAATTTCTTACAAAATAAGCTTGGGTCACTAAATAAGCCTAGGAAATTTTCAAGTCATGCATTATCTATGCATGAAAATCAAGTCTCCGTATAACATTGCCAGAACATTGGAACCTTATTTTCCAAAATGCTGAAACAGCCTTGTTGCATGTTAAACAATTTCCAGGCAATAATCTCCCTTTGTATTATGGTAGAATGGAGAAGCTTAGGACTCAATTTCTGACTGTATTATTGAATACAACTCTAAATTAATGTAATAAATTACATTGTTGTAATAAATTAATACAACCTCTAAACTTCTTTATATGAGTTATCTGTTTTGAAAGGGATATAATGATTAGTACTTATCCTAACTCAACAGAATTCAACCAATTTTACAAAGACAGCCTCAGTTATTATCCTCTGCAGCTCATTTCTTTTAAATATTTTAATTTATTTACTGCATGTGTGTATGTGTGTGTGTATGTATGTGTGTGTGTGTTGTGAGCATGTGTGTGTATCAGAGTACACTGTATGTCCTTGTGGAGGACCAAGGATGACTTTGGGAAATCATCCTGAATTGCTTCTACGTCCTTTTTGCTTTGCACAGCAATTTCCCAGGCTCTTCCAACTAGGGCCAGAAGTGCAGCCTGCTGCCTTTTCTGCCTAGCATTTTTAAATGGGACCTTGGATCAGAACTCAGGACCTTCTGCTTGTGAGAAAGTTTTAAACCCTGAACCATCTCTCCAGGCCAAAATTTCTTACACTCGACTAACCCTCCTCTGGGGGCATGATTGCTTATTTGTATGTTTTTAAATGATAATCATTTCAGAAAAGGAATAAGAATTTCTTGCATCTTCAGAAGACATTACAGAACATATGGCATGTAATTAAACAGTACTTCCAGGAAATTTTTCAACTATAAATGTCTATTTAAAAAAAAAAAACAGCACAAATCTCAAGAAGGTAACTTTTCTCATCAAGAATTCACAAAAATAGAAAAACCTAAATCCACAACCCTAAGAAATAAAGCAACAACAATATGAGATTTGGAATGATGCAATATGCTAGCTGAATAGCCTGTTTCTGGAAGGAGTGCTGGTTAAGTATCTCATCTTTCTTTTGTGTGCACAAAGAATAAAGAAAGTGCTTGCCCAGGAACCTCAGATGAGCTTCATAGTGCATGACTGCTGAGGACCAAATAAGCCTCCTGAATGAGTCACTTACTTGATTGTGTCCTGGACACACACAGACATCTCTACATTACAGGAACCTACTGACAGAGCCAGACAAAACAAACACCTCCCTCTCATGTCACAAGGATGCTTAACTGATCTCTTTGTGTCTCTAAAGCTACTTAGATGCAGGAATAAACACTTCCTGTTCCAATTATTGATTGGGACTTGAAGAGCTTAAAATAAAGATAACAAATATGAATGTTGCTGTAATATCTCTTTTATTTTTCCCTGTGAAAAATCTCAGGAAAACAGTTCTTCAGCAGTGCTCTGCTTGGATGTGGGGAGCTCACATTATGAGATTCACCTGAATTAATTTAGATTACATAAGTGATCACTTTTGCTTTGCAAGCAAAGATGAATGAAATACTGATAATCAACAAGGATAAATTTTGGAAAACAGGCACATTTTCATGTGCACTAACCAAAGCAGAACAAAAAAGTACAAACCAGCTACTAACATCGGAAACAAAGACAACTAAATTTACTAGTGAAAAAAATAAGCAGAAGTGTCTGATACATGCATCTACTAAGTAATGAACAGGATAAGGTAATTAATATACTCTTAATTAGAAACGTATATTATTAGGGTAAAAGTTTCAAAATCCTTTTTTCCTGCCTCTTTGGAAATGTTCAATATATTATTTTTAAATAGGATAAAAATAGGCACAATAGTACACTGTAATATAAACTAAAACTATGATAGAGGAATGACTGAATAATATTCACAGGCAAATAAAAATTTGCAGATTATAGTAAACTCCAGAAGGATTCTGACAACAGGAAGCACAGGAGCAAGAGAAAAAGAAACAGAAAAAAAGAAAATAATTGGATAAATATGAAAAATGTACCTCATGTATAAATGTGGAAAAGTAATTTTAATATACAATGGACAAATTCATAACAATCTCAAAGAACAGGCATAATCTCAAGAAGTCTACTATCTCTATAGACATAGAATAATATTTCACTAAAGGAAATTTCAATGAGAAAATTTTCCTAAAAGAAGGCATAACCCTGGATTGCTTTCTTATGACTTTATTCTGAGCATATTTATAGAAGTATACATTATACATTCAGATGGTAAACATTACTCATCTCATTCAATGATGTCAGTATTACAATTCAGACATTCTCTCACTTACAATGGTTTGATTTACAATATCTATCTTTACTAAGGTAGGAAAGCAGTAATCATTTAACAGAAAATGTATTTCAAAATTTTCATTTTTATTTTTATCTTGGATCTTTATGTTGAGGTTGCACATTACAGTATAAGCATGGGAACGTTCCAGGTAAAGGCTATTGATATGTATAATCAAAAAATAGAAGGTTAATAATGCAAATAAAATGGTTCCAACATGACATTCAAAATTAATTTTAAAGATACAAAATAGAATTATTACATATAACAATAGAATTATTATATTTGTCAAGAAAAAAGTATGAATAAAATAACAATGTATAATACACTTCTTCACTTATACAAACCAAAGAAGAATTCTTGATATTCAATATTATTTCCTACACAAATTTTGCAAAATATATCTTTAAAATAATAAAGTTTTGAGCAAAATTAAAAATAAAAATAAATAGAAAAGGTGTTCACACATTCTTAGATAACGGTGGATGATTTAGGAACCGTTCATGCAGCTGAACAATGGGCAAATGCAAAGAGCTAAATATAATCAGGCATGGAAGCATGCCTGTCAACCCATCATGGGAGAGGTGTAGGCAAGAGTTTCAGGAGTTCAAGGACAGCTTCAGCTACATAATCTATTGGAGGTCACCCAAGACTCCATGAGAACCTTTTCTCAAAAACAAAGAGCTAAATGTCTCTCTGCTTCACAAACAGCTGACTTCTCCCTCTATTTCTGAAAAGAAGACCCTGAGACATAAATCTTCTTATCTGTCATTTCCAAGATTTGCCCCTTCTTTGTGATGAGAATCTTCCAAATGTTCTCTCCTGGTTATTTTTGAAATAAAAGCATAATGTTGTTAACTACTGTGGCTACTCCCATGTGAAAATTAAAAGGATTATTCCTCTCCTCTAACTGCTACTCTGTACCCATTTTCCAATACTCATTGTTACCCAAGCCCTTCCCACACAGATTCAGGGCAGAAAGAAACTATTCAAATCATGTAGTACAAGAAAAACTTTTGTGACTTAGTAGTAAGATTTATTTTATTTTTATTTATTTACTAAAAGAAAAACAGAAAGAGAGAGATAAGGAGGGAGGGAGAAGGAGAGAGCAGGAAAGAGAAAGAAAGAGAGAATGCACACATGTCATGGTGCATGGAAAATATGTAACACTGAAAACACAAGATGCAGAGGTAAATTATAAAATATTGAACTGCATGCCAGAAGACATCATTAAGAAAACTAAAGTTCAGTTAGAGGACTCCAGTCACAGAGCTCATATGTTGGAAGTGAAAAAGTCTCCTTTTTATATGATAAAATCAGTTTCAGTAGTTCATTGATGAATTGTAAATCCATGAAATAATTCTTAAAAATAATACATAATATATCCATTGTATACTACATATATGCTATATGATTTATACATATATTGCTTATATTTATCAAAGCTTATCATTGTTTTCCTTATACAAACTAATGATTTAAGAAATTGTTTTCAATTTTTTAATACAAAATGAAATGCACCATAAAATTCATTTAATCAATAGGTAATAATTTTGTTTATGTTTTTGATATTGGTTATTTTTTGTTTTTAAATTTGGTTATGGGGCTGGAGAGGTGGCTCAGGGGTTAAGCCTCTGCCTTCCAGGCGGAAGGTCTTGAGTTCGGATCCTAGACCCCACGTATAGACACCAGGCAGAAGCGGGGGCGGCCTGTGTTTCCGGTGCTGGTAGGGCGGAGCCTGTGAATCTCGGAGGCGTCCATGGTGGTACCCGAATTCGTCCGTGGTTCTACACACACACACATACATACATACACACACATACATACACACACGCGCACACATGCATACACGCACAATTGAATAAATAAAAAAAATTGGTTAAATCTTCATACCTTAAAAATTCATAATTGATTATAATCTGTAATATAGATTTCATCAAATTTGTTTAGATTTAGATATTTAAAATAATTTTCAAAAAATAAAAATCTTTAATAACTCCTATTGGTTTGTGAAAGAAATTTTTCAGAAACATATAAAGGAATCACATTCATATGACTGAAAACTAATGACATTTCATTCTATTAGGAAAATCACAGAACAAAATATTGAAATATGTTAGCAAGAAAAAAACCTCTGTGTGTGTTTGTATTTGTCCAGGCAGGTGGACCTCTGAATGCAGGTCCATGTGTATATGTAAATAAGACTGTCGTGTGCAGTGTTGTGTGTGTGTGTGTGTGTGTGTGTTTCCAGAGAACTAGTGCTGTTCCTACAGTATCATTAGTATTTTTACAAAAGAGTTTCCCACTGGCCTGAAGTCTCTGGACAAAGAACCTCCAGAATGCACTTCTTTCTAACCCTCCAGTGCTGTGGTTGCTATTGCGATTCCATGATGGCAAGGCAGTAAAGACAAGGAAATTTCTTCAGTGCTAGAAAGGAAGGTATTCATATACAGAATAATAACAGTAGACTACTTCTCACCAGTTACAAATATCATCTCAAAATTGTTTCCAAACAATAATTCAAATAAAAAAACTGATGGAGAAAAATATTGTGGAAAAATGTATTTTATTTTCAAACAGTATTTTTTTCTGGACGGAATCTAAAATCTAAAAGCATAATAAAAATAAGGTGAAAAGCAGGAACTAGAATTACTTGAAATGAAAGTTTCTGCACAGTAATGAATCCAAAGAATAGGGCAGTATACAAAAGGAAAGCAGATGTTTACAAACTATTCATTTTTACCAAGAGCAATATACAAAGTACATAAATAAACTCAATATAAAAATAAATTTATAGGCATATGTTTAAAGGACTGAAATATGAGGAGTGAACCACATTGTAAATCATTAGGGAAAACAGAATGAAATTAAAAATTATACATTGTTCCACTTCAGGAATAAGCAAAATAGTGTTATAATCAAAATAGTATGAAGAAAACCTGAACATGAATTAAAAAGGGTAGTATGTATTCTTGCAATTGGAGAATGTAAGGTAGTGATCACATCAAAAACAGTTTGAAAGTTTCTCAAGAAAACTAAATATCAAGGTACCTTAATATACAGTATTCCTATAAGTGTGTATTTTCCAAAGGAAATGAAATCATGATGTGTGTTATAAGCTATCTATCTCTCTATCTCTCTATCTATCTATCTATTTATCTATCTATCTATCTAGTACAAAACTAGTTACTCATTAGAGTAGCTTGATAAATAGTCATATATGTTGCATAAGTGGAAGAAATGCAATCATTTAACAACAAAGTATTGTATTCCATAGTGATAACTTGAACAATGATAAAGGTTTTCCAGAATGTTATTATTTATGGATTATTCTACACAAGAACATTAAAATATATTGATCATATGTAATACTTTTTTAATATTGCATCTTAAACTTTTACCTTTTTTCATTTTCCAAATATAGAAATGAAATTAAGAGAGCAATGAAACTAACGATCAAGCATATCTTCAAAGATTCATGAATCACTTAAAAATTTCTCCAGGGATAAGGAGATGTTTCAAAGTTAAAGCAATAGGCACACAAGAAAAAGAACTAGAGCTCACTTTTTTAAATATCACATGATTCTTGCCCAAAACAAACATGATGGCAGATTAATGCTGTAGGTGCTATTAATTAGAGATTGAGCCTCAAAATAATGGAAGGGAACACGATCAAAGATAATTCCTGATATCACCCTCCAATCTCCATGCACATACTCATATGCACATGTAATTTCACCCCTGTATACATTCCAACACAAATGCAAGAATGCATACATCCAAGCACATATTCATTTGCACATGTGGAAATGCAAAAATATCTCTACATAAAGGTTATTATGCAGGTTCTTGTTGTAGTGAGATTCTGAA
This sequence comes from Typhlomys cinereus, assembly GCA_023101885.1. Taxonomy (NCBI): domain Eukaryota; kingdom Metazoa; phylum Chordata; class Mammalia; order Rodentia; family Platacanthomyidae; genus Typhlomys; species Typhlomys cinereus. The sequence continues at coordinate 2,413,024 of JALPQD010000154.1, forward strand.
TGCAGCTGCCTTGTTGTGACTAGCTTGACCTGATCAGCAGTTAACCAACTCACCTTCAGGCTCTTATAATATTATTGCCTCCTCTTCCACAACATTCCTTGAGCCTCACTATGGGAAATTTGGTTCTCCTGAATTGGGTTGAATGTTTTAGGATTCCTGATACTCTATGCTCTGGTTAATTGTTTTCTATTTCACTGCTCTTCCATTGCAATAGGAGGTGCCTTGTTTGGATGTTGAGATCTTTTCATATCTAAAGATATAATGAGAGGAGTTCAGAAGGTGGTTTACTATCAGGTATTTTTGGCTAATACTGAAATAGTTCTTTCCTGTTCTTTAAAGCAAGGAAAGGCCACTTAAGCTTCCACAGAGGCCTGAGCCCTTACTAAAGCAGGCAACCCTAAGGGAAGCCAGTAGCCCACATTAGCAGACAAGCAAGAGGATTAGAGGGAAAGAGATGGATTGATGAAGGGAAGGAAGAAAGGGAAAGGAAAGGAGAGAGTGAGAAATGGAGGAGAGAGAGAAGGAGGGAGCAAAGGAGGATACTGTGTTTAAAAGGATAATTCTTAATTAAAAAACCCTTAGAAAGGTCATTACCTTCTTTAAAGTTCCATTGATACCATAAGCATATTTTCAAAATAAATGGTTAGTAAATTCTATGTTGTGTGAATAGATAAATCTTTATTTATTTATTCCAAAAAAGGAGAACGTTTTAAATTGAATGATTCTACCTTATCATCAATTCTTCATATTGAAAGGGTTATAACTGGATTCCATGGTACAATTATAAATACACTAAAACCCATAAAATACATCTACAAAGTTGAATATTGACACAAAAGAAAGTTTGCAATATCTTTAAAGCTAGTGTAAGAATCACTCCAAATAATATCCCAAAACTTTAGCTGTCTTAATTCCACCAAAGCTCTCTCTATCTGAGCCTTTCTCATTGCCCAATATGCAATATTTCTTGCATTGTGTAAGGTATGAAGATTCTCCAAGTTTTGATGTGTACTTTAGAATCAGATTATTACTAATAGCTTCAATATAGAAATAATAGTCCTTCTTCTTACCATATGTTGGATTTTTAATGATGTTTTTATTTTTCTTCCTAAATCTGAATATTATGTTCTGATAGTTCTTCAAATGATCTCTCACTCATATAAGTTTAGTTACCTTAAGGTAAGAACAAAATGGATTTCTTAAGGCTTGAGCAAGTGTGTGATATTATTATCATGAAACATTAAGGGAGATAGATGACTTTTACATTTAAAAGTCCTTACTACTGAAGTACAAGCAAAAATTTTCCAGAAATTCAATTATTTTATTAGGAAAGAAATTCACACAATTTTTGTTTTATGATTAAAATATTTATGTGCAATTCATAGCAAAAATTCTTTGAGTTTAATGCTAGCATTCAGGAACATGAGTCAGAAGTACTTCAAGTTCGAGTGTGATAACATCCTATTCCTCAGAATAAACTTGAAATTGCTAATGTCCTCTTAGCAAAATATAATTATAAACCATAAACAAAACAATTGAAAATGCTTGGAAATGTGGAATTACAATGGAGAGTATATGCGCCAAATCTGTTTCTAGTTATCACTTTCTGTAGTTCAAAATTTGAATTCAATCTATCAAAACTTTTTGAATTTACTTATGTGTTCGCACACTTTTTTCTACCTCTCTTCAGATCAGTCAGAGGACATTAGAAGCACTGTTTTGTAAGACCATATATAATTTTTTGATAATTTTTGTGCTCTAGTTTAATAACTAAATTCTCTCACTGTAAGTATTAAGTGGCATAATTATTTGTCTGATATTCAAAATGATATCCAATGTGACAATACTCCCTGTTTTTGACACATCTGCCCAAAACTTCTTACCCTCATATTCATACACCACTACTAACTGACCATCCAAAACAACTAGCATGAAATCACTGGTTCAGAGGACTCTGACACAGATACCATCAAGGTTTATTTTCATGTTGGATTTCATGACATGGATTTCTGATGTTAAATAATAATTGTTCATTTTGACTTTTTAAATCACAGGCAGTCAGAGCGGCACCTAAGAAATAATGACATTCACAGGAAAATGTATAAATATGCAGACAATGATCTAAAAAAATGATAGAAGAAGTAACAATAGAGTTCTGAAATTGCTATCAACAAACTAAATAGGATAATGTTATTTGTAAGGGGACAAGTTTATGAAATTGAAATATTAGAAATTAGAAACATTTTAAGAATAAGGATTTATGATTTTTTAAGCAATTATTATTTGTGTGGAGTGGTTAGGCAATGTGCAAGTTCTAGTAGTAAGTTCAGGCCATTATAAAGATGACAGAAAGTAATTTATTTGGCAAAGAAGGGGAAAAGAATAACTAGTGGAAGTTGTTGCAAAATATCTACACAAGAGATAGATATTTAATGATTTTAATTGGAAAACAATATTAATTGGTCACAGAAAAATTATTAGAATGAGAGTGTAGTAAATATTAAAGTGTCTATAATATGAAGATAAGAATTGTACAGAGTATCTTAACTAATGTTAGACAATGAGTAAGGGAAATAACTTCTGAATTAAAGACACTTTTTGAAACAGAGAAAATACTCCATGAAAGGCCATTCACAGAAACCTGAGCTCAAACTGTTATCAAAATGAGGTATAATAAATAAAATATGTTGTTGGCCCACCCAGGATTTGCCCCAGGGCATGGCTGACCACATGGGACTAAAGATGGCGCTGAAGACTAGTGTCCTAAGCATTACCTGATCACATTTCAGGGACCTCTAATTGGCTTTTGGGTATTGACCTGCCCTCTGCTGCTGAGTGACATTGGACTTCACCTGTGGTACCTGTAGGTTGTTTTGATCTTTGACACAATTGGCCGCCCATTTGGCGGCTATTTTTTTTTTTTTTCCTATATAAGCTCTGTTTCTCCCCCCAATAAACTTGAGATCTGCTTCTGAAAATCTCCTGGCCCATGGTCAAGTTTCTGGGAAATTGAGGCAGAGGCCGGGATGGCCAGAACCTGCCTTTGTTCGTCCTCACAGCCAGGAGCTGTGCAATCGTGTGAATGAGTGTGTGAGTGGGTAGAGACACGCAATGCCGGGGGTGAGTGGACACCGCGATATGTCTTTCCCAATTCAAATAGAGAAATAATAGAAAAAATATTCTCAGTGGGAGGGTACAGGTGAATTTTTTACCTGAAATTAAGGTATTTACAACTAGCATAAATCAGATTTATGAAGAAATTATTGGGAGAGATTCTTGACCTGTTATCATGTAGCAAAATTAGCCAAAACAACCCAAATAATGTGAAGGTATTGAAAAATTCACCATGGATTTTATTCCAAAATAATATTGGATTATAAATTTATTATATTTAGTAAGCAACTGCCACCATTTTATTCTTTTATATTCATAGATTTATACTGGTTTGCTTTAAATATTTAATTTTTGAAGGTTGACCTATATAAAAGACTAATGATCAATGCACATTTGTGCTTTGAATAGGATTCTAGAAAGACAGCAAATTTCAGTGAACTATGAAAAATCATTTTTGGATTTTAAAGATAGTAGCGTTGTAATCCTGGCATACAGAAATTAACATGTAACACCTTGGCTGGCCATGTGAGGTAAGATTGTATAGCTATGATTTCTTTATATATGACATAATAATACTGAGTTAGTATCAATAATCTGTACTAGTACAAGCATATGTAATGCTTGATATTTTATTATGTTTGTAATGTATTTCAGTGTGAGTATAAATTCTCTCTAAATGCATTCTAACATGTTTCTGGATCTTTTCATTTTGTTAGAAAACATCTTCTCATTTTTATCTTTACAGTGTGTTGATATTTAGATCTTAATTCATCCTGAATGAATGTTTATGCATGTCATTTTGTAAAAATACAAGAAACACCTGATGAGAGGATTTTACACATGTCCCTAGTGTAGATGGGATTTCTGGGTAACAGACAAAACATATGTTCAATTTCCAAAGAGAGTGTCCTCAGTGTTTAGATGTTTCAGATACCTCAGATACGATCAGCCTAAACTTTAATATTGACAGATGTTTAAGCCATTACACTGTTATGCATTGCTACTAACATGTGCTTTGCATTTAAAAATATATATTTTTCTATTATTTCCATTGATACAAACTTAACAGGTACACTGGGCCCCTCCTTCCCTCCACCTCCCCCGAACCACTGATCTCCCCACCCCTCCCACTTCCCTCCCCATCCCCCAATGTCTCCCCCTCTCCCAATCCCCGGAGCATCCTTTACTGTGCATGCCAAACTCTCCTGTGGGCCCTCCTCTCTGATGAGGTGAAAGGACCCAGGGGCATTTCCCAGAACCCTTTCCTGCCTTCCCCTTAAGCTTAGGAACACTAGTGTGACTGTCAGTCCCTAGCCTCCAAGGATCCTAGTGTCTTTACTCCATGCTAGACTTTGTGGGGTCATGCAAAGTCTTATTATGATTGCTTCAGCCCTAACTTGTGTGGAGTATTTTGCATATCATTACTCCTCCCATCCTTGTGCTCTTACAATCTTACCGCCCCCTATTCCACAAATTTCCCTGAGCTTCAGGATGGGGAGAGATTAGGCTGGCCCATTTCCAGGTAGTTGATATAGAGTCTCTGATGTTCTGCATTATGGTTTGTTGATTTTTTTTTTCCAGTTTTGCTGCTCCTGCAATGCCCTTAGCTCTATCCTGATGGGTATTGGATGTCACTCCCTGGCCAGAGATAAAAACCTGTTAGAGTCTTGTTATAATAGTATACTCAAAGGTAGATGGAATAAAAGTAGGAGACTGTGGTGAGAGAGGGGTCAATCACCCATTTGCAATACTCCATCAGTTGCAAGTGATCAGGAAGGAAAATCTGTGAACTTAACCAGATGTCTCATTACTTACTTGCAGTCCTTGATGGTGGCCTATTTTTTCTGAGTCCCCTCTCTCCTTGTTTCTGGTGGGGCCCTCCTACCCCATCCCTCCTGTTTATAATCTTTACAATTACTGTAGAAATTACAGATATTTGTCTGTCCTTATCCATTGATCTGTGTGTCTACTTTGGAGCCAATACCAGACTGTTATTACAACTATGGATTTATAGTATAGACTAAGGTTTGGTATGGTGATACCTCCAGCAGTGTTTTTATTACTCAGAATTGTTTTTGCTATCCTGGGTCTTTTGTGCCTCCATATGAATTTTGAGATTGTTTGGTCAAACTTCTTTAAAGAATTGCTTTGGGATTTTGATTGGTATAGCATTGAATCTGTATAATGCCTTTAGTAAGATGGTCATTTTTATGATGTTGATTCTGCCAATCCAGGAACATGGAAGGTCTTTCCACCTTCTGGTGTCTTCTGCAATTTCTTTCTTTAGGGTTTTAAAGTTTTCATTATAAAGGCCTCTTACTTCCTTGGTTAGGTTTATATGAAGGTATTTCATTTTTTTAGGGGCTATAGTAAATGGGATTGTTTCTCTCGGGGCTTTTTCATTTCTTTCATTCTGGGCATATGGGAAGGCCACTGGTTTTTGTACATTTATTTTGAATCCTGCTACCCTACTGAACTTTTGTATTAGTTCCAGGAGCTTCCTGGTGGAGTTTCGGGATCGCTCAGATATAAGATCATGTCATATGCAAATAGAGATAACTTGACTTCTTCCTTGCCTATTTGAATCCCTTTTATGTCCCTTTCTTGTCTTAGGGCTTCAGCTAAGACTTCAAGTACAATATTGAATAGAAGTGTTGAGAGTGGACAGCCTTGTTTAGTTCCTGATCAAAGTGGGAATGTGTGGGAACCAGTGTCCACTCATGCACTCATTCACTCACTCAAACACACAGCTGCTAGCTGTGATGAAAGCAGGTTCCAGTGGTCCCCACCTCCACCTCTACCTCCCCCCCCAGAGACTCAGCACAGGATGGGGAGATTGTCAGAGCAGAACTCAGTTTATTGGGGGAAACAAAGGAGTTTATATAGGCAAAAGACAAAAAATGCCAAATGGCTGGCCAATTATGTCAAAGGTCAAAACATCCTTTAGGTGCTAGTGGCCAAGTTCAATGTCACTCAGCACAGAAGGCAAGCCAATACCTGAAAGCCAATTAGGCATCCATGTAATGTGATCAGGGTCATGCACAAGACCCTTGCCCTCAGCGCCATTTATAGTCCCATGTGCTTGACCATGCCCTGGGGCAAATCCTGGGCAGGCCCCATTGAGTATAATCCTTGCAGTTTGCTTGTTGTATACAGCTTTTATTATATTGTTAAAGGTTCCTTCCATTCTAACCTTCTGTAGGGTTTTGATCATAAAGGGCTGTTGGGTCTTGTCAAAAGCTTTTTCTGCATCTATGGAGAGTATCATGTGGTCTTGAATTTTGCACTGATTTATATGGTGATTACATTTATTGATTTGCATATGTTGAACCAAACTTGTGTGCCTGGGATAAAGCCTACTTGATACCCACAGATGATCTTTTTTATATGTTTTTGAATCTGATTTGCTAAGACTTTTGAGAATCTTTGCATCTGTGTTCATCCATGAGATTGGCCTATAGTTTTCTTTTTTAAGTGTATCTTTATTAGGTTTTGGGATTAAGACGATATTAGCTACATAGAAGGAATTTGGTAGTGTTCCTTCCTTTGCTATTTGATGGAACAGTTTAAGCAGTATTGGTGTTATTAGCTCCTTAATTATTTGGTAGAACTCTGTGCTGAATCCATCTGGTCCAGGACATGTTTTGGTGGGAAGATTCAAGATTACTTTCTCAATTTCCTCATATGTTATAGGACTATTTAAATAATTCACAACTTCCTGATTCAATTTAGGTAAGTTATGTTTACTTAGGAATTCATGCATCTCCTTGTGTTGTCAAATTTCACAGAGTGTAAGTTTTTGAAATATGATGTTATAATTCTCTGGATTTCTTGGATATCAGTAGTGATAACTCCATTTTCATTTCTAATTTTGTTAATTTGGGTTTTCTCTCTCATGCTTTTGGTTAATTTAGCTAGGGGTGTATCAATCTTATTGATTTTTTCAAAGAACCAGCTTTTTGACTGGTTGATTTTCTATATCATTTTCCTAATCTCAATTTCGGATGTTTCTCCCCTTATTTTGCTAATCTCCTCTCTTCTATTGCTTTTGGGATCGGATTGCTCTAATGTCTCTAATGCTTTAAGCTACATTGTTAAATTATTTATTTCTGATGTTTCCATTTTTTTTTTTTGATGTAGGCATTAAGAACTATGAACTTACCTCTTAGGACAGCTTTCATTGTGTCCCAGAGACTTTGGTAAGTTGTATTTTCATTATCATTTGCTTTCAGGAAATCATAAATTTTATTTTAATTTCTTCCTGAATACAATTCTCCTTCAGCATCATAGTGTTAAGTTTCCAGAAGTTAGTGTATTTTTTGTTGCTTGTTGTGTTGTGGATGTCAGCTTTAGGTCATGATTGTCTGATAAGGTACAGGCTAGAATTTCAACTTTCCTGCATATGTGGAGATTCGTTTTGTGGCCCAATATATGGCCTATTTTGGAGAAAGTTCTGTGTGCTGCTAAGAAAAATGTGTATTCTTTGGTGCCTAAAGATCTGTAAGGTCCATTTCAGTAAGGGTTTGATTAAGTTCCAAAGTGTCTCTGTTAAGTTTTTGACATGTTGATCTATCCCATGTTGAGAGGGAAGTGTTGAAACCCCCAAGAATTATCGTTTTGTGGTTGATTTCTTGCTTTAAATGTTGTAGTGTTTGCTTAATGAATGTGGGGGGGGCGTATTGGGTGCATGTATGTTCAGTACTGTGATTTGTACCTGTGACAAAAATGTAGTATCTATCTGTGTCTCTTATGATTTTTTTTTGATTTCAAGTCCACTTTGTCCAATAGCATAATGACTACCCCTTGCCTGTTTTCTGTTTCCATCAGCTTGCAGATTTTTTTTTAATTTATTATTTATTCAATTGTGCGTGTATGCACGTGTGTGTAAGTATGTGTGTATGTGTGTGTGTGAGTAGAACCACTGGGCGAATTTGGGAACCATCATGGAGGCCTCCACCTCCTTTTTGTTTACTCTGCCCTGGCATTCACAGGCTCCACCCTATCAGGGCCAGAAATGAAGGTTGCCCCCGCTTTCACCTGGCACTTATACATGGGGACTAGGATCTGAACTCAGGATCTTCTGCCTGCAAGGCAGAGGCTTAACCCCTGAAACACCTCTCCAGCCCCAGTTTGCAGAATTTTTGACAAGGCTTTTATTTTTAGGATGTGCCTATCTTTTGTGGTGAGATGGGTTTCCTGAAGGCAGCAGATTGATGGGCTGTGATTTTTAATCCAAGTTTGTAATCTTTGTCTATTGATTGGTGAGTTAATTCCATTAACATTTAATGTTATAATGGAGAAACTATTTTTAATTCTGGACATTTATTATGTTTAGTGACCTTTGTAAGTATATTCTTTTGCTTTTAGATTTTGATGTTATTATACTTCCCTTCTGTTCTCCTGGATATGCCTGTTTTTTTCTTCAAGCTTGAGTATCATTTCTAGCATTTTTTGAAGGCCTGGTTTGGTGGACATGTATCCCTTCAAGTTGTCTTTGTGCTGGAAAATTTTTCTTTCTCCCTTGATCATGACAGATAGTTTTGTTGGGTATATCAGCCTGGGTTGACATTTTTGCTCATTCAACTTGAAGTACGTCTCTCTAAGCTCTTCTTGCTTTTACTATTTCCATTGAGAAGTCATTTGTTATTTTAATAGGTTTACCTTTAAAAGGGACTTTTTTTTCCCTTGAAGCTCTCAGCATCATTTCTTTATCTTGAATGTGCAGTGCTTTAACTATTATTTGCCATGGCGAGTTTCTATTTTGGTCATATCTGTTTGGGGTGCAGACTGCCTCTTGTATATGGATGAGCCTCTCTTCTTTTAGATGAGGAAAGTTTTCCTTGATGATCGTTTGAAAAATTTCCTCAGGTGTGGTATTTTTGAGATTCTTGCTCTTTATTCCATGAATATGTATGTTAGGCTTCTTCAGGGTGTCCCCTAACTCTTGAATATTTCTCTTAAGTATCTTTTTTGACTTTATCAACCTCTTCCATTGAGCTGGTTAATACTCCCACTTTGTCTTCAAGGTCTGAAATTCTATTTTCTGCTTCGTTAGTTTTGCTGATAAGACTCTCTGTTGACTTCTGGGTTGAAGATAACTTGTCTTTTAGTTCAGTTTTAAACTGTGCTTGAGTCTGTTTTAACTGCTCTATACCTGTTTTTGTTTCTTGAACTGTTTTTCTCACCTCCTCCAAGTGTCTCTTGTGTTCCTCTTCAAAGTGATTGATGCAGTTATTTAATTCCTTCCAGTATTCCTCTTTCATAGTATTGATCATGTTTTGAAAGTAGTTATCCTTGGTCAGGCTTTCTTGGCTATTTTTGGTGTGTTTGTTCTGGTTGGAGTCTATCATTATGGCATTAATTCCTGCAGTGGGAGATTTGTTTTCTTGGGTTTTGCTTCTCATGGATTTGCACTTTGACTTGGGCATTGTCGTTTTAACTTTTAAAACCTTCTTTCTATTTCTGTGCGTTTTTCACTGAACTGAATTATTTGGCCTGAACCAGCTCCTGCTCCAGCTGGCTGATAGAGGGGCTGGGACCAGTGGGCTGCCTGGGGTTTGGGGGTGGGCGGGGGGAGCTTACCTAGGTTGCTGTGATTCCTGGCTGGACAGCACCTGTCCTGGGCGGGTGGGAAAAGGGAAGAGGTGGAGGTGATGGGGCTCTGGATGGCTGGTGGGTGGAGCTGGGTCCAGTGGGCTGCCTGGGGTTTGGGGGTGGGTGGGGGGAACTTTCCTAGGGTGGGGAAAGGGTTAAAATATCTTAATAAACAAAGCAGAGTATTTTTATATTTCAATTCAACTTAAACTTAGGCAGTAGTATTTTACCTTCTGAGTTCAAATATGTTTCTTTTCTAAAAGGTACACATTTTTTATTATTTTACTATTTTATTTTATTTCATCTTTATTTTTGAAATTTTCATGCTAGTATGCAGTGCATTCTGTGAAATTTACCTCCCATTACCATCTCATTTTTCTTTATCACCCTTATTGTCTTATTTATAATTAGTCCCCCATAAACTCATTGTGTTTCTGTCTTTAAGTTGATATATTCAAAGTGCTTGGTATACTTCAAATAAATTATTCACACAAAAATTAGTACTTCTACTAATCTATAACAGTCTACACCAGTAAATGTTGGGAAGGTGGAACATTGAGAATGACAATGATTCTGAACTTGGTATTGCAAACCTATACTATCACCTTTTATCACAATATCCCAGATTGCAGATGATTTTACAGAATTTTATTCTAAAGTTCCAAGAGGTGACTGCATCCCCACTCCTTTCTGTTTCTGTTTTCTATTTAAATTTGGGTGTGAACAAAAGTCATATGTACATGCGCATACTTGGAAATGTGTCAATACTGATAGATAATCATATGCTCATTTACTTTTTGGTAATGATATGATGCGTTTTTCTGGAAACCTCAATAACACAAGACATGCTTTCTATTTCATGTATTAATTTTTCTGTACTTCATCTAGATTAAATTTCAATATTTCATGTTTGCTTCTTTTGTAATGTTTTCTAATTTACATAGCAATCTACCAATACATTCAACTGAAATTTCTTCAAGTAAATATATGTTCAACTTCTGATTAGCAGTTTATTCCTTTGATTTAAGCATGCTTTTTCAATTGCTACTAGTCCGGTGTTAATGTTTTTATGTATGTGCTCTTCAGCAATCCTAAATTTGCTTATCTTAAAGCTATGCATATTGTAATTATGTATCTGAAATCCACGAAATTCTGCTTTATTACAATTTTTGTGGTTTTCTACTTTCATTTGTTTTTGACATGTACATAAATATTAATGCAAACATTTTGAAATTTCAACACAGATGTACAAACCTTGCTGATATAACCAACTTTCTTTTACTTACATACCTGGGGTGATCCTTCTTTTACTTAACATCCGTCTTTAATTTCATATTGCCCAATTTTTTGCCTAATTTTTAACTCTGATGTGAACATTAGGTATATAACCTAAATGTCTAGTTTATCATACCTTTCTTAAGAGATTATTTTCACTTTTTTCTGGCTCATACCTAAGTGTGGAGAAGATGATTACATTTGAAGCATTTCTAGGGCTTATAATGATTCTAAAGAGCCAGACTGATTTCAGCAACCACATTTTCCAGTTCACTATAATATCAGTATAATATCACTAAAATATTCAGTAATGGAGCAAATTCATCAACTTTGATAGGTCCTTGTCTGAAATTTTTAATAATTTTTCCAGTGCATTTGGTTTAGAAACTTTGTCATTATTTCATCCTTCCCTAGCTTTCCTGGTATTGAAGAACAACACTGAATGTAATCTGCAGTCCATGTCTAAATTTCAGTTTCCAACACTCAGACTTAAATCCTTGATTTCCCATTGGCTTTACTGTTTTTTTTTTTTTTTGATGTTCTCATTAGAATCTATAAAAGAACATATTTATTTTGCTCCTTTGCTGATGTGGAACACAATCAGTATATTTGCATTATGTATCAAAGTTCATCCTATCACACGCAGAGAATTTCAGGGTTAAATTTTTTTTTCCAAGACAGAATAATGCTTATGATGTCAATTTTTTAAAATTTTATTATTATTATTATTATCATTTATTCAACTGTGTGCATACGCGTGTGTATGTGCGCGCACGTGTCTGTGTGTGTGAGTGTGTGTATCTGTGTATGTGTAGAACCACGGATGAATTTGCAAACCACCATGGAAGCCTCCACCTCCTTCTGCCCCAGGATTCACAGGCTCCACCCTACCAGGATCAGAAGCGCAGGCCGCCTCTGCTTCCGCCTGGCGTCTATACGTGGGATCTGGGATCCGAACTCAGGACCTTCCGACTGCAAGGCGGAGGCTTAACCCCTGAGCCACCTCTCCAGCCCCATGATGTCAATTTTTGTTGATGTGAATTGTGATGTCATCATTCTTTTTTGTGCCTTGAAGTCCATAGTAGTTAAATGTTGGAGGTGCTTTACATGGATTCTTATGTCAACATTAATTTGCATATATTTTGAACATAATATTTGAATTTCAGAATGCACAACTGAAGGAACATTATAAATATAGGTTCTATTCAAAACTTTTTCCACTGAAGGTCATATTATTAATGCTAATTTAAGATCATCTGAATTCTTAATGGGAACAATTAACCAGTCAATTTGCTCTACTCATACATTCGACCTTCTATAGATTAAGTTATCACCAAACTAGCACTTTTATTAGCTTCAGATTTTTTCATAATACACATTTTAGAGTGACAATAAGTCACACACCACGGCCTAATGATGCTGTTAAAATTCAACCCACTGCTCATAAAATGGTTAGAGACTCTTTGCCCTTTTTAACACACATTTTAATAGATCTATCAGTGGAAGGTGGAGCAGTGTAAAAGTGTCTCCTGATTCTTCTTCCTAGGTAAGCATGATTCTCGAAAGCTCATTTCCATGAATCCATCCATGCCAGTGGTTCACCTGGATGTCCACACATGCAATGGCAGGGAGGCTTCAGTTCATTGAATACTCAGGATGAATGGATGGTTTTCTTCAAGGACAGTATGTTGGTTTTATCTTCCTGCTTCTGATTAATACAGGACCCAAACAACTTGGAGGAATGAGAGATTTATTTTTGGTTTATAGTTTCTGCTTTTCCGTTCATCAGATTGGCAGGAGAGCTCAAATAAACATCAGGAACTGAGGTCATACATCATCCGCAGGAAAAACTGTGTTACAGCTATTGTGTAGCTTAGTTGCATTCTGCAAAATTCCAACAAAATACTCTTCATCCAATCTGTCTTCCCAGGAAAGGATCAGATCCAGTATGGGTCATTTCCATGTCAGATTGATAATCTACCATATACTTGCATAGTTCTTGTATGAGCTAAGTAACTATTCATAGGTGTATCTCAAGTTTCAGTATTCAAATATCAATTTGATACTCATATTTAACTGTATAGTAAGATACATGCTTTGAGGCTTCATGCCTCTTAAGGAATATAACTGGATTATATATTTTGAAAGAGAATTATGCTAAAATTGTCACAAGAGGCCTCTTAAAAATAATTCAAAATGGGGCTGGAGAGGTGGCTCAGGGGTTAAGCCTCTGCCTTGCAGGCAGAAGGCCCTGAGTTCGGATCCTAGACCCCATGTATAGACGCCGGTGGAAGCGGGGCGGCCTGCATTTCTGGTCCTGGTAGGGCGGAGTCTGTGAATCTCCGGGCAGAGTAAACAAGGAGGAGGTGGAGGGGTCCATGGTGGTTCCCGAATTCGTCCGTGGTTCTACACACACATGTTGTGCAAGGTTCACAAAGAATTCTTCACTTCTTATGAACACACAGAAACACACACACACACACACACACACACACACACACACCCTTTCTCTGATGATACTAGATATTGTTTTATATTACTTTATCCACTCTTTCACTGTAGTTCAGTAACTTTCTCACATTTTCTTGCTATGGTTTACTAGGACCCTCTTCTGATGAAATCCTTCTTCCTAAAAATTCCTGCTCCTAATTTCTTCTTTTTGTGTGTGATCATTGAATGTAATTAGAATTGATTTTCCAACTGTTGTTATGAGGTTGCTTACAGGAAGAAGAACAACTTAGCACTAGCTGCACACTTGGAAAAATGAAACTTAGTCTCTTAAGGAGTTTTAACTGAAATTAAACACCTTAGGGAGAGGTGGGGCTTCATATTATTCTCCCTCATCCTTGAAAAAATGTTGACAATCTTGTTTTTGTGTGGGGTCTGTGCTGATAGCCAGAGATGTGGGTGAGTTGATGAGAGTGCAATGGAATTGCCATGCACACAAGATATATTTCTTAATTGCATAGCTCCTCTTCCTCTGAATCATATATTCTTTCCAATTCCTTTTCTACAATGGCCATCATGCTTTGGAAGGTGAAATCTAGCTATCATATTTAATATCAAGAAATTTGTCACCACTTATTTATAAACACTTGGACCAGTTTTTGTTTCTCTGTTAATCACTAACTGTTGCTATAATAAGATACTATGATGAAAGCTGGTCCCAATGGAGATTTTTATACATAAATCTGTATCAGTCAGTTATAGTATTTTTTGAATGAAAAGTCAAATACATGGAAAGATATATGCTATCCAAGTAATGGATAATAATCATATATTGGTAAAAATTCCCTCCCAATTTTTCTCCAAACCCAGCATATTTGCAATAAAAAAGATTCATTTTAAAGCAAAAAACAATTAAGATTTTTAAGTAATATTCATATTGTAATAAATGGTACCAAGCACAAAATACACAAATTACATTCTGTTTAACTCTGTATGTTCTTTGATATATCTTAATTTTTAATATTGTATTTAAAAATGTTATTATGATGTTTGGAACTCTGCACCTTTAGCTTCTCTCATACTATGCACAGTGAACAATGGAGCATCAATAAGCATTTAAATTTGAGAATATTATATGAATAGTACTTCAGGAAACAGTCTTGATTTATTTTTCACTTAAACACAGGTATATATGGCTCACATTTTTAAATGTATAAAAAAGCATTCTATATCAAATAATTTTTATTATTACGATTGATTCAAGTTTCATTAAAGTACAAGTAATATATTAGTTCATTATGTGTACATATTGAAACTTGACAGACATTTTCACACAGTCTTATTTAAAAGTTTTACAAATTGATATTTATACCTAAAATTTATAATTGACTAAATTTATGTCCTTCAAATCATTGTGTGTTCTGAATTATGTGACGTAGGACATATTTCTTATAGGACAGAAATAAGACTTTTTGGTCCATTCATAAATTGTTCACAGAAGAGTTAATGTTATTTTTTTGGTATGAGCATTCAAATATTTTTATACTTTATTCATATATCATTATTCTCTCTATGTAATCCATGTATGAGTGGGCATGTTATAGCCAGAGGACTGCTTTGTGGGGTTGATTTTCCCCATTTTCCTTTCAGTGGATTATAGGATCATAATCCTGTATTGATGCTTATTGATGCTTATTGATGCACCATTGTTCACTGTGCATAGTATGTGAGAAGCTAAAGGTGCAGAGTTCCAAACATCATTTTGTGAATATCTGACTGACTCATGTATATTTTTTAATCTGAAACTTGGCTTAACAAAGTAACAAACCATGGATAGGATGCCAATTATGATACTAGAAATTTTGTTAAAATGTATATGTGAAAATACGTAAAATATAATATGTTACATCATAACAAATGTTGATGAATAAAGATCTGAAGAGGGACAATAAAGCTAATTCTCATCTCTAAGGATTTCATTCACCAAGAGTGGTTAATTTGATATTTTTTCTGTAATTAAAATTTTATCATAAACAAGTATAACCTTAGTAGCTTCCTTTACATTGATGTTTTTGAATTGTACTGATTATCTTAACAATAGAGGTATAATCATGAGCTACAGTCCTTACACCTCACTAGAGTGGAGGACACAGAGGGAAGTTTGACATTCACACTAAAGGATGCTCCAGGGAAGGGGGGGGAAGGGGGATACTGGAAGAAAGGCAGGGAGGGGGTGAAAGGAAAGGGAAAGGGAGGAGGGTGCAAGGGAGACTAGGGAGGAGGGGTGGAGGGAGGAAGAGGACTGGGGTACCTATTAAGTTTGTATGATTGGGAAAAAATAAATATGAGCTTCAGGATGGGAAGAGATTAGGTTGGCCTAGTTCCAGGTGGTTGATATAGAGTCTCTGAAGTTCTGGATTATGGTTTGTTGATTTTTTTTTTTCAGTTTTGTTGCTCCTGCAATGCCCTTCACTCCATCCTGATGGGTATTAGATATCGCCCCCTAGATAGAGATAAAAACCTGTTAAATTACAGTCTTGTTATAAGAGTATATTCAAAGGTAGATGTAATAAAAGTAGGAAACCGTGGTGAGAGAGGGGTCATTCGCCCATTTGCGAAATGGTTACTTTCTATCTGCCAGATTATACACCCTCCCCTTCTGGTAAGATCATACCCCATTCATTGTAAATGATCAGGAAGGAAAGTCTGTGAATTAAACTAGATGTCTCATTACTTACTTGCAGTCCTTGATGGTGGCCTATTTGCTCTGCTGTAACATGGTCCCCTCTCTCCTTGTTACTGGTGTGTCCCTCCTTCCCCATCCCTTCTGTTCATAATCTTTGAAATTACTGTAGGTATTACAGAGATTTATCTTTGAGTGTCTCTAAGTGGGTTTGGTACTAGGAGCCACCTATTAGGGAGTACATACGGCACTTAATTTTCTGTATCTGGGATAATTGTTTCTAATTTCATTCTCTTGTAGCAAAAAAAATGATATACAACCAACTTGGCTTAATTTCTACTTATTTTTCAAGGTCTCCTGATAGTTTTCTTGCTTACTTGAAGTTTTTCCAACAGCCACAACTACCAGACAAATTAATTTGAAGCCTAAAATGATAAACTTACAATATAATGTTTGCAAATTATATATAACATGTAATAAGTTCTTATAGGATAATTGTATAAGCTATATAATCACTGTGTATAAAAACTATGTATGTGTAGTATACATATGTATCACATGGGGAACTTTTAGAAATTTGTTGGAAATATTTATGAAGAGTTTATTGTCAAGTGAAATAGGATTATTTTTACCAGGATCAAACTTGTAGTCGTCCTTTAGAACAAGAAACAACCTCACAATCCAAAGAAATAGAAACTGAGCAAAATAATGCTAATGAAAGTATTAAACTCCACAAATAGTAGAAATATAGAAAAGAATATTAAATTGTTAGAATTTACTGAGAGAATAGAATTTATTACTGACAGAATAGTAAAAGAAAACATTGAAAAAATTAATGCCTTCCTTAAAATATAAAATTTGAAATTTATCCTCAAATTTGGATAAGAAAAAGAATACCAACTCTTATATTTCCTTATGGGAAGTTGGAAACTTACATAAATTCATGGAAAGTTTTCTTTGCAAATGAAAAAGAATAGCATACATTTTTAGAGATGTTGCCTTCTAACAAAAGGGTAAAAACTAAGTTAGACATTCTTTAAATGTAGAATATTTGAGATATTGCTTCAAAGAGTTTTTTATTCAGCTAAGATTTTTATGATTTATTTTTACCCCATCATGCTGATTTTAAATTTAAATACATATTTCTTAAATAATGTAACCTGTACAACAGTATCCAAGTTTTCTGTCATAATTCGACAGAGAGGAAACTGGCCACACTCATGAACAGCAGAGCCACGGTTCTGCTGCAATGCATAATTCCATCCTATGGAAAAATATTGAGGGACATGCTAAGCTGTGTACACTTAACTCATAATATTTTTACTAGTGAGTAGGAACTTTTGAAAGCCAGCAAAACCCTCCACATTAAGCAGATTAGCAAATTAGGTAAATTTTGAAATGTGTACTCTCCCAATCCATTTGGAGTAAAGTGAAACTAATTTAAATTCCAGGTATGATTTCAAGTCCTCCATAACCATACTAACATCTAGAGAGGATGAAACTGATTTTGTGTATGCTGTCTTATTGGATATGTGTAAAATTCACGCTGGTTTTATGCCTATATATTATCAAATGAGAAACATGAGCAAAAAATTACTCATACTTCTTGCTTCATAACTATTTTTGTGCCCTTGTAACCATAAATAATTTTTGACTCTGGTTTATTTTTGCTTATACATCTTTTCTTTGAAACAGAGTCTTCCTGCGTAAGCATAACTTGACAGGAATTTTCTAGTCTTCTTGTTTGCAGTAACCCTCGGGTCTCCAACCCCCAAATTTTGGGATTACAGATGTGGGTCACCTTCTTTGACCACCTTCTAGATATTTTAAATATAGTAATTAACTACTAATATGAACATTGAAGCTATTTAATAAATGAAACATGTCAAGTTTATATAATTTCCTTCTGTGCTTTCATATGTTTTAAAGTAAAACATATTCACAGTTGAGGTTTTGATTTTGAGGCACATTGAACAAGATATCTAAGGTTGAGATAAGTCCAAGTGTTGAAACATCTTAACTTCTGATGCTGATTATATATTGTCAGTACTAGGACTGAATCTGTATGTGAATATTAGATGGCTTTTTCTGCTCCAGAATGGAATCTGTTGGTAGTTTCCACTTGACTGTCATATTATGATCTACAAAAACCTGAAAAAAAACACAGTCTCATCATACTCCAGATTATAAATAGAATATGTCTATAAATCATATTTTAATACTTAAAAATACATCCGTAGATATGTGTGCCTTATTAAACATGAAAAATTCCATGTAAAATAAACCTGTGTATTAACCCCTATATATGATCGCAAAAAGGAAGCAAATGATAATAAAAGCAGTCAAACAATACCCACAGAAGAATACAGGAAATGGAGAAGAAAATTACTACTTCCAATATCATACATGGTATATGATTATCAAAAGAAACGCCTAAGAAATTCAAGCTTTTGTGTAGTAACGTGAAGCATTTGAAATTCGTGAAAACCTCAGCCACTTTTCATGCTAAACACAAGTGTTCCAGTGTCTTAACCTGACTACTTTTAAAGATGCACAAATCAGAGAGAACAGATAAATAGCAACATCATTGTTAAAATAATTTCATTTCACATTATGTACATGAAACCAAAAATCTGGTATTTGACACTAATCACTAGTTGAGTGAAGAGGTTAAGGAAAATTTATTGCCATGTGGCACTACAAGGACTGCTTTTATTTAAATCTTTCTCCTATTTCTCCCTCTTATTCCCTCCTTCTGTGTTCTGTCCTGTTCCTACCTTTCTCCATCGATTTTTCTTCCTAGCAGCAACACTTAGCGTCCTCAGTTTTCTCCACACAATGTCTAAAAATAACTGTAAACTCTGGATCCTGCAAAGAAGGATTTCCAACTCTAAGCAGCAACAAATTAATTTCTTCTTCAAGATAGGACGAGGCAAGTTGTCATAGACAGAAGAATGGAAATCAGTGGTTTCAATCCTAATTATTTCTTATACTTTTTCTGATAGATAGCAAAAAGATATTTTTTATAAAATGACTTTGGTTGAACATAAGCTATATAATATTTCATATAGGGATATATTGCATTGAAATAGCTTCAGTTCTCAAGAAAAATAATATCCATAATTGTGGCACTTATCATTTTATAATGAATCATTTTAATAAAACTATAAGAATGATATATTTTCCTGTACTTTGTATATTGTCACTGCCTTGTACTTGCTAATTTTTTAAAATATAAGTTTGTGATCTCCCATTTTAATCATATTAACTACAGCTTTTTCACATTACATACACACTACATTTTGAATTTTGCTGTGTAAAACAGATTTTTAATAGTATCACACATATTAGAAAATAGTCTTGTTTCAGTTAGGCTGCTTGTTAAATAAGAAATTAATGCTGTGATCAAGACATTATTTTGTACAAAATATTTTGAACAATTGGACTTGTCCTTTGCCACTATAGCAATTGTAATAACAATTAATGAACCACAATTGAAGGAGTTTGGCCATAATGAAGGAACAACTTGTTAATTGAGGGTCTACTTTATGGAGAAGTGGAGAAGAATTTGCACTCTTCAGGGTTAATATAAAATATTCATGCAATTTTGGGGGCTGGAGAGGTGGCTCAGAGACTAAATCTCTGCTTTGCAGGTGGAAGATCCTGAGTTCGGTCCTAGACCCCATGTAAAGACGCTGGGCAGAAGCGGGGGTGGCCTGAGTTTCTGGTCCTGGTAGGGTGGAGCCTGTGAATTCCAGGGCAGAGTAAACAAGGAGGAGGTGGAGGCGTCCATGGTGGTTCCTGAATTCGCCTCTGGTTCTACACACACACACACACATACACATACACATACACACACACACACACACACACACACACACACACACACAATTGAATATATGAAAAATTCATGCAATTTTTGAAGACAAGATAATATAGTACGTAACACAATCAATTGTGCTGTGCTATTATACAGAAGTAACCTGACACATATCATCTCACAGGACAGATTCCCTTTTGTATTTCTCACAGTTCTATAGACTCTTCAAATAAATCAACAATACAGTGAGGAAAATTTGACCTTCCCATATATAGATGCCCTAATCTTATAAATAAGTTCTAAATTTCTTCATGCTATTTAATATATGTATATAAACTATATATGATAATTTTTACTTTCTGAGGTTTGAAAGGATGATCTGACTTTTTAAATCTTATTTTTCTCCCACATTTTATTTTTTTCCTAATCATATAAGCTCAATAGGTATCTCCATCCTCTCCCTCCCTCATCATCCACCATTGCTCTCTCCCCTTTCCCCCTTCCTTTCAACCCTTCTTTCCCTCCCTTTTCCTGTTGTCTCCCTCTTCCTCCCTCACATCACCTGGAACATCCATTTATGTGAACACCAAACCTCCCTCTGGGTCCTCCACTCTAGCAAGGGGTAAGGACTTAGTGACATAGCCCGGAGCCCCTTCTTGGGCTCCCCATTAGCATGGAAACCCTATTATGACTGTTTAATCCCTTTCCTCTAAAGATCCTGTTGCCTAAAACCTTCTCCCCTGTGATCCTTGCTAGAATTTGGGGAGGTGGGTCACTGACATGTCAGCCCTTGTGCAGGTCAGGCAAAGTCCAATACTCACTGCTTCAGCCCTAACTTGTATGGAGTATCTTGGATATCATGGTCCTCCCCATCTTTAGGCTCTTACAATCTTTCCACCCCCTCTTCTGCAAAGTTCCTTGAGCTTTGGGATGGCGAGAGAATAATGTAGGGTCTTTGGTCTGAATTATGGTTTGTTGTTGTTTCTGGTTTTGCTTTTCCTGCAGTGCCCTTGGCTGCATTTCTGTTGGTATCAAAGGACATCTCATAAACAAAGATAAAAGACTTGTTTAAACAATGATCTTAATATAAGAGGAGACTCGAAGTATATGGAAGAATAGGAGTAGGACACATGCACAAATGGGGAGGGGGTCAATGTCCCCTTTTCCGATGATTACCATCTATCAGCCACTGACTGATTTTTTAATAGTGAAGTGTCCTTGAGCGGTTACATACAACTATTGTTTTTTTCTCTCTGTCACTTTTAGTTCTTTTCCCTGTCTCAATACATGAACTTATCAATTAATAATGTAACCCCACTGACATGTATTTATATGTAGTATGCACATGCTTTATAGGTACATAAATTAAAGCATGTATGACTTGTTTGTATAACTGTACACAATCTTAATAAGGAATTTTGATATGTGTATGTCTGTGAGTATATATATTATGCATGCTAGTAGATTTCATAGAATAAAATTTTAGAGTATTGGTATTCAATTCATCTTCTCATCATTACCTAATGTTAATGTTAACTTATCCTTAGCATTTCACATTGAAATTCATGAGCAATAAAGTGATTATTATCACACATGTGCACAGCTTACTGGAATTTATTTCCTGTTCCCAAAATTCAAGGATGAATGCTAGGACTTGTAATTGACTTATTAGTTCCAAATTCAAAATGACTTGAACCTTTCCTGGTAGATCTGTCAGGTAGAATATTTCTTCAGTCTACTTTCACTCCACCCTTTATAGTCAATGCTATATATATAATTATATATATATATATATAATGTTATATAGTCTATATAACATTGTAGAAAACACATTTTGAAATATACTAAATTTTAAATTTCCCCATGTATCTGTGTTTTCCTGTCATGGGTACATATGTTTTGATAGGATGGTTTGAGATAACAGATATATCCCCTGATTTTCATAAGTTCAACAATAAATATCAGTGAACTGTAATATGCTGAACTAGCCATTGAACAGATTTAGAAGATAAGCCTCACCAGAATGCAGCTGTGTTCATTGATACACATATTATCTTTGGCTACATTTACATTGCAAATCTGACAAAGACTGAAACTTTACTGTTCATAACATTTACTTCCTTATTCCAACTGGAATGCATGTTCTTTTTTTTTATTAAAAATTTAATTATACATTTTAAAATTTTTTACCAGTTCCCTCCCTCCCCTCTCCTCCCCCTCCCCTTCCCCCAGTGCCTCCCCCCCAGTTCCCAGAGAGTCCTTTATTGTGTACGCCTAACTCTCCACTGGGTCCTCCTCTCCGATGACATATAAGGACCCAGTGGCATTTCCATAAGCCCTTTCTCTTGTTCCCCTTAAGCATAAGATCACTACTATGGCTGTCAATCCCTTGCCTCCAGGGGTCTCGGTGCCCTTAACAGATGCTAGACTTTATGAGGGCAACAGTGCGCTGGACATTGCGCAGGGCATGCAAAGTCCCATTATGATTGCTTTAGCCCCAACTATTGTTGAGAATCTTGCAAATCGTTGCTCCTCCCATCCTTTTGCTCTTACAATCTTACCGCCCCCTCTTCCGCAAATGTCCCTGAGCTCCAGGATGGGGAGAGATTAGGCTGTCCTAGTTCTATGTGATTGATATAGAGTCTCTGAAGTTCTGGATTGTGGTTTGTTGATTTTCTTTTGCAGTTTTGCTGCTCCTGCAATTCCCTTCACTCCATTCTGCTGGGCACTGTATGTCACCCCCTGGCCAGAGACAAAAAGCTGTTAAACTGGAGTCTTGTTGTAATAGCACATTCAAGGGTAGATGTAATAAGAGTAGGAAACCTCACTGAGGGAGGGGTCCATCACCCATTTGCAAAATGATTACTTTTCATCTGCTAGACTATATGCCCTCCCCTTCTGGTGAGATCAGGAAAGAACGTCTGTGAACTTAACCAGGTTTCTCATTACTTACTTGCAGACCTTGATGGAGGCCTATTTTCTCTGCTGTAACATGGTCCCCTCTCTCCTTGTTTCTGGTGTGGCCCTCCTAACCCATCTCTCTTGTTCATAATCCTTGCAATTACTGTGTTACATAGGTTTACTTTTGAGTGTCTCAATGTGGGCTGGGTGAGTTTGGTACTAGGAGCCACCTATTAGGGAGTACATTCGGTGCTTAATTTTCTGGGTTTGGGATACTTCACTTAATATAATTCTTTCTAATGACATCCATTTCCCAGCAAATTCCAGTAATTCATCATTTTTGATGGCTGAGTAGTACTCCATTGTATAGATGTACCACAGTTTCCTTATCCACTCGTCAACTGTTGGACATTTAGGTTGATTCCATGACTTTGCTATTGTAAACAGTGCTGCTATGAACATGGTCGAGCTTGTGCTATCGAGGCGAACCTCTGCTGCATGGGGGGTTATTCCCAAAAGTGGGATAGCAGGGTCATATGGCATTTCAATCTAATTTCTTTAAGAATCTCCAGACGGCTCGCCAGAGTGGCTGTATGAGCCTGCATTCCCACCAACAATGTAGGAGAGTTCCCCTCTCTCCACATCCTCTCCAGCATTTATCGTTGTTTGTATTGTGGATTTTTGCCATCCTGACCGGGGTGAGATGATATCTCAGGGATGGAATGCATGTTCTTAAAACAAAGTATGTCTTGGGATTTCCTTGGGAGTCTGTCATGTGATGTTTTAAGGGACCTGTTTCATTGTGTTGTTTCCTCTAAAGTCCTCTAAAATAATACAGGCATTTTCCAATGCTCTTGGTTATCCCCTGGATAATGGGATTCTATTGCTCTAGGGCTGGACAGATGATGCAGGGGTTAAGCCCATTCCTTGAAAGGAGAATGACTTGAGTTTGGATCCTGGATCTAGTGTAAAAATGCCAAAAGGAAATGATGGAGGTCTGCATTTCCGGTCATGAAAGGTGGAGCCTGGAAAATCCTATAACAAAGCAAAAAGGAGGTAGTACAATACGAGATGATTTGCGATTCATGAAGTTACCCTTGGGCCTCCACAGGTATACACAGTATTCATTGAATCACACACACACACACACACACACACACACACACACACACACACACGAGCGCCAAAGAAAAAGAAAAGATCCTATCGTTGAAGATTCAACACGCAGGATGACAGAACATGGAATAAGGAAAGCTGAAATGGATGTAAAAACTTTCTCCTCACAGGCTAAGCTTCATAGTTCCAGAAGTTATGATCAGGCTACCAGAGGAATAGAGCTATGAACAACCTTACATAGATATGGACCATAAGCTGCAGTGACACCATGCTGGCAAGAAAGATTATTGATACAATGGCTGTATCTGAGTGCGATGATAATAAACTCCTTTCTTGTTGAATCAAAGTCCAATATACTGGCAGTGGTACTGTAAACCTAGCCAAATATACGTGGAGAAGTAACCATAGAACTTAAGTGGGACCAAACTTCTTAGCACTGCCTTTTAGTACCTGACACTAAACTACCTTTTCAAACATACTGTCACTATACACATACATTAGAGAAACTCTCAGCATGAGATAGTGTGAGATTATGTAAATCATATTTCATATTCCCATAAAATGTTTATGATATAATGGTTATTGATGTGGACAGAGGAAGGGAAACATGAAAATGAGTCATAAATTTTCATTCTTCCCTCTGAATTGAGTGTTTGTGGTGTTCAATGAAGAAGTAGGCAGCTGAAGACTAAATATGAAGATTATTGAAAACCTGGTTGCTCTTGAGCACATTAAAATTGCGTAAGATGAGGAGAGGGATTAGTGATAAAATAGATCTACTACTGTAAATCTGTTACAATTACTGAAAATGTGCAATCAGAAAACAGAGATGAAGTATAGTCCAGAATGTTGCATCATGAAAGAACATATCAAGAGGATAAAACGTATCAGGAGATGGTTTGAAATTAGATTTTTAAATAGAACTGCTAGGAAATGGTTGTCTGAAGGTTTGATGCTAGATTCCACTTATTAGTCATTAATCTTGTTCAATTTACAGTTCCAGCTTGGGTTGGAGAGATGGCTCAAAGGTTTAGCTTCTGACTGGTAAGCAGAAGTCCTGAGTTAATATCTCTGATTCCACATAAAAATCCCAGGTAGAAGTGGAAGTGGCCTAAACTTCCAGCCCTGGAAGTCAGAGACTTGGAAACTCCAGAACAAAAGGAAAGAGGAAGTACAACAATCCAGGGTGTTCCCTTAAGTGAAGCTTGTACCTCTACTGCACCCTCTAATTCACACACACGCACACACACACACACACACACACACACACACACACACACACGCACGCACACACCAATCAATAATAAAATCTTTCAACTCAACTATATTCCATGAGATTAAACAGAATATAACTTTACTGAAATGCCTTGTTATTTTCTATGTGACTAGAGATAGGTCACAAATGTCAATAAATAATTCTCTTTTTGTTACCTTTTTGCATTTGTGTATGTGTGTGTTTCTGCGTGTGCACATGCGCACATTTGTGTGTGTGTGTGTGTGTGTGTGTGTGTGTCAAAGAGCAATGTGTGTGTGTCTGTGGAAGCCCAAGGGTGACTTTGGAAATCATCCTGGATTTTTCTACCCTCAGGGCCAAAAGTGCAAGTATCCACCAACACAGATTTTTTTATGTGGGATCTGGTGTCTGAACTTTGCTTGGATGATACAGGATTAACTCCTGAGACATCTCTCTAGCACAAATAATTCATTATTGTTGAAGTATTGAATGGTATGAATTTACCAGAATTTATTTAGGAACTTGCTCATTGAAAAGGATCTACAATTTTTCCAGATTTATATAGTACTTGTATGAAAGTACCAATTATTAAATTTTTCTTTCAAAATTTACACGTTCAATTTCCATAAGGAAATTTGCAAATGAAACTACTTAAGCATAAGAATATTTATATTACTGTTAGTGTGAAAAACAAATCTGCCTTCATTCAAATAAGAATAATTTTTACTCTTGTGACATATATACTTATATATATATACACACATGCCTAAACATATATTAACTTGTGAAGAAAATATTTTAATTTTTATCTTTGCGTGTGTGTAGTGTGTGTGTGTGTGTGTGTGTGTGTGTGTGTGTGTTTCAGAGGGCATGACATGTGCCTGTAGAGGCCCAAGGGTAACATTAGGAACCATTGTGGATTGCTCTACTTCTTTTTTCCTTGCCATTTCTGCCTCTATTTTAATGTAGGATCCAGGATCTGAACTTACGACCTTCCACTTGTAAGGCAGAGTTTTAACCACTGAGCCATCTCTCTGATCCAAGAAGAAAATAAATATGTTATCAATATATTTGTAACTAACAGTATTATGGATACTTCAAAGAATACAGATAAGCAAAAGACATCGATAAATGAATTTGGCAAAGCATGAAACCTGAATCTGAGTTTCTCTCTTCAAAACTAGGAAGGTAACCATACAGTTTTGATATAAAGATTATAATAAAATGCATCAGGTTCCAACAAATAATCAAATGGAATAATTTTATTGTGCATATTCAGCTAATTTGAACGACCACAACTTCCAGACATTGTCTAGTTCATGAAGTTGAGATTAATAAGCAACTGTAAACCAAATAATATCTTGTTAAAAGCATGGGTTGAATAAATGAAGTTTGCATTAGCTGATAGTATTATGGGGTCTCATTGAAGAGTTTCCAAAGAAATGTGACTACACCATTTTTTAATATTTTAATATTAATTAATTAATGTGTGTGTGTATGTGTGTATCAGAGGGTACTGTGTGTCCATGTGGAGGACCTAGAGTGACTTGAGGTCACACTGGATTGCTTCTACCTCCTTTTTGTTTCATTCTGGGATTTTTTTAAACATTTTTTATTATTATTTTGTCTCATACAAACTTAGTAGGTACATCGAAACCCTCCCTCCCTCCTCCTCCCCCCCATTCCCCTGCTCCCCCTCTGCTCACCCCTCCCTCCCCATCCCCCAGTGCCTCCCTCCCCAATCCCCAGAGCTCTTTCTGGGATTTTTTCCAGGCTCCACCTATCAAGGCCAAAGTTCAGTGTGCTGCCTTTTCCACCTGGTGCTTTTTTTTTTTTTTTTTAATGTGGGACTGGGATCTGTGCTTCTGAGGCAAAGGTTTGAACACCTGAACCATCTCTTCAGCCAGAAACCATTATTTTTATTCATGCTGATTTGTAAGGATGGGGAATTAGTATTTTTTAATTCTTTTATTATTTATTCAATTGTGCATATATGGGTGTGTGCGCGTGTGTGTATGTATAGTGTGTGTATGTATGTGTGTGTATATATGTGTGTGTGTGTAGAACCATGGATGAATTCGGGAACCACCATAGACGCCTCCACCTCCTCCTTGTTTACTCTGCCCCGGGATTCACAGGCTCCGCCCTACCAGGACCAGAAACGCAGGCCGCCCCCGCTTCCGCCTGGCATCTATACGTGGGGTCTAGGATCTGAACTCAGGACCTTCCGCCTGCAAGGCAGAGGCTTAACCCCTGAGCCACCTCTCCGGCCCCAGGATGGAGAATTAGTATTGAGTGTAACTACATTTCTCTTCCTACTACATAAGTTTGGTAATATTCATAGCTCTTTAATCAGACACAAACACACACTTTCAGTACTTTGAAAAATAATGAAAAAAAAACCTGCGCATCCTAATATCTTTGTCTAGTAATTTTTTTCCAAGAAGATATACTGAAACTTTTTGAAATTTCTAACAAATCTCTCTATTAAAGTGCTTTGAACCTTCCCTCCAATCTCAGAACTTAGTTTTTACATAAATACAACCTTTTCTCTCTTACTGATTTTTCTGCCTCTTCATTCTTGGATTGCAGGGCTTTGGTAGGAATCTTATACATCATAAATTACTGGAAAGATTCTTATTTAAGAAAACTGTCAGCAATCAAATATTCGCTTATTTAAATTTATTAGGAGAAATAACCTTTTGTTGAAATAATATCTAACAACTATCTTTGGCAATATTAGTAAAAAGAAAAAGGAACATGATTAAGGAAGGAAAGTGCGAACAACTGGACTAAATTTAAAATGACAAATACCAAAGTCATAATTTTTCAATAAACATGGAAATTGTTTTAACTGGCTGATATGCTATTCTTTTCTCTCTTTTCTACACAAATGTTAAAATCCAAATTTAATGCAATAAATTAACAAAGTTTTCAGTGTTTGCATCTTACATATAAAATGTAGCTTTTTCATTTAAAAATTCTGATGAATATAAAATCTGTATTATTTTTACTATATTTCTTATCAGTTCTAATGTCATTGTATCTGCTTGTGAATGAACAACCCACATTTAATTCCTAAATTTGAGTTCTTTGTGAATATAATCATAAATAAGAATAGAAGTATTGTTCTCTGTCATCAAGAGTCAAATTTTCCAGATTTCCTTTCAGGAAAGGTCAAAAGAATTCTACAGAAACTAGAAATGCCAGCACATGAAAATAGTGCATTGTAGATAGATTAGTATTTGAGATCCAAATCAAATGGAGCTTTATGATTTTGATTGTGGATGATATCTGTAAACAGATTTTGTGTCCAAATGTTTTATAACTAGCTGCAATTCTGAACTTCATGCTATTTTATAACTAGTTGTAATTCTGAACTTTACATTAACTATTTTGTTCCTGTACTGTCTTGTTACACACCAATCAATTTACCTAGCTTATTAATTCCTTTGAGCTGCCCTCTTCCAAATGTCACATATCTCTAATATCTAGTGACTATTGCTTTTAAATGTCTCTTGAATATTGGAGACATCTTTCAAACTTAATTCCCTAAATATACTTTTTTATTAACTAAAAACACCAGGGAATTAATAGAAATATTCATTTAAGGGATTGAGTTAGAATGGTGTCTCCAATACCTAGGAAGCATTTGAAAGCAATACTAAGGGACAAGGACTAGACAGGTGAAGGGGAGCATCACTATCTATGGTTCTATCCAAGGAAGTGTCAATTAAACTGTCACATAGCTTTGAGCCCTTACTACAGCAGACATACCAAAGGGAATCCTATGGCTCACATGAGGACAGGTAGGTGGGTAGAAGGAAGAAAGTTGAATTGTTAAAGTGTTGAGATGGAAAAAATGCAAAGATAGAGGAAGGGAAGGGGATGGAAACAACTATATTTGCATGAAAGGAGAATTCATAATTTAAAACATTAACTACCACTCCCTTTTAGATTATTGTTTGTTTTTCAGATCTGCATTGGGCTTATTAAAACTGTATTTTAGTCATCCCTTTTGTGATGTGGAAGGCTGCATGAAAAGTTGAGTTCTCTAGAATAAATATTTAGGTGTTTTCTTCCCTTCTTATATTTAATATATGCTTGCTGAACTGAACTGGAAAAATATACTGGTGTTAAAATTTTCCAAATATTTCAATTTTAAACCTCATTTATCCTGTTGATCCAATAAAAATCCTAATGAAAAATGTTCAGCAAAATCTTCCTAAACATTTCATAAGGTAATATGTCCTTATGAAATATTCAATAATTCAATAATCCCTTTCACTAAGTTCCATTGTGTTATCAAAGATGAAAATGATAAAACAAGTACTAGAGAGATGGCTCAGGGATTAACCCTCTGCTTTGTAAGCAGAAAGACCTCAGTTCAGATCTCCTATCCCACATGAAATTGCCAGGCAGAGGGCTGGAGAGGTGGCTCAGGGATTAAGCCTCCGCCTTTCAGGCGGAAGGTCCTGAGTTCGGATCCCAGATCCCACGTATAGACGCCAGGCGGAAGTGGGGGCGGCCTGCGTTTCTGGTCCTGGTAGGGTGGAGCCTGTGAATCCCGAGGCATAAAGTGGTGGAGGCGTCCATGGTGGTTCCCGAATTCGTCCGTGGTTCTACACACACACAGACACACACACACGCGCACTCACACATACATATGCACATGCGCACACTTGAATAAATAATAATAATAATAAAAGCATTAAAAAAAAAAAGAAATTGCCAGGCAGAAATGGTGGTGATCAGTCTTCAACTCTGGCAAGAGGAATCTACAAAATTCCAGAGTGAGGCAAAGAGGAAGCAGAAGCAATTCAGGATGATTGTTGAAGTTGTCCTTGGGCCAACACATACACTCAGTGTCCTCTATTATACACAGACACATAAATACATACACAGGTATACACACACACACACACACACACACACACACACACACATAATAAATAAATGAATAAATAATTAAAAAATGAAAATGAGTATTTTAAAACGTCACAGATTTTATTTTCATTGTTTTTTGCTGCTGTTTATTCATTTATCTAACTATAAATTTTGCCTTTCCAGACAATGTAAGTTAGGCTTCTATAATACACATTTGTCTCTGTATAATTTCTCTCTTTCATATAAACTTGCAAAAGCATTAATGATATTTCCTTAACTTTAGCATCACTACCCTTAGTATAGTAGGTATATTGCTGCTAAAAGTTGCTATTTAAGTGTAAGAAAAATTTTCTAATTGTCTGTTTATTTATTTTCAAAAAGAAATCTATGTTCTTGATCTCATTTTGCACATACATGGTAGTCTATCGACATGAATTTCTAGAATTCCCAAAACAAGAGCAAGAGACTCCATGGCGCTTAGATTAGTAGACAATTTCAGCTGTGTAGCTGTATAAATTGCAGACAAATCCTAAGGCTTTTACTGAAATCTATATTGTGATGGATTTTGAGAACTACTGATAAATAGTAAGGACTCTTCACAAAAACAACATCTGTTGAGTTCTTGATTTTTTTTATTATTCTGAAATTCATTGTATCAAAGACAATAACATGAATTTCTGGGAATAGATCCATTGCAGCTTTCAGATTTTCAAGTTTGTCTTTTACAATGCTGTTAGTTTGTCTTTTACAATGCTGTTATGCACCAGTATTTTACATTTCTTTAATAGTAAGAAACACAGAACTGTCCAATTTTTCCAACCATTAAATAGAAGACTCTTTAGACCTTTGTAAGTTCTAGGAGACATCCCATGCTTGTTCCAGTACAAGTAATGTGAATATTATATCAAATGCAAACATAACACAAAAACATTGATAAAACATCATTATGTTTAAAGTTAACATCACACATGGCTTGCAATGAAGAAAAGATTCTATTAATTCAAAATAATGAAAATCAGACAGGATAATGTAAAACAGGAAATGGAGAACAGATGGTGAAGCAGGTGATGGTGAAGAAGAAAAGAGAGCAAGCAAACCATATTGTTTGAAAATGCTGTAAAACAAACTGATAGTGTACAAGGCAGCTTAATTTATTAATTTTAAAAATTAAAGCTTATGATACATGTAACCATTTCCAGAACAAATTACGATGCATTCATGATTTCAACTCAAATTGATTAATAAGAGTGAAGAATGGTAGGCACCTTTAATCTCTACCTATAAATATTGAAACTTTGACATTCATTTAAGTAAACAACAGTTCAATGAGTGTGAATGTGCAGAATCCTGCTTTCTATTCTCCATCTGACTTTTAATATTATTTGTGTCCTACTTCTGACGTGTTCTATGGGCTTTAGAGGTTATGTGTACAAGGATGGTTTTCTCCAATGATGAGTGAACATCAGGACCCACTGACATAGCAGCAATTAATTCTCACTAACTTCATTTATTATGTCTTTCTAAAGCAACCTGTCCATTAAACGATTTACTGCAGCTGGCAGCACCAGTAATCTGTTAGCATAAACACAAGTGATCACAAGGCCATTCAGCACAAATATTAAATCTCAAGTATCACAAGCACCACACACAGAAACATTTACTCATACATAACATGCATACACATGCATTCACAGGCAGATACATAGAGAGACTACAAAGGAAAAAGTCTCAGGTTAAACTCATTAACTAAAATTTTTATGAATTAATAATTTTTGAGATTATATTTGTCTAAATTATTGTTGTAATGTTCTGTTTTAAGAAATATTGAGATATAATTGTAAAGTAAAATTTGCATGCAAAATATGTATACATTATAACATAATGCATATACATATATAAATGTACTTTACATATGGTATACACATACTGAGAAGTGGTTGTTATAATTAAATTAATTAATTCTTCCTGTATTTCATGTAGTTTGAATGTATTTTTTGGTAATGTCATTGAATATTTTCTTTTTCTTTCTTGTTTAATTAAGAAGATTTCCATTGCTAACTAATCTTATCGAATACATGAAATGAATATTACTGAAAGATGACAAAAGTGACAAATTCATAAAATTATCAAGGTATATATCTCACAGACCTAATAAATGTCTGAAGTATAGTTTTTTAGAAAAAATGAGTATCTTTATATTTTTGTCTAGGCAAAAATGTCTAAAGTTGCAGCACTAAAAATAAAGTTTCATAAAATGAATCTTCCCACCCACATACACCACATTTTCCTTCTTGGGCAGTATTGTTGAGTTATTGAGAAAAGAAGAGATGCCCTAGGAGACAATATATGATGAAAGATAATACATTTTACACAGATTTGTAAATAATTCCCTAAACTCAATTATATATAAACTTCCTTCCTGCAAACTGACACAAGATTTGAAGAGACATTTTGCCAAAGAAGATATGTGGCTTATAAACAAGTAAAGATCCTCAACATCCTATTACATGGGTAAAATACAAATGGTAAGCACATTGTTATATCACCATAATAGGAGGAATAAAATTATGACTTGATCATACTGAGTGTTAGGAAAGAAGAGGACCTGGAATACTCACCTACCACTGAGGAGAAATGATACAATTTTTGGAAAACAACTCAGAAATCTCTTATGGTCTGAACCCACACAGGAGTACACAAAGCAGAGTGAACCCTAAAGTCAACAGAAGTATACAAACAGAAGAATGGAAGGGATTTGTGAAGATAAGGGAGAAAATGGGAGGAGGGAGAGAGAAGGAAACTGGGATGAATACTCAATATGCTTGTAAATGTAAAAATAATTAATAAAATTTTTAATCTAAAAATATTTCCACTTAAATATTAGTATAGCAGCATCACTGCACTACATGTGCTTCATAAGCAGAGCTTTAAATCATACTTCATTGAAAATAATAACTGCTTTTTGCAAAGTATGCTTATAGAAGCAAATTTCCTGTAAGTTATCTTAATTGACAGAATTATCAAAAATATATCTCCTAAGAGAAATAAAATATTCACATTATACTAGTAGTGGAAGTATCATAACAGATTAAATTTTAGAGAAAGTTTATTTTATGATTTGTTGAAAGCAAACATCCAGAAACTGAAAAAAAATAATTTAACATTCTTGAAGTCACATTAGATTTATGTATTTGTCAACCACTGAATCAGCACTACTTGACAGGAAAATGTAATTTTACATTAAAATAAAGTGAGACAAAATACATCTGCAGAACTAGGCATAGTTACTTCTATAAATTTGAAGCAGATCATTTAGTTTACCTCTAAATCATTTTATGCATATTTCCATGGTTTAAGATTGTTTTCACTTAAGAATGATAAATTTAGCTTATTATATCTTTAATAACTATGTCAACTTTTAATGAATAGTACTCACAAAGCTGTAAGGAGATAGAAGAATTAGTATTTTTGATTCATGTTCTTTCTTAATAGCAGTGCAGCAAATCAGCAATGAGTACCTAATTGAAGCATTTAAAATTGTGGTGCATAAAATTAAAAATATAGTCCGAAGTGATATTCAGTTTCAGGTTTATTTAAATGTGTAATTAAAATAATATATGGCTACATTCATTGTCTAAGCATTCCATGATGAATGTATTTCCTAATTATGTTTTGAGCAAAGTTTGAAATATATAAAGTATTTATGTATTTTTAAGAAAGTATGTATACACATATCTAAGTATATACTCTTTCTGAAAACTCATTATTTTATATAAGATTTATCAACAAAAATGATGTTTTATATTAATTATTCTTTTCCACTGTGGACGAGTGGAGATTTGCTTGTTTAGAAAACTGACGCTCAACATCAATGTGTCCAGAAACAGACTTTTTAGCATGGTACTGTCATTGAATAAAACATATTGCATATACTGCACATTTTATTTGCCTACAAAGTCATGTTATAAAAGTATTGCAATATAATTATTTCCATGATGTCAATACTTGATGCTGTGGATCTTCTTTGGTCCTTCTCTACCTTAGTCATCGAGGTACAATCTCTTAGTCGAAGACAAAACTTGCCTTAGTGGGTAGGTCCAAGTAAACATGAGATTTGAATGCTGCTCAAATTCTGCTCCATGAGAGGTACAGGTCCTTGTTAATCCTTTGAGACAAGAGGAGTGTGCATTCTCTAAATTTTTGCTCATTGAAAATGCTTAGATCTGTTCTTTTACACTGAATACCTTATTCTAGGAGACAATATACCAGTAGTTGCCAAGGAAAATAACTGATTACAGCAGAGCAAAATGTTTAAACACAAAAAGATGTATGCTAGAGAAAGAAAATCAAAGTCATTGTGATTCTTCCCTGTTCCTCTTGCCTTTGAAAATGTTATGTACATACTGATATGGCAATATGTTTCCTTGCTCATTTATTCTTCTTTCTTCATTGATACTATCTTTATTGTGTATATGTAGAGGATAGGCTGTGTATGTGTGTTGTGTGTATGTGTATGCAAAGAGGGCACTTGAGGCACTTGTTGTGTGCCTGAGGAAGTCCAACAGTAATATCAGGAATCTTCCTGGATTATTCTTCCTCTTTAGTGCTTTGATCTGGAGTTTCACAGGTTCTGTCTCTGCCATTTTAGAGCAGCTTTTTTTTAATTTTTTTTTTCTGCTCATACAAACGTAATAGGTACCCCTGTCCACTCCCTCCCTCCAATCCTCCCTGGACCTCCCTACTCCCTGCCCCCTTTTCTCCTTCCTTTCCCCCTCCCTCCCTTTCTCCCAGTGCCCCCTCCCCCATCTCTGAAGCATCCTTTAATGTGTATATCAAACTTTCCTCTGGGTCCTCCTCTCTGATGAGGTGTAAGGACTCAGTGGCATTTCCTAGAAGTCTTTCTTGTGTCCCCCTTAAGTATAGGAACACTATTGTGACTGTTAATCCCTTGCTTCTAAGGATCCTAGTGCCTTGAATCCATGCTAGACTTTGAGGAGTCAATGATATGTTGGTCATGTAGCATTTTTAAGTGAGGTCTAGGGATCCTAATTCAGGTCCTTTGATTGTAAGCAAAGACTTAAACCCTCGAGGCATCTCCTCAACCATTACACAATATCTATTTACTGCACTAAAACTGTATTATACTAAACCTAATATTGTTTTATTTAATCCTTTCTTACAGGGATCCAAGGTTTGATACTTTTTAATAATTTCAAACATTCATTTTCCTGGCAATACCATTAGTTAAATTTTCCATTGATGTTTTTTATTTTTTTGCTATTCTGCTCTACATCTTTGTTTAATTTTGAGAATTTTAAAATTTTTTATTATTTATTCAATTGCGCATGTGTGCATGTGTGCACGTGTGTATGTGTGTGTGTGTGTGTGTGTGTGTGTGTGTGTGTGTGTGTAGAACCACGGGCGAATTCGGGAACCGCCATGCACTTCCTCCACCTCCTCCTTGTTTATTCTGCCCGGGGATTCACAGGCTCCACCCTACCAGGACCAGAAACGCAGGCCGCCCCCGCTTCTGCCTGGCATCTATACGTGGGGTCTAGGATCTGAACTCGGGATCTTCCACCTGCAAGGCAGAGGCTTAACCCCTGAGTCACCTCTCCAGTCCCCTGAGAAATTTTTAATAGCCAAACAAAGTAAATTTATATCCTCATTCCATCATTCCTTTGTCACAGTCTCCTGTCTACACCTCCCCTGTCACACCCTTCCCTACCTCCATCAATTCAGCCATGGCCTTCTTCAGGTCCTCTAAACCTCTGCATAGGCAGATGACAGGGCTCTAGTTGGAGTGCCTGAGTTACTAAGGAGCCAGGTCTCTGTGGTAGTATAAGTGGGGAGGCAGCCATTCTTTAGTCCAGTTCTTGCCCCAGAGGTTTTTTGTAGATGTTTGTCCTGAAATCCTTTCTGGTCCATGGGGGAATGTTGATATGTCTGTCATTGTATTGATCTGATACTGGGAGATCTCATTGCAATGAGCTCCTAGAAGCCTTTGTGACTGGGCTGTCATGGTTAAGAGAACACTTCCCCATCTTTAGACTCTTAAAACTGCACAATCTTGAGATTGTCATATCAATTTCTGTGAAGAATTGTGTTAGAGTTTTCATTACTATGGCATTGATTCTATATATTGCTTTTGGTATCATACTAACTTTTAAGATGCTAATTCTAACAATTCCAGAATATTGGAGATCTTTCCACTTTCTGGTGACTTCTGTAATCTCTTTCTTTAGTGTTTTAAAGTTTTCATTGTACAGATCTTTCATGACCTTGATTAAACTCATTAAGAGCTATTTCATCTTTTGGGAAAGCAATATGTAATAAACGGAATTGTTTCTCAAAGAGCTTTTTTGATTTGTTTATTTTGGTGTTTAAGAAAACTACTCATTATTGGACATTAAGTTTGGAGCCTGCCATTCTATGAAGATATTTATTGATTCCTGGAGTTTGCTAATGTAACTTTGGGGTCTGTCTGAGATAGGATCATGTCATCTTGACGACTTCTTTTCCTCTTTGTGTCCCTTTTATTTCCTTCTCTTGCCTTATAGTCCTAACTAAGACTTCAACTACAATATTAAACAAAAATGGTGAGTATGGACTGCTTTGTCTAGTTCCTGATCTAAGTGGGAATACTTAAAGGATTTCACCACTTAGGATGAATGTGGTACAGGTTTATTGTATATATCCTTTGTGATATTAATATATGTTCCTTCCTGTCCCTGTTGGCTCCAGGATTTTTATCATAAAAGGATGATTAATTTTGTCAAAAGTTAATTCTGTGTCTATGAGGTCCATTGAGAGGATAGGTGATTTATGTTTTTGCTTTTTTTTCTGTTCTACATTCTTAAAATTACTTAATTGAAAGAGAGGCATGTACCATGGGGGCTTCTGGTTATCAAGCCCAAGTCACCATGTTTGCCCACTTAGCTTTCTCACCAGCTCTTCTATACCTTCATTGTAATAAAACTGCCTTGCATACAAACATATTTTCACAAGTGCATTATATTTAACATCTTTGTCAACATGTTCCTGTTAACTTCTTAGTTGACCTTCATGTATTCATTTATATTTTCAGGTCACTTGTATGTATCATTCCATATATCTTTATAAAACCTGGAATTACAACAAAGAGAAAAGTGGTATATTTTCATTTCCAACAATTATTTAGTTCATTTAATACAAATGGCTCCAACTGTATCTATTTCCCTGTAAACAGCATAACTTCATTGTATATGTGTGTACATGTGTGTATATGTGTGTATGTGTATGTTTATGTGTGTGCCGATATATATACTTGTAAATGTCTATTCACAGAAGTATAGGTACATTGTGTGTTTGCTTATGAATGTGTGTACATGTGCATGTGGAAACTCCAGATCAACCTCAGCTGTCACCCTTCTCATTCTGATGCATGGTGTTTTTATAGAACCTAGGATAAGCAAGAAAGCACAACAAAGAGATCTGTTTATATCTGTCTTCCCACTTCATGGAATGCATGCCTCAAATTCTGTTGTTGTTTGCTTATCTGTTTGTGTTCCTTTTCAATATGAATGCTGGGAATAAAATCAAGTCTTATGCTTGTATGATACAATTTACTATATTAATGGTCAAATTGACCAATGACCTAGAATCAAGAGATGTGTTTCAAGAGGACCCTTGTAATCAATTTTTTAAAAAATCCATCCCATTTTATTTCCACACTCATTTTTTTCTCACTTTGCAAAGTGCTGCAAGATGTACATCTGATCTGCGATGCTAACTTGAATAGATTTGGAATGACCTGGAAGACACATCTACTGAAAGGTTTAAAAGAAACAGGAAGATGTGACAAACTGGGTAGCATTATTGTCCTTGCTGGGTTTAAAACTCATTTAAAAAGGAGAAAATGTTGGGATCAAGATGAGCCAAGCCCTTCTCTCCTTCTGCTTTCTGACTGCTGACACCATGAGACCAGAATCCTCACACCAGCCACCATAGAGGCTGCCACAGCTGCGAAGGCTATCATCCCTGCAGGATGGAGTGCCCTTTCCAGCACTCCGCCAATGCTAATACGACCTTCTTTAAGTGGTTTCTTTTTCTAGTCCTATGTCATAGCAAAATAATATATCTTTTTGGACAAATAACTTTTCCTTATCTAAAAAAATTATATTGAGGAAGTGAAAAGAGAGGAAAAATACTTAAAACTCCTTCACTGTTAATGATAAAATATGTAGAATTGTCAATAATATTGAAATTCCATTGATTAAAGATGGCATGATATTTAAAGTGAGAAAAGATCACTTATCAATAATTCATCAATTGTTCTTTTAGAAAAAAGGCCTATATTTTTTGCCTTGTTAAGTCTAATACTATTTAAAAATTCTTTAAATATGCATGTTTTGAAATGCTTGAAAAATTTTCCATAGTTTCTTTATTAAATTTGACCTCTTGCAAGTAGTGTTTTTAAAGTTTGAATACATCATAAAGGAAATAATGATATGATTGAAAGTCTTCATAAAATACATATATGAAATGATATGTCTATTCTATGCAATCCAGAAATATCCTAGAGAAATGAAGAGACAAATCCATTTCTTCAAAGTGAACTTGACAGTCTTTCTTCATCACTTTAATGGGTCTAAATGTCAAAGTGTTTCTTTAAAGACAGGTTTCTAAAACAACTTTCTGACTTTATGATTAACTGGTTCATACCTCTTCTTTAGGAGTGCTATCCTTGTCAAGCGTACTGTTATATATATATGTTGGAAAAGAAAGGGTGAAGTACTCCACAGACCCACTAGGTCAGAGGATGATTTAAAGTCTAGGTATAATAAAAATGCCATTTGTTTTTCTGCAGTTCTATGGAGCATATTTATAAGAGTATGCATTAGTGTTTGAAAGGATCCATTAACAAACTAGTTTTAATCTTCTGAAAACACAAAGATAAGCATATTCCATTTTCTCATTGCAAAAATGCAATTTCTTTATACCAAACTTAAGCAAACTTGACTTTCCTTTTGTTTTTCCTTAACACGGTTCTTTACCCCATAGAAATTCTCCTGGTCACATAAGCTGCAAAGACGTTGGTAATCTTCTGGAGTTGTCCCTCTGAGCTTTGTAAATGATCTAATTTCTTGAACTTTCACCATACAGTATTGTTAAATCATCACAAGTATCAGCTTTCAGGAAAAGAATGGTTACTCACACAGACCATTATATACAGAAACATCTGTAAATATTAATTTACCTCATGCATGGTGGTACAATTCATGAGGAAAATTCCTAATCTAATTATAAGAAAACCAGGTATAAGAGACAAATTATAGAATCTTTATCTCATAGGAGTAATTTAGCTGATAATTTGTTAGCATTTCCACAGCCGCTCAGTAGTGATCCTTTACTTTGCATGTGTGA
Organism: Typhlomys cinereus; assembly: GCA_023101885.1. Lineage (NCBI taxonomy): Eukaryota > Metazoa > Chordata > Mammalia > Rodentia > Platacanthomyidae > Typhlomys > Typhlomys cinereus. Next base: position 2,452,501 of record JALPQD010000154.1, read on the forward strand.
AAGTTTTGGGAATCAATCTCCAATAAAGAGAAAGAAAAATGAAATAAAAAAGAGAAAGAAATATAGAATGGAAAGAAAGAAGGTAAAGACAATGAAGAAAGAGAAAGAAAGAAAGAAAGAGAGAGAGAAAGAGAAGAAAGAAAGAAAGAAAGAAAGAAAGAAAGAAAGAAAGAAAGAAAGAAAGAAAGAAAGAAAGAAAGAAAGAAAGAAGGGAGAGAGGGATGGATGGAGGGAGGGAGGGAGGGAAATGAAAAGAAAGACAAGAAAGTAAACAGTTGCACTTCATTTGTCTGCTCTATCTGAACTTTTCGGCTCACAAATTTAAATAAGACCTTGTTCAACTAACCATTTGTTCACAGACTGAATTTTTATTTTGAAGATGTATTTGTATGGTTTTACAATGTATTATGTTTTCCTGAGAGAATGGGAAAATCGAGTGACTAGCTTTTATAACTTGAGAATCAACAACAATTTTTCTGTGATGGATCATCTGATTTGAAATGAACATTTCTGTGCTGTCTTTAGTCTTCAATGTGGAACACTGTAAATAAACATTCCGATCATTATCCATCTGATTATGCTTAGATTTGTTTATTTTAGCATGCTAATACATTTCATTAAAGCAGCACCTGCCATCATTGAATTTAAGGTCATATGTTTCTAGTACACTCCTATATTTAGATGTGTATCTGACAAATAAGCACCATAAAACTACTTAAAATTCTAAAATATTCTGAAATAGATTTCAGTAAATAGGAACATCTCTGCGAGCAGATCTTTTGTTGTTTTTATTATTGCTTTCCATGTTTTGTTTTAGAGAACATTCAATAAAGTATATCTTTATGATATAATGAATAGTGTATAAGCTAAAGTATATCTCAGTTAGCATCTTTTTGGCAAGATTTTTTTTTATTTTTCATTTTTTTCTTAATTATACAAGCTCTGAGTAGGTATTCTTACCACTCTCCTTCCCCCTCCCTCCCTTCCTCTATCCTCCTTTCATTCCTTTCTTCTGCCTTCATGGATCCCATGCTCCCTTCCAGCTTCCTGTCCTGGAGGGTCCTGGAGTTCCTTCTGGATCATCCATTCTCCTGGGACTTCTGTGGCAGACAAAATGGTCCTTCCTTGGGCAGACCACTGATAGAGGTGCTCCCCTTCCCTTGGCTAACCCCTCAACCCCTAGGGTTCTTACTACTTGAAATCAGTTCTCCCGAGATAGTTTCTAATCTATGTGGGCCTCTTAGTATGTCATTGGCAAGATTTTTAATGATAATGACATCTGTTAGCTTTGTCTGTCTTAGCAATGCTACAGATATTTCAAAACATACCTAGAAAAGGGTCGGTCATTCATTGGAGTTTTGCATGTATAAATCCACAGCAATTGTGGTTTCCTAAGTGGATGCATGACACTGAATCTGTAAACCATTAGTCATTAATAGGTATGGGTTTCTACCAAAACATCCATAGTTGTTGATGGATGAGGAACTCATAGGAGACAATATTGTTCAGCCTTTGATGAGACCAGGCTCCTAAATCCCTGTTAACAGTCCTGGATTAAAAACTCGGTGGAGGCTAGAGAGATTGCTCAGAGGTTGGTATCCCGCCTTGCAAGCAGAAGGTCCTGAGTTTGGATCGCAGGTCTCACATAGAAATACCAGGCAGAAATCGCACTGGCACTTCCGTCCCTGGTAGGCAGAGCTTGGGAAATCCCAGAGTGAAGCAAGAAAGAGGTAGAAGCAATTCGGGATGACTCCCGAAGTCAATCTTGGTCCTGCGTAGGGACACATAATGCTAACACACAGACACACAGACACACACACACACACACACACACACACACAAAATAAATTTAAAATTCATTTATTAATAATTAATTAATAAAGTATTAATAATTTAAAAATTCAGTGCACTACAAAACAAAGCCAAAAGATATGCACATGGGAACATGTAAGTAGGTGGGATTGTGACAGAATTTGGGGGACCAAGTAAAAGAGGGAAGGAAATAATAGTATACAGCATACTTCCTATACTTGTTTGAAATTGTAAATGATGCATGAAAAATAATTGTAAATGTAAGTTTAAGCTCACACTGAAGAATTCCCAAATACTGATATACCTTAATGAACAGGTTGATAAGGTATACTGTATGTTTTCTTAACTTTATATGTAAAGCATTTCTCCCAATAATCAGTCTTACCTGTCTTTAGAACTATCAATAGCTTTGTTTTTTTACCTTTCCCTGTCTCCCTTTTTCATCATAGAAAACAGTCAATTTGTAGCTGTTTTGCCATTAAATAGCCTGTGCAATGAATGAACATTTATGTCATCATGTTGTAATCCTAATTTCCAAATCCCAGTATTGGAAGTAAATCCTTCAAGAGGTAATGAAGTCATGAAGATAGACTTTCCATCTCAGAGAAAAGCCCAGCAGCCGTTTCTGTTCCATCTGCCATGTAGCAATGCAGATCCTGAGAGTGGGAAATTTAGAAGAGAGTTCCATCTGACCTTCATGTTCCCAGCCATCATGATCTGCAGGGCAGGTCTTAAAGGAATATAATTCTTTAACAGAGACAAACAAACAAACAACAACAACATATAATATATGTATATATATATATATATGTAATATATCCTACATGGTGTCAGGAGAGAACTTTCATTATTTACTTTTTTGAGTGAGTGTGTGTGTGTGTGTGTGTGTGTGTGTGTGTGTGTGTGTGTGGTGTGACGTGAGCCAAAGAAGACTTTCAAAATGACTTTCAAAATGATTTTTCTGACTTCTGCCCTTCTTTCTCTCATCCCTCTCTGTCTCTCTATTCTTTTCTGTCTCTCTCTTCTCTCTCTCTCTCCCTCTCTCTCTCTCTCCCACTTTCTCATAAATAAATAATTTTAAACTACTGAAATCACAAAGGTCATATGAAAATCTTTTTTCCTAATGTGTAGGTAATGATATCATTTGTAAAACTGAAACAATGCTGAGTAGAAAATGATCATTCTTTCATTCAATAAATATTTATAAGGAAATGTTGTGAGGCAGGCATTGTATTAAATGCAATTCACCTAGATGCTTATTGCCAGGCTATCGTCATAGCCGACCAAGGAAGTGGTGACCACTAGTGAACTTCCATCTAGCTAAATATTCCTATAGAAAACATTTTTATTATGGTTTGTTGTTATTTTCAGTTTTGCTGTTCCTGTACTGCCCTTGGCTCCATCCTGATGGGTATTGGATGTCACCCCCTAGCCATAGATAAAAGGCTGTTAAAATGGAGTTTTACTGTAAGAAAGGTAGATGGAATAAGAGTAGGAGACCGTGGTGAGGCGGGGTCAGTCTCCCATTAGCAGAATGGTTACCATCTATCTGCCAGACTTTATACCCTCCCTGACTGGTGAGATCAAATCCCCTCAAGTTGCAAGTGACCAGGAAGGAAAGTAAGTGAGCTTAAACTGATGTCTCACTACTTATTTGCAGTACTTGATGGTGAAGTACTTTCTCTGCTGTAGCATGATCTCCTCTCTCCTTATTTTTAGGGGGCCCTTCTTCCCCTCCCTCCTGTTCATAATCTTTGCATTTAATGTAGATATTAAAAAGATTTATCTTTGAATATGTTACTAAGTGGGTTTGGTACTAGAATCCACCTATTAGGAAGTACATACAGGTGACCTTTGCAATGATTGACATATCAATGACCCCCCGAAGTCTAGCATGGATCATAGGCACTAGGATTCTTAGAGGCAAGGGATTAACAGTCACAAAAGTGTCCCCATACTAAAGGGGAGCACAAGAAAGGGCTCTAGGCAATGCTACTGAGTCCTTACACCTCATTAAAGTGGAGAACGCAGAGGGAAGTTTGACATTTCACACTAAAGGATGCTCCAGGGATTTGGGGGGAAAGGGAGGGATTGGGAGAAAGGGTGGAAGGGGGGGTGAAAGGAAGGGGAAAATGGGGAGGGAGCAAGGGGGACCGGAGAGGGGTAGAGGGAGGGAGGGGACCATGGTAGGTATTAAGTTTGCATGAGTAGGAAAAATAATAAGAAAGAAAGAAAGAAAGAAAGAAAGAAAGAAAGAAAGAAAGAAAGAAAGAAAGAAAGAAAGAAAGAAAGAAAGAAAGAAAGAAAGAAAGAAAGAAAGAAAGAAAGAAAGAGAAAGAAAGAAAGAAACATTTTTATTCCTTTTTAATGTGAGCACACACATGATGCTTTCTTAATACTTTGCTTTTATTCTTTTCCCATCTCTCTTTCCTCCATTACCATCTTGTCTCTCTCTTACTGGTCTGTTCTCTCCTATAAAGTGAGTACTTAGAACCATACCCATACACTTTGTATCTAATTCCCAGAAACAATGAATACACAATATTTTGCCTTATTTTCAGATTATTTAGCTACTTATGTACTTAATTTTATTTATTATTATTTCTTTGTTTATTTACTTACATTAAACCCTTTTCATAAAGAAATGCCTCATGGGGATGAAAAATGTGCAGATAAGATTTCAATTTAAAATGCAAACTCATTTTAAATAAGCAATATCTATTTGTTTTAGCTCATTTATATTGTAAGGCTAAACATACTTCAATCTCCTTCTTAGTCATGATCAAATATGGTAAAAACACCTCATGAGAACAAAGAAAATGAGTGAGTTCAGCGGCTAAAACATTGAAATTTAGCAAGTTGATAAGTTACCGAGGGGTGGGCAACACGAAGAAGGACATGGGTTTCAGTGAGGATTGCTCTCCATTCTACAATTGAGTTAAAGACTTAATTCAATCTATTTGCATCAAATTTGAAAAATACTCACTGTTTTCTATCTTGTTTTAACATAAACCATATGCAAAACATATTCTTTGTTTTGTTTTTCTTTTGAAGCTTGAATTTTAATTAGACAAACTAAATAAGAAAGATATAGAGACTGTTTTACTGCTTTTTTTAATATAAGGAGACACCAATGATTTTGTATTGAATTGGACTTAAATCATATGTAATGTCTCATTGCAAATTATTTCCCAGAGATTAATTTAAATATAGTAATAAAGATGTATGGGTTTCTCTATGGGTTGAAATGAGTCCCAGATTGCAGATAGTACTAATTATGGGAAAGGAATATAAACAAAACCATTCAAGTAACATTACTTAAAGTGGAGTTTAGGGAATAGCTGGAGCAAGTCAAAGCACTTGAAGAGAATGTGCACCACACAAGTGTTGAAATGAAGTAATGGGTCAAATAGATATAATTTAAAACCATGCTGAAGAGTGAATATTACCTGGAAGGCAAGATTTACTACAAAAAAATAACTAAGAATGTGCCTTTTCATGTCATTAAATCTCTAATTCACTTGGTAACATTTAAATATTCGAAACATGAAAGGTGCTAGTTGTGATGCTTAAAAGCACACATAACTTTGTTTACTCACCATTAGAATTACTAATAAGAATGAAAATTTATTTATTTATTTTTTATTATTATTATTTATTCAACTGTGTGTATGTGCGCGCGCGCGTCTGTGTGTGTGTGTATGTGTGTGTCTGTGTATGTGTAGAACCACGGACGAATTCGCGAACCACCATGGACGCCTCCACCTCCTTCCGCCCCGGGATTCACAGGCTCCGCCCTACCAGGACCAGAAGCGCAGGCCGCCCCCGCTTCCGTCTGGCGTCTATACGTGGGATCTGGGATCCGAACTCGGGACCTTCCGCCTGCAAGGCGGAGGCTTAACCCCTGAGCCACCTCTCCAGCCCAAGAATGAAAATTTAATGAAATTATTTCATTAAGCAACTTATTATTAAAGATCCAGTAGTCAAAAAAATCTATCAGAATATTTAAAGAGTATTGAAGAAAATGCTGCATATTCTCTCATTTTGAAAGTGTTTAAGTGTATGTACAGAATTTCATCAGGAAAAGTTACTAGAATCAGAAGTTTGATCCCAAGGTGAAAATGAAGACTTTCCAAACAGATTTCCAAAAACACTTGTCCTCTAGCCTTATTATCCATGCCATTGTTCCTCTATCCAAACACACAGAAACAGATGCAGACAGACAGAAACACACAAACATAGAAACACACGGGGCACACACAGGGGCATACAGAGACAAGAGAAAGAGGAGAGAGGGCAGAGAGAGAGAGAGAGAGAGAGAGAAAGGAGAGAGAGAGAGTCAAAATGAATACAAGAGCTCAAATTTTCTCCAGGAAATAGTCAATATCCACTCGTCATCTGAATCTTTAATACAAACTGATTAAAATGTTATTGATATTTTTCTCTCTTTCTCTCTCTTTGTCACTTTTTGTTTCTTCCACATGTTGGCAAATTTTGAGTACCAACTAAGCATTAGCAACATGAATAACATTCTTCTTTTCTTTTTATTCTTTGGCAAGCATGAGAAAAGAAGTATAGAATAATTAGTAACTCAAGAAAGTAAGCCCCTATAGATATATAGATACAAGTGAGAATTTAACTTGTCTGCTCTGTGCAAGTGCACAATGTAAAGTAATAGAAGTTTATGCATTAAAATTCAAAATTATCCATGGCCATATAAGTCTTGAGTGAAAATTTCTGTGAAAGTTTATTATATATCATCTTGGAATTCAGTATGAATATGATTCAGTGCAATTACATAGTCAACTCTTTCATAATGGGAAATTAACAATTATTCCAGATTTCTTCTGAGATCATAATACCTATCACTTCTAAAGAAAGCTAAAAGGCAATTAAATGCTTTATTTGTTGAACCACTTAATAAATTCTTGTACAGTAATGACTCTAAGATAAATAATTAGCTTTAAGAGGACAGTCTACACTTAAAAGGATTACATGCAAATAAAAAACTAATAGTAAAGCAGGGGCTGGAGAGGTGGCTCAGGGGTTAAGCCTCCGCCTTGCAGGCGGAAGGTCCTGAGTTCGGATCCCAGATCCCACGGAAGCGGGGACGGCCTGCGCTTCTGGTCCTGGTAGGGCGGAGCCTGTGAATCCCGGGGCAGAAGGAAGTGAAGGCGTCCATGGTGGTTCGCGAATTCGTCAGTGGTTCTACACATACATAGACACACACACACATAGACACACACACACACGCGCACACACATACACACGCACATGCGCACAGTTGAATAAATAATAATAAAAAAACTCTAAAAAAAGATTTAAAAAATAAATAAAAAACTAATAGTAAAGCAAAAATTGCAAAAATGACTGGTACTTATACTAGAACTGTGCCCCATATGTATGGAAATACAGAAAAGATATTTCTAGTCTGACATTGGGGTGAAGATGTATTTCAGGATCATTTGTCTACTGCTTTTACAACTTTGATCACTAGTGGTAAAACTATTTTAGTTTTAGTTCAAATAAGAAATATAATAAATATCCCTTTTCTATTGCTATACTCTTATAAATATATATTTCTATAAATTATAGCATTGTGGATGTGAATCAAAAAGTTGTTTTATTTTATGAATTTTGTTAAGTAGATTAGCCCATAGGGAGGACAATATATTTGCAATTATTTAGCTTATTTATAATTTAATACTGTTCAAAATAACAGTAACATTCAACAAATTATACATGAAGTTAAAATTTTTACTGCATCTTTACAATTGTTATAATCTTTTTAATCACCATTTTGGAAGAAACAGCAGAAAATTTTAGAATTGACTGCAATGCTGGTTTCTAAGTGTGATGAGAGGATTAAATGTGCCTTAAATGTTCTTAACATATAAGGTAATGTTGATATGTACTTAAACTATTAGTGGTGGACTGTAGAGGTAGCTCAGGTTTTAAGACTCTGCCTAACAAATGGAAGGTCCTGAGTCCGGATCCCAGGTCCCATGCAAAAATTCCACATGGGAATGAAGACAACTTGCACTTCCAGCCTGATGGGCAGAGTTTGGGAAATTCCAGAGAAAAGTAAAAAGGATATAGAAGCAATCCAGGATGATTTCCAAAGTTACCTTTTGTCCTCCACAAAAAAATACAGTGCTCTCTGACATACACACACACAAATACAAAATAAAAATATAAAAAGAAATCATAAAAACTGTTAGAAATATTAGTGGTATCAAGTATCTAGATGATAGGTACATGAATGGATAGAAAAAATGGTACACAGACAGATAAATTTCAGATAAAACTGTACCTAGAAAATGGCAGATAGATGATGGTGATACATACATGAATGATAGAAAAATGATAAACGAAATGAATAATTTGTAGATGACAGATAGTATATACATATATGATGGAGAGATGGATTAATAAACAGATAAATTGCAGGCTTGTGAACCACTTTAGTGTAGAAGTCATCTACAACACAGTCAATAATTGATGTTTTGTAAAATATTAGAGATATTTTAACTGACATACTGCAAAGGAGAATTATTTAAATTGGGTAGATTGAGAAAGCCAAAATGAAGTGCTGCTGGAAATTTTCCCAAATAAAAGGCTCATTCATCATCTCACTTTTTTTCCAAGCACATTTTTTAGCTATAGTTCCCATGAAAAACAACACAAGATTTGCAATTTTCAATAGAATCTTTTGCAAATATTGTTGAATTTAGAAAAATCATTAAATAAACTCCATATTGAAATTCCTATCAATTAATAGTATTCATTTTACTGAAGCTATTTTCATAGCAGCCAAATTATCCTAGATGACAACATAAGCATAGAGAGTTCTAAATAACATATGACTAATATTCTAATATTTTGATACATTTCATGTTCTATGTAAAATATGCATTAACGTTTGCCATCATAACCCAAACATCTGATAATAGAAAAAAGCACTCTTACATGTATGTGTGTTTGTATACATATTTATATTTCATGAATATAGGCATGTATATAAATTTTACGATGGGAGGACGCGAAGGGGGAGTGTGGGTCAAACGGGGGCCCTCCGAAGCTGCGCTCATGAGAGACACACTACTACTCCCTTGGGCTGACTCCTCCCAGGGTATACAGCTCTCCTTGGCAGATGTCCCATGTTGTCTCTGGTACCTCTAACATCTTTACTTAATGGCGAACCAGGCTTTAACTCCACAACACAAACTGCCCTTCTTGGGCCTCTAAACTGCAGGCTTTCTGCCATATGCTGCCTGGAAGGATCCACAACTGCCTTCTTCTTGCATCTTTTGATGCCTCTAAAACCAAAACCATGTGGATGGCTTTGCCAAAGACTGCCCCCCTAGAATCACAGTTGGTTCAGCTTCTCTGTGCTGACTGTAACAAAAAAAAAAAAAAAAATCTCTTTTTCTCCTGGGCAGTTGCTTTAGGGGGAAAAACAGACCTTTGCTTTGGAACTCTACCCTTTAGCTCATTCCTTCCAAAAGGATTTACGGTCTTATAGCTGGGAGCCTTCTATAATCTTGCCCTCAAGGTAGGGACTCTCCTACTATCCAAATTGAGAGCAGGCTCTGAGCTAATATTTTTAACAGTCAACCAACATTTTGTTCTCTGCTTTTTGCTAGTTTAACTCTTAAGTTTGCTATTGCATTTTTCATCATCAGATCTTACAGTTTCTGTTTCTTCCTGCTTGATCCCTTGCTCTTTTTCATAATTCTGAAGACAACTAAATAAAAAGTAGCCATATCACATTGTGAAGACTACATTGCTTTGACATTTCCTCTGCCAAGCACTTCAGTTTAACTTCAGGCAAACTTTCAGGACGAGGGCAAAACTTCACTAAATTCTTCACCAACACGTGGCTCCATTTGTCACTTGTCCATTTGTAAACACAGTCTCTGTTCCCCTCTGGACCATCACAAGCTGGGTTTCCACTGCCCGCATCTCTCACAGCATTGCTCCCTTTGGAGAGCTCAAAAGAAAAGCCCATTTGGTCCCCTCGCCAAGATGCAAAGACTTTCCCAGCACAAAGTCCCAAAGTTCTCCATATTCCTCCCAACAAACAGTTCCAAAGGCATACTACCCATCATAGCATTGGCCATGCTGATGGATAACAACTTCTCTCAGCTTCACAAACAATAACTTCACTTTTTGGTACCGGGTTCTCTTAGTGTCACACAGCAGCACACTACTTCTCTGGTACTAATTTCTCTCAACTTCAAAACACTTTACATTGTGATACCACAGCAATACCCCCACTACTTGGTATCAATTTCTGTAATGGTTACTCTTTTCTGTTGCTGTGATAGAACACCCAAAGTCAAGCAATTTAAGGGAGATTTATTCAGCTTATGGTTCCAGAGGGGAGATATAGTCCTTCATGGTGGAGGCGGCATGGCTGGTTGGTCACAAAGCTGGAGTCAGGCTAAGTCGCTCCCATCATGAAGGCTGAGAGCTGCAAGTCTACTTGCTGCAGAGCAGATTTCTCCAGCAAGTAGGGTGGAACTAATTCACCTTAAGGTCTCACCCCTGTGACTACCTTTCTCTAACAAGTATCTACCTCCCAAAGGTGTCATGACCTTTCCAAACACATGAGACTGTGAGGGACACATTTCAAACCATGACATAAGGTTTTTGCAAATATGCCATGCACACCCCACTGAGAAATTTGAAATGCTCTCTGAGAGGCTATTCCTTAAACATTCTTTAGTTATTTCTTACTATTTCTCATTGTTTCTTTCTTACTGTCTTGCTCTAATCTCAGCTGGGAGGCAAAGGGGTGGGTTTTATTAAGCATGTTTTTTGTTGCCATGGATACTCATGACATGTTTTCCTTCTGTTTCATTGGACTGATAGGCTATTTTTCAAAAAATAAACTTGGAAATTATAGGAGTTTTGTGGTAACCTCTAAGAAAACATGCTCTTAAAAAAAATCTCTACAGGGGGGAGGGAACTGGTCTACCTATTAAATTTGTATGAGCGGAAATAATAATAAAAAATGTTTAAAAATTTTTAAAAAATCTCTACAAAAAATATTTTCCGGGGTTGGAGAGGTGGCTCAGGGGTTAAGTCTCTGCTTTGCAGGCAGAAGGTCCCGAGTTCGGATCCTAGACCCCATGAAAATAAATCTCCCACCGAAAGAATTAGCCCCACAATGATAGATTCCAATCAGAACAAATTCACAGAAAACAGCCAAGAAAGCCAGACCCAAGATAACGACTTTCAAAGCATGATCATTACCATGATCAATACTATGAAAGAAGAAATCTGGGAGGAGTTAAATAACCACATCAACCACTTTGAACGGGAACACAACAGACACTTGGAGGAGTTGAGAAAAACAGTTCAAGAAACAAAAATGGCATAGAGCAGTTAAAACAGTCCCAAGCAGAGTTTAAAATTGAACTAAAAGACAAGTTATCTGCAACCCAAAACTCAACAGAAAGTCTTATTAGCAGAACTAATGAAGCAGAAAATAGAATTTCAGATCTTGAAGACAAAGTGAAAGAATCAACCAGCTCAATGGAAGAGGTTGTTAAAGCCAAAAAGATACTTGAGAGAAATATTCAAGAGTTATGGGACACCCTAAAGAAGCCTAACATGCGCATTCATGGAATACCAGAACAAGAATCCCAAAATACGACAGCTGAGGAAATTTTTCAAATTGTCATAAAGGTAAACTTTCCTCATCTAAAGAATGAGAGGCCTATCCAAATACAAGAGGCATTCCTCAGCCCAAACAGATATGACCAAAATAGAAATTCGCCACGGGAAATAATAGTCAAAACACTCCACAATCAAGACAAAGAAAAGGTGCTGAGAGCTTCAAGTCACTTTTAAAGATAAACCTATTAAAATAACAAATGACTTCTCAATGGAAACAGTAAAGCAAGAAGAGCTTGGAGAGATGTACTTCAAGTATTGAATGAGCAAAAATGTCAACCCAGGCTGATATACCTCGCAAAACTATCTGTCATGATCGAGGGAGAAAGAAAAGTTTTCCAGCATAAAGACAACTTGAAGGCTTACATGTATACCAAACCAGGCCTTCAAAAATGCTAGAAATTATATTCAAGCTTGAAGAAAAGAACAAGCATATCCAGGAGGACAGAAGGAAAGTAATAAATAAAAAAAAAAAATAAAAAAAATACAACGAAAAAAAACATAAAAAAAAAAAAAAAAAAAAAAAAAAAAAAAAAAACAAAAAAAAAAATAAAAAAAAAAATAAAAAAATAAAAAAAAAAAAAGAAAAAAAAAAAAAAAAAAAAAAAAAAAAAAAAAGAAAATAAAAAAATAGAAAAAGTAAAAAAAAAAAAAAAAAAAAAAAATAAAAAAAAAAAAAAAATAAATAAAAAAAAAAATACCACCCACCCACCAACCAAAACCTAAAAGCC